>CM059433.1:37987908-39461816 GCA_030390025.1 Squalus acanthias | reverse complement strand
GAGAGAGGAGGAATGGGAAAGAGAGGGAAGGCATGAGAGAAAAGAGACAGAGATGAGGAAAGAAAGAGAGTGGAGGATAGAGAGAATAGAGGAAAGAGAGAGAAAGAGGAATGAGAGGGAGAGGAGGAAAGAGAGAGAGAGGAAGAGAGAGACAGAGAAGGAAAGGGAGAGAGAGGAGGAAACAGAGTGATGAAAGAGAGAGAGAGGAAGAAAGAGAGAGAGAGGAGGAAAGAGAGAGAGAGGAGGAAAGAGAGAAAGTGGATTAAAGATAGAGAGGGAAGAGAAAGAGGAAAGATAGAGCGGAGGAGAGAGAAAGGAGGAACAAGAGAGATCACGGTTTAATACCTGGCTTTACACCGGATTACGGTTAAACACCTGGCTTTACACCGGATTACGGTTAAACACCTGGCTTTACACCGGATTACGGTTTAACACCCAACTTTACACCGGATTACGGTTAAACACCCAACTTTACACCGGATTACGGTTAAACACCTGGCTTTACACCGGATTACGGTTAATCACCCAACTTTACACCGGATTACGGTTAAACACTCAACTTTACACCGGATTACGGTTCAACACCCGACTTTACACCGGATTACGGTTAAACACCTGACTTTACACCGGATTACGGTTTAATACCTGGTTTTACACCGGATTACGGTTAAATACCCAGCTTTTACACCGGATTATGGTTAAACACCCAATTTTACACCAGATTATGGTTAAACACCTGGCTTTACACCGGATTACGGTTAAACACCTAGCTTTACACCGGATTACGGTTTAACACCCAACTTTACGCCGGATTACGGTTAAACACCTAACTTTACACCGGATTACGGTTAAACACCTAGCTTTACACCGGATTACGGTTAATCACCCAACTTTACACCGGATTACGGTTAAACACCCAACTTTACACCGGATTACGGTTCAACACCCGACTGTACACCGGATTACGGTTAAACACCTGACTTTACACCGGATTACGGTTAAACACCTGGCTTTACACCGGATTACGGTTTAACACCTGCCTTTACACCGGATTACGGTTAAACACCTGGCTTTATACCGGATTACGGTTAAACACCCGGCTTTACACCTGATTATGGTTTAACACCTGGCTTTACACCGGATTACGGTTAACCACCCGGCTTTACACCGGATTATGGTTTAACACCTGGCTTTACACCGGATTATGGTTTAACACCTGGCTTTACACCGGATTATGGTTTAACACCTGGCTTTACACCGGATTATGGTTAAACACCTGGCTTTACACCGGATTACGGTTAAACACCCGGCTTTACACCAGATTATGGTTTATCACCCAACTTTACACCGGATTACAGTTACACACCCAACTTTACACCGGATTACAGTTAAACACCCAACTTTACACCGGATTACGGTTAAACACTTGGCTTTACACCGGATTATGGTTAAACACCCGGCTTTACACCAGATTATGGTTTATCACCCAATTTTACACTGGATTATGGTTAAACACCTGGCTTTACACCGGATTATGGTTAAACACCTGGCTTTACACCGGATTATGGTTAAACACCTGGCTTTACACCGGATTACGGTTAAATACCCAACTTTACACCGGATTACGGTTAAACACCTGGCTTTACACCGGATTACGGTTAAACACCTGGCTTTACACTGGATTACGGTTAAACACCCAACTTTACACTGGATTACGGTTAAACACCCAATTTTACACCGGATTACGGTTAAACACCTGACTTTACACCGGATTACGGTTAAACACCTGGCTTTACACCGGATTACGGTTAAACACCCAACTTTACACAGGATTACGGTTAAACACCCAACTTTACACCGGATTATGGTTAAACACCTGGCTTTACACCAGATTACGGTTAAACACCTGGCTTTACACCGGATTACGGTTAAATACCCAACTTTACACCGGATTGCGGTTAAATACCCGGCTTTACACCGGATTATGGTTAAATACCCATCTTTACACCGGATTATGGTTAAATACCCGGCTTTACACCGGATTACGGTTAAATACCCGGCTTTACACCGGATTACGGTTAAATACCTGGCTTTACACCGGATTATGGTTAAATACCCATCTTTACACCGGATTATGGTTAAATACCCAGCTTTACACCGGATTATGGTTAAATACCCGGCTTTACACTGGATTATGGTTAAATACCCGGCTTTACACCGGATTATGGTTAAATACCCGGCTTTACACCGGATTACGGTTAAATACCTGGCTTTACACCGGATTATGGTTAAATACCCATCTTTACACCGGATTATGGTTAAATACCCAGCTTTACACCGGATTACGGTTAAATACCCAACTTTACACCGGATTGCGGTTAAATACACGGCTTTACACCGGATTATGGTTAAATACCCATCTTTACACCGGATTACGGTTAAATACCCATCTTTACACCGGATTACGGTTAAATACCCGGCTTTACACCGGATTACGGTTAAATACCCGGCTTTACACTGGATTATGGTTAAATACCCATCTTTACACCGGATTATGGTTAAATACCCAACTTTACACCGGATTACGGTTAAATACCCGGCTTTACACTGGATTATGGTTAAATACCCGGCTTTACACCGGATTATGGTTAAAAACCCGGCTTTACACCGGATTGCGGTTAAATACCCGGCTTTACACCGGATTATGGTTAAATACTCGGCTTTACACTAGATTTGGGGTTGGCAGCCCCTCTGCAGAAGTCACTACGAGGATTACTCAGGGGCGTAGCAGGCGATTCTGAGGGACGCTGATGTGTCTGATCCCCTCTCAGGTTCATTAGATTGGGCAGCTGCCGGACATGGGGAGTTTAGATCCACTGATCAGTGAATTAAACACCTGCCAGTCTTCTCGCAGATGCGGGTGGTCTGAAACAACTCAGCTCATCCCGGCCTAGCCTTATCCGCAAAAAATCTTTTTAATTGGTGCAGCTACGTCATGGCCTGTACCAGGTGTACACGGTAACAAGAAATGAACTACAAACTGTACTGCGAGGAAATACATTCCCTCCCCTTAAAGGATACAAAAGATACGCAGCCATAAAATGAGCAGCATGCGCAGCTCGCTCCAGACTGTGCATTAAATAACTTACACAGTAATGCGATGTTCAGTGAAAGCACTCTGGCTCATCCAGTGTTACATCTAAAGATGCAAACAGTCAAAAATCTGGCTGTAGTGTCAGCAAAGAAAAATGGCTCATACTTCGGAACTGCACATATAACTGAAACTAATTGATGGACACTGCGATTAAAAAGGATTTGAGGGAATTAGTAGAACGGTTAAAGTTCACTTTCCCATATTTAATACACTGCCAACTAATCTTGCTGTGAACTGGGACGACAGCAAATTTCTTAATATAATCAGGTTTGTGTTGGACAGTTTTAAATAAAACAGTAACTGGGTTGTTAGTCCCCACAGTTTGCAATCAACATCGCATCATCACATTTCCCAGCCCCACTTGGGCTAGTGCGTTGCTTGGGTAAGTTGTCACAGGGCACGAGTGTGAAACTGTTGTGTTTGGTGGGGTGATCTCGGGGAACGAGTGTGAAACTGTTGTGTTTGGGGGGTCTCGGGGAACGAGTGTGAAACTGTTGTGTTTGGTGGGGTGATCTCGGGGAACGAGTGTGAAACTGTTGTGTTTGGGGGGTCTCGGGGAACGAGTGTGAAACTGTTGTGTTTGGGGGGGTCTCGGGGAACGAGTGTGAAACTGTGGTGTTTGGGGGGTCTCAGTGAACAAGTGTGAAACTGTGGTGTTTGGGGGGTCTCAGTGAACAAGTGTGAAACTGTGGTGTTTGGGGGATCTCAGTGAACAAGTGTGAAACTGGTGTTTGGGGGATCTCGGGGAACGAGTGTGAAACTGTGGTGTTTGGTGGGGGGTCTCGGGGAACAAGTGTGAAACTGTTGTGTTTGATGGGGGGTCTCGGGGAACGAGTGTGAAACTGTTGTGTTTGGGGGGGGCTTGGGGAACGAGTGTGAAACTGTTGTGTTTGATGGGGGTCTCGGGGAAAGAGTGTGAAACTGTTGTGTTTGGGGGTTCTTGGGGAACGAGTGTGAAACTGTTGTGTTTGATGGGGGGTCTCGGGGAACAAGTGTGAAACTGTTGTGTTTGATGGGGGGTCTCGGGGAACGAGTGTGAAACTGTTGTGTTTGGTGGGGGGGTCTTGGGGAACGAGTGTGAAACTGTGGTGTTTGGTGGGGGGGTCTCAGTGAATGAGTGTGAAACTGTGGTGTTTGGGGGGGTCTTGGGGAACGAGTGTGAAATTGTGGTGTTTGGGGGGTCTCGGGGGACGAGTGTGCAACTGTTGTGTTTGGTGTGGTCTCAGGGATCGAGTGTGAAACTGTTGTGTTTGGGGGGTCTCGGGGAACGAGTGTGAAACTGTTGTGTTTGGGGGGTCTCGGGGAACGAGTGTGAAACTGTTGTGTTTGGGGAGGTCTCGGGAACTAGTGTGAAACTGTTGTGTTTGGGGGGTCTCGGGGAACGAGTGTGAAATTGTTGTGTTTGGGGGGTCTCGGGTAACGAGTGTGAAACTGTTGTGTTTGGGGGGTCTCGGGGAACAAGTGTGAAACTTGTGTTTGGGGGTTCTCGGGGAACGAGTGTGAAATTGTTGTGTTTGGGGGGTCTCGGGAACTAGTGTGAAACTGTTATGTTTGGGGGGTCTCGGGTAACGAGTGTGAAATTGTTGTGTTTGGGGGGGTCTCGGGGAACAAGTGTGAAACTGTTGTGTTTGGGGTGGTCTAGGGGAACGAGTGTGAAACTGTTGTGTTTGGGGGGTCTCGGGTAACGAGTGTGAAACTGTTGTGTTTGGGGGGTCTCGGGGAACAAGTGTGAAACTTGTGTTTGGGGGTTCTCGGGGAACGAGTGTGAAATTGTTGTGTTTGGGGGGTCTCGGGAACTAGTGTGAAACTGTTATGTTTGGGGGGTCTCGGGAACTAGTGTGAAACTGTTATGTTTGGGGGGTCTCGGGAACTAGTGTGAAACTGTTATGTTTGGGGGGTCTCGGGTAACGAGTGTGAAACTGTTATGTTTGGGGTGGTCTAGGGGAACGAGTGTGAAACTGTTGTGTTTGGTTGGGGGGGGTCTCGGGGAACGAGTGTGAAACTGTTGTGTTTGGTGGGGGGGGTCTCGGGGAACGAGTGTGAAACTGTTGTGTTTGGTGGGGGGGGTCTCGGGGAACGAGTGTGAAACTGTTGTGTTTGGTGGGGGGGTTCTCAGGGAGCCAGTGTGAAACTGTTGTGTTTGGTGGGGGGGGGGGGGTCCCGGGGAACGAGTGTGAAACTGTTGTGTTTGGGGGGGGGTCTTGGGGAACGAGTGTGAAACTGTTGTGTTTGGTGGGGGTGGTCTCAGGGATCGAGTGTGAAATTGTTGTGTTTGGGGTGGTCTCGGGTAACTAGTGTGAAACTGTTGTGTTTGGGGGGGTCTCGGGGAACGAGTGTGAAACTGTTGTGTTTGGGGGGGGTCTCGGGGAACGATTGTGAAACTGTTGTGTTTTGGGGGGGTCTCGGGGAACGAGTGTGAAACTGTTATGTTTGGGGGGGTGTCTCGGGGAACGAGTGTGAAATTATTGTGTTTGTGGGGGGAGTCTCGGGGAACCAGTGTGAAACTGTTGTGTTTGGGGGGTGTCTCGGGGAACGAGTGTGAAATTATTGTGTTTGTGGGGGGAGTCTCGGGGAACCAGTGTGAAACTGTTGTGTTTGGGGGGTCTCGGGGAACAAGTGTGAAACTGTTGTGTGTTGTGACCAAGCTTAACATAGTCGACAAGTTTCAAGAATGAATCCAAGATATGAAAAAAGTTGATTAAAAAAACCCACAGAACCTATTTTTATAAAAAGTTCCTTATTATTATGTAGGTTATGATACTAACTGGTATGGAAATAAATGGGACACTCACTGTAAGGATCAGGAAATGCTGAGCCCAGTAAAAAACGTCTACTTCACTCCAACATTAAAGGGAGAAAGAATATTTGGTAAACTTTTATTTGCTCTTAGAGGAAGAAAATCAGACACTATTTTTGTCCCAATGACGTCACACAAAAGGGACATGGAGATGTTTTCACTGAGTTATGTCATCGTGCCATTTTTAAACAAAATAATCGCCTGCCAGACGCTCCCAGGAAAAACCTAGTTTTCTTCTCTAACATCTAATGCAATGTTAGCCATTTTGGTGAGGTGAGGGTCCAATGGGCAGAGGAGCATGCAATGGACAAGCGAGGGCTCAATGAACAGGTGAGGGTTCAATGGGCAGGTGAAGGTTCAATGGGCAGGGGAGTATTCAATGGGCAGGTGAGGATTTAATTGGCAAGCGAAGGTTCAATGGACAAGCGAGGGTTCGATGGGGAGGTGAGGGTTGAATGGACAGGCGAGGGTTCAATGGGCAGGCGAGGGTTCAACGGGGAGGCGAGGGTTCAATGGGGAGGTGAAGATTCAATGGGGAGGTGAGGGTTCAATGAGCAGAGGAGCGTGCAATGGACAGGTGACGGTTGAATGGACAGGTGACGGTTGAATGGACAGGCGAGGGTTGAATGGACAGGCGAGGGTTCAATGGACAGGCGAGGGTTCAATGGGGAGGTGAGGGTTCAATGGGGAGGCGAGGGTTTAATGGGGAGGCGAGGGTTCAATGGGGAGGTGAGGGTTCAATGGACAGGCAAGGGTTCAATGGGGAGGCGAGGGTTCAATGAGGAGGCGAGGGTTCAATGGGGAGGCGAGGGTTCAATGGACAGGCGAGGGTTCAATGGGGAGGCGAGGGTTCAATGAGGAGGCGAGGGTTCAATGGACAGGCGAGGGTTCAATGGACAGGCGAGGGTTCAATGGACAGGCGAGGGTTCAATGGGGAGGCGAGGGTTCAATGGGGAGGCGAGGGTTCAATGAGGAGGCGAGGGTTCAATGGACAGGCGAGGGTTCAATGGGGAGGCGAGGGTTCAATGAGGAGGCGAGGGTTCAATGGACAGGCGAGGGTTCAATGGACAGGCGAGGGTTCAATAGACAGGCGAGGGTTCAATGGGGAGGTGAGGGGTCAATGGGGAGGCGAGGGTTCAATGAGGAGGTGAGGGTTCAATGGGGAGGCGAGGGTTCAATGGGGAGGTGAGGGTTCAATGGGGAGGCGAGGGTTCAATGAGGAGGCGAGGGTTCAATGAGGAGGTGAGGGTTCAATGAGGAGGTGAGGATTCAATGGGGAGGTGAGGGTTCAATGGGGAGGCGAGGGTTCAATGGACAGGCAAGGGTTCAATGGGGAGGCGAGGGTTCAATGAGGAGGCGAGGGTTCAATGGACAGGCAAGGGTTCAATGGGGAGGCGAGGGTTCAATGAGGAGGCGAGGGTTCAATGGACAGGCGAGGGTTCAATAGACAGGCGAGGGTTCAATGGGCAGGCGAGGGTTCAACGGGGAGGCGAGGGTTCAATGGGGAGGTGAAGATTTAATGGGGAGGTGAGGGTTCAATGAGCAGAGGAGCGTGCAATGGACAGGTGACGGTTGAATGGGCAGGTGACGGTTGAATGGACAGGCGAGGGTTGAATGGACAGGCGAGGGTTGAATGGACAGGCGAGGGTTCAATGGGGAGGTGAGGGTTCAATGGGGAGGTGAGGGTTTAATGGGGAGGCGAGGGTTCAATGGGGAGGTGAGGGTTCAATGGACAGGCAAGGGTTCAATGGGGAGGCGAGGGTTCAATGAGGAGGCGAGGGTTCAATGGGGAGGCGAGGGTTCAATGGACAGGCGAGGGTTCAATGGGGAGGCGAGGGTTCAATGAGGAGGCGAGGGTTCAATGGACAGGCGAGGGTTCAATGGACAGGCGAGGGTTCAACGGGGAGGCGAGGGTTCAATGGGGAGGTGAAGATTCAATGGGGAGGTGAGGGTTCAATGAGCAGAGGAGCGTGCAATGGACAGGTGACGGTTGAATGGACAGGTGACGGTTGAATGGACAGGCGAGGGTTGAATGGACAGGCGAGGGTTCAATGGACAGGCGAGGGTTCAATGGGGAGGTGAGGGTTCAATGGGGAGGCGAGGGTTTAATGGGGAGGCGAGGGTTCAATGGGGAGGTGAGGGTTCAATGGACAGGCAAGGGTTCAATGGGGAGGCGAGGGTTCAATGAGGAGGCGAGGGTTCAATGGGGAGGCGAGGGTTCAATGGACAGGCGAGGGTTCAATGGGGAGGCGAGGGTTCAATGAGGAGGCGAGGGTTCAATGGACAGGCGAGGGTTCAATGGACAGGCGAGGGTTCAATGGACAGGCGAGGGTTCAATGGGGAGGCGAGGGTTCAATGGGGAGGCGAGGGTTCAATGAGGAGGCGAGGGTTCAATGGACAGGCGCGGGTTCAATGGGGAGGCGAGGGTTCAATGAGGAGGCGAGGGTTCAATGGACAGGCGAGGGTTCAATGGACAGGCGAGGGTTCAATAGACAGGCGAGGGTTCAATGGGGAGGTGAGGGGTCAATGGGGAGGCGAGGGTTCAATGAGGAGGTGAGGGTTCAATGGGGAGGCGAGGGTTCAATGGGGAGGTGAGGGTTCAATGGGGAGGCGAGGGTTCAATGAGGAGGCGAGGGTTCAATGAGGAGGTGAGGGTTCAATGAGGAGGTGAGGATTCAATGGGGAGGTGAGGGTTCAATGGGGAGGCGAGGGTTCAATGGACAGGCAAGGGTTCAATGGGGAGGCGAGGGTTCAATGAGGAGGCGAGGGTTCAATGGACAGGCAAGGGTTCAATGGGGAGGCGAGGGTTCAATGAGGAGGCGAGGGTTCAATGGACAGGCGAGGGTTCAATAGACAGGCGAGGGTTCAATGGGCAGGCGAGGGTTCAACGGGGAGGCGAGGGTTCAATGGGGAGGTGAAGATTCAATGGGGAGGTGAGGGTTCAATGAGCAGAGGAGTGTGCAATGGACAGGTGACGGTTGAATGGACAGGTGACGGTTGAATGGACAGGCGAGGGTTGAATGGACAGGCGAGGGTTGAATGGACAGGCGAGGGTTCAATGGGGAGGTGAGGGTTCAATGGGGAGGTGAGGGTTTAATGGGGAGGCGAGGGTTCAATGGGGAGGTGAGGGTTCAATGGACAGGCAAGGGTTCAATGGGGAGGCGAGGGTTCAATGAGGAGGCGAGGGTTCAATGGGGAGGCGAGGGTTCAATGGACAGGCGAGGGTTCAATGGGGAGGCGAGGGTTCAATGAGGAGGCGAGGGTTCAATGGACAGGCGAGGGTTCAATGGACAGGCGAGGGTTCAATGGACAGGCGAGGGTTAAATGGGGAGGTGAGGGTTCAATGGGGAGGCGAGGGTTCAATGAGGAGGCGAGGGTTCAATGGACAGGCGAGGGTTCAATGGGGAGGCGAGGGTTCAATGAGGAGGCGAGGGTTCAATGGACAGGCGAGGGTTCAATGGACAGGCGAGGGTTCAATGGACAGGCGAGGGTTGAATGGACAGGTGACGGTTGAATGGACAGGCGAGGGTTGAATGGACAGGCGAGGGTTCAATGGACAGGCGAGGGTTCAATGGGGAGGTGAGGGTTCAATGGGGAGGCGAGGGTTTAATGGGGAGGCGAGGGTTCAATGGGGAGGTGAGGGTTCAATGGACAGGCAAGGGTTCAATGGGGAGGCGAGGGTTCAATGAGGAGGCGAGGGTTCAATGGGGAGGCGAGGGTTCAATGGACAGGCGAGGGTTCAATGGGGAGGCGAGGGTTCAATGAGGAGGCGAGGGTTCAATGGACAGGCGAGGGTTCAATGGACAGGCGAGGGTTCAATGGACAGGCGAGGGTTCAATGGGGAGGCGAGGGTTCAATGGGGAAGCGAGGGTTCAATGAGGAGGCGAGGGTTCAATGGACAGGCGAGGGTTCAATGGGGAGGCGAGGGTTCAATGAGGAGGCGAGGGTTCAATGGACAGGCGAGGGTTCAATGGACAGGCGAGGGTTCAATAGACAGGCGAGGGTTCAATGGGGAGGTGAGGGGTCAATGGGGAGGCGAGGGTTCAATGAGGAGGTGAGGGTTCAATGGGGAGGCGAGGGTTCAATGGGGAGGTGAGGGTTCAATGGGGAGGCGAGGGTTCAATGAGGAGGCGAGGGTTCAATGAGGAGGTGAGGGTTCAATGAGGAGGTGAGGATTCAATGGGGAGGTGAGGGTTCAATGGGGAGGCGAGGGTTCAATGGACAGGCAAGGGTTCAATGGGGAGGCGAGGGTTCAATGAGGAGGCGAGGGTTCAATGGACAGGCAAGGGTTCAATGGGGAGGCGAGGGTTCAATGAGGAGGCGAGGGTTCAATGGACAGGCGAGGGTTCAATAGACAGGCGAGGGTTCAATGGGCAGGCGAGGGTTCAACGGGGAGGCGAGGGTTCAATGGGGAGGTGAAGATTCAATGGGGAGGTGAGGGTTCAATGAGCAGAGGAGCGTGCAATGGACAGGTGACGGTTGAATGGACAGGTGACGGTTGAATGGACAGGCGAGGGTTGAATGGACAGGCGAGGGTTGAATGGACAGGCGAGGGTTCAATGGGGAGGTGAGGGTTCAATGGGGAGGTGAGGGTTTAATGGGGAGGCGAGGGTTCAATGGGGAGGTGAGGGTTCAATGGACAGGCAAGGGTTCAATGGGGAGGCGAGGGTTCAATGAGGAGGCGAGGGTTCAATGGGGAGGCGAGGGTTCAATGGACAGGCGAGGGTTCAATGGGGAGGCGAGGGTTCAATGAGGAGGCGAGGGTTCAATGGACAGGCGAGGGTTCAATGGACAGGCGAGGGTTCAATGGACAGGCGAGGGTTCAATGGGGAGGTGAGGGTTCAATGGGGAGGCGAGGGTTCAATGAGGAGGCGAGGGTTCAATGGACAGGCGAGGGTTCAATGGGGAGGCGAGGGTTCAATGAGGAGGCGAGGGTTCAATGGACAGGCGAGGGTTCAATGGACAGGCGAGGGTTCAATGGACAGGCGAGGGTTCAATGGGGAGGTGAGGGTTCAATGGGGAGGCGAGGGTTCAATGAGGAGGTGAGGGTTCAATGGGGAGGCGAGGGTTCAATGGGGAGGTGAGGGTTCAATGGGGAGGCGAGGGTTCAATGAGGAGGCGAGGTTTCAATGAGGAGGTGAGGGTTCAATGAGGAGGTGAGGATTCAATGGGGAGGTGAGGGTTCAATGGGGAGGCGAGGGTTCAATGGACAGGCAAGGGTTCAATGGGGAGGCGAGGGTTCAATGAGGAGGCGAGGGTTCAATGGACAGGCAAGGGTTCAATGGGGAGGCGAGGGTTCAATGAGGAGGCGAGGGTTCAATGGACAGGCGAGGGTTCAATGGACAGGCGAGGGTTCAATGGGGAGGTGAGGGTTCAATGGGGAGGCGAGGGTTCAATGGACAGGTGAGGGTTCAATGAGGAGGCGAGGGGTCAATGGGGAGGTGAGGGTTCAATGGACAGGCGTGGGTTCAATGGGGAGGTGAGGGTTCAATGGGGAGGCGAGGGTTCAATGGGGAGGCGAGGGTTCAATGAGGAGGCGAGGGTTCAATGAGGAGGCAAGGGTTCAATGGGCAGGCGAGGGTTCAATGAGGAAGCAAGGGTTCAATGAGGAGGCGAGGGTTCAATGAAGAGGCGAGGGTTCAATGGGCAGGCGAGGGTTCAATGAGGAGGTGAGGGTTCAATGGGGAGGCGAGGGTTCAATGAGGAAGTGAGGGTTGAATGAGGAGGCGAGGGTTCAATGGGGAGGCAAGGGTTCAATGGGGAGGTGAGAGTCCAATGGACAGGCGAGGGTTCAATGGACAGGCGAGGGTTGAATGAGGAGGCGAGGGTTCAATGGGGAGGCGAGGATTCAATGGGGAGGTGAGGGTTCAATGGATAGGCGAGGGTTGAATGAGGAGGCGAGGGTTCAATGGGGAGGCGAGGGTCCAATGGGGAGGCGAGGGTTCAATGGGGAGGCGAGGGTTCAATGGGGAGGCGAGGGTTCAATGGGGAGGCGAGGGTTCAATGGGGAGGCGAGGGTTCAATGGACAGGCGAGGGTTCAATGGACAGGCGAGGGTTCAATGGACAGGCGAGGGTTCAATGGACAGGCGAGGGTTGAATGGACAGGTGACGGTTGAATGGACAGGCGAGGGTTGAATGGACAGGCGAGGGTTCAATGGACAGGCGAGGGTTCAATGGGGAGGTGAGGGTTCAATGGGGAGGCGAGGGTTTAATGGGGAGGCGAGGGTTCAATGGGGAGGTGAGGGTTCAATGGACAGGCAAGGGTTCAATGGGGAGGCGAGGGTTCAATGAGGAGGCGAGGGTTCAATGGGGAGGCGAGGGTTCAATGGACAGGCGAGGGTTCAATGGGGAGGCGAGGGTTCAATGAGGAGGCGAGGGTTCAATGGACAGGCGAGGGTTCAATGGACAGGCGAGGGTTCAATGGACAGGCGAGGGTTCAATGGGGAGGCGAGGGTTCAATGGGGAAGCGAGGGTTCAATGAGGAGGCGAGGGTTCAATGGACAGGCGAGGGTTCAATGGGGAGGCGAGGGTTCAATGAGGAGGCGAGGGTTCAATGGACAGGCGAGGGTTCAATGGACAGGCGAGGGTTCAATAGACAGGCGAGGGTTCAATGGGGAGGTGAGGGGTCAATGGGGAGGCGAGGGTTCAATGAGGAGGTGAGGGTTCAATGGGGAGGCGAGGGTTCAATGGGGAGGTGAGGGTTCAATGGGGAGGCGAGGGTTCAATGAGGAGGCGAGGGTTCAATGAGGAGGTGAGGGTTCAATGAGGAGGTGAGGATTCAATGGGGAGGTGAGGGTTCAATGGGGAGGCGAGGGTTCAATGGACAGGCAAGGGTTCAATGGGGAGGCGAGGGTTCAATGAGGAGGCGAGGGTTCAATGGACAGGCAAGGGTTCAATGGGGAGGCGAGGGTTCAATGAGGAGGCGAGGGTTCAATGGACAGGCGAGGGTTCAATAGACAGGCGAGGGTTCAATGGGCAGGCGAGGGTTCAACGGGGAGGCGAGGGTTCAATGGGGAGGTGAAGATTCAATGGGGAGGTGAGGGTTCAATGAGCAGAGGAGCGTGCAATGGACAGGTGACGGTTGAATGGACAGGTGACGGTTGAATGGACAGGCGAGGGTTGAATGGACAGGCGAGGGTTGAATGGACAGGCGAGGGTTCAATGGGGAGGTGAGGGTTCAATGGGGAGGTGAGGGTTTAATGGGGAGGCGAGGGTTCAATGGGGAGGTGAGGGTTCAATGGACAGGCAAGGGTTCAATGGGGAGGCGAGGGTTCAATGAGGAGGCGAGGGTTCAATGGGGAGGCGAGGGTTCAATGGACAGGCGAGGGTTCAATGGGGAGGCGAGGGTTCAATGAGGAGGCGAGGGTTCAATGGACAGGCGAGGGTTCAATGGACAGGCGAGGGTTCAATGGACAGGCGAGGGTTCAATGGGGAGGTGAGGGTTCAATGGGGAGGCGAGGGTTCAATGAGGAGGCGAGGGTTCAATGGACAGGCGAGGGTTCAATGGGGAGGCGAGGGTTCAATGAGGAGGCGAGGGTTCAATGGACAGGCGAGGGTTCAATGGACAGGCGAGGGTTCAATGGACAGGCGAGGGTTCAATGGGAGGTGAGGGTTCAATGGGGAGGCGAGGGTTCAATGAGGAGGTGAGGGTTCAATGGGGAGGCGAGGGTTCAATGGGGAGGTGAGGGTTCAATGGGGAGGCGAGGGTTCAATGAGGAGGCGAGGTTTCAATGAGGAGGTGAGGGTTCAATGAGGAGGTGAGGATTCAATGGGGAGGTGAGGGTTCAATGGGGAGGCGAGGGTTCAATGGACAGGCAAGGGTTCAATGGGGAGGCGAGGGTTCAATGAGGAGGCGAGGGTTCAATGGACAGGCAAGGGTTCAATGGGGAGGCGAGGGTTCAATGAGGAGGCGAGGGTTCAATGGACAGGCGAGGGTTCAATGGACAGGCGAGGGTTCAATGGGGAGGTGAGGGTTCAATGGGGAGGCGAGGGTTCAATGGACAGGTGAGGGTTCAATGAGGAGGCGAGGGGTCAATGGGGAGGTGAGGGTTCAATGGACAGGCGTGGGTTCAATGGGGAGGTGAGGGTTCAATGGGGAGGCGAGGGTTCAATGGGGAGGCGAGGGTTCAATGAGGAGGCGAGGGTTCAATGAGGAGGCAAGGGTTCAATGGGCAGGCGAGGGTTCAATGAGGAAGCAAGGGTTCAATGAGGAGGCGAGGGTTCAATGAAGAGGCGAGGGTTCAATGGGCAGGCGAGGGTTCAATGAGGAGGTGAGGGTTCAATGGGGAGGCGAGGGTTCAATGAGGAAGTGAGGGTTGAATGAGGAGGCGAGGGTTCAATGGGGAGGCAAGGGTTCAATGGGGAGGTGAGAGTCCAATGGACAGGCGAGGGTTCAATGGACAGGCGAGGGTTGAATGAGGAGGCGAGGTTCAATGGGGAGGCGAGGATTCAATGGGGAGGTGAGGGTTCAATGGATAGGCGAGGGTTGAATGAGGAGGCGAGGGTTCAATGGGGAGGCGAGGGTCCAATGGGGAGGCGAGGGTTCAATGGGGAGGCGAGGGTTCAATGGGGAGGCGAGGGTTCAATGGGGAGGCGAGGGTTCAATGGGGAGGCGAGGGTTCAATGGACAGGCGAGGGGTCAATGGGAGGTGAGGGTTCAATGGACAGGCGAGGGGTCAATGGGGAGGCGAGGGTTCAATGGGGAGGTGAGGGTTCAATGGGGAGGCGAGGGTTCAATGGACAGGCAAGGGTTCAATGGGGAGGCGAGGGTTCAATGAGGAGGTGAGGGTTCAATGGACAGGCAAGGGTTCAATGGGGAGGCGAGGGTTCAATGAGGAGGTGAGGGTTCAATGGACAGGCGAGGGTTCAATGGGCAGGCGAGGGTTCAACGGGGAGGCGAGGGTTCAATGGGGAGGTGAAGATTCAATGGGGAGGTGAGGGTTCAATGAGCAGAGGAGCGTGCAATGGACAGGTGACGGTTGAATGGACAGGTGACGGTTGAATGGACAGGCGAGGGTTGAATGGACAGGCGAGGGTTGAATGGACAGGCGAGGGTTCAATGGGGAGGTGAGGGTTCAATGGGGAGGCGAGGGTTTAATGGGGAGGCGAGGGTTCAACGGGGAGGTGAGGGTTCAATGGACAGGCCAGGGTTCAATGGGGAGGCGAGGGTTCAATGAGGAGGCGAGGGTTCAATGGGGAGGCGAGGGTTCAATGGACAGGCGAGGGTTCAATGGGGAGGCGAGGGTTCAATGAGGAGGCGAGGGTTCAATGGACAGGCGAGGGTTCAATGGACAGGCGAGGGTTCAATGGACAGGCGAGGGTTCAATGGGGAGGTGAGGGTTCAATGGGGAGGCGAGGGTTCAATGAGGAGGCGAGGGTTCAATGGACAGGCGAGGGTTCAATGGGGAGGCGAGGGTTCAATGAGGAGGCGAGGGTTCAATGGACAGGCGAGGGTTCAATGGACAGGCGAGGGTTCAATGGACAGGCGAGGGTTCAATGGGGAGGTGAGGGTTCAATGGGGAGGCGAGGGTTCAATGAGGAGGTGAGGGTTCAATGGGGAGGCGAGGGTTCAATGGGGAGGTGAGGGTTCAATGGGGAGGCGAGGGTTCAATGAGGAGGCGAGGGTTCAATGAGGAGGTGAGGGTTCAATGAGGAGGTGAGGATTCAATGGGGAGGTGAGGGTTCAATGGGGAGGCGAGGGTTCAATGGACAGGCAAGGGTTCAATGGGGAGGCGAGGGTTCAATGAGGAGGCGAGGGTTCAATGGACAGGCAAGGGTTCAATGGGGAGGCGAGGGTTCAATGAGGAGGCGAGGGTTCAATGGACAGGCGAGGTTTCAATGGACAGGCGAGGGTTCAATGGGGAGGTGAGGGTTCAATGGGGAGGCGAGGGTTCAATGGACAGGTGAGGGTTCAATGAGGAGGCGAGGGGTCAATGGGGAGGTGAGGGTTCAATGGACAGGCGTGGGTTCAATGGGGAGGTGAGGGTTCAATGGGGAGGCGAGGGTTCAATGGGGAGGCGAGGGTTCAATGGGCAGGCGAGGGTTCAATGAGGAAGCAAGGGTTCAATGAGGAGGCGAGGATTCAATGAAGAGGCGAGGGTTCAATGGGCAGGCGAGGGTTCAATGAGGAGGCGAGGGTTCAATGGGGAGGCGAGGGTTCAATGAGGAAGTGAGGGTTGAATGAGGAGGCGAGGGTTCAATGGGGAGGCAAGGGTTCAATGGGAAGGTGAGAGTCCAATGGACAGGCGAGGGTTCAATGGACAGGCGAGGGTTGAATGAGGAGGCGAGGGTTCAATGGGGAGGCGAGGATTCAATGGGGAGGTGAGGGTTCAATGGACATGCGAGGGTTGAATGAGGAGGCGAGGGTTCAATGGGGAGGCGAGGGTCCAATGGGGAGGCGAGGGTTCAATGGGGAGGCGAGGGTTCAATGGGGAGGCGAGGGTTCAATGGGGAGGCGAGGGTTCAATGGGGAGGCGAGGGTTCAATGGGGAGGCGAGGGTTCAATGGGGAGGCGAGGGTTCAATGGACAGGCGAGGGGTCAATGGGAGGTGAGGGTTCAATGGACAGGCGAGGGGTCAATGGGGAGGCGAGGGTTCAATGGGGAGGTGAGGGTTCAATGGGGAGGCGAGGGTTCAATGGGGAGGTGAGGGTTCAATGGGGAGGTAAGGGTTCAATGGGGAGGCGAGGGTTCAAAGGGGAGGTGAGGGTTCAATGGGGAGGCGAGGGTTCAATGGGGAGGCGAGAGTCCAATGGACAGGCTAGGGTTCAATGAGGAGGCGAGGGTTCAATGGGGAGGTGAGGGTTCAAAGGGGAGGTGAGGGTTCAATGAGGAGGCGAGGGTTCAATGGGGAGGCGAGGGTTCAATGGACAGGCGAGGGTTCAATGAGGAGGCGAGGATTCAATGGGGAGGCGAGGGTTCAATGGGGAGGTGAGGGTTCAATGGACAGGCGAGGATTTAATGGACAGGCGAGGGTTCAATGGACAGGCGAGGGTTCAATGGGGAGGCGAGGGTTCAATGGACAGGCGAGGGTTCAATGGGGAGGCGAGGATTCAATGGACAGGTGAGGGTTCAATGGAGAGGCGAGGATTCAATGGACAGGCGAGGATTCAATGGACAGGCGAGGGTTCAATGGGGAGGCGAGGATTCAATGGACAGGCGAGGATTTAATGGACAGGCGAGGATTCAATGGACAGGCGAGGATTCAATGGACAGGCGAGGGTTCAATGGACAGGCGAGGATTCAATGGGGAGGCGAGGATTCAATGGACAGGCGAGGGTTCAATGGACAGGCGAGGATTCAATGGACAGGCGAGGGTTCAATGGACAGGCGAGGGTTCAATGGGGAGGCGAGGGTTCAATGGACAGGCGAGGGTTCAATGGGGAGGCGAGGATTCAATGGACAGGCGAGGATTCAATGGACAGGCGAGGGTTCAATGGGGAGGCGAGGATTCAATGGACAGGCGAGGGTTCAATGGACAGGCGAGGGTTCAATGGACAGGCGAGGATTCAATGGACAGGCGAGGATTCAATGGACAGGCGAGGGTTCAATGGGGAGGCAAGGGTTCAATGGGGAGGTGAGAGTCCAATGGACAGGCGAGGGTTCAATGGACAGGCGAGGGTTGAATGAGGAGGCGAGGGTTCAATGGGGAGGCGAGGATTCATTGGGGAGGTGAGGGTTCAATGGATAGGCGAGGGTTGAATGAGGAGGCGAGGGTTCAATGGGGAGGCGAGGGTCCAATGGGGAGGCGAGGGTTCAATGGGGAGGCGAGGGTTCAATGGGGAGGCGAGGGTTCAATGGGGAGGCGAGGGTTCAATGGGGAGGCGAGGGTTCAATGGACAGGCGAGGGGTCAATGGGGAGGTGAGGGTTCAATGGACAGGCGAGGGGTCAATGGGGAGGCGAGGGTTCAATGGGGAGGTGAGGGTTCAATGGGGAGGCGAGGGTTCAATGGACAGGCAAGGGTTCAATGGGGAGGCGAGGGTTCAATGAGGAGGTGAGGGTTCAATGGACAGGCAAGGGTTCAATGGGGAGGCGAGGGTTCAATGAGGAGGTGAGGGTTCAATGGACAGGCGAGGGTTCAATGGGCAGGCGAGGGTTCAACGGGGAGGCGAGGGTTCAATGGGGAGGTGAAGATTCAATGGGGAGGTGAGGGTTCAATGAGCAGAGGAGCGTGCAATGGACAGGTGACGGTTGAATGGACAGGTGACGGTTGAATGGACAGGCGAGGGTTGAATGGACAGGCGAGGGTTGAATGGACAGGCGAGGGTTCAATGGGGAGGTGAGGGTTCAATGGGGAGGCGAGGGTTTAATGGGGAGGCGAGGGTTCAATGGGGAGGTGAGGGTTCAATGGACAGGCCAGGGTTCAATGGGGAGGCGAGGGTTCAATGAGGAGGCGAGGGTTCAATGGGGAGGCGAGGGTTCAATGGACAGGCGAGGGTTCAATGGGGAGGCGAGGGTTCAATGAGGAGGCGAGGGTTCAATGGACAGGCGAGGGTTCAATGGACAGGCGAGGGTTCAATGGACAGGCGAGGGTTCAATGGGGAGGTGAGGGTTCAATGGGGAGGCGAGGGTTCAATGAGGAGGCGAGGGTTCAATGGACAGGCGAGGGTTCAATGGGGAGGCGAGGGTTCAATGAGGAGGCGAGGGTTCAATGGACAGGCGAGGGTTCAATGGACAGGCGAGGGTTCAATGGACAGGCGAGGGTTCAATGGGGAGGTGAGGGTTCAATGGGGAGGCGAGGGTTCAATGAGGAGGTGAGGGTTCAATGGGGAGGCGAGGGTTCAATGGGGAGGTGAGGGTTCAATGGGGAGGCGAGGGTTCAATGAGGAGGCGAGGGTTCAATGAGGAGGTGAGGGTTCAATGAGGAGGTGAGGATTCAATGGGGAGGTGAGGGTTCAATGGGGAGGCGAGGGTTCAATGGACAGGCAAGGGTTCAATGGGGAGGCGAGGGTTCAATGAGGAGGCGAGGGTTCAATGGACAGGCAAGGGTTCAATGGGGAGGCGAGGGTTCAATGAGGAGGCGAGGATTCAATGGACAGGCGAGGGTTCAATGGACAGGCGAGGGTTCAATGGGGAGGTGAGGGTTCAATGGGGAGGCGAGGGTTCAATGGACAGGTGAGGGTTCAATGAGGAGGCGAGGGGTCACTGGGGAGGTGAGGGTTCAATGGACAGGCGTGGGTTCAATGGGGAGGTGAGGGTTCAATGGGGAGGCGAGGGTTCAATGGGGAGGCGAGGGTTCAATGGGCAGGCGAGGGTTCAATGAGGAAGCAAGGGTTCAATGAGGAGGCGAGGATTCAATGAAGAGGCGAGGGTTCAATGGGCAGGCGAGGGTTCAATGAGGAGGCGAGGGTTCAATGGGGAGGCGAGGGTTCAATGAGGAAGTGAGGGTTGAATGAGGAGGCGAGGGTTCAATGGGGAGGCAAGGGTTCAATGGGGAGGTGAGAGTCCAATGGACAGGCGAGGGTTCAATGGACAGGCGAGGGTTGAATGAGGAGGCGAGGGTTCAATGGGGAGGCGAGGATTCAATGGGGAGGTGAGGGTTCAATGGACATGCGAGGGTTGAATGAGGAGGCGAGGGTTCAATGGGGAGGCGAGGGTCCAATGGGGAGGCGAGGGTTCAATGGGGAGGCGAGGGTTCAATGGGGAGGCGAGGGTTCAATGGGGAGGCGAGGGTTCAATGGGGAGGCGAGGGTTCAATGGGGAGGCGAGGGTTCAATGGGGAGGCGAGGGTTCAATGGACAGGCGAGGGGTCAATGGGGAGGTGAGGGTTCAATGGACAGGCGAGGGTTCAATGGGGAGGCGAGGGTTCAAAGGGGAGGTGAGGGTTCAATGGGGAGGCGAGGGTTCAATGGGGAGGTGAGGGTTCAATGGGGAGGTGAGGGTTCAATGGGGAGGCGAGGGTTCAAAGGGGAGGTGAGGGTTCAATGGAGAGGCGAGGGTTCAATGGGGAGGCGAGAGTCCAATGGACAGGCTAGGGTTCAATGAGGAGGCGAGGGTTCAATGGGGAGGTGAGGGTTCAAAGGGGAGGTGAGGGTTCAATGAGGAGGCGAGGGTTCAATGGGGAGGCGAGGGTTCAATGGACAGGCGAGGGTTCAATGAGGAGGCGAGGATTCAATGGGGAGGCGAGGGTTCAATGGGGAGGTGAGGGTTCAATGGGGAGGTGAGGCTTCAATGGGGAGGCGAGGGCTTCAATGGACAGGCGAGGGTTCAATGGGGAGGCGAGGGTTCAATGGACAGGCGAGGGTTCAATGGGGAGGCGAGGATTCAATGGACAGGTGAGGGTTCAATGGAGAGGCGAGGATTCAATGGACAGGCGAGGATTCAATGGACAGGCGAGGGTTCAATGGGGAGGCGAGGATTCAATGGACAGGCGAGGATTCAATGGACAGGCGAGGATTCAATGGACAGGCGAGGATTCAATGGACAGGCGAGGGTTCAATGGACAGGCGAGGGTTCAATGGACAGGCGAGGATTCAGATCAATGGGAGGCGAGGATTCAATGGACAGGCGAGGGTTCAATGGACAGGCGAGGATTCAATGGACAGGCGAGGGTTCAATGGACAGGCGAGGGTTCAATGGGGAGGCGAGGGTTCAATGGACAGGCGAGGGTTCAATGGGGAGGCGAGGATTCAATGGACAGGCGAGGATTCAATGGACAGGCGAGGGTTCAATGGGGAGGCGAGGATTCAATGGACAGGCGAGGGTTCAATGGACAGGCGAGGGTTCAATGGACAGGCGAGGATTCAATGGACAGGCGAGGATTCAATGGACAGGCGAGGGTTCAATGGGGAGGCGAGGATTCAATGGACAGGCGAGGATTCAATGGACAGGCGAGGATTCAATGGACAGGCGAGGATTCAATGGACAGGCGAGGATTCAATGGACAGGCGAAGATTCAATGGACAGGCGAGGATTCAATGGACAGGCGAGGGTTCAATGGACAGGCGAGGGTTCAATGGGGAGGCGAGGATTCAATGGACAGGCGAGGGTTCAATGGACAGGCGAGGGTTCAATGGACAGGCGAGGGTTCAATGGGGAGGCGAGGGTTCAATGGGGAGGCGAGGGTTCAATGGGGAGGCGAGAGTCCAATGGACAGGCTAGGGTTCAATGAGGAGGCGAGGGTTCAATGGGGAGGTGAGGGTTCAAAGGGGAGGTGAGGGTTCAATGAGGAGGCGAGGGTTCAATGGGGAGGCGAGGGTTCAATGGACAGGCGAGGGTTCAATGAGGAGGCGAGGATTCAATGGGGAGGCGAGGGTTCAATGGGGAGGTGAGGGTTCAATGGGGAGGTGAGGGTTCAATGGGGAGGCGAGGGTTCAATGGACAGGCGAGGGTTCAATGGGGAGGCGAGGGTTCAATGGACAGGCGAGGGTTCAATGGGGAGGCGAGGATTCAATGGACAGGCGCGGGTTCAATGGACAGGCGAGGATTCAATGGACAGGCGAGGATTCAATGGACAGGCGAGGGTTCAATGGGGGGGCCGAGGATTCAATGGACAGGCGAGGATTCAATGGACAGGCGAGGATTCAATGGACAGGCGAGGATTCAATGGACAGGCGAGGGTTCAATGGACAGGCGAGGATTCAATGGACAGGCGAGGATTCAATGGACAGGCGAGGGTTCAATGGGGAGGCGAGGATTCAATGGACAGGCGAGGATTCAATGGACAGGCGAGGATTCAATGGACAGGCGAGGATTCAATGGACAGGCGAGGGTTCAATGGGGAGGCGAGGATTCAATGGACAGGCGAAGGTTCAATGGACAGGCGAGGGTTCAATGGACAGGCGAGGGTTCAATGGGGAGGCGAGGGTTCAATGGGGAGGCGAGGGTTCAATGGGGAGGCGAGGGTTCAATGGGGAGGTGAGGGTTCAAAGGGGAGGTGAGGGTTCAATGAGGAGGCGAGGGTTCAATGGGGAGGCGAGGGTTCAATGGACAGGCGAGGGTTCAATGAGGAGGCGAGGATTCAATGGGGAGGCGAGGGTTCAATGGGGAGGTGAGGGTTCAATGGGGAGGTGAGGCTTCAATGGGGAGGCGAGGGTTCAATGGACAGGCGAGGGTTCAATGGGGAGGCGAGGGTTCAATGGACAGGCGAGGGTTCAATGGGGAGGCGAGGATTCAATGGACAGGTGAGGGTTCAATGGAGAGGCGAGGATTCAATGGACAGGCGAGGATTCAATGGACAGGCGAGGGTTCAATGGGGAGGCGAGGATTCAATGGACAGGCGAGGATTCAATGGACAGGCGAGGATTCAATGGACAGGCGAGGATTCAATGGACAGGCGAGGGTTCAATGGACAGGCGAGGATTCAATGGGGAGGCGAGGATTCAATGGACAGGCGAGGGTTCAATGGACAGGCGAGGATTCAATGGACAGGCGAGGGTTCAATGGACAGGCGAGGGTTCAATGGGGAGGCGAGGGTTCAATGGACAGGCGAGGGTTCAATGGGGAGGCGAGGATTCAATGGACAGGCGAGGATTCAATGGACAGGCGAGGGTTCAATGGGGAGGCGAGGATTCAATGGACAGGCGAGGGTTCAATGGACAGGCGAGGGTTCAATGGACAGGCGAGGATTCAATGGACAGGCGAGGATTCAATGGACAGGCGAGGGTTCAATGGGGAGGCGAGGATTCAATGGACAGGCGAGGATTCAATGGACAGGCGAGGATTCAATGGACAGGCGAGGATTCAATGGACAGGCGAGGATTCAATGGACAGGCAAGGATTCAATGGACAGGCGAGGATTCAATGGACAGGCGAGGGTTCAATGGACAGGCGAGGGTTCAATGGGGAGGCGAGGATTCAATGGACAGGCGAGGGTTCAATGGACAGGCGAGGGTTCAATGGACAGGCGAGGGTTCAATGGGGAGGCGAGGGTTCAATGGGGAGACGAGGGTTCAATGGGGAGGCGAGAGTCCAATGGACAGGCTAGGGTTCAATGAGGAGGCGAGGGTTCAATGGGGAGGTGAGGGTTCAAAGGGGAGGTGAGGGTTCAATGAGGAGGCGAGGGTTCAATGGGGAGGCGAGGGTTCAATGGACAGGCGAGGGTTCAATGAGGAGGCGAGGATTCAATGGGGAGGCGAGGGTTCAATGGGGAGGTGAGGGTTCAATGGGGAGGTGAGGGTTCAATGGGGAGGCGAGGGTTCAATGGACAGGCGAGGGTTCAATGGGGAGGCGAGGGTTCAATGGACAGGCGAGGGTTCAATGGGGAGGCGAGGATTCAATGGACAGGCGCGGGTTCAATGGACAGGCGAGGATTCAATGGACAGGCGAGGATTCAATGGACAGGCGAGGGTTCAATGGGGGGCCGAGGATTCAATGGACAGGCGAGGATTCAATGGACAGGCGAGGATTCAATGGACAGGCGAGGATTCAATGGACAGGCGAGGGTTCAATGGACAGGCGAGGATTCAATGGACAGGCGAGGATTCAATGGACAGGCGAGGGTTCAATGGGGAGGCGAGGATTCAATGGACAGGCGAGGATTCAATGGACAGGCGAGGATTCAATGGACAGGCGAGGATTCAATGGACAGGCGAGGGTTCAATGGGGAGGCGAGGATTCAATGGACAGGCGAAGGTTCAATGGACAGGCGAGGGTTCAATGGACAGGCGAGGGTTCAATGGGGAGGCGAGGGTTCAATGGGGAGGCGAGGGTTCAATGGGGAGGCGAGGGTTCAATGGGGAGGTGAGGGTTCAAAGGGGAGGTGAGGGTTCAATGAGGAGGCGAGGGTTCAATGGGGAGGTGAGGGTTCAATGGGGAGGTGAGGCTTCAATGGGGAGGCGAGGGTTCAATGGACAGGCGAGGGTTCAATGGGGAGGCGAGGGTTCAATGGACAGGCGAGGGTTCAATGGGGAGGCGAGGATTCAATGGACAGGTGAGGATTCAATGGACAGGCGAGGGTTCAATGGGGAGGCGAGGATTCAATGGACAGGCGAGGATTCAATGGACAGGCGAGGATTCAATGGACAGGCGAGGATTCAATGGACAGGCGAGGATTCAATGGACAGGCAAGGATTCAATGGACAGGCGAGGATTCAATGGACAGGCGAGGGTTCAATGGACAGGCGAGGGTTCAATGGGGAGGCGAGGATTCAATGGACAGGCGAGGGTTCAATGGACAGGCGAGGGTTCAATGGACAGGCGAGGGTTCAATGGGGAGGCGAGGGTTCAATGGGGAGACGAGGGTTCAATGGGGAGGCGAGAGTCCAATGGACAGGCTAGGGTTCAATGAGGAGGCGAGGGTTCAATGGGGAGGTGAGGGTTCAAAGGGGAGGTGAGGGTTCAATGAGGAGGCGAGGGTTCAATGGGGAGGCGAGGGTTCAATGGACAGGCGAGGGTTCAATGAGGAGGCGAGGATTCAATGGGGAGGCGAGGGTTCAATGGGGAGGTGAGGGTTCAATGGGGAGGTGAGGGTTCAATGGGGAGGCGAGGGTTCAATGGACAGGCGAGGGTTCAATGGGGAGGCGAGGGTTCAATGGACAGGCGAGGGTTCAATGGGGAGGCGAGGATTCAATGGACAGGCGCGGGTTCAATGGACAGGCGAGGATTCAATGGACAGGCGAGGATTCAATGGACAGGCGAGGGTTCAATGGGGGGCCGAGGATTCAATGGACAGGCGAGGATTCAATGGACAGGCGAGGATTCAATGGACAGGCGAGGATTCAATGGACAGGCGAGGGTTCAATGGACAGGCGAGGATTCAATGGACAGGCGAGGATTCAATGGACAGGCGAGGGTTCAATGGGGAGGCGAGGATTCAATGGACAGGCGAGGATTCAATGGACAGGCGAGGATTCAATGGACAGGCGAGGATTCAATGGACAGGCGAGGGTTCAATGGGGAGGCGAGGATTCAATGGACAGGCGAAGGTTCAATGGACAGGCGAGGGTTCAATGGACAGGCGAGGGTTCAATGGGGAGGCGAGGGTTCAATGGGGAGGCGAGGGTTCAATGGGGAGGCGAGGGTTCAATGGGGAGGTGAGGGTTCAAAGGGGAGGTGAGGGTTCAATGAGGAGGCGAGGGTTCAATGGGGAGGCGAGGGTTCAATGGACAGGCGAGGGTTCAATGAGGAGGCGAGGATTCAATGGGGAGGCGAGGGTTCAATGGGGAGGTGAGGGTTCAATGGGGAGGTGAGGCTTCAATGGGAGGCGAGGGTTCAATGGACAGGCGAGGGTTCAATGGGGAGGCGAGGGTTCAATGGACAGGCGAGGGTTCAATGGGGAGGCGAGGATTCAATGGACAGGTGAGGGTTCAATGGAGAGGCGAGGATTCAATGGACAGGCGAGGATTCAATGGACAGGCGAGGGTTCAATGGGGAGGCGAGGATTCAATGGACAGGCGAGGATTCAATGGACAGGCGAGGATTCAATGGACAGGCGAGGATTCAATGGACAGGCGAGGGTTCAATGGACAGGCGAGGATTCAATGGGGAGGCGAGGATTCAATGGACAGGCGAGGGTTCAATGGACAGGCGAGGATTCAATGGACAGGCGAGGGTTCAATGGACAGGCGAGGGTTCAATGGGGAGGCGAGGGTTCAATGGACAGGCGAGGGTTCAATGGGGAGGCGAGGATTCAATGGACAGGCGAGGATTCAATGGACAGGCGAGGGTTCAATGGGGAGGCGAGGATTCAATGGACAGGCGAGGGTTCAATGGACAGGCGAGGGTTCAATGGACAGGCGAGGATTCAATGGACAGGCGAGGATTCAATGGACAGGCGAGGGTTCAATGGGGAGGCGAGGATTCAATGGACAGGCGAGGATTCAATGGACAGGCGAGGATTCAATGGACAGGCGAGGATTCAATGGACAGGCGAGGATTCAATGGACAGGCGAGGATTCAATGGACAGGCGAGGATTCAATGGACAGGCGAGGGTTCAATGGACAGGCGAGGGTTCAATGGGGAGGCGAGGATTCAATGGACAGGCGAGGGTTCAATGGACAGGCGAGGGTTCAATGGACAGGCGAGGGTTCAATGGGGAGGCGAGGGTTCAATGGGGAGACGAGGGTTCAATGGGGAGGCGAGAGTCCAATGGACAGGCTAGGGTTCAATGAGGAGGCGAGGGTTCAATGGGGAGGTGAGGGTTCAAAGGGGAGGTGAGGGTTCAATGAGGAGGCGAGGGTTCAATGGGGAGGCGAGGGTTCAATGGACAGGCGAGGGTTCAATGAGGTGGCGAGGATTCAATGGGGAGGCGAGGGTTCAATGGGGAGGTGAGGGTTCAATGGGGAGGTGAGGGTTCAATGGGGAGGCGAGGGTTCAATGGACAGGCGAGGGTTCAATGGGGAGGCGAGGGTTCAATGGACAGGCGAGGGTTCAATGGGGAGGCGAGGATTCAATGGACAGGCGCGGGTTCAATGGACAGGCGAGGATTCAATGGACAGGCGAGGATTCAATGGACAGGCGAGGGTTCAATGGGGGGCCGAGGATTCAATGGACAGGCGAGGATTCAATGGACAGGCGAGGATTCAATGGACAGGCGAGGATTCAATGGACAGGCGAGGGTTCAATGGACAGGCGAGGATTCAATGGACAGGCGAGGATTCAATGGACAGGCGAGGGTTCAATGGGGAGGCGAGGATTCAATGGACAGGCGAGGATTCAATGGACAGGCGAGGATTCAATGGACAGGCGAGGATTCAATGGACAGGCGAGGGTTCAATGGGGAGGCGAGGATTCAATGGACAGGCGAAGGTTCAATGGACAGGCGAGGGTTCAATGGACAGGCGAGGGTTCAATGGGGAGGCGAGGGTTCAATGGGGAGGCGAGGGTTCAATGGGGAGGTGAGGGTTCAATGGGGAGGTGAGGGTTCAATGGGGAGGCGAGGGTTCAATGGACAGGCGAGGGTTCAATGGACAGGCGAGGGTTTAATGGACAGGCGAGGATTCAATGGGGAGGCGAGGGTTCAATGGGGAGGCGAGGGTTCAATGGGGAGGTGAGGGTTCAATGGGGAGGCGAGGGTTCAATGGACAGGCGAGGGTTCAAAGGGGAGGCGAGGGGTCAAAGGGCAGCAGCGTAGCAGGTGACTGTTAATTGCTTCAGCTGCAGAGTGAGAACTGTTGTCCATTCCTGCAGCAATGTGTGAAGCGAATGATTGATGTCGAGTGTAAAATGCTCTCTTACACTTGA
This sequence comes from Squalus acanthias, assembly GCA_030390025.1. NCBI lineage: Eukaryota > Metazoa > Chordata > Chondrichthyes > Squaliformes > Squalidae > Squalus > Squalus acanthias. The sequence continues at coordinate 39,434,744 of CM059433.1, read as the reverse complement.
TTCTCAGTAGGTTTAAAATTGTGTGTAAACAGATGTTTCGAGATGGTGTCACAATCAGTAGTGATTCCCCCTTTAGTGGAGTACTTCAATCCAATTTCATCTTTTGCAATCTTACGTGTCACATTACTCCTTTAAAAATCATAAGATATGGATACATGTCTACCTTAACACCGGCCGGTGGAAGGATGGATAAATGTCTACCTTAACACCGGAGGGTGGAAGGATGGATAAATGTCTACCTTAACACCGGAGGGTGGAAGGATGGATAAATGTCTACCTTAACACCGGAGGGTGGAAGGTTGGATAAATGTATACCTTAACACCAGAGGGTGGAAGGTTGGATAAATGTCTACCTTAACACCAGAGGGTGGAAGGTTGGATAAATGTCTACCTTAACACCAGAGGATGGAAGGATGGAAAATGTCTACATTAACACTGGAGGATGGAAAGATGGATAAATGTCTACCTTAACACCGGTCGGTGGAAGAATTGACAACTGTCTACCTTAACACCGGAAGGTGGAAAGAGAGATAAATGTCTACCTTAACACTGGAGGATGGAAGGATGGATAAATGTCTACCTTAACACCGGTCGGTGGAAGGGTTGATAAATGTCTACCTGAACACTGGATGGTGGAAGGAAGGATAAATGTCCACCTTAACACCAGAGGGTGGAAGGGAGGATAAATGTCTACCTTAACACCGGTCGGTGGAAGGATGGATAAATGTCTACCTTAACACTGGAGGATGGAAAGATGGATAAATGTCTACCTTAACACCGGTCGGTGGAAGGATGGATAGATGTCTACCTTAACACTGGAGGTTGGCAGGATGGATAAATGTCTATCTTAACACTGGAGGATGGAAAGATGGATAAATGTCTACCTTAACACTGGAGGATGGAAAGATGGATAAATGTCTACCTTAACACCGGTCGGTGGAAGGATGGATAAATGTCTATCTTAACACTGGAGGATGGAAAGATGGATAAATGTCTACCTTAACACTGGAGGATGGAAAGATGGATAAATGTCTACCTTAACACCGGTCACTGGAAGGATCGATAAATGTCTACCTTAACACCGGAAGGTGGAAAGAGAGATAAATGTCTACCTTAACACTGGAGGGTGGAAGGATCGATAAATTTCTACCTTAACACCGGAGGGTGGAAGGATCGATAAATGTCTACCTTAACACCAGAGGGTGGAAGTATTGATAAATGTCTCCCTTAACACAAGAGGGTGGAAGGATCAAAAAATGTCTACCTTAACACCAGAGGGTGGAAGGATCGATAAATGTCTACCTTAACGCTGGAGGATGGAAGGGTGGATAAACGTCTACCTTAACACCGGAGTGTGGAAGGACAATCGACCTGAAACGTCAACTCTCTTTCTCTCTCCACGGATGCTGCCTGGCCTGCTGAGTTTTTCCAGCGTTTTCTGTTGTTATTTCGGATTTCCAGCATCTGCAGTATTTTGCTATCGTAGACATTTATCCATCCTTCCACCCTCTGGTGTGAAGGTAGATATTTATAGATCCTTCCACCCTCTGGTGTTAACGTAGACATTTACAGTATTTTGCTATCGTAGACATTTATCCATCCTTCCACCCTCTGGTGTTAAGGTAGACATTTATCCATCCTTCCACCCTCTGGTGTTAAGGTAGACATTTATAGATCCTTCCACCCTCTGGTGTTAAGACAGACATTTACCCATCCTTCCACCCTCTGGTGTTAAGGTGGACATTTATAGATCCTTCCACCCTCTGGTGTTAAGACAGACATTTACCCATCCTACCACTCCCTGTTGTTAAGGTAGACATTTATCCATCCTTCCAGCCCCTGGTGTTAAGGTAGACATTTATCCTTCCTTACACCCTCTGGTATTAATGTAGTCATTTATCCATCCTATTTCCCTCTGGTGTTAAGGTAGGCATTAATCCATCATTCCACCGGCCAGTCTTAAGGTAGACATTTATACATCCTTCCACCTTTCGTGTTAAGGTAGACATTTATCCATCCTTCCACCGTCCAGTGTTAAGGTAGACATTTATCCATCCTTCGACCCTCCGTTGTTAAGGTAGACATTTATCCATCCTTCCACCGGCCAGTGTTAAGGTAGACATTTATCCATCCTTCCACCCTCTGGTGTTAAGGTGTACACTTATCCATCCTTCCACCCTCTGGTGTTAAGGTAGACATTTATCCATCCTTCCACCCTCTGGTGTTAAGGTAGTCATTTATCCTTCCTTCCACCCTCTGGTGTTAAGGTGGACATTTATCGATCCTTCCACACTCTGCTCTAAAGGTAGACATTTATCCATCATTCCAACGTCCTGGGTTAAGTTAGACATTTATCCATCCTTTTACCCTTCGTGTTAATGTAGACATTTATCATTCCTTCCACGGTCTGCTATAAAGGTAGACCCTCCGGTATTAAGCTAGACATTTTTCGATCCTTCCACCCTCTGGTGTTAAGGTAGACATTAATCCATCCTTTCACCCTCCGGTGTTAAGTTAGATGTTTATCCATCCTTTCACCCTCTGTGTTAATGTAGACATTTGTCGATCCTTCCACCCTCTGGTGTTAAGTTAGACATTTATCCAACTTTCCACCCTCTGGTGTTAAGCTAGACATTTATCCGTCCTTCCACCCTCCGGTGTTAAGATAGACATTTAACCATTCTTCCACCGGCCGGTGATAAGTTAGACATTTATTCCTCCTTCCACCCTCTGCTGTAAAGTTAGACATTTTTCCATCATTCCATCCACCAGTGTTAATGTAGACATTTATCCATCTTTCTTTCCTCCGGTGTTAAGTTAGACATTTATCCATCCTTCCACTCTCCTTTGCTAAGTTAGACATTTATCCATCCTCCACCAGCTGGTGTTAAGTTAGACATTTATCCATCTCTCCACCGGCCGGTGTTAAGGTAGACATTTATCCATCCTTCCACCCTCTGGTGTTAAGGTAGACATTTATCCATCCTTCCACCCTCTGGTGTTAAGGTAGACATTTATCCATCCTTCCACCCTCTGGTGTTAAGGTAGACATTTATCCATCCTTCCACCCTCCGGTGTTAAGTTAGACATTTATCCATCTCTCCACCGGCCGGTGTTAAGGTAGACATTTATCCATCCTTCCACTCCCTGGTTTTAAGGTAGACATTTATCCTTCCTTCCACCCTCTGGTGTTAAGGTGGACATTTATCGATCCTTCCACACTCTGCTCTAAAGGTAGACATTTATCCATCATTCCAACGTCCTGGGTTAAGTTAGACATTTATCCATCCTTTTACCCTTCGTGTTAATGTAGACATTTATCATTCCTTCCACGGTCTGCTATAAAGGTAGACCCTCCGGTATTAAGCTAGACATTTTTCGATCCTTCCACCCTCTGGTGTTAAGGTAGACATTAATCCATCCTTTCACCCTCCGGTGTTAAGTTAGATGTTTATCCATCCTTTCACCCTCTGTGTTAATGTAGACATTTGTCGATCCTTCCACCCTCCGGTGTTAAGGTAGACATTTATCCATCCTTCCACCCTCTGGTGTTCAGGTAGACATTTATCCATCATTCCAACGTCCTGGGTTAAGTTAGACATATATCCATCCTTTTACCCTTCGTGTTAATGTAGACATTTATCGTTCCTTCCACACTCTGCTATAAAGGTAGACATTAATCCATCCTTTCACCCTCTGGTGTTAAGGTAGACATTTAGTCATTCTTCCACTGGCCAGTTTTAAGGTAGACATTTATCCATCCTTCCACCCTCTGGTGTTAAGGTAGACATTTTCCATCCTTCCACTCCCTGGTGTTAAGGTAGACATTTATACATCCTTCCACCCTCCGGTGTTAAGGTAGACATTTTCGATCCTTCCACCCTCTGGTGTTAAGGTAGACATTTATCCATCCTTCCACCCTCTGGTGTTAAGGTAGACATTTATCCAACCTTCCACCCTCTGGTGTTAATGTCTACCTTAACACTGGAGGATGGAAAGATGGATAAATGTCTACCATAACACCGGTCAGTGGAAGGATGGATAAATGTCTACTTTAACACCGGAGGGTGGAATGATGGATAAATGTCTACCTTAACACGAGAGGGTGGAAGGATGGATTAATGTCTACCTTAACACCAGAGGGTGGAAGGATGGATAAGTGTCTACTTTAACACCGGAGGGTGGAATGATGGATAAATGTCTACCTTAACACCAGAGGGTGGAAGGATGGATAAATGTCTACCTTAACACCGGAGGGTGGAATGATGGATAAATGTCTACCTTAACACTGGACGGTGGAAGGATGGTTAAATGTCTACCTTAACACCGGCCGGTGGAAGGATAGATAAATGTCTACCTTAACACTGGATGGTGGAAGGATGGATAAATGTCTACCTTAACACCGGCCGGTGGAAGGATAGATAAATGTCTACCTTAACACCGGCCGGTGGAAGGATGGATAAATGTCTACCTTAACACTGGACGGTGGAAGGATAGATAAATGTCTACCTTAACACCGGCCGGTGGAAGGATGGATAAATGTCTACCTTAACACCGGCCGGTGGAAGGATGGATAAATGTCTACCTTAACACCGGCCGATGGAAAGATGGATATATATCTACCTTAACACCGGAAAGGTGGAAAGATGGATAAATGTCTACCCTAACACCGGCCGGTGGAAGGATGGATTAATGTCTACCTTAACACCAGAGGGAGGAAGGATGGATAAATGTCTACATTAAAACCAGAGGGTGGAAGGATGGATAAATGTCTATACCTTAACACCACAGGGTGGAAGAATAGATAAATGTCTACCTTAACACCAGAGGGTGGAAGGATGGATAAATGTCTACCTTAACACCAGAGGGTGGAAGGATGGATAAATGTCTATACCTTAACACCACAGGGTGGAAGAATAGATAAATGTCTACCTTAACACTGGATGGTGGAAGGATGGATTAATGTCTACCTTAACACTGGACGGTGGAAGGATGGATAAATGTCTACCTTAACACCGGCCTGTGGAAGGATGGATAAATGTCTACCTTAACACCAGAGGGTGGAAGGATGGATTAATGTCTACCTTAACACCAGAGGGTGGAAGGATGGATAAATGTCTACATTAACATAAGAGGGATGAAGGATAGATAAATGTCTACCTTAACACGAGAGGGTGGAAGGATGGATTAATGTCTACCTTAACACCAGGGGGTGGAAGGATCTATAAATGTCTACCTTAACACCGGCCGGTGGAAGGATGGATAAATGTCTACCTTAACAACAGGGAGTGGTAGGATGGATAAATCTCTATACCTTAACACCACAGGGTGGAAGAATAGATAAATGTCTACCTTAACACTGGACGGTGGAAGGATGGATAAATGTCTACCTTAACACCGGCCTGTGGAAGGATGGATAAATTTCTACCTTACCAACGGAGGGTGGAAGGTTGGATAAATGTCTACCTTAACTCCGGCAGTTGGATGAATGGATAAATGTCTACCTTAACACCGGCCGGTGGAAGGATGGATAAATGTCTACCTTAACACCGGCCGGTGGAAGGATGGATAAATGTCTACCTTAACACCGGCCGGTGGAAGGATGGATAAATGTCTACCTTAACACCGGCCGGTGGAAGGATGGATAAATGTCTACCTTAACACTGGCCGGTGGAAGTATGGATAAATGTCTACCTTAACACCGGCCGGTGGAAGGATGGATAAATGTCTACCTTAACACTGGCCGGTGGAAGTATGGATAAATGTCTACCTTAACACCTGAGGGTGGAAGGATGGATAAATGTCTATCTTAACACCGGAGGGTGGAAGGATGGATAAATGTCTATCTTAACACCGGAGGGTGGAAGGATGGATAAATGTCTATCTTAACACCGGAGGGTGGAAGGATGGATAAATGTCTATCTTAACACCGGAGGGTGGAAGGATGGATAAATGTCTATCTTAACACCGGAGGGTGGAAGGATGGATAATTGTCTACCTTAACACCGGCCTGTGGAAGGATGGATAAATGTCTACCTTACAAATGGAGGGTTGAAGGATGGATAAATGTCTACCTTAACACCGGCCTGTGGAAGGATGGATAAATGTCTACCTTACAAATGGAGGGTTGAAGGATGGATAAATGTCTACCTTACAAATGGAGGGTTGAATGATGGATAAATGTCTACCTTAACACCGGCCGATGGAAGGATGGATTAATGTCTACCTTAACACCAGAGGGTGGAAGGATGGATAAATGTCTACCTTAACACCAGAGGGTGGAAGGATGGATAAATGTCTACCTTAACACCAGAGGGTGGAAGGATGGATAAATGTCTACCTTAATACCAGAGGGTGGAAGGATGGATAAATGTCTTCCTTAACAACAGGGAGTGGAAGGATGGATAAATGTCGATACCTTAACACCACAGGATGGAAGGAAGGATAAATGTCCACCTTAACACCAGAGGTTGGAAGGATGGATAAATGTCTACCTTAACACCGGAGGGTGGAAGGATGGATAAATGTCTACCTTAACACCAGAGGGTCGAAGGATGGATAAATGTCTACCTTAACACCAGAGGGTGGAAGGATGGATAAATGTCTACCTTAACACAGAGGGTCGAAGGATGGATAAATGTCTACCTTAACACCAGAGGGTGGAAGGATGGATAAATGTCTACCTTAACACCGGAGGGTGGAAGGATGGATAAATGTCTAACTTAACACTGGAGGATGGAAAGATGGATAAATGTCTACCTTAACACCAGAGGGTGGAAGGAAGGATAAATGTCCACCTTAACACCAGAGGTTGGAAGGATGGATAAATGTCTACCTTAACACTGGATGGTGGAAGGATGGATAAATGTCTACCTTAACACCGGCCAGTGGAAGGATGGATATATGTCTACCTTAACTCCGGAAAGGTGGAAAGATGGATAGATGTCTACCTTAACACCGGCTGGTGGAGGGATGGATAAATGTCTACCTTAACACCGGCTGGTGGAGGGATGGATAAATGTCTACCATAACACCGGCCGATGGAAGGATGGATATATGTCTACCTTAACACCGGAAAGGTGGAAAGATGGATAGATGTCTCCCTTAACACCGGCCGGTGGAAGGATGGATTAATGTCTACCTTAACACCAGAGGGTGGAAGGATGGATAAATGTCTACCTTAACACTGGCCGATGGAAGAATGGATAAATGTCTACCCTAACACCGGCCGGTGGAAGGATGGATAAATGTCTACCTTAACACTGGCCGATGGAAGAATGGATAAATGTCTACCCTAACACCGGCCGGTGGAAGGATGGATAAATGTCTAGCTTAACAGGGGCCGGTGGAAGGATGGGAAATGTCTAACTTATCACCGGCCGGTGGAATGATGTATTAATGTCTACCTTAACACCTGAGGGAGGAAGGACGGATAAATGTCTACCTTAATACCGGAGTGTGGAAGGATGGATAAATGTCTACCTTAACACCAGAGGGTGGAAGGATGGATAAATGTCTACCTTAACACCAGAGGGTGGAAGGATGGATAAATGTCTATCTTAACACCCGAGGGTGAAATGATGGATAAATGTCTATCTTAACACCGGCCGGTGGAAGGATGTATAAATGTCTACCGTAACACTGGATGGTGGAAGGATGGATAAATGTCTATCTTAACACCACGCCGGTGGAATGATGTATAAATGTCTACCTTAATACTAGAGGTTGGAAGGATGGATAAATGTCTACCTTAACACCAGAGGTTGGAAGGATGGATAAATGTCCACCTTAACACCTGAGGGAGGAAGGATGGATAAATGTCTACCTTAACACTGGATGGTGGAAGGATGGATAAATGTCCACCTTAACACCTGAGGGAGGAAGGATGGATAAATGTCTACCCTAACACCGGCCGGTGGAAGGATGGATTAATGTCTACCTTAACATCAGAGGGAGGAACGATGGATAAATTTCTACCTTAACACCAGAGCGTGGAAGGATGGATAAATGTCTACATTAACACCAGAGGGTGGAAGGAAGGATAAATGTCTACCTTAACACCAGGGGGTGGAAGGATGGATTAATGTCTACCTTAACACCAGAGGATGGAAGGATGGATAAATGTCTTCCTTAATAACAGGGAGTGGTCGGATGGAAAATTGTCTATCTTAACACAGGAGGGTGGAAGGATGGATAAATGTCTATACCTTAACACCACAGGGTGGAAGGATAGATAAATGTCTACCTTAACACTGGATGGTGGAAGAATGGATAAATGTCTACCCTAACACTGGCCGGTGGAAGGATGGATAAATGTCTAGCTTAACAGGGGCCGGTGGAAGGATGGGAAATGTCTAACTTAACAACGGAGGGTCGAAGGATGGATAAATGTCTACCTTAACACCGGCCGGTGGAAGGTTGGATATATGTCTACCTTAACACAAAAGGTGGAAGGATGTATAAATGTCTACCTTAACACCGGCCGGTGGAATGATGGATTAAGGTCTACCTTAACACCTGAGGGAGGAAGGATGGATAAATGTCTACCTTAACACCAGAGGTTGGAAGGATGGATAAATGTCTACCTTAACACCAGAGGGTGGAAGGATGGCTAAATGTCTACCTTAACACCAGAGGGTGGAAGGATGGCTAAATGTCTACCTTAACACCAGAGGGTGGAAGGATGGATAAATGTCTACCTTAACACCAGAGGGTGGAAGGATGGCTAAATGTCTACCTTAACTTCCGAGGGTGGAATGATGGATAAATGTCTATCTTAACACCGGAGGGTGGAAGGATGGATAAATGTTTACCTTAACATTAGAGGGTGGAAGGATCTATAAATGTCTAACTTAACACCAGAGGGTGGAAGGATGGATAAGTGTCTACCTTAATACTGGAGCGTGAAATGATTGATAAATGTATACCTTAACACCAGAGGTTGGAAGGATGGATAAATGTCTACCTTAACACCGGCCGGTTGAAGGATGGATAAATGTCTACCTTAACACTGGAGGATGGAAGGATGGACAAATGTCTACCTTAACACTGGAGGATGGAAGGATGGATAAATGTCTATCTTAACACTGGAGGATGGAAGGATGGACAAATGTCTACCTTAACACTGGAGGATGGAAGGATGGACAAATGTCTACCTTAACACTGGAGGATGGAAGGTTGGATAAATGTCTATCTTAACACCGGCAAGTGGAAGGATGGATAAAGTTCTAACTTAACACTGGATGGTGTAAGGATGGATAAATGTCTATCTTAACACTGGCCAGAGGGAGGATCGATAAATGTCTAACTTAAAACCGAGAAGACACCCCAGTCCAACGCCGGCATCTCCACATCATAACTTAAAACCGTCCAGGGGAAGGATGGATGAATGTCTACCTTCAGACCATCAGTGGAATGATGGATAAATGTCTATTTTGACACTGGAGTCTGAAATGATGGATAAATATCTGCCTTAACACCGGCCGGTGGAAGGATGGATAAATGTCGAAATTAACACTGGCCGTCGGAAGAATGTTTAAATGTCTACCTTAACACCGGGGGGCTGGAAGATGGATAAATGTCTCCCTCAACATTGGCCGGTGAAAGAATGGTTAAATGTCTGCCTTAAACTGGAGGGTGGAAGGATAGATAAATGTCTAACTTAATGCTGGAGGATGGAAGGATGGATAAATGTCTAACTTAACGCCGGATGGTGGAAGGATGGATAAATGTCTATCTTAACACTGGCCAGGGGAAGGATTGATGAATGTCTAGCTTCACACCATCCGGTGGAATGATGGATAAATGTCTATTTTGACACTGGAGTCTGAAACAATGGATAAATCTCTGCCTTAACACCGGTCGGTGGAAGGATGGATAAATGTCAAACTAAACACCAGAGGGTGGAAGGATGGATAAATGTCTACCTTAACACTGGAGTGTGAAAGGATCGATAAATGTCTACCTTAACACTGGAGTGTGAAAGGATCGATAAATGTCTACCTTAAGACTGGAGTGTGAAATGATGGATGGATAAATGTCTACCTTAACACCAGAGGTTGAAGGATGGATAAATGTCTACTTAACATGAGTGAGAAGTCGCACAACACCAGGTTATAGTCCAACAGCTTTATTTGAAATCACAAGCTTTCGGAGCGCTGCTCCTTCATCAGGTGAAGTACTTCACCTGACGAAGGAGCAGCGCTCCGAAAGCTTGTGATTTCAAATAAAGCTGTTGGATTATAACCTGGTGTTGTGCGACTTCTCACTTTTGTGCACCCCAGTCCAACACCGGCATCTCCGCATCATACCTTAACATGAAGGTTGGAAGGATGGATAAATGTCTACCTTACAACCGGCCAGTGGAATGATGGATAAATGTCTACCTTTACACCAGAGTGTGGAAGGATCGATAAATGTCTATCTTAACACCGGTGGTTGGAAGGATGCATAGATGTCTACCTTACCAAAATCCGCAGGAAGGATGGATAAATGTCTACCTTAACACCGGAGTGTGGAAGGATGGATTAAGGTCTACCTTAACACCGGAGGTTGGAAGGATGGATAAATGTCTACCTTAACACCAGAGGGAGGGAGGATGAATAAATGTCTACCTTAACACCAGCCGGTGGAAGGATGGATAAATGTCTACCTTAACACCGGCCGGTGGAAGGATGGATAAATGTCTAACTTAACACTGGCCGGTGGAAGGATGGATAAATGTCTACCTTAACACCGGCCGGTGGAATGATGGATAAATGTCTCCCTTAACACTGGAGGTTGGAAGGATGGATAAATGTCTACCTTAACACCGGCCGGTGGAATGATGGATAAATGTCTCCCTTAACACTGGAGGGTGGAAGGATGGATAATTGTCTACCTTAACACCGGCCTGTGGAAGGATGGATAAATGTCTACCTTACAAATGGAGGGTTGAAGGATGGATAAATGTCTACCTTAACACCGGCCTGTGGAAGGATGGATAAATGTCTACCTTAACACCGGCCGGTGGAAGGATGGATAAATGTCTACCTTAACACCAGAGGGTGGAAGGATGGATAAATTTCTACCTTAACACCAGAGGGTGGAAGGATGGATAAATGTCTACCTTAACACCGGCCGATGGAAGGATGGATTAATGTCTACCTTAACACCAGAGGGAGGAAGGATGAATAAATGTCTACCTTAACACCAGCCGGTGGAAGGATGGATAAATGTCTACCTTAACACTGGAGTGTGGAAGGATGGATTAAGGTCTAACTTAACACCGGAGGTTGGAAGGATGGATAAATGTCCACCTTAACACCAGAGGGAGGAAGGATGAATAAATGTCTAACTTAACACTGGCCGGTGGAAGGATGGATAAATGTCTACCTTAACACCGGCCGGTGGAATGATGGATAAATGTCTCCCTTAACACTGGAGGTTGGAAGGATGGATAAATGTTTACATTAATACCGGAGGGTGGAAGGATGGATAAATGTCTCCCTTAACACCGGAGTGGGGAAGGATGGATAAATAACTCTCTTAACACTGGTAGGTAGAAGGATGGATAAATGTCTAACTTAACACTGGATGATGGAAGGATGGATAAATATCTATCTTAACACCGGCAGGTGGAAGGATGGATAAACTTCTATCTTAACACTGGATGGTGGGAGGATGGATAAATGTCTATCTTAACACTGGCCAGAGGAAGGATAGATAAATGTCTAACTTAAAACCGGCCAGGGGAAGGATGGATGAATGTCTACCTTCACACCATCAGTGGAATGATGGATAAATGTCTATTTTGACACTGGAGTCTGAAACGATGGATAAATATCTGCCTTAACACCAGCCAGTGGAAGGATGGATAACTGTCTAACTTAACACCGGAGGGTGGAAGGATGGATAAATTTCTAACTTAACACCGGAGGGTGCAAGATGGATAAATCTCTATTTTAACACTGGCCAATGGAAGAATGGTTAAAGATAGAAACATAGAAAAATAGGAGCAGGAGTAGGCCTTTCGGCCCTTCGATCCTGCTCCACCATTCAATATGATCATCGCTGACCCTCTATCTCAATACCATATTCCCGCTCTCTCCCCATGCCCCTTGATGCCTTTTTTGTCTAGAAAACTATCTATCTCCTTCTTAAATATATTCAGTGACTTGGCCTCCACAGCCTTCTGTGGCAGAGAATTCCACAGGTTCACCGCCTTCTGAGTGAAGAAATTTCTCCTCATCTCAGTCCTAAATGTCCTACCCCGTATCCTGAGACTGTGACCCCTCGTTCTAGAGCCCCCAGCCAGGGGAAACATCCTCCCTGCATCCAGTCTGTCTAGCCCTGTCAGAATTTTATACACTTCAATAAGATCCCCTCTCATTCTTCTAAACTCTAGTGAATACATGCCTAGTCGACCCAATCTCTCCTCATACGACAGTCCTGCCATCCCAGGAATCAGTCTGGTTAACCTTCGCTGCACTCCCTCTATGGCAAGTATATCCTTTCTTAGGTAAGGAGACCAAAACTGCACACAGTCCTCCAGGTGTGGTCTTACCAAGGCCCTGTATAACTGTAGTAAGACAACCTTGCTCCTGTACTCAAATCCTCTTGCAATGAAGGCCAACATACCATTTGCCTTCCTAACTGCTTGCTGCACCTGCAAGTTTGCTTTCAGTGACTGTTGTACAAGGACACCCAGGTCCCTCTTTACACCAACATTTCCCAATCTATCACCATTTAAATAATACTCTGCCTTTCTGTTTTTCCTAACGAAGTGGATAACTTCACATTTATCCACGTTGTACTGCATCTGCCATGTATTTGCCCACTCACTCAACTTATCTAACTCACCTTGAAGCCTCTTTGCATCCTCCTCACAACTCACAATCCCACCTAGTTTCATGTTGTCAGCAAACTTGGAAATATTACATTTGGTTCCCTCATCCAAATCATTGATATATATCGTGAATAGCAGGGGCCCAAGCACTGATCCCTGCGGTACCCCACTAGTCACCGCCTGCCACCCTGAAAAAGACCCATCTATTCCTACTCTCTGTTTCCTGTCTGTTAACCAATTTTCAATCCATGTCAGTATATTACCCCCAATACCATGTGCTTTAATTTTGCACACTAACCTCTTATGTGGGACTTTATCAAAGGCCTTCTGAAAATCCAAATACACCACATCCACTGGTTCTCCCTTATCTATTCTACCAGTTACATCCTCCAAAAACTCCAGTATGTTTGTCAAACACGATTTCCCTTTCATAATTCCATGTTGACTTTGTCTAATCCCGTTGATATTTTCTAAGTGTCCTGTTATCACATCCTTTATAATATACTCCAGCATTTTCCCTACTACTGATGTTAGGCTAACCGGTCTGTATGTCTACCTTAACACCGGAGGGTGGAATGATGGATAAATGTCTACCTTAACACTGGAGGGTGGAAGGCTGGATAAATGTTTACATTAACACCGGAGTACCTTATCAATACTTTTTCTCTACTTATATTAATTAGGTTAAGTTCCTCATCCTCATTAGACCCTTGGTTCCCCACCATTTTTGGTATACATTTTGTGTCTTCTACTTTGAAGACAGATACAAAATATTTGTTTAACGTTTCTGCCATTTCCTTATTCCCCATAATAATTTTTCCTGTCTCAGCCTCTAAGGGACCAACGTTTATTTTAGCTACTCTTTTCCTTTTCCCACATTACAACAGTGACTAAACTCCAAAAGCACTTCATTGGCTGTAAAGCGCTTTGAGACATCCGGTGGTTGTGAAAGGCGCTATATAAATGCAAGTCTTTCTTTCTTCTTCCTTCTTTTTACATGCTTGTACAAACTCTTACAATCTGCTTTTGTATTTCTTGCTAGTTTTCTCTCATATTCTTATTTTTCCCTTTGTATCAATTTTTTGGTCAACCTTTGCTGGTTTCTGAAACTTTCCCAATCCTCAGGCTTACTATTAATCTTTGCAACATTATAAGCTTCTTCTTTCAATTTAATGCTATTCTTAACTTCTTTAGTTAGCCATGGTTGGATCACTTTTCCCGTGGAGTTTTTGTTTCTCAATGGAATGTATTTTTGTTGAGAATTATGAAATATTTCTTTAAATGCTAGCCACTGCTTATCTACCGCCATACCTTTTAATCTTTTTTTCCAATCTACCTAAGCTAACGCGCCCCTCATACCTATATAATTGGCTTTATTTAAGTTTAAGACTCTAGTTTCGGACTTAGGCAAGTCACTCTCAAAATTAATGTGAAATTCTATCATATTATGATCACTCTGCCCCAGAGGATCGTTTACTATGAGATTGCTAATTAACCCTGTCTCGTTACACAATACAAGCTCTAAAATAGCCTGTTCCCTGGTTGGTTTCATGACATATTGTTCTAGGAAACTGTCCCAAATGCATTCCATGAACTCATCCTCCAGACTACCTTTGCCAATTTGATTTGTCCAGTTAAAGTCCCCCAAGTTTATTGCATTGTTGAGGCTGCCGCGAAACACGAATTAAGACTGAATCCATGTGTGGAAAACGAGAGACTTTTTAATACAACTGCATGGTACAAAATGGCTGAACAGACTGCTCCCAGAATTCTCTGGAAAAATCCTGAGGCCCCGCCCACTCCTGCCTTAAAGGTAAGGTGCCTTAACGGCAAGGTGCTCGATATTTGTCCACGGACGGAAAAGTGGATTATGCCCATTTAGGTGGCGATCCGCCACAGCATTACCTTTGTTGCAAGCTCCTACTATTTCTTGATTAATATTTTGTCCAACGGTATAGCTACTGTTAGGGGGCCTATATATTACTCCTACCAGTGTTTTCTGCCCTTTGTTATTCCTTATCTCCACCCATACTGATTCTACTTCCTGATCTTCCGAGCTGAGATCCTTTCTCGCTACTGTCCTTATGTCATCCTTTATTATCAGGGCTACTCCCCATCCTTTTCCATTCTGCCTGTCTTTTCAAAACGTCAAGTACCCTGGAACATTTAGTTCCCAACCTTGGCCACCTTGCAACCATGTCTCTGTAATGGTTATTAGATCAAACCCATTTATCTCTATTTGTGCCACTCGTTCATCTATCTTGTTATGAATGCTTCATGCATTCAGATAAAGAGCCTTTAATTTAAATTTTTTACCATTGTTCCCTGCTTTGACCTTATTCTCTGCTGCACTGTTACCATTACACTCTCTGTCCCTTCCTGTCACACTCTGCTTATTTTTACCCAAATGGCTACATTGCTCTATTGCCTTGACCTTTCTCTTTAGATTTCTAAATTTCCCCTCACCTGACCCCCTTCCCCCGCTTTTTTAGTTTTAAGCCCTATCTACAGCCCTAGTTATTCGATTCGCCAGGACGCTGGTCCCAGTACGGTTTAAGTGGAGCCCGTCCCGATGGAACAGCTCCCTCTTTCCCCAGTACTGGTGCCAGTGCCCCATGAATTGAAACCCCATTTTCCCACACCACTCTTTGAGCCACGCATTTAACTCTCTGATCTGCTTGACCCTATGCCAATTTGCGCATGGCTCAGGTAGTAATCCAGAGATTATTACCCTTGTGGTTCTGCTTATTAATTTAGACCCTAGCTCCTCAAACTCCCTCAGCAGAACCTCATTCTTAGTTCTACCTATGTCGTTGGTTCCTACATGGACCACGACAACTGGATCCTCCCCGTCCCACTCCAAGTTCTTCTCCAACCGTGAGGAGATATCTTTAACCCTGGCACCGGGCAGGCAACACAGCCTTTGGGGCTCTCTTTCGCAGCTGCAGAGAACAGTGTCTTTCGCCCTGACTATACTGTCCCCTACTACTACCACATTCCTTCCTTCTCCCCCCACTTGGATGGCCCCCTGTACCACAGTGCTGTGGTCAGTTTGCCCATCCTCCCTGCAGTCCTTTTCCTCATCCGTACAGGTAGAAAGTACCTCGTATCTGTTGGACAAGGTGCAGGGCTGAGGCTCCTCCATCACTACATCCTGGGTCCCCATACCTTCCTGACTCGCAGTCACACCCTCCTGTCTCTGACCACTGACGAACTCTAAAGTACTACTTAACCTAAAGGGTGTGGACTGCCTCCTGGAACAAAGTGTCCAGGTAACTCTCCCCCCTCCCTGATGCATCGCAATGTCTGCAGCTCGTACTCCAGCTCAACAACTCTGAGCCGAAGTTCCTCGAGTTGCAGACACTTACTGCAGATGTGGTTGCTTGGGATCATTATGCTCTCCACAGACTCCCACAGGTTGCAGTTATGACACACCACCTGACCTGCCATCTCTAACCTTGTTTTATTTATTAATTAATTAGTTAAAGATTTTATTCAATCGATATTTTAGATTTATTGTTTGATTATTTTATTTAGTTTAAGTTATTAATTTAATAAGTACTAGCAAGTTACAGTTTCTCACCTCTTAATTTAACCCCCTTCCCTAACTTAGAGATCAAAAAAGAGCTGTAATACTCAACAACCATACACCTACCTACTCTCCTGTGATGTCACTCTTCGTTGTTGTTTTTGAATCGGAGCCTCGCACTGCCGCTGCTTTAATTCAGGTCCGCTCTCGGGCCGCTCTTTTTCCTCTTGCCGCTGCTGCTGCTTTTCACCAGCCGGTGGATGGTTGTATAAATGTCTACTTTAACACCGGAGGGTGAAACAATGGATAATATCTACCTTAACACCAGAGGGTGGAAGGATGGATAAATGTCGACCTTAACACCGGAGGATGGAAGGATGGGATAAATGTCTAACTTAACACCAGCCGTGGGAAGGCTGGATAAATGTCTACCTTAACACCAGTCATGGGAAGGATGGATAAATGTCTAACTTAACACCAGCCGCGGGAAGGATGGATAAATGTCTAACTTAACACTGGCCAGTGGAAGGATGGATAAATGTCTAACTTAACACTGGCCAGGTGGAAGGATGGATAAATGTCTAACTTAACACTGGCCAGTGGAAGGATGGATAAATGTCTAACTTAACACTGGCCAGTGGAAGGAGGGATAAATGTCTCTTCTCTTCTCTCTTAGGCAGTCCCTCGGAACCGAGGTTGACTTGCTTCCACACTAAAAATGAGTTCTCAGGTGACTGCTGAGTCCAATGCGGGACCGACAGTCTCTATCACAGGTGGGGCAGACGGCGAGTGGGTGGGGTGCTTGGGTTGATGTGCGCTCCTTCCGCTGTTTGTGCTTGGCTTCCGCTTGCTCCCGGCCAAGAGACTCGAGGTGTTCGGCGCCTTCCCAAATGCTTCTCCTCCACTTTGTGCGGTCTTGGGCCAGGGATTCCCAGGTGTCGGTGGGGATGTTGCACTTTTTCAAGGAGGCTTTGAGGGTGTCCTTGAAGCATTTCCTCTGCCCACCTGGGGCTCTCTTGCCGTGTCCGAGCTCCGAGTAGAGCGCTTGTTTTGGGAGTCTCATATTGGGCATGCGGACGATGTGGCCCGTCCATCGGAGCTGATCGAGCGTGGTCAAAGCTTTGATGCTGGGGATGTTGGCCTGAGCGAGAACACTGACGTTGGTGCACCTATCCTGCCAATGGATTGGCAGGATCTTGTGGAGGCAGTGTTGGTGGTACCTCTCCAGTGCTTTGAGGTGCCTGCTGTACATGGTCCATGTCTCTGAAGCATACAGGAGGGCAGGTATCACTACTGCTCTGTAGACCATGAGCTTCGTGCTGGGTTTGATGTCCTGGTCTTCAAACACTCTCTTCCTCAGGCGACCGAAGGCTGCACTGGCACACTGAAGGCAGTGTTGGACTTCGTCATCGACGTCTCCCCTTGTTGACAGTAGGCTCCCGAGGTATGGAAAGTGGTCCACATTGTCCAAGGCCTCGTCATGGATTTTGATAATCGGGGAGCAGTACTGTGTGGCGGGGGCAGGTTGGTAGAGGACCTTTGTCTTACGGATGTTTAGTGTAAGGCCCATGCTCTCGTATGCTTCGGTGAAGGTGTTAATGATGGTTTGGAGTTCGACCTCAGAGTGTGTGCAGATGCAAGCGTCATCTGCATACTGTAATTTGATGACAGAGGATGGGATGACCTTGTATCTGGACTGGAGGCGACAGAGGTTGAACAGTTTCCCGTTTGTTCTGTAGATTAGCTCCACTCCAGCGGGGAGATTACTGAGGGTGAGATGGAGCATTGCAGCCAGGAAGATCGAGAAGAGCGTTGGTGCGATGACACAGCCTTGCTTGACCCTGGTCCGTATGTGAAATTGGTCTGTGGTGGATCCGTTGGTCAGGATCACGGCTTGCATGTTGTCGTGAAGCAGGCGGAGAATGGTGACAAACTTTTGAGGGCAGCCAAATTTGAGGAGGACACTCCATAATCCCTCATGGTTGACGGTGTCGAAGGCCTTTGTGAGGTCAAAGACGGCCATGTACAGCGGTTGGTGCTGTTCCCTGCATTTCTCTTGTAGTTGACACGCGGTGAAGATCATGTCCATTGTGGCCCTTAGTGGGCGGAATCCGCATTGCGACTCTGGGAGGAGTTCTTCAGCCACTGGGAGAAGGCGATTGAGGAGGATTCTTGCGATTACTTTCCCTGTGGCAGACAGCAGGGAGGCTCCTCTGTAATTACCGCAATCGGACTTGTCACCTTTCTTGAAGATGGTCACGATTACAGCATCTCTGAGATCCCCTGGCATGCTCTCCTCCTTCCAAATAAGAGAAATGAGTTCATGTATTTGCACCAATAGTGCTTCTCCGCCATGTTTTAGCTCCTGGGCGGGGATTCCATCTGCTCCTGAGCCCTTGCTGTTCTTCAGTTGTTGGATGGCCTTTTCAACCTTATGCTGGGCTGGGGTTGTGCTGAGGTGGTGGTGGGTAGCATGCTGCGGGATGGGGTTGAGGACACTCACGTCGAAGACAGAGTCTCGGTTAAGGAGATCTTCGAAGTGCTCCTTCCAGCGGGCACTGACTGCCTCTCTGTCCTTGATGAGTACCTCTCCATTCTTGGCCCGCAGTGGGGTAGAACCTTGGGTGCTTGGGCTGTAGGTGGTCTTGCCTGCGCTAAAGAATCCACGCACGTCGTGGTTGTCGGCTAGCTGCTGGATCTCCTGCGCTTTCTCCACCCACCATCTGTTCCTTACACCTTAACACCGGAGGGTGAAAGGATGGATAAATATTTACCTTAACACCGGCCGGTGGAAGGATGGATAAATGTCTACCTTAACACCGGAGGGTGGAAGGATGGATAAATCTCTACCTTAACACCGGAGGGTGGAAGGATGGATAAATGTCTACCTTAACAACGGAGGGTCGAAGGACAATCGTACAATGATTCGACCAATTGCCCAATCGACCCCAATGACTGCTGTGCTGCTGAAACTATTGAAATGTAATTTGTGGAAAGCTGAAGGTATAAGCACAGACAGACCTTCAGCAGATGCACTCATTTCGCTTAGAAATTTGGCATAGCTTCCCCGAGAAGATGAATGAAGTTGGGTAGAGTCCAGGATTGGACATGGCCTGAGAATGAAGTGTACCGAACGGGCAAAATGGCCTATTGCTCAAGGTTGTCTTATATTTTTACGCTCATGGTTGGAAGGCAACAGCACTAATTTTACCCTTTCTGTGTCCAGAGTTCCAAAACTTCTGATCACTGTGGACAATGAGAAGCTGTGGATACTCCATCGAAAGACTCCTCAAGGCAGCTTTCTGGGCGAGCCTTTGAACCCTTGAAAAAGTTTTGAGCAGATTATGGACGATATCCATTGGAGAGTTCAGTTTTTGAGAATAATGGTGGCTACCACTCATGTATAACTGCAGTCCAACACACAGAAACTAAAACTGCACTCAAACACAGTATAACTGCAGTCCAATATACAGCAGACTCTAGTGTGCCTCCCTCCCAATGGGGTTCAGAGGTCAGTGTGCCTAATTCACCTCCCTCCCAATGGGGTTCAGAGGTCAGTGTGCCTAATTCACCTCCCTCCCAATGGGGTTCCGAGGTCAGTGTGCCTAATTCATGCCCTCGCAACTCCCTGGTTATTAATAAGCGTGTTAACCCAAAGTTTATCCATTGACTCTCAATTTATCATGAATTTCTAAAACGAACTGATCATGTTTAAAACAATACACCAGCACTAAGGTAAAACACGACCTACACTAACATACATTCTGATTCTCAGTCAGCTGTGGGGTGTGGAGCAACTGATCACCAGCACCCCCTGTCCAGCACTGGTCACAGTGGAAACTCGACATAATCCAGTGACATCGAGGCCAATGGAAGAGCACAGACCTGGGATAGTGATTGTCAGGTACATTTGGATATGGCAGCATAGTGGTTGTGTTACTGGATTAGTAATCCAGTAGGCCTAGATGAATAATCTGGTGACGCGAGTTCAAATCCCACCATGGCAGTTTGTGAATTTAAAGTCAGTTAATTAAATAAATCTGGAATAAAAAGCTAGTATCAATAATGGTGCCCATGAAACTATCAGGTTGTTGTAAAAACACATCTGATTCACTAATGTCCTTTAGGGAAGGAAACCTGCTGAACTTACCTGGTCTGGCCTATATGCGACTCCAGTGGTTGACTCTTAACTGCCCTCTGAAGCCACTCAGTTGTATCAAACTTCCAAGGAAAAATATAATAAGAATAAAACCTGATGGATGACCCGGCATCAACCTCAGCATCAGATTCAGAAACGACAAAGGCACACCCAGCCCAGTCGACCCTGCAAAGTCCAGGGGACTTGTGCCAAAATTGGGAGAGCTGCCCCATAGACCAGCTAAACAACAGCTTGATATAGACATACTCACAGAATCATACCTTTACAGCCAACGTCCCAGGCTCCTCTATCACCATCCCTGGATATGTGACCAGAGTTGGCGGCACAGTGGTATACAGTCAGGAGGGAGTGGCCCTGAGAGTCCTCAACATTTACTCCGGACCCCATGAAGTCTCATGGCATCAGGTCAAACTCGGGCAAGGAAACCTTCAGCCAATTTGATTCACTGCAGGTGATATCAAAAAACAACTGAGCGCACAAGATACGGCAAAGGCTATGGGCTCCGACAACATCTCAGCTGTCGTGCTGAAAATTTGTGCTCCAGAACTAGCCGTGCGTCTAGCCAAGCTGTTCCAGTGCAGGTACAGATTGGAGTTGTCCTTTTTGTGGACAGGACATTCTTGGGCAATTTTGTCTGGCAGATGCCAGTGCTACCTCCAATACATTCAATGGCATTACCATCGTCGAATCCCCCACCATCAATATCCTGGGGGTCACCATTGACCAGAAACTTAACTGGACCAGCCACATAAATACTGTGGCTACAAGAGCAGGTCAGAGGCTGGGTATTCTGCGGTGAGTGATTCACCTCCTGACCTTTCCACCATCAACAAGACACAAGTCAGGAGTGTGATGGAATACTCTCCACTTGCCTGGATGAGTACAGCTCCAACAACACTCAAGAAGCTCGACACCATCCAGGAAAAAGCTGTCCATTTGATCGGCACCACATCCACCACCTTAAACATTCACTCCCTCCACCACCAGCATAAGGTGGCTGCAGTGTGTACCATCTACAAGATGTACTGCAGCAACTCGCCAAGACTTCTTCGGCAGCACCTCCCAAACCCGCCACCTCTAAGACCTAGAAGGACAAGGGCAGCAGTTGCATGGGAATACCACCACCTCCAAGTTCCCCTCCAAGTCACACACCATCCTGACTTAGAAGTATATCACTGTTCCTTCATCGGCGCTGGGTGAAAATCCTGGAACTCCCTCCCTAACAGCGCTGTGGGAGTACCTTCACCATACGGACTGCAGCGGTTCAAGAAGGTGGCTCACCACCACCTTCTCTAGGACAACTATGGATGGGCAATAAATGCTGGCCTTGCCAGCGACGCCCACATCCCACAAACAAATTAAAAAAAATAAGCACAGTCGATCTGCTCTGTGAGACACAATAACATACCACATTTATCAGTTATGCCGAGAAATAATTTTGCAAATTAAATTGAACAAAAGACAAAGAATCCCCTCGATACTGAGATTCCCTTCTCCAGACTTCCTGCTACTACCTGGAATTGTGAAGTATTTGCACAGTCTAAAGGGAGTGGAGAAATGCACTGTGTGCATGCTGGAGCTGCACTGGGACATTATACAATTGATTTATTTTAATAATTCACTCCCTCACAGCTCAAAAAACATTGTGTGTGACAAGTGGCAAATTTCCGAAGTGTAATGTAACAGGAAATAAACAAGAGTTCTCGGTGATTATGAAAATATCAAGTTCTGTTTCTCTTGTCAAACAACCATTAAAATCACAGCATTTATTTCAAGTAAGATTTACTCGGTGCTAGAAGACAACACATTGACACACAAACTAATTCATCTCCTGCCATTGCTCAAAGATTTATTAATGAGTTTCTGCTTGTTTTATGCTTGATAACAATCCCTTGGTTTAGTTCCACATCCAGGCTCCAGAGTAAAACGGCCCGTCCACACTACAACCTCACAAAGAACTGAGTCCTCCTTGACTTAATTCCCTGACCTCATCCCCTGACCTCATCGCCTGACCTCATGCCCTGACCTCATCGCTGACCCACCTCCCTGACCTCATCCCCTGACCTTATCAACTGACCTCATGCCCTGACCGCTCCCTGACCTCATCCCCGACCCCTCCCTGTACTCATGCCCTCACCCATCCCTGACCTCATCCCAAACCACTCCCTGACCCATCCATGACTTCATGCTCTGACCCCTCCCTGATTTCACCCCTGGACCCCTCCCTGACCTCAACCCCTGACCCATCCATGACTTCATGACCTGACCCTCTCTGAACTCATCCCTGACTCCTCCCTGACCTCAACACCTGACCCATCAATGCCTTCATGCCCAGAACCTACCTGACCTCATCCCCTGATCTTATCCCGACCCATTGAATGTGGAGAAAGTGGGTGAATAAGTGTGGAGAGAATGGGGGAATGATTGGGGAGAGAGTGGGGGAATGATTGGGTTGAGAGTGGGGTAATGAATGTGGAGATTGAGGGGGAGTGAATGGGGAGAATGTGGGGAATGAAAGGGGGAATGATTGGGGGGAGAGTGGGGGAATGAATGGGGAGAGAGTGGGGGAATGAATGGGGAGAGAGTGGGGGAATGAATGGGGAGAGTGTGGGGAATGAATGGGGAGAGTGTGGGGTAATGAATGGGTAGAGAGTGGGGGAATGAATGGGGAGAATGTGGAGGAAGAATGGGGAGAGAGTGGTAGAATGAATGGGGAGAGAGTGGGGGAATGAATGGGGAGAGAGTGGGGGAATGAATGGGGAGAGAGTGGGGGAATGAATGGGGAGAGAGGGGTGAAAATGAATGGGGAGAGAGTGGGAGAATGAAAGGGGAGAGAGTGGGAGAATGAATGGGGAGAGAGTGGAAGAATGAATGGGGAGAGTGTGGGGAATGAATGGGGAGAGTGTGGGGTAATGAATGGGTAGAGAGTGGGGGAATGAATGGGGAGAATGTGGAGGAAGAATGGGGAGAGAGTGGTAGAATGAATGGGGAGAGAGTGGGGGATTGAATGGGGAGATTGTGGGGAATGAATGGGAAGTGAGTGGGGGAATGAATGGAGAGAGAATGTGGGGAATGAATGGGGAGAGAGTGGGGGAATGAATGGGGAGAGAGTGAGGAAATGAATGGGGAGAGAGTGTGGGAATGAACGTGGAGAGAGTGGGGGAATGAATGGGGAGAGAGTGGGAGAATGAAAGGGGAGAGAGTGGGAGAATGAATGGGGAGAGAGTGGGGGAATGAATGGGGAGAGAGTGGGGGAATGAATGGGGAGAGAGGGGGGAATGAATGGGGAGCATGGGGAATGAATGGGGAGAGAGTGGGGGAATGATTGGGGAGAGAGGGGGGAATGAATGGGGAGAGTGTGGAGGAATGAATGGGGAGAGAGTGGGGGAATGAATGGGGAGAGTGGGGGAATTAATGGGGAGAGAATGTGGGGAATGAATGGGGAGAGTGTGGGGCATGAATGGTGAGAGTGGGGGGAATGAATGGGGAGAGAGGGGGGGATGAATGGGGAGAGTGTGGGGGAATGAATGGGGAGAGTGTGGGGAATGAATGGGGAGAGTGTGGGGTAATGAATGGGTAGAGAGTGGGGGAATGAATGGGGAGAGAGTGGGGGAATGAATGGGGAGAGAGTGGGGGAATGAATGGGGAGAGAGTGGGGGAATGAATGGGGAGAGAGGGGTGAAAATGAATGGGGAGAGAATGTGGGGGAATGAATGGGGAGAGACTGGGGGAAATGAATGGGGAGAGAATGTGGGGAATGAATGGGGAGAGAGTGGAGGAATGAATGGGGGAGAGTGGGGGAATGAATGGGGAGAGAGTGGGGGAATGAATGGGGAGAATGTGGAGGAAGAATGGGGAGAGAGTGGGGGAATGAATGGAGAGAGAGTGGGGGAATGAATGGGGAGAGTGTGGGGAATGAATGGGGAGAGTGTGGGGTAATGAATGGGTAGAGAGTTGGGGAATGAATGGGGAGAATGTGGAGGGAATGAATGGGGAGAGAGTGGGGAATGAATGGGGAGAGAGTGGGGAATGAATGGGGAGAGAGTGGGGGAATGAATGGGGAGAGAGTGGGGGAATGAATGGGGAGAGAGTGGGGAATGAATGGGAGAGAGTGGGGAATGAATGGGGAGAGAGTGGAGAATGAATGGGGAGAGAGTGGGGGAATGAATGGGGAGAGTGTGGGGAATGAATGGGGAGAGTGTGGGGGAATGAATGGGGAGAGAGTGGGGGAATGAATGGGGAGAGAGTGGGGGAATGAATGGGGAGAGAGTGGGAGAATGAATGGGAGAGAGTGGGGAATGAATGGGGAAGAGTGGGGGAATGAATGGGGAGAGAGTGGGGGAATGAATGGGAGAGAGTGGGGGAATGAATGGGGAGAGAGTGGGGGAATGAATGGGGAGAGAGTGAGGGAATGAATGGGGAGAGAGTGGGGGAATGAATGGGGGAGAGTGGGGGAATGAATGGGGAGAGAGTGGGAGAATGAAAGGGGAGAGAGTGGGAGAATGAATGGGGAGAGAGTGGGAGAATGAATGGGGAGAGTGTGGGGAATGAATGGGTAGAGAGTGGGGAATGAATGGGGAGAGAGTGGGGGAATGAATGGGGAGAGAGTGGGGGAATGAATGGGGAGAGGGGGGAATGAATGGGGAGCATGGGGAATGAATGGGGAGAGAGTGGGGAATGAATGGGGAGAGAGGGGGGATGAATGGGGAGAGTGTGGAGGAATGAATGGGAGAGAGTGGGGGAATGAATGGGGAGAGTGGGGGGGAATGAATGGGGAGAGTGTGGGGAATGAATGGGGTAGAGATTGGGGAATGAATGGGGAGAGTGGGGGGAATGAATGGGAGAGAGGGGGGAATGATGGGGAGAGTGTGGGGAATGAATGGGGAGAGAGTGGGGAATGAATAGGGGAGAGTGGGAGAATGAATGGGGAGAGAGTGGGGAATGAATGGGGAGAGAATGGGGGAATGAAACTAGGGGGAGAAGTGGGAATGAATGGGGAGAGAGTGGGGAATGAATGGGAGAGTGGGAATGAATGGGGAGAATGTGGGGAATGAATGGGGAGAAGGGGGAATGAATGGGGAGAATGGGGAATGAATGGGAGAGTGTGGGGAATGAATGGGGAGAGATGTGGGGAATGAAATGGAGAGAGTGGGGGAATGAATGGGGAGAGAGTGGGGAATGAATGGGGAGAGTGGGGGAATGAATGGGGAGAGATGGGGAATGAATGGGAGAGAGTGGGGAATGAATGGGGAGAGAGTGGGGGAATGAATGGGGAGAGAGTGGGGGAATGAATGGGGAGAGAGTGGGGGAATGAATGGGAGAGAGTGGGGGAATGAATGGGGAGAGAGTGGGGAATGAATGGGGAGAGAGTGGGGGAATGAATGGGAGAGAGTGGGGAATGAATGGGGAGAGAGTGGGGGAATGAATGGGAGAGAGTGTGGGAATGAATGGGGAGAGTGTGGGGGAATGAATGTGGAGAGTGCGGGGAATGAATGGGGAGAGAGTGTGGGAATGAATGGGGAGAGTGTGAGGGAATGAATGGTGAGAGAGTGGGGGAATGAATGGGGAGAAAGGGGGAATGAATGGGGAGAGAATGTATGGAATGAATGGGGAGAGTGTGGTGGAAAGAATGGTGAGTTAATGGGGGAATGAATCGGGAGAGAGTGGTGGAATGAATGTGGAGAGAGTGGGGGAATGAATGGGGAGTGAGTGGGGGAATGAATGGGGGGAGTGTGGGGGAATTAATGGGGTGAGAGTGGGGGAAAGAATGGGGAGAGCTAGGTTGAATGAATGGGAAGAGTCAGGAATGAGTGGGGATAGAGTGGGGATAGAGTGGGGGAATGAATGGGGAGAAAGGGGGGAATGAATGGGGAGAGAATGTATGGAATGAATGGGGAGAGTGTGGTGGAATGAATGGTGAGTTAATGGGGGAATGAATCGGGAGAGAGTGGTGGAATGAATGTGGAGAGTGTGGGGGAATGAATGGGGAGAGTGGGAGAATGAATGGGGAGAGAATGGGAATGAATGGGGACAGAATGGGTGAATGAATAGGGGAATAATTTGGGGATTGAATGGGGAGAGAATGGGGTAAGGAATGGAGAGAGAGTGGGGAAATGAATGGTGAGAGAGTGGGGGAAAGAATGGGGAGAGAGTGGGGGAATGAATGGGGAGAGTGGGGAATGAGTGTGGATAGAGTGGGGGAATGAATGGGAAGAAAGTGGGGGAATGAATGTGGAGAGTGTGGGGAATGAATGGGGAGAGAGTATGGGAATGAATGGGGAGAGTGTGGGGAATGAACGTGAGAAGTGCGGGGAATGAATGGGGAGAGAGTGTGGGAATGAATGTGCAGAGTGTGAGGGAATGAATGCTGAGAGAGTGGGGGAATGAATGGGGAGAGTGTGGAATGAGTGTGGATAGAGTGGGAGAATGAATGGGGAGAGAGGGGGTAATTAATGGGCAGAGAGTGGGGGAATGAATGGGGAGAGAGTGCGGGAATGAATGTGGATAGATTGGGGAACTGAATGGGGAGAGTGTGGGGGAATGAATGGGTAGAGATTGGGGGAATGAATGGGGAGAGTGGGGGGAATGAATGGGAGAGAGTGGGGGAATGAATGGGGAGAGAGTGGGGGAATGAATGGGAGAGAGTGGGGGAATGAATGGGAGAGTGGGAGAATGAATGGGGAGAGAATGGGAATGAATGGGGACAGAATGGGTGAATGAATAGGAGAATAATTCGGAGATTGAATGGGGAGAGAATGGGGTAAGGAATGGAGAAAGAGTGGGGGAATGAATGGTGAGAGAGTGGGGGAAGAATGGGGAGAGAGTGGGGGAATGAATGGGGAGAGTGGGGAATGAGTGTGGATAGAGTGGGGGAATGAATGGGAAGAAAGTGGGCGAATGAATGTGGAGAGTGTGGGGAATGAATGGGGAGAGAGTATGGGAATGAATGGGGAGAGTGTGGGGGAATGAATGTGGAGAGTGCGGGGAATGAATGGGGAGAGAGTGTGGAATGAATGGGGAGAGTGTGAGGGAATGAATGGTGAGAGAGTGGGGGAATGAATGGGGAGAAAGGGGGGAATGAATGGGGAGAGAATGTATGGAATGAATGGGGAGAGTGTGGTGGAAAGAATGGTGAGTTAATGGGGGAATGAATCGGGAGAGAGTGGTGGAATGAATGTGGAGAGTGTGGGGGAATGAATGGGGAGAGTGGGAGAATGAATGGGAGATAATGGGAATGAATGGGGACAGAATGGGTGAATGAATAGGGGATAAATTTGGGATTGAATGGGAGAGAATGGGGTAAGGAATGGAGAGAGAGTGGGGAAATGAATGGTGAGAGAGTGGGGGAAAGAATGGGGAGAGAGTGGGGGAATGAATGGGGAGAGTGGGGAATGAGTGTGGATAGAGTGGGGGAATGAATGGGAAGAAAGTGGGGGAATGAATGTGGAGAGTGTGGGGAATGAATGGGGAGAGAGTATGGGAATGAATGGGGAGAGTGTGGGGGAATGAACGTTGAGAGTGCGGGGAATGAATGGGGAGAGAGTGTGGGAATGAATGTGCAGAGTGTGAGGGAATGAATGCTGAGAGAGTGGGGGAATGAATGGGGAGAGTGTGGAATGAGTGTGGATAGAGTGGGAGAATGAATGGGGAGAGAGGGGGGAATTAATGTGCAGAGAGTGGGGGAATGAATGGGGAGAGAGTGCGGGAATGAATGTGGATAGATTGGGGAACTGAATGGGGAGAGTGTGGGGGAATGAATGGGTAGAGATTGGGGGAATGAATGGGGAGAGTGGGGGGAATGAATGGGGAGAGAGTGGGGGAATGAATGGGGAGAGAGTGGGGGAATGAATGGGGAGAGAGTGGGGGAATGAATGGGGAGAGTGGGAGAATGAATGGGGAGAGAATGGGAATGAATGGGGAGAGAGTGGGGAATGAATGGGGAGAGTGGGAGAATGAATGGGGAGAGAATGGGAATGAATGGGGACAGAATGGGTGAATGAATAGGGGAATAATTGGAGATTGAATGGGGAGAGAATGGGGGTAAGGAATGGAGAAGAGTGGGGGAATGAATGGTGAGAGAGTGGGGGAAGAATGGGGAGGAGTGGGGGAATGAATGGGGAGAGTGGGAATGAGTGTGGATAGAGTGGGGGAATGAATGGGAAGAAAGTGGGCGAATGAATGTGGAGAGAGTGGGGGAATGAATGGGGAGAGAGTATGGGAATGAATGGGGAGAGTGTGGGGGAATGAATGGGGAGAGAGTGGGGGAATGAATGGGGATGAGTGGGGAATGAGTGTGGAGAGAGTGGGGAATGAATGGGAAGAAGTGGGCGAATGAACTGTGGAGAGTGTGGGGAATGAATGGGGAGAGAGTATGGGAATAATGGGGAGAGTGTGGGGGAATGAATGTGGAGAGTGCGGGGAATGAATGGGGAGAGAGTGTGGGAATGAATGGGGAGAGTGTGAGGGAATGAATGGTGAGAGAGTGGGGGAATGAATGGGGAGAGTGGGGAATGAGTGTGGATAGAGTGGGGGAATGAATGGGTAGAAAGTGGGGGAATGAATGGGGAGAGAATGTGTGGAATGAATGGGGAGAGAGTGGGGGATTGAATGGGGAGAGAATGGGGAGTGAATGGGGAAAGAGTGGGGGAATGATTGTGGAGAGAGTGGGGGACTGAATGGGGAGAGAATGGGAATGAATGGGGACAGAATGGGGGAATGAATACGGGAAAAAGTGGGGGAATGAATGTGGAGAGAATGGTGGAATGAATTGGGAGAGAAATTGGGAATGAATGGGGAGAGAGGGGGAATGAATGGGGGGAGAATGGGGCAATAAATGAGGAGAGAATGTGGGGAATGAATGTGGAGAGTGGGGGAATGAATGGGATAGAGTGGGGGAATGCATGGGAGAGATTGGGGGAATTAATGGGGAGAGAGTGGGGGAATGAATGGGGAGAGTGTGGCGAACGAATGGGGAGAGAGTGGGGGAATGAATGGGAGTGATTGGGGGAATGAATGGGGAGAGAGTGGGGGAATGAATGGGGAGAGAGTGGGGGAATGAATGGGGAGAGACTGGGGAATGAATGGGGAGAGAGTGGGTGAATGAATGTGGAGAGAGTGGGTGAATGGATGGGGAGAGAGTGGGGGAATGAATGGGGAGAGAATGGATGAATGAATGGGGAGAGAGTGCGGGAATGAATGGGGAGAGAGTGGGGGAATGAATGGGGGGAGAGTGGGGTAATGAATGGGGAGAGAGTGCGGGAATAAATGGGGAGAGAGTGGGGGAATGAATGGGGGGAGAGTGGGGGAATGAATGGGGAGAGTGGTGGAATGAATGGGGAGAGAGTGGGGGAATGAATGTGGTGAAAGTGTGGTAATGAATGGGTAGAGAGTGTGGGAATGAATGGGGAGAGTGTGGGGGAATGAATGTGGAGAGTGTGGGGAATGAATGGGGAGAGAGTGGGGGGATGAATGGGGGAGTGTGGGGGAATTAATGGGGTGAGAGTGGGGGAAAGAATGGGGAGAGCTAGGTTGAATGAATGGGAAGAGTCAGGAATGAGTGGGGATAGAGTGGGGAATGAATGGGGTGAAAGGGGGGAATGAATGGGGAGAGAATGTATGGAATGAATCGGGAGAGAGTGGGGGTATGAACGTGGAGAGTGTGGGGGAATGAATGGGGAGAGTGGGAGAATGAATGGGGAGAGAATGGGAATGAATGGGGACAGAATGGGTGAATGAATAGGGGAATAATTCGGAGATTGAATGGGGAGAGAATGGGGTAAGGAATGGAGAGAGAGTGGGGGAATGAATGGTGAGAGAGTGGGGGAAAGAATGGGGAGAGAGTAGGGGAATGAATGGGGAGAGTGGGGATTGAGTGTGGATAGAGTGGGGGAATGAATGGGAAGAAAGTGGGGGAATGAATGTGGAGAGTGTGGGGAATGAATGGGGAGAGAGTATGGGAATGAATGGGGAGAGTGTGGGGGAATGAATGTGGAGAGTGCGGGGAATGAATGGGGAGAGAGTGTGGGAATGAATGGGGAGAGTGTGAGGGAATGAATGGTGAGAGAGTGGGGGAATGAATGGGGAGAGTGGGGAATGAGTGTGGATAGAGTGGGGGAATGAATGGGTAGAAAGTGGGGGAATGAATGGGGAGAGAATGTGTGGAATGAATGGGGAGAGAGTGGGGGATTGAATGGGGAGAGAGTGGGGGAGTGAATGGGGAAAGAGTGGGGGAATGATTGTGGAGAGAGTGGGGGACTGAATGGGGAGAGAATGGGAATGAATGGGGACAGAATGGGGGAATGAATACGGGAAAAAGTGGGGGAATGAATGTGGAGAGAATGGTGGAATGAATTGGGAGAGAAATTGGGAATGAATGGGGAGAGAGGGGGAATGAATGGGGAGAGAATGGGGCAATAAATGAGGAGAGAATGTGGGGAATGAATGTGGAGAGTGGGGGAATGAATGGGGATAGAGTGGGGGAATGCATGGGGAGAGATTGGGGGAATTAATGGGGAGAGAGTGGGGGAATGAATGGGGAGAGTGTGGCGAATGAATGGGGAGAGAGTGGGGGAATGAATAGGGAGAGATTGGGGGAATGAATGGGGAGAGAGTGGGGGAATGAATGGGGAGAGAGTGGGGGAATGAATGGGGAGAGAGTGGGGGAATGAATGGGGAGAGAGTGGGTGAATGAATGGGGAGAGAGTGGGTGAATGAATGGGGAGAGAGTGGGGGAATGAATGGGGAGAGAGTGGGGAATGAATGGGGAGAGAGTGCGGGAATGAATGGGGAGAGAGTGGGGGAATGAATGGGGGAGAGTGGGGAATGAATGGGGAGAGAGTGCGGGAATGAATGGGGAGAGAGTGGGGGAATGAATGGGGGAGAGTGGGGGAATGAATGGGGAGAGAATGTGGGGAATGAATGGGGAGAGAGTGTGGGAATGAATGGGTAGAGTGGGGGAATGAATGGGGAGAGTGGGGAATGAATGGGGAGAGAGTGGGGGAATGAATGTGGTGAAAGTGTGGTAATGAATGGGTAGAGAGTGTGGGAATGAATGGGGAGAGTGTGGGGGAATGAATGTGGAGAGTGTGGGGAATGAATGGGAGAGTGTGGGGGGATGAATGGTGAAAGAGTGGGGTAAGAATGGGGAGAGAGTGGGGGAATGAATGGGGAGAGTGGGGAATGAGTGGGGATAGAGTGGGGGAATGAATGGGAAGAAAGTGGGGCAATGAATGGGGAGTGAATGTGTGGAATGAATGGGGAGAGAGTGGGGGATTGAATGGGGAGAGAGTGGGGGAGTGAATGGGGAGAGAGTGGGGGAATGAATGTGGAGAGAATGGTGGAATGAATTGGGAGAGAATGGGGGAATGAATGGGGAGAGTGGGGGAATGAATGGGAGAGAGTGGGAGAATGAATGGGGAGAGAGGGGGGAATGAATGGGGATAGAGTGGGGGAATGCATGGGGAGAGAGTGGGGGAATTAATGGGGAGAGAGTGGGGAATTAATGGGGAGAGTGTGGCGAATGAATGGGGAGAGAGTGGGGGAATGAATAGGGAGAGAGTGGGTGAATGAATGGGGAGAGAGTGGGGGAATCAATGGGCAGAGAGTGTGGGAGTATGAAAGAGGAGAGAATGTGGGGAATGAATGAGGAGAGTGGGGGAATGAATGGGGATAGAGTGGGGGAATGCATGGGGAGAGAGTGGGTGAATGAATGGAGAGAGAGTGGGGGAATGAATAGGGAGAGAGTGGGTGAATGAATGGGGAGAGAGTGGGGGAATCAATGGGCAGAGAGTGTGGGAGTATGAATGGGGAGAGAATGTGGGGAATGAATGGGGAGAGTGTGGGGAATGAATGGTGAGAGAGTGGGGGAAAGAATGGGAGAGAGTGGGGGAATGAATGGGGAGAGTGGGGAATGAGTGTGGATAGAGTGGGGGAATGAATGGGAAGAAAGTGGGGGAATGAATGTGGAGAGTGTGGGGAATGAATGGGGAGAGAGTGGGGGAATGAATGGGGAGAGAGTGGGAATGAATGGAATGAGAGTGGGGGAATGAATAGGGGGAAAAAGTGGGAGAATGAATGGGGAAGGGAATGGGGAATGAAAGGGGAGAGAGTGGGGGAATGATTGCTGAGTGATTGGGTGAATGAATGGGGAGAGTGGGGGAATGAATGGGGAGAGAGTGGGAATGAATGGGAGAGTGGGGGAATGAATGGGGAGAGAGCGGGAAAATGATTGGGGAGAGAGTGGGGGAATGAATGGGGAGAGAGTGGGGGAATGAATGGGGAGAGTGTGGGAATGAATGGTGAGAGAGTGGGGGAAAGAATGGGGAGAGAGTGGGGGAATGAATGGGGAGAGTGGGGAATGAGTGTGGATAGAGTGGGGGAATGAATGGGAAGAAAGTGGGGGAATGAATGTGGAGAGAGTATGGGAATGAATGGGGAGAGTGTGGGGGAATGAACGTTGAGAGTGCGGGGAATGAATTGGCAGAGAGTGTGGGAATGAATGGGGAGAGTGTGAGGGAATGAATGGTGAGAGAGTGGGGGATTGAATGGGGAGAGAGTGGGGGAGTGAATGGGGAGAGAGTGGGGGAATGAATGTGGAGAGAGTGGGGGACTGAATGGGGAGAGAATGGGAATGAATGGGGACAGAATGGGGGAATGAATACGGGAAAAAGTGGGGGAATGAATGTGGAGAGAATGGTGGAATCAATTGGGAGAGAAAATGGGAATGAATGGGGAGAGAGGGGGAATGAATGGGGAGAGAATGGGGCAATAAATGAGGAGAGAATGTGGGGAATGAATGTGGAGAGTGGGGGAATGAATGGGGATAGAGTGGGGGAATGCATGGGGAGAGAGTGGGGGAATCAATGGGGAGAGAGTGGGGGAATTAATGGGGAGAGTGGCGAACGAATGGGGAGAGAGTGGGGGAATGAATAGGGAGTGATTGGGGGAATGAATGGGGAGAGAGTGGGGGAATGAATGGGGAGAGAGTGGGGGAATGAATGGGGAGAGAGTGGGGGAATGAATGGGGAGAGAGTGGGTGAATGAATGTGGAGAGAGTGGGTGAATGGATGGGGAGAGTGGGGGAATGAATGGGGAGAGAGTGGGAGAATGAATGGGGAGAGAGTGCGGGAATGAATGGGGAGAGAGTTGGGGAATGAATGGGGAGAGAGTGGGGGAATGAATGGGGAGAGATTGTGGGGAATGAATGGGGAGAGAGTGGGGGAATGAATGGGGTGAGTGGGGGAATGAAGGGGAGAGAGTGGGGAATGAATGTGGAGAATGTATGGTAATGAATGGGTAGACAGTGGGGGAATGAATGGGGAGAGAGTGGGAATGAATGGAATGAGAGTGGTGGAATGAATGGGGAGAGAGTGGGGGAATGAATAGGGTAAAAAGTGGGGAATGAATGGGGAAGGGAATGGGGGAATGAATAGGGAGAGAATGGGGGAATGATTGTTGAGTGATTGGGTGAATGAATGGGGAGAGTGGGGGAATGAATGGGGAGAGAGTGGGAGAATGAATGGGGAGAGAGGGGGGAATTAATGGGCAGAGAGTGGGGGAATGAATGGGGATCGATTGGGGAACTGAATGGGGAGAGTGTGGGGGAATGAATGGGTAGAGATTGGGGGAATGAATGGGGAGAGTGGGGGGAATGAATGGGGAGAGAGTGGGGGAATGAATGGGGAGAGAGTGGGGGAATGAATGGGGAGTGAGTGGGGGAATGAATGGGGGAGTGTGGGGGAATTAATGGGGTGAGAGTGGGGGAAAGAATGGGGAGAGCTAGGTTGAATGAATGGGAAGAGTCAGGAATGAGTGGGGATAGAGTGGGGGAATGAATGGGGAGAAAGGGGGGAATGAATGGGGAGAGAATGTATGGAATGAATGGGGAGAGTGTGGTGGAATGAATGGTGAGTTAATGGGGGAATGGATCGGGAGAGAGTGGGGGAATGAACGTGGAGAGTGTGGGGGAATGAATGGGGAGAGTGGGAGAATGAATGGGGAGAGAATGGGAATGAATGGGGACAGAATGGGTGAATGAATAGGGGAATAATTCGGGGAATGAATGGGGAGAGAATGGGGTAAGGAATGGGGAGAGAGTGGGGGAATGAATGGGGAGAGTGTGGGGGAATGAATGGTGAGAGAGTGGGGGAAAGAATGGGGAGAGAGTGGGGGAATGAATGGGGAGAGTGGGGAATGAGTGTGGATAGAGTGGGGGACTGAATGGGAAGAAAGTGGGGGAACGAATGTGGAGAGTGTGGGGAATGAATGGGGAGAGAGTATGGGAATGAATGGGGAGAGTGTGAGGAAATGAATGGTGAGAGAGTGGGGGAATGAATGGGGAGGGTGGGGAATGAGTGTGGATAGAGTGGGGGAATGAATGGGAAGAAAGTGGGGGAATGAATGGGGAGAGAATGTGTGGAATGAATGGGGAGAGAGTAGGGGATTGAATGGGGAGAGAGTGGGGGAGTGAATGGGGAGAGAGTGGAGGAATGATTGTGGAGAGAGTGGGGGACTGAATGGGGAGAGAATGGGAATGAATGGGGACAGAATGGGGGAATGAATACGGGAAAATGTGGGGGAATGAATGTGGAGAGAATGGTGGAATGAATTGGGAGAGAAATTGGGGAATGAATGGGGAGAGAGGGGAAATGAATGGGAGAGAATGGGGCAATAAATGAGGAGAGAATGTGGGGAATGAATGTGGAGAGTGGGGGAATGAATGGGGATAGAGTGGGGGAATGCATGGGGAGAGAGTGGGGGAATTAATGGGGAGAGAGTGGGGGAATGAATGGGGAGAGTGTGGCGAACGAATGGGGAGAGAGTGGGGGAATGAATAGGGAGTGATTGGGGGAATGAATGGGGAGAGAGTGGGGGAATGAATGGGGAGAGAGTGGGGGAATGAATGGGGAGAGAGTGGGGGAATGAATGGGGAGAGAGTGGGTGAATGAATGTGGAGAGAGTGGGTGAATGGATGGGGAGAGAGTGGGGGAATGAATGGGGAGAGAATGGATGAATGAATGGGGAGAGAGTGGGTGAATGAATGGGGAGAGAGTGGGGGAATGAATGTGGAGAGAGTGGGGGAATGAATGTGGAGAGAGTGGGGGGATGAATGGGGAGAGAGTGGGGGATGAATGGGGAGAGTTGGGGAATAAATGGGGAGAGAGTGGTGGAATGACTGGGGAGTGTATGGGAAAGAATGGGGAGAGAGTGTGGGAATAAATTGGGAGAGAGTTGGGGAATGAATTGGGAGACTGGGGAATGAATGGCGAGAAAGTGGGGGAATGAATTAAAAAAAAAATTATTATTTGTTTTTTGGGATGTGGGCGTCGCTGGCAGGGCCAGCATTTATTGCCCATCCCGAATTGCCCTTGAGAAGGTGGTGGCGAGCCACCTTCTTGATCCGCTGCAGTCCGTGTGGTGGAGGTACTCCCACAGTGCTGTTAGGTGGGGAGATCCAGGATTTTGACCCAGCAACGATGAAAGATCCACGATATACTTCTAAGTCAGGATGGTGTGTGACGTGGAGGGGAACTTGGAGCTGTTGGTGTTCCCATGTGCCTGCTGCCCTTGTCTTTCCAGGTGGAAGAGGTCGTGGGTTTGGGAGATGCTGCCGAAGAAACCTTGGCGAGTTGCTGCAGTACATCTTGTAGATGGTACACACTGCAGCCATGGTACGCCGGTGGTGGAGGGAGTGAATATTTAAGGTGGTGGATGGGGTGCCAATCAAGTGGGCTGCTTTGTCCTGGATGGTATTGAGTTTCTTGAGTGTTGTTGGAGCTGCACTCATCCAGGCAAGTGGAGAGTATTCCATCACACTCCTTACTTGTGCCTTTTAGATGGTGGAAAGGCTTTGGGGAGTCAGGAGGTGAGACACTCGCCGCAGAATACCTAGCCTCTGACCTGCTCTTGTTGCCACAGTATTTATGTGGCTGGTCCAGTTATGTTTCTGGTCAATGGTGACCCCCAGGATGTTGATGGTGGGTGATTCGGCGACGGTAATGCCATTGAATGTCAAGGGGCGGTGGTTAGACACTTGCTTGTTGGAGATAGTCATTGCCTGGCACTTCTGTGATGCAAATGTTACCTGCCACTTATCAGCCCAAGCCTAAATGTCGTCCAGGTCTTGTTGCATGCAGGCATGAACTGCTTCATTATCTGAGGAATTGTGAATGGTGCTGAACACTGTGCAGTCATCAGCGAACACCCCCATTTCTGACCTTATGTTGGAGGGAAGATCATTGATGAAGCAGCTGAAGATGGTTGGGCCTAGGACACTGCCCTGAGGAACTCCTGCAGTGATGTCCTGGGGCTGTGATGATTGACCTTCAACCACCACAACCATCTTCCTTTGTGCTAGGTATGACTCCAGCCAGTGGAGCGTTTTCCCCCGATTCCCATTGACTTCAGTTTTACTAAGGCTCCTTGATGCCACACTCGGTCAAATGCTGCCTTGATGTCAAGGGCAGTCACTCTCACCTCACCTCTGGAATTCAGCTGCTTTGTCCATGTTTGGACCAAGGCTGTAATGAGGTCGGGAACTGAGTGGTCTTGGCGGAACCCAAACTGGGCATCAGTAAGCAGGTTATTGGTGAGTAAGTGCCGCTTGATAGCACTGTCGATGACACCTTCCACCACTTTGCTGATGATTGAGCAGTTATTGGCCGGGTTGGATTTGTCCTGCTTTTTGTGGACAGGACATACATGGGCAGTTTTCCACATTGTCGGATAGATGCCAGTGTTGTAGCTGTACTGGAACAGCTTGGCTAGAGGTGCGGCTAGTTCTGGAACACAAGTCTTCAGCACGATAGCCGGGATGTTGTCAGGGCCCATAGCCTTTGCTGTATTCAGTGCGCTCAGCCGTTTCTTGATATCACGTGGAATTAATCGAATTGGCTGAAGACTGGCTTCTGTGATGGTGGGAGCCTCAGGAGGAGGCCGATATGGATCATCCACTCGGCACTTCTGGCTGAAGATGGTTGCAAACACTTCAACCTTATCTTTTGCACTCACGTGCTGGGCTCCACCATCATTGAGGATGGGAATATTCATGGAGCCTCCTCCTCCCGTTAGTTGTTTAATATTCCACCACCATTCACCACTGGATGTGGCAGGACTGCAACGCTTTGATCTGATCCGTTGATTGTGGGATCACTTAGCCCTGTCTATAGCATGCTGCTTCCGCTTTTTAAATGCATGTAGTCCTGTGTTGCAGCTTCTCCAGCTTGGCACCTCATTTTTATGTATGCCTGGTGCTGCTCCTGGCATGCTCTTCTACACTCCTTATTGAACCAGGGTTGGTCCCCTGGCTTGGTGGTAATGGTAGAATGAGGGATATGCCGGGCCATGAGGTTACAGATTGTGGTGGAATACAAATCTGCTGCTGCTGATGGCCCATAGCGCCTCATGGATGCCCAGTTTTGAGCTGCTAGATCTGTTCTGAATCTATCCCATTTAGCACGGTGGTAGTGCCACACAACATGATGGAGGGTGTCCTCAGTGTGAAGATGGGACTTTGTCTCCGCAATGACTGTGCGGTGGTCACTGCTACTAATACTGTCGTGGACAGATGCATCTGCGACAGGTAGATTGGTGAGGATGAGGTCGAGTAGGTTTTTCCCTCGTGTTGGTTCAGTCACCACCTGTCGCAGGCCCAGACTGGCAGTTATGTCCCTCAGGCCTCGGACCAGCTCGGTCAGTAGTGGTGCTACCGAGCCACTCTTGGTGATGGACATTGAAGTCCCCCACCTAGAGTACATTCTTTGCCCTTGCTTCTCTCAGTGCTTCTTCCAAGTGGGGTTCAACATGGAGGAGTACTGATTCATCAGCTGAGGGAGGGTAGTAGGGATAAACCAGGGAATTAGAGGCCAGTGAGCCTAACATCAGTGGTAGGGAAATTACTGGAAAAAATTCTGAGGGACAGAATTAGCCTCCACTTGGAGAGGCAAGGATTAATCAAGGATAGTCAGCATGGCTTTGTCAGGGGGAGATCAAGTCTAACCAATTTGATTGAATTTTTCGAGGGGGTGACTAGATGTGTGGATGAGGGTAGTGCAGTTGATGTAGTTTACATGGACTTCAGTAAGACTTTTGACAAAGTCCCGCATGGGAGATTGGTCAAGAAGGTAAGAGCCCATGGGATCCAGGGTAATTTGGCACATTGGATCCAAAATTGGCTTAGTGGCAGGAGGCAGAGGGTGATGGTCGAAGGTTGTTTTTGTGACTGGAAGCCTGTGTCCAGTGGTGTACCGCAGGGATCGGTGCTGGGTCCCTTGCTGTTTGTAGTGTACATTAATGATTTAGATATGAATGTAGGAGGTATGATCAGTAAGTTCGCAGATGACACGAAAATTGGTGGAGTGGTAAATAGCGAGGAGGGAAGCCTCAGGCTACAGGACGATATAGACGGGTTGGTCAGATGGGCAGAAGAGTGGCAAATGGAATTTAACCCTGAAAAGTGTGAGGTGATGCATTTTGGGAGGACTAACAAGGCAAGGGAATACACAATGAATGGTAGGACCCTAGGAAGGACAGAGAATCAGAGGGACCTTGGTGTGCATGTACATAGATCCCTGAAGGCAGCAGGACAGGTAGATAAGGTGGTTAAGAAGGCATATGGGATACTTGGCTTCATTAGCCGAGGCATAGAATAGAGCAGGGAGGTTATGATGGAGTTGTACAAAACACTAGTTAGGCCACAGCTGGAATACTATGTGCAGTTCTGGTCACCACACTATAGGAGGGATGTGATTGCATTGGAGAGGGTGCAGAGGAGATTCACCAGGATGTTACCTGGGCTGGAGCGTTTCAGCTATGAAGAGAGACTGGACAGGCTGGGGTTGTTTTCCTTAGAGCAGAGAAGGCTGATTGAGGTGTACAAAATTATGAGGTGCATAAATAGAGTAGATAGAAAGGAACTTTTCCCCTTAGTAGAGGGGTCAATAACCAGGGGGCATAGTTTCAAGGTAAGGGGCAGGAGGTTTAGAGGGGATTTGAGGAAAAACTTTTTCACCCAGAGGGCGGTTTGAATCTGGAACTCACTGCCTGAAAGGGTGGTAGAGGCAGGAACCCTCACAACATTCAAGAAGCATTTCGATGAGCACTTGAAATGCCATAGCATACAAGGCTATGGACCAAGTGCTGGAAAATGGGATTAGAATAGATAGGACTTGATGGCCAGTGCAGACACGATGGGCCGAAAGGCCTCTTTCTGTGCTGTATAACTCTATGAGTACATTAAAATGACATTGACTGTTATTTAGGCACAGGAATGCCCCACAAAATGAACTGAAGTGAATGAGCAGTTAATCTGTGTTTGGTGGTGTTCAGAGCACTGGAGAACAATTGTTTTTAATGCTGAGAGACCATCAACAGGTCAATAGTTCTTCTGAAAGAATGCATCTAAACACTGTAATGATCAGGTCGATGACCTGAAACATTAACTCTGTTTCTCTCTCCACAGATGCTGCCTGACCTGCTGAGTATTTCCAGCAGTTTCTGTTCTTATTTCAGATTTCCAGCATCTGCGGTATTTTGCTTTTGTACTGTAATGATCGGCTTTATTCATATTTTGAGGTAGAAGGGGGCTGGGATTCACCAACATCTCCAGCCTCTCCATCGGCTTCCACACCGGTGACAAGTTGAGGGCCACTAGATGGTGGCAGCAGTGAGTCCAGGGTTTGGAGCCATTGGCAGTGAAATCTGGGGCCAGAAGATGGCAGCAGTGAGTACAGGATTCGGAGCCATTGGCAGTGAAGCCCGTGGCCAGGAGGTGGCAGCAGTGAGTACAGGGTTAGGAACCATTGGCGGTGAAGCCTGTGGCCAGGAGGTGGCAGCAGTGTGTACAGGGTTAGAAGAAGAGAAGGAGCCATTGGCGGTGAAGCCTGTAGCCAGGAGGTGGCAGCAGTCAGTACAGGGTTAGGAACCATTCGTGGTGAAGCCTGTGGCCAGGAGGTGGCAGCAGTGAGTATAGGGTTAGAAGACATGATGTGTATTTAGACTTCCAAAAGGCATTTGACAAGGTGCCACACAAAAGATTATTGCTTAAGGTAAAAAATCACGGGATTGGGGGTAATATTCTGGCATGGATAGAGGATTGGCTATCTAACAGAAAGCAAAGAGTTGGGATAAATGGTTCATTCTCAGACTGGCAATCAGTAACTAGTGGTGTTCCACAGGGGTCAGTGCTGGGTCCCCAACTCTTCACAATCTATATTAACAATTTGGAGGAAGGGACCAAGTGTAACATATCAAAATTTGCAGATGATACAAAGATGGGAGGGAAAGTAGTGAATGAGGAGGACATAAAAAACCTGCAAGGGGACATAGACAGGCTAAGTAAGTGGGCAGAGATTTGGCAGATGGAATACAACACTGGAAAGTGTGAGGTGATGCACTTTGGCAGGAAAAATCCTAGAGCAATTTATTATCTTAATGGCAAGAAACTGGAGAGTACTGAAGTGCAAAGGGATCTGGGGGTCCTGGTGCACGAAACTCAAAAGGTTAGTATGCAGGTGCAGCAAGTGATTAAGAAGGCAAATGGAATGTTGGCTTTCATTGCTAGGGGGATAGAATATAAAAATAGGGAGGTATTGCTTCAGTTGTACAAGGTATTGGTGAGACCGCACCTAGAATACTGCATACAGTTTTGGTGTCCTTACTTAAGGAAAGACATCCTTGCTCTCGAGGCAGTGCAAAAAAGGTTCACTCGGTTAATCCCGGGGATGAGGGGGTGGTCATATGAGGAGAGGTTGGGTAGATTGGGACTCTACTCATTGGAGTTCAGAAGAATGAGAGGCGATCTTATTGAAACATATAAGATTGTGAAGGGGTTGGATCGGGTGGATGCGGGGAGGATGTTCCCGATGACGGGTGAGACGAGAACTAGGGGACATAGTCTTAGAATAAGGGGCTGCTCTTTCAAAACTGAGATGAGGAGGATCTACTTCACTCAGAGGGTGGTAGGTCCATGGAATATGCTGCCACAAAAAGCTGTAGAAGCTACAACATTAATTAAATTTAAAACAGAAATAGACAGTTTCCTAGAAGTAAAGGGCATTAAGGGTTACGGGGAGCGGGCAGGAATTTGGACATGAGTCTAGGTTCGGATCGGTCATGGCCCTGTGGGTAGTGGAGCGGGCCCAGGGACTGTGTAGCCTGATTCTGCTCCTATTTCGTGTGTGCAATTCTGTTAGATGCAGGAGATGGTTCTGTGATAGATAGTAGATTGGCGGTTAGGATCAGATCAGCCATGATCTTATTGAATGGCGGAGCAGGCTCGAGGGGCCGATTGGCCTACTCCTGCTCCTATTTCTTATGTTCTTATGTTCTTATGATGCCGGCGTTGGACTGGGGTGGACAAAAATGAGAAGTCGCACAACACCAGGTTATAGTCCAACTTAACTGGACCAACCACATAAATACAAGACGTGGAGATGGCCTCAATCGCGATATCGGGTTCATGTCACGATACAGAACGTGACTTGACATCATGGCCGGTCTTCCCAGGTGTTTTTTTTTTTAAAAAGGCTAACACAAGAACCTACACAGATTGACAGGATATGCAGCCAGCAGGTGGTTTGACACGTTGGACCCCCTGGGACACATCTCATTGTCTTGGCTATGCTCTTTGATGTAGGGAAAGATTTGAATATATTTTGTCTGTGTTTAAATTGTGAATTCTGGGAGATTCTCTCACTGCTAAACTTACCTGACGAAGGAGCGAACTGCTCCGAAAGCTTGTAAAATTAAATAAATCTGTTGGACTATAACCTGGTGTTGTGCGACTTCTCATAAATACAAGAAGAAGAGAAGGAGCCATTGGCGGTGAAGCCTGTGGCCAGGAGGTGGCAGCAGTGAGAACAGAGTTAAGAACCATTAGCGGTGAAGCCTGTGGCCAGTAGGTGGCAGCAGTGAGTACAGGGCGAGGAACCATTGGCCGTGAAGTTAACATAAAAGTGAACCCAAAATCTTCTACCGGCATGTAAACAGTAAGTGGGTAGTAAGAGGCGGGGTGGGGCCTATTAGAGACAAAGAAGGTGATATATGCTTAGAGGCGCAGGGCAAGGCTAGAATACTCAATGATTGCTTTGTATTCGGTGTTTACTAATGAGGTGGATGCTGACAAAATATCGGTAGAAGTCGCAAAGGTAGAAGCAATGGAAGGGGTGAAAATTGATAGACAGGATGTACTGGAAAGGCTGGGTATGCTTAGAGTGGATAGGTCGCCTGGTCCAGATGGCTTGCATCCCAGGTTGCTAAGGGAATTGGGGTTGGAGATAGCGGAAGGGTTTGCCATAATTTTCCAATCTTCCCTAGATACGGGGGAGGTGCCTGAGGATTGGAAAGTGGCAAATGTGACACCATTGTTCACGAAAGGGTGTAAGGACAATCCTAGTAACTACAAGCCGGTCAGTTTAACATCAGTGGTGGGTAAAGTTTTAGAAACAATATTCAAGGAAAAAATTAATGGGCACATGGAGAGGTTTAAGCTAATTAAGGAGAGCCAACGCGGATTTGTAAAAGACAGATCGTGTTTGACTAATCTAATTGAAATTTTTGATGAAGTAACAGAGAGGATTGATGACAGGAATGCAATGGATGTTGTCTACATGGATTTTCGGAAGGCGTTTGACAAAGTACCACATAGAAGGCTGGTTAACAAAATTGAGGCTAATGGAATAGGTGGGTCAGTGACAGCTTGGATAAGGAATTGGCTTAAGGACAGAAAACAGCGAGTTGTGGTAAATGGATGTTTTTCAGACTGGAGGATGGTAGACAGTGGTGTTCCCCAAGGGTCAGTGCTGGGGCCACTGCTTTTTTTGATATATATAAATGACCTGGATATTGGAATACAGAGTAGAATTTCTAAATTTGACGATGACACCAAACTTGGGGGTGTGGCAAACAGTGAAGATGATACCAATCGACTGCAACAGGACATAGAAAGACTAGCAGAATGGGCAGACAAGTGGCAGATGGAATTTAATACAGAGAAGTGTGAGGTGATGCTTTTTGGC
This sequence comes from Squalus acanthias, assembly GCA_030390025.1. Classification (NCBI taxonomy): domain Eukaryota; kingdom Metazoa; phylum Chordata; class Chondrichthyes; order Squaliformes; family Squalidae; genus Squalus; species Squalus acanthias. The sequence continues at coordinate 39,391,218 of CM059433.1, read as the reverse complement.
AGAAGGAACAGGGAGAGGCAATATATACTTAATGGCACAGTTTTAAAGAGTGTGCAGGGACAGAGGGACCTGGGAGTTAATGTGCATAGGTCCCTGAAGGTGGCAGGACATATTGAGAGAGTGGTTAGCAAAGCATATGGGATCTTGGGCTTCATAAATAGAGGTATTGAGTACAAAAGTAGAGACGTTATGCTGAACCTTTATAAAGCGCTGGTTAGGCCACAACTGGAGTATTGCATCCAGTTCTGGTCACCACACTTTAGGAAGGATGCGAAGGCCCTTGAGAGGGTGCAGAGGAGATTTACCAGAATGGTTCCGGGGATGGGGGATCTTAGCTACAAGGACAGGTTGGAGAAGCTGGATTTTGTTTTCATTAGAGCCAGGCAATGACTATCTCCAACAAGCGAGAGTCTAACCACATCCCCTTGACATTCAACGGTACTCCCATCACCGAATCCCCCACCATCAACATCCTGGGGGTCACCATTGACCAGAAACTTAACTGGACCAACCACATAAATACTGTAGCAACAAGAGCAGGTCAGAGGCTGGGTATTCTGTGGCGAGTGTCTCACCTCCTGACTCCCCAAAGCCTTTCCACCATCTACAAGGCACAAGTAAGGAGTGTGATGGAATACTCTCCACTTGCCTGGATGAGTGCAGCTCCAACAACACTCAAGAAGCTCGACACCATCCAGGACAAAGCAGCTCGCTTGATTAGCACCCCATCCATCACCTTAAACATTCACTCCCTCCACCACTGGCGTACCGTGGCTGCAGTGTGCTCCATCTACAAGATGCGCTGCAGCAACTCATCAAGGCTTCTTCGGCAGCACCTCCCAAACCTGCAACCTCTTCCACCTAGAAGGACAAGGGCAGCAGGTGCATGGGAACACCATCACCTCCAAGTTCCCCTCCAAGTCACACACCATCCTGACTTAGAAGTATATCGTTGATCCTTCATCGTCGCTGGGTCAAAATTCTGGAACTCCCTCCCTAACAGTACTGTGGGAGTACCTTCACCACACGGACTGCAGCGGTTCAAGAAGACAGCTCACCACCACCTTCTCAAGGGCAATTAGGGATGGGCAATAAATGCTGGCCTTGCCAGCGACGCCCACATCCCATAAACAAATTTTAAAAAAGGAGTTTGAGGGGTGATTTGATAGAGGTGTACAAGATTATGACGGGTTTGGATAGGCTAGACGGGGAAAGGCTGTTCCCACTAGTTGATGGTACAAGGACTAGGGGACACAGATTTAAGGTTTTGGGCAAGAGATACAGGGGGGATGTGAGGGAAAACTTTTTTACACAGCGAGTGGTGAGGACCTGGAACTCGCTGCCGACGGAAGTGGTGGATACGGAGACACTCAATGTTTTCAAGGGGAGTCTGGATAGGCACTTGAGGGAAATAAACTTGCAGGGCTACAGTGATGGAGCGGAGGAATGGGACTGACTGGATTGCTCTACAGAGAGCCAGCACGGACTTGATGGGCCGAATGACCTCCTTCTGGGCCGTTATGACTCTATGGGGGAATCTTCTAGCCCTGGGGAGGCAGGTATGGAGGCGGGACTGCCGGGAAAATGGCAGAAACTGATAGTGGGTACCGACCCCGCTCCCAACCCGCCTCTGTGCCATCTTCCTGGGAGGCGGGTCCCCAACTCATGCAGGGACCCGTCTCCTTGAGGCGGGAAGGGGATTAGAGCCAATTAACTACCTGTTTACAGGCAGTTAACAGGCAGTTTTGAGGCTTATCCCCATTTTACCCCTGCAAGTGCGGGCTTCCCGACGGCTGCGAACCTCACCAGGGTCAGCGAGGCGAGCAGTGGGTCTGCGGGGGTGAGAGGGATCAAAAAGTCCGCTGTAGAGGTGAGTGATGGGTGAAATTGTAGAGAGGTAAGTATGAGAGGCGAGTGTAAAGTGTGGGAAAAAGTTTCCTTACCTTTGCTTCTTCCTGCAAACTTCAACCTTTGAGGATCCGAAGATGCCTCATCTCAACGGCAGAGATGACAAAATGACTGATGCAGCAGCCATCTGCTTTCTGCTGAGGAGAGAGGTTTTGGCTTCTCAAAGCTGTCAAACACTGACAATTCATCTGTCAAAAAATGTTCATATGCTGACGTCCTCTTTCACCAGCTTTCCCTTAATTAGCCGGTAAGTCCATAGGGCGGGCTTAACAAGGTCAATCAAGGGAAAATAGCGTGGGTTGGTCAGACGTTGTTGGGGGGCGGGACTGAAGCCCAAAAAGCAGAAGTCCCGCCCCCAAACTAATCCCACTGCCCAACGCTCTCCCCATAGCCCTCTATCAATCCCAAACTAATCCCACTGCCTCACACTCTCCCCATAGCCCTCTATCAATCCCAAACTAATCCCACTGCCTCACGCTCTCCCCATAGCCCTGTATCAATCCCAAACTAATCCCACTGCCTCACACTCTCCCCATAGCCCTCTATCAATCCCAAACTAATCCCACTGCCTCACACTCTCCCCATAGCCCTGTATCAATCCCAAACTAATCCCACTGCCCCATGCTCTCCCCATAGCCCTCTATCAATCCCAAACTAATCCCACTGCCCCATGCTCTCCCCATAGCCCTCTATCAATCCCAAACTAATTCCACTGACCCACGCTCTCCCCATATCCCTGTATCAATCCCAAACTAATCCCACTGCCCCACACTCTCCCCATAGCCCTGTATCAATCCCAAACTAATCCCACTGCCCCGCTCTCTCCCTATATCCCTGTATCAATCTCAAACTAAACCCGCTGCCCCGCTCTCTCCCCGTAGCCCTGTATCAATCTCAAACTAATCCCACTCCCTCACGCTCTCCCCATAGCCCTGTATCAATCCCAAATTAATCCCACTGCCCCGCTCTCTCCCCATAGCCCTGTATCAATCCCAAACTAATCCCACTGCCCCGCTCTCTCCCCATAGCCCTGTATCAATCCCGAACTAATCCCACTGCCTCACGCTCTCCCCATAGCCCTGTATCAATCCCAAATTAATCCCACTGCCCCGCTCTCTCCCCATAGCCCTGTATCAAACTCCAAACTAATCCCACTGCCTCACACTCTCCCCATAGCCCTGTATCAATTCCAAACTAATCCCACTGCCTCACGCTCTCCCCATAGCCCTGTATCAATCCCAAACTAATCCCACTGCCCCGCTCTCTCCCCATAGCCCTGTATCAAACTCCAAACTAATCCCACTGCCTCACGCTCTCCCCATAGCCTTGTATCAATCGAAAATTTAACCCGTTGCCCTGTTCTCTCCCCATAGCTCTGTATCAATCCCAAACTAATCCCACTGCCTCACACTCTCCCCTTAGCCCTGTATCAATCTCAAACTAATCCCACTGCCTCACGCTCTCCCCATAGCCCTGTATCAATCCCAAACTAATCCCACTGCCTCACTCTCTCCCACTGCCTTGTATCAATCGAAAATTTAACCCGACGAAGGGTTTCGACCTGAAACGTTAACTCTCTTTCTCTCTCCACGGATGTTGCCTGGCCTGCTGAGTTTTTCCAGCGTTTTCTGTTGTTATTTCGGATTTCCAGCATCCGCAGTATTTTGCTATCGAAAATTTAACCCGTTGCCCTGTTCTCTCCCCATAGCTCTGTATCAATCCCAAACTAATCCCACTGCCCCGCTCTCTACAATAGCCCTGTATCAATCCCAAACTAATCCCACTGCTCCACACTCTCCCCATAGCCCTGTATCAATCCCAAACTAATCCCACTGCCCCGCTCTGTCCCCATAGCACTGTATCAATCCCAAACTAATCCCCCAGCGCCACACTCTCCCCATAGCCCTGTATCAATCCCAAATTAATCCCACTGCTCCACACTCTCCCCATAGCCCTCTATCAATCCCAAATTAATTCCACTGACCCACGCTCTCCCCATATCCCTGTATCAATCCCAAACTAATCCCACTGCCCCACACTCTCCCCATAGCCCTGTATCAATCCCAAACTAATCCCACTGCCCCGCTCTCTCCCTATATCCTTGTATCAATCTCAAACTAAACCCGCTGCCCCGCTCTCTCCCCATAGCCCTGTATCAATCTCAAACTAATCCCACTGCCTCACGCTCTCCCCATAGCCCTGTATCAATCCCAAACTAATCCCACTGCCCCGCTCTCTCCCCATAGCCCTGTATCAAACTCCAAACTAATCCCACTGCCTCACGCTCTCCCCATAGCCCTGTATCAATCCCAAACTAATCCCACTGCCTCACTCTCTCCCCACTGCCTTGTATCAATCGAAAATTTAACCCGTTGCCCTGTTCTCTCCCCATAGCTCTGTATCAATCCCAAACTAATCCCACTGCCCCACTCTCTACAATAGCCCTGTATCAATCCCAAACTAATCCCACTGCCCCGCTCTCTACAATAGCCCTGTATCAATCCCAAACTAATCCCACTGCTCCACACTCTCCCCATAGCCCTGTATCAATCCCAAACTAATCCCACTGCCCAGCTCTGTCCCCTTAGCACTGTATCAATCCCAAACTAATCCCCCAGCCCCACACTCTCCCCATAGCCCTGTATCAATCCCAAACTAATCCCACTGCCCCGCTCTCTACAATAGCCCTGTATCAATCCCAAACTAATCCCACTGCTCCACACTCTCCCCATAGCACTGTATCAATCCCAAACTAATCCCACTGCCCCGCTCTGTCCCCTTAGCACTGTATCAATCCCAAACTAATCCCCCAGCCCCACACTCTCCCCATAGCCCTGTATCAATCCCAAACTAATCCCACTGCTCCACACTCTCCCCATAGCCCTCTATCAATCCCAAACTAATCCCACTGACCCACACTCTCCCCATAGCACTGTATCAATCCCAAACTAATCCCACTGACCCACGCTCTCCCCATAGCCCTGTATCAATCCGAAACTAATCCCACTGCTCCACACTCTCCCCATAGCACTGTATCAATCCCAAACTAATCCCTCTGCTCCACACTCTCCCCATAGCACTGTATCAATCCCAAATTAATCCAACTGCCCCCACTCTCTCCCCATTCATTGCCTTGTGCCAATCCCAAACTAATCCCACTGCCCGCTCTCTCCCCATAGCCCTGTATCAATCCCAATTAATCCCACTGCCCCACACTCTCCCCAAAACCCTGTATTAATCCCAAACTAATCCCACTGCCCCCCTCTCCCCATAGCCCTGTATCAATCCCAAACTAATCCCACTGCCCCGCTCTCCCCATAGCCCTGTATCAATCTCAAACTAATCCCACTGCCTCACTCTCTCCCCATAGCCCTGTATCAATCCCAAACTAATCCCACTGCCTCACTCTCTCCCCACTGCCTTGTATCAACCGAAAATTTAACCCACTGCCCCGCTCTGTCCCCATAGCACTGTATCAATCCCAAACTAATCCCCCAGCCCCACACTCTCCCCATAGCCCTGTATCAATCCCAAACTAATCCCACTGCTGCACACTCTCCCCATAGCCCTCTATCAATCCCAAACTAATCCCACTGACCCACACTCTCCCCATAGCACTGTATCAATCCGAAACTAATCCCACTGCTCCACACTCTCTCCATAGCACTGTATCAATCCCAAACTAATCCCTCTGCTCCACACTCTCCCCATAGCACTGTATCAATCCCAAATTAATCCAACTGCCCCCACTCTCTCCCCATTCATTGCCTTGTGCCAATCCCAAACTAATCCCACTGCCTCACGCTCTCCCCATAGCCCTGTATCAATCCCAAACTAATCCCACTGCCTCACTCTCTCCCCACTGCCTTGTATCAATCGAAAATTTAACCCATTGCCCTGTTCTCTCCCCATAGCTCTGTATCAATCCCAAACTAATCCCACTGCCCCGCTCTCTACAATAGCCCTGTATCAATCCCAAACTAATCCCACTGCTCCACACTCTCCCCATAGCCCTGTATCAATCCTAAACTAATCCACCTGCCCCGCTCTGTCCCCATAGCACTGTATCAATCCCAAACTAATCCCCCAGCCCCACACTCTCCCCATAGCCCTGTATCAATCCCAAACTAATCCCACTGCTCCACACTCTCCCCATAGCCCTCTATCAATCCCAAACTAATCCCACTGACCCACGCTCTCCCCATAGCCCTGTATCAATCCCAAACTAATCCCACTGCTCCACACTCTCCCCATAGCACTGTATCAATCCCAAACTAATCCCTCTGCTCCACACTCTCCCCATAGCACTGTATCAATTCCAAACTAATCCCACTGCCCCGCTCTCTCCCCATAGCCCTGTATCAATACCAATTAATCCCACTGCCCCACACTCTCCCCAAAGCCCTGTATTAATCCCAAACTAATCCCACTGCCCCCCTCTCCCCATAGCCCTGTATCAATCCCAAACTAATGCCACTGCCCCCCCTCTCCCAATAGCCGTGTATCAATCCCAAACTAATGCCACTGCCCCGCTCTCTCCCCATAGCCCTGTATCAATCCCAAACTAATCCCACTGCCCCACACTTTCCCCAAAGCCCTTTATTAATCCCAAACTAATCCCACTGTTAAACACTCTCCCCATAGCCCTCTATCAATCCCAATCTAATCCCACTGCCCCACACTCTCCCCATAGACTTGTACCATTCCCAAACTAATCCCACTGTCCTACACTCTCCCCATAGTCCTCTATCAATCCCAAACTAATCCACTGCCTCAAACTCTCCCCAAAGCCCTGTATCAATCCCAAACTAATCCCACTGCCCCTCACTCTCCCCATAGCTGTGCATCAAACCCAAACTAATCCCACTGCCCCACAATCTCCCCATAGCCCTATATCAATCCCAAACTAATCCCACTGCTCCACACTCTCCCCATAGCGCTGTATCAATCCCAAACTAATCCAACTGCCCCCACTCTCTCCCCATTCATTGCCTTGTGCCAATCCCAAACTAATCCCACTGCCCTGCTCTCTCCCCATAGCCCTGTATCAATTCCAAACTAATCCCACTGCCCCACGCTCTCCCCATAGCCCTGTATCAATCCCAAACTAATCCCATTGTCCCGCTCTCTCCCTTAGCCCTGTATCAACCCCAAGCTAATCCAACTGCCCCCATTCTCACAGGGGGAAAAATTAGGTCGCGCCCCATTTGGGGCGCAAATATCGTCTGGACGCAAATATTAGCGCCTGGCGCTAATTATCGCCACTGACTGGAAACTTCACTTTTACCGCCCCGGGAGGTGAGTGGAGCGCTAAATCAGGCGCTGCACACCTGTCTTAAGGCGCAAAGGCCAAGGAGTGAGGCACTACCTCAGAGCGCTGGCGAAGCTCATGTAATGTCAGTCAGCAATGGAACACACACACAATGGCACGGGCCAGTTCTTAAAGGGGATGGTTAATCTTGCTTTCCATCCACATCCTGTTCATTGCAGCCTTGAATCTCGGCCTGGAGAGACTTGCACATCAAATGTGCTGGAAAGAACAATGGAGAGTACCAGGCAAAGAGCTCAGAGTGCAGCTCCCACAGTCTCTGCTAAATCGATACAAGGAATGGCAAATCAAAATGAACCTGCAAAGTGCTGCTCAGTACCCAAAACTCCTTCACACAACGTTGAATCTATCCAGAAGTCTCTCCCTCTCTCTCTCAGAATGCGTAGTTCAAAAATGCCACCAACAATAAAAGGCAGGAAGCGGTCACCTTTAAATAGCGCTCCCCCTTTCCCTTCATGACTGCAGAACGCTCCCCTCAACCTGTCGTTGCTAGCGTCAGGCGGTAAGGCAGGGGGCGCCACTCAATATCCGCTCCGGGGCGCCACAAGGGCGTTGCACCATGGAATGACGTCACAATCTGCGCGCGCAGGTGGTCGCAGCGGTAAAGTTTAGCGCCGCCGCACAATGTCTAGTTAAGTTCCCGAGCGGCGCAAACATCGCTGCACCCGGGCGTTAGCGGCTTTGCGCCCCATTAGTGCCCTCTTAAGGCGCTAACGGGAGGCGCAACCAACTGAATTTTTACCCCATAGAGTCATAGGGGTAAAAATTCACTTGGTTGCGCCTCCTGTTAGCGCCTTAAGAGGGCGCTAATGGGGCGTTAAGCCGCTAACGCCCGGGCGCAGCGATGTTTGCGCCGCTCGAGAACTTAACTTGAGATTGTGCGGCGGCGCTAAAACTTACCGCTGCGACCACCTGCGCGCGCAGATTATGACGTCATTCCATGGTGCAACGCCCTTGGGGCGCCCCGGAGCGGAAATTGAGTGGCGCCCCCTGCCTTAGCGCCTGGTGCTTCCAACGACCGGAAGACTGGAACGCTATCAATCGGTGTGGGGCTGGGGGGGGCGCTATTTAAAGGGGGCCTCTTCCTGTCTTTTTCTGTGGTCGACATTTATGCACCACTCGTTCTGAGAGAGAGAGAGAGATTCGGAGAGAGAGAGAGAGAGACTTCTACATTGACTCAACGCTTTGTGAGGTAGTTTTGCCTATTCATCCTAACTTTGTTGCTACTTTAGTTGCTGTACCTCATTACTTTTCTGGCAAAGAGAATATGGGGGCTGCAATGATTGGGGGCGTCGTCCTGCTCCAGCTGAATCGGAGGATACCGAGACGCAGATAGAGAGTGGCAATGATGGCCAGACGGAGGAGGGCCATCAGGCGCATGTACAGGAGAGCTTACCCTCCCAGGGTATATCGTGAACAGCTCTCCTACATCCATATGTCCGAGGAGCTGTGTTTGCGAAGGCTGCGATTCAGCAAGGAGGTGGTCACTGAGCTCTGCCACCTGCTGCAGCCAGATCTGCAGCCTCAGCTGAGGTCCAGGACATCTCTGTCGGTGGCAGTGAAGGTCACAGTGGCTTTGAACTTCTACGCCACTGGCTCATTCCAAGCTGCTGTTGGGGACCTCGCCAATATCTCCCAGTTTGCGGTGCATCGCTGCATCCGGCAGGTCACCAATGCCCTCTTCAGAAGGAGACGAGACTTCATCTCTTTCCCTATGACCCCAGACAAGCAGTGTGACCGTGCTCTGGGCTTTGCGAGGGTAGCGGGCTTCCCCATGGTGCAGGGCGCCATTGACTGCACGCATGTGGCTTTGCGTGCTCCGCGAGAGAATGCAGAGGAATTCAGGAACAGAAAGGGGTTCCATTCCTTGAATGTGCAGTTGGTCTGTGACCACAGACAGGTGATACTCGCTGTCAATGCCCACTATCCGGGCAGCTGCCACGATGCTTTCATCCTGCGCCAGAGGCACCGCATCAGCCAGTTGGTTGGCTTCTGGGGGACAAGGGGTACGCATTGAGCACCTGGCTGATGACACCGCTCCATACGCCAAACACCCCTGCTGAGCTGCGGTACAATGAAAGCCATCAAGCAACCAGGAACATTATTGAGCGCACAATCGGCGTGCTGAAACAACGGTTCCGCTGTCTGGACCATTCCGGAGGAGCCCTGCAGTACTCGCCTGAGCAAGTTTCGAAATTCGTAGTCGTGTGCTGCATGTTGCACAACATGGCAATCCTCAGGACCCAGCCAATGCCACCAGGCCTTGTAGCACCACCAGAGGAGGAGGAGGAAGAGGAGGAAGAGGACGAGGACGATGATCATCAGCAGCACCAAGGCAGGAGGGCGGCCCACAATGGTCAAACTGCAAGGGCCGTCCGTCAACGACTAATAGCAAGCCGCTTCTAGGGCCCCTGCCATTGCTACAAACACTAATCAACCCAGCACGCAACCCCTAAGCCGGCCAAGGCACCAATAATTCCAACCACCAGCCATGTATATTTTGAATACAGAAACTTATTTATTTTACAAACTCTGTGTGTGTCAATTCCTCATGACAAACTCATAGAAATAAACACAAAAAAACAGTCAATAACATAACTGGTTCTCACAACCTGGAGATAATGTCCAAAACACTAAACAAAAGTTGGACCATGAACCTCGGCCTTTAATAAAAAAATGACCAGCATTTTGTCACACCTCCTACTTTTTGCCCTTCGAGGGTGATCTCCTTCCCTTGCGCACTTCCCCCCTTCTAACCCTACTGCTCCTCCGTAATGGGACCTCAGTGGCTGCAGCAAGGCTGGTGGAAGGCTGCTGCTCGTCAGACCCTGACACTGCAGATGCCCCTGAAGGATGGCCTCGACCACTTCTGGGCCTGGAGGGCCCGGCTGCAGACTGCACCAACTCTGCATGGGCGGCAGCAGTCTGTCCTACAGGCGGTGGCAAGTGCAGTGGAGAAGTGACAGTGTTGGCAGCAGGAATGCTGTCATCGTGAGAGAGGCCAGCAACTCCCTGCTCGCCCGACACACTGGCACTCCCACGGGGCAGCACTTCAGCATCCGGAGCAATCTGCCGGAGAACAGATTGCTGGCCTGCTGCGGCGCGGTGACAGCCCCGGGGACATGTGCACGAACCATTGAGGTTGGCAGCAGTCTGTGCTCGCGTGGCCTCCATCTGAGTCTGTATGAGAGCAGTCAGAGGTGGGATCACGGCAGCCAGTGACTGAATTGCAGCACTAAGCGTTAGTGTGGCATCCGCCTGTGCTACAGCGAAGTGCTCCACACTCCTTGCCAGTGACTCAATGCATTCGGGCACCCTTCCCACTGCACCCATGAGCTCAGTGTGCATGCCCACCGCCTGGGTGTTCATTTCTGCAATCAGCCGCTCCTCCTCTGCGTCCATTGCAGTAGGAGTGTCTGGCATACTCTCCCTCTGGGGAGAAGGCCCCCGTTCTTCCCTACCCCCCCCATGGCGTTGCTGCAGCCCGCTGGGTCCTGGAGCTTCACCATCATCAGCCCCTTCCCCCCTGCTCCCCTCCGGGGAAGGCGTGTTCCCAGTGTGGGCATGGGCTTCCTCGGGAGAGGGTGGCACTGATGCTCTGGCTTCCTCTTCCTCCTCAGCTACAGCATCACTCCCAGTGGCAGCTTCAGGGCCCGTCTCCTCAGCTGGTGAATCACCATCTGAAAGCAGGGAGGTACAAGAGTGGCTTTAGCGTGAGGACAGGGTGGCAGTAAGGGAGGAATAAGTGCAGCGAGTTAGCAAGTTGGATTGAAAGTGTCAAAGGCTGGTGTTGTGAGGGACAAGTGGAAGGACAGAGGACAAAAAGGTGATGACCTTACCATTGCTGTCCACAACGGGGTCGGCGTCTCCAGTGGCGACGGGACCGATCACCCGGCTTGCCACAATCCTGTGGACGCGCTCCTCCAGATCGCTGAGGGGTTGCAGCTGAAGCCGCCCTCCACCTGTCCGTTGCTGCTGTCTCCTATTATGAGCCAGCTTAGCCTGCAAGAAAAAGGACAGCATCTGAGTAAATATACAGCCATGGTCTTGCCTGATGTGCCTCCCATAGGTGAATAGCCCTTACTGTATGCAAAGTGTGGAATGTGTGTGTGTGTTTGATGAAAGGGCCATAGGTGTTGGATGAGTGTTGTGCATTGGGGTTTTAAGACCCTCTGGCCATAGAGTGAGGTTGAGATGGAGGGATGGAGAGGTATTGAGAAAAAGCCACTCACCCTGACGACCCGAGTGAGGTCGTTGAACTTTTTGCGGCATTGAGTATGGGTCCTGGGCACCATGCTCCTGGAGGAGACGCTCTGAGCCACCTCCCTCCACACTCTTCTAAACTCGCGTGGCAAAGGCCTCCTGCCACTCTCAGGGAACAGCATACATCGTCTGCGCTCCACTGCGTCAACCAGAGCATCCAAGGCCCGCTCGGTGAAGCGATGAGCGCGTTCTCTCACCCTCTCCATGCTTGGCAGCAAAATGGATTCACAGGTCTCTCCAGGCTGAGATTCAAGGCTGCAATGAGCAGGGTGTGGCTGGGGAGCAAGTGGCCCCCCCCGCTTTAAGAAGTGTCCGGCGCCAGTGTGTGTGTGTTCCCTCGCTAACTGGCAGCAGCTGCGCTGCGCTCGCGCGCTGAGTTAGCGCCTCACTCCTTGGCCTTTGCGCCTTAAGACAGGTGTGCAGCGCCTGCTTTAGCGCTCCACTCACCTCCCGGGGCGGTAAAAGTGAAGTTTCCTGTCAGTGCCGATAATTAGCGCCAGGCGCTAATATTTGCGTCCGGACGATATTTGCGCCCCAAATGGGGCGCGACCTAATTTCTACCCCATAGAGTCATAGAGTTATACAGCACAGAAAGAGGCCCTTCGGCCCATCGTGTCTGCAACGGCCATCAATCCCTATCTATTCTAACCCCATTTTCCAGCACTTGGTCCGTAGCCTTGTATGCTATGGTGTTTCAAGTGCTCCTCTAAATGCTTCTTGAATGTTGTGAGGGTTCCTGCCTTTACCACCCTTTCAGGCAGTGAGTTCCAGATTCAAACCACCCTGTGGGTGAAAAAGTTTTTCCTCAAATCCCCTCTAAACCTCCTTCCCCTTACCTTGAAACTATGCCCCCTGGTTATTGACCTCTCTACTAAGGGGAAAAGTTCCTTTCTATCTACCCTATCTATGCCCCTCATAATTTTGTACACCTCAATCATTGCCTTGTGTCAATCTCAAACTAATCCCACTGCCCAACTTTCCCCATAGCCCTGTATCAATCCCAAACTAATCCCACTGCCCCACACTCTCCCCGTAGCCCTGTATCAATCCCAAACTAATCCCACTGCCCCACACTCTCCCCGTAGCCCTGTATCAATCCCAAACTAATCCCACTGCCCCACACTTTCCCCATAGCCCTGTATCAATCCCAAACTAATCCCACTGCCCCACACTCTCCCCATAGCCCTGTATCAATCGAAAATTTAACCCACCGCCCTGCTCTCTCCCCGTAGCCCTGTATCAATCCCAAACTAATCCCACTGCCCCACACTTTCCCCATAGCCCTGTATCAATCCCAAACTAATCCCACTGCCCCACACTTTCCCCATAGCCCTGTATCAATCCCAAACTAATCCCACTGCCCCGCTCTCTACGATAGCCCTGTGTAAAAAAAATTTGCATCTCCCTTCTGGTTCTTTTGCCAATTACCTCTGTGTCCTCTGGTTACCGGCCCTTTTGCCAGTGAAAGCAGTTGTTCCTTATCTATCTGATTTTGAACACCTCTATGAAATCTCCTCTTAACCTTCTTTTCTCTAAGGCAAACAACGCCAACTTCTCCAGTCTCTCCACATAACTGAAGTCGCTCATCCCTGGTACCATTCTAGTAAATCTCTTCTGCACCCTTTCCAAGGCCTCGATATCCTTACTAAAGTGTGGTGCACAAAATTGGACACAATACTCCAGCTAAGGCCTAACCAGTGTTTTATAAAGGTTTAGCATAACTTCCTTTATTTGTACTCTATGCCTCTATTTATAAAGCCATGGATCCCTTGTGCTTTTTTAACAGCCTTCTTAACATGTCCTGCTACCTTCAAAGACTTGTGTACATACACCCCCAGGTCTCTCTGTTCCTTTAACCCCTTTACAATTGTACCATTTTGTTTATATTGCCTCTCCTCATTCAACCAACCAAAATGAATCACTTGATTTAATTTCAAATACTGCCATGTGTCTGCCTATTTCACCAGTCTGTCTATATCCTCTTAGTCTGTTACTCGCCACCCCAACATTTACTACATCTCTGTGTTTCATGTCATCTGCAAACTTTGAAATTATGCCCTGTATACACACGTCCAGGTCATTAATATATATCAAAAAGAGCAGTGGTCTGAATACCGACCCCTTGGGGACACCACTGTATACTTCCCTTCAGTCTTAAAAACCTTTCACCACTACTCTCTGCTTTCTATCAATTATGCTAACAAGTCTATTATGTAGTTCATCATCAAACGCCTTTTGAAAGTCCATTTACACAACATCAACCACACTACCCTCATCAACCCTCTCTATAACTTCATCAAAGAACTCAATCAAGGTGAGGAGCACTAACAGGACATGCATGGATTGCCAGATTGGTGTGGTGCAAACCCTGTTCATGTTCTGAAGTTATTTTCTCCCTCCCAATATCAAATTAGGTCAGTGGTAGCACTCTCACCTCTGTCAGAATATTGCAGGTTCAAACACCACTCCAGGACTTAATGCAGGCTGACACTCCAGTGCAGTACTGAGGGAGTACAGCACTATCAGAGGTGCCATCTTTCAGATGAAATTTTAAAACAAGGCCGCATTTGCCTGTTCAGGTGCATGTAAAAGATCCTGTGTCACTGCCGGGAGTTCTCCTGGTGTCCCGGCCAACATTCCTACCTCAACCAGCAGCAACAGAATCACATTATCTGCTCATCATTCATTTGCTGTTGTGGAATCTTGCTGTACACAATTCTCTGCTCTCATGTTAGTCAGGTTGAGGCACTGGACTGATATTTCTCCAGTACACCCTCCAAGTACCTGTCGTTCAGTGAGACTGTCAGGAGCCTACTCACAGCAGAGCTCATTGCTCCCCCACTTCTCCCCTCACACACACACTTTCAGACAGTAGTCACTGGACAGTGATCAGGAGCAGGAATACTACCTGATCAATCCCAAGTACAACTTCTCACCAGAAAGTGCAATATTCCACAAATCAAACCTTCCCCTATACAGGATTCTAGTGCCGGAGGAAGATTGCAGCAGAAGAGGGATCCTGTGGGCCACTAAAAGATGAATCATTACATAGGAATAAATATCCCAATAAATTTTATTAATATCTCTAATTTCTGTAAACACAGCAGAAAGACGATTATAGATTTGAGATAATTACAACCTATTTGAGCTAATCCATAACTGTAAACATTACTGGCAGGATAAAAAAACACAGAGAGAGGCAGCCCATTATACAGAGAGAGAGAGACAGTCCATTATACAGAGAGAGAGACAGCCCATTATACAGAGAGAGAGACAGCCCATTATACAGAGAGAGAGGCAGCCCATTATACAGAGAGAGAGACAGCCCATTATACAGAGAGAGAGACAGCACATTATACAGAGAGAGAGACAGCCCATTATACAGAGAGAGAGAGAGACAGCACATTATACAGAGAGAGAGACAGCCCATTATACAGAGAGAGAGACAGCCCATTATACAGAGAGAGAGGCAGCCCATTATACAGAGAGAGAGAGACAGCCCATTATACAGAGAGAGAGGCAGCCCATTATACAGAGAGAGAGAGAGAGCTCATTATACAGAGAGAAAGACAGAGCCCAATATACAGAGAGAGACAGCCCATTATAGAGAGAGTGACAGCCCATTATACAGAGAAAGAGAGTGACAGCCCATTATACAGAGAGAGAGAGACAGCCCATTATACAGAGAGAGAGGCAGCCCATTATACAGAGACAGCCCATTGGACAGAGAGAGAGAGACAGCCCATTATACAGAGACAGCCCATTGGACAGAGAGAGAGAGAGAGCCCATTATACAGAGAGAGAGAGAGACAGCCCATTATACCGAGAGAGAGGGAGAGACAGCCCATTGTACAGACAGAGAGAGACAGCCCATTCATTATACAGAGCGAAAGAGACAGCCCATTATACAGAGAGAGAGAGAGACAGCCCATTATTCAGAGAGAGAGAGACAGCCCATTCATTATACAGAGCGAAAGAGACAGCCCATTATACAGAGAGAGAGAGAGACAGCCCATTATACAGAGAGAGAGAGACAGCCCATTCATTATACAGAGCGAAAGAGACAGCCCATTATACAGAGAGAGAGAGAGACAGCCCATTATACAGACAGAGAGAGACAGCCCATTCATTATACAGAGCGAAAGAGACAGCCCATTATACAGAGAGAGAGAGAGACAGCCCATTATGCAGAGAGAGAGAGACAGCCCATTATACAGAGAGAGAGAGAGACAGCCCATTGTACAGAGAGAGAGAGAGACAGCCCATTGTACAGAGAGAGAGAGAGACAGCCCAATACAGAGAGAGAGAGACAGCCCAATACAGAGAGAGAGAGAGAGCCCAATACAGAGAGAGAGAGACAGCCCAATACAGAGAGAGAGAGACAGCCCAATACAGAGAGAGAGAGACAGCCCATTATACAGAGAGAGAGAGAGACAGCCCATTGTACAGAGAGAGAGAGAGACAGCCCAATACAGAGAGAGAGAGAGACAGCCCAATACAGAGAGAGAGAGAGACAGCCCAATACAGAGAGAGAGAGAGACAGCCCAATACAGAGAGAGAGAGAGACAGCCCAATACAGAGAGAGAGAGAGACAGCCCAATACAGAGAGAGAGAGAGACAGCCCAATACAGAGAGAGAGAGAGACAGCCCAATACAGAGAGAGAGAGACAGCCCATTGTACAGAGAGAGAGAGAGACAGCCCATTATACAGAGAGAGAGAGAGACAGCCCATTGTACAGAGAGAGAGAGAGACAGCCCATTGTACAGAGAGAGAGACAGCCCAATACAGAGAGAGAGAGAGACAGCCCAATACAGAGAGAGAGAGAGACAGCCCAATACAGAGAGAGAGAGAGACAGCCCAATACAGAGAGAGAGAGAGACAGCCCAATACAGAGAGAGAGAGAGACAGCCCAATACAGAGAGAGAGAGAGACAGCCCAATACAGAGAGAGAGAGAGACAGCCCAATACAGAGAGAGAGAGAGACAGCCCAATACAGAGAGAGAGAGAGACAGCCCAATACAGAGAGAGAGAGAGACAGCCCAATACAGAGAGAGAGAGAGACAGCCCAATACAGAGAGAGAGAGAGACAGCCCAATACAGAGAGAAAGAGAGACAGCCCATTATACAGAGAGAAAGAGAGACAGCCCATTATATAGAGAGACAGCCCAATACAGAGAGAGAGAGAGACAGCCCAATACAGAGAGAAAGAGAGACAGCCCATTATAAAGAGAGAAAGAGAGACAGCCCATTATACAGAGAGAGACAGCCCATTATACAGAGAGAGAGACAGCCCATTATACAGAGAGAGAGACAGCCTATTTTACAGAGAGAGAGAGACAGCCCATTATACAGAGAGAGAGAGAGACAGCCCATTATACAGAGAGAGAGAGACAGCCCATTATACAGAGAGAGAGACAGCCCATTATACAGAGAGAGAGACAGCCCATTATACAGAAAGAGAGACAGCCCATTTTACAGAGAGAGAGACAGCCCATTATACAGAAAGAGAGAGAGACAGCCCATTGTACAGAGAGAGAGAGACAGCCCATTATACAGAAAGAGAGACAGCCCATTTTACAGAGAGAGAGACAGCCCATTATACAGAAAGAGAGACAGCCCATTTTACAGAGAGAGAGAGACAGCCCATTATACACAGAGAGAGAGAGAGACAGCCCATTATACACAGAGAGAGAGAGACAGCCTATTGTACAGAGAGAGAGACAGCCCATTATACAGAGAGAGACAGCCCATTATACAGAGAGAGAAAGAGAAAGTCCATTATACAGAGAGAGACAGCCCATTATATAGAGAGAGACAGCCCATTATACAGAGAGAGAGAGAGACAGCCCATTATACAGAGAGAGAGAGAAAGCCCATTATACAGAGAGAGAGAGAGACAGCCCATTATACAGAGAGAGAGAGAAAGCCCATTATACCGAGAGAGAGACAGCCCATTATACAGAGAGAGAGACAGCCCATTATACAGAGAGAGAGACAGCCCATTGTACAAAGAGGCAAAGCACAGTACACAGTGAGAGAGAGAGTGACAGCCCATTATACAGAGAGAGACAGCACATTATACTGTCTGGGTCAACCACACTGTCCGGAGAGAGAGGGTCAATCGCACTGTCCGGAGAGAGAGGGTCAATCACACTGTCTGGAGAAAGAGGGTCAATCGCACTGTCCGGAGAGAGAGGGTCAATCGCACTGTACAGAGTGACGGTCAACCTCACAGTCCGGAGAGGGAGGGTCAAGCGCTCTGTCCAGAGAGAGAGAGTCAATTCCACTGTTCGCAGTGAGGGTCAATCGCACTGTCCGGAGTGAGGGTCAATCGCACTGTACGGAGAGAGAGGGGCAATCGCACTATCTGGAGAAAGAGGGTCAATCGCACTGTCCGGAGAGAGAGGGTCAATCGCACTGTACAGAGTGACGGTCAACCTCACTGTCCGGAGAGGGAAGGTCAAGCGCTCTGTCCGGAGAGAGAGAGTCAATTCCACTGTTCGCAGTGAGGGTCAATCGCACTGTCCGGAGTGAGGGTCAATCACACTGTCCGGAGAGAGAGGGTCAATCGCACTGTCCGGAGAGAGAGGGTCAATCGCACTGATGGAGAGAGAGGGCCAATCGCACTGTCTGGAGAGAGAGGGTCCATCACACTGTCTGGAGAGAGAGGGTCAATCGCACTGTCCGGAGAGAGAGGGTCAATCGCAATGTCCGGAGAGAGGGTCAATCGCACTGACGGAGAGAGAGGGACAATCGCACTGTCCGGAGAGAAAGGGTCAATCGCATTGTCCGGAGAGAGAGGGTCAATCACACTGTCTGGAGAGAGAGATTCAATCGCACTATCTGGAGAGAGAGGGTCAACCACACTGTCCGGAGAGAGAGGGTCAATCACACTGGCCGGAGAGCGAGGGTCAATCGCACTGTCCGGGGAGAGAGGGTCAATCACACTGGCTGGAGAGAGAGGGTCAATCACACTGTCCGGAGAGAGAGGGTCAATCACACTGTCCGGAGAGAGAGGGTCAATCGCACTGTCCGGAGAGAGAGGGTCAATCGCACTGTCCGGAGAAAGAGGGTCAATCGCACTTTCCGGAGAGAGAGGGTCAATCGCACTGTCCAGAGAGTGAGGGTCAATCACACTGTCTGGAGAGAAAGGGTCAATCGCATTGTCCGGAGAGAGAGGTCAATCGCATTGACGGAGAGAGAGGGTCAATCGCACTGTCCAGGGAGAGAGGGTCAATTGCATTGTCCGGAGAGAGAGGGTCAATCACACTGTCCGGCGATAGAGGGTCAATCGCACTGTCCGGAGAGAGAGGGTCAATCGCACTGTCCGGAGAGAGAGGGTCAATCGCACTGTCCGGAGAGAGAGGGTCAATCGCACTGTGTGGAAAGAGAGGGTCAATCACACTGTCCGGAGAGACAGGGTCAATCACACTGTCCGGAGAGAGAGGGTCAATCAAACTGTCCGGAGAGAAAGGGTCAATCGCACTATCTGGAGAGAGAGGGTCAATCGCACTGCCCAGAGAGAGAGGGTCAATCGCACTGCCCAGAGAGAGAGGGTCAATCGCACTGTCCAGAGAGAGAGGGTCAATCGCAATGTCCGGGGAGAGAGGGTCAATCGCACCGTCCGGAGAGAGAGTGTCAAACAAACTGTCCAGAGAGAGAGGGTCAATCGCACTGTCCGGAGACAGAGGGTCAATCGCACTGTCCGGAGAGAGATGGTCAATTGCACTGTCCGGAGAGAGAGGGTCAATCGCACTGTCTGGAGAGAAAGGGTCAATCGCACTGTCCGGAGAGAGAGAGTCAATCGCACTGTCCGGAGAGAGAGGGTCAATCGTACTGTCCAGAGAGAGATGGTCAATTGCACTGTCCGGAGAGAGATGGTCATTTGCACTGTCCGGAGAGAGAGGGTCAATCGCACTGTCCGGAGAGAGATGGTCAATTGCACTGTCCGGAGAGAGAGGGTCAATCGCCCTGTCCGGAGAGTGAGGGTCAATCGCACTGTCCGGAGAGAGAGGGTCAATCACACTGTCCGGAGAGAGAGGGTCAATCGCACTGACGGAGAGAGAGGGTCAATCGCCCTGTCCGGAGAGTGAGGGTCAATCGCAATGTCCGGAGACAGAGGGTCAATCGCACTGTCCGGAGAGAGAGGGTCAATCGCACTGACGGAGAGAGATGGTCAATCGCACTGTCCGGAGAGAGAGGGTCAATCACAATGTCCAGAGAGAGAGGGTTAATTGCACTGTCCAGGGAAAGAGGGTCAATCGCACTGTCCGGAGAGAGAGGGTCAATCGCACTGTCCGGAGAGAGAGGGTCAATCGCACTGTCCGGAGAGAGAGGGTCAATCGCACTGTCCGGAGAGAGAGGATCAATCGCACTGATGGAGAGAGAGGGACAATCGCACTGTCCGGGGAGAGAGGGTCAATCGCATTGTCCGGAGAGAGAGGGTCAATCACACTGTCTGGAGAGAGAGGGTCAATCACACTGCCCGGAGAGAGAGGGTCAATCGCACTGTCCAGAGAGAGAGGGCCAATCGCACTGTACAGAGTGACGGTCAACCTCACTGTCCGGAGAGGGAGGGTCAAGCGCTCTGTCCGGAGAGAGAGAGTCAATTCCACTGTTCGCAGTGAGGGTCAATCGCACTGTCCGGAGTGAGGGTCAATCGCACTGTCCGGAGAGAGAGGGTCAATTGCACTGTCCGGAGAGAGAGGGTCAATCGCACTGATGGAGAGAGAGGGCCAATCGCACTGTCCGGAGAGAGAGGGTCCATCACACTGTCTGGAGAGAGAGGGTCAATCGCACTGTCCGGAGAGAGAGGGTCAATCGCAATGTCCGGAGAGAGAGTCAATCGCACTGACGGAGAGAGAGGGAAAATCGCACTGTCCGGAGAGAAAGGGTCAATCGCATTGTCCGGAGAGAGAGGGTCAATCACACTGTCTGGAGGGAGAGATTCAATCGCACTGTCTGGAGAGAGAGGGTCAACCACACTGTCCGGAGAGAGAGGGTCAATCACACTGGCCGGAGAGAGAGGGTCAATCGCACTGTCCGGAGAGAGAGGGTCAATCGCACTTTCCGGAGAGAGAGGGTCAATCGCACTGTCCAGAGAGTGAGGGTCAATCACACTGTCTGGAGAGAAAGGGTC
This sequence comes from Squalus acanthias, assembly GCA_030390025.1. Lineage (NCBI taxonomy): Eukaryota > Metazoa > Chordata > Chondrichthyes > Squaliformes > Squalidae > Squalus > Squalus acanthias. Next base: position 39,370,578 of record CM059433.1, on the reverse strand, counting down.
AATCGCATTGTCCGGAGAGAGAGGTCAATCGCATTGACGGAGAGAGAGGGTCAATCGCACTGTCCAGGGAGAGAGGGTCAATTGCATTGTCCGGAGAGAGAGGGTCAATCACACTGTCCGGCGATAGAGGGTCAATCGCACTGTCCGGAGAGAGAGGGTCAATCGCACTGTCCGGAGAGAGAGGGTCAATCGCACTGTCCGGAGAGAGAGGGTCAATCGCACTGTGTGGAGAGAGAGGGTCAATCACACCGTACGGAGAGACAGGGTCAATCACACTGTCCGGAGAGAGAGGGTCAATCAAACTGTCCGGAGAGAAAGGGTCAATCGCACTGTCTGGAGAGAGAGGGTCAATCGCACTGCCCAGAGAGAGAGGGTCAATCGCACTGCCCAGAGAGAGAGGGTCAATCGCACTGTCCGGAGAGAGAGGGTCAATCGCATTGTCCGGGGAGAGAGGGTCAATCGCACCGTCCGGAGAGAGAGTGTCAAACAAACTGTCCAGAGAGAGAGGGTCAATCGCACTGTCCGGAGACAGAGGGTCAATCACACTCTCCGGAGAGAGATGGTCAATTGCACTGTCCGGAGAGAGAGGTTCAATCGCACTGTCTGGAGAGAAAGGGTCAATCGCACTGTCCGGAGAGAGAGAGTCAATCGCACTGTCCGGAGAGAGAGGGTCAATCGCACTGTCCGGAGAGAGATGGTCAATTGCACTGTCCGGAGAGAGAGGGTTATTCACAATGTCCGGAGAGAGAGGGTCAATCGCACTGACGGAGAGAGAGGGTCAATCGCAGTGTCCGGGGAAAGAGGGTCAATTGCACGGACGGAGAGAGAGGGTCAAACAAACTGTCCAGAGAGAGAGGGTCAATCGCACTGTCCGGAGACAGAGGGTCAATCACACTCTCCGGAGAGAGATGGTCAATTGCACTGTCCGGAGAGAGAGGTTCAATCGCACTGTCTGGAGAGAAAGGGTCAATCGCACTGTCCGGAGAGAGAGAGTCAATCGCACTGTCCGGAGAGAGAGGGTCAATCGCACTGTCCAGAGAGAGATGGTCAATTGCACTGTCCGGAGAGAGATGGTCAATTGCACTGTCCGGAGAGAGAGGGTCAATCGCACTGTCCGGAGAGAGATGGTCAATTGCACTGTCCGGAGAGAGAGGGTCAATCGCACTGTCCGGAGAGAGATGGTCAATTGCACTGTCCGGAGAGAGAGGGTCAATCGCCCTGTCCGGAGAGAGAGGGTCAATCGCACTGACGGAGAGAGAGGGTCAATCGCCCTGTCCGGAGAGTGAGGGTCAATCGCAATGTCCGGAGACAGAGGGTCAATCGCACTGTCCGGAGAGAGAGGGTCAATCGCACTGACGGAGAGAGTTGGTCAATCGCACTGTCCGGAGAGAGAGGGTCAATCACAATGTCCAGAGAGAGAGGGTCAAACACACTGTCTGGATACAGCGGGTCAATCACACTGTCCAGGGAGAGAGGGTCAATCGCACTGTCCAGGGAGAGAGGGTCAATCGCACTGTCCGGAGAGAGAGGGTCAATCGCACTGTCCGGAGAGAGAGGGTCAATCGCATTGTCCGGAGAGAGAGGGTCAATCGCACTGTCCGGAGAGAGAGGGTCAATCGCATTGTCCGGAGAGAGAGGGTCAATCGCACTGTCCGGGGAGAGAGGGTCAACCACACTGTCCAGGGAAAGAGGGTCAATCGCACTGTCCGGAGAGAGAGGATCAATGGCACTGATGGAGAGAGAGGGACAATCGCACTGTCCGGGGAGAGAGGGTCAATCGCATTGTCCGGAGAGAGAGGGTCAATCACACTGTCTGGAGAGAGAGGGTCAATCACACTGTCCGGAGAGAGAGGGTCAATCGCACTGTCCAGAGAGAGAGGGTCAATCGCACTGTCTGGAGAGAGAGGGTCAATCGCACTGTCTGGAGAGAGATGGTCAATCGCACTGTCCGGAGAGAGATGGTCAATCGCACTGTCCGGAGAGAGAGGGTCAATCACAATGTCCAGAGAGAGAGGGTCAAACACACTGTCTGGATACAGCGGGTCAATCACACTGTCCAGGGAGAGAGGGTCAATCGCACTGTCCAGGGAGAGAGGGTCAATCGCACTGTCCGGAGAGAGAGGGTCAATCGCACTGTCTGGAGAGAGAGGGTCAATCGCACTGTCCGGAGAGAGAGAGTCAATCGCAATGTCCGGGGAGAGATGGTCAATCGCATTGTCCGGAGAGAGAGGGTCAATCGCACTGTCTGGAGAGAGATGGTCAATCGCACTGTCCGGAGAGAGAGGGACAAACGCACTGTCCGGAGAGTGAGGGTCAATCGCACTGTCTGGAGTGAGAGGGTCAATCGCACTGCTCAGAGAGAGAGGGTCAATCACACTGTCCGGAGAGAGATGGTCAATCGCACTCTCCGGAGAGAGAGGGTCAATCGCACTGTCTGGAGAGAGAGGGTCAATCGCACTGTTCGGAGAGAGTGAGTCAATCGCAATGTCCGGAGAGAGAGGGTCAATCGCACTCTCCGGAGAGAGAGGGTCAATCGCACTGTCTGGAGAGAGAGGGTCAATCGCACTCTCCGGAGAGAGAGGGTCAATCGCACTGTCTGGAGAGAGAGGGTCAATCGCACTGTCCGGAGAGAGAGGGTCAATCACACTGGCCGGAGAGAGAGGGTCAATCGCACTGTCCGGAGAGAGAGGGTCAATTGCACTGACGGAGAGAGAGGGTCAATCGCACTCTCCAGAGAGAGAGGGTCAATCGCACTGTCTGGAGAGAGAGGGTCAACCACACTGTCCGGAGAGAGAGGGTCAATCACACTGGCCGGAGAGAGAGGGTCAATCGCACTGTCCGGAGAGAGAGGGTCAATCGCACTTTCCGGAGAGAGAGGGTCAATCGCACTGTCCAGAGAGTGAGGGTCAATCACACTGTCTGGAGAGAAAGGGTCAATCGCATTGTCCGGAGAGAGAGGTCAATCGCATTGACGGAGAGAGAGGGTCAATCGCACTGTCCAGGGAGAGAGGGTCAATTGCATTGTCCGGAGAGAGAGGGTCAATCACACTGTCCGGCGATAGAGGGTCAATCGCACTGTCCGGAGAGAGAGGGTCAATCGCACTGTCCGGAGAGAGAGGGTCAATCGCACTGTCCGGAGAGAGAGGGTCAATCGCACTGTGTGGAGAGAGAGGGTCAATCACACTGTACGGAGAGACAGGGTCAATCACACTGTCCGGAGAGAGAGGGTCAATCAAACTGTCCGGAGAGAAAGGGTCAATCGCACTGTCTGGAGAGAGAGGGTCAATCGCACTGCCCAGAGAGAGAGGGTCAATCGCACTGCCCAGAGAGAGAGGGTCAATCGCACTGTCCGGAGAGAGAGGGTCAATCGCATTGTCCGGGGAGAGAGGGTCAATCGCACCGTCCGGAGAGAGAGTGTCAAACAAACTGTCCAGAGAGAGAGGGTCAATCGCACTGTCCGGAGACAGAGGGTCAATCACATTCTCCGGAGAGAGATGGTCAATTGCACTGTCCGGAGAGAGAGGTTCAATCGCACTGTCTGGAGAGAAAGGGTCAATCGCACTGTCCGGAGAGAGAGAGTCAATCGCACTGTCCGGAGAGAGAGGGTCAATCGCACTGTCCAGAGAGAGATGGTCAATTGCACTGTCCGGAGAGAGAGGGTTATTCACAATGTCCGGAGAGAGAGGGTCAATCGCACTGACGGAGCGAGAGGGTCAATCGCAGTGTCCGGGGAAAGAGGGTCAATTGCACGGACGGAGAGAGAGGGTCAAACAAACTGTCCAGAGAGAGAGGGTCAATCGCACTGTCCGGAGACAGAGGGTCAATCACACTCTCCGGAGAGAGATGGTCAATTGCACTGTCCGGAGAGAGAGGTTCAATCGCACTGTCTGGAGAGAAAGGGTCAATCGCACTGTCCGGAGAGAGAGAGTCAATCGCACTGTCCGGAGAGAGAGGGTCAATCGCACTGTCCAGAGAGAGATGGTCAATTGCACTGTCCGGAGAGAGATGGTCAATTGCACTGTCCGGAGAGAGAGGGTCAATCGCACTGTCCGGAGAGAGATGGTCAATTGCACTGTCCGGAGAGAGAGGGTCAATCGCACTGTCCGGAGAGAGATGGTCAATTGCACTGTCCGGAGAGAGAGGGTCAATCGCCCTGTCCGGAGAGAGAGGGTCAATCGCACTGACGGAGAGAGAGGGTCAATCGCCCTGTCCGGAGAGTGAGGGTCAATCGCAATGTCCGGAGACAGAGGGTCAATCGCACTGTCCGGAGAGAGAGGGTCAATCGCACTGTCTGGAGAGAGAGGGTCAATCGCACTGTCTGTAGAGAGAGGGTCAATTGCACTGTTCGGAGAGAGATAGTCAGTCGCAATGTCCGGAGAGAGAGGGTCAATCGCACTGTCCGGAGAGAGAGGGTCAATCGCACTGTCTGGAGAGAGAGGGTCAATCGCACTGTCTGGAGAGAGAGGGTCAATCGCACTGTCTGGAGAGAGATAGTCAGTCGCAATGTCCGGAGAGAGAGGGTCAATCGCACTGTTCGGAGAGAGATAGTCAGTCGCAATGTCCGGAGAGAGAGGGTCAATCGCACTGTTCGGAGAGAGATAGTCAGTCGCAATGTCCGGAGAGAGAGGGTCAATCGCACTGTTCGGAGAGAGATGGTCAGTCGCAATGTCCGGAGAGAGAGGGTCAATCGCACTGTCTGGAGAGAGAGGGTCAATCGCACTGTTCGGAGAGAGATAGTCAGTCGCAATGTCCGGAGAGAGAGGGTCAATCGCAATGTCCGGAGAGAGAGGGTCAATCGCACTCTCCGGAGAGAGAGGGTCAATTGCACTGACGGAGAGAGAGGGTCAATCGCACTGTCTGGAAAGAAAGGGTCAATCGCACTGTCCGGAGAGAGAGAGTCAATCGCAATGTCCGGGGAGAGAGGGTCAATCGCACGGACCGGAGAGAGAGGGTCAATCGCACTGTCCGGAGAGTGAGGGTCAATCGCACTGTACGGAGAGAGAGGGTCAATCGCACTGTCCGGAGAGAGATGGTCAATCGCACTGTCCGGAGAGAGAGGGTCAATCGCACTGTCTGGAGAGAGAGGGTCAATCGCACTCTCCGCAGAGAGAGGGTCAATCGCACTGTCTGTAGAGAGAGGGTCAATCGCAATGTCCGGAGAGAGAGGGTCAATCGCAATCTCCAGAAAGAGAGGGTCAATCGCACTGTCTGGAAAGAAAGCGTCAATCGCACTGTCCGGAGCTAGAGGGTCAATCGCACTGTCCGGAGAGTGAGGGTCACTCGCACTGTCCAGGGAGAGAGGGTCAATCGCACTATATGGGGAGAGAGGGTCAATCGCACTGTCCGGAGAGAGAGCATCAATCGCACTGTCTGGAGAGAGAGGGTCAATCGCACTCTCCGGAGAGAGAGGGTCAATTGCACTGATGGAGAGAGAGGGTCAATCGCACTCTCCGGAGAGAGAGAGTCAATTGCACTGATGGAGAGAGAGGGTCAATCGCACTCTCCAGAGAGAGAGGGTCAATCGCACTGTCTGGAAAGAAAGGGTCAATCGCACTGTCCGGAGAGAGAGAGTCAATCGCACTGTACGGAGAGAAAGGGTCAATCGCACTGTCCGGAGAGAGATGGTCAATCGCACTGTCCGGAGAGAGAGGGTCAATCGCACTGTCCGGAGAGAGATGGTCAATCGCACTGTCCGGAGAGAGCTGGTCAATCGCACTGTCCGGAGAGAGAGGGTCAATCGCACTGTCTGGAGAGAGAGGGTCAATCGCACTGTCTGGAGAGAGAGGGTCAATTGCACTGTTCGGAGAGAGATAGTCAGTCGCAATGTCCGGAGAGAGAGGGTCAATCGCACTGTCCGGAGAGAGAGGGTCAATCGCACTGTCTGGAGAGACAGGGTCAATCGCACTGTCTGGAGAGAGAGGGTCAATTGCACTGTCTGGAAAGAAAGGGTCAATCGCACTGTCCGGAGAGAGAGAGTCAATCGCAATGTCCGGGGAGAGAGGGTCAATCGCACGGTCCGGAGAGAGAGGGTCAATCGCACTGTCCGGAGAGTGAGGGTCAATCGCACTGTACGGAGAGAGAGGGTCAATCGCACTGTCCGGAGAGAGAGGGTCAATCGCACTGTCCGGAGAGAGAGGGTCAATCGCACTGTCTGGAGAGAGAGGGTCAATCGCACTGTCTGGAGAGAGAGGGTCAATCGCACTGTTCGGAGAGAGAGTCAATCGCAATGTTCGGAGAGAGAGGGTCAATCGCAATGTCCGGAGAGAGAGGGTCAATCGCAATCTCCAGAAAGAGAGGGTCAATCGCACTGTCTGGAAAGAAAGCGTCAATCGCACTGTCCGGAGCTAGAGGGTCAATCGCACTGTCCGGAGAGAGAGGGTCAATCGCACTGTCCAGAGAGAGACGGTCAATCACACTGTCTGGAGAGAGAGGGTCAATCATACTGTCTGGAGAGAGAGGGTCAATCGCACTGTCCAGAGAGAGACGGTCAATCACACTGTCTGGAGAGAGAGGGTCAATCACACTCTCAGGAGAGAGAGGGTCAATCACACTGTCCGGAGAGAGAGGGTCAATCGCACTGACTGGAGAGAGAGAGGGTCAATCGCACTCTCCGGAGAGAGAGGGTGAATTGCACTGTCTGTAAAGAAAGGGTCAATCGCACTGTCCGGAGAGAGAGAGTCAGTCGCACTCTCCAGAGAGAGAGGGTCAATCGCACTGTCTGTAAAGAAAGGGTCAATCGCACTGTCCGGAGAGAGAGAGTCAGTCGCACTGTACGGAGAGAGAGGGTCAATCGCACTGTCCGGAGAGAGATGGTCAATCGCACTGTCCGGAGAGAGAGGGTCAATCGCACTGTCCGGAGAGAGATGGTCAATCGCACTGTCCGGTGAGAGCTGGTCAATCGCACTGTCCGGAGAGAGAGGGTCAATCGCACTGTCTGGAGAGAGAGGGTCAATCGCACTGTCTGGAGAGAGAGGGTCAATTGCACTGCTCGGAGAGAGATAGTCAGTCGCAATGTCCGGAGAGAGAGGGTCAATCGCACTGTCCGGAGAGAGAGGGTCAATCGCACTGTCTGGAGAGAGAGGGTCAATCGCACTGTCTGGAGAGAGAGGGTCAATCGCACTGTTCGGAGAGAGATAGTCAGTCGCAACGTCCGGAGAGAGAGGGTCAATCGCACTGTCCGGAGAGAGAGGGTCAATCGCACTGTCTGGAGAGAGAGGGTCAATCGCACTGTTCGGAGAGAGATAGTCAGTCGCAATGTCCGGAGAGAGAGGGTCAATCCCAATGTCCGGAGAGAGAGGGTCAATCGCACTGTCTGGAGAGAGAGGGTCAATCGCACTGTCCGGAGCTAGAGGGTCAATCGCACTGTCCGGAGAGGGAGGGTCACTCGCACTGTCCAGGGAGTGAGGGTCAATCGCACTATATGGGGAGAGAGGGTCAATCGCACTGTCCAGAGAGAGAGGGTCAATCGCACTGTCCAGAGAGAGACGGTCAATCACACTGTCTGGAGAGAGAGGGTCAATCACACTGTCTGGAGAGAGAGGGTCAATCGCACTGTCCAGAGAGAGACGGTCAATCACACTGTCTGGAGAGAGAGGGTCAATCACACTCTCAGGAGAGAGAGGGTCAATCACACTGTCCGGAGAGAGAGGGTCAATCGCACTCTCAGGAGAGAGAGGGTCAATCACACTGTCCGGAGAGAGAGGGTCAATCGCACTGACAGGAGAGAGAGGGTCAATCGCACTTTCCGGAGAGAGAGGGTCAATTGCACTGACGGAGAGAGAGGGTCAATCGCACTGTCTGGAAAGAAAGGGTCAATCGCACTGTCCGGAGAGAGAGAGTAAATCGCACTGTACGGAGAGAGAGGGTCAATCGCACTGTCCGGAGAGAGATGGTCAATCGCACTGTCCGGAGAGAGAGGGTCAATCGCACTGTCCGGAGAGAGCTGGTCAATCGCACTGTCCGGAGAGAGAGGGTCAATCGCACTGTCTGGAGAGGGAGGGTCAATCGCACTGTCTGGAGAGAGAGGGTCAATTGCACTGTTCGGAGAGAGATAGTCAGTCGCAATGTCCAGAGAGAGAGGCTCAATCGCACTGTCCGGAGAGAGAGGGTCAATCGCACTGTCTGGAGAGAGAGGGTCAATCGCACTGTCTGTAGAGAGAGGGTCAATCGCACTGTTCGGAGAGAGATAGTCAGTCGCAATGTCCGGAGAGAGAGGGTCAATCGCACTGTCTGGAGAGGGAGGGTCAATCGCACTGTCTGGAGAGAGAGGGTCAATTGCACTGTTCGGAGAGAGATAGTCAGTCGCAATGTCCAGAGAGAGAGGCTCAATCGCACTGTCCGGAGAGAGAGGGTCAATCGCACTGTCTGGAGAGAGAGGGTCAATCGCACTGTCTGTAGAGAGAGGGTCAATCGCACTGTTCGGAGAGAGATAGTCAGTCGCAATGTCCGGAGAGAGAGGGTCAATCGCACTGTCCGGAGAGAGAGGGTCAATCGCACTGTCTGGAGAAAGAGGGTAAATCGCACTGTCTGGAGGGAGAGAGGGTCAATCGCGATGTCCGGAGAGAGAGGGTCAATCGCACTGTCTGGAGAGAGAGGGTCAATCGCACTGTTCGGAGAGAGATAGTCAGTCGCAATGTCCGGAGAGAGAGGGTCAATCGCACTCTCCGGAGAGAGAGGGTCAATTGCACTGACGGAGAGAGAGGGACAATCGCACTGTCTGGAAAGAAAGGGTCAATTGCACTGTCCGGAGAGAGAGAGTCAATCGCAATGTCCGGGCAGAGAGGGTCAATCGCACGGTCCGGAGAGAGAGGGTCAATCGCACTGTCTGGAGAGTGAGGGTCAATCGCACTGTACGGAGAGAGAGGGTCAATGGCACTGTCCGGAGAGAGCTGGTCAATCGCACTGTCCGGAGAGAGAGGGTCAATCGCACTGTCTGGAGAGAGAGGGTCAATCGCACTGTCTGGAGAGAGAGGGTCAATCGCACTGTCCGGAGAGAGAGGGTCAATCGCACTGTCTGGAGAGAGAGGGTCAATCGCACTGTCTGGAGAGAGAGGGTCAATCGCACTGTCTGGAGAGAGAGGGTCAATCGCACTGTCTGGAGAGAGAGGGTCAATTGCACTGTTCGGAGAGAGATAGTCAGTCGCAATGTCCGGAGAGAGAGGGTCAATCGCACTGTCCGGAGAGAGAGGGTCAATCGCACTGTCTGGAGAGAGAGGGTCAATCGCACTGTCTGGAGAGAGAGGGTCAATCGCACTGTCTGGAGAGAGATAGTCAGTCGCAATGTCCGGAGAGAGAGGGTCAATCGCACTGTTCGGAGAGAGAGGTCAGTCGCACTGTCCGGAGAGAGAGGGTCAATCGCACTGTCGGAGAGAGAGAGTCAATCGCAATGTCCGGAGAGAGAGGGTCAATCGCACTGTCCGGAGAGAGATAGTCAGTCGCAATGTCCGGAGAGAGAGGGTCAATCGCAATGTCCGGAGAGAGAGGGTCAATCGCACTGTCTGGAGAGAGAGGGTCAATCGCACTGTCCGGAGAGAGAGGGTCAATCGCACTGTCCGGAGAGGGAGGGTCAATCGCACTGTCCAGGGAGAGAGGGTCAATCGCACTGTCTGGAGAGAGAGGGTCAATCGCACTGTCCAGAGAGAGAGGGTCAATCGCACTGTCCAGAGAGAGACGGGTCAATCACACTGTCTGGAGAGAGAGGGTCAATCACACTGTCTGGAGAGAGAGGGTCAATCGCACTGTCCAGAGAGAGACGGTCAATCACACTGTCTGGAGAGAGAGGGTCAATCACACTCTCAGGAGAGAGAGGGTCAATCACACTGTCCGGAGAGAGAGGGTCAATCGCACTCTCAGGAGAGAGAGGGTCAATCACACTGTCCGGAGAGAGAGGGTCAATCGCACTGACAGGAGAGAGAGGGTCAATCGCACTTTCCGGAGAGAGAGGGTCAATTGCACTGACGGAGAGAGAGGGTCAATCGCACTGTCTGGAAGAGAAGGGTCAATCGCACTGTCCGGAGAGAGAGAGTAAATCGCACTGTACGGAGAGAGAGGGTCAATCGCACTGTCCGGAGAGAGATGGTCAATCGCACTGTCCGGAGAGAGAGGGTCAATCGCACTGTCCGGAGAGAGCTGGTCAATCGCACTGTCCGGAGAGAGAGGGTCAATCGCACTGTCTGGAGAGGGAGGGTCAATCGCACTGTCTGGAGAGAGAGGGTCAATTGCACTGTTCGGAGAGAGATAGTCAGTCGCAATGTCCAGAGAGAGAGGCTCAATCGCACTGTCCGGAGAGAGAGGGTCAATCGCACTGTCTGGAGAGAGAGGGTCAATCGCACTGTCTGTAGAGAGAGGGTCAATCGCACTGTTCGGAGAGAGATAGTCAGTCGCAATGTCCGGAGAGAGAGGGTCAATCGCACTGTCTGGAGAGGGAGGGTCAATCGCACTGTCTGGAGAGAGAGGGTCAATTGCACTGTTCGGAGAGAGATAGTCAGTCGCAATGTCCAGAGAGAGAGGCTCAATCGCACTGTCCGGAGAGAGAGGGTCAATCGCACTGTCTGGAGAGAGAGGGTCAATCGCACTGTCTGTAGAGAGAGGGTCAATCGCACTGTTCGGAGAGAGATAGTCAGTCGCAATGTCCGGAGAGAGAGGGTCAATCGCACTGTCCGGAGAGAGAGGGTCAATCGCACTGTCCGGAGAAAGAGGGTAAATCGCACTGTCTGGAGGAGAGAGGGTCAATCGCGATGTCCGGAGAGAGAGGGTCAATCGCACTGTCTGGAGAGAGAGGGTCAATCGCACTGTCCGGAGAGAGAGAGTCAATCGCACTGTCCGGAGAGAGAGGGTCAATCGCACTGTCCGGAGAGAGAGGGTCAATCGCACTGACGGAGAGAGAGGGTCAATCGCACTGTCTGGAAAGAGAGGGTCAATCGCACTGTCCGGAGAGAGAGAGTCAATCGCACTGTCCGGAGAGAGAGGGTCAATCGCACTGTCCGGAGAGAGAGGGTCAATCGCACTGTCTGGAGAGAGAGGGTCAATCGCACTGTCCGGAGAGAGAGGGTCAATCGCACTGTCCGGAGAGAGAGGGTCAATCGCACTGTCCGGAGAGAGAGGGTCAATCGCACTGTCTGGAGAGAGAGGGTCAATCGCACTGTCTGGAGAGAGAGGGTCAATCGCACTGTCCGGAGAGAGAGGGTCAATCGCACTGTCTGGAGAGAGAGGGTCAATCGCACTGTCTGGAGAGAGAGGGTCAATCGCACTGTCTGGAGAGAGAGGGTCAATCGCACTGTCTGAGAGAGAGGGTCAATTGCACTGTTCGGAGAGAGATAGTCAGTCGCAATGTCCGGAGAGAGAGGGTCAATCGCACTGTCCGGAGAGAGAGGGTCAATCGCACTGTCTGGAGAGAGAGGGTCAATCGCACTGTCTGGAGAGAGAGGGTCAATCGCACTGTCTGGAGAGAGATAGTCAGTCGCAATGTCCGGAGAGAGAGGGTCAATCGCACTGTTCGGAGAGAGATAGTCAGTCGCAATGTCCGGAGAGAGAGGGTCAATCGCACTGTTCGGAGAGAGATAGTCAGTCGCAATGTCCGGAGAGAGAGGGTCAATCGCACTGTTCGGAGAGAGATAGTCAGTCGCAATGTCCGGAGAGAGAGGGTCAATCGCACTGTCTGGAGAGAGAGGGTCAATCGCACTGTTCGGAGAGAGATAGTCAGTCGCAATGTCCGGAGAGAGAGGGTCAATCGCAATGTCCGGAGAGAGAGGGTCAATCGCACTCTCCGGAGAGAGAGGGTCAATTGCACTGACGGAGAGAGAGGGTCAATCGCACTGTCTGGAAAGAAAGGGTCAATCGCACTGTCCGGAGAGAGAGAGTCAATCGCAATGTCCGGGAGAGAGGGTCAATCGCACGGACCGGAGAGAGAGGGTCAATCGCACTGTCCGGAGAGTGAGGGTCAATCGCACTGTACGGAGAGAGAGGGTCAATCGCACTGTCCGGAGAGAGATGGTCAATCGCACTGTCCGGAGAGAGAGGGTCAATCGCACTGTCTGGAGAGAGAGGGTCAATCACACTGTCCGGAGAGAGAGGGTCAATCGCAATCTCCAGAAAGAGAGGGTCAATCGCACTGTCTGGAAAGAAAGCGTCAATCGCACTGTCCGGAGCTAGAGGGTCAATCGCACTGTCCGGAGAGTGAGGGTCACTCGCACTGTCCAGGGAGAGAGGGTCAATCGCACTATATGGGGAGAGAGGGTCAATCGCACTGTCCAGAGAGAGAGCATCAATCGCACTGTCTGGAGAGAGAGGGTCAATCGCACTCTCCGGAGAGAGAGGGTCAATTGCACTGATGGAGAGAGAGGGTCAATCGCACTCTCCAGAGAGAGAGGGTCAATCGCACTGTCTGGAAAGAAAGGGTCAATCGCACTGTCCGGAGAGAGAGAGTCAATCGCACTGTACGGAGAGAAAGGGTCAATCGCAATGTCCGGAGAGAGATGGTCAATCGCACTGTCCGGAGAGAGAGGGTCAATCGCACTGTCCGGAGAGAGATGGTCAATCGCACTGTCCGGAGAGAGCTGGTCAATCGCACTGTCCGGAGAGAGAGGGTCAATCGCACTGTCTGGAGAGAGAGGGTCAATCGCACTGTCTGGAGAGAGAGGGTCAATTGCACTGTTCGGAGAGAGATAGTCAGTCGCAATGTCCGGAGAGAGAGGGTCAATCGCACTGTCCGGAGAGAGAGGGTCAATCGCACTGTCTGGAGAGACAGGGTCATTCGCACTGTCTGGAGAGAGAGGGTCAATCGCACTGTCTGGAGAGAGAGGGTCAATCGCACTGTTCGGAGAGAGATAGTCAGTCGCAATATCCGGAGAGAGAGGGTCAATCGCACTGTCTGGAGAGAGAGGGTCAATCGCACTGTTCGGAGAGAGATAGTCAGTCGCAATGTCCGGAGAGAGAGGGTCAATCGCAATGTCCGGAGAGAGAGGGTCAATCGCACTCTCCGGAGAGAGAGGGTCAATTGCACTGTCTGGAAAGAAAGGGTCAATCGCACTGTCCGGAGAGAGAGAGTCAATCGCAATGTCCGGGGAGAGAGGGTCAATCGCACGGTCCGGAGAGAGAGGGTCAATCGCACTGTCCGGAGAGTGAGGGTCAATCGCACTGTACGGAGAGAGAGGGTCAATCGCACTGTCCGGAGAGAGAGGGTCAATCGCACTGTCCGGAGAGAGAGGGTCAATCGCACTGTCTGGAGAGAGAGGGTCAATCGCACTGTCTGGAGAGAGAGGGTCAATCGCACTGTTCGGAGAGAGAGTCAATCGCAATGTTCGGAGAGAGAGGGTCAATCGCAATGTCCGGAGAGAGAGGGTCAATCGCAATCTCCAGAAAGAGAGGGTCAATCGCACTGTCTGGAAAAAAAGCGTCAATCGCACTGTCCGGAGCTAGAGGGTCAATCGCACTGTCCGGAGAGAGAGGGTCAATCGCACTGTCCAGAGAGAGACGGTCAATCACACTGTCTGGAGAGAGAGGGTCAATCATACTGTCTGGAGAGAGAGGGTCAATCGCACTGTCCAGAGAGAGACGGTCAATCACACTGTCTGGAGAGAGAGGGTCAATCACACTCTCAGGAGAGAGAGGGTCAATCACACTGTCCGGAGAGAGAGGGTCAATCGCACTCTCAGGAGAGAGAGGGTCAATCACACTGTCCGGAGAGAGAGGGTCAATCGCACTGACTGGAGAGAGAGAGGGTCAATCGCACTCTCCGGAGAGAGAGGGTGAATTGCACTGTCTGTAAAGAAAGGGTCAATCGCACTGTCCGGAGAGAGAGAGTCAGTCGCACTCTCCAGAGAGAGAGGGTCAATCGCACTGTCTGTAAGAAAGGGTCAATCGCACTGTCCGGAGAGAGAGAGTCAGTCGCACTGTACGGAGAGAGAGGGTCAATCGCACTGTCCGGAGAGAGATGGTCAATCGCACTGTCCGGAGAGAGAGGGTCAATCGCACTGTCCGGAGAGAGATGGTCAATCGCACTGTCCGGGGAGAGAGGGTCAATCGCACTGTCCGGAGAGAGAGGGTCAATCGCACTGTCTGGAGAGAGAGGGTCAATCGCACTGTCTGGAGAGAGAGGGTCAATCGCACTGTCCGGAGAGAGATAGTCAGTCGCAACGTCCGGAGAGAGAGGGTCAATCGCACTGTCCGGAGAGAGAGGGTCAATCGCACTGTCTGGAGAGAGAGGGTCAATCGGCACTGTTCGGAGAGAGATAGTCAGTCGCAATGTCCGGAGAGAGAGGGTCAATCCCAATGTCCGGAGAGAGAAGGTCAATCGCACTGTCCGGAGAGAGAGGGTCAATCGCACTGTCTGGAGAGAGAGGGTCAATCGCACTGTCTGGAGAGAGAGAGTCAATCGCACTGTTCGGAGAGAGATAGTCAGTCGCACTGTCCGGAGAGAGATAGTCAGTCGCAATGTCCGGAGAGAGAGGGTCAATCGCAATGTCCGGAGAGAGAGGGTCAATCGCACTCTCCGGAGAGAGAGGGTCAATTGCACTGACGGAGAGAGAGGGTCAATCGCACTGTCTGGAAAGAAAGGGTCAATCGCACTGTCCGGAGGGAGAGGGTCAATCGCCTTCTCCGAAGAGAGAGGTTCAATCGCACTGTCTGGAGAGAGAGGGTCAATCGTACTGTCCAGAGAGAGGGTCAATCGCACTGTCCGGAGAGAGACGGTCAATCGTGCTGTCCAGAGAGAGAGGGTCAATCACACTGTCTGGAGAGAGAGGGTCAATCGTACTGTCCAGAGAGAGAGGGTCAATTGCACTGTCCGAAGAGAGAGGGTCAATCGCACTGTCCGGAGAGAGAGGGTCAATCACACTGTCCGGAGAGAGAGGGTCAATCGCACTGTCCGGAGAGAGAGGGTCAATCGCACTGTCCGGAGAGAGAGGGTCAATCACACTGTCTGGAGAGAGAGGGTCAATCGCACTGTCTGGAGAGAGAGAGTCAATCGCACTGTCCGGAGAGAGAGGGTCAATCGCACTGTCTGGAGAGAGAGGGTCAATCGCACTGTCTGGAGAGAGAGGGTCAATCGACATGTCCAGAGAGAGAGGGTCAATCACACTGTCCGGAGAGAGAGGGTCAATCACACTGTCTGGAGAGAGAGGGTCAATCGCACTCTCCGGAGAGAGAGTGTCAATCGCATTGTCCGTAGAGAGAGGGTCAATCGCATTGTCCGTAGAGAGAGGGTCAATCGCAATGTCCGGAGAGAGAGGGTCAATTGCACGGACGGAGAGAGAGGGTCAATCGCACTGTCCGGAGAGAGAGGGTCAATCACACTGTCCAGGGAAAGAGGGTCAATCACACTGTCCGGAGAGAGAGGGTCAATCACACTGTCCAGGGAAAGAGGGTCAATCGCAATGTCCGGAGAGAGAGGGTTAATTGCACTGTCCGGAGAGAGAGGGTCAATCGCATTGTCCGGAGGGAGAGGGTCAATCGCCTTCTCCGAAGAGAGAGGTTCAATCGCACTGTCCGGAGAGAGAGGGTCAATCGCACTGATGGAGAGAGAGGGACAATCGCACTGATGGAGAGAGAGGGTCAATCACACTGTCCGGAGAGAGAGGGTCAATCACACTGTCCAGGGAAAGAGGGTCAATCGCAATGTCCGGAGAGAGAGGGTCAATCGCACTGTCCGGAGAGAGAGGGACAATCGCACTGTCTGGAGAGAGAGGGTCAATCACACTGTCCGGAGATAGAGGGTCAATCGCACTGTCCGGAGAGAGAGGGTCAATCGCACTGTCCGGAGAGAGGGTCAATCGCACAGTCCGGAGAGAGAGGGTCAATCGCACTGTCCAGAGAGGTAGGGGCAATCGCACTGTCCAGAGAGAGAGGGGCAATCGTACTGTCCGGAGAGAGAGGGTCAATCGCACTGTCCCGAGAGAGAGGGTCAATCGCATTGTCAGGGAGAGAGGGTCAATCGCATTGTCCGGAGAGAGAGGTCAATCGCATTGACGGAGAGAGAGGGACAATCGCACAGTCCAGAGAGAGAGGGTCAATCACACTGTCCGGAAAGAGAGGGTCAATCGCACTGTCCGGAGAGAGAGGGTCAATCGCACTGTCCGGAGAGAGAGGGTCAATCGCACTGTCCGGAGAGAGAGGGTCAATCACACTGTCTGGAGAGAGAGAGGTCAATCGCACTGTCCGGAGAGAGAGGGTCAATCTCACTGTCTGGAGAGAGAGAGGGTCAATCGCACTGTCCGGAGAGAGAGGGTCAATCGCACTGTCTGGAGCGAGAGGGTCAATCACACTGTCCGGAGAGAGAGGGTCAATCGCACTGTCCGGAGAGAGAGGGTCAATCACACTGTCCGGAGAGAGAGGGTCAATCGCACTGTCCAGGGAAAGAGGGTCAATCACACTGTCCGGAGAGAGAGGGTCAATCGCACTGTCCGAAGAGAGAGGGTCAATCACACTGTCCGGAGAGAGAGGGTCAATCGCACTGTCTGAAGAGAGAGGGTCAATCACACTGTCCGGAGAGAGAGGGTCAATCGCACTGTCCAGGGAAAGAGGGTCAATCACACTGTCCGGAGAGAGAGGGTCAATCGCACTGCCCAGGGAAAGAGGGTCAATCGCACTGTCCGGAGAGAGAGGGTTAATTGCACTGTCCAGAGAGAGAGGGTCAATCGCATTGTCCGGAGGGAGAGGGTCAATCGCCTTCTCCGAAGAGAGAGGTTCAATCGCACTGTCCGGAGAGAGAGGGTCAATCGTACTGTCCAGAGAGAGAGCGTCAATCGCACTGTCCGGAGAGAGACGGTCAATCGTGCTGTCCAGAGAGAGAGGGTCAATCACACTGTCTGGAGAGAGAGGGTCAATCGTACTGTCGAGAGAGAGAGGGTCAATCGCACTGTCCGAAGAGAGAGGGTCAATCGCACTGTCCGGAGAGAGAGGGTCAATCACACTGTCCGGAGAGAGAGGGTCAATCGCACTGTACGGAGAGAGAGGGTCAATCTCACTGTCCGGAGAGAGAGGGTCAATCGCACTGTCCGGAGAGAGAGGGACAATCGCACTGTCCGGAGAGAGAGGGTCAATCACACTGTCCGGAGAGAGAGGGTCAATCACACTCTCAGGAGAGAGAGGGTCAATCACACTGTCCGGAGAGAGAGGGTCAATCGCACTCTCAGGAGAGAGAGGGTCAATCACACTGTCCGGAGAGAGAGGGTCAATCGCACTGACTGGAGAGAGAGAGGGTCAATCGCACTCTCCGGAGAGAGAGGGTCAATTGCACTGACGGAGAGAGAGGGTCAATCGCACTCTCCAGAGAGAGAGGGTCAATCGCACTGTCTGTAAAGAAAGGGTCAATCGCACTGTCCGGAGAGAGAGAGTCAGTCGCACTGTACGGAGAGAGAGGGTCAATCGCACTGTCCGGAGAGAGATGGTCAATCGCACTGTCCGGAGAGAGAGGGTCAATCGCACTGTCCGGAGAGAGATGGTCAATCGCACTGTCCGGTGAGAGCTGGTCAATCGCACTGTCCGGAGAGAGAGGGTCAATCGCACTGTCTGGAGAGAGAGGGTCAATCGCACTGTCTGGAGAGAGAGGGTCAATTGCACTGCTCGGAGAGAGATAGTCAGTCGCAATGTCCGGAGAGAGAGGGTCAATCGCACTGTCCGGAGAGAGAGGGTCAATCGCACTGTCTGGAGAGAGAGGGTCAATCGCACTGTCTGGAGAGAGAGGGTCAATCGCACTGTTCGGAGAGAGATAGTCAGTCGCAATGTCCGGAGAGAGAGGGTCAATCCCAATGTCCGGAGAGAGAGGGTCAATCGCACTGTCCGGAGAGAGAGGGTCAATCGCACTGTCTGGAGAGAGAGGGTCAATCGCACTGTCTGGAGAGAGAGGGTCAATCGCACTGTCGGAGAGAGATAGTCAGTCGCAACGTCCGGAGAGAGAGGGTCAATCGCACTGTCCGGAGAGAGAGGGTCAATCGCACTGTCTGGAGAGAGAGGGTCAATCGCACTGTTCGGAGAGAGATAGTCAGTCGCAATGTCCGGAGAGAGAGGGTCAATCGCACTGTCCGGAGAGAGAGGGTCAATCGCACTCTCCGGAGAGAGAGGGTCAATTGCACTGACGGAGAGAGAGGGTCAATCGCACTGTCTGGAAAGAAAGGGTCAATCGCACTGTCCGGAGGGAGAGGGTCACTCGCCTTCTCCGAAGAGAGAGGTTCAATCGCACTGTCTGGAGAGAGAGGGTCAATCGTACTGTCCAGAGAGAGGGTCAATCGCACTGTCCGGAGAGAGACGGTCAATCGTGCTGTCCAGAGAGAGAGGGTCAATCACACTGTCTGGAGAGAGAGGGTCAATCGTACTGTCCAGAGAGAGAGGGTCAATCGCACTGTCCGAAGAGAGAGGGTCAATCGCACTGTCCGGAGAGAGAGGGTCAATCACACTGTCCGGAGAGAGAGTGTCAATCGCACTGTCCGGAGAGAGAGGGTCAATCACACTGTCCGGAGAGAGAGGGTCAATCACAGTGTCTGGAGAGAGAGGGTCAATCGCACTGTCTGGAGCGAGAGAGTCAATCGCACTGTCCGGAGAGAGAGGGTCAATCGCACTGTCTGGAGCGAGAGGGTCAATTGCACTGTCTGGAGAGAGAGGGTCAATCGACATGTCCAGAGAGAGAGGGTCAATCACACTGTCCGGAGAGAGAGGGTCAATCACACTGTCTGGAGAGAGAGGGTCAATCGCACTCTCCGGAGAGAGTCAATCGCATTGTCCGTAGAGAGAGGGTCAATCGCATTATCCGTAGAGAGAGGGTCAATCGCAATGTCAGGAGCGAGAGGGTCAATTGCACGGACAGAGAGTGAGTGTCAATCGCAATGTCCAGAGAGAGAGGGTCAATCGCATTGTCCGTAGAGAGAGGGTCAATCGCAATGTCCGGAGAGAGAGGGTCAATTGCACGGACGGAGAGAGAGGGTCAATCGCACTGTCCGGAGAGAGAGGGTCAATCACACTGTCCAGGGAAAGAGGGTCAATCAAACTGTCCGGAGAGAGAGGGTCAATCACACTGTCCAGGGAAAGAGGGTCAATCGCAATGTCCGGAGAGAGAGGGTTAATTGCACTGTCCGGAGAGAGAGGGTCAATCGCATTGTCCGGAGGGAGAGGGTCAATCGCCTTCTCCGAAGAGAGAGGTTCAATCGCACTGTCCGGAGAGAGAGGGTCAATCGCACTGATGGAGAGAGAGGGACAATCGCACTGATGGAGAGAGAGGGTCAATCACACTGTCCGGAGAGAGAGGGTCAATCACACTGTCCAGGGAAAGAGGGTCAATCGCAATGTCCGGAGAGAGAGGGTCAATCGCACTGTCCGGAGAGAGAGGGACAATCGCACTGTCCGGAGAGAGAGGGTCAATCACACTGTCCGGAGAGAGAGGGTCAATCGCACTGTCCGGAGAGAGAGGGTCAATCGCACTGTCCGGAGAGAGGGTCAATCGCACAGTCCGGAGAGAGAGGGTCAATCGCACTGTCCAGAGAGGTAGGGGCAATCGCACTGTCCAGAGAGAGAGGGGCAATCGTACTGTCCGGAGAGAGAGGGTCAATCGCACTGTCCCGAGAGAGAGGGTCAATCGCATTGTCAGGAGAGAGAGGGTCAATCGCATTGTCCGGAGAGAGAGGTCAATCGCATTGACGGAGAGAGAGGGACAATCGCACAGTCCGGAGAGAGAGGGTCAATCACACTGTCCGGAAAGAGAGGGTCAATCGCACTGTCCGGAGAGAGAGGGTCAATCGCACTGTCCGAAGAGAGAGGGTCAATCGCACTGTCCGCAGAGAGAGGGTCAATCACACTGTCTGGAGAGAGAGGGTCAATCGCACTGTCCGGAGAGAGAGGGTCAATCACACTGTCCGGAGAGAGAGAGGTCAATCGCACTGTCCGGAGAGAGAGGGTCAATCTCACTGTCTGGAGCGAGAGGGTCAATCGCACTGTCCGGAGAGAGAGGGTCAATCGCACTGTCCTGAGAGAGAGGGTCAATCACACTGTCCGGAGAGAGAGGGTCAATCGCACTGTCTGAAGAGAGAGGGTCAATCACACTGTCCGGAGAGAGAGGTCAATCGCACTGTCCGGAGAGAGAGGGTCAATCGCACTGTCCGGAGAGAGAGGGTCAATCGCACTGTCCGGAGAGAGAGGGTCAATCGCACTGTCCGGAGAGAGAGGGTCAATCGCACTGTCCGGAGAGAGAGGGTCAATCACACTGTCCGGAGAGAGAGGGTCAATCGCACTGTCCGAAGAGAGAGGGTCAATCGCACTGTCGGAGAGAGAGGGTCAATCGCTACTGTCCGGAGAGAGAGGGTCAATCGCACTGTCCGGAGAGAGAGGGTCAATCGCACTGTCCGGAGAGAGAGGGTCAATCACCTCGAGAGAGAGGGTCACACTGTCCGGAGAGAGAGGGTCAATCGCACTGTCCGGAGAGAGAGGGTCAATCGCACTGTCCGGAGAGAGAGGGTCAATCGCACTGTCCGGAGAGAGAGGGTCAATCACACTGTCCGGAGAGAGAGGGTCAATCGCACTGTCCGGAGAGAGAGGGTCAATCGCACTGTCCGGAGAGAGAGGGTCAATCACACTGTCGGAGAGAGAGGGTCAATCGCACTGTCCGGAGAGAGAGGGTCAATCGCACTGTCCGGAGAGAGAGGGTCAATCGCACTGTCCGGAGAGAGAGGGTCAATCGCACTGTCCTGAGAGAGAGGGTCAATCACACTGTCCGGAGAGAGAGGGTCAATCGCACTGTCTGGAGAGAGAGGGTCAATCGCACTGTCCTGGAGAGAGAGGGTCAATCGCACTGTCCGGAGAGAGAGGGTCAATCGCACTGTCCGGAGAGAGAGGGTCAATCGCACTGTCCGGAGAGAGAGGGTCAATCGCACTGTCCGGAGAGAGAGGGTCAATCACACTGTCCGGAGAGAGAGGGTCAATCGCACTGTCCGGAGAGAGAGGGCAATCGCACTGTCCGAAGAAGAGAGGGTCAATCGCACTGTCCGGAGTGAGAGGGTCAATCAGCACTGTCCGGAGAGAGAGAGGTCATCGCACTGTCCGAGAGAGAGGGTCAATCGCACTGTCCGGAGAGAGAGGGTCAATCGCACTGTCCGGAGAGACGGGTCCAAATCAGCACTGTCGGAGAGAGAGGGTCAATCGCACTGTCTGGAGAGAGAGGGACAATCGCACTGTCCGGAGAGAGAGGGTCAATCACACTGTCTGGAGAGAGAGGGTCAATCGCACTGTCCGGAGAGAGAGGGTCAATCGCACTGTCCGAGAGAGAGGGTCACTCGCACTGTCAGAAGAGAGAGGGTCAATCGCACTGTCCGGAGAGAGAGGGTCACTCGCACTGTCCGAGAGAGAGGGGTCAATCACACTGTCCGGAGAGAGAGGGTCAATCGCACTGCTCCGGAGAGAGAGGGTCAATGCACTGTCCGGAGAGAGAGGGTCAATCGCACTGTCCGGAGAGAGAGGGTCAATCGCACTGTCCGGAGAGAGAGGGTCAATCGCACTGTCCGGAGAGAGAGGGTCAATCGCACTGTCCGGAGAGAGAGGGTCAATCGCACTGTCCGGAGAGAGAGGGTCAATCGCACTGTCCGAGAGAGAGGGTCAATCGCACTGTCCGGAGAGAGAGGGTCAATCGCACTGTCCAGAGAGAGAGGGTCAATCGCACTGTCCGGAGAGAGAGGGTCAATCACACTGTCCGGAGAGAGAGGGTCAATCGCACTGTCCGGAGAGAGAGGGTCAATCGCACTGTCCGAAGAGAGAGGGTCAATCGCACTGTCCGGAGAGAGAGGGTCAATCACACTGTCCGGAGAGAGAGGGTC
This sequence comes from Squalus acanthias, assembly GCA_030390025.1. Lineage (NCBI taxonomy): Eukaryota > Metazoa > Chordata > Chondrichthyes > Squaliformes > Squalidae > Squalus > Squalus acanthias. Next base: position 39,348,790 of record CM059433.1, on the reverse strand, counting down.
AATCGCACTGTCCGGAGAGAGAGGGTCAATCGCACTGTCCGAGAGAGAGGGTCAATCGCACTGTCCGGAGAGAGAGGGTCAATCGCACTGTCCGGAGAGAGAGGGTCAATCGAACTGTCCGGAGAGAGAGGGTCAATCACACTGTCCGGAGAGAGAGGGTCAATCACAGTTTCTGGAGAGAGAGGGTCAATCGCACTGTCTGGAGCGAGAGGGTCAATCGCACTGTCCGGAGAGAGAGGGTCAATCGCACTGTCTGGAGCGAGAGGGTCAATCGCACTGTCTGGAGAGAGAGGGTCAATCGAAATGTCCAGAGAGAGAGGGTCAATCACACTGTCCGGAGAGAGAGGGTCAATCACACTGTCTGGAGAGAGAGGGTCAATCGCACTCTCCGGAGAGAGAGTGTCAATCGCATTGTCCGTAGAGAGAGGGTCAATCGCATTGTCCGTAGAGAGAGGGTCAATCGCAATGTCAGGAGAGAGAGGGTCAATTGCACGGACAGAGAGTGAGTGTCAATCGCAATGTCCGGAGAGAGAGGGTCAATCGCATTGTCCGTAGAGAGAGGGTCAATCGCAATGTCCGGAGAGAGAGGGTCAATTGCACGGACGGAGAGAGAGGGTCAATCGCACTGTCCGGAGAGAGAGGGTCAATCACACTGTCCAGGGAAAGAGGGTCAATCACACTGACCGGAGAGAGAGGGTCAATCACACTGTCCAGGGAAAGAGGGTCAATCGCACTGTCCGGAGGGAGAGGGTCAATCGCCTTCTCCGAAGAGAGAGGTTCAATCGCACTGTCCGGAGAGAGAGGGTCAATCGCACTGTCGGAGAGAGAGGGACAATCGCACTGTCCGGAGAGAGAGGGTCAATCACACTGTCCGGAGAGAGAGGGTCAATCGCACTGTCCGGAGAGAGAGGGTCAATCGCACTGTCCGGAGAAAGGGTCAATCGCACAGTCCGGAGAGAGAGGGTCAATCGCACTGTCCAGAGAGGTAGTGGCAATCGCACTGTCCAGAGAGAGAGGGTCAATCGCACTGTCCCGAGAGAGAGGGTCAATCGCATTGTCAGGAGAGAGAGGGTCAATCGCATTGTCCGGAGAGAGAGGTCAATCGCATTGACGGAGAGAGAGGGACAATCGCACAGTCCGGAGAGAGAGGGTCAATCACACTGTCCGGAGAGAGAGGGTCAATCGCACTGTCCGGAGAGAGAGGGTCAATCGCACTGTCCGAAGAGAGAGGGTCAATCGCACTGTCCGGAGAGAGAGGGTCAATCACACTGTCCGGAGAGAGAGGGTCAATCGCACTGTCCGGAGAGAGAGGGTCAATCACACTGTCTGGAGAGAGAGGGTCAATCGCACTGTCCGGAGAGAGAGGGTCAATCTCACTGTCTGGAGAGAGAGGGTCAATCGCACTGTCCGGAGAGAGAGGGTCAATCGCACTGTCTGGAGAGAGAGGGTCAATCACACTGTCCGGAGAGAGAGGGTCAATCGCACTGTCTGAGAGAGAGGGTCAATCGCACTGTCCGGAGAGAGAGGGTCAATCGCACTGTCCGGAGAGAGAGGGTCAATCGCACTGTCTGAGAGAGAGGGTCAATCACACTGTCCGGAGAGAGAGGGTCAATCGCACTGTCCGGAGAGAGAGGGTCAATCGCACTGTCCGGAGAGAGAGGGTCAATCGCACTGTCCGGAGAGAGAGGGTCAATCGCACTGTCCGGAGAGAGAGGGTCAATCGCACTGTCCGGAGAGAGAGGGTCAATCGCATTGTCTGGGGAGAGAGGGTCAATCGCACTGTCAGAGAGAGAGGGTCAATCGCACTGTCCGGAGAGAGAGGGTCAATCGCACTGTCCGGAGAGAGAGGGTCAATCACACTGTCTGGAGAGAGAGGGTCAATCGCACTGTCCGGAGAGAGAGGGTCAATCGCACTGTCCGAGAGAGAGGGTCAATCGCACTGTCCGGAGAGAGAGGGTCAATCGCACTGTCCGGAGAGAGAGGTCAATCGCACTGTCCGGAGAGAGAGGGTCAATCCACTGTCCGGAGAGAGAGGGTCAATCGCACTGTCCGGAGAGAGAGGGTCAATCGCACTGTCTGGAGAGAGAGGGTCAATCGCACTGTCCGGAGAGAGAGGGTCTGTCCGGAGAGAGAGGGTCAATCGCACTGTCCGGAGAGAGAGGGTCAATCGCACTGTCCGGAGAGGAGGGTCAATCACACTGTCCGGAGAGAGAGGGTCAATCGCACTGTCGGAGAGAGAGGGTCAATCACACTGTCCGGAGAGAGAGGGTCAATCGCACTGTCCGGAGAGAGAGGGTCAATCGCTCTGTCCAGATAGAGAGGGGTCAATCGCACTGTCAGAGAGAGAGGGTCAATCGCACTGTCCCGGAGAGAGAGGGTCAATCACACTGTCCGGAGAGAGAGGGTCAATCGCACTGTCCGGAGAGAGAGGGTCAATCTCACTGTCTGGAGAGAGAGAGGGTCAATCGCACTGTCCGGAGAGAGAGGGTCAATCGCACTGTCTGGAGAGAGAGGGTCAATCGCACTGTCCGGAGAGAGAGGGTCAATCGCACTGTCCGGAGAGAGAGGGTCAATCACACTGTCCGGAGAGAGAGGGTCAATCGCACTGTCCGGAGAGAGAGGGTCAATCACACTGTCCGGAGAGAGAGGGTCAATCGCACTGTCTGAAGAGAGAGGGTCAATCACACTGTCCGGAGAGAGAGGGTCAATCGCACTGTCCAGGGAAAGAGGGTCAATCACACTGTCCGGAGAGAGAGGGTCAATCGCACTGTCCAGGGAAAGTGGGTCAATCGCACTGTCCGGAGAGAGAGGGTTAATTGCACTGTCCAGAGAGAGAGGGTCAATCGCATTGTCCGGAGGGAGAGGGTCAATCGCCTTCTCCGAAGAGAGAGGTTCAATCGTACTGTCCGGAGAGAGAGGGTCAATCGCACTGTCCGGAGAGAGAGGGTCAATCGCACTGATGGAGAGAGAGGGACAATCGCACTGATGGAGAGAGAGGGACAATCACACTGTCCGGAGAGAGAGGGTCAATCGCACTGTCCGGAGAGAGAGGGTCAATCGCCTTCTCCGAAGAGAGAGGGTCAATCGCACTGTCCGGAGAGAGAGGGTCAATCGCACTGTCCGGAGAGAGAGGGACAATCGCACTGTCCGGAGAGAGAGGGTCAATCACACTGTCCGGAGAGAGAGGGTCAATCGCACTGTCCGGAGAGAGAGGGTCAATCGCACTGTCCGGAGAGAGGGTCAATCGCACAGTCCGGAGAGAGAGGGTCAATTGCACTCTCCGGAGAGAGAGGGTCAATCGCACTGTCCAGAGAGGTAGGGGCAATCGCACTGTCCAGAGAGAGAGGGGCAATCGCACTGTCCGGAGAGAAAGGGTCAATCGCACTGTCAGGAGAGAGAGGGTCAATCGCACTGTCCGGAGAGAGAGGGTCAATCGCATTGACGGAGAGAGAGGGTCAATCGCACTGTCCGGAGAGAGAGGGTCAATCACACTGTCCGGAGAGAGAGGGTCAATCGCACTGTCCGGAGAGAGAGGGTCAATCGCACTGTCCGAAGAGAGAGGGTCAATCGCACTGTCCGGAGAGAGAGGGTCAATCACACTGTCCGGAGAGAGAGGGTCAATCGCACTGTCCGGAGAGAGAGGGTCAATCACACTGTCTGGAGAGAGAGGGTCAATCGCACTGTCCGGAGAGAGAGGGTCAATCACACTGTCTGGAGAGAGAGGGTCAATCACACTGTCTGGAGAGAGAGGGTCAATCGCACTGTCCGGAGAGAGAGGGTCAATCGCACTGTCCGGAGAGAGAGGGTCAATCACACTGTCCGGAGAGAGAGGGTCAATCGCACTGTCTGGAGAGAGAGGGTCAATCGCACTGTCCGGAGAGAGAGGGTCAATCGCACTGTCCGGAGAGAGAGGGTCAATCACACTGTCCGGAGAGAGAGGGTCAATCGCACTGTCCGGAGAGAGAGGGTCAATCGCACTGTCCGGAGAGAGAGGGTCAATCGCACTGTCCGAGAGAGAGGGTCAATTGCACTGTCCGGAGAGAGAGGGTCAATCGCACTGTCCGGAGAGAGAGGGTCAATCACACTGTCCGGAGAGAGAGGGTCAATCGCACTGTCCGGAGAGAGAGGGTCAATCGCACTGTCCGGAGAGAGAGGGTCAATCGCACTGTCCGAGAGAGAGGGTCAATCGCACTGTCCGGAGAGAGAGGGTCAATCGCACTGTCCGAGAGAGAGGGTCAATCACACTGTCCGGAGAGAGAGGGTCAATCGCACTGTCCGGAGAGAGAGGGTCAATCGCACTGTCCGAAGAGAGAGGGTCAATCGCACTGTCCGGAGAGAGAGGGTCAATCACACTGTCCGGAGAGAGAGGGTCAATCGCACTGTCCGGAGAGAGAGGGTCAATCGCACTGTCCGGAGAGAGAGGGTCAATCGCACTGTCCGGAGAGAGAGGGTCAATCGCACTGTCCGGAGAGAGAGGGTCAATCGCACTGTCCGAGAGAGAGGGTCAATCGCACTGTCCGGAGAGAGAGGGTCAATCGCACTGTCCGAGAGAGAGGGTCAATCGCACTGTCCGGAGAGAGAGGGTCAATCGCACTGTCCGGAGAGAGAGGGTCAATCGCACTGTCCGGAGAGAGAGGGTCAATCGCACTGTCCGGAGAGAGAGGGTCAATCACACTGTCCGGAGAGAGAGGGTCAATCGCACTGTCCGGAGAGAGAGGGTCAATCGCACTGTCCGGAGAGAGGGTCAATCGCACTGTCCGGAGAGAGAGGGTCAATTGCACTCTCCGGAGAGAGAGGGTCAATCGCACTGTCCAGAGAGGTGGGGCAATCGCACTGTCCAGAGAGAGAGGGTCAATCGCACTGTCCGAGAGAGAAGGGTCAATCGCACTGTCAGGAGAGAGAGGGTCAATCGCACTGTCCGGAGAGAGAGGGTCAATCGCACTGTCCGGAGAGAGAGGGTCAATCGCACTGTCGGAGAGAGAGGGTCAATCGCACTGTCCGGAGAGAGAGGGTCAATCACACTGTCCGGAGAGAGAGGGTCAATCGCACTGTCTGGAGAGAGAGGGTCAATCACACTGTCTGGAGAGAGAGGGTCAATCGCACTGTCCGGAGAGAGAGGGTCAATCACACTGTCCGGAGAGAGAGGGTCAATCGCACTGTCGAGAGAGGGTCAATCGCACTGTCCGGAGAGAGAGGGTCAATCGCACTGTCCGGAGAGAGAGGGTCAATCGCACTGTCCGGAGAGAGAGGGTCAATCGCACTGTCGGAGAGAGAGGGTCAATCACACTGTCCGGAGAGAGAGGGTCAATCGCACTGTCTGAGAGAGGGTCAATCGCACTGTCCGAGAGAGAGGGTCAATCGCACTGTCCGGAGAGAGAGGGTCAATCGCACTGTCCGGAGAGAGAGGGTCAATCGCACTGTCTGGAGAGAGAGGGTCAATCACACTGTCCGGAGAGAGAGGGTCAATCGCACTGTCCGGAGAGAGAGGGTCAATCACACTGTCCGGAGAGAGAGGGTCAATCGCACTGTCCGGAGAGAGAGGGTCAATCGCACTGTCCGGAGAGAGAGGGTCAATCACACTGTCTGGAGAGAGAGGGTCAATCGCACTGTCCGGAGAGAGAGGGTCAATCACACTGTCCGGAGAGAGAGGGTCAATCGCACTGTCCGGAGAGAGAGGGTCAATCTCACTGTCTGGAGAGAGAGAGGGTGAATCGCACTGTCCGAAGAGAGAGGGTCAATCGCACTGTCTGGAGCGAGAGGGTCAATCACACTGTCCGGAGAGAGAGGGTCAATCGCGCTGTCTGGAGCGAGAGGGTCAATCACACTGTCCGGAGAGAGAGGGTCAATCGCACTGTCCGAAGAGAGAGGGTCAATCACACTGTCCGGAGAGAGAGGGTCAATCGCACCGTCTGAAGAGAGAGGGTCAATCACACTGTCCGGAGAGAGAGGGTCAATCGCACTGTCCAGGGAAAGAGGGTCAATCACACTGTCCGGAGAGAGAGGGTCAATCGCACTGTCCAGGGAAAGTGGGTCAATCGCACTGTCCGGAGAGAGAGGGTTAATTGCACTGTCCAGAGAGAGAGGGTCAATCGCATTGTCCGGAGGGAGAGGGTCAATCGCCTTCTCCGAAGAGAGAGGTTCAATCGTACTGTCCGGACAGAGAGGGTCAATCGCACTGTCCGGAGAGAGAGGGTCAATCGCACTGATGGAGAGAGAGGGACAATCGCACTGATGGAGAGAGAGGGACAATCACACTGTCCGGAGAGAGAGGGTCAATCGCACTGTCCGGAGAGAGAGGGTCAATCGCCTTCTCCGAAGAGAGAGGGTCAATCGCACTGTCCGGAGAGAGAGGGTCAATCGCACTGTCCGGAGAGAGAGGGACAATCTCACTGTCCGGAGAGAGAGGGTCAATCACACTGTCCGGAGAGAGAGGGTCAATCGCACTGTCCGGAGAGAGAGGGTCAATCGCACTGTCCGGAAAGAGGGTCAATCGCACAGTCCGGAGAGAGAGGGTCAATTGCACTCTCCGGAGAGAGAGGGTCAATCGCACTGTCCAGAGAGGTAGGGGCAATCGCACTGTCCAGAGAGAGAGGGGCAATCGCACTGTCCGGAGAGAAAGGGTCAATCGCACTGTCAGGAGAGAGAGGGTCAATCGCACTGTCCGGAGAGAGAGGGTCAATCGCATTGACGGAGAGAGAGGGTCAATCGCACTGTCCGGAGAGAGAGGGTCAATCACACTGTCCGGAGAGAGAGGGTCAATCGCACTGTCCGGAGAGAGAGGGTCAATCGCACTGTCCGAAGAGAGAGGGTCAATCGCACTGTCCGGAGAGAGAGGGTCAATCACACTGTCCGGAGAGAGAGGGTCAATCGCACTGTCCGGAGAGAGAGGGTCAATCACACTGTCTGGAGAGAGAGGGTCAATCGCACTGTCCGGAGAGAGAGGGTCAATCACACTGTCTGGAGAGAGAGGGTCAATCACACTGTCCGAGAGAGAGGGTCAATCGCACTGTCCGGAGAGAGAGGGTCAATCGCACTGTCCGGAGAGAGAGGGTCAATCGCACTGTCCGGAGAGAGAGGGTCAATCGCACTGTCTGGAGAGAGAGGGTCAATCACACTGTCCGGAGAGAGAGGGTCAATCACACTGTCTGGAGAGGAGGGTCAATCACACTGTCCGGAGAGAGAGGGTCAATCGCATTGTCCGGAGAGGGTCAATCGCATTGTCCGGAGAGAGAGGGTCAATCGCACTGTCCGGAGAGGAGGGTCAATCGCACTGTCCGGAGAGAGAGGGTCAATCGCACTGTCTGGAGAGGGAGGGTCAATCACACTGTCCAGAGAGAGAGGGTCAATCGCACTGTTCGGAGAGAGACGGTCAATGGTACTGTCCGGAGAGAGAGGGTCAATCGTACTGTCCAGAGAGAGAGGGTCAATCACACTGTCTGGAGAGAGAGGGTCAATCGCACTGTCCGGAGAGAGAGGGTCAATCACACTGTCCGGAGAGAAAGGGTCAATCACACTGTCCGGAGAGAGAGGGTCAATCGCACTGTCCAGAGAGAGAGGATCAATCGCACTGTCCGGAGAGCGAGGATTAATCGCATTGTCCGGGGAGAGAGGGTCAATCGCACTGTACGGAGAGAGAGGGTCAATCGTACTGTCCAGAGAGAGAGGGTCAATCGCACTGTCCGGAGAGAGAGGGTCAATCGCACTGTCCGGAGAGAGAGGATCAAACGCACTGTCCGAGAGAAAGGGTCAATCACACTGTCTGGAGAGAGAATGTCAATCGCACTGTCCGGAGAGAGAGGGTCAATCGCACTGTCAAGAGCGAGAGTCAATCGCACTGTCCGGAGAGAAAGGGTCAATCACACTGTCCGGAGAGAGAGGGTCAATCACACTGTCAAGAGCGAGAGTCAATCGCACTGTCCGGAGAGAAAGGGTCAATCGCACTGTCCGGAGAGAGAGAGTCAATCGTACTGTCCAGAGAGAGAGGGTCAATCGTACTGTCCAGAGAGAGACGGTCAATCGCAGTGTTTATAGAGAGAGGGTCAATCGCACTGTTCGGAGAGAGACGGTCAATCGCACTGTCCGGAGAGAGAGGGTCAATCGCACTGTCCGGAGACAGAGATTCAATCGCACTGTCAGGAGAGAGTGGGTCAATCACACTGTCCAGAGAGAGAGGGTCAATAGCACTGTTCGGAGAGAGACGGTCAATGGTACTGTCCAGAGAGAGAGGGTCAATCGTACTGTCCAGAGAGAGAGGGTCAATCACACTGTCTGGAGAGAGAGGGTCAATCGCACTGTCCGGAGAGAGAGGGTCAATCACACTGTCCGGAGAGAAAGGGTCAATCACACTTTCCGGAGAGAGAGGGTCAATCGCACTGTCCAGAGAGAGAGGATCAATCGCACTGTCCGGAGAGTGAGGGTCAATCGCACTGTCCGGAGAGAGAGGGTCAATCGCACTGTCTGGAGAGAGAGGGTCAATTGCACTGTCCGGAGTAGGATGGTCAATCGCACTGTCTGGATAGAGAGGGTCAATCACACTGTCCGGAGAGAGAGGCTCAATTGCACTGTCCGAAGAGGGAGTGTCAATCGCACTGTCCGGAGAGAGAGGCTCTATTGCACTGTCCGAAGAGGGAGGGTCAATCGCACTGTCCGGAGAGAGAGGGTCAATCGCACTGTCCGGAGAGAGAGGGACAATCACACTGTCCGGAGAGAGAGGGTCAATCGCACTGTCCGGAGAGAGAGGGTCAATCGCACTGTCCGGAAAGAGGGTCAATCGCACAGTCCGGAGAGAGAGGGTCAATTGCACTCTCCGGAGAGAGAGGGTCAATCGCACTGTCCAGAGAGGTAGGGGCAATCGCACTGTCCAGAGAGAGAGGGGCAATCGCACTGTCCGGAGAGAAAGGGTCAATCGCACTGTCAGGAGAGAGAGGGTCAATCGCACTGTCCGGAGAGAGAGGGTCAATCGCATTGACGGAGAGAGAGGGTCAATCGCACTGTCCGGAGAGAGAGGGTCAATCACACTGTCCGGAGAGAGAGGGTCAATCGCACTGTCCGGAGAGAGAGGGTCAATCGCACTGTCCGAAGAGAGAGGGTCAATCGCACTGTCCGGAGAGAGAGGGTCAATCACACTGTCCGGAGAGAGAGGGTCAATCGCACTGTCCGGAGAGAGAGGGTCAATCACACTGTCTGGAGAGAGAGGGTCAATCGCACTGTCCGGAGAGAGAGGGTCAATCACACTGTCTGGAGAGAGAGGATCAAACACACTGTCTAGAGAGGGTCAATCGCCCTGTCCGGAGAGAGAGGGTCAATCGCACTGTCCGGAGAGGGAGGGTCAATCGCCCTGTCCGGAGAGAGAGGGTCAATCGCACTGTCTGGAGAGGGAGGGTCAATCACACTGTCCGGAGAGAGAGGGTCAAACACACTGTCTAGAGAGGGTCAATCGCACTGTCCGGAGAGAGAGGGTCAATCGCACTGTCCGGAGAGGGAGGGTCAATCGCCCTGTCCGGAGGGAGAGGGTCAATCGCACTGTCTGGAGAGGGAGGGTCAATCACACTGTCCAGAGAGAGAGGGTCAATCGCACTGTTCGGAGAGAGACGGTCAATGGTACTGTCCGGAGAGAGAGGGTCAATCGTACTGTCCAGAGAGAGAGGGTCAATCACACTGTCTGGAGAGAGAGGGTCAATCGCACTGTCCGGAGAGAGAGGGTCAATCACACTGTCCGGAGAGAAAGGGTCAATCACACTGTCCGGAGAGAGAGGGTCAATCGCACTGTCCAGAGAGAGAGGATCAATCGCACTGTCCGGAGAGCGAGGATTAATCGCATTGTCCGGGGAGAGAGGGTCAATCGCACTGTCCGGAGAGAGAGGGTCAATCGCACTGTCCGGAGAGAGAGGATCAAACGCACTGTCCGGAGAGAAAGGGTCAATCACACTGTCTGGAGAGAGAATGTCAATCGCACTGTCCGGAGAGAGAGGGTCAATCGCACTGTCAAGAGCGAGAGTCAATCGCACTGTCCGGAGAGAAAGGGTCAATCGCACTGTCCGGAGACAGAGGGTCAATCACACTGTCCAGAGAGAGAGGGTCAATCGTACTGTCCAGAGAGAGAGGGTCAATCGCAGTGTTTAGAGAGAGAGGGTCAATCGCACTGTTCGGAGAGAGACGGTCAATCGCACTGTCCGGAGAGAGAGGGTCAATCGTACTGTCCGGAGACGAGAGGGTCAATCGCACTGTCAGGAGAGAGTGGGTCAATCACACTGTCCAGAGAGAGAGGGTCAATCGCACTGTCGGAGAGAGACGGTCAATCGCACTGTCCGGAGAGAGAGGGTCAATCGTACTGTCCAGAGAGAGAGGGTCAATCACACTGTCTGGAGAGAGAGGGTCAATCGCACTGTCCGGAGAGAGAGGGTCAATCACACTGTCCGGAGAGAGAGGGTCAATCACACTGTCCGGAGAGAGAGGGTCAATCGCACTGTCCTGAGAGAGAGGGATCAATCGCACTGTCCGGAGAGTGAGGGTCAATCACACTGTCCGGAGAGAGAGTGTCAATCGCACTGTCTGGAGAGAGAGGGTCAATTGCACTGTCCGGAGTAGGATGGTCAATCGCACTGTCTGGAGAGAGAGGGTCAATCACACTGTCCGGAGAGAGAGGCTCAATTGCACTGTCCGAAGAGGGAGTGTCAATCGCACTGTCCGGAGAGAGAGGCTCTATTGCACTGTCCGAAGAGGGAGGGTCAATTGCACTGTCCGGAGAGAGAGAGTCAATCGCACTGTCCGGAGAGAGAGGGACAATCACACTGTCCGGAGAGAGAGGGTCAATCGCACTGTCCGGTGAGAGAGGGTCAATCTCACTGTCCGGAGAGGGAGGGTCAATCGTACTGTCCAGAAAGAGAGGATCAATCACACTGTCTGGAGAGAGAAGGTCAATCGTAATGTCCAGACAGAGAGGGTCAATCACACAGTCTGGAGAGAGAATGTCAATCGCACTTTCCGGAGAGAGAGGGTCAATCGCACTGTCAAGAGCGAGAGTCAATCGCACTGTCCGGGGAGAAAGGGTCAATCACACTGTCCGGAGAGAGAGGGTCAATCACACTGTCAAGAGCGAGAGTCAATCGCACTGTCCGGAGAGAAAGGGTCAATCGCACTGTCCGGAGAGAGAGGGTCAATCGTACTGTCCAGAGAGTGAGGGTCAATCGTACTGTCCAGAGAGAGAGGGTCAATCGCACTGTTCGGAGAGAGACGGTCAATCGTACTGTCCAGAGACAGAGATTCAATCGCACTGTCAGGAGAGAGAGGGTCAATCACACTGTCCAGAGAGAGAGGGTCAATCGCACTGTTCGGAGAGAGAGGGTCAATCGCACTGTCCGGAGAGAGAGGGACAATCACACTGTCCGGAGAGAGAGGGTCAATCGCACTGTCCGGAGAGAGAGGGTCAATCGCACTGTCCGGAAAGAGGGTCAATCGCACAGTCCGGAGAGAGAGGGTCAATTGCACTCTCCGGAGAGAGAGGGTCAATCGCACTGTCCAGAGAGGTAGGGGCAATCGCACTGTCCAGAGAGAGAGGGGCAATCGCACTGTCCAGAGAGAAAGGGTCAATCGCACTGTCAGGAGAGAGAGGGTCAATCGCACTGTCCGGAGAGAGAGGGTCAATCGCATTGACGGAGAGAGAGGGTCAATCGCACTGTCCGGAGAGAGAGGGTCAATCACACTGTCCGGAGAGAGAGGGTCAATCGCACTGTCCGGAGAGAGAGGGTCAATCGCACTGTCCGAAGAGAGAGGGTCAATCGCACTGTCCGGAGAGAGAGGGTCAATCACACTGTCCGGAGAGAGAGGGTCAATCGCACTGTCTGGAGAGAGAGGGTCAATCACACTGTCTGGAGAGAGAGGGTCAATCGCACTGTCCGGAGAGAGAGGGTCAATCACACTGTCTGGAGAGAGAGGATCAAACACACTGTCTAGAGAGGGTCAATCGCCCTGTCCGGAGAGAGAGGGTCAATCGCACTGTCCGGAGAGGGAGGGTCAATCGCCCTGTCCGGAGAGAGAGGGTCAATCGCACTGTCTGGAGAGGGAGGGTCAATCACACTGTCCGGAGAGAGAGGGTCAAACACACTGTCTAGAGAGGGTCAATCGCACTGTCCGGAGAGAGAGGGTCAATCGCACTGTCCGGAGAGGGAGGGTCAATCGCCCTGTCCGGAGGGAGAGGGTCAATCGCACTGTCTGGAGAGGGAGGGTCAATCACACTGTCCAGAGAGAGAGGGTCAATCGCACTGTTCGGAGAGAGACGGTCAATGGTACTGTCCGGAGAGAGAGGGTCAATCGTACTGTCCAGAGAGAGAGGGTCAATCACACTGTCTGGAGAGAGAGGGTCAATCGCACTGTCCGGAGAGAGAGGGTCAATCACACTGTCCGGAGAGAAAGGGTCAATCACACTGTCCGGAGAGAGAGGGTCAATCGCACTGTCCAGAGAGAGAGGATCAATCGCACTGTCCGGAGAGCGAGGATTAATCGCATTGTCCGGGGAGAGAGGGTCAATCGCACTGTACGGAGAGAGAGGGTCAATCGTACTGTCCAGAGAGAGAGGGTCAATCGCACTGTCCGGAGAGAGAGGGTCAATCGCACTGTCCGGAGAGAGAGGATCAAACGCACTGTCCGGAGAGAAAGGGTCAATCACACTGTCTGGAGAGAGAATGTCAATCGCACTGTCCGGAGAGAGAGGGTCAATCGCACTGTCAAGAGCGAGAGTCAATCGCACTGTCCGGAGAGAAAGGGTCAATCACACTGTCCGGAGACAGAGGGTCAATCACACTGTCAAGAGCGAGAGTCAATCGCACTGTCCGGAGAGAAAGGGTCAATCGCACTGTCCGGAGAGAGAGGGTCAATCGTACTGTCCAGAGAGAGAGGGTCAATCGTACTGTCCAGAGAGAGAGGGTCAATCGCAGTGTTTAGAGAGAGAGGGTCAATCGCACTGTTCGGAGAGAGACGGTCAATCGCACTGTCCGGAGAGAGAGGGTCAATCGTACTGTCCGGCGACAGAGATTCAATCGCACTGTCAGGAGAGAGTGGGTCAATCACACTGTCCAGAGAGAGAGGGTCAATCGCACTGTTCGGAGAGAGACGGTCAATGGTACTGTCCGGAGAGAGAGGGTCAATCGTACTGTCCAGAGAGAGAGGGTCAATCACACTGTCTGGAGAGAGAGGGTCAATCGCACTGTCCGGAGAGAGAGGGTCAATCACACTGTCCGGAGAGAAAGGGTCAATCACACTGTCCGGAGAGAGAGGGTCAATCGCACTGTCCAGAGAGAGAGGATCAATCGCACTGTCCGGAGAGTGAGGGTCAATCGCACTGTCCGGAGAGAGAGGGTCAATCGCACTGTCTGGAGAGAGAGGGTCAATTGCAAGTCCGGAGTAGGATGGTCAATCGCACTGTCTGGATAGAGAGAGTCAATCACACTGTCCGGAGAGAGAGGCTCAATTGCACTGTCCGAAGAGGGAGTGTCAATCGCACTGTCCGGAGAGAGAGGCTCTATTGCACTGTCCGAAGAGGGAGGGTCAATTGCACTGTCCGGAGAGAGAGAGTCAATCGCACTGTCCGGAGAGAGAGGGACAATCACACTGTCCGGAGAGAGAGGGTCAATCGCACTGTCCGGTGAGAGAGGGTCAATCTCACTGTCCGGAGAGGGAGGGTCAATCGTACTGTCCAGAAAGAGAGGATCAATCACACTGTCTGGAGAGAGAAGGTCAATCGTAATGTCCAGACAGAGAGGGTCAATCACACAGTCTGGAGAGAGAATGTCAATCGCACTTTCCGGAGAGAGAGGGTCAATCGCACTGTCAAGAGCGAGAGTCAATCGCACTGTCCGGGGAGAAAGGGTCAATCACACTGTCCGGAGAGAGAGGGTCAATCACACTGTCAAGAGCGAGAGTCAATCGCACTGTCCGGAGAGAAAGGGTCAATCGCACTGTCCGGAGAGAGAGGGTCAATCGTACTGTCCAGAGAGTGAGGGTCAATCGTACTGTCCAGAGAGAGAGGGTCAATCGCACTGTTCGGAGAGAGACGGTCAATCGTACTGTCCAGAGACAGAGATTCAATCGCACTGTCAGGAGAGAGAGGGTCAATCACACTGTCCAGAGAGAGAGGGTCAATCGCACTGTTCGGAGAGAGACGGTCAATGGTACTGTCCGGAGAGAGAGGGTCAATCGTACTGTCCAGAGAGAGAGGGTCAATCGTACTGTCCAGAGAGAGAGGGTCAATCACACTGTCCGGAAGAGAGGGTCAATCGTACTGTCCAGAGAGAGAGGGTCAATCACACTGTCCGGAAAGAGAGGGTCAATCGTACTGTCCAGAGAGAGAGGGTCAATCACACTGTCCGGAAAGAGAGGGTTAATCGCACTGTCCGGAGAGAGAATGTCAATCACACTGTCCGGAAAGAGAGGGTCAATTGCACTGTCCGGAGAGAAAGGGTCAATCACACTGTCCGGAGAGAGAGGGTCAATCGAACTGTCCGGAGTAGGATGGTCAATCGCACTGTCTGGATAGAGAGGGTCAATCACAGTGTCCGGAGAGAGAGGCTCAATTGCACTGTCCGAGAGGGAGGGTCAATTGCACTGTCCGGAGAGAGAGGGTCAATCGCACTGTCTGGAGAGAGAGGGTCAATTGCACTGTCCGGAGTAGGATGGTCAATCGCACTGTCTGGATAGAGAGGGTCAATCACACTGTCCGGAAAGAGAGGCTCAATTGCACTGTCCGAAGAGGGAGGGTCAATTGCACTGTCCGGAGAGAGAGGGTCAATCGCACTGTCCGGAGAGAGAGGGTCAATCGCACTGTCTGGAGAGAGAGGGTCAATCGCACTGTCCGGAGAGAGAGGGTCAATCGCACTGTCCGCTTAGAGAGGGTCAATCGCACTGTCCGGACAGTGAGGTTCAATCACACTGTCCGGAGAGAGAGGGTTAATCGCGCTGTCTGGAGAGAGAGGGTCAATCGCACTGTCCGGAGAGAGAGGGTCAATCGCACTGTCCGGAGAGCGAAGATTAATCGCATTGTCCGGGGAGAGAGGGTCAATCGCACTGTATGGAGAGAGAGAGTCAATCGTACTGTCCAGAGAGAGAGGGTCAATCGCACTGTCCGGAGAGAGAGGGTCAATCGCACTGTCCAGAGAGAGAGGATCAATCGCACTGTCTGGAGAGAGACGGTCAATCGTACTGTCCAGAGAGAGAGGGTCAATCACACTGTCTGGAGAGAGAGGGTCAATCGCACTGTCAAGAGCGAGAGTCAATCGCACTGTCCGGAGAGAAAGGGTCAATCGCACTGTCCGGAGAGAAAGGGTTAATCGCACTGTCCGGAGAGAGAGGGTCAATCGTACCACCCAGAGAGAGAGGGTCAATCGTACTGTCCAGAGAGAGAGGGTCAATTGCACTGTCCAGAGAGAGAGGGTCAATCGCACTGTTCGGAGAGAGACGGTCAATGGTACTGTCCGGAGAGAGAGGGTCAATCGTACTGTCCAGAGAGAGAGGGAGAATCACACTGTCTGGAGAGAGAGGGTCAATCGCACTGTCCGGAGAGAGAGATTCAATCGCACTTTCCGGAGAGAAAGGGTCAATTGCACTGTCCAGAGTGGGAGTGTCAATCACACTGTCCGGAAAGAGAGGGTTAATCGCACTGTCCGGAGAGAGAATGTCAATCGCACTGTCTGGAGAGAGAGGGTCAATCACACTGTCCGGAGAGAGAGAGGGTCAATCGCACTGTCCGGAGAGAGAGGGTCAATCGCACTGTCCGGAGTAGGATGGTCAATCGCACTGTCTGGATAGAGAGGGTCATTCACACTGTCCGGAGAGAGAGGCTCAATTGCACTGTCCGAAGAGGGAGGGTCAATTGCACTGTCCGGAGAGAGAGGGTCAATCGCACTGTCCGGAGAGAGAGGGTCAATCGCACTGTCCGGAGAGAGAGGGTCAATCGCACTGTCCGGAGAGAAAGGGTCAATCACACTGTCCGGAGAGAGAGGGTCAATCGCACTGTCCAGAGAGAGAGGATCAATCGCACTGTCCGGAGAGTGAGGGTCAATCACACTGTCCGGAGAGAGAGGGTCAATCGCACTGTCTGGAGAGAGAGGGTCAATTGCACTGTCCGGAGTAGGATGGTCAATCGCACTGTCTGGATAGAGAGGGTCATTCACACTGTCCGGAGAGAGAGGCTCAATTGCACTGTCCGAAGAGGGAGGGTCAATTGCACTGTCCGGAGAGAGAGGGTCAATCGCACTGTCCGGAGAGAGAGGGTCAATCGCACTGTCCGGTTAGAGAGGGTCAATCGCACTGTCTGGAGAGAGAGGGTCAATCGCACTGTCCGGAGAGAGAGGGTCAATCGCACTGTCCGGAGAGCGAGGATTAATCGCATTGTCCGGGGAGAGAGGGTCAATCGCACTGTCCAGAGAGAGAGGGTCAATCGCACTGTCTGGAGAGAGAGGGTCAATCGCACTGTCCAGAGAGAGAGGATCAATCGCACTGTCTGGAGAGAGACGGTCAATCGTACTGTCCAGAGAGAGAGGGTCAATCACACTGTCTGGAGTGAGAGGGTCCATCACACTGTCTGGAGAGAGAATGTCAATCGCACTGTCCGGAGAGAGAGGGTCAATCGCACTGTCAAGAGCGAGAGTCAATAGACTGTCCGGAGAGAAAGGGTCAATCACACTGTCCGGAGAGAGAGGGTCAATCACACTGTCCGGAGAGAGTGGGTCAATCACACTGTCAAGAGCGAGAGTCAATCGTACTGTCCAGAGAGAGAGGGTCAATCGCACTGTGCAGAGAGAGAGGGTCAATCGCACTGTTCGGAGAGAGACGGTCAATCGTACTGTCCGGAGAGAGAGGGTCAATCGTACTGTCCGGAGAAAGAGATTCAATCGCACTGTCAGAAGAGAGAGGGTCAATCACACTGTCCAGAGAGAGAGGGTCAATCGCACTGTTCGGAGAGAGACGGTCAATGGTACTGTCCGGAGAGAGAGGGTCAATTGTACTGTCCAGAGAGAGAGGGTCAATCACACTGTCTGGAGAGAGAGGGTCAATCGCACTGTCCGGAGAGAAAGGGTCAATTGCACTGTCCAGAGTGGGAGTGTCAATCACACTGTCCGGAAAGAGAGGGTTAATCGCACTCTCTGGAGAGAGAGGGTCAATTACACTGTCCGGAGAGATAGGGTCAATCGCACTGTCCGGAGAGAAAGGGTCAGTCACACTGTCCGGAGAGTGAGGGTCAATCGCACTGTCCGGAGAGAGAGGGTCAATCGCACTGTCTGGAGAGAGAGGGTCAATTGCACTGTCCGGAGTAGGATGGTCAATCGCACTGTCTGGATAGAGAGGGTCAATCACACTGTCCGGAGAGAGAGGCTCAATTGCACTGTCCGAAGAGGGAGGGTCAATTGCACTGTCCGGAGAGAGAGGGTCAATCGCACTGTCCGGAGAGAGAGGTTCAATCGCACTGTCCGGAGAGAGAGGGTCAATCGCACTGTCCGGAGAGAGAGGGTCAATCGCACTGTCCGGTTAGAGAGAGTCAATCGCACTGTCTGGACAGAGACGTTCAATCACACTGTCCGGAGAGAGAGGGTCAATCGCACTGTCTGGAGAGAGAGGGTCAATCGCACTGTCCGGAGAGAGAGGGTCAATCGCACTGTCCGGTTAGAGAGGGTCAATCGCACTGTCCGGACAGAGAGGTTCAATCACACTGTCCGGAGAGAGAAGGTTAATCGCGCTGTCTGGAGAAAGAGGGTCAATCGCACTGTCCGGAGAGAGAGGGTCAATCACATTGTCCGGGGAGAGAGGGTCAATCACACTGTCCGGAGAGAGAGGGTCAATCGCACTGTCCGGAGAGAGAGATTCAATCGCACTGTCCGGAGAGAAAGGGTCAATTGCACTGTCCAGAGAAGGAGGGTGAATCGCACTGTCCGGAAATAGAGGTTCAATCACACTGTCCGGAGAGAGAATGTCAATCACACTGTCTGGAGAGAGAGGGTCAATCACACTGTCCGGAGAGAGAGGGTCAATCGCACTGTCCGGAGAGAATGGGTCAATCACACTGTCCGGAGAGAGAGGGTCAATTTCACTGTCCGGAAAGAAAGGGTCAATCGCACTGTCCGGAGAGAGAGGGTCAATCGCACTGTCCAGAGAGAGAGGATCAATCGCACTGTCCGGAGAGAGAGGGTCATTCGCACTGTCCGGAGAGAGATGGTCAATCGCACTGTCCGGAGAGAGAGGGTCAATTGCACTGTCCGGAGAGGGATGGTCAATCGCACTGTCTGGATAGAGAGGGTCAATCACACTGTCCGGAGAGAGAGTGTCAATCGCACTGTCCGGAGTGAGAGGGTCAATCACACTGTCCGTAGATAGAGGGTCAATCACACTGTCTGGGAGAGAGGGACAATCACACTGTCCGGAGATAGAGGGTCAATCGCACTGTCCGGAGAGAGGGAGAGTCAATCGCACTGACCGGGGAGAGGGGCAGTCGCATTGTCCGGAGAGAGAGGGTCAATCGCACTGTCCGGAGAGAGAGGCTCAATAGCACTGTCCGAAGAGGGAGGGTCAATTGCACTGTCCGGAGAGAGAGGGTCAATCGCACTGTCCGGAGAGAGAGGGTCAATCGCACTGTCCGGAGAGGGAGGGTCAATCGCACTGTCCGGAGAGAGAGGGTCAATCGCACTGTCCGTAGATAGAGGGTCAATCGCACTGTCCGGAGAGAGAGGGTCAATCACACTGTCCGGAGATAGAGGGTCAATTGCACTGACCGGAGAGAGAGGTTCAATCGCACTGTCCGGAGAGAGAGGGTCAATCGCACTGTCTGGAGAGCGAGGATTAATCGCATTGTCCGGTGAGAGAGGGTCAATCACACTGTCCGGAGAGAAAGGGTTAATCGCGTTGTCTGGAGAGAGAGGGTCAATCGTACTGTCCAGAGAGAGAGGGTCAATCGCACTGTCCGGAGAGAGAGGGTCAATCAAACTGTCTGGAGAGAGAGGGTCAATCGCACTGTCTGGAGAGAGAGGGTCAATCACACTGTGCGGAGAGAGAGGGTCAATCACACTGTCCGGAGAGAGAGTGTCAATCGCACTGCCCGGAGAGAAAGGGTCAATCGAATTGTCCGGAGAGAAAGGGTAAATCAGACTGTCCGGAGAGAGAGGGTCAATCGCACTGTCAGGAGAGAAAGGTTCAATCGCACTGTCTGGAGAGTGAGGGTCAGTCGCACTGTCCGGAGAGAGAGAGTCAATCGCACTGACCAGGGAGAGGGGCAATCACACTGTCTGGAGAGAGAGGGTACAATCACACTGTCCGGAGAGAGAGGGTCAATCACACTGTCCGGAGAGAGAGTGTCAATCGCACTTTCCGGAGAGAGAGGGTCAATCGCACTGTCCGGAGAGAGAGGGTCAATCGCACTGTCCGGAGAGAGATTGTCAATCGCACTGTCTGGAGAGAGAGGGTCAATCACACTGTCCGGAGAGAGAGAGTCAATCGCACTGTCTGGAGAGAGAGGGTCAATCGCACTGTCCAGAGAGAGAGTGTCAATCGCACTGTCCGGAGAGAGAGCGTCAATCGCGCTGTCCGGAGAGTGTCAATCTCACTGTCTTCGGAGAGAGGGTCAATCGCACTGTCCGGAGAGAGAGTGTCAATCTCACTGTCTTCGGAGAGAGGGTCAATCGCACTGTCCGGAGAGAGAGTGTCAATCTCACTGTCTTCGGAGAGAGGGTCAATCACACTGTCCGGAGAGAGAGGGTCAATCGCACTGTCCGGGGAGAGAGGGTTAAATCGCACTGTCTGGAGAGAGAGGGTTAATTCGCACTGTCCGGTCGTGGGCCTATTTATTCGTGGGGGCCATTATTGGGAGCTATTTATTATTGGGAGCTATTTATTACTGGTCACCATTAGAGGGGCTCTTTATTTGTAGAGGCATAGCAGCAGTCCATCCAGTCACGACATATCTGACCTGGAAATACTCAATCATTATACTGGGTATAAAAGTCAATGTGAAAGAAATGTTCTATTCGTCACCTTCAGTAAAAGGTCAATAACTCAGAGCGTCTAGAATGGTGCAATTGTGAGAGGAGGGTCGGAGAGGGGGCGGCAGAGGGGAGGGAACTGAATATTTGGGTTTATTGTCAAATATTAGTCGGCAGACCAACGTTCGGAGAATCTATGGAAAGCAAACCTGTAAACCCACAGGAACCTTCCCAAAAACGAAACACAAGGAGTTAATTAGCCCTTTGAAGAATGGAGTAAAATTAACTGCAGACTTCAGTAAAGCTCAGAAATCCCAACATAAAGGAGATTTGATCGAGGTGAATGTCAAAATGTGATGAGGAGTAAATAGCTGGCTGTGAATCAACACTACTCAAAGCTTCTCTCCTACACAACATCGAGTTTCCCCGAGTTCATCCCTCAGATACTGCTTTCCTAAAGTTGAATGGGTTTCTGCTAAAATCAGTTTACTTTTACTGGTTTCTCACTGTATAAAAGTTAATTGGATCTGTGTTTTAAGTGCTGCCTCCTGATCAGGACGTTAATAATGCTGCTTCCCATCACATCCTACATGTGTGTGGACATTGGTACACTGATGTTTGTACAAATCACAAGGTGCTGATTCACAACAACCAACTGATGAGAGGAAGCTTTGTTGTGTCTGGTGAAAATTAGATTGGATATCTTTAAGTAACTAAGGTGACAAATTATTTAGTGCAGACAGGCTGCTTTCAGAGACACGATTCAACTCATTGATGAGTTAAAGCAGCTCCACTATTAGAGACCAATAAGAACTTGAGTTTGGTGTAAAAATCAAATGAATTGAGCTGGTCTTTGTGTTCTGGTCACGTAGACACTCCCAACAAATCCAGTTCTGGAGACAGTTCAAACCTTGGTTAAAATACAAAATAATTGTCAACTGCTTTTTGTTTTCTTCATTACAAAGGGCACAAGAGGCTTGTTTCACGACTCTCTAACTTATCTCCTCCATCCTGTGGAAATACATCTCAACCAGTTCAAGCTCAGACCCAACTAGACCAACGCTATTAACCCAGAGACAGGCAGCACAACCCATCACCATTCACACACCATTGCACCACATCCCATCACCATTCATACACTAATGCACCACATCCCATCACCATTCACATTGATTCTGTGAGTAAACAGAGCAGGCGATTCGGTGAGTAAACAGGGTGGGAGATTCTGTGAGTATAAAGAGAGGGAGATTCTGAGAGTAAACAGGGCGGGAGATTCTGTGAGTAAACAGGGCGGGAGATTCTGTGAGTAAACAGAGCGGGAGATTCTGTGAGTAAACAGGGCGGGAGATTCTGTGAGTAAACAGGGCGGGAGATTCTGTGAGTAAACAGAGCGGGAGATTCTGTGAGTAAACAGGGCGGGAGATTCTGTGAGTAAACAGAGCGGGAGATTCTGTGAGTAAACAGAGCGGGAGATTCTGTGAGTAAACAGAGCGGGAGATTCTGTGAGTAAACAGGGCGGGAGATTCTGTGAGTAAACAGAGCGGGCGATTCTGTGAGTAAACAGGGCGGGAGATTCTGAGAGTAAACAGGGCGGGAGATTCTGTGAGTAAACAGAGCGGGAGATTCTGAGAGTAAACAGAGCGGGAGATTCTGAGAGTAAACAGAGCGGGAGATTCTGAGAGTAAACAGAGCGGGAGATTCTGAGAGTAAACAGAGCGGGAGATTCTGAGAGTAAACAGAGCGGGAGATTCTGAGAGTAAACAGAGCGGGAGATTCTGAGAGTAAACAGAACGGGAGATTCTGAGAGTAAACAGAGCGGGAGATTCTGTGAGGAAACAGAGCGGGAGATTCTGTGAGTAAACAGGGTGGGAGATTCTGAGAGTAAACAGAACGGGAGATTCTGAGAGTAAACAGGGCGGGAGATTCTGTGAGTAAACAGAACGGGAGATTCTGAGAGTAAACAGAGCGGGAGATTCTGTGAGGAAACAGAGCGGGAGATTCTGTGAGGAAACAGGGCGGGAGATTCTGAGAGTAAACAGAGCGGGAGATTCTGTGAGTAAACAGAGCGGGAGATTCTGTGAGTAAACAGAACGGGAGATTCTGTGAGTAAACAGAGCGGGAGATTCTGTGAGTAAACAGGGTGGGAGATTCTGAGAGTCAACAGGGCGGGAGATTCTGTGAGTAAACAGAGCGGGAGATTCTGTGAGTGAACAGAGCGGGAGATTCTGTGAGTAAACAGGGTGGGAGATTCTGAGAGTAAACAGAACGGGAGATTCTGAGAGTAAACAGGGCGGGAGATTCTGTGAGTAAACAGAACGGGAGATTCTGAGAGTAAACAGAGCGGGAGATTCTGTGAGGAAACAGAGCGGGAGATTCTGTGAGGAAACAGGGCGGGAGATTCTGAGAGTAAACAGAGCGGGAGATTCTGTGAGTAAACAGAGCGGGAGATTCTGTGAGTAAACAGAACGGGAGATTCTGTGAGTAAACAGAGCGGGAGATTCTGTGAGTAAACAGGGTGGGAGATTCTGAGAGTAAACAGGGCGGGAGATTCTGTGAGGAAACAGGGCGGGAGATTCTGTGAGTAAACAGAGCGGGAGATTCTGTGAGTAAACAGAGCGGGAGATTCTGTGAGTAAACAGGGTGGGAGATTCTGAGAGTAAACAGAACGGGAGATTCTGAGAGTAAACAGAGCGGGAGATTCTGTGAGGAAACAGAGCGGGAGATTCTGTGAGGAAACAGGGCGGGAGATTCTGAGAGTAAACAGAGCGGGAGATTCTGTGAGTAAACAGAGCGGGAGATTCTGTGAGTAAACAGAACGGGAGATTCTGTGAGTAAACAGAGCGGGAGATTCTGTGAGTAAACAGGGTGGGAGATTCTGAGAGTCAACAGGGCGGGAGATTCTGTGAGTAAACAGAGCGGGAGATTCTGTGAGTAAACAGAGCGGGAGATTCTGTGAGTAAACAGGGCGGGAGATTCTGTGAGTAAACAGGGCGGGAGATTCTGTGAGTAAACAGGGCGGGAGATTCTGTGAGTAAACAGGGCGGGAGATTCTGTGAGTAAACAGGGCGGGAGATTCTGAGAGTCAACAGGGCGGGAGATTCTGTGAGTAAACAGGGCGGGAGATTCTGTGAGTAAACAGAGTGGGAGATTCTGAGAGTAAACAGGGCGGGAGATTCTGAGAGTAAACAGAGTGGGAGATTCTGAGAGTAAACAGGGCGGGAGATTCTGTGAGGAAACAGGGCGGGAGATTCTGTGAGTAAACAGAGCGGGAGATTCTGAGAGTAAACAGAGCGGCGGCAGTAGCGGGAGCGGTGGACCTGCGAGGGAGCAGCGGCTGTGGGAGAAAATAAAGGTTGGTGATTTTCAGGCACAGTCGAGCAGCGGCAGCAGCGGCAGAATTCGAGAGTGACGTCACAGTACAGAAAGTGACGCTGGCGCAGGGGAAGAAGCTGATTGGTGAGCAGTGGGTGAGTGCTTTTTTTTTCTTCAATTTTATGTTTATTTCTTTTAAGGTAGTTCATAGTTAAGGTAGTTCGGGAGAGCGAGAATCTGAGAATTTAAATTTGAGATAAGAGATTTTTAATTAAAAGTATGGCAGGGGACCTCAGTCCCGTGCATTGCACGGCCTGCAGCATGTGGGAATTCCTAGATGCTTCTTGCAGTCAGGATGACCACATGTGCAGTAAGTGCCAACAGTTTGGCCAACTTGAGATCCGGTTTTCGGAGCTCGAGCGTCAGCTGGAGGCACTGCGGTGTATCCGCGAGGCTGAGAGTTACGTGGATAGCAGGTTTTTAGATGTGGTCACCCCGCAGCTTAAGAAATTGCAGTCAGAGAGGGAATGGGAGACCACCAGTCAGAAGAAGGGGGGCAGGCAGGTAGTCAGGCATCTCACTCAACAACCGTTTTTCTGTGTTGGAAAATGGTGAAAGTGACGGTTCCTCTGGGGAGTGCAGCCAGAGCCAAGTTCATGGCACTGTGGGTGGCTCAGCTGCACAAGGGGGGAGGAGTAACAGTGGATGGGCAATAGTGGTAGGAGACTCAATAGTGAGGGGTGCAGACAGACGTTTCTGCGGCTGCAGACGTGACTCCAGGATGGTATGTTGCCTCCCTGGTGCCAGGGTCAAGGATGTCACTGAACGGCTGCAGGGCATTCTGAAGGGGGAGGGCGAACAGTCAGAGGTCGTGGTTCACATTGGTACCAACGACATAGGTAGAAAGAGGGATGAGGTCCTGCAACAAGAATTTAGGGAGCTACATAGCAGATTAAAAAGCAGGACCTCAAAAGTTGTAATCTCTGGATTACTACCGGTGCCATGTGCTAGTGAGTATAGGAATAGAAGGATACAGCAGATGAATGCGTGGCTAAAGAGTTAGTGCAGGAGGGAGGGCTTTAGTTTCCTGGATCACTGCGTCTGTTTCTGGGGGAGGTGGGACCTGTACAAGTCAGACGGGTTGCACCTGAACGGGACCAACATCCTTGCGGGGAGGTTTGCTAGTGCTGTTGCGGGGGGTTTAAACTAACTTGGCAGGGGGATGGGATACGGAGTGGAGCTATAGTAGGGGGTGATGCACAGCCAAATATAGAGGAAAAAACAAGTCAGCCTGGAAGGCAGAGCAAATATGTAACGGCACAAGGGAGTATGGCAAGGCTGGATGGCATTTATTTTAATGCAAGGAGTCTTGCGAGTAAGGCAGATGAATTGAAGGTGTTGATGAACACATGGGAGTATGATATTGTTGCTATCACAGAGACATGGTTGAGGGAGGGGTAGGACTGGCAACTCAATATTCCGGGGTATAGAATCTTTAGGCGAGACAGAGGGGGGTGTAAAAGAGGAGGGGGTGTCGCAATATTAATCAAGGAGTCAATTATTGCAGTAAGGAGGGATGATATCTTAGCAAGTTCCTCTAATGAGGCCATATGGGTAGAACTTAAAAACAAAAAGGGGGCAAGCACTTTGCTGGGAGTGTACTATAGGCACCTAAACAGTCATGGGGAGATAGAGGAACAGATATGCAGGCAAATCTCAGAGAAGTGTAGAAATAATAGGGTAATAATAGGAGGGGATTTCAACTTCCCAATATTAACTGGGATAGTCAGAGTGTGAAAGGCTTATAGGGTGCGGAATTCTTAAAGTGCATCCAGGAGAGCTTTTTGAGCCAGCACGTAGAAAGTCCAACAAGAGAGGGGGCGATACTGGATCTAATTCTAGGGAATGTAGCCGGGCAAGTGGTAGAAGTGTCAGTAGGAGAGCATTTTGGTGACAGTGACCATAATTCGGTGAGATTTAAGGTAGTCATGGAAAAGGACAAAGAAGGACCGGAAATAAAGGTTCTAAATTGGGGGAAGGCCGGTTTTAATATGATAAGGCAGGATCTGGCCAAAGTGGACTGGGATCAGCTACTTGTAGGAAAATCCACATCAGAGCAGTGGGAGTCATTCAGAAAGGAAATAGAGTACAGCGCCAACATGTTCCTGTAAAGGTCAAGGGTGGGACCAACAAGTCCAGGAAACTCTGGATGTCAAGGGATATACAAGAATGGATTAGGAAAAAAAGGGAGGCTTTTGGCAGATACAAAAGACGAAAAACAGTGGAAGCCCTAGAGGAGTATAGAAAGTGCAGGGGGGTACTTAAAAAATAAATTAGGAGAGCGAAGAGGGGGCATGAAAAAACACTGGCGGACAAAATAAAGGAAAATCCCAAGGTGTTTTATAAGTATATTAAGGGCAAGAGGATAACCAGGGAAAGAGTAGGGCCCATTAGGGACCAAAGTGGCAATCTGTGTGTAGAGTCGGAAGATGTAGGTGAGGTTTTAAATGAAGATTTTGCATCTGTGTTCACTATGGAGAAGGACGATGTAGGCATAGAAATCAGACAGGGGGATTGTGATATACTTGAACAAATTAGCATTGAGAGGGAGGAGTTACTCGCGGTTTTAGCGGGCTTAAAAGTGGATAAATCCCCAGGCTCAGACGAGATGTATCCCAGGCTGCTGTGTGAGGCAAGGGAGGAGATTGCAGGGGCTCTGACACAAATTTTCAGAACCTCTCTGGCCACAGGGGATGTCCAAAATTGAGAGGTCGCACAACACCAGGTTATAGTCCAACAGTTTTATTTGAAATCACAAGCTTTCGGAGCTATCGATTTGCTCCTTCCTCAGGTGACTTCACCTGAGGAAGGAGCAAATCGATAGCTCCGAAAGCTTGTGATTTCAAATAAAACTGTTGGACTATAACCTGGTGTTGTGCGACCTCTCAATTTTGTCCACCCCAGTCCAACACCGGCATCTCCGCACAGGGGATGTGCCAGAGGACTGGAGAACAGCTAACGTAGTACCATTATTCAAGAAGGGTAGTAGGGATAAACCAGGGAATTACAGGCCAGTGAGCCTAACATCAGTAGTGGGGAAATGATTGGAAAAATTCTGAGGGACAGAATTAGTCTCCACTTGGAGAGGCAAGGATTAATCAAGAATAGTCAGCATGGCTTTGTCAGGGGGAGATCATGTCTAACCAATTTGATTGAATTTTTCGAGGGGGTGAATAGGTGTGCAGATGAGGGTAGTGCAGTTGATGTAGTCTACATGGACTTCAGTAAGGCTTTTGACAAAGTCCCGCATGGGAGACTGTTCAAGGAGGTAAGAGCCCATGGGATCCAGGGCAATTTGGCACATTGGATCCAAAATTGGCTCAGTGGCAGGAGGCAGAGGGTGATGGTAAAGGTTGTTTTTGTGACTGGAAGCCTGTGTCCAGTGGTGTACCGCAGGAATCAGTACTGGGTCCCTTGCTGTTTGTAGTGTACATTAATGATTTAGATATGAATGTAGGAGGTATGATCAGTAAGTTGGCAGATGACACGAAAATTGGTGGAGTGGTAAATAGCGAGGAGGGAAGCCTCAGGCTACAGGACGATATAGACGGGTTGGTCAGATGGGTAGAACAGTGGCAAATGGAATTTAACCCTGAAAAGTGTGAGGTGATGCATTTTGGGAGGACTAACAAGGCAAGGGAATACACAATGAATGGTAGGACCCTAGGAAGGACAGAGGATCAGAGGGACCTTGGTGTGCATGTACATAGATCCCTGAAGGCAGCAGGACAGGTAGATAAGGTGGTTAAAAAGGCATATGGGATACTTGCCTTCATTAGCCGAGGCATAGAATATAAGAGCAGTGAGGTTATGATGGAGCTGTACAAAATGCTAGTTAGGCCACAGCTGGAATACTGTGTGCAGTTCTGGTCGCCACACTATAGAAACATAGAAACATAGAAAATAGGTACAGGAGTAGACCATTCGGTCCTTCGAGCCTGCACCGCCATTCAATGCGTTCATGGCTGAACATGCTACCTCAGTACCCCATTCCTGCTTTCTCGCCATACCCCTTGATCCCCTTAGTTGTGAGTGTTATATCTAACTCCCTTTTGAATATATTTAGCGAACTGGCCTCAACAACCTTCTGTGGAAGAGAATTCCATAGATTCACCACTCTCTGGGTGAAGAAGTTCCTCCTCAGCTCAGTCCTAAATGGCTTCCCCTTAATCCTTAGACTGTGACCCCTGGTTCTAGTTTTCCCTACCATTGGGAACATTCTGCCCGCATCTAATTTGTCTAAACCAGTCAGGATTTTAAATGTCTCTATAAGATCCCCCCTCATTCTTCTGAACTCCAGAGGATACAAGTTCAGTTGACCCAATCTTTCTTGATATGTCAGTCCGGCCATCCCAGGAATCAATCTAGTGAACCTTCGCTGCACTCCCTCAATAGCAAGAATGTCCTTCCTTAAGTTAGGAGACCAAAACTGCGCACAATACTCCAGGTGTGGCCTCACCAAGGCCCTGTACAACTGTAGCATCACCTCCCTACTCCTGTACTCAAACCCCCTTGCTATGAAGGCCATCATTCCGTTTGCTTTCTTGACTGCCTGCTGCACTTGCATTCCCACCTTCAGTGACTGATGTACCATGACGCCCAGGTCTCGTTGCACGTCCCCTTTCCCTAATCTGCCACCATTCAGGTAATAGTCCACCTCTCTATTTTTACCACCAAAGTGGATAACCTCACATTTATCCACATTGTACTTCATCTGCCATACATTTGCCCATTCACCCAACCTGTCCAAGTCACTCTGTAGCCTCCTAGCATCCTCCTCATTGTTCACACTGCCTCCCAATTTAGTGTCATCCGCAAATTTGGAGATATTACATTTAATCCCTTTGTCCAAATCATTAATATATAATGTAAACAGCTGGGGTCCCAGCACCGAACCCTGCGGTACCCCGCTGGTCACTGCCTGCCATTCTGAAAAGTACCGATTCACTCCTACTCTTTGTTTCCTGTGTGCCAACCAGTTCTCAATCCAATAGCAAAATACTGCGGATGCTGGAAATCTGAAATAACAACAGAAAACGCTGGAAAAACTCAGCAGGCCAGGCAGCATCCGTGGAGAGAGAAAGAGAGTTAACGTTTCAGGTCGATGACCTTTCATCAGAACTGTTCTCAATCCACGTCAAAACATTACCCCCAATCCCATGTGCTTTAACTTTGCTCACCAATCTCTTGTGTGGGACCTTGTCGAAGGCCTTCTGAAAGTCCAAATACACCACATCCACTGGTTCCCCCCTGTCCACCCTATTGGAAACATCCTCAAAAAATTCCAGAAGATTTGTCAAGCATGATTTCCCTTTCACAAATCCATGCTGACTTGGACCTATCATGTCATCACTTTCCAAATGGTCTGTTATGACATCTTTAATAATTGCTTCCATCATTTTACCCACGACCGATGTCAGGCTGACCGGTCTATAATTCCCTGCTTTCTCCCTCCCTCCTTTTTTAAAAAGAGGGGTTACATTGGCCACCCTCCACTCCATCGGAACTGATCCAGAGTCTAAGGAATGTTGGAAAATGATCGTCAATGCATCCACTATTTCCAAGGCCACCTCCTTAAGTACTCTGGGATGCAGACCATCAGGCCCCGGGGATTTTTCAGCCTTCAGTCCCATCAATTTCCCCAATACCTTTTCCCGACTAATAAGGATTTCCCTCAGCTCCTCCCTCTTACCAGATCCTCTGACCCCTTTTATTTCCGGCAGGTTGTGTGTGTCCTCCACAGTAAACACCGAACCAAAGTACTTGTTCAATTGATCTGCCATTTCCTTGTTCCCCATTACGACTTCCCCTGTTTCCGACTGCAGGGGACCTACGTTTGTTTTTACTAACCTCTTTCTTTTTACATATTTATAGAAGCTTTTGCAGTCCATTTTAATGTTCTCTGCAAGCTTCCTTTCATATTTTATTTTCCCTGCCCTAATCAAACCCTTCGTCCTCCTCTGCTGAGTTTTGAAGTTCTCCCAGTCCCCGGGTTTGCTGCTACTTCTGGCCAATTTGTATGCAACTTCCTTGGTTTTAATACTATCCCTGATTTCCCTTGTTAGCCATGGTTGAGCCACCTTCCCTTTTTTATTTTTATGCCAGACCGGGATGTACAATTGTTGTAGTTGATCCATGCGATCTCTAAATGTCTGCCATTGCCCTTCCACTGATAGCCCCTTAAATATCGCTTGCCAATTTAACCTCGCCAATTCACGCCTCATACCCTCAAAGTTGCCCTTATTTAAGTTCTGGACCATGGTCTCTGACTTAACTGTTTCCTTCTCCATCCTAATGTAGAACTCCACCATACTATGGTCACTCTTCCCCAGGGGGCCTCGTACCACAAGATTGCTGATTAGTCCCTCCTCATTACACAACACCCAGTCCAGGATGGCCTCCCCTCGAGTTGGTTCCTCAACATATTGGTTTAGGAAACCATCCCTTAAACACTCCAGGAAATCCTCCTCCACCGTATTGCTTCCAGTTTGAGTAGCCCAATCTATATGCATATTAAAGTCACCCATGATAACTGCCGTGCCTTTTTTGCACGCACCTCTGATTTCCTGTTTCATACCCTCCCCCACCTCACTACTGCTGTTTGGAGGTCTGTACACAACTCCCACTAACGTTTTCTGCCCTTTGGTGTTCTGCAGCTCAACCCATATTGATTCCACATCCTCCAAGCTGATGTCCTTCCTAGCTATTGCATTAATCTCCTCTTTAACGAGCAATGCTACCCCACCCCCTTTTCCTTTTATTCTATCCTTTCTGAATGTTGAATACCCCTGGATGTTCAGTTCCCAGCCTTGATTGTTCTGGAGCCACGTCTCTGTAATCCCAATCACATCGTATCCGTTAACATCTATTTGCACAGTCAATTCATCCACCTTATTACGGATACTCCTTGCATTAAGACACAGAGCCTTTAGGCTTGTTTTATTAACATCCTTTGTCCTTTTAGACTTATGATTTAGTATGGCCCTTTGTGTTTCTTGCCTTTGTTTACTCGGCCTTCCCCTATTGTTTCTCACCCTTCTAACATTTGTTTCTGACTGCATATTACTTCCCCCTGTTTCGCTACATAGGTTCCCATTCCCCTGCCATATTAGTTTAAATCCTCCCGAACTGCTTTAGCAAATATTACCCCGAGGACATCGGTTCTAGTCCTGCCCAAGTGCAGACCGTCCCTTTTGTACAGGTCCCACTTCCCCCAGAACTGGTTCCAATGCCTCAGGAATTTGAATCCCTCCCTCCTGCACCACTGCTCAAGCCACGTATTCAATCAATATAGGAAGGATGTGATTGCATTGGAGAGGGTGCAGAGGAGATTCACCAGGATGTTACCTGGGCTGGCGCGTTTCAGCTGTGAAGAGAGACTGGACAGGCTGGGGTTGTTTTCCTTAGAGCAGAGAAGGCTGAGGTGGGACCTGATTGAGGTGTTCAAAATTATGAGGGGCATAGATAGGGCAGATAGAAAGGAA
Source organism: Squalus acanthias (assembly GCA_030390025.1). NCBI lineage: Eukaryota > Metazoa > Chordata > Chondrichthyes > Squaliformes > Squalidae > Squalus > Squalus acanthias. The sequence goes on along the minus strand of CM059433.1, from coordinate 39,317,976 downwards.
CATTTCCCCTTAGAAGAGGGGTCAATAACCAGGGGGCATAGTTTCAAGGTAAGGGGCATGAGGATAAGAGGGGATTTGAGGAAAAACTTTTTCACCCAAAGGGTGTTTGGAATCTGGAACTCACTGCCTGAAAGGGTGGGAGAGGCAGGAACCCAAACAACATTCAAGAAGCATTTAGACGATCACTTGAAACGCCATAGCATACAAGGCTACGGACCAAGTGCTGGAAAATGGAAGTAGAATAGACAGGGCTTGATGGCCGGCGCAGACACGATGGGCTGCAGGGCCTCTTTCTGTGCTGTATAACTCTATGATTCTATGACTATGACACACCATTGCACCACATCCCATCACCATTGACACACCATTGCACCACATCCCATCACCATTGACACACCATTGCACCACATCCCATCACCATTCACACACCATTGCACCACATCCCATCACCATTCACACACCATTGCACCACATCCCATCACCATTCACACACTAATGCACCACATCCCATCACCATTCAGACACTAATGCACCACATCCAATCACCATTCACACACTAATGCACCACATCCCATCACCATTCAGACACTAATGCACCACATCCCATCACCATTCACACACTAATGCACCACATCCCATCACCATTCACACACTAATGCACCACATCCCGTCACCATTCACACACTAATTCACCACATCCATCACCATTCACACACTAATTCACCACATCCATCACCATTCACACACCATTGCACCACATCCCATCACCATTCACAAACCATTGCACCACATCCCATCACCATTCACACACCATTTCACCACATCACATTACCATTCACACACCATTGCACCACATCCCATCACCATTTACACACTAATGCACCAAATCCCATCACCATTCGCACACTAATGCACCAAATCCCATCACCAATCACACACTAATGCACCACATCCCATCACCATTCACACACCATTGCACCACATCCAATCACCATTCACACACTAATGCACCACATCCCATCACAATTCACACACTAATGCACCACATCCCATCACCATTCACACACTAATGCACCACATCGCATCACCATTCTCACACAAATACACCACATCACATCACCATTCACACACCAGTAACAAGGGTTGCAGTAGACACTCGACCACTGTAATGGGGCCATGTCATTTTGCAGGGGAAGAATTCTATTTGGGGCCATATTGGACGACTGCAGCTTTCAGAATGGGTTACGTTGGGAAAATTAGCACGGGTTCCTGCTTCTGATTGCTGTCCAGTGAATGGTTGTTTGCTAGAAGTGTGCATTTGTGAACATCAGGCAAGCCAGGATTAAGCTTGGGTGTGTAAATCCCCTCTCGCTCCCTCCATGGTCAAGGAGCCAGGGTTAGTAAGAGACAGAGTAGGGATAAAGGGTTAGTTCTCGGATTGGCAGGAAGTGATGAGTGGTGTTCCCCAGGGATCTGTATTGGGGCCTCAGCTTTTCACCATATGTATCAGTGAATTGGATGAAGGAATTGAGAGTTGTATATCCAAGTTTTCAGATGACATTAAGTTAGGAGGTGCAGTATGTTGTGAAGTCATCCACTTTGGATCTGAGAACGGTGAATCGAAATGTTTGCTTAATAGTGAAAGACGAGGAGCTGTGGAGGAGCAAAGTGTGTCCAGGTACACAATCACTAAAAACAGGTGCACAGGTTCAAAAAGGCAAAATGGAATATTGATAATGATGCTTCAGTTGTACAGAGCCTTGGTCAGACCCCATCTGGAGTACTGCATTCAGTTTTGGGCACGGAACCTCAACAAAGATATATTGGCCTTGGAATGGATACAGTGCAGATTCACCAGAATGATACCCGGGCTCAAAGGATTAAATTATGAAGACAGGTTGTGTAAACTTGGCTTATAGACCCATGAGTTTTGATGGTTAAGGGGTGATCTAATCAAGGGATTGAAAATGGTTCAGGAATTTGATGGGGTAGATACAGAGAAATTATATCCTCTGGTGGGGGAATCAACAACAAGAGGGCATAATCTTAAAATTAGAGCTTAGGCCATTTTGAATGGAAATCGGGCAGCACTTTGGTGGGAGAAAAACCAAAGGATGGAAATCTGGAACTCTCTCTTTCCCCCCCACTCGACAAAAAGGCAGTGGATGCTGGGGTTCGATTGAAATTTTCAAAACTGAGATCGATAGGTTTTAGTTAGGTACGGGTATCAAGAGATATGGAGCAAAGACAGGTAAATGGAGTTGAGGTACAGATCAGCCAAGAACTAACTGAATGGCAGAACAGGCTCAAAGGGCTGAATGGCCTCCTCCTGTTCCTATGTTTCTGAGACTGAAAATCCCATCACCATTCATACACTGATGCACCACATCCCAATTTCCATTCACACACTAATGCACCAAATCCCATCATCATTCACACACCATTGTATCACATCGCATCACCATTCACATACTAATGCAGCACATCCCATCACCATTCACACACCATTGCAACAAATCCCACCACCATTCATACACAAGTGCACCACATCACATCTTCATTCACACACTAATGCATCACATCACATTACCATTCTCACACCATTTCACCACATGCCATCACCATTCATACACTAATGCACCACATCTCATCACCATTCATACACTAATGCAGCACATCCCATCACCATTCACACACCATTGCATCACATCCCACCACCATTCACACACTAATGCACCACATACGCTCACCTTTCACACACCATTGCACCACATCCCATCACAATTCACACACTAATGCATTACATGCCATCATCATTCACAAACTAATGCACCACATCCCATCACGAATTACACACAATTGCACCACATCCCATCACCATTCACACACTAATGCAGCACATTCCATTGCAACACAGACCATCACGATTCACACACGATTCACACACTAATGCACCAAATCTCATCACGATTCACACACCATTGCACCACATCGCATCACCATTCACACACTAATGCACCATATCCAATTACCATTCACACACCATTGCAACAATTCGCATCACCATTCACATACCATTGCACCACATCCCATCACCATTTACATACCATTGCACCACATCCATCACCATTTACACACCATTGCAGCACATCCAGTCACCATTCACACACCATTGCACCACATTCCATCACCATTTACACACCATTGCACCACTTCCCATCACCAGTCATACACTAATGCACCACATCCCATCACCATTCACACACCATTGCAGCACATCCCATCACCATTCACACACTAATGCACCGCATCCCATGACCTTTCACACATAATTGCACCACATTCCAACACCATTTACACACCATTGCACCACTTCCCATCACCAGTCATACACTAATGCACCACATCCAATCACCATTCACACACCATTGCAACAAATCCCATCACCATTCATACACGAGTGCACCACATCACATCTTCATTCACACACTAATGCATCACATCACATTACCATTCTCACACCATTTCACCACATGCCATCACCATTCATACACTAGTGCACCACATCCCATCACCATTCATACACTAATGCACCACATCTCATCACCATTCATACACTAATGCAGCACAACCCATCACCATTCACACACCATTGCATCACATCCCACCACCATTCACACACTAATGCACCACATCCGCTCACCTTTCACACACCATTGCACCACATCCCATCACAATTCACACACTAATGCATTACATGCCATCATCATTCACAAACTAATGCACCACATCTCATCACCATTCATACACTAATGCAGCACATCCCATCACCATTCACACACCATTGCATCACATCCCACCACCATTCACACACTAATGCACCACATCCGTTCACCTTTCACACACCATTGCACCACATCCCATCACAATTCACACACTAATGCAATACATGCCATCATCATTCACAAACTAATGCAGCACATCCCATCATGAATTACACACAATTGCACCACATCCCATCACCATTCACACACTAATGCAGCACATCCCATTGCAACACAGACCATCACGATTCACACACGATTCACACACTAATGCACCAAATCTCATCACGATTCACACACCATTGCACCACATCGCATCACCATTCACACACTAATGCACCATATCCAATTACCATTTACACACCATTGCAACAATTCGCATCACCATTCACACACCATTGCACCACATCCCATCATCATTCATACACTAATGCACCACATTCCATCACCATTTACACACCATTGCACCACATACCATCACCATTTACACACCATTGCAGCACATCCAGTCACCATTCACACACCATTGCACCACATTCCATCACCATTTATACACCATTGCACCACTTCTCATCACCAGTCATACACTAATGCACCACATCCCATCACCATTCACACACCATTGCAGCACATCCAATCACCATTCACACACTAATGCACCACATCCCATGACCTTTCACACATAATTGCACCACATTCCAACACCATTTACACACCATTGCACCACATTCCAACACCATTTACACACCATTGTACCACTTCCGATCACCAGTCACACACAATTGCACCACATCCCATCACCATCACGCTTAATTGCACCACATTCCAACACCATTTACACACCATTGCACCACTTCCCATGACCTTTCACACAACATTGCAGCACATCGCATCACCATTCACACACCATTGCACCAGATCCCATCACCATTCACACACCATTGCACCACATCCCAGCACCATTCACACACCATCGCACCACATCCGATTGTCATTCACACACAAATGCACCACAGTGCATCACCTTTCACACACTAATGCACCTAATCCCATCACCATTCACACACCATTGCAACACATCCCATCACCTTTCACACACTAATGCACCACATCCCATCAACATTCACACACTAATGCACCACATCCCATCACCATTCTCACACCATTTTACCACATCCCATCACCATTCCTATACTAATGCACCACATTCCTTCATCATTCACACACTAATGCCTCACATCCCATCACCATTCACACACCATTGCACCACATCCCATCACCATTCACACACCATTGCACCACATCCCATCACAATTCACACACTAATGCCTCACATCCCATCACCATTCACACACTAATGCACCACATCCCATCACCATTCACACACTAATGTCTCACATCCCATCACCATTCACACACTAATGCACCACATCCCATCACCATTCACACACTAATGCACCACATCCCATCACCATTCACACAAAATTGCACCACATCCCATCACCATTCACACACCATTACACCAGAACCAGAGGTCACAGTCTAAGGATAAGGGGTAAGCCATTTCGGACTGAGATGAGGAGGAATTTCTTCACCCAGAGAGTGGTGAACCTGTGGAATTCTCTACCACAGAAGGCAGTTGAGGCCAATTCATTAAATATATTCAAGAAGGAAATAGATATATGTCCTAAGGCTAAAGGGATGAAGGGATATGGGGAGAAAGCAGGGACAGGGTACTGAATTTGGATGATCAGCCATGATCTCATTACATGGTGGAGCAGGCACGAGGGGCCGAATGGCCTACTCCTGCTCCTATCTTCTATGCCTCTATGCTTCTATCCCATCAACATTCACACACAATTGCACCACATCCCATCACCATTCAAACACCATTGCACCACATCCCATCACCATTCACACACTAATGCACCACATCCCATCACCATTCACACACCATTGTACCACATCCCATCACCATTCACACACCATTGTACCACATCCCATCACCATTCACACACCATTGTACCACATCCCATCACCATTCTCACACTAATGCACCACATCCCATCACCATTCACACACTAATGCACCACATCCCATCACCATTCACACACTAATGCACCACATCCCATCACCATTCTCACACTAATGCACCACATCCCATCACCATTCACACACTAATGCACCACATCCCATCACCATTCACACACTAATGCACCACATCCCATCACCATTCACACACCATTGCACCACATCCCATCACCATTTACACACTAATGCACCACATCCCATCTCCATTCACACACCAATGCACCACATCCCATCACCATTTACACACTAATGCACAACATCCCATCACCATTCACACACTAATGCACCACATCCCATCACCATTCACACACCATTGCACCACATCCCATCACCATTCACACAACATTGCACCACATCCCATCACCATTCACACACTAATGCACCACATCCCATCACCATTCACACAACATTGCACCACATCCCATCACCATTCACACACTAATGCACCACATCCCATCACCATTCTCACACCATTGCACCACATCCCATCACCATTCACACACTAATGCACCACATCCCATCACCATTCACTCAACATTGCACCACATCCCATCACCATTCACTCAACATTGCACCACATCCCATCACCATTCACACACTAATGCACCACATCCCATCACCATTCACACACTAATGCACCACATCCCATCACCATTCACACAACATTGCACCACATCCCATCACCATTCACACACTAATGCACCACATCCCATCACCATTTACACACTAATGCAGCACATCCCATCACCATTCACACACTAATGCACCACATCCCATCACCATTCACACACCATTGCACCACATCCCATCACCATTCACACAACATTGCACCACATCCCATCACCATTCACACACTAATGCACCACATCCCATCACCATTCACACACTAATGCACCACATCCCATCACCATTCACACAACATTGCACCACATCCCATCACCATTCACACACTAATGCACCACATCCCATCACCATTCACACACTAATGCACCACATCCCATCACCATTCTCACACTAATGCACCACATCCCATCACCATTCACACACCATTGCACCACATCCCATCACCATTCACACACCATTGCACCACATCCCATCACCATTTACACACTAATGCACCACATCCCATCACCATTTACACACTAATGCACCACATCCCATCACCATTCACACACCATTGCAACAAATCCCACCACCATTCATACACAAGTGCACCACATCACATCTTCATTCACACACTAATGCATCACATCACATTACCATTCTCACACCATTTCACCACATGCCATCACCATTCATACACTAATGCACCACATCTCATCACCATTCATACACTAATGCAGCACATCCCATCACCATTCACACACCATTGCATCACATCCCACCACCATTCACACACTAATGCACCACATACGCTCACCTTTCACACACCATTGCACCACATCCCATCACAATTCACACACTAATGCATTACATGCCATCATCATTCACAAACTAATGCACCACATCCTATCACGAATTACACACAATTGCACCACATCCCATCACCATTCACACACTAATGCAGCACATTCCATTGCAACACAGACCATCACGATTCACACACGATTCACACACTAATGCACCAAATCTCATCACGATTCACACACCATTGCACCACATCGCATCACCATTCACACACTAATGCACCATATCCAATTACCATTCACACACCATTGCAACAATTCGCATCACCATTCACATACCATTGCACCACATCCCATCACCATTTACATACCATTGCACCACATTCCATCACCATTTACACACCATTGCAGCACATCCAGTCACCATTCACACACCATTGCACCACATTCCATCACCATTTACACACCATTGCACCACTTCCCATCACCAGTCATACACTAATGCACCACATCCCATCACCATTCACACACCATTGCAGCACATCCAATCACCATTCACACACTAATGCACCGCATCCCATGACCTTTCACACATAATTGCACCACATTCCAACACCATTTACACACCATTGCACCACTTCCCATCACCAGTCATACACTAATGCACCACATCCAATCACCATTCACACACCATTGCAACAAATCCCATCACCATTCATACACGAGTGCACCACATCACATCTTCATTCACACACTAATGCATCACATCACATTTCCATTCTCACACCATTTCACCACATGCCATCACCATTCATACACTAGTGCACCACATCCCATCACCATTCATACACTAATGCACCACATCTCATCACCATTCATACACTAATGCAGCACAACCCATCACCATTCACACACCATTGCATCACATCCCACCACCATTCACACACTAATGCACCACATCCGCTCACCTTTCACACACCATTGCACCACATCCCATCACAATTCACACACTAATGCATTACATGCCATCATCATTCACAAACTAATGCACCACATCTCATCACCATTCATACACTAATGCAGCACATCCCATCACCATTCACACACCATTGCATCACATCCCACCACCATTCACACACTAATGCACCACATCCGTTCACCTTTCACACACCATTGCACCACATCCCATCACAATTCACACACTAATGCAATACATGCCATCATCATTCACAAACTAATGCAGCACATCCCATCATGAATTACACACAATTGCACCACATCCCATCACCATTCACACACTAATGCAGCACATCCCATTGCAACACAGACCATCACGATTCACACACGATTCACACACTAATGCACCAAATCTCATCACGATTCACACACCATTGCACCACATCGCATCACCATTCACACACTAATGCACCATATCCAATTACCATTTACACACCATTGCAACAATTCGCATCACCATTCACACACCATTGCACCACATCCCATCATCATTCATACACTAATGCACCACATTCCATCACCATTTACACACCATTGCACCACATACCATCACCATTTACACACCATTGCAGCACATCCAGTCACCATTCACACACCATTGCACCACATTCCATCACCATTTATACACCATTGCACCACTTCTCATCACCAGTCATACACTAATGCACCACATCCCATCACCATTCACACACCATTGCAGCACATCCAATCACCATTCACACACTAATGCACCACATCCCATGACCTTTCACACATAATTGCACCACATTCCAACACCATTTACACACCATTGCACCACATTCCAACACCATTTACACACCATTGTACCACTTCCGATCACCAGTCACACACAATTGCACCACATCCCATCACCATCACGCTTAATTGCACCACATTCCAACACCATTTACACACCATTGCACCACTTCCCATGACCTTTCACACAACATTGCAGCACATCGCATCACCATTCACACACCATTGCACCAGATCCCATCACCATTCACACACCATTGCACCACATCCCAGCACCATTCACACACCATCGCACCACATCCGATTGTCATTCACACACAAATGCACCACAGTGCATCACCTTTCACACACTAATGCACCTAATCCCATCACCATTCACACACCATTGCAACACATCCCATCACCTTTCACACACTAATGCACCACATCCCATCAACATTCACACACTAATGCACCACATCCCATCACCATTCTCACACCATTTTACCACATCCCATCACCATTCCTATACTAATGCACCACATTCCTTCATCATTCACACACTAATGCCTCACATCCCATCACCATTCACACACCATTGCACCACATCCCATCACCATTCACACACCATTGCACCACATCCCATCACAATTCACACACTAATGCCTCACATCCCATCACCATTCACACACTAATGCACCACATCCCATCACCATTCACACACTAATGTCTCACATCCCATCACCATTCACACACTAATGCACCACATCCCATCACCATTCACACACTAATGCACCACATCCCATCACCATTCACACAAAATTGCACCACATCCCATCACCATTCACACACCATTACACCAGAACCAGAGGTCACAGTCTAAGGATAAGGGGTAAGCCATTTCGGACTGAGATGAGGAGGAATTTCTTCACCCAGAGAGTGGTGAACCTGTGGAATTCTCTACCACAGAAGGCAGTTGAGGCCAATTCATTAAATATATTCAAGAAGGAAATAGATATATGTCCTAAGGCTAAAGGGATGAAGGGATATGGGGAGAAAGCAGGGACAGGGTACTGAATTTGGATGATCAGCCATGATCTCATTACATGGTGGAGCAGGCACGAGGGGCCGAATGGCCTACTCCTGCTCCTATCTTCTATGCCTCTATGCTTCTATCCCATCAACATTCACACACAATTGCACCACATCCCATCACCATTCAAACACCATTGCACCACATCCCATCACCATTCACACACAATTGCACCACATCCCATCACCATTCAAACACCATTGCACCACATCCCATCACCATTCACACACTAATGCACCACATCCCATCACCATTCACACACCATTGTACCACATCCCATCACCATTCACACACCATTGTACCACATCCCATCACCATTCTCACACTAATGCACCACATCCCATCACCATTCACACACTAATGCACCACATCCCATCACCATTCACACACTAATGCACCACATCCCATCACCATTCTCACACTAATGCACCACATCCCATCACCATTCACACACTAATGCACCACATCCCATCACCATTCCCACACTAATGCACCACATCCCATCACCATTCACACACTAATGCACCACATCCCATCACCATTCACACACTAATGCACCACATCCCATCACCATTCACACACCATTGCACCACATCCCATCACCATTTACACACTAATGCACCACATCCCATCTCCATTCACACACCAATGCACCACATCCCATCACCATTTACACACTAATGCACCACATCCCATCACCATTCACACACTAATGCACAACATCCCATCACCATTATCACACCATTGCACCACATCCCATCACCATTCACACAACATTGCACCACATCCCATCACCATTCACACACTAATGCACCACATCCCATCACCATTCACACACTAATGCACCACATCCCATCACCATTCACACACCATTGCACCACATCCCATCACCATTCACACAACATTGCACCACATCCCATCACCATTCACACACTAATGCACCACATCCCATCACCATTCTCACACTAATGCACCACATCCCATCACCATTCACACACCATTGCACCACATCCCATCACCATTCACACACTAATGCACCACATCCCATCACCATTCTCACACTAATGCACCACATCCCATCACCATTCACACAACATTGCACCACATCCCATCACCATTTACACACTAATGCACCACATCCCATCACCATTTACACACTAATGCACCACATCCCATCTCCATTCACACATTAATGCACCACATCCCATCACCATTTACACACTAATGCACCACATCCCATCAGCATTCACACACTAATGCAGCACATCCCATCAGCATTCACACACCATTGCACCACATCCCATCACCATTCACACACTAATGCACCACATCCCATCACCATTCACACACCATTGCACCACATCCCATCACCATTCACACACTAATGCACCACATCCCATCACCATTCACACACCATTGCACCACATCCCATCACCATTTACACACTAATGCACCACATCCCATCACCATTCACACACTAATGCACCACATCCCAGCACCATTCACACACCATTGCACCACATCCCATCACCATTCACACACTAATGCAGCACATCCCATCACCATTCACACACTAATGCACCACATCCCATCACCATTCACACACTAATGCACCACATCGCATCACCATTCACACACTAATGCACCACATCGCATCACCATTCACACACTAATGCACCACATCCCATCACCATTCACACACTAATGCACCACATCGCATCACCATTCACGCACTAATGCAGCACATCCCATCACCATTCACACACTAATGCACCACATCCCATCACCATTCACACACTAATGCACCACATCCCATCACCATTCACACAACATTGCACCACATCCCATCACCATTCACACACCATTGCACCACATCCCATCACCATTCACACACCATTGCACCACATCCCATCACCATTCACAGACTAATGCACCACATCCCATCACCATTCAGACACTAATGCACCTCATCCCGTCACCATTCACACACTAATGCACCACATCCCATCACCATTCACACACTAATGCACCACATCCCATCACCATTCACACACTAATGCACCACATCCCATCACCATTCACACACTAATGCACCTCATCCCGTCACCATTCACACACTAATGCACCACATCCCATCACCATTCACACACTAATGCACCACATCCCATCACCATTCACACACCATTGCACCACATCCCAGCACCATTTACACACTAATGCACCACATCCCGTCACCATTTACACATTAATGCACCACATTCCATCACCATTCACACACCATTGCACCACATCCCATCACCATTCACACAATAATGCACCACATCCCGTCACCATTTACACACCATTGCAACACATCCCATCACCATTCACACACTAATGCACCACATCCCATCACCATTCACAAACCATTGCACCACATCCCATCACCATTCACACACTATTGCACCACATCCCGTCACCATTCACACACTAATGCACCACATCCCATCACCATTCACACACTAATGCACCACATCCCATCACCATTCACACACCATTGCACCACATCCCATCACCATTCACAAACCATTGCACCACATCCCGTCACCATTTACACACCAATGCACCACATCCCATCACCATTTACACGCTAATGCACCACATCCCATCACCATTCACACACTAATGCACCACATTGCATCGCCATTCAAACACCATTGCACCACATCCCATCACCATTCACACACTAATGCACCACATCCCATCACCATTCACATACGAATGCACCACATCCCATCACCATTCACACACTAATGCACCACATCCCATCACCATTTACACACTAATGCACCACATCCCATCACCATTCACATACGAATGCACCACATCCCATCACCATTCACACACGAATGCACCACATTCCATCACCATTCACACACTAATGCACCACATCCCATCACCATTTACACACTAATGCACCACATCCCATCACCATTTACACACTAATGCACCACATTCCATCACCATTCACACACTAATGCACCACATCCCATCACCATTTACACACTAATGCACCACATCCCATCACCATTTACACACTAATGCACCACATCCCATCACCATTCACACACCATTGTACCGCCTCCCATCTCCATTCACACACTAATGCAGCACATCCCATTTCCATTCCCACACGAATGCACCACATCGCATCACCATTCCCACACTAATGCACCACCTCCCATCACCATTCACACACTAATGCACCACATCCCATCACCATTCACACACTAATGCACCACATCCCATCACCATTTACACACTAATGCACCACATCACATCACCATTCACACACTAATGCAGCACATCCCATCACAATTCACACACTAATGCAGCACATCCCATCACCATTGACACACTAATGCACCACATCCCATCACCATTTACACACTAATACACCACATCCCATCACCATTTACACACTAATGCACCACATCCCATCACCATTGACACACTAATGCACCACATCCCATCACCATTTACACACTAATACACCACATCCCATCACCATTTACACACTAATGCACCACATCTCATCACCATTTACACACTAATGCACCACATCCCATCACCATTCACCCACTAATGCACCGCCTCCCATCACCATTCACACACTAATGCACCACATCGCATCACCATTCACACACGATTGCACCACATCCCAACACCATTCACAAACTAATGCACCACATCCCATCTCCATTCCCACACTAATGCAGCACATCCCATCACCATTCACACACTAATGCAGCACATCCCATCACCATTCACACACTAATGCACCACATCGCATCACCATTCCCACACTAATGCACCACATCCCATCACCATTTACACACTAATGCACCACATCCCATCACCATTTACACACCAATGGACCACATCCCATCACTATTTACACACTAATGCACCACATCCCGTCACCATTCACACACTAATGCACCACATCCCTTCACCATTCACACGCCATTGCACCACATCCCATCTCCATTTACACACGAATGCACCACATCCCATCACCATTTACACACTAATGCACCACATCCCTTCACCATTTACACACCAATGCACCACATCCCATCACCATTTACACACTAATGCACCACATCCCGTCACCATTCACACGCCATTGCACCACATCCCATCTCCATTTACACACTAATGCACCATATCCCATCACCATTTACACACTAATGCACCACATCCCATCACCATTCCTACACTAATGCACCACATCCCATCACCATTCACACACTAATGCAGCACATCCCATCACCATTCTCACACCATTGCACCACATCCCATCACCATTCACACACTAATGCACCACATCCCATCTCCATTCCCACACTAATGCACCACATCCCATCACCATTTACACACAAATGCACCACATCCCATCACCATTCCCACACTAATGCACCACATCCCATCACCATTCTCACACCATTGCACCACATCCCATCACCATTCACACACTAATGCACCACATCCCATCACCATTCACACACTAATGCAGCACATCCCATCACCATTCACACACTAATGCACCACATCCCATCTCCATTCCCACACTAATGCACCACATCCCATCTCCATTCCCACACTAATGCACCACATCCCATCTCCATTCCCACACTAATGCACACATCGCATCACCATTCCCACACTAATGCATCACATCACAGCACCATTCACACACTAATGCACCACATCCCATCACCATTTACACACTAATGCACCACATCCCATCACCATTTACACACCAATGGACCACATCCCATCACTATTTACACACTAATGCACCACATCCCGTCACCATTCACACACCATTGCACCACATCCCATCACCATTCACACAACATTGCACCACATCCCATCACCATTCACACACTAATGCACCACATCCCATCACCATTCACACACTAATGCACCACATCCCATCACCATTCTCACACTAATGCACCACATCCCATCACCATTCACACACCATTGCACCACATCCCATCACCATTCACACACCATTGCACCACATCCCATCACCATTTACACACTAATGCACCACATCCCATCACCATTTACACACTAATGCACCACATCCCATCACCATTCACACACTAATGCACCACATCACATCACCATTTGCACACCATTGCACCACATCCCATCTCCATTCACACATTAATGCACCACATCCCATCACCATTTACACACTAATGCACCACATCCCATCACCATTCACACACTAATGCACCACATCCCATCACCATTCACACACTAATGCACCACATCCCATCATCATTTACACACCATTGCACCACACCCCATCTCCATTCACACATTAATGCACCACATCCCATCACCATTCACACACTAATGCACCACATCCCATCACCATTCACACACTAATGCACCACATCCCATCAGCATTCACACACCATTGTACCACATTTCATCACCATTCACACACCATTGCACCACATCCCATCAGCATTCACACACCATTGCACCACATCCCATCACCATTCACACACTAATGCACCACATCCCATCACCATTCACACACCATTGCACCACATCCCATCACCATTCACACACTAATGCACCACATCCCATCACCATTCACACACTAATGCACCACATCCCATCACCATTCACACACTAATGCACCACATCCCAGCACCATTCACACACCATTGCACCACATCCCATCACCATTCACACACTAATGCACCACATCCCATCAGCATTCACACACCATTGTACCACATTTCATCACCATTCACACACCATTGCACCACATCCCATCAGCATTCACACACCATTGTACCACATCCCACCTCCATTCACACACTAATGCAACACATCCCATCAGCATTCACACACTACTGCATCACATCCCATCACCATTCACACACTAATGCACCACATCCCATCACCATTCACACACTAATGCACCACATCGCATCACCATTCACACACTAATGCACCACATCGCATCACCATTCACACACTAATGCACCACATCCCATCACCATTCACACACTAATGCACCACATCCCATCACCATTCACACACTAATGCACCACATCGCATCACCATTCACACACCATTGCACCACATCCCACCTCCATTCACACACTAATGCACCACATCCCATCACCATTCACGCACTAATGCAGCACATCCCATCACCATTCACACACTAATGCACCACATCCCATCACCATTCACACACCATTGCACCACATCCCATCACCATTCACACACTAATGCACCACATCCCATCACCATTCACACACTAATGCACCACATCGCATCACCATTCACACACCATTGCACCACATCCCATCACCATTCACACACTAATGCACCACATCCCATCACCATTTACACACCAATGCACCACTTCCCATCACCATTTACACACTAATGTACCACATCCCATCACCATTCACACACCATTGCACCACATCCCATCACCATTCACACACCATTGCACCACATCCCATCACCATTCACACACTAATGCACCACATCCCATCACCATTCACAGACTAATGCACCACATCCCATCACCATTCAGACACTAATGCACCACATCCCGTCACCATTCACACACTAATGCACCACATCCCATCACCATTCACACACTAATGCACCACATCCCATCACCATTCACACACCATTGCACCACATCCCAGCACCATTTACACACTAATGCACCACATCCCGTCACCATTTACACATTAATGCACCACATTCCATCGCCATTCACACACCATTGCAACACATCCCATCACCATTCACACACTAATGCACCACATCCCGTCACCATTCACACAATAATGCACCACATCCCGTCACCATTCACACACCATTGCACCACATCCCATCAACATTCACCCACTAATGCACCACATCCCATCACCATTCACACAATAATGCACCACATCCCATCACCATTCACACAATAATGCACCACATCCCATCACCATTCACACACCATTGCACCACATCCCATCACCATTCACACACCATTGCACCACATCCCATCACCATTTACACACCATTGCAACACATCCCATCACCATTCACACACTAATGCACCACATCCCATCACCATTCACAAACCATTGCACCACATCCCATCACCATTCACACACTAATGCACCACATCCTGTCACCATTCACACACTAATGCACCACATCCCATCACCATTCACACACTAATGCACCACATCCCATCACCATTCACACACCATTGCACCACATCCCATCACCATTCACAAACCATTGCACCACATCCCGTCACCATTTACACACCAATGCACCACATCCCATCACCATTTACACGCTAATGCACCACATCCCATCGCCATTCAAACACCATTGCACCACATCCCATCACCATTCACACACTAATGCACCACATCCCATCACCATTCACACACTAATGCACCACATCCCATCACCATTTACACACTAATGCACCACATCCCATCACCATTCACACACTAATGCACCACATCCCATCACCATTCACATACGAATGCACCACATCCCATCACCATTTACACACTAATGCACCACATCCCATCACCATTTACACACTAATGCACCACATCCCATCACCATTCACATACGAATGCACCACATCCCATCACCATTCACACATTAATGCACCACATCCCATCACCATTCACATACGAATGCACCACATCCCATCACCATTTACACACTAATGCACCACATTCCATCACCATTCACACACTAATGCACCACATCCCATCACCATTTACACACTAATGCACCACATCCCATCACCATTTACACACTAATGCACCACATTCCATCACCATTCACACACTAATGCACCACATCCCATCACCATTTACACACTAATGCACCACATCCCATCACCATTTACACACTAATGCACCACATCCCATCACCATTCACACACCATTGTACCGCCTCCCATCTCCATTCACACACTAATGCAGCACATCCCATTTCCATTCCCACACGAATGCACCACATCGCATCACCATTCCCACACTAATGCACCACATCGCATCACCATTCCCACACTAATGCACCACCTCCCATCACCATTCACACACTAATGCACCACATCACATCACCATTCACACACTAATGCAGCACATCCCATCACAATTCACACACTAATGCAGCACATCCCATCACCATTGACACACTAATGCACCACATCCCATCACCATTTACACACTAATACACCACATCCCATCACCATTCACACACTAATGCACCACATCTCATCACCATTTACACACTAATGCACCACATCCCATCACCATTTACACACCAATGCACCACATCCCATCACCATTTACACACTAATGCACCACATCCCATCACCATTCACCCACTAATGCACCGCCTCCCATCACCATTCACACACTAATGCACCACATCCCATCACCATTCACACACCATTGCACTGCCTCCCATCACCATTCACACACTAATGCACCACATCCCATCACCATTCACACACTAATGCACCACATCGCATCACCATTCACACACGATTGCACCACATCCCAACACCATTCACAAACTAATGCACCACATCCCATCTCCATTCCCACACTAATGCAGCACATCCCATCACCATTCACACACTAATGCAGCACATCCCATCACCATTCACACACTAATGCACCACATCGCATCACCATTCCCACACTAATGCACCACATCCCATCACCATTTACACACTAATGCACCACATCCCATCACCATTTACACACCAATGGACCACATCCCATCACTATTTACACACTAATGCACCACATCCCGTCACCATTCACACACTAATGCACCACATCCCTTCACCATTCACACGCCATTGCACCACATCCCATCTCCATTTACACACGAATGCACCACATCCCATCACCATTTACACACTAATGCACCACATCCCTTCACCATTTACACACCAATGCACCACATCCCATCACCATTTACACACTAATGCACCACATCCCGTCACCATTCACACGCCATTGCACCACATCCCATCTCCATTTACACACTAATGCACCATATCCCATCACCATTTACACACTAATGCACCACATCCCATCACCATTCCCACACTAATGCACCACATCCCATCACCATTCTCACACCATTGCACCACATCCCATCACCATTCACACACTAATGCACCACATCCCATCTCCATTCCCACACTAATGCACCACATCCCATCACCATTTACACACTAATGCACCACATCCCATCACCATTCCCACACTAATGCACCACATCCCATCACCATTCTCACACCATTGCACCACATCCCATCACCATTCACACACTAATGCACCACATCCCATCACCATTCACACACTAATGCAGCACATCCCATCACCATTCACACACTAATGCACCACATCCCATCTCCATTCCCACACTAATGCACCACATCCCATCTCCATTCCCACACTAATGCACCACATCCCATCTCCATTCCCACACTAATGCAGCACATCCCATCACCATTCACACACTAATGCACCACATCCCATCACCATTTACACACTAATGCACCACATCTCATCACCATTTACACACCAATGCACCACATCCCATCACCATTCCCACACTAATGCACCACATCCCATCTCCATTCCCACACTAATGCACCACATCCCATCTCCATTCCCACACTAATGCAGCACATCCCATCACCATTCACACACTAATGCACCACATCCCATCACCATTTACACACTAATGCACCACATCTCATCACCATTTACACACCAATGCACCACATCCCATCACCATTTACACACTAATGCACCACATCCCATCACCATTTACACACCAATGCACGACATCCCATCACCATTCACCCACTAATGCACCACATCCCATCACCATTCACACACTAATGCACCACATCCCATCACCATTCACACACTAATGCACCACATCCCATCACCATTCACACACTAATGCAGCACATCCCATCACCATTCACACACTAATGCAGCACATCGCATCACCATTCTCACACTAATGCACCACATCCCATCACCATTTACACACTAATGCACACATCGCATCACCATTCCCACACTAATGCATCACATCACAGCACCATTCACACACTAATGCACCACATCCCATCACCATTTACACACTAATGCACCACATCCCATCACCATTTACACAACAATGGACCACATCCCATCACTATTTACACACTAATGCACCACATCCCGTCACCATTCACACACTAATGCACCACATCCCTTCACCATTCACATGCCATTGCACCACATCCCATCTCCATTTACACACTAATGCACCACATCCCATCACCATTTACACACTAATGCACCACATCCCTTCACCATTTACACACAAATGCACCACATCCCACCACCATTTACACACTAATGCACCACATCCCGTCACCATTCACACGCCATTGCACCACATCCCATCTCCATTTACACACTAATGCACCATATCCCATCACCATTTACACACTAATGCACCACATCCCATCACCATTCCCACACTAATGCACCACATCCCATCACCATTCTCACACCATTGCACCACATCTCATCACCATTCACACACTAATGCAGCACATCCCATCACCATTCACACACTAATGCACCACATCCCATCTCCATTCCCACACTAATGCACCACATCCCATCTCCATTCCCACACTAATGCACCACATCCCATCTCCATTCCCACACTAATGCAGCACATCCCATCACCATTCACACACTAATGCACCACATCCCATCACCATTTACACACTAATGCACCACATCTCATCACCATTTACACACCAATGCACCACATCCCATCACCATTCCCACACTAATGCACCACATCCCATCTCCATTCCCACACTAATGCAGCACATCCCATCACCATTCACACACTAATGCACCACATCCCATCACCATTTACACACTAATGCACCACATCCCATCACCATTTACACACCAATGCACCACATCTCATCACCATTTACACACTAATGCACCACATCCCATCACCATTTACACACTAATGCACCACATCCCATCACCATTTACACACTAATGCACCACATCTCATCACCATTTACACACTAATGCACCACATCCCATCACCATTTACACACCAATGCACCACATCCCATCACCATTCACCCACTAATGCACCACATCCCATCACCATTCTCACAATAATGCACCACATCCCATCACCATTCACCCACTAATGCACCACATCCCATCACCATTCACACAATAATGCACCACATCCCGTCACCATTCACATAATAATGCACCACATTCCATCACCATTCTCACACCATTGCACCACATCCCATCACCATTCACACACCAATGCACCACATCCCATCACCATTCACACACTAATGCAGCACATCCCATCACCATTCACACACTAATGCACCACAGCCCATCACCATTCTCACACCATTGCACCACATCCCATCTCCATTCCCACACTAATGCAGCACATCCTATCATCATTCACACACTAATGCAGCACATCCCATCACCATTCACACACTAATGCACCACATCCCATCACCATTCACACACTAATGCACCACATCGCATCACCATTCCCACACTAATGCATCACATCACAGCACCATTCACACACTAATGCACCACATCCCATCACCATTTACACACTAATGCACCACATCCCATCACCATTTACACACCAATGGACCACATCCCATCACCATTTACACACTAATGCACCACATCCCGTCACCATTCACACGCCATTGCACCACATCCCATCTCCATTTACACACTAATGCACCAGATCCCATCACCATTTACACACTAATGCACCACATCCCTTCACCATTTACACACCAATGCACCACATCCCATCACCATTTACACACTAATGCACCACATCCTGTCACCATTCACACGCCATTGCACCACATCCCATCTCCATTTACACACTAATGCACCACATCCCATCACCATTTACACACTAATGCACCACATCCCTTCACCATTCACACACTAATGCACCACATCCCATCACCATTTACACACTAATGCACCACATCCCATCACCATTCACACAATAATACACCACATCCCATCACCATTCACACACTAATGCACCACATCCCGTCACCATTCACACACTAATGCACCACATCCCATCACCATTATCACACCATTGCACCACATCCCATCACCATTCACACAATAATGCACCACATCCCATCACCATTTACACACTAATGCACCACAACCCATCACTATTCACACAATAATGCACCACATCCCATCACCAATCACACACTAATGCATCACATCGCATCACCATTCACACGCCATTGCACCACATCCCATCACCATTCACATACTAATGCACCACATCCCATCTCCATTCACACACTAATACACCACATCCCATCACCATTATCACACCATTGCACCACATCCCAACACCATTCACACACCATTGCATCACATCCCATCACCATTTACACACTAATGCACCACATCCCATCACCATTTACACACTAATGCACCATATCCCATCACCATTTACACACTAATGCACCACATTCCATCACCATTTACACACTAATGCACCACATCCCATCACCATTTACACACTAATGCACAACATCCCATCACCATTCACACAATAATGCACCACATCCCATCACCATTCACACACGAATGCACCACATCGCAGCACCATTCACACACTAATGCACCACATCCCATCACCATTCACACACTAATGCACCACATCCCAACACCATTCACACATGAATGCACCACATCGCAGCACCATTCACACACTAATGCACCACATCCCATCACCATTCACACACTAATGCACCACATCGCATCACCATTCACACACTAATGCACCACATCGCATCACCATTCACACACCATTGCACCACATCCCATCTCCATTCCCACACTAATGCACCACATCCCATCTCCATTCCCACAATAAGGCAGCACATCCCATCACCATTCACACACTAATGCACCACATCCCATCTCCATTCCCACACTAATGCACCACATCCCATCACCATTCACACACCATTGCACCACATCCCATCACCATTCACACACTAATGCACCACATCCCATCAAATTCACACACTAATGCAGCACATCCCATCACCATTCACACACAAATGCACCACATCGCATCACCATTCCCACACTAATGCATCACATCACAGCACCATTCACACACTAATGCACCACATCCCATCACCATTTACACACTAATGCACCACATCCCATCACCATTTACACACCAATGCACCACATCCCATCACCATTCACACGCCATTGCACCACATCCCATCTCCATTTACACACTAATGCACCACATCCCATCACCATTTACACACCAATGCACCACATCCCATCACCATTTACACACTAATGCACCACATCCCATCACCATTCACACGCCATTGCACCACATCCCATCTCCATTTACACACTAATGCACCACATCCCATCACCATTCACACACTAATGCACCACATCCCATCACCATTCACACACCATTGCAACGCCTCCCATCACCATTCACACACTAATGCAGCACATCCCGTCACCATCTCTCACTAATGCACCACATCCCATCACCATTCACACACTAATGCACCACATCCCGTCACCATTCACACACTAATGCAACACATCCCATCACCATTCACACACTAATGCAACACATCCCATCACCATTCACACGCTAATGCACCACATCCCATCACCATTCACACACTAATGCACCACATCCCATCACCATTCACACACTAATGCACCACATCCCATCACCATTCACACACTAATGCACCACATCTCATCACCATTCACACACTAATGCACCACATCGCATCACCATTCACACACTAATGCACCACATCCCGTCACCATTCACACACCATTGCACTGGCTCCCATCACCATTCACACACTAATGCACCACATCGCATCACCATTCACACACTAATGCACCACATCGCATCACCATTCACACACTAATGCACCACATCGCATCACCATTCACACACCATTGCACCACATCCCATCACCATTCACACACTAATGCACCACATCGCATCACCATTCACACACCATTGCACCACATCGCATCACCAATCACACACGATTGCACCACATCCCATCACCATTCACACACTAATGCACCACATCCCGTCACCATTCACACACTAATGCACCACATCCCATCACCATTCACACACTAATGCAGCACATCCCATCACCATTTACACACCAATGCACCACATCCCATCATCATTTACACACTAATGCACCACATCCCATCACCATTCACACACTAATGCACCACATCCCGTCACCATTCACACGCCATTGCACCACATCCCATCTCCATTTACACACGAATGCACCACATCCCATCACCATTTACACACTAATGCACCACATCCCATCACCGTTTACACACCAATGCACCACATCCCATCACCATTTACACACTAATGCACCACATCCCATCACCATTCACACAATAATACACCACATCCCATCACCATTCACACACTAATGCACCACATCCCATCACCATTTACACACTAATGCACCACATCCCATCACCATTCACCCACTAATGCAGCACATCCCATCACCATTTACACACTAATGCACCACATCCCATCACCATTCACACACCATTGCACCAGATCCCATCACCATTCACACACCATTGCACCACATCGCATCACCATTCACACACTAATGCACCACATCCCATCACCATTCACCCACTAATGCAGCACATCCCATCACCATTTACACACTAATGCACCACATTCCATCACCATTCACACACTAATGCACCACATCCCATCACCATTCACACACCATTGCACCACATCCCATCACCATTCACACACTAATGCACCACATCCCATCACCATTTACACACTAATGCACTACTTCCCATCAACTTTCACACACCATTATACTGCATTCCATCACCATTCACACACTAATGCACCACATCCCATCACCATTTACACACTAATGCACTACTTCCCATCAACTTTCACACACCATTATACTGCATTCCATCACCATTCACACACTAATGCACCACATCCCATCACCATTCACACACTAATGCACCGCATCCCATCACCATTTACACACTAATGCACCACATCCCAGCACCATTCACACACCATTGCACCACATCCCATCACCATTCACACACCATTGCACCACATCCCATCACCATTCACACACTAATGCACCACATCCCATCACCATTCACACACCATTGCACCACATCCCATCACCATTCACACACCATTGCACCACATCCTATCACCATTCACACACTAATGCTCTGCAGCACCAGCTAGCTGTGGGGGTCTTGCAATGTCTTTCAGCATTGCCGTTTAATTGCAGGACTTCCCAATTAAAATGCTGTTGAAAGGCTTGCAACTGGAGTGCTTTAAATATCAACAGGAGCCTCGGCTTCCACTGTACATTTGTAATCCTTTCCTCTTATTTTGATCCAACAACATTTACAAAAAAACAAATCCAATCAATGACATGGTGTAGTGAGATGAAAATCAATAAAACAAATGTTGCTCATGTGTCCTTATCCTGCATTTATTTATAGGTAATTATACGTGTTATTAACTCTAAAAATGGCACATTGACATGTCTCTGCAGCGTTTAGTACATTGTTGTGTACTCTCCATTCAGATATGCTGATGTCAGTTTGATTATGTGTTCGCAATGGTCAGTAGCCACAGCTAGAATATTATGACCTCAAAGACTGATTCACAAAACTATGCAAGAAATATGGAGAGAGGCGGGGCCCTCTATAAACTATACTAACTCACACCAAATCCCACTCACCCATCACCCTTGTGCTCGCTGACCTACATTGACTCCCAGTCTGTCTATGCTTCCAATTTCGAATTCTCATCCAAGTCTTCAAATTGCTCCATGGCCTCGCCCTTCCCTTTCTCTGTAACCTCCTCCAGCTCTACAATCCTCTGAGCTCTCTACGCTCCTCCAATTCTGGCCGCTTGCGCCTCCCCCACTTCCTTTGCTCCACCATTGGCTGCCGCGCCTTCAGTTGCCGAGGCCCTAAGCTCTGGAATTCCCTCCCTAAACCTCTCCGCCTCTCTTCCTCTGTCTCCTCATTTAAGATGCTCCTTAAAATATACCTCTTTGACCAAGCTTTTGGTCACCTGTCCTAATATCTCCGTATGTTGCTTGGTGTCAGCTTATGTTTGATTACGCTCCTGTGAAGCGTCTTGGGACGTTTTACTACATTGAAGGCACTGTATAAATACAAGTTGTTGTTGAATTAGCTCTCAGCTGGGGCAGTTAGGACACTGCGATCATTATTATCTTGGATTGGGCAGGGGAACAAATCAGCCAAGGTTTCAAGGATCATTGCTGGAGAATTTGCAAGTTAAGTCAGGATTGATGTAATCTTTGCATTTTTTGAATTTTTAAATTGTATCAAATGTTGCTGGAAACAGTACAAGGGGTGGACTCATGGTGGGATCAAGGTGAACTGGTGTCTGAGGCACAGAAAATAGACATTATGTCATAGCAGTGAAAGGTCAATTACTATGAGTCAGGATAGTGGTCTCTGTGAAACTGAAGTGCCTGCGGATGTGGATTCAGGTTGGGTGCAGACAGTTAGGGGGGAGTTTTAACCCCAAAAAATGGGTGGGTTGGGGTCGGGTGGGAAGTTAGTCATAGAGTCATAGAGTTATACAGCACAGAAAGAAGCCCTTCGGCCCATCGTGTCCGCATCGGCCGTCAAGCCCTGTCTATTTTAAGCCCTTTTTCCAGCACTTGGCCCATAGCCTTGTATGCTGTGGCGTTTCAAGTGCTCATCTAAATGCTTCTTGAATGTTGTGAGGGTTCCTGCCTCTACCACCCATTCAGGCAGTGAGTTCCAGATTCCAACCACCCTCTGGGTGAAAAAGTTTTCCCTCAAATCCCCTCTAAACCTCCTTGAAACTATGCCCCCTGGTTATTGACCCCTCTACTAAGGGAAAAAGTTCCTTTCTATCTACCCTATCTATGCCCCTCATAATTTTGTACACCTCAATCAGGTCCCCCCTCAGCCTTCTCTGCTCCAAGGAAAACAACCCCAGCCTGTCCAGTCTCTCTTCATCGCTGAAGCGTTGCAGCCCAGGTAACATCCTGGTGAATCTCCTCTGCACCCTCTCCAATGCAATCACATCCCTCCTATAGTGTGGCGACCAGAACTGCACACAGTATTCCAGCTGTGGCCTAACTAGCGTTTTGTACAGCTCCATCATAAGCTCCCTGAACTTATATTCTATGCCTCGGCTAATGAAGGCAAGTATCCCATATGCCTTTTTAACCACCTTATCTACCTGTCCTGCTGCCTTCAGGGATCTATGTACATGCACACCAAGGTCCCTCTGATCCTCTGTCCTTCCTAGGGTCCTACCATTCATTGTGTATTCCTTTTGTCTGGTCCTTTAGCTCATTGCTGTTTGTGGGATCTTGCTGTGCGCAAATTGGCTGCCGCATTTCCTACAATATAACAATGACTACATTTCAATAAATAATTCAATCAGGTAATTAAATTAAATTTGAGGTTCAAAAGCTGTGGTAACAGTTATCCAGAGACATAGACCATACCACTCTACAATGGGGCAGTCTTCAATGAACCATACCACTCCACAATGGAGCAGTCTTCAATGGACCATACCACTCAACAATAGGGCAGACTTTAATGGACCATACCACTCCACAATGGGGGAGGCTTCAATGGACCATACCACTGCACAATGGGGGAGGCTTCAATGGACTATATTAAATAATATGGCTCACACGCAAACATTTGGCACCCAGGCTTTCCCTTCTTTCGGCTGCATCGATAAAGCCAGTCAGAAGTTGACCTAATACAAAAGCAAAATACTGCGGATGCTGGAAATCTAAAATAAGAACAGAAAATGCTGGAAATACTCAGCAGGTCAGGCAGCATCTGTGGAGAGAGAAACAGAGTTAACGTTTTAGGTCGCTGACCCTTTGTCAGAACTGGAAAAAGTTGGAGATGGAACAGGTTTTTAAGCAAGTGTAGGGGCAGGGAAAGGGGGGAGGGGAGGAAAGAACAAAACGGAAGGTCTGTGATAGGATGGAAGGCAGGAGCGATTAAGAGACAAAGGGGATGATGGTGCAAGGCAATTGGAGATGGTAATGGGACGTTAAGAAACAAAAGATGACTCTAGATGAAGTGTAAATTGCAATGGCAGAATGATCGATAACTGCCATGTGAGAGAGAGAGAAAAAAAATGGAAAAAAAGGTAGGTGGTGGAGATCGCGGGTTTGGGAGATGCTGTCGAAGAAGCCTTGGCGAGTTGCTGCAGTGCATCTTGTAGATGGTACACACTGCAGCCACGTTGCGCCGGTGGTGGAGGGAGTGAATGTTTAAGGTGGTGGATGGGGTGCGAATCAAGCGGGCTGCTTTATCCTGGAAGGTGTTGAGCTTTTGAGTGTTGTTCGAGCTGCACTCATCCAGGCAAGTGGAGAGTATTCCATTACACTCCTGACTTGTGCCTTGTAAGAACATAAGAACATAAGAAATAGGAGCAGGAGTAGGCCATACAGTCCCTCGAGCCTGGTCCGCCATTCAATAAGATTATGGCTGATCTTCTACCTCAACTCCACTTTCCCACTCGATCCCCATATCTCTTGATTCCCTTAGAATCCATAAATCTATCGATCTCAGCCTTGAATATACTCAACAACTGAGCATCCACAGCCCTCTAGGGAAGAGAATTCCAAAGATTCACAACCCTCTGAGTGAAGAAATTTTGCCTTATCTCAGTCCTAAGTGGCCAACCCCCTTATCCTGAGACTATGCCCCCTAGTTCTAGACTCTCCAGCCAAAGAAAGCAGCCTCTCAGCATCTACCCTGTCAAGCTCTCTCAGAATCTTATGTTTCAATGAGATCACCTCTCATTCTTCTAAACTCCAGAGAATATAAGGCCATTCTACTCAATCTCTCCTCATAGCACAACCCTCTCATAAGAACATAAGAACATAAGAAATAGGAGCAGGAATAGGCCAATTGGCCCCTCGAGCCTGCTCCGCCATTCAATAAGATCATGGCTGATCTTGGGCACAAAGCCACTTCCCAGCCCACTCCCCATAACCCTTCACTCCCTTATCTTGCAAAAATTTGTCTATCTCCACCTTAAATGTATTTAATGACCCAGCCTCCACAGCTCTCTGGGGCAGAGAATTCCACAGATTTACGACCCTCTGAGAGAAGAAATTCCTCCTCATCTCAGTTCTAAAAGGGCGACCCTTTATTCTGAGACTGTGCCCCCGAGTTCTAGATTTCCCCACGAGGCGAAACATCCTCTCTGCATCTACTTTGTCGAGCCCCCTCAGTATCTTATATGTTTCAATAAGATCACCTCTCATTCTTCTAAATTCCAATGAGTATAGGCCCAGCCTGCTCAACCTTTCCTCATACGTCAACCTCCTCATCTCTGGAACTAACCTAGTGAATCGTCTCTGAACTGCCTCCAATGCAAGTATATCCTTCCTTAAATAAGGAGACCAAAACTGTACGCAGTACTCAAGGTGTGGTCTCACCAATACCCTGTACAGTTGTAGCAGGGCTTCCCTGCTTTTATACTCCAACCCCCTTGATCCCAGGGATCAATCTAGTGAACTTTCATTGCACCCCCTCTAAGGCAAGTATATCCTTCCTTAGGTACGGAGACCAAAACTGTACACACTACTCCAGGTGTGGTCTCACCAAAGTAGGTGGTAGAACGGCTTTGGGGAGTCAGGAGGTGAGTCACTCATCGCAGAATACCTAGCCTCTGACCTGCTCTTGTAGCCACAGCATTTAGGTGGCTAGTCCAGTTAAGTTTCTGGTCAATGGTGACCCCCAGGATGTTGATGGTGGGGAATTTGACAACAGTAATGTCATTGAATGTCAAGGGGAGGTGGTTAAATGCTCTCTTGTTGGAGATGATCATTGCATGGGCCTTGTATGGTGCGACTATTACTTGCCACTTATCAGCCCAAGCCAGGATGTTGTCCAGGTCTTACTGCATGTGGGCACGGACTGCTTCATTAGCTAAGGAATTGCGAATGGAACTGAATGCTGTGCAATCATCAGCGAACATCCCCACTTCTGACCTTATGATAGACAGAAGGCCATTGATGAATCAGCCTATGTTGAGCCAAGCACACTGCCCTGAGAGAGCGCTGCACTGTCAGGGTCATCTGAAAGACGGCACCTCCAACAGTGCAGCACTCCCTCAGTACTGGCCCTCCGACAGTGCAGCACTCCCTCAGTACTGCCCCTCTGACAGTGCAGCACTCCCTCAGTACTGGCCCTCCAACAGTGCAGCACTCCCTCAGTACTGGCCCTCCGACAGTGCAGCACTCCCTCAGTACTGCCCCTCCCACAATGCAGCACTCCCTCAGTACTGCCCCTCCGACAGTGCAGCGCTCCCTCAGTACTGCCCCTCCACAGTGCAGCACTCCGTTAGTACTGCCCCTCCCACAATGCAGCACTCCCTCAGTACTGGCCCTCCGACAGTGCGGCATTCCCTCAGCATGGCCCCTCCGACAGTGCAGCACTCCTTCAGTGCTGCCCCTCTGACAGTGCGGCAGTCCCTCAGTACTGCCCCTCTGACACCGCAGCACCGCAGCACTCCCTCAATGCTGCCCCTCTGACAGTGCAGCACTCCCTCAGTACTCCCCCTCCGACAGTGCCGCACTCCCTCAGTACTGCCCCTCTGACAGTGCGGCACTCCCTCAGTACTGCCTCTTCAACAGTGCAGCATTCCTTCAGTACTGCCCTTCCGACAGTGCAGCACTCCCTCAGTACTGCCCCTCAGCTCTCCGAGTACTGCCCCTCCACAGTGCAGCGCTCCCTCAGTACTGCCCCTCCACAGTGCAGCACTCCCTCAGTACTGCCCCTCCACAGTGCAGCACTCCCTCAGTACTGCCCCTCCACAGTGCAGCGCTCCCTCAGTACTGCCCCTCCACAGTGCAGCACTCCCTCAGTACTGCCCCTCCGACAGTGCAGCACTCCCTCAGTACTGCCCCTCCACAGTGCAGCGCTCCCTCAGTACTGCCCCTCCACAGTGCAGCGCTCCCTCAGTACTGCCCCTCCACAGTGCAGCACTCCCTCAGTACTGCCCCTCCACAGTGCAGCACTCCCTCAGTACTGCCCCTCCGACAGTGCAGCACTCCCTCAGTACTGCCCCTCCCTCAGTACAGCGCTCCCTCAGTACTGCCCCTCCACAGTGCAGCACTCCGTTAGTACTGCCCCTCCACAGTGCAGCACTCCCTCAGTACTGCCCCTCCGACAGTGCAGCACTCCCTCAGTACTACAGCCTAGATGTAATTCTCGCGTCTCTGCAAGTGGGACTTGAACCCACGACATTCTGACTCAGAGGCGAGACTGCTACCCACTGAACCACAACTGACATGATTATCCAACCTTCTAACAGACACTAACTGACCTGCTGGCTATTTCTAGTTGATTGCCTTTTATTTGTTCCTATTTGTGCTGATGACCGACAGACCGACAGACAGACAGACCGACCCACAGACAGACAGAATGACAGACAGAGAGACCGACAGTCCCGGCAGAACAACAGATTGACAAACACACCAACAGACCAACAGACCCATAGTCCAACAGATGGACAGACAGACCAACAGACAGAAAGACCCACAGACCCACAGACAGACAGACCCGCAGACAGACAGACCCTAAGACAGGCAAACTGACAGACAGACCGACTGACAGCCAGACAGACATACATACAGACAGACAGACAGACCCACAGTCAGACAGACCCACAGATAGACAGATCACCAGACAGACAGATCCACAGACCCACAGTCAGACAGACCCACAGACCCACAGATAGACAGATCGCGAGACAGACAGAACCACAGACAGACAGACCGAAAGACAGACACACCCACAGACAGACACACCCACAGAAAGACAGACCCACAGACCAACAGACCCACAGTCAGACAGACCGACAGACAGACAGACCCACAGACCCACAGACAGACAGACTCACAGACCCACAGACTGACAGAAAGAGACAGACAGACCGACAAACAGACAGAGCCACAGACCCACAGACTCACAGACCCACAGACCTACAGACAGACAGACATACAGACAGACAGAAAGAGACAGACAGACCGACAAACAGACAGGCCCACAGACCCACAGACAGACAAACTGAAAGTCAAACAAACCAGCAGACCCAAAGTCAGGCAAACTGTCAGACAGACTGACAGACAGAGAGACTGACAGACTCACAGACAGACTCA
Source organism: Squalus acanthias (assembly GCA_030390025.1). Taxonomy (NCBI): domain Eukaryota; kingdom Metazoa; phylum Chordata; class Chondrichthyes; order Squaliformes; family Squalidae; genus Squalus; species Squalus acanthias. Next base: position 39,285,321 of record CM059433.1, on the reverse strand, counting down.
CAGACCCACAGACCCACAGACAGACAGACATACAGACAGACTGACAGACAGGCCCACAGACCCACAGACAGACCCACAGACTACAGACAGACACCCCACAGACCGATAGACCCACAGACAGACCGACAGACCAACATAAGAACATAAGAAATAGGAGCTGGAGTAGGCCATTTGGCCCTTCGAGCCTGCTCCGCCATTCAATGAGATCATGGCTGATCTTCTACCACAACTCCACCTTCCCGCACTATCCCCATATCCCTTCATTCCCTTAGTTCCCAAAAATTTATCGACCTCTGTCTTGAATATACTCAACAACTGAGCATCCACAGCTCTCTGGGGTAGAGAATTCCAAATATTCACAACCCTTTGAGTGAAGAAATTTCTCCTCATCTCAGTCCTAAATGGCCGACCCTTTATTCTGAGACTGTGATCCCGTGTTCTCGATTCCCCAGCCAGGGGAAACATTTTCTCAGCATTAACCCTGTCAAGCCCCTTAAGATTTTTATATATTTCAATTAGATCACCTCTCATTCTTCTAAACTCTAGAGAATATAGGCCTAGTCTATTCAATCTCTCCTCACAGGGCAATCCCCCCATCCCAGGAACCAGTCTGGTGAACCTTCGTTGCACTCCCTCTAAGGCAAGTATGTCTTTCCTTAGGTAAGGAGACCAGAACTGTACACAGTACTCCAGGTGTGGCCTCACCAATGCCCTGTATAATTGCAGTAAGACTTCTTTACTCTTACACTTTAATCCCTTTGTAACAAAAGCTAACATACCATTTGCTTTCCTAATTGCTTGCTGTACCTGCATGTTAACTTTCCGTGATTCATGTACAAGGACACCCAGGACCGACAGACATACCAACAGACCCACAGACAGACAGACCCACAGATAGACCGACAGACCAACAGACCGATAGCTAGACAGACAGACAGACCCACAGACCTACAGACCATAGACAGACACCCCACAGACTGATAGACTCACGGACAGACTGACAGACTGACAGACTGACAGACAGACAGATAGACAGAGAGACAGCCCCGCAGACCCACAGATCGGCAGACAGACCGACAGATCGATAGACCAACAGACAGACAGACAAACAGACCGACAGACAGACCGACCGACAGACATACAGACAGACCTACAGACCCACAGACAGACACTCACAGACCCACAGACAGACAGACCCACAGACCAACAGACAGACAGGCTCACAGACAGACAGACAGACTCACAGAACCACAGACCCACAGACAGACAGACAGACCGACAGACAGACAGACTCACAGAACCACAGAGCCACAGATCCACAGACCTACAGACCGACAGACAGACCGACAGATTGACAGACCGACAGACCAACAGACAGACAAATAGACAGACACACAGACCCACAGACCAACAGACTAACAGAGAGACCAACAGACAGACAGACAGGCCCACTGACCACAGACCGACCGACAGACATACCAACAGACCCACAGACAGACAGACCCACAGACTCACAGACAGACAGACCCACAGACAGACAGACCGACAGATAGACAGACAGACAGACTCACAGAGCCACATAACCACAGATCCACAGACCGACAGACCGACAGTCAGATCCACAGACAGACAGACCGACAGACAGACAGACGCACAGACCCACAGTCCCAAAGACAGACAGACCTAACAGACCCATAGACACACCGACAGACAGACAGACCAAAAGACAGACAGTCACACAGACCAACAGACAGAGTCACAGACGGACAGACAGACAGACTCACAGACCCATAGACAGACAGACTGACAGACAGAACAACTGACGGACAGTCAGACCCACAGACAGACTGACTGACAGACCAACCGATTGGCAGACAGACAGACAGACCCACAGTCTGACAGACAGACAGACAGACAGACAAACAGACAGACAGCCCTAAAGACAGACAGTCCCACAGACCAACAGACAGACAGAGCCACAGACGAACAGACAGACAGACCCACGGAGCCACAGACAGATAGACCCAAAGACAGACAGACAGACAGACTCACAGACCCATAGACAGACAGACCGGCAGACCGACAGACCAGACCGACAGAAGGACAGATCAACAGACAGACACATAGACACACTGACACACCAATAGACCGACTGACCAACAGACCAACAGATGCATAGAGAGACAGAAAGACCCACAGACAGACAGACAGACCTGCAGACCAAGAGACAGGCAGGCCCACAGACCGACAGACAGACAGACCGACAGACAGACAGACCAGCAGACAGACTGACTCACAGATCCATAGACAGACAGAACGACAGACAGACCGACAAACCCACAGACAGACAGACATAGACTGACAGACCGACAGACAGACAGACCGACAGACTGACAGACCAATAGACAGACAGACTGACAGACAGAACGGCCGACAGACCCACTGACAGACAGACCCACAGACAGTCAGACTCACAGACAGGCAGACCCACAGACAGACAGACAGACCTACAGACCAAGAAACAGGCAGGCCCACAGACTGACAGACAGACAGACCGACCGACAGACAGACCGGCAGACAGATTGACTCACAAATCCATAGACAGACAGACGACAGACAGACCGACAGACTCACAGACAGACAGACATAGACTGACAGACCGACAGACAGACAGATCGACAGACTGACAGACCAACAGACAGACAGACTGACAGACAGAACGACCGACAGACCCAATGACAGACAGACCAACAGACAGTCAGACTCACAGACAGACAGACCCACAGATCCACGGAGAGACCCATAGACACACCAACCAAAAGACCGACAGACTGACAGACAGACAGACCCACAGACTGACAGACAGACAGAGCCACAGACCGACCAACAGACGGACAGACAAACAGATCCACAGACCCACAGACAGACAGACCCACAGACCCATAGACAGACAGACCGACAGAGAGACAAACAGACCCACAGACCCACAGACAGACAGGCCCATAGACAGACAGAGCCACAGATCCACTGAGGGACAGACAGACAGACCCATGGTCCCACCGACAGACAGTCCCACAGACAGACAGACTCACAGACCCATAGACAGACAGACTGACAAACAGACCCACAGACCTTAATTTCTTTAATTACCCAAATATCGATTGGGATAATGCTGGGGTAAAGGGAAAGGAGGGGGAGGAACTTCTGAAATGTGTTCAGGAGAATTTCCTTGACCAGTATGTTCTTGGCCCAACTAGGAAGGAGGCATTGCTGGATCTGGTGCTGGGGATTGAGGTGGGCCAGATCGACCAAGTGTCTGTGGGAGAACACTTGGGTACGAGTGATCATTGTATCATAAGATTTAGATTAGCAATGGAGAGGAGCAAGGAACAATCTAGAGTGGCACTTCTAAACTGGAATAGGGCTAACTTCTAAAGGGATGCAAAAGGATCTAGCCAGGGTAAAATGGAACCAAAGACTGACAGGAAAAACTGGAACGGAACAATGGGTGATCTTTAAGGAGGAGATGTTCCAAGTACAGGCTAGGTACATTCCAACACGAGGGAAGGGTAAGGGAGCCAAACCAAGGGCTCCTTGGATGACAAGGGAGATAGTGAAGATGATGAAACAAAAAAAGAGGGTGTATGATGCATGTCAGGTGAATTCTTCAAGGGAGAACCAGACCAACTATAATAAGTTGAGAGGGGAAGTGAAGATGAAAATAAGATTGGCAACGAGAGAATATGAGAGTAGAATGGTGGTTAACATAAAAGGGAACCCAAAAATCTTCTGCCGGCATGTAAACAGTAAGCGGATAGTAAGAGGCGGCGTGGGGCCTATTAGAGACAAAGAAGGTGATATGTGCTTAGAGGCGCAGGGCAAGGCTAGAATACTCAATGAGTACTTTGTATCGGTGTTTACTAAGGAGGTGGATGCTGACAAAATATCGGTAGAAGTGGAAAAGTTAGAAGCAATGGAAGGGATGAAAATTGAGACAGGATGTACTAGAAAGGCTGGGTATGCTTAGGGTGGATAAGTCACCTGGTCCAGATGGCTAAGGGAATTGGGGGAGGAGATAGCAGAAGGGCTTGTCATAATTTTCCAATCTTCCCTAGATGCTGGGGAGGTGCCTGAGGATTGGTAAATGGTAAATGTGACACCATTGTTCATGAAAGGGTGTAAGGACAATCCTAGTAACTACAGGCTGGTCAGTTTAACATCAGTGGTGGGTAAAGTTTTAGAAACAATAATCAAGGAAAAAATTAACGGGCACTTGGAGAGGTTTAAGCTAATTAAAGAGAGCCAACACGGATTTGTAAAAGGCAGATCGTGTTTGACTAATCTAATTGAAGTTTTTGATGAAGTAACAGGGAGGATTGATGAAGGGAATGCAATGGATGTTGTCTATATGGATTTTAGGAAGGCGTTTGACAAAGTACCACATAGAAGGTTGGTTAACAAAATTAAGGCTCATGGTACAGGTTGGTCAGTGGCAGCTTGGATAAGGAATTGGCTGAAGGACAGAAAATAGCGAGTTGTGGTAAATGGCTGTTTTTCAGATGGGAGAATGGTAGACAGTGGTGTTCCCCAAGGGTCAGTGCTGGGGCCACTGCTTTTTCTGATATTTATAAATTACCTGAATATTGGAATGCAGAGTAGAATTTCTAAATTTGCCAATGACACCAAACTTGGCGGAGCGGCAAACAGTGAGGATGATACCAATCGACTGCAACAGGACTTAGAAAGGCTAACAGAATGGGCAGACAAGTGGCAGATGGAATTTAATGCAGAGAAGTGTGAGGTGATGCTTTTTGGCAGAAGGAACAGGGAGAGGCAATATAAACTTAATGGCACAGTTTTAAAGAGTGTGCAGGGACAGAGGGACCTGGGAGTTAATGTGCATAGGTCCCTGAAGGTGGCAGGACATATTGAGAGAGTGGTTAACAAAGCACTTCATAAATAGAGTTATTGGCCCAGAAATTCGTCCGAATACGGGAGAGTACGCACTGTGTACTCACCCATATTCGGTCCCGAAGTGCCGGTTTCCTGCATGCACTGCGCATGCGCGGGAAACCGGCACTTCCGATATTGCGAAGGGGGTGGTTCCTAAGTGAACCGCGTGCGCACTACAGGCTGTGCACACGCAGCACACTTAGTTTTTTTTTCAGGTTTGAACGCGAAGCTAAGTGTTGAAGATTTTACACATGAAGAAAGGAGGCGTAAGACCCCCTTTTAACAAAGTAAGTAGTTAATTAAGTATTATTTTAAATTTTTTTCAACAGGTTTATCTTTTTTAGAGACTTTAAAGAAAGGTAAGTTTATTTTTATAACTTTTAAAAAGAATTTAAATTTTTTCAAAAATTAAAATTTTTGTTTAAAGTGGTTAATTTATTTAACTATAGTTATTTTATTAATGTGATGGTTTTTTTTTAAATTTAATTGAGGTTTAGCTGTTCTTTTGGGGGCAAGTTGTATTCATAGCTTTAACAGCTCTTCCTGTCAAAACTATGAATGAAAGATGGTGCGCTGCCATTGGCTCTAACTGGCCCACGTGATCCCAGAGGTCGCATCGAACTAACTGCGCCTCTGGGACACGCACACACTGCGCGCCGGCACCAGGGAGAGGCCCAGGAACTGAAGTTCGTGTGGGCCAAAACCACAAAGGCAGGCGCGGAGTGCGATATCGCGGGGGATCCTTACCCCCGCGGCAACCATCGAAGTCCAATTTCTGGGCCATTGAGTACAAAAGTAGAGAAGTTATGCTGAACCTTTATAAAGTGCTGGTTAGGCCACAACTGGAGTATTGCGTCCATTTCTGGTCACCACACTTTAGGAAGGATGTGAAGGTCCTTGAGAGGGTGCAGAGGAGATTTACCAGAATGGTTCCGGGGATGGGGGATCTTAGCTGCAAGGACAGGTTGGAGAAGCTGGATTTGTTTTCATTAGAGCAAAGGAGGTTGAGGGGTGATTTGATAGAGGTGTACAAGATTATGACAGGTTTGGATAGGCTAGACGGGGAAAGGCTGTTCCCACTAGTTGATGGTACAAGGACTAGGGGACACAAATTTAAGATTTTGGGCAAGAGATACAGGGGGGATATGAGGAAAAACTTTTTTATGCAGCGAGTGGTGAGGATTTGGAACTCGCTGCCGACGGATGTGGTGGAAGCGGAGACACTCAATGTTTTCAAGGGGAGACTGGATAGGCACTTGAGGGAAATAAACTTGCAGGGCTATGGGGATAGACCGTGGGAGTGGGACTGACTGGATTGCTCTTACAGAGAGCCGGCATGGACTCGATGGGCTGAATGGCCTCCTTCTGTGCCATTATGACTCTATGTGGGAAAAATTCGGTTGCGTTGCGCCTCCCATTTGCGCCCTAAGAGGGTGCTAATGGGGTGCAAAACAACTAATGCCTAGGCGCGGCGATGTTTGCGCCGCTCGCGAAATTGACCAGACATTTTGCGGCGGCGCTAAACACTACCGCCACGATCTCCTGCGCCCTCAGATCATGACGTCAGTCAAGCGTGCAACGCCCCGGTAGCGCCCCAGACCAGATATTGAGTGGCGCCCCCTGCTTTACCGCCTGCCGCTAGCAACGACAGGTTGAGGGGAGCGTTTTGCAGTCGGGAAGGGACTGAGGGAGCGCTATTTAAAGGCGACCGCTTCCTGCCTTTTTTTGTCAGCGACATTTTTGCACCACGCATTCTGAGAGAGAGAGAGAGAGACTTCTGGAGAGAATCAACACTGTGTGAAGCAGTTTTTGGTACTAAGCAGCACTTTGCAGGTTCATTTTGATTTGACCTTCCTTGCATCGATTTAGAAGAGACTATGTGGGCTGCACTCTGAGCTCTTTCCCTGGGCCTCTCCATTGTTCTTTCAAGCAGATTTGATGTACAGGTCTCTCCAGGCCGAGATTCAAGGCTGCAATGAGCAGGGTGTGGATGGAGAGCAGGACCGACCCTCCCCTTTAAGAACTGGCCGGCGCCAGTGTGTCTGTGTTCCATTGCTGACTGATATCACATGAGCTTCGCCAGCGCTCTGAGGTAGCGCCTCGCTCCTCGGCGTTAGCGCCTTAAGAGAGGTGTGTAGCGCCTGATTTAGCACTCCAATCACCACCAGGGGTGATAGATGCCAAGTTTGCAGTCGGAGGCGATAATTAGCGCCAAGCACTAAACTTTGCGCCCGGCCGATAATTGCGCCCCAAACGGGGCGATACCGAATTTCTCCCCCTATGACTCTATGACCCACAGACAGTCAGACCCAGTGAAAGACAGACCCACAGATCCACAGACAGACCCACACAGAACAACCGATAGACCGACAGACTGACTGACAGACAGACAGAGCCACAGACCCACAGACAGACAGACAAACAGATCCACAGACCCACAGATAGACAGACCCATAGACAGACAGACCGACAGAGAGACAGACAGACCCACAGACACACAGACCCACAGACCCACAGACAGACAGACCCACAGACAGACAGACCAAAAGACAGGCAGTCCCACAGACCAACAGATAGACAGAGTCACAGACAGAAAGACAGACAGACCCACAGACAGACGGATCCACAGACAGACAGACTCACAGACCCATAGACAGACTGACAGACTGACAGGCAGACAGGCCCACTGACCATAGACCCACAGACAGACAGACCGACAGACAGACCAACAGACAGACTGACAAAGAGATGGACAGGCACACTGACCAACCAACAGACAGACGGTCAGACAGACCCACAAACCCACAGACAGAGATATCCACAGACATACAGATCCACAGACCCACAGACAGACAGACCCAAAGACAGACAGACCCACAGACTGACAGACAGACGAGCCACAGACCCACAAATGAACAGACAGACCCACAGACTGAAAAACAGACAGACAGACGCACAGACCCACAGACCCACAAACCAACAGATAGTCAGGCCCACAGACCGCCAGACACACAGACCGACAGACAGACCGACAGACTGACCGACCAACAGAACAGACAGACAGACAGACCGGCAGACAGAACGACCGACAGACCCACAGACCCACTGACAGACAGACCCACAGATCCACAGACAGACCCACAGACAGAACGATCGGAAGACCGACAGACTGAATGACAGACAGACAGAGCCACAGACCCACAGACGGACAGACAAACAGATCCACAGACCCACAGATAGACAGACCCACAGACACATAGACAGACAGACCCACAGAGAGACAGACTCACAGACCCACAGACAGACAGACATAGACTGACAGACTAACAGACAGACAGGCCCACTGACCAGAGACAGACAGACAGACCAACAGACAGACCGACAGACAGACCGACAGACACACTGAAAGACACACCGACCAACAGACAGATAGTCAGGCCGACCCACAGTCAGACAGACCCACAAACCCACAGACAGGGAGACCCACAGACAGACAGATCCACAGACCCACAGACAGATAGACCCAAAGACAGACTGACAGACAGACACACCAACATGCCAAAACACCGACAGACTGACAGACCGACCGACAGACACATCATTGCACTGACAGACCGACAGACTAATCAGCAGACCCACAGACTCACAGAGAGACAGACAGACCCACAGACAGACAGACCTACAGCCTGGCAGACCAAAAGACAGACAGACCCACAGACTGACAGACAGACCCACAGACAGGCAGACTGGCAGACTGACAGACAGACACACCAACATGCCAAAACACCGACAGACAGACACATCATTACACTGACAGACTGACAGACAGGTCGACAGACTGGTAGAACGACACACCAACAGTCCGGTAGACCAACAGACAGGCCTACAGACTGGCAGAACGACACACTGAAACTCCAACAGACCCACAGACAGACAGACTGACCAACAGACCAACAGGCTCACAGAGAGACAGACAGACCCACAGACAGACAAACAGACAGACCTACAGCCTGGCAGACCAAAAGACAGACAGACCCACAGACTGACAGACAGACAGACCCACAGACAGGCAGACTGGCAAACCGACAGACTGACAGACAGACAGACCCACAGACCACAGACAGACACCCCACAGGCCGCCAGACCCACAGACAGACCGACAAACAGGCAGATAGATAGATAGACTCATAGACCCACAGACTAACAGACAGACCGACAGACAGACAGATGCACAGACCAACAGACTAACAGACAGACAGACAGACAGACAGATAAACCAACAGGCAGACAGACAGATCCACAGACCACAGACAGACAGCCCACAGACCGATAGGCCCACAGACAGACCGACAGACCAACAGACAGGCAGACAGGCAGATAGACAGACAGACAGACCCACAGACCCTCAGACAGACAGACAGACAGACAAACCGACAGATGCACATACCCACAGACTCAAAGACAGATCGACAGACAGACAGGCAGACCGACAGACAGACCAACAGACAGACACACAGACCCACAGACCCATAGACCAATAGACTGACCGACCGACAGACCGACCAACAGACCAACCGACAGACAGACAGACCCACAGATCCACAGACCAACAGACAGACAGACCAACAGACAGACAGACCAAAAGACTAATAGACAGACAGACATATAAACCAACAGGCAGACAGACAGACCCACAGACCACAGACAGACACCCCACAGACCGATAGGCCCACAGACATACCGACAGACCAACAGACAGTCAGACAGGCAGATAGACAGACAGACAGACCCACAGACTCTCAGACTGACAGACAGGCAAACAGACAGATGCACATAACCACAGACTAATAGACAGACCGACAGACAGACCAACAGACCGACCGACCGACAGACTGACCAACAGACCGACCGACAGACTGACAGACAGACAGACCCACATACAGACAAACCCACAGACAGACCCACAGACCAACAGACAGATCGACTGACCGACAGACCGACCGACAGACAGACCAACAGACAGACCGACCGACAGACCGACTGGCAGACCGACAGACAGACAGACAGACAGCCAGATAGGCCACAGACAGACCGACAAACAGACCGACAGACAGGCCCACCGATCAACCAACAGACAGACAGAGAGGCCCACTGACCACAGACCCACAGACAGACAGACAGACCGACAGACAGACCAACAGACAGACACACAGACCCACAGATCCATAGACCAACCGACAGACCAACAGACAGACACATAGACCCACAGACGCATAGACAGACCGACTGACAGACAGACCGATAGACAGACCCACATACAGACAGGCCCACAGACAGAATGACAGACAGACACACCGACACACAGACTGACCGACAGACCCACAGAGAGACAGACAGCCCCACAGACCTACAGACAGACAGACAGGCAGACCTACAGACTGACAGACAGACAGACTCACAACACACAGACCACAGACAGACAGACCGACAGACAGATCGACCGACAGACCGACCGACTGACCGACCGACCGACAGACAGACAGACCCACAGACAGACAGACCCACAGACAGACAGACCCACAGACCCACAGACAGACCCACAGAGCAAGAGAAGACAGGCCCACAGACCGACCAACAGACAGACAGAGAGGCCCACTGACCACAGACCTACAGATAGACAGACCGACCGACAGACCAACAGACAGACCAACAGCCCAACAGATAGACAGACCCACAGACCCACAGACAGACCCACAGACCAACAGACAGACAGGCCCACCGACCAACCAACAGACAGACAGACAGACCCACAGAGCCACAGACAGATAGACCCACAGGCAGACAGACAGACTCACAGACTCATAGACAGACAGACCGGCAGATAGACCGACAGACTCACAGACCGAAAGAAGGACAGACCGACAGGAAGACACATAGACACACCGACACACCAAAAGACTGACTGACCGACAGACCAACAGACGCATAGAGAGACAGAAAGACCCACAGACCACAGACAGACAGACCTACAGACTGACAGACTGAAAGACAGAGAGTCCTACAGACAAACAGACAGACAGGCCCACAGACAGACTGACAGACAGACAGACATACTGACCCACAGGCAGACAGACCCACAGACCCAAAGACAGACAGACTGACAGAGAGACAGACAGGCCCACAGACAGACAGACCCACAGACAGACAGACCAAAAGACAGACAGTCCCACAGACCAACAGACAGACAGAGCCACAGACGGACAGGCAGACAGACCCACAGAGCCACAGACAGATAGACCCACAGACAGACAGAAAGACTCACAGACCCACAAACAGACAGACAGACCTACAGACCAAGAGACAGACAAGCCCACAGTCCGACAGACAGACTGACCGACAGCCATACAGACAGAACCACAGACCCACAGACAGACAGGTCCAAAGACCGACAGACAGACCGACAGATCCACAGACCAACAGACAGACAGACAAACAGACAGATGCACAGACTAATAGACAGACAGACAGATAAACCAACAGGCAAACAGACAGCCCCACAGACCACAGACAGACACCCCACAGATCGATAGGCCCACAGAAAGACCGACAGACCAACAGACAGGCAGATAGACAGACAGACAGACCCACATACCCTCAGACTGACAGACAGAGAAACAGACAGATGCACATACCCACAGACTAATAGATGATTGACAGACAGACACACAGACCGACAGACAGACCAACAGACAGACCGACCGACAAACAGACCAACAGACCGACAGACCGACCAACAGACCGACCGATAGACCGACAGACAGACAGACAAACAGACAGATGCACATACCCACAGACTAATAGGCAGACCAGCAGACAGACACACAGACCCAGAGACCCATAGACCGACCGACAGACAGACCAACAGACAGACCGACCGACAGACAGACTAACAGACCGACCGACCGACAGACCGACCAACAGACCGACCGACAGACAGACAGACCCACAGATCCACAGACCAACAGACAGACAGACCAACAGACTAATAGACAGACAGACAGATAAACCAACAGGCAGACAGACAGAACCACAGACCACAGACAGACACCCCACAGACCAATAGGCCCACAGATATGCCGACAGACCAACAGACAGGCAGACAGGCAGATAGACAGACAGACAGACCAACAGCCCCTCAGACTGACAGACAGACATTCAGACAAATGCACATACCCACAGACTAATAGACAGACTGACAGACAGACCAACAGACCGACTGACCGACAGACCGACCAACAGACCGACCGACAGACCGACAGACAGACAGACAGAACCACAGACACACAGACCCACCGACAGACAGATCAACAGACCAACAGACAGACGCACAGGCCCACAGACAGCCTGATAGGCCCACAGACAGACCGACAGACAGACCGACAGACAGACAGGCCCACCGACCGACCAACAGATAGACAGAGAGGCCTACTGAACACAGACCCAGACAGACAGACCGACAGACAGACCAACAGACAGACACACAGACCCACAGACACATAGACAGACAGACCCACATACAGACAGGCCCACAGACCTACAGACTGACAGACAGACAGACTCACAACACACAGACCACAGACAGACAGACTGACAGACAGACCGACAGGCAGACCAACAGACAGACCGACCGACAGACCGACCGACTGACCGACCGACAGACAGACAGACCCACAAACAGACCCACAGACAGACAGACCCACAGACAGACAGACCAATAGACCAACAGACAGATAGACCCACAGACTGACCCACAGACCAAGAGAAGACAGGCCCACAGACCGACCAACAGACAGACAGAGAGGCCCACTGACCACAGACCTACAGATAGACAGACCAACCAACAGACAGACAGACCAACAGACCAACAGACAGACAGACCCACAGACCCACAGACAGACCCACAGACCAACAGACAGACAGGCCCAACGACCGACCTACAGACAAACAGAGAGGCCCACTGACAACAGACCTACAGACAGACAGACTGACAGACAGACAGACCGACCAACAGACAGACAGACAGACGCACAGACAGACAGACCCACAGACTGACCAAGAAACAGACTGATAGACAGACAGACCGACAGAGAGACAGAGGGACCCGAAGATTGACAGACCCACAGACAGACAGACCCACAGACAGACCGACAAATAGACAGGCAGACCTACAGATCGACAGACCCACAGACCACAGACAGACACCCCACAGACCAATAGGCCCACAGACAGACCGACAGACAGGCAGACAGGCAGATAGACAGACAGACAGAACCACAGACCCTCAGACTGACAGACAGACAAACAGACAGATGCATATACCCACAGACTAATAGACAGATCGACAGACAGACAGGCAGACAGACAGACAGACCGACAGACAGACCGACAGACAGACCGACCGACAGACCAACCGACAGACCAACCGACAGACAGACAGACCCACATACAGACAAACCCACAGACAGACAGATCAACAGACCAACAGACAGACCGACTGACCGACAGACCGACCAACAGAGAGACCAACAGACAAAACGACCAACAGACCGACCGACAGACCGACAGACAGACAGATCCACCAACAGACAGATCAACAGACCAACAGACAGACAGGCCCACAGACTGACCGACAGACAGACAGACAGACGGACAGAGAGGCCCACTGACCACAGACCCACAGACAGACAGACTGACAGACCGACAGACCCATAGACAGACGCACAAACAGACAGACCCACAGGCTGACCCAGAGACAGACTGACAGACAGACAGACCGACAGAGATACAGACAGACCCAAAGATCGACAGACCCACAGACCCACAGACAGACAGACCCATAGATAGACCGACAAATAGACATGCAGACCTTCAGATCGACAGACAGAAAGACCCACAGACCGACAGACCAACAGGCCGATAGACAGAGCAACAGATGCACAGACCCACAGACAGACATAAAGACAGACCAACAGACCAACAGACAGACTGACAGACAGACAGACAGACCGACAGACAGACCAACTGACAGACAGACAGACCCACAGACCCACACACAGACAAGCCCACAGACTGACAGACAGAACAACAGACAGACACACCGACACACCGACTGACCGACAGGCCCACAGAGAGACAGACAGCCCCACATACCCACAGACAGACAGACAGGCAAACGTACAGACAGACAGACTCACAGACCAACAGATAGACAGAGAGAGCGACTAACAACACACAGACCCACAGACAGACAGACCGACAGACAGACTAACAGACAGACACACAGACCAACAGACCGACAGACTGACTGACAGACCAAAAGACAGACACACAGATGCACAGACAGACCGACTGACAGACAGACAGACAGACAGACCCATAGACCCACACACAGAACGACAGACAGACACACCGACACTCCGACAGACCCACAGACAGACCCACAGACAGGCAGACAGGCAGATAGACAGACCCACAGACCCACTGACCTACAGACAGACAGACAAACAGACAGATGCACAGACCCACAGACTAATAGACAGACCAACAGAAAGACAGACAGACCCACAGACAGACCAAAAGACAGACAGACAGACAGCCAGACCAAAAGACCAACCGACAAATCGACCGACAGACTGACAGACAGAGCTATAGACTGACAGACAGACAGACCCACAGACAGACCCACAGACAGACCGACAGGCCCACAGAGAGACACACTGACACTGGCACACTGACAGACTGACTGACCGACAGACCCACAGAGAGATAGACAGACCCACAGACAGACAGACCCACAGACAGACAGACCAACAGACCAACAGGCCCACAGACCCATAGACAGACCGACAGACAGACCGACTGACCGACTGACAGACCGACCGACAGACCGATCAACAGATCCAAAGACCCACAGACACACAGACCCACAGACCAACAGACAGACAGGCCAACAAACTGACCGACAGACCAACTGACAGACAGAGAGGCTCACTGACCACAGACCCACAGACAGACAGACCAACAGACAGACCAACCAACCGACAGACTCACAGACCCACAGACAAAGCCACAGACAGACAGACCCACAGACTGACCCACAGACAGACCGACAGTCAGACAGACCAACAGGCCCACAGACCAACAGACAGACCACAGAGAGACACACCGGCACAGACACACGAACAGACAGTCAGACCGACTGACCGACAAACCCACAGAGAGAAAGACAGCCCCACAGACCAACAGAGAAGCAGACAGACAGACCCACAGACAGACAGATAGACAGAGAGATAGACAGACAGACAAACAGACAGACCCACAGACCCATAGACCAACAGACTGACCGACAGATCGACAGACTGATAGACCGACAGACAGACCGACAAACAGACAGACAGACAGGCCCACAGACAGACAGGCTCACAAACTGACCAACAGACAGACCGATAGACAGACAGTCCGACAGACAGACAGACAGACCAACAGGCTCATGAACCCATAGACAGACCAACACAGAGACCAACAGATCGACAGACCGACTGACTGACCGACAGAGAGACAGACAGACCCGCAGACCCACAGACAGACCGGCAGACCCACAGACAGACAAGCCCACAGACCGACAGACAGACCGACAGATCCTCAGACCAACAGACAGACAGACAGATAAACAGAGAGATTTTGAGGATTTAAGCAGAGGGAGAGCGAGCGAGGACCAGAATCACTGGCAGCAGCAGCGGCCCTGGGTGGAGCCCTGAGTGCAGTTTAAACAGAGTGCTGCGTGTTGGGAATTGGTTCTTACTTTACACCAAGGAAAGAGTCCGAGAACGGGAGCAGTCAAACAATAACAACTGCAAAACCGCTAAAGTGACATCACAAAAAGGGAAGGAGCTGATTGGTAAGTAGGACCTGGTGAGTATTTCTACAGTCCAGTCATTGAAGTAAAAGTAAGGATTCTAGTTTAGAGTAAGTAGTGTTTAAAGGGAAGTGAGGTCCCTAGTGTATTTAATATTCTTTAATTTAAAGGAAGTAAAGGGAGTAAATTAAGGGTAGGACATGGCAGGGCAGCTCGGCAATGTGGAGTGCTCCTCCTGTGCTATGTGGGAAGTCAGGGACACTTTCGGTGTCCAGGGCGAACACGTGTGCAGGAAGTGTCTCCAGCTGCAGCTACTCGAAATCCGCGTTTCGGAGCTGGAGTTGCGGCTGGAGTAACTGTGGAGCATCCACGAAGCTGAGATCTTCGTGGATAGCATGTTTAACGAGGTGGTCACACCGCAGGTAAAGAGTGCACAGGCAGACAGGAAATGGGTGACCGCCAGACAGAGTAAAAGAACTAGGAAGGTAGTGCAGGAGTCCCCTGGGTCCATCTCCCTCTCCAACAGATTTTCCGTTTTGGATACTGATGGGGGAGATGGTTTCTCACGGGAATGCAGCAAGAGCCAAGTCCGTGGCACTATGAGTGGCTCAGCTGCACAGGAAGGGAGGAAAAAGAGTGGGAGAGCAATAGTGATCGAGGATTCTATCGTAAGGGGAACAGATAGACATTTTTGTGGCCACAGACATGACTCCAGGATGGTATGTTGCCTCCCTGGTGCCAGGGTCAAGGATGTCACTGAACGGCTGCAGGGCATTCTGAAGGGGGAGGGCGAACAGTCAGAGGTCGTGGTTCACATTGGTACCAACGACATGGGTAGAAAGAGGGATGAGGTCCAGCAACAAGAATTTAGGGAGCTAGGGAGCAGATTAAAAAGCAGGACCTCAAAGGTTGTAATCTCTGGATTACTCCCGGTGCCACGTGCTGGTGAGTTTAGGAATAGGAGGATAGAGCAGATGAATGCGTGGCAAAAGAGTTGGTGCATGAGGGAGGGCTTTAGTTTCCTGGATCACTGGGTCTGCTTCTGGGGAAGGTGGGATCTTTACAAGTCGGACGGGTTGCACCTGAACCGGAACAGGACCAACATCCTTGCAGGGAGGTTTGCTACTGCTGTTGGGGGGTGTTTAAACTAACTTGGCAGGGGGATGGGATACGGAGTGGAGCTATACTAGGGGGTAATGCACAGCCAAATATAGAGGAAAAAACAAGTCAGCCTGGAAGGCAGAGCAAATATGTAACGGCACAAGGGAGTATGGCAAGGCTGGATAGCATTTATTTTAATGCAAGGAGTCTTGCGAGTAAAGCAGATGATTGAAGATGTTGATGAACACATGGGAATATGATATTGTTGCTATCACAGAGACATGGTTGAGGGAGGGGCAGGACTGGCAGTTCAATATTCCGGGGTATAGAATCTTCAGGCGAGACAGAGGGAGGTGTAAAAGAGGAGGAGGTGTTGCAATATTAATCAAGGAGTCAATTACTGCTGTAAGGAGGGATGATATCTTAGCAGGTTCCTCTAATGATGCCATATGGGTAGAACATAAAAACAAAAAGGGGGCAAGCACTTTGCTGGGAGTGTACTCTAGGCCCCCAAACAGTCAGGGGGAGATAGAGGAACAGATATGTAGGCAAATCTCAGAGAAGTGTAGAAATAATAGGGTAATAATAGTCGGGGATTTCAACTTCCCCAATATTAACTGGGATAGTTAGAGTGTGAAAGGCTTAGAGGGTGCTGAATTCTTAAAGTGCATCCAGAGAGTTTTTTGAGCCAGCATGTAGAAAGTCCTACAAGAGAGAGGGTGGTACTGGAACTAATTCTGGGGAATGTAGCTGGGCAAGTGGTAGAAGTGTCAGTAGGAGAGCATTTTGGTGACAGTGACCATAATTCGGTGAGATTTAAGGTAACCATGGAAAAGGACAAAGATGGACCGGAAATAAAGGTTCTAAATTGGGGGAAGGCCGATTTTAATATGATAAGGCAGGATCTGGCCAAAGTGGACTGGGTTCAGCTACTTGTAGGACAATCCACATCAGAGCAGTGGGAGTCTTTCAGAAAGGAAATAGAGAGAGTACAATGGCAACATGTTCCCGTAAAGGTCAAGGGTGGGACCTACAAGCCCAGGGAACCCTGGATGTCAAGGGATATACAAGAATGGATTAAGAAAAAAAGGGAGGCTTTTGGCAGATACAAAGGACTAAAAACGAGGAAGCCCTAGAGGAGTATAGAAAGTGCAGAGGGGTACATAAAAAAGAAATTAGGAGAGCGAAGAGGGGACATGAAAAAACACTAGCGGGCAAAATAAAGGAAAATCCCAAGTTGTTTTATAAGTATATTAAGGGCCAGAGGATAACCAGGGAAAGAGTAGGGCCCATTAGCGACCAAAGTGGCAATCTGTGTGTAGAGCCGGAAGATGTGGGTGAGGTTTTAAATGAATATTTTGCATCTGTGTTCACTATGGAGAAGGACAATGTAGGCATAGAAATCAGGCAGGGGGATTGTGATATACTTGAACAAATTAGTATTGAGAGGGAGGAGTTATTAGAGGTTTTAGCGGGCTTAAAAGTAAATAAATCCCTAGGCCCAGACGAAATGTATCCCAGGCTGCTGTGTGAGGAAAGGGAGGAGATTGCAGGGGCTCTGACACAAATTTTCAGATCCTCTCTGGCCACAGGGGAGGTGCCAGAGGACTGGAGGACAGCTAACATAGTACCATTATTCAAGAAGGATAGTAGGATAAACCAGGGAATTACAGGCCAGTGAGCCTAACATCAGTGGTAGGGAAATTATTGGAAAAGATTCTGAGGGACAGAATTAGTCTCCACTTGGAGAGGCAAGGATTAATCAAGGATAGTCAGCATGGCTTTGTCAGGGGGAGATCATGTCTGATCAATTTGATTTAATTTTTCAAGGCGGTGACTAGGTGCGTGGATGAGGGTACTGCAGTTGATGTGGTCTACATGGACTTCAGTCAGGTTTTTGACAAAGTCCCGCAAGTGAGACTGGTCAAGAAGGTAAGAGCCCATGGGTTCCAGGGCAATTTGGCACATTGGATCCAAAATTGGCTCAGTGGCAGGAGGCAGAGGGTGATGGTCGAAGGTTGTTTTTGTGATGGGAAGCCTGTGTCCAGTGGTGTACCGCAGGGATCAGTGCTGGGTCCTTTGCTGTTTGTCATGTACATTAATGATTTAGATATGAATGTAGGAGGTATGATCAGTAAGTTTGCAGATGACACGAAAATTGGTGGCAGTGGTAAATAGCGAGGAGGGAAGCCTCAGGCTACAGGACGATATAGACAGGTTGGTCAGATGGGCAGAAAAGTGGCAAATGGAATTTAACCCTGAAAAGTGTGAGGTGATGCATTTTGCGAGGACTAACAAGGCAAGGGAATACACAATGGGCCAAAAATTCGGCACTTGCCGGGTGAGTACGCACTGTGTACTCACCCGAAAGGCCCCCTGAAGTGCCGGTTTCCTGCATGCACTGTGCATGCGCGGGAAACCGGAACTTCCGGTCTCGTGAAGGGAGCGGTTCAGAGGTGAACCGCGTGCGTGGTAGAGGCTGCAGCAAACTTAGGTTCTTATTCAGGTTTCTCCGGGAGGGTAAGTATTGAAGAACCTGCGCTTTTAAAAAGGAGGCGCAGGACCCGTTTTCAACAAGGTAAGTGGTTAATTAAATATAATTTAAATTTTTTTTCAACAGGTTTATCTTTTTTAGATACTTTAAAGAAAGGTAAGTTTATTTTTAGCACTGTTAAAAAGTATTGTAATTTTTTCAAAAATTAAAATTTTTGTTTAAAGTAGTTAATTTATTTAACTTATAGTTATTTTAAAAATGTGATTTTTAAAAATAATTTATTTGAAGTTTAGCTGTTGTTTTGGGGATGATTTCAATTCATAGATTTGACAGGTCCTGTCAAATCTATGAATGAAAGATGGTCTGCTGCCATTGGCTCTCCTTGGCCCACGTGATCCCAGGGGACGCATCGCACTAACTACGCCCCTGGGACACGCAAGCACTGCGCGCCGGCAGTTGGAGCAGGCCCAGGAGCCGAAGTCCCCGTGGGCCAGAAGCAGAATGGCAGGCGCGGTAGGTAAGTGCGCGCGCGATCCTTACCCCAGCGGCAAGCCGGAGAGGCGAATTTCTGGGCAATTGAATAGTAGGACCCTAGGAAGGATAGAGGATCAGAGGGACCTTGGTGTGCATGTACATAGATCCCTGAAGGCAATAGAACAGGTAGATAAGGTGGTTAAAAAGGCATATGGGATACTTGCCTTCATTAGCCGAGGCATAGAATATAAGAGCAGGGAGGTTATGATGGAGCTGTACAAAACCCTAGTTCGGCCACAGCTGCAATATTGTGTGCAGTTCTGGTCGCCACACTATAGGAAGGATGTGATTGCATTGGAGAGGGATGCAGAGGAGATTCACCAGGATGTTACCTGGGCTGGAGCGCTTCAGCTATGAAGAGAGACTGGACAGGCTGGGGTTGTTTTCCTTAGAGCAGAGAAGGCTGACGGGGGACCTGATTGAGGTGTACAAAATTATGAGGGGCATAGATAGGGTCGATAGAAAGGAACTTTTCCCCTTAGTAGAGGGGTCAATAACCAGGGGGCACAGTTTCAAGGTAAGGGGCAGGAGGTTTAGAGGGGATTTGAGGAAAAACTTTTTCACCCAGAGGGTGGTTGGAATCTGGAACTTACTGCCTGAATGGGTGGTAGAGGCAGGAACCCTCACAACATTCAAGAAGCATTTAGATGAGCACTTGAAACGCCATAGCATACAAGGCTATGGACCAAGTGCTGGAAAATGGGATTAGAATAGATAGGGCTTGATGGCCGGCGCGGACAAGATGGGCCGAAGGGCCTCTTTCTGTGCTGTATAACTCTATGACTCTATCTCTATCTATGACCAACAGACCAGTAGACAGAGCAACAGACACACAGACCCACAGACAGACAGATAGGCAGACCGACAGACCGACCGGCAGACCAACAGACAGACAGACAGACAGTCCGAGAGACAGACAGACCAACAGGCCCACAGACCGACAGACAGAACGACAGACAGACACACCAAAACACCAACTGACCGACAGACCCACAGACAGACAGGCCCACAGACTGACCGACAGACAGACAGACAGACCGACCGACAGACAGACCCATAGACAGACCAACAGACAGACAGACCCAAAGATCGACAGACCCACAGACCCACAGATAGGCAGACCTACAGATCGACAGACAGACAGACTCACAGACCGACAGACGAACAGACCGATAGACAGAGCAACAGACCCACAGACAGACAGATAGGCAGACCGACAGACCGACAGAGAGACAGACAGACAGACCCATAGACCCACAGACAGACAGACCCACAGACCAACAGACAGACAGGCCCACAAACCGACCGACAGACAGACTGATAGACAGAGAGGCTCACTGACCACAGACCCACAGACGACAGACTGACAGACAGACCGACAGACAGACCGACAGACAAACCGACCGACAGACTCACAGACAAACCCACAGACAGACAGACAGACCCACAGACCCACAGACCGACAGACAGACAGTCCCACAGACCCACAGACAGACCCACAGACCCACAGACAGACCCACAGAAAAGATAGGCAGACATACAGATCGACAGACAGACAGACTCACAGACCGACAGACCGATAGACAGACCAACAGATGCACAGACCCACAGATAGACAGACCGACAGACCCACAGACCGACAGACAGACAGTCCCACAGACCCACAGACAGACCCACAGACCCACAGACAGACAGGCCCACAGACCGACAGACAGACCGAAAGACTGGCAGACAGGCAGCCCCACAAACCCACGGACAGACAGACAGTCCCACAGACCCACAGAGAGACAGACCCACAGACAGGCAGACCAGCAGACCGACAAACCGACTGACAGACCGACTGACAGGCCCAGAAACCAACAGAAAGAAACCCCGCAGACTGATAGACCCACAGACAGACTGACAGACAGGCCGACAGGCAGACCAACAGACAGACAGACAAACAGACTGACGCGCAGACTAATAGACAGACCGACAGACAGACAGACAGACAGAGAGGTCCGACAGACCAACCGACCGACTGACCAACCGAAAGACCAACCGACAGACCGAAAGACAGACCCATAGATCCACAGACAGATAGCCCCACAGACCAATCAGACACAAAAGGCCCACAAACTGATAGACAGACAGACAGGCAGACAGTCCGACAGACCGACCGACAGACCCATAGTCCCACAGACAGACAGACTCACAGACCGACAGACAGACTCACAGACCAGCAGACAGACAGACCTACAGACCGACAGACAGACAGACCCATAGACCCACAGACAGACAGACCCACAGACAAACAGACAGACAGACAGACAGACCAACAGACCGACTGACCGACAGACCGACCGACAGCCTCACAGACCCACTGACAAACCCATACACAGACTGACAGACAGACAGACCGACAGGCCCACAGACCGACAGACAGACCCACAGAGAGACACACCAACACAGACACACCGACAGACCGACTGACCGACAGACCCACAGAGAGACAGACAGCCCAACAGAACAGAGAGACAGACAGACAGGCCCACTGACAGACAGATAGACAGACAGACAGACTCACAGACCCACAGTTCAACAGACCAACAGACTGACCGACCAACAGGCAGACAGACCCACAGTCCGACAGACAGACCAACAGATCGACAGACCGATAGACCAACAGACAGACCAACAAACAGACGGACAGACAGACCCACAGACAGACAGGTCCACAGACAGACTGACAGAGCAACAGACAGGCCCACAGACCAACCGACAGACAGACCGACCCAGTCAGACAGACAGACAGACAGACCGACAGACTGACAGATCCATAGACCAACAGACAGACAGTGCGACAGACAGACAGACAGTCCAACAGGCCCACAGACCCATAGACAGACCGACAGAGAGACCTACAGATCGACAGACCGACCGACTGACCGACAGAGAGACAGACAGACCCACAGACAGACCCGCACACCCACAGACAGACAGACCCACAGTCTGACAGACAGACCAACAGACTTACAGATCGACAGACAGACAGACTCACAGACTGACCGACCAACAGAGCGATAGACAGAGCAACAGACGCACAGACCCACAGACAGACAGATAGGCAGACCGACAGACCAACTGACAGACCGACAGATCCACAGACAGACCCGCAGACCCACAGACAGACAGGCCCACAGACTGACAGACAGACAGACAGAGAGGCACACTGACCACAGACAGACAGACAGACCCACAGACCCACAGACAGACAGACCCACAGACAGGCAGACCAGCAGACCGACAGACCATCAGAGAGACTGACTGACAGGCCCACAGACCAACAGACAGAGACCCCACAGACTGATAGACCCACAGACAGACCGACAGACAGGCAGACAGGCAGATAGACAGACAGACAGTCCCACAGACCGACAGACAGTCAGAGAGACTGACCGACCGACCTACCGACTGATCGACCGACAGACAGACAGACCCATAGACAGACAGACTGACAGACAGACCCATAGACCCCCAGACAGACAGACCGACGGACCAACAGACAGAGAGGCCCACAGACCGACCGACAGAGAGACAGAGAGGCTCACTGACCACAGACCTACAGACAGACAGACAGACCCACAGACAGACAGACCGACAGACAGACCAACCGACGGAGAGACAGACAGACCCACAGACCGACAGACCCACAGACAGACAGACTGACAGACCGACAGACCGACAGACCGACGGACAGGCTGACCCACAGAACCATAGACTGTCAAACCGACATACCCACAGACGGACAGACAGACAGACCAACAGACTGACAGACAAATAGACCCACAGACAGACTGGCCGATAGACAGACAGACCGGCAGACAGACAGGCCGAAAGACAGACACACGTACATACCCACATACCACAGACAATAGGAAGTATTGGCCGCTGCATCTCCATTTCTAGGATGACATTATATTTAAAGAATGTTTCAAAGATAATTCTCACAGTTTTCCTTATAAATGTAAGTTCTATCTTTTCATTGACTTCTTGTGCAGTGAGAGCTTGCTGTGCATTTTTGTACCAATTTCTTCCTTTCCTACACTGAATTAAACAGGATGGAAATCCCCCCCAGTCTCAGGTTTAGAGTCTGGAGCTCGCCCATAGTCTCAGGTATCGAGGATGGAGCACCCCCATAGTCTCAGGTCCCGAGGGCAGAGCTCCCCACTAGTCTCAGGTCCCGAGGACAGAGCTTCCCACTAGTCTCAGGTCCTGAGGATGAAGCTCCCAATAGTCTCAGGTCCTGAGGATGGAGCTCCCCATAGGCTCAGGTCCTGAGGATGGAGCTCCCAATAGCCTCAAGTCCTGAGTATGGAGCTCCCCATAGCCTCAGGTCCTGAGGATGGAGCTCCCCATAGCCTCAGGTCCTGAGGATGGAGCTCCCCATAGGCTCAGGTCCTGAGGATGGAGCTCCCCATAGGCTCAGGTCCTGAGGAAGGAGCTCCCCATAGGCTCAGGTCCTGAGGAAGGAGCTTCCCACTAGTTTCAGGTCCTGAGGAAGGAGCTTCCCACTAGTTTCAGGTCCTGAGGATGGAGCTCCCCATAGGCTCAGGTCATGAGGATGAAGCTCCCAATAGTCTCAAGTCCTGAGGAAGGAGCTCCCCATAGTCTCAGGTCCCGAGAGCGGAGCTCATAGTCTCAGGTCCTGAGGGCGGTGCTCCCCATAGTCTCAGGTTCCGAGGGTGGTGCTCCCCATAGTCTCAGGTCCTGAGGATGGAGCTCCCCATAGTCTCAGGTCCTGAGGAAAGAGCTCCCCATAGTCTCAGGTCCCAAGGATGGAGCTCCCCATAGTCTCAGGTCCCACGGATGGAGCTCCTCCTTCGTCTCAGGTCCCGAGGATGGAGATCCCCATAGTCTCAGGTCCTGAGGGCGGAGCTCCCCATAGTCTCAGGTCCTGAGGATGGAGCTCCCCATAGTCTCAGGTCCTGAGGATGGAGCTCCCCATAGTCTCAGGTCCTGAGGGCAGAGCTCCCCACAAATTGCGGGATGATTTGCACAACAATAACAGTGTGCATCGTTCATACGCCATTATATTTTCAGCAAATTCCAGCCCATTATGAACAGTAAGATGCCAAGAGTTGCTTTCAAGCCTGCTCTAATCTCAGGGTTCATCTGCAAATTCTAAACTGCTGGAGCTCATAGATCACCTGACCCTGACGCGATCACAGCTTGCAAACTCTCCCAGATAGCCATAATTTAAAAAAATAAACAGTGCTTTTTTCCAAGTAATACATTTGAAAAAACAGACTTAATTAGGTATATTCGTAAATGTATTTTTTAAAGTATGTATATAAATTACATTTAACATGTGGAATGAACCCTGATCTCTGAATCTTCCAGTCAGATTTTGAATTTTGCTCTGTGGAGGTAACTCATGCCCAGCACCAGTATCACTAAATAGGCTTGTAGAGTATCAAGAAGCCCAGGCATTGACCGAGTGCCCACGCAATCTGCGAGAGCAGTGCTGTACTTCAAACACTGCACAAATTGTTCAACCACAGACAGGTGTGTTGGACGTACGCTGGGTCCCAGTTTTACTCCAGTGAAGTGTGCTTTAGTTATTTATAAATGCAACTCTTTGATCCAACAGTTTTAGCCTGGATTTGTGACCCAATAAATGGTGCGCCGGGAGTAAGATCGAGTGTTTCTTGGTCGGATGTTGTTCCTATTTCCAGATACCACGTTTTACAGATTGTCCCCGTGCACCGTGTACAGGAGACAGGACAGAATCACATATACAAAGTATCGGCAGCATAGTACAGTATAAAGCATTCTCTCCAAATACAGGGCGTAGGGTTACTATACATGACTAATATAGGTGAAAGAGAGCACAAACAGCTCACCATTCCACTGGTCTCATTCTCTACATCATCACCCACTCTCTCTCAAATAAACAGTGCTTGCTGTTTAATGGGGGTTGTAATCTGCCTCACACATTCCCATCAATCCCACTCACAGCACTTCCCTCAAGGTGACAGCGGTCCCGGGACTCGGAATAACCTCCCCCTCTCACGACTAGGGATAACCCCTCTGGAAACCTGCACACCGCGCCCCCCCACCCCCGGGACCCTGCACCCACCCCCTCCCAGGACCCTGCAACCACCCCAATCCCAGGACCCTGCACCCACCACACCAGGACCCTGTACCCCTCCTGCCTGGGACCCTGCACACCCCTGGGACCCTGCGCCACCCCACTGGACCCTGTACTCACTCGCCCCTAGGGACGCTGCACCCCCCGGGACCCTGCACCCTCCCAGGCCCTGCACCCCCCTCCCAGGACCCTTCACCCCTCCTGCTCGGTACCCTGCACACCCCTGGGACCCTGCGTCACCCCACTGGACCCTGTACTCACCCCCCCCTCGGCATCCTGCACTCCCCCCCCCCCTCCCGGGGTCCCGCACCCGCCCCCCCCCCCCCCCCCGGGACCCTGCACCACCACCCCCCACCCCTGGGACCCTGCACCCTCCCAGGCCCTGCACCCACCTCCCCGGACTCTGCAACCTCCACCCCCCTACCGCAACACCCCCCAGGATCCTGCAACCCTCCCCAGGACCCTGCACCCACCCATCCCCGGGACCCTGCACCCACTTCCCCGTAATCCTGGAACACACCTCTCGGGACCCTGCAATGCCCCAGAACCCTGTACATCCCCGCGCCACCCGGGACCCTGCACTTATGTAGAACTTTCCCCAACAGGTCTCAGGAAGGGTCGACTGAAACATATAAACCGAGCTGTCTTTCTCTTTCAGGCACTGACCTGCTATGTAGTTCCAACATTTCCCATTTGTAGTTTTTACATTCGTTCATTGTGCAACATGATTGTAGAGCTTGTCTTATGTTACTAGGCAGTCAATGGAGTAACTGCTCATTCCATTAGCTTGTCAGTGATTAAATACCATTGCTCACCTCTTGATTCATGCCCCAAGTTCTTCCAGGCTTTATTTAAGGAAGAATAACATAGGAACACAATCCTGTATTTTTATCCACATTTCCCACTGCACTAAATGACTTCACTTATCTAAACATAACTAGGTGCACATGGTGACTAAAACAAATCATCCTTAAAGTAAAAGTGTAAAAACAATAACAGTTCACTTCCACAATTATATTTGTCTAACCTTCCTGAACATTTTTGTTTAATTAAATGCACTATATCCTCTTTTCCCTGCCAAGCTGCATCTGATTGCAGCCAATTTTGAAGAGCAGACTAACAATCCTTGACAACAGCTGCAAAAGTCAAAATGCTCCTAAACATTTGTGAATTTTCTGAAATGGGGTTGGGTTAGGGGTGAATTTATTCAGGCAAAGGATTTCATCATCTTTTTCACCAGGTTTCTCCTCTTCCTTCCTCTCCTGAAGATGTTGACTCCTTGTTGGGAAATGTTTCACAGGCACCCTTCTGTATCTCACCCAATTAGCCATTTTTTATATGTGAGCTGAGTTAGTGAATGTTGGCAAGCTATTTGACCACAAAAGTATCACAGTTCAAATTAATCCAGTCCTCATCAAACATAGATAATGATTAAGAATTAAAACCCAAACTGATTCCCCCTCCCTAGCAGAGACCAACAAATGAAGAAAGAGACAGCATTAAGCTAAAAGGAAAATCTTACATAAATGTAATGAAAAATGAAAATCCAGCAGACTGGGAGAGCTATAAAAAGCAACAATGGGATACACGGAAAGTAAGAGGTGTAAGAACGGAGAACTATAGATGTGTCGGTTGTGAGGAACTTACACGTTCATCAAGGACAGAGTGACTGAGCACTTGAACAAGTATGAGCTGATCAGAGAACATGGATTTGTGATGGGTAGGTCATGTCTGACTAATCTAGAAAGAAAGACTTACATTTGTATAGCGCCTTTCACGTCCACCGTACGTCCCAAAGCGCTTCACAGCCAATTAAGTACTTTTTGAAGTGTAGTCACTGTTGTAATGTAGGAAACGCAGCAGCCAATTTGCACACAGCAAGCTCCCACAAACAGCAATGTGAGAATGACCAGATACTCTGCTTTTTAGATGTTGATTGAGGGATAAATATTGGCCAGGACACCAGGGATAACTCCCAAGTTAACCTTGTAACATGGTTTGGGAGGTAGATGACAGTAAGTTTCTCAAATTGATGGGATGTTACAAGTAGCGTCCCCAGGGATCTATACTGGGGCCTTAGCTTTTCACCATATATATCAACAACTTGGAAGAAGGAATAGAGAGTTGTATATACAGATTTGCAGATGACAAATTTAGGCACAGTAAGTTGTGTAGATGGACCAGGAAGTTACATGGGGACTTAGACTGATTAGGAGAGTGGACAAAACTGTGGCAGATAGAGTTCAGTGTGAGATCATCCAAGAATGACATCAGAATATTTTCGATGGCAGAACTGTGAAGGCACAAAGGGGTTTGGGTGTACAGGTACAGAACTTACTAAAAGCTAGTGCACAGGTACAAAAAGTGACAATAAAGACCAATGGAACGTTGGCATTTATCTCAGAGGGCTAGAATACAAAGGGGAAGGAAGTTAGCTTCAGTTGTACAGAGCTGGTTAGACCCCATCTGGAGTACTGCGTTCAGTTCTGGGCACCGCACCTCAGGAAAGATATATCGACCTTGAGGGGGTACAGTACAGATTCACCAAAATGATACGAGGGCTTAAAGAGTTAAATTGTGAGGACAGATTGCATAAGCTTGTCTTGTTTTCCCTTGAGTTTAGAAGGTTGAAGGGTGATCTAATCCAGTGGTTCTCAAACTGTTTTGGTTGAAGGACCCCTTTTCAAATGGATTATCAATCACGGACCCCCCCATCTAAATTATAATACTATATAATACCCATAATATAAAAGTGCTGCATGTAAAGAGTGTTTTAATAATGCTTTTAAGTAAACAGGTCTTTACTTACAGATATCAGTGAGATGGGTGTGCCTGCTTCTCACTGCAGAGTCTGTCTATCCTTGGTGTGATGTTTGACCAAATCTGGGTACTCCACAGCAACAGATGGCTACCATTAGCCAGTTAGATCTGGACAATTTTTAAAGCCGTCAGCAGGCTGGCCAAGGTCAGTGAGGGCACGAGCACCCATGCACATGCTGGGATGAATGATTCACTGCCACACTGTCCCACTGGCATGCTCTGTAACAGCTGCACTGTGGGACTGTACGTGTTTGCGTTAACACGTTCAGGAACGTGTTTGAAGGGCCCCGCAGGCACTCTGATCATGTGTTGGGAGGATGGCACAGAGTCACGGCGCCAAGGAGAGGAATCGTCTTGATCGGCAGGGAACGCTCGTTGCAAAGTGAGTCAGAGCTGTACGCCTCTGTGAGGAGACGGGCCCAGCCATTGAGAATAATTCACAAGAACTGAATCAGTGCCGGTTTTATAAACAGCAGCAGGCTTCAAATTACCTCCGACCGCCTCTGTCCACGGACCCTCTGGAAAGTCTCTACGGACCCCGAGGGGTCTGCGGACCGCAGCTTGAGAGCCACTGATCTAATCGATGTTTAAAATAATGAAAGGATAGGATAGGGTAGATTCAGGCAAACTATTCCCTCTGGTGGGGGAGTCCAGAACAAGGGGGCTTAATCTTAAAATTAGAGCTAGGCCGTTCAGGGGTGAAATCAGGAAGCTTTTTTTTTTACGCAGTGTGTAGTGGAAATTTGGAAATCTCTCCCCAAATAGGCTCTAAATGCTGGGGGCAATTGTAATCTTGAAACTGATCTCAGTGAGTAGCTCTCTCATCTCTGAGCCAGAAGGCCGTGGTTCACGTCCTGCTACTGCAAACTCCAGTGCAGTACTGAGGGACTGTCGGCGGGGCAGTACTGAGGGACTGTCGGAGGGGCAGTACTGAGGGACTATCGGAGGGGCAGTACTGAGGGACTGTCGGAGGGGCAGTAGTGAGGGACTGTCGGAGGGGCAGTACTGAGGGACTGTCGGAGGGGCAGTAGTGAGGGACTGTCGGAGGGGCAGTACTGAGGGACTGTCGGAGTGGCAGTACTGAGGGACTGTCGGAGGGGCAGTAGTGAGGGACTGTCGGAGGGGCAGTACTGAGGGACTGTCGGAGGGGCAGTAGTGAGGGACTGTCGGAGGGGCAGTACTGAGGGACTGTCGGAGTGGCAGTACTGAGGGACTGTCGGAGGGGCAGTACTGAGGGACTGTCGGAGGGGCAGTAGTAAGGGACTGTCGGAGGGGCAGTACTGAGGGACTGTCGGAGTGGCAGTACTGAGGGACTGTCGGAGGGGCAGTACTGAGGGACTGTCGGAGGGGCAGTACTGAGGGACTGTCGGAGGGGCAGTACTGAGGGACTGTCGGAGGGGCAGTACTGAGGGACTGTCGGAGGGGCAGTACTGAGGGACTGTCGGAGGGGCAGTACTGAGGGAATGCTGAACTAGGCACGACAACGGCACACCCAGCCCAGTCGACCCCGCAAAGTCCTCCTCACCAACATCTGGAGACTTGTGCCAAAATTGGGAGAGTTGTCCTACAGACTAGTCAAGCAACAGCCTGATATAGTCATACTCACAGAATCATTTTCAGCCAATGTCCCAGACTCCTCCATCACCATCCCTGGGTATGTCCTGTCCCACCAGCAGGAGGACATGGCCCTAGAGTCCTCAACATTGACTCCAGACACCATGAGGTCTCATGGCTTCAGGTCAAGCATGGGCAAGGTATCCTCCTGCTGATTACCACCTCCATGTTGAACACCACTTGGAAGAAGCACTGAGGGTAGCAAGAGCACAGAATGTACTCTGGGTGGGGGACTTCAATGTCCATCACTAAGAGTGGCTCGGTAGAAGCATTACTGACTGAGCTGGCCGAGTCCTGAAGGACATAGCTGCCAGACTAGGCCTGCGGCAGATGGTGAGAGAACCAACACGAGGGAAACACCTACTTGACATCGTCCTCACCAATCTACCTGTCGCAGATGCATCTGTCCATGAAAACATCGGTAGCAGTGACCACCACACGGTCCTTGTGGAGACAAAGTCCTGTCTTCACTCTGAGGACACCCTCCATCGTGTTGTGTGGCACTACCACCATGCTAAATGGGATAGATTCAGAACAGATCTGGCAGCTCAAAATTGGGCATCCATGAGGCGCTGTGGATCATCACAATCTGTAACCTCATGGCCCAGCATATCCCTTACTCTATCATTAATATCAAGCCAGGGGACCAACCCTGGTTCAATGAAGAGTGTAGAAGAGCATGCCAGGAGCAGCACCAGGAGTACCTAAAAATTAAGTTCCAACCTGGGGAAGCTGCAACGCAGGACTACATGCATGCTAAACAGCGGAAGCAGAATACTATAGACAAGCTAAGCGATCCCACAATCAACGGATAAGATCAAAGCTCTGCAGTCCTGCCATATCCAGTAGTGAATGGTGGTGGACAATTAAACAACTAATAGGAGGAGGAGGCTCCATGAATATCCCCATCCTCAATGATGGCGGAGCCCAGCATGCGAGTGCATAAGACAAAGCTGAAGCATTTGCAACCATCTTTAGCCAGAAGTGCCGAGTGGATGATCCGTATTGGCCTCCTCCTGAGG
Source organism: Squalus acanthias (assembly GCA_030390025.1). NCBI lineage: Eukaryota > Metazoa > Chordata > Chondrichthyes > Squaliformes > Squalidae > Squalus > Squalus acanthias. Next base: position 39,253,735 of record CM059433.1, on the reverse strand, counting down.
TCCCCACCATCACAGAAGCCAGTCTTCAGCCAATTCGATTTACTCCACGTGATATCAAGAAAGAGCTGCGCACACTGGATACAGCAAAGGCTATGGGCCCCGAAAACATCCCGGCTGTCGTGCTGAAGACTTGTGCTCCAGAACTAGCCATGCCTCTAGCCAAGCTGTTCCAGTACAGCTACAACACTGACATCTACCTGACAATGTGGAAAACTGCCCAGGTATGTCCTGTCCACAAAAAGCAGGACAAATCCAATCTGGCTAATAACCGCCCCATCAGCCTGCTCTCAATCATCAGCAAAGTGATGGAAGGGGTCGTCAACAGTGCTATCAAGCGGCACTTACTCACCGATGCTCAGTTTGGGTTCCGCCAAGACCACTCGGCTCCAAACCATATTACGGCCTTGGTCCAAATATGGACAAAAGAGCTGAATTCCAGAGGTGAGGTGAGAGTGACTGCCCTTGACATCAAAGCACCATTTGACCGAGTCTGGCATCAAGGCGCTCTAGTAAAACAGAAGTCAATGGGAATCAGGGGGGAAACTCTCCATTGGCTGGAGTCATACCTAGCACGAAGGAAGATGGTTGTGGTTGTTGGAGGTCAATCATCTCAGCCCCAGGACATCACTGCAGGAGTTCCTCAGGCCCAACCATCTTCAGCTGCTTCATCAATGACCTTCCCTCCACCATAAGGTCAGAAGTGGGGATGTTCACTGATGACTGCACAGTGTTCAGTTCCATTTGCAACTCCTCAAATAATGAAGCAGTCCATGCCCACATGCAGCAAGACCTGGACAACATTTGGGCTTGGGCTGATAAGTGGCAAGTAACATTCGCACCACACAAGTGCCAGACAATGACTCTCCAACAAGCGAGAGTCTAACCACTTCCCCTTGACATTCAATGACATTACCATCGCCGAATCCCCCACCATCAACATCCTCGGGGGTCACCATTGACCAAAAACTTAACTGGACCAGCCACATATATACTGTGGCAACAAGAGCAGGTCAGAGGCTAGGTATTCTGCGGCGAGTGTTTCACCTCTTGACTCCCCAAAGCCTTGTCACCATCTACAAGGCACAAGTTAGGAGTGTGATGGAATACTCTCCACTTGCCTGGATGAGTGCAGCTCCAACAACACAAGAAGCTCAACACCATCCAGGACAAAGCAGCCGCTTGATTGGTACCCCATCCACTACCTTAAACATTAACTCCCTCCACCAAGGCTCACCATGGCTGTAGTGTGTACCATCTACAAGATGCACTGCAGTAACTCACCAAGGCTTCTTCAGACAGCACCTCCGAAACCCACGACCTGTACCACCTAGAAGGACAAGGGCAGCAGGCGCATGGGAACACCATCACCTGCAAGTTCCCCTCCAAGTTACACACCATCCTGACTTGGAAATATTTTGCCGTTCATAGGATTACATAGGATTACATAGGATATACAGCACAGAAACAGACCATTTGGCCCATACAGTCCATGCCGGTGTTTATGCTCCACACGAGCCTCCTCCCGTCTTTCCTCATCTAAATCTATCAGCATAACCCTCTATTCTCTTTTCCCTCATATACTTGTCTAGCCTTCCCTTAAATGCATCCATACTATTCGCTTCAACCACTCCCTGTGGTAGTGAGTTCCACATTCTCACCACACTTTGGGTAAAGAAGTTTCTTCTGAATTCCCTATTGGATTTCATGGTGACCATCTTATATTGATGGCCTCTAGTTATGCTCTTCCCCACAAGTGGAAACATTCTCTCTGTATCTACTCTATCAAACTTTTTCATAATTTTAAAGACCTTTATTAGGTCACCACTCAGCCTTCTTTTTTCAAGAGAAAAGAGACCCAGCCTGCTCATCCTTTCCTGATATGTATACCCTCGCATTTCTGGTATCATCCTTGTAAATCTTCTCTGCACCCTCTCCAGTGCCGCGATATCCTATTTATAATATGGTGACCAGAACTGTAAGCAGTACTCTAAGTGTGGTCTAACCAAGGTTCGATACAGGTTTAGCATAACTTCCCTACTTATCAATTCTATCTCTCTAGAAATAAACCCTAGTGCTTGGTTTGCTTTTTTATGGCCTTACTAACCTGCATCACAACTTTTAGTGATTTGTGTATTTGTACTCCGAGATACCTTTGTTCCTCTACCCCACCTAGACTAGCACCCTCCAAGTGATTCTTCCTACCAAAATATAATACCTCACATTTATCTGTGTTGAATTTCATTTGCCAATTATATGCCCATTCTGCAAGTTTATTAATGTCCTCCTGTAACTTGTTGCAGTCCTCCTCAGTATTGACTACACCCCCCCCCCCGCGCCCCCCCCCAATTTGGTGTCATCCGCAAATTTAGAAATTGTGTTTTTGATTCCTAAGTCTAAATCGTTAATGTAAATTGTGAACAGCAGTGGTCCCAGCACTGATCCTTGTGGAACACCACTACCCACCTTCTGCCATTGTGAATAGCTACCCTTTACTCCCACTCTCTGCTTTCTGTCCTGAAGCCAGCCAGCAATCCATTCTGCTACTTGTCCCCTGACTCCGCATTCGCTGACTTTGCTCATCAGTCTATTATGGGGTACCTTATCGAAGGCCTTTTGAAAATCCGGATAAATTACATCTACTACATTACTATTGTCTACTCTCTCTGTTACCTCTTCAAAAAATTCAATAAGGTTGGTCAAGCAAGACTACCCTTTTGAAATCCATGTTGACTATTCATTATTATATTTTTGGTTTCTAGATGTTCTTCCATTATCTCCTTAGTAGGGATTCCATTATTTTTCCTACCACCAATGTTAAGCTGACTGGTCTATAATTCCCCGGACATGTTCTATCCCCCTTCTTAAATATCAGTATTACGTTGACTGCAGCGGTTCAAGAAGGCGGCTCACCACCACCTTCTCAAGGGCAATTAGGGATGGACAATAAATGCTAGCCCTGCCAGCGATGCCCACATCGCAGAACAAATAAAAAAAACTGTTGGAGAGGCAGTACTGATGCAGCGCTGCACTGTCGGAGAGGCAGTACTGAGGGAAAGCTGCACTGTCGGAGGAGAAGTACTGAGGAAAAGCAGCACTGTCGGAGGGGCAGTACTGAGGGAAAGCTGCACTGTTGGAGGGGCAGTATTGAGGGAATGATGCACTGTCGGAGAGGCAGTACTGAGGGAAAGCTACACTGTCGGAGGAGCAGTACCGAGGGAAAGCTGCACTGTTGAGGTGCAGTACTGAGGGAAAGCTGCACTGTCGGAGAATCAGAACAGAAGGAGTGCTGCACTGTCGGAGGGGCAGTACTGAGTGAGTGCTGCACTGTTGGAGGGGCAGTACTGAGGGAGTGATGCACTGTCGGAGGGGCAGTACTGAGGGAAAGCTGCACTGTCGGAGGGTCAATACTGAGGGAGTGCTGCACTGTCGGAGGGGCAGTACTGAGGGAGTGCTGCACTGTTGGAGGGGCAGTACTGAGGGAAAGCTGCACTGTCGGAGAGTCAGTACTGAGGGAGCGCTGCACTGTCGGAGGGGCAGTACTGAGGGAAAGCTGCACTGTCGGACAGGCAGTACTGAGGGAGTGATGCATTGTCGGAGGGGCAGTACTGAGGGAGTGATGCACTGTCGGAGATGCCACCTTTCGGATGAGACGTTAAACCGAGGTCTGCCCTCTCGGTGGATGGAAAGGATCCTATGGCCCTATTCGAAGAAGAGCAGGGGTGTTCTCCCTGGTGTCCTGGACAATATTTATTCCTGAACCAACCTCACTAAAACAGATTACAGGTATCTGGTCATTGATCTGATTGTTGGCTGGTCCACGAACCCAAGCCTACATGACCCGTAGTAAACAAATTATTTAGCCCACAAACTAATCCTCAGGGAGCAAGAATATACAAACTGCATCAACCCCCAGTCACATTAATGAAACATACATTGATTAGTTACTTTGCCTCAGTATTTCTCAGGGAGACCAACAAGGTGGACACAGCATTAGAAGAAGAGATCAAAAAAGATATAAAGACATTTAAGATAGAAAGGTGGGGAGATAATTGATAAATTAGTAAAACTTAGAGACAATAAAACCCTTGGTCCGGATGGATTGCATCCACGCATATTAAAAGAAGTTAGGGAAGAGATAGCAGAGGCACTGTAATATATTTATAAAAATTCATTTGAAAAGGAACTATTGCCAGAGGTCTGGTGGACAGTTAATGTTATTCCTATATTTAAAAAGGGAGATAGAACAAGTCCAGGGAACAAAAGACCAGTTAGCTTAACGTCTGTGGTAGGAAAGATAATGGAATCTTTATTCAAAGTTGTAATAGAAAAACATCTAGAATATAAGAATAGTAAGCACAGATTTCAAAAGGGAAGATCTTGCTTGACCAACCTTGTTGAATTATTTGAAGAAGTAACAGAAAGACTAGATGGGGTAATGTAGTAGATGTAAAAGATTTGGATTTTCAAATGGCCTTCAATAAGGTATGGCATAGTAGACACATGACTAAGGTCAGAGCACGTGCAGTCAAGGGACATGTAGCTAAATGGATAGCAAGCTGGCTACAAAACAAAAAACAGAGAGTAGGTGTTAAAGGTAGTTACTAAGACTGGCAGAAGGTGGGAAGTGGTGTTTCACAGCGATTGATGCTGGGACCACTGTTGTTCACCATTTACAGAAACGATTTGGACTCGAGAATCAGAAGTACAATTTCAAAATGTGTGGATGACACCAAATTGGGGGAGGGGGCTGCAGTTAATATAGAGGAAGATTGCGACAAAATACAAGAAGACATTAATAAACTTGTAGAATGAATGTGTAAATGGCAAAAGAACTTCAATATAGGTTAGTGCGAGGTGGTGCATTTTCGTAGGAAGAATAAGGAGGCCACATACTGATTGGATAATAAGAGTCTAAATGGGGTAGAGGAGCAGAGGAACCTTGGAGTATAGGTACATAAATCGCTAGAAGTAGTGATGCAGGTTAATAAGGTCATAAAGAAAACAAAGCACTGGGGTTCATTTCTTGAGGGATAGAATTGTAAAGCAGAGAAGTTACGCTAAACTTGTATAGACCACACGGAGTACTGTGCACATTTCTGGTCTCCATATTATAAGAAGGATAGAGAGGCACATGGAAGGTGTAAAAAGGATTTACAAGGATGATGCTGGAACTGAGAGGTTATAACTATCAGGAAAGATTGAACAGGCTGGGGCTCTTATAACTGAGGGGTGACCTGATAGAGGTCTTTAAGATTATGAAAAGGTTTGATAAGGTAGAAGTGGAGAAGATGTTTCCACTTGTGGGTGAGACCAGAACTAGGGGCCATAAATATAAAATAGTCACTAATAAAACCAATAGAGATTTCAGGAGAAACTTCTTTACCCAGATAGTGGTGAGAATGTGGAACTCGCTTCCACAGGGAGTAGTTGAGGCAAATAGTATAGATGCATTTAAGGGGTAACTAGATAAGTACTTGAGGGAGAAAGAAATAGAAAGATATGCTAGTAGGACGAGATGAAGTAGGGTGGGAGGAGGCTTGTGTGGAGCATAAACACCAACGTAGACCCATTGGGCTGAATGGCCTGTTTCTGTGCTGTAAATTCTGTGTAATTTCTCCCAACACAAGCAAAGTGGTTGCAGGTAGCTTGTGATGTGCCCACGCAGTTCTCCCACTGTCACTGTGTAATTCAAATTTCAACTTCACAAAATACGTGAATGTAAATACTTGAAGATTTGGTACAGCAAGATTATCAAATGGCCATTTGTAGCAGTAAACACAATCTCAGCACTTTCAAAAAACTATGGTCTTCATTTTTAATAGAATTACTTTGTTCTTTATGACCACTCTAGATTGCATAAAACGTTTACATTATTTACAATTCAGCTGTTTGTCCAATATAAATCACAATCATAGCTGCATAGGGAAATTCCTTCAGTGACTTGTAAGGGAAATATTAATTATTTTAATATGAACACTGAATTAAATGACACTCCGAAATCTTGCACCATCAGGTGAAATCACAGAATTTACAGCAGAGGGAAGGAGTTTTAACTGAGGTCTGTGCTGACACTAGCTCTTCAATCCCACCCTCATTTCATGTGGTCAGATAGGTTAAGCCTTTTAATATAACCATGCCTCTCTTTGAGTGAAACATCAATAAATTATTGTCAATTCGATGAGTGGGGATTTCCATATTCTGAGAGTCATCTTGTGTAAATACGTCAGCTGACCTGAGTAATGCTTGAAAGGGAAGAAAAGTCTAAAATACTCCACCAACGTCTAATATACACACAATGTCAAATACATTGCCAGAAGTGAGAGTCTTCTGCATGTTAGGCCTCCTTGTGTGGAGAACGCCCCAGGAATCTCACCGATGGGGACATGCCAGCATTCACCTCAATGAGGTTCCCAACCTGAGGTGGACAATCTATGGCCAAGACCTTCCCTCCCCTTTAAATCACAATGATCAAATATCAACCAGTAAAAGGCAAGGCTTCTCTTTGTTCGGTCGGGCAGGGATGTTAGAAAGGATTCATCAAGTGGGACAAACAAACTGGTTCAAAGCTTAAGAAATCCTTAAATGGGGAAATTAACTTGATAACGGCCAGAAAGTAACATTTGTCAAATTACAAGTGACTCGATGCCCAGCTTCCTGAGTTACTGAATTTCATTTATAAAATAAGGGAATGAAGAAATGAGGTTTGATGTTGGATTTTACAGCGCGAGCTGCTTCATTCACTTTACAACAGGTGCTGAATTATAAAGACACGAGGTGATATTCTGCATCATCCAGCAGACCGCTACCATGCCTCACCCCAACTCAGAAGTAAAATAAAACTCTGAAGAGAATAGACTTTAGCTCCACTGGGTGATGAAGATTTCATGGCACCATGTGAAGAGGAGCAGGGTGTTCTCCCAGTGTCCTGGTCAAAATTCAACCCCCAAACATCATCACAAAACCAGATTAACTGATCCATCATCTCATTGCAGTTTGTGGGACCTTGCTGTGCAAACTGACAGCCTACAAAACGCAGTGATTAGACTTCAAAAGTAACTAATTGGCTGTGAAGCACTTTGGGATGTCCGGAGGATGTGAAAAGTGCTATATCAATGCAAGTTCTTTCTTTATCAAATTTTGCAGTTATGATGACTGACCTGCAACACAAGACAGAGAAGGCACTGACTGCTCTGATGCACACTTACTACACATCTCGCTATTTCACATCGAAACAAGAATCACAGTGTAACTGCAGGCGCACCCTCAGTTCAATATGTGGAGCTGGATAAGTGGTAGTTTGGGGAAGTAATCAGAATCTGCTGCAGCTTCACACTGACTGGAGTATAGCTGAAAATTAAACTCTAAAAGGAACTAATTATTTGGCTAGCTTTTTTCATAGGAGCAGGAGGAAGCCATTCAGCCTCTCGAGCCTGTTCCACCATTCAATTAGATCATAGCTGATCTGTATCTTAACTCCATTTACCCGCCTTTTCTCCACATCCCTTGATACCCAACAAAAATCTATCAATCTCATTCTTGAAAGCTCCCATTCACCCCTAGCATCCACAGTCATTTGTGGGGGGTGGTGGGTGGGGGGGGGGGGGTGGTGGAGAGTTCCAGATTTCTACTACCCTTTGTGTGAAGAAGTGCTTCCTGATTTCACTCCTGAATGGCCTGGCTCTAATATTAAGGTTGTGCCCCTTGTTCTGGACTCCCCCCACCAGAGGAAATAGTTTCTCTGTATTGACCCTATTGAATCCTTTTTTCATTTTAAACACCAATTAGATCACCCCTCAAACTTCTAAACTCAAGGGGATACAAACCAAGGTTGTGAAACCAATTTAGCCATTTTAAACCCAGTTTGACTCTGGTGAACCTGCGCTGCAACCCCTCCAAGGGCAATATATTCTTCCTGAGGTTCTGTGCCAAGAACTCAAAATGGGATTTTCAGTGTTGCTGGAGGCTAATGCACTTTCCCTGATAAGGAGCAGTGTCAGCAGGCAGATTAACTCAGTTCTGCAAGTACCAGAGCTACACAATACCTGCAATTTAACTCAGTATAAAAAGCAGTTGTACTGGTACACTGGACCAGAGGAGATTATCACCACACTGGGCCAGTGGAGAGTATCAGCACACTGGGCCAGAGGCGAGTATCAGCACACTGGGCCAGAGGCGAGTATCACCACACTGGGCCAGAGGAGAGTATCAGCACACTGGGCCAGAGGAGAGTATCAGCACACTGGGCCAGAGGAGAGTATCACCACACTGGGCCAGAGGAGAGTGTCAGCACACTGGGCCAGAGGAGAGTATCACCACACTGGGCCAGAGGAGAGTATCAGCACACTGGGCCAGAGGAGAGTATCACCACACTGGGCCAGAGGAGAGTATCAGCACACTGGACCAGAGGAGAGTATCAGCACACTGGGCCAGAGGAGAGTATCACCACACTGGGTCAGAGGAGAGTATCAGCACACTGGACCAGAGGAGAGTATCAGCACACTGGGCCAGAGGCGAGTATCAGCACACTGGACCAGAGGCGAGTATCACCACACTGGGCCAGAGGCGAGTATCACCACACTGGGCCAGAGGAGAGTATCAGCACACTGGGCCAGAGGAGAGTATCAGCACACTGGGCCAGAGGAGAGTATCAGCACACTGGGCCAGAGGAGAGTATCAGCACACTGGGCCAGAGGAGAGTATCACTACACTGGGCCAGAGGAGAGTATCAGCACACTGGGCCAGAGGAGAGTATCAGCACACTGGGCCAGAGGAGAGTATCAGCACACTGGGCCAGAGGAGAGTATCACTACACTGGGCCAGAGGAGAGTACCACTACACTGGGCCAGTGGAGAGTACCACTACACTGGGCCAGTGGAGAGTATCACTACACTGGGCCAGAGGAGAGTACCACTACACTGGGCCAGAGGAGAGTACCACTACACTGGGCCAGTGGAGAGTACCACTACACTGGGCCAGAGGAGAGTACCACTACACTGGGCCAGAGGAGAGTATCAGCACACTGGGCCAGAGGGTCTCTCCCACAGCCAGAAACATCTCACACCTCAATCATTTCTACATGTCACTTGATCGCTCATCAGGTGAGAGATCATAATCCTTTCTTATAATGTCATTTAACTGGTAAAATTAATTTTGATAATTGTAACCTTTAGTATTGAACTTTGGTCTGTTTAACTATTTACATAATAAGTCTAATACAATGTGAAATTAGTTCTGTTCACTCATTACCAGTCTGTCTTGCTAGCTGATGTCTCTCAAACACAGAGCCTTAACTAGTGTCATTTTATATTTTAGACTCAAATTTACAACTTTATTCTCGAACAATTAGTTCCAGACACAAATCCCCCAAATCAATTTTCCTACATACAAATGAATTTGCTAAAAATCCAGCATTCCAAAAAGTGCCATGTAATTGCCTAAAGAATATAACAGGGCCTGGGGCGAGAGCATGAAGTGGGATCAGTATGGAGCGAAAGATGGAAAATAGGAAAGTGTAAAATTAGCCCCCAAAAGGGGTCAGAATCAAGTGCAGACAAGAAGGGCTGAATGGCCTCCTTCTGTGAGATAGATAGACAGATATAGAGACAGATCAACCAACCATGGTGTGTATATATCAAGGAGATGTGCGGGGTATACACGCACACAGTCTTATATATTGCACAAATAATATATATATATGTATATGCACACACACTGGCTTACATATTGTATCATTAATATATATACACACACTGGCTATATATATTGCATAATATATATGCACACACATTGTATAAATACATACAAAGGCTTATATATAAGCATACGCACAAAAATTGGTAACAACAGCTCTCGATGCAGTCAATGACCTCCAAATTTCCAATCTGCAATCATCTCCCTCTCAACTAAGACCCAAGACCATACACTAATTGTACAGCTACAAAAACAATCAGAATTACAAACAAGAAACACCAGAGACTGAAATAAAATTAATTGTTTCATTTTTTGAGAGAGGGAAATTCAGATGATGGTTATAAATTTACTCGAGTTTTATTCCTGTAGATGAGATGTCCTGTTGTCTCCTATTTAATATTCGGTTTGAAACCGTACTCTAGGGCAATGCCATGACAGCACACCATCAGAGTGAATTGACACATGTTTCATGCGCTGGTTCGGTGTGTAGAAAGGTCCTAACCTCACTCAGCCCATCAGGCAGGCATACAAAGCAGAGGCCAGGTAACTGCATGGGTAAAGATGGGACAAAACATTGGGCAACATATCACCTCATGTCCAGCTAGTTTAAGTGGTAGATACCTGGTGAAGATTACAGCTTTCCCCTCAGTCCCACTGCATTTAAAACATACTAGACAGAAGCCCAAGAAAGGGAAGGAACAAAAGACAACATAATTTACTAAAATGTTTTTAATTTTCTTTTTCCTCCATTTTCTCCCGTCTTCCCGACTTGATGCAAGAGTTGGTCCTTGATGTGTGGTCTGGTCAGTGAGAGTTGGAAGATTATTCCTCCATGGACCTTGAGGCAAAGCCTGATCCTGTTTGTCCATGCAGTTTCAAGCAGGACTCACTAGATGAGATGTAAAACTGCTGGATGATTTACACACCCTCCCCACCCTCAGGCGCTTGGACCCAGGATAGCAGCCCTAGAAACATAGAAATATAGAAGATAGGAGCAGGAGTAGGCCATTCGGCCCCTCGAGCCTGCTCCGCCATTCAATGCGATCATGGCTGATCATCCAAATTCAGTACCCTGTCCCTGCCTTCTCCCCATAGCCCTTGGTCCCTTTAGCCTTAACAAATATATCTAACTCCTTCTTGAATATAATTAATGAATTGGCCTCAACTGCCTTCTGTGATAGAGAATTCCACAGGTTCACCACTCTCTGGGTGAAGAAATTCCTCCTCATCTCAGTCCTAAATGGCTTACCCCTTATCCTTAGACTGTGACCTCTCGGGAACATCCTTCCTCCATCTAGTCTGTCTAGTCCTGTTAGAATTTTATAAGTTTCAATGAGATCCCCTCTCATTCTTCTAAACTCCAGCGAATATAAGCCTAATCGACCCAATCTCTCTTCATACATCATTCCTGCCATCCCAGGTATCAGTCTGGTGAAACTTCGCTGCACTCCCTCCATGGCAAGAACATCCTTTCTCAGATAAGGTGACCAAAACTGCACACAACACTCAAGGTGTGGTCTTAGCAAGGCCCTGTACAACTGCAGCAAAACATCCTTGCTCCTGTACTCGAATCCTCTCGCTATGAAGGCCAACATACCATTTGCCTTCTTAACCGCCTGCTGCACCTGCATACTTACCTTCAGTGACTGGTGCACAAGGACACCCAGGTCTCATTGCACTTCCCCTTTTCCCAATCTATTGCCATTCAGATAATAATCTGTCTTCCTGTTTTTGCCACCAAAGTGGATAACCTCACAATTATCCACATTATACTGCATCTGCCATGCATCGGCCCAATCACCCAACCTGTCCAAATCATACTGGAGTTTCTCTGCATCCTCCTCACAGCACACACGCCCACCCAGCTTTGTGTCATCTGCAAACTTGGAGATATTACATCTAGTTCCCTCATCTAGATCATTAATATATATTGTGAATAGCTGGGGTCCTAGCACCGATCCCTGCGGTACCCCACTAGTCACTGCCTGCCACTCGGAAAAAGACCCGTTTATTCCAACTCTTTGCTTCCTGTCTGCCAACCAGTTCTCTATCCAAGTCAGTACCTTACCCCCAATCCCATGTGCTTTAATTTTGCACGGCAATCTCTTATGCGGGACCTTATCAAAAGCCTTCTAAAAGTCCAAATACACCACATCCACTGGTTCTCCCTTAACTATTCTACCAGTTACATCCTCAAAAAATACCAGTAGATTAGTCAAGTATGATTTACCTTTTGCAAATCCATGTTGACTTTGTCCGATCCTGTCACTGTTTTCCAAGTGCTCGGCTATTACATCTTTTATAATGGACTCTAGCATTTTCCCCACTACCGATGTCAGGCTTACCGGTCTATAATTCCCCGTTTTCTCTCTACCACCTTTTTTAAATAGTGGGGTTACATTAGCTACCCTCCAATCCATGGGAACTGTTCCAGAGTCTATAGAATTTTGGAAGATGACCAGCAATGCATCTACTATTTCTAGGGCCACTTCCTTAAGTACCTAGGATGTAGATTATCAGGCCCTGGGGATTTATCAGCCTTCAATCCCATCAATTTCCCTAACACCATTTCCCTACAAATACTGATTTCATTCAGTTCCTCCCTCTCATTAGACCCTATGTTCCCCGACATCTCTGGGAGGTTATTTGTGTCCTCCTTTGTGAAGACAGAACCAAAGTATGTATTTATTGGTCTGCCATTTCTTTGTTCCCCATTATAAATTCCCCATTATAAGTTCCCCTGATTCTGACTGCAAGGGATCTACGCTTGACTTCACCAGTCTTTTTCTCTTCACACATCTATAGAAGCTTTTACAGTCAGTTTTTATGTTCCTTGCAAGCTTACTCTCATATTCTATTTTCCCCCTCTTAATTAATCCGTTTGTCCTCCTTTACTGAATCCTAAACTGCTCCCAATCCTCAGGTTTGCTGCTTTTTCTGGCCAATTTATATCTCCTCTCCTTGGATCTTATGCTATCCCTAATTTCCCTTGTTAGCCACGGTTGAGTCACCTTTTTTGTTTTATTTTAATGCCAAACAGGGATGAACAAATTCTGTAGTTCATCCATGTGATCTTTAAATGTTTGCCATTGCCTATCCACCGTCAACCCTTTAAGTAATGCTCCCCAATCCATCCTAGCCAACTCGCGCCTCATACCATTGTAGTTTCCTTTATTTAAATTCAAGACCGCAGTCTCTGAGTCAACTATTTCACTCTCCATCTTAATGAAGAATTCTATCATATTATGATCGCTCCTCCCCAAGGGGCCTTGCACAACAAGATTGCTAATTAATCCTTTCTCATTACATAATACCCAGTCTAAGATGGCCTGACCTCTAGTTGGTTCCTCGACATATTGGTCCAGGAAACCATCCCGTATACACTCTAGGAATTCCTCCTCCACAGTATTGTTACTAACTTGGTTTGCCCAATCTATATGTAGATTTAAGTCACCCATGATGAGTGCTGTGCCCTTATTGCACACATCTCTAATTTCCCGTTTAATGCCATCCCCAACCTCAGCATTACTGTTTGGGGGTCTGTATACAACTCCCACTAATGTTTTCTGCCCCTTGGTATTTCTCAGCTCTACCCATACAGATTCCACATCATCAGAGCTAATATCCTTCCTTACTATTGTGTTAATCTCCTCTTAAACCAGCAATACTACCCCACCTCCTTTTCCTTTTTGCCTGTTCTTCCTGAATATTGAATACCCCTGGATGTTGAATTCCCAGCCTTGGTCACCCTGGAGCCATGTCTCCGTAATCCCAATTATATCATATTCATTTACGTCCATTTGTGCAGCTAATTCATCCACCTTATTACGAATGCTCCTCGCATTAAGACAAGCCTTCAGGCTTGTTTTTTTAACACTCTTAGTCCTTTTAGAATTATTATTTACTGTGGCCCTGTTTGATTGACACCCTTGATTTCTCTGCCTTCCACTTTTGCTTTTCTCCTTCCTGTCTTTTGCTTCTATCCTTGCTTCCCTTTCCTCTGTCTCCCTGCACAGGTTCCCAACCCCCTGCCATTTTAGTTTAAACCCTCCCCAAGAGCACTAGCAAACACTCCCCCTAGGACATCGGTCCCGGTCCTGCCCAGGTGCAGACCATCCAGTTTGTACTGGTCCTACCTCCCCCAGAACCGGTTCCAATGTCCCAGGAATTTGAATCACTCCCCCTTGCACCATTCCTCTAGCCACGTATTCATCTGAAATATCCTTCTATTTCTACTCTGACTAGCATGTGGTACTGGTAGCAATCCTGAGATTACTATCTTTGAGGTCCTATTTTTTAATTTACCTCCTAACTCCCTATATTCAGCTTTTAGGACCTCATCCCATTTTTTACCTATATCGTTGGTACCTATATGCACCACGACAACTGGCTGTTCACCCTACCCCTCCAGAATGCCCTGCAGCCGCTCCGAGACATCCTTGACCCTTGCACCAGGGAAGCAACATACCATCCTGGAGTCTCGTTTGCGGCCGCAGAAACGCCTATCTATTCCCCTTACAATAGAATCCTCTATCACTATAGCTCTCCCGCTTTTTTTCCTCCTGTCCTGGGCAGCAGTACCACCCATGGTGCCAGGAAGTTGGCTGCTGCTGCCTTCCCCCAATAAGCCATCCCCCTCAACAATATCCAAAGTGGTATATCTGTTTGAGAGGGGGATGGCCACCGGGGACCCCTGCACTACCTGCCTGCACCTACTACTCTGCCTGGCGGTCACCCATTCCCTTCCTGCCTGTGCAGCCTTTACCTGCGGCGTGACCAACTCCCTAAACGTGCTATCCACGATGTCCTCAGCCCTGTGTGAGCAGAGATGTGCTCGAATAGCGATGACTCGTGATAGTTATGTTTATACACAAGACAACAAATCAATGTGAAAGAGCTAGTCGGTAGGAACAGGTACTTGAACCCGAATCTTCCTAGTCCGTATACCTCTACAACACCAGATGCCATCAATAATTTGTGTGTTTGTCAGTGCGAGTGAACAGTGTGGGTGTAAGTTTCATTGTGGGCCACTTAGAGCTTTAACATCTGGTCAGAAAATTCCAGATGACACTGGTATGTAAAGGCCCATTTAGCAGCTAATGTTTTTTTTGCAGGAAGAGGTAGCTGACTGCACTCTACTCCTTCTCATTGATTTGTTGTCTTGTGTATAAACATAACTATCACGAGTCATCGCTATTCGAGCACATCTCTGCTCACACAGGGCTTTCGATATCCCATCTACCTATCCATCACGTTTAATTTGTTGTCATACACCATCTCTTACCAGGCTTTGAAGGCTGGTGGCTCGATAACAAACTGCTTTTTCAGATATTATAGTAACTTGCTGGCTGATGATACCAAGCTATTTCCTTCTCATTTACAATAGATTCACTCCAGCCGTTTTGTGAAAGAGTGGAATTCTGTACTGTTTTGAAAAACAGACATTTAGGGCTCGATTTTGTCATGGGGTGGGCTGGAGTCGTGTCATCCGCTTTTCGTGTTAGCCACCCGACTCAAATTGGATGTGGGAGAATTATGTGATTTTCCCCTAATTGGGCAATTGAGTTCCATGACCCAATAAGTGATTTCAGTCTGAAAGTCGCCTCTGATGATGTCATCATTGCTGCTGCATTTAAGGTCTGCAAAGACTGGGAAGCTTTTGGCCTTTGCTGTGAGAGGGACCTGGAGGCAAAATGAGCAGCAGGAGACCTAAGTTTGCTCCCAGATTTTTTTTGTACCACCACCACCACCACTACCACTACCACTACTGCTGCTACTCCAGGCCACAACAATGGTTATGACTGCTAAAAGTTCCCCCAGAATGATGATTGATCAAATCTCCTTCTTAATGGTGGACCTGCAGCTGATAGTCAGCAATCCAAGTGTGCTACCGCCAGGTTTCACCGTCGTGTTTCAGAGGAGGCGTGCATCACGTCGGAAAAGTCTTAAAATCAGAAAGGCCTCTTAAAATGGGATTATAGAGGCAATTAAGTGGTTGTTAAGGGCCTTAAAGGCCTATCCCACCTCTTGGAGGCGGGACAGAGACGGGATCAGAAACCACGCATTTGGGAAAATTGCTCGGAGGCGGGATGGAGGTGGGGTCGGGCCCGCCCGCCATTTTTTGCAATTTTAACACCCCACACGCCTCCATTCCCGCCTCCTCGGGCCTGGCAAAATCGAGCCCTTAATTTACACTAAAAAAAAGTAAATGTTGGAAATAAATTAAATATCAACATTTAAAAGAGTAAGATAATTCCATGCTTTAAATGTCACTCATCAAATGCTCTTCAACCTGATGATCATATCCAGCAATTTTTGTTTCTGTTTCAGTTTCTAACATTTGCATGTTTTCTACCTCAATTCCTGAACTGAGAGTCAGTAATCAGTACAGTGTTTATCACAGCTGTTAAGTTGTTACTGCTGGACATTTTAGGCTTACTGAAGTGTTCCAATCTGAGAGTGAAACAGAAAAAACTCTGGAATAAAGCTTGCATTTGAACATAGGAACAGGAGGAGGCCATTTAGCCCCTCAAGCCTGTTCCGCCATTCAATGAGATCATAGTTGATCTGTGACCTAACTCCATATACCCGCCTTTGCCCCAAATCCCTTCTTACCTTTGGTTAACAAAAAGCTATCAATCTCAGATTTAAAATTAACAATTGACCCAGCATCAACTGCTGCTGATTCTCATCCTTGTTTTCAAATCCCTCCATGGCCTCGCCCCTCCCTATCTCTGTAATCTCCTTCAGCCCCACAACCCCCGAGATATCTGCGTTCCTCTAATTCTGCCCTCTTGAGCATCCCTGATTATAATCGCTCAACCATTGGTGGCCGTGCCTTCTGTTGCCTAGGCCCTAAGCTCTGGAATTCCCTGCCTAAACCTCTCCGCCTCGCTACCTCTCTTTCCTCCTTTAAGACGCTCCTTAAAACCGATCTCTTTGACCAAGCTTTTGGTCACCTGCCCTAATTTCTCCTTATGTGGCTCGGTGTCAAATTTTTTGTCTTTTAATACTCCTGTGAAGTGCCTTGGGACGTTTTACTATGTTAAAGGTGCTATATAAATACAAGTTGTTGTTGTTGTTGTTTGCAGAAGAGAGTTCCAAATTTCTACCACACTTTGTGTGTAGAAGTGCTTCCTAACTTCACTCCTGAAAAGACTGGCTCTAATTTTTAGACTATGCCCCCTAGTCCTAGAATCCCCAACCAGCAGAAATAGTTTCTCTCTATCTACCCTATCAGTTCCCCTTAATATCTTGAAAACTTAAATCAAATCACCCTTTAATCTTCTAAATTCCAGGGAATACAACCCTAGTTTGTGTAATCTCTCCTCATAACTTAACCCTTGGAGTCCAGGTATCATTCTAGTAAATCTACGCTGCACTCCCTCCAAAGTAATATATACTTCCTAATGTGTGGTGCCCAGAACAGAACACAGTACTCCAGGTATGGTATAACCAGGGTTTTGTATAGCTGCAGCATGACTTCTATCCCCCTGTATTCTAGTCCTCTAGATATAAAGGCCAACATTCCATTAGTCTTTTGATTTTTTTGTACCTGTCCATGACATTTTAATGACCTATGTACATGGATTTCTAAGTCTCTTTGGATCTCCACTGCTTCTAGCTTTTCACCAAAACACGTGGAACACATCCCAAAAAAGGAAAAATGACAACCGTGGCTAACAAGAGAAGTTATGATAGTATTAGTTCAAAGGAAGAGGCTTATAATGTTGCCAAAAAGAGTAGTGAGCCTAAGGATTGAGAGCATTTTAGAATTCAGCAAAGGATGACAAAAAAATTGATAAAAAGAGAGAAAAGGGAATATGAGAGTAAACTAGCAAGAGACATACAAACAGATGTAAAAGCTTCTATAGGCATGTAATAAGGAAGAGATTAGTGAAAGTAAATTTGGGTCCCTTACAGGCAGAGACAGGAGAAATGATAATGGGGACTAAGAAAATAGCAGAGAAATTAAACAAATACTTTGTATCTGTCTTCACAGAAGAAGACACAAAAAACATTCCAGAAATAGTGAGGAACCAAGGGTCTAGTGAGAATGTAGAACTTAAAGAAATTAGTATTCGTAAAGAAATAGTACTGGAGAAATTAACGGAACTAAAAGCCGACAAATTCCTTGGACCTGATAGTCTACATCCTAAGGTTTTAAAAGGGGTGGCTACAGAGATAGTGGATGCATTGGTTGTGATCTTCCAGAATTTCCGAGATTCAAGAATGGTCCCCGTGGATTGGAAGGTAGCAAATGTAACCCCATTATTCAAGAAAGGAGGGAGAGAGAACACAGGGAACTATAGGCCAGTTAGCCTACCATCAGTAGCAGGGAAAATGCTACAATCTATTATTAGCGATATGGTAACAGGGCACTTGGAAAATAATAATATGATTGGGCAGAGTCAACATGGATTTATGAAAGGGAAATTGTGTTTGACAAATCTGTTAACATTTTTTGAGGTTGTAACTAGCAGAATAGATAAGGGGGAACCAGTGGATGTGGTGTATTTGGATTTTCAGAAGGCATTCAATAAGGTGCCACACAAGAGGTTATTACACAAAATTAGGACTCGGGGGTTGGGGGTAATATATTAGCATGGATTGAGGATTGGTTAATGGACAGAAAACAGAGAGTAGGAATAAACGGGTTATTTTCAAGTTGGCAGGCTCTAACTAGTGGGGTACCGCAAGGATTAGTGTTTGGGCCTCAGTTATTTACAATCTATATTAATGACTTAGCTGAGGGAACCGAGTGTAATGTATCCAAGTTTGCTGATGATATAAAGCCAGGTGGAATAGTAAATTGTGAAGAGTCTGCAAAGGGATATAGACAGGGTAAGTAAGTAGGCAAGAACACAGCAGATCGAATGTAATGTGGAGAAATGTGAAGTTATCCACTTTGGTAGGAAAAATAGAAAAGTAGAATATTTTTTAAATGGCGAGAGATTGGGAAATGTTGGTATTCAGAGGGACCTGGGTGTCCTTGTACACGAATCACTGAAAGTTAACATGTAGGTACAGCTAGCAATTATGAAAGCAAATGGTATGTTAACTATTATTACAAAACGATTGGAGTATAAGTGTAAAGAAGTTTTACTGCTATTATATAGGACCTTGGCGAGACCACACGTGGAGTACTGTGTACAGTTTTGGTCTCCTTACCTAAGCAAGGATATGCTTGCCTTAGCGGAAGTGCAAAGAAGGTTCACCAGACTGATTCCTGGGATGGAAGGATTGTCCTATGAGGAAAGATTGGGTAGACTAGGCCTATATTCACTGGAGTTTAGAAGAATGAGAGGTGATCTCATTGAAACGTATAAAAACCTTAAGGGGGTTGACAAGGCAGATGCTGGGTGGATGATTCCCCTGGCTGGGGAGTCTAGAAATAGGGGGCACAGTCTCAGAATAAGGCTTTGGCCATTTAGGACTGAGCTGAGGAGAAATTTCTTCACTCAAAGAGTTGTGGATCTTTGCAATTCTCTAACCCAGAGGTCTGTGGACGCTCAGTCGTTGAGTATATTCAAGACAGATATCGATAGATTTTTGGATATTAAGGGAATCAAGGGATATGGGGATAGTGCAGGAAAGTGGAGTTGAGGTAGAAGATCAGCCATGATCTTATTGAATGGCGGAGCAGGCTCGAAGGGCCGAATGGCCTACTCCTGCTCCTATTTCTTATGTTCTTATGTAGTGTATCACACTCATACACTCATCTACCCACACATCGGGCTGTATTTTAATAGAGAAGGCAGGTTGGGGGCGGGGGGACTCCAAGGTGGATGGGAAATCCGAGAGAGCAGATTTCCCGCAGGCCCTACTGACTTTAACAGCAGGGTCTGATTTGCATGCGAAGTCTCTGTCTCAGCATCATCAGTGTGGGGGGGGGGAGAGGATCGGGGCCGGTCTCAGCATCATCATCAGTGGGGGGGGAGAGGATCGGGGCCGGTCTCAACATCATCAACAGTGTGGGGGGGGGAGAGGATCGGGGCCGGTCTCAACATCATCATCAGTGGGGGGTGGCGGGGGGGGGGAGAGGATCGGGGCCGATCTCAACATCATCAGTGGGGGAGGGGGGGTGCGGAGAGGATCGGGGCCGGTCTCAACAACATCAGTGGGGGGGGGGGGGGGGGGGGATCGGGGCCGGTCTCAACATCATCATCAGTGGGGGGTGGCGGGGGGGGGGGGGAGAGGATCGGGGCCGGTCTCAACATCATCATCAGTGGGGGGTGGCGGGGGGGTGGAGAGGATCGGGACCGGTCTCAGCATCATCATCAGTGGGGAGGGGGGAGAGGATCGGGGCCGGTCTCAGCATCATCATCAGTGGGGAGGGGGGAGAGGATCGGGACCGGTCTCAGCATCATCATCAGTGGGGGGGGGGGAGGATCGGGGCCGGTCTCAGCATCATCATCAGTGTGGGGGGGGGGGAGAGGATCGGGGCCAGTCTCAGCATCATCAGCAGTGGGGGGGGGGAGGATCGGGGCCGGTCTCAGCATCATCATCAGTGGAGGGGCGGGGGAGAGGATTGGGGCCACATAATCAGGGGAATTTTTAATGGGGAACAAAGAAATGGCAGACCAATTAAATACATACTTTGGTTCTGTCTTCACAAAGGAGGAACCAAATAACCTCCCAGAGATGTCGGGGAACATAGGGTCTAATGAGAGGGAAGAACTGAATGAAATCAGTATTTGTAGGGAAGTGGTATTCGGGAAATTGACGGGATTGAAGGCCGATAAATCCCCAGGGCCTGATAATCTACATCCTAGGGTATTAAGGAAGTGGCCCTAGAAATACTAGATACATTGCTGGTCATCTTCCAAAATTCTATAGACTCTGGAACAGTTCCCATGGATTGGAGGGTAGCTAATGTAACCCCACTATTTAAAAAAGGTGGGAGAGAGAAAACGGGGAGTTATAGCCTGACATTGGTAGTGGGAAAAATGCTAGAGTCCATTATAAAAGATGTAATAGCAGAGCACTTGGAAAACAGTAACAGGATCGGACAAAGTTAACATGGATTTACAAAAGGTAAATCATGCTTGACTAATCAACTGGAATTTTTTGAGGATGTAACTGGTAGAATAGATAAGGGAGAACCAGTGGATGTGGTGTATTTGGACTTTTAGAAGGCTTTCGATAAGGTCCCGCATAAGAGATTAGCGTTCAAAGTTAAAGCACATGGGATTGGGGGTAAGTTTCTGACTTGGATAGAAAACTGGTTGGCAGACAGGAAGCAAAGAGTTGGAATAAACGGGTCTTTTTCCGAGTGGCAGGCAGTGACTAGTGGGGTACCGCAGGGATCGGTGCTAGGACCCCAGTTATTCACAATATATATAAATGATCTAGACGAGGGAACTAGATGTAATATCTCCAAGTTTGCAGATGACACAAAGCTGGATGGGCGAGTGTGTTGTGAGGAGGATGCAGAGAAACTCCAGTATGATTTGGACAAGTTGGGTGATTGGGCAGATGCATGGCAGATGCAGTATAATGTGGATAAATGAGAGGTTATCCACTTTGGTGGCAAAAACAGGAAGGCAGATTAATATCTGAACGGCAATAGATTGGGAAAAGGGGAAGTGCAACGAGACCTGGGAGTCCTTGTGCACCAGTCGTTGAAGGTAAGCATGCAGGTGCAGCAGGCGGTTAAGAAGGCAAATGGTATGTTGGCCTTCATAGCGAGAGGATTCGAGTACAGGAGCAAAGATGTGTTGCTGCAGTTGTACAGGGCCTTGGTGAGACCACACCTTGAGTATTGTGTGCAGTTTTGGTCACCTTATCTGAGGAAGGATGTTCTTGCCATGGAGGGAGTACAGCGAAGATTCACCAGACTGATACCTGGGATGGCAGGAATGACGTATGAAGAGAGATTGGGATGATTGGGCTTGTATTCACTAGAGTTTAGAAGAATGAGAGGGGATCTCACTGAAACTTATAAAATTCTAACAGGACTAGACAGACTAGATGCAGGAAGGATGTTCCCGATGGCGGGGGAGTCCAGAACCAAGGGTCACAGTCTAAGGATAAGGGGTAAGCCATTTAGGACTGAGATGAGGAGGAATTTCTTCACCCAGAAAGTGGTGAACCTGTGGAATTCTCTACCACAGAAGGCAGTTAAGGCCAACTCATTAAATATATTCAAGAAGGAGTTAGATATATTTCTTAAGGCTAAAGGGATCAAGGGGGGCGAAAGCAGGGACAGGGTACTGAATTTGGATGATCAGCCATGATCTCATTAAATGGCTCGAGGGGGCCGAATGGCCTACTCCTGCTCCTATCTTCTATGTTTCTATGTTTCTATGTCTCAGCATCATCATGGTGGGTGGGGGGGGGGTGTGGGGGGGGGAGAGGATCGGGGCCACTCTCAACATCATCATGGTGCGGGGGGGGGGGGGGGTTGCGGGGTGCGGGGGGAGGATCGGGGCCGGTCTCAACATCATCATGGTGGGGGGTGGGGCGGCGGGAACATGATCGGAGGCCACATGGGGGGGTTTCCGATCTTGGGGGTTGGGCTCGGCAGGGACCCTGGATCAAGGAGGTAGGTGTAAAGGCACTTACCTCCTGGGTGCAGCAGTCTTCACCTTGCTATAACTGCCGGGTTTTACGAGGTGTGTAAAACCCGACCAGCTATGGTTAAACACAAAATGGAGGTTAAAGAAGAGGCTTCCAGCCTCATTATAATATTTAAATTGATGTCCCGCCTCCTGGCAGTGGGTTGGCTGCCCGGCCCTGTTCTGGCTCCCGTCCCGCCTCAGTTGAAAGCGGATGTGGGCGGGTTGGAGGCGGATTCAGGTCGGGATTCTGATTTTAACTCTTTAACTACCCCCACGCTCCTAACCCACCCGTTTTTTTCGGTTAAATTTCCTCCCACTGTGTCTGAGTCGGTCAGTGTACCCCACACTGACACTCCCACATACTCCCTACAAATACTTTAATATTTAATCAATATAACTTCAGGTGGAGTTTACCATTTGAAAATGTAATCAACACATTTGTCAAGGCAAGTTTCATAAACAGCATTTAACAGACCTACGATTAATTCCGACATTATGTCAGTCATAAACCATCAGATACAAAAGAATCCTTTTTCTACTGAATGAAATTTCCGTATTTATTTTCTGCGCATATTTGTTGATCAGTATTACATAAGAAATGAATGTCTATAAACAGAAAAGTCCCGCTCGGCTGAGCATGCTCAACTTTTCCCCACTGATCTAACCCACCCCACATACCCACCCTATCCCTCAATCGCCTCTCTCCAGATATAGGTCAAATTTTCCCTTGCAACCAATTTTGAACATAGGAACCAGAGGAGGCCATTCAGCCCCTCGAGCCTGTTCCAAAACCATGGCTGATCTGTATCTTAACTCCACCTAACCGTCTTGGTTCCACATCCCTTAATTCCCTTGCCTAACGAATCTATCAATCGTAGTTTTGAAATTTTCAATTGACCCCTAGCCTCAACAGTTTTTTGAGGGAGAGAGTTCCAGATTTCCACTACCCTTTGTGTGAAAAAGTGCTTCCTGATTTCTTTCCTGAATGGTCTAGCTCTAATTTTAAGGTTATGCCCCCCTGTTCTGGACTCTCCCACCAGAGGAAATAATTTATCTCTATCTACCCTATCAACTCCTTTAATCATCTTAAACATTTCAATTCGAGCCTCCCTTAATCTCTATACTCAAGGGAATGCAAGCCTAGTCTATGCAACCTGTTCTCATAATGTAACCCCTGTAGCACTGGTATAATTCTGGTGAATCTGCACTGCACCCCCTCCAAGGTCAAAATATCCTTCCTGAGGTTCCTAAACAGTCCGTTCCAACCTGAATTTATTCCACAATTTTATTACCATTTGGTCAAAAAGTTCCCCTTCTTTTGTCTTCCCTTCTAACTTATATATACACATTTAAAAGTGCCCCGAGATTTGAACCCCTCACCACTTGTGAACAAATTGCCTCAATCAATTTTGAGGATTCCTTTCATAATCTTAAAACATCAAATCAGTTACCTCGATGTCTCCTTTTCTCCAGATGAATCTGGTACAATTGTTTTAACCTTTCCTCATACTTTAAATTTATGATTCGCTTGCATTGCTCCCTCCAAACCTTCGCAAAGGCAATAAATCTTGCCCACAATTAGACAGGTAGTCCTAGCCAGTGCCTTGAACAGCAATAAAATATACTCTATCCCTGTGCTAAAGTAACCCGTTTCAAAACTGAGATGAGGAGAAACTTCTTCACTCAGAGGGTAGTAAATCTATAGAAGCTGCGACATTAAATAAATTTAAAACGGAGATAGACAGTTTCCTAGCTGATAAGGGAATTAAGGGTTATGGAGAGTGGGCAGGGAAGTGGACGTGAGTCTAGGTTCGGATCAGCCATGATCCTATTGAATGGCGGAGCAGGCCCGAAGGGTCGTGTGGCCTACTCCTGCTCCTACTTCTTATGTTCTTATGTTCTTATGTAACCCAGCATCTTAGTTGCTCTTGTCTCTGCAATTAAGCCCTGCATTCATGATTTCATATCATAACCTCTCGGTCTCTTTTCTGATCTTCACCCCATACACATTACAAATAACTTATATTGATTCCTTGCTCCCAGACTACCCATTTTACACTATCCACATCAAAATGCTTCTGCTACTTGTGGGAACTCAAGCGGACATCTCATTTTAGTATGCTAGTATCCTCAGGCAAAAGTGCCGACTTGACTTTGCGTTTCTGTACAGAAAAACAACAATCATAAGCAATAATATCGCACCTTTAGCATTGCAAAACAACACTTGACAAGGTGGGGATCAGACAGAGTTAGGAGGTGAGAGAGTTGAGGAGATTGAAGAGTGAGGTTTTGATGAGACTTTTGAAGATGTGGAGAGAGATACAAAGCCAGAAAGGTTTAGGAAGAGAACTGAGGAGATACAGAAGAGGTTGTGGTGAAGTAGAGATGTAGGACTCGTACAATAGTCCAGAGTGGGAGCAGCAGAGGGTTGATGTAGAAAATTGTAGACAGAGCAAAGTGATAGAGAGGCAGTGGAGGTCAGCAAGTGCCAGGTTAATGGGGCAACAGGCCAGAGGACCAGGGTTTTTGCAGTCAATCGCTAAACCGTACAGAATAAGAAGGTACAAGTTTGGTCAGTATGTGCTGAGTGAATGAGTTAGCAGAGATCAGCTAGTCTGCCAATGGTGACAATGTAAACAGCCTCAGTGCCTCTGGTGGAGTTCTGATGCTGTCTGCGCGAGAATGTGAAGTTCGCACTCAATGTCAAGTGGGACATAACCAATAGGCAACCATCACCTGAGGAACCACATCCAGCAAGAAATTATGCCTCCAGGGCAGGAGGAAGAAGTGAAGAGGGAAATGACAAGTGACTGTGGGTTAGTATGAAAATGAAGAACTCCGTAGAGAGCAGGAAGGACCTCTGGCTCCCAGTCCTGGTCTATACCGAGTTACCAAATCTTAGTAAGTGTACTCTGAGAAATTCGATCCAAATCACCACTCCCGGTCACTATTCAGACCAATCCGTGTCCCACTCCCGGTTACCATTCGGACCAATCCTTGTCCCACTCCCGGTCACCATTCAGACCAATCCGTGTCCCACTCCCGGTCATTATTCAGACCAATCCGTGTCCTACTCCCGGTCACTATTCAGACCAATTCGTGTCCCACTCCCGGCCACTAGTCAGACCAATCCATGTCCCACTCCCGGTCACTATTCAGACCAATACATGTCCCACTCCCGGTCACTATTCAGACCAATCCATGTGCCACTCCCGGACACCATTCAGACCAATCCGTGTCCCACTCCCGGTCACTATTCGGACTTTTCCGTGTCCCAGTCCCGGTCACTATTCGGAGCAATCCGTGTCCCACTCCCGGTCACCATTCGGATCAATCCGTGTCCCACTCCCGGTCACCATTTGGACCAAATTCGTATCCCACTCCCGGTCACAATTCGGACCAATCCGTGTCCCAATCCCAGTTACCATTCGGACCAATCCGTGTCGCACTCCCCGTCACCATTCGGACCAATCTGTGTCCCACTCCCGCTCACTATTCGGACCAATCCGTGTCGCACTCCCGGTCACCATTCGGACCAATCCGTGTCCCACTCCCGTTCACTATTCGGACCAATCCGTGTCCCATTCCCGGTCACTATTCGGACCAACCTGTGTCCCACTCCCGGTCACTATTCAGACCAATCCGTGTGCCACTCCCGTTCACTATACAGACCAACCCGTGTCCCACTCCCGTTCACTATTCGGACCAATACGTGTCCCACTCCCGCTCACTATTTGGACCAACCCGTGTCCCACTCCCGCTCACTATTCTGACCAATCCTTGTCCCACTCCTGGTCACTATTCAGACCAATCCGTGTCCCACTCCCGGTCACTATTCGGACCAACCCGTGTCCCACTCCCGGTCACTATTCGGACCAATCCGTGTCCCAGTCCCGGTCACTATTCGAACTAATCCGTGTCCCACTCCCGCTCACTATTCGGACCAATCCATGTCCCACCCCCGGTCATCATTCAGACCAATCCGTGTCCCACTCCCGGTCACTATTCGGACCAATCCGTGTCCCACTCCCAGTCATCATTCAGACCAATCCATGCCCCACTCCCGGTCACTATTCAGACCAATCCGTGTCCCACTCCCGGTCATTATTCGGACCAATCCGTGTCGCACTCCCGGTCACATTTCAGACCAATCCGTGTCCTATTCCTGGTCACCATTCTGGCCAATCCATGTCCCACTCCCGGTCAATATTCAGACCAATACATGTCCCACTCCCGGTCACCATTCAGACCAATCCATGTCCCACTCCCGGTCATTATTCGGACCAATCCGTGTCCCACTCCTGGTCACTATTCAGACCAATCCGTTTCCCAGTCCTGGTCACCATTCAGACCAATCTGTGTCCCACTCCCGGTCACTATTGAGACCAATCCGTGTCCCACTCCCGGTCACTATTGAGACCAATCCGTGTCCCACTCCCAGTCACATTTCAGACCAATCCGTGTCCCACTCCTGGTCAATATTCGGACCAATCCGTGTCCCACTCCCGGTCACTATTTGGACCAATCCGTGTCCTGTTCCTGGTCACCATTCTGACCAATTCATGTCCCACTCCCGGTCACTATTCAGACCAATCCATTTCCCAGTCCTGGTCACCATTCAGACCAATCCGTGTCCCACTCCCAGTCACATTTCAGACCAATCCGTGTCCCACTCCCGGTCACTATTCAGACCAATCCGTGTCCCACTCCTGGTCACCATTCGGACCAATCCGTGTCCCACTCCCAGTCACATTTCAGACCAATCCGTGTCCCACTCCCGGTCACTATTCAGACCAATCCGTGTCGCACTCCTGGTCACTATTCAGACCAATCCGTGTCCCACTCCTGGTCACTATTCAGACCAATCCATGTCGCACTCCTGGTCACTATTCAGACCAATCCGTGTCCCACTCCTGGTCACTATTCAGACCAATCCGTGTCCCACTCCTGGTCACTATTCAGACCAATCCGTGTCCCACTCCCAGTCACATTTCAGACCAATCCGTGTCCCACTCCCGGTCACTATTCAGACCAATCCGTGTCGCACTCCTGGTCACTATTCAGACCAATCCGTGTCCCACTCCTGGTCACTATTCAGACCAATCCATGTCGCACTCCTGGTCACTATTCAGACCAATCCGTGTCCCACTCCTGGTCACTATTCAGACCAATCCGTGTCCCACTCCTGGTCACTATTCAGACCAATCCGTGTCGCACTCCTGGTCACTATTCAGACCAATCCGTGTCCCACTCCTGGTCACTATTCAGACCAATCCGTGTCGCACTCCTGGTCACTATTCGGACCAATCCGTGTCCCACTCCCGGTCACTATTCGGACCAATCCGTGCCCCACTCCTGGTCACCATTCAGACCAATCCGTGTCCCACTCCCGGTCACTATTCAGACCAATCCGTGTCCCACTCCTTGTCACTATTCAGACCAATCCGTGTTCCCATTCCCGGTCACTATTGGGACCAATCTGTGTTCCTATTCCCGGTCACTATTCTGACCAATCTGTGTTCCCATTCCCTGTCACTATGGGGACCAATCCGTGTTCCCATTCCTAGTCGCTATTCGAAACAATCCATGTCCCACTCCCGGTCACTATTAAATGACCTGTGCTGGATGGTGAACGTGTGAGGGAGTCAGTAAAGGATGGGATTGGGTGCACCCCCCATAGCCAAATAGCCCTACACACACATGAAGAGTGGACAGCACCCGGGTGTCGATCCCCAGCGGGTCAGTACATTCAGGGGAGGGGAAGAAAATGTCTTCCAGCCATATTTTCTCAGTGCCCTCCTTAATAAATTCATTCTCCAATTTCACTTTGAATTGTGAACCCTCTCTGAATCTCACTTACTATCCATTGTAAAATTAAACAATAACACCAAAAGATGCGAGCTCGGGGATTTTAACACCAACACGGACTTGGTTTAACTCGGTAACTCCCTCCTCCCTTCTAATGACATCCACTTCAAGTTCGAGATTGTCTTTTATTGCTCACCCGGTGCAGTCTCCTTTGAAGTTAAATAACCTGTTAAAATCGACACAATCATGAAACCTCAAACCTCTGGCCGGGGAAGTGTGTGCTTTTCATACGCTTTGCTTACAGCTTGCGGAATCTTAGTGGAGAGGCAGTGAAATCTCAGTTCATGTTGAATCAATGTTCCGAGTACACTAACGACCTGTCACGACACCGGTGTGAATTTCATTGTCACTTAATGAGATAAATAGAAAGCGTTTGTTGTGGGTTAATGGACGAGTGTCCGGAGCGGTCCCCTGGCATTGCTCAGCAGCCAAGTCAAGCCTGGTAGTAGCTTTGCTCAGGAACTGGTCAGAGAAATAATACAAGGCTAAAATGCTGCACTGTGTTTCATTTATTGTAATCCGCTGTAATACTTACTGCACAGTTAACTGGGGAAAAAAACAACTAAAATATGGAATAAAGTTACTGCTTTCCCTCGCTTTCTTTAGATTATAATTGAGCACAAATTTATGATTCCTTTATAGACCTGTTGCATAGTTGACACTGAGCCAGGCCTCTACTTTCTGTACCGAGAATAAGCGCTCAGACTGTCTCCCCAATTACTCAGCTGGCCGAGAATTGACTTGCTGATCAACAGGCCGCAATACAACGGAAACCTCTCGCTGGCGATCGGGAGCAGTTGGCACCTGGAGTTAGGACTTAAGCTCAGCGCTAGAGAGAAAGTTTTAGGAGTTTTACCAAAAAAGAATCAAACAATGCGTCTTTTTATATCAAGCAAATAATGTGAAATGGACGATCACTGGGTCTAGTGATTTGTACAAAGACTTTTCACAACACTGATGCCCCGCCCTCTAGTAACACTTGGTGCTGCTAAAGCAATCCACTGTTAGAATCATTTCCACCGCGTCTCCCCACTTGCGGAGAGCCTCCCGGAATGAGCCGAGCTCTCCGACTCGCGATTACAGTCAAGAGGCCGTTTAAAAACAGTCAGCTTTCTTTAACCCAGCAAGTGACAGGTCAGTCAGCAACAAGAGGGAGGGGAATTCACTCACTCGCTGTCAAACCACCCGCTCTGAACAAAAAGCTGCCAACCATAACCGTCGCCGCACCAAATTTTTAAACAGAGGAATCGAGATATTTGCATTGAGTTTAAGACACAACTGAGAAGTGCCAGACTAAATCGGAAGTATGCTTGCACACAGCAAATTGATTAAAATACACAAATACACGAATTGATCAAACATTAAAACTCTATACGAAATCGGAGGTCCCTGCCTTCGCTCACCGTTTCTGCGCACAGTTCACACACCTTCGCTCCTTTTCAACTCACTTTGAAGTTTGCCCTAACAAAAATGGTAAAATATGGTCCACAACTGATTGGAAAGGCAAATCAAACGCGCGCCTTTCCAATCGCGATCAAGTTGGCGAGCTCGAAGCTTCAACACAGCCAAGAAACTGAAAGCGTGTTACTCACACAAACGCGTGGTAGGTGAAAGCCCAGGTCCTCGGTCTCTCCAGCACGTTGTACAGGAAGTTTTGGAGTCTCCGGTAGCGCACATTCCTGCGGGGACAGGAGCCGCTGCCCAGCGGTCTGCCCAGGAGACTGAGGCGGCTGCCCTGCTGGGTCGGCCCGCGGTACTCGGCGGTGTCCGAGCCGCTGATCAGAAGCACCCCATCGCGGCTACTGCAAGGCTCAGCCCCGGGGTTCAGGCCGGATTCCACATCGCTCATGCCCACAATCTCCACGTCGCCTCCCCCGCGGCCTCCCCCGCTCTCCGAGCTCGCCTTGGCCGCTGCGCTTTTCATCCAGAGCCCGCTCTCATCGCTGTGATCCCGGGGCATCGTCTCAGACACATCGGGGCACCGTGTGCGGAGTCATCCAGCCCGCGGGAGGGGGACGAGCGAGAGCCCCCCCGGTCCGTCCAGTCTGCCCTCTGGTTAATGGCTTCAAACCTTAACCGGCGGACGGGCTCTCAGTCCGACTGTCCCTTAAGTGTCAGCCCGACCCGGCTGCCCTTTCCCCCGGCTCTTCAGTCCCGCCGATGTCGGATGCAGCACTTGATATGAAACCGACGAGAGGGCAACGACACAGCGAAAGACATCGGAAGAAGTAGCCGATCCCCCAGCTCCCGGCTCAAAGTGGGAAGCACCGAGTGACTCCGCCGCTTCCCACGATGTGTTTCAGCTTCAAAACAAGTGAACAAGCGATCCGGTCATTGGGAATCGTCAGCATTAAATCGCAGTGGGCATGACACGGTGGAAAAGCCTCCGCTACAGATTCTTTTTGCAACACGACTTCCAAGATTCCCAGCCAACTTCAGCTCAGGCTGGTTTAGTTTGCAGGAACTGTATCTAATCGGGCTGCGAAGATCAGTTGTCGGGATGTGCGGACACCGAGAGAAGTTTGCTGTGTCGTTCAGCGCAGTTATACCAACATGATCATGGATTTGGCGGAGCCGCATCTATTTCGGCACTGACTAGACGGCAAGCCTGCATTCAGTGGCGTGAACAGGAGCTGGTGGGAACGGCAAATGCTGGAATCCGAAAGAGCCTTGGAGTATCCGGGGTTAAACCCAGCAACTGGCACTTCCCTTGTGACAGGTGCTGAAGCCCGAAAGCAGTGTACAATGGCCAGGCCTCCGGATAATGAACAGAATACACACTAACCACAACAACTGCATCGAAACTAAACAGGAACACTGAATTTGTGCCATTCAGCCGCTCGAGCCTGTTCCGTCATTCAATCAGATCACGGCTGATTTGTACTGAGCTGAACCGGGAGCGCTTGTTCACAGAAATTGTTACACACATTAATATAAAACATTACGAAGCACGGATATGATAGTCCGTTTATTTATGTGGTTATGCAACTTCATATCCTTATTACGTTTTAATATCACAGTTTTTTCAAGGGGATTACAGTAAGGCTGGATTTAGTAAATAATTGGCATTCTTGCAATGGCGATTTATATACAACTGCCGTGCATTTAATAAAGGGGTTTCTTTTGTGGCTAATACATGCCTAAAATTGAGGAAAAAATCACCCTAATCTAATAGATATAAATTTATATGTGTTATTTTCTACATACACATTTGTTCCCAAATGCTTTAAAATGTTTCCAAACGTTTTCTACACGGCCAATAAACTGTCTTTCTCCTATTTGTTTTGTAGCTGTACTTTTGTATTACAGTGAAAGTCATTTTAAACAAGTAATATAGTTTATGTTGCAGCTGTGTGTGTGTGTGTGTGTAATCACTGAGATATGGGACTTAATCAGGTAATTGAATAGCCCTATCGCCTGTACATTTTAGGGTTAAATCCTGGTCAACCGGTCCAGATCTGGTAGGAATCGAGAACACGGCGCCCTCTCGCGGCGCAGCCTAGTCATTCCCATCACTCAAACCCCCCGCCGCAACTGGCGATTCCGAAGGTCTCGCTGTCCTGACCAGCAGTGCTCTCATCTGCCAGTTTCGACGATTTGATGATATACTTAAAACTCACTGAAATGCACCACCTGTTAACCTTGGCTCACATTGATACCTGTTAAGTTTGGATGGTGTGAGGTGATACCAATCTCTGTTAAATATAAGGATGTCTCAGTGCCTTAGCTGGTTACCAGATCCTCTTTTAACTTTTCTTTTCCACCATCTGCTCCCTCTGTTAATGAACTTTTATATACACTAATCTCCATCAATTTTCTCTTCCACAGTCAAGCTTTTAAAATCAAAGGTTTGCGCCATCTGAACACTGCTATTCGATTTATCTCATTCAACATTCTACTTTTCAACCTTCACAGGGGTTTGGCTACTCATTTGTTAAAATAATTCTTATAGACGGATGTAAATTAATAAATTATTCCAGAAGTGTGCTTTTCATAATATCAATAAATTGCAAATATGTTTTTAGGAAGATAGGATTAACTAAATGCATCCTTAGATGCAACATTCAGACTACGCAACATAAAAATATTGGATCACGAAGAGAAGGGTGAACGGGGAACGGGGAACTAAAAGAACATCCAGGGAGTGCATTCTATGAGACTATTTCATGGTGCATGTTGGGAGTGTATATGAGGAAACAGTGCTTATGGTGCATGCTGGGAGTGTATATGAAGAGACTGCCCACGGTGCAGGCGAGGAGTGTATATGAGGAGACTGTGCTCCTGGTGCTTGCTGGGAGTGTATTCTGGGAGACTGTGCTCATGGTGCATGCTGGGAGTGTATATGAGGAGACTGCGCACGGTGCATGCTGGGAATTTATAAGAGGAGACAGTGCTCATGGTGCATGCTGGGAGAGTATATGAGCGAACTGCACACAGTGCATGCTGGGAATGTATAAGAGGAGACAGTGTTCATGGTGCATGCTGGGAGTGTATATGAGGAGACTGCGCACGGTGCATGCTGGGAATTTATAAGAGGAGACAGTGCTCATGGTGCATGCTGGGAGAGTATATGAGCGAACTGCACACAGTGCATGCTGGGAATGTATAAGAGGAGACAGTGTTCATGGTGCATGCTAGGAGTATATATGAGGAGACTGCTCAAGGTGCATGCTGGGAGTTTATATGAGGAGTCAATGCTCATGGTGCATGCTGGGAGTATATATGAGGAGACTGTGCTCATGGTGCATGCGGGGAGTGTATTCTAGGAGACTGCTCATGGTGCATGCTGGGAATGTATATGAGGAGACTGTGCTCATGGTGCATGCTGGGAGAGTATTCTAGGAGACTGCTCATGGTGCATGCTGAGAGTGGATATGAGGAGACTGTGCTCATGGTGCATGCTGAGTGTGTATTCATGGTGACTGCTCATGGTGCATGCTGGGTGGGTATATGAGGAGACAGTGCTCATGGTGCATGCTGGGAATATAAATGAGGAGACTGTGTCCTGGTGCTTGCTGGGAGTGTATTCCAGGAGACTACTCATGGTGCATGCTGGGAGTGTTTTCTAGCAGACTGTGCTAATGGTGCATGTTGGGAGATTATTCCAGAAGATTGTGCTGATGGTGCATGCTGAGAGTGTATATGATGAGACTGCTCATGTGCATGCTGGGAGCGTGTATGAGGAGTATGCTCATGATGCATGCTGGGTGTGTATTCCAAGAGACTGTGCTCATGGTGAATGCTCGGAGTATATTATAGTAAACTGTGTTCAATGCATTCTGTGGCTGTATAAGAGGAGACTGTGCTCCTGGTGCATGCTAGGAGTGAATTCGGTGAGTCTGCTCCTGGTGCATACTGGGAGTTAATTCTGGGAGTTTTTGCTCAGAGTGCATGCTGGGAGAGTAGTCTAGAGAACTCTGCTGATGGTGCATGCTGAGAGAGTAGTCTAGAAGACTATGCTCATAGTGCATGCTGGTATTGTACATGAAGAGACTCTGCTCATGGTGCATGCTGGGTGAGTAGTTCAGAAGGCTGTTCTCATGGGCATGCTGGGAGTGTACATGAAGAGACTGTGAGCCTGTTGCATGGTGGGAATATATCCTAAGAGACTGTGTTAATGGTGCATGATGGAAGATTATTCCAGAAGATTGTGCTGATGGTGCATGCTGGGTGTGTATTCTCAGAGGCTGTGCTCCTGGTGCATGCTGGGTGTGTATTCAAGGAGATTACTCATGGTGCTTTCTGGGAGGGTATATGAGGAGACTGTGCTCATGGTGCATGCTGGGAATATAAATGAGACTGTGTCGTGGTGCATGCTGGGAGTGCATTCTAGGAGCATGTGCTGATGGTGCATGCTGCGTGTGTATTCTAGGAGGCTGTGCTAATGGTGCATGCTGGGTGTGTATTCTAGGAGGCTGTGCTAATGGTGTACGCTGGGAGATTATTCCAGTAGTTTGTGCTCATGGTGCATGCTGGGAATGTATAAGAGGAGACAGTGCTCATGGTACATGCTGGGAGTGTATGCGAGGAGAGACTGTGCTCATGGTGCATGCTGGCAGTATAATCTAGGAGTCTGTGTCATGCTGCATCCTGGGAGTGCATTTTAGGAGACTGTGCCGGGGTGCATGCTGGGAGTGTATATGAGGAGACTGTGCTCCTGGTGCTTGCAGGGCATGTATTCTAGGAGACTGTGCTCATTGTACTTGTTGGGAATGTATAAGAGGAGACAGCGCTCATGGTGCATGCTGGGAGTGTATACGAGGAGACAGCTCACGGTGCATGCTGGGAGTGTATAAGAGGAGACTTCTCACGGTGCATGCTGGGAGTGTATTTGAGGAGACTGTGCTCATGGTGCATGCTGGGAGTGTATTCTAGGAGACTGCTCATTGTGCATGCTGGGAGTGTATATGAGGAGACTACTCATGGTGCATGCTGGGAATGTATAAGAGGAGACTGTGCTCATGGTGCATGCTGGGAGTGTATATGAGGAGACTGTGATCATGGTGCATGCTGCGAGTGTATTCCAGGAGACTGCTCATGGTGCATGCTGGGAGTGTATATGAGGAGACTGTGCTCAGGTTCATGCTGAGTGTGTATTCTAGGAGACTGCTCACGGTGCATGCTGGGAATGTATAAGAGTAGATTGTGCTCATGGTGCATGCTGGGAATATAAATGAGACTGTGTCGTGGTGCATGCTGGGAGTGCATTCTAGGAGACTGTGCTGATGGTGCATGCTGCGTGTGTATTCTAGGAGGCTGTGCTAATGGTGCATGCTGGGTGTGTATTCTAGGAGGCTGTGCTAATGGTGTACGCTGGGAGATTATTCCAGTAGTTTGTGCTCATGGTGCATGCTGGGAATGTATAAGAGGAGACAGTGCTCATGGTACATGCTGGGAGTGTATGCGAGGAGACTGTGCTCATGGTGCATGCTGAGTGTGTATTCATGGTGACTGCGCATGGTGCATGCTGGGTGGGTATATGAGGAGACAGTGCTCATGGTGCATGCTGGGAATATAAATGAGGAGACTTTGCCCTGGTGCATGCTGGGAGTGTATTCTAGGAGACTGCTCATGGTGCATGCTAGGAGTGTTTTCTAGCAGACTGTGCTAATGGTGCATGCAGGGTGATTATTCCAGAAGATTGTGCTGATGGTGCATGTTGAGAGTGTATATGATGAGACTGCTGCTAGTGCATGCTGGGAGCGTGTATGAGGAGATTGCTGATGATGCATGCTGGGTGTGTATTCCAGGAGACTGTGCTCATGGTGCATGCTTGGAGTGAATTCTGTGAGTCTGCTCCTGGTGCATGCTGGGAGTTAATTCTGGGACGTTTTGCTCGTAGTGCATGCTGGGAGAGTAGTCTAGAGGACTCTGCTCATGGTGCATGCTGGGAGAGTCGTCTAGAAGACTTTGCTCATGGTGCATGCTGGTATTGTACATGAAGAGACTGTGCTCATTGTAGGGGGTGGTAATGGGGTCAGCCTTCACTTTCTGACTCACTGAGCGGTTCGAATCGCTCCCACACCCCTCTGGTTCCTAGACTTTGGACTTATTTAGGGGTTGTGAACAAAATTGCAGTAGACAACAGGTTCTGATGAAAGAATTTTACTTTATTTAAAGAAAAAGGTAACAAACTTGAAACACACTTATTACTTAAATACAGATTGGGGAGCACACGGTACAAGCAAGGGAGAAAGACGATATACCAAACAAAACCTTATCCCTCCCAAAGATCCCACTATCTAGCTAGGTTTTTGGTTTCAGGAGATCAGGGATAATGCTCACCAACGAATCCTTGACAGGATTTTAGAGTCTTTTGTTTAAAAGATTTCGTAAGGCCCTTGTTGCTGCGAGGTGTCCGATGGTCACTGAGGCAGTCGCTCTGGTTTCTTCTTGTGTGCTGGTCTGTTTGCTGGCCTTCCTCCTCGTGGCTTGTAGTGGGTTTTGCTGGAGCAGGGAGAGAGCTGTGTCAGCGTAGTCAGCGAGTCCGAAAGAGAAAGAAGTTATGGGACAGGCTTTCAATTATACTGTTTCTTTTTCGCGCCCAAAAACCCCTTACTAAACGGATTCCTTTAGGTTGCAAATGAACCTTGCTTAGTCCATTGTCTGGTTTTGGCGGTCTTGCCAGTTCCGATGGCTTTAGCTGAGTGTTAAACATGTCTTGATCGTTTTCCGATTTAAACACAGCCTTATCTACGCGCCAAATCTCAACCCTATTGTCCTAAGTCTTTTGCCGGGCTTTTAAATCTGTTCTGTGGATACCTGGTTGATTGGTTTTTGATGAAGTACTAAATGTTTTATTGATTTCAGGCTTCTGGTATCCTGTTTGGGCCTGGGAATTTCAAAAGGGGGTCTTGGATTATTCATATTTCGATGTGTGTGTGAGTTTTTTGGGTTTGTCTTTTCCTCCTTGGTAGGATTTGCAGTGTAAACAATTCCCAGACAGCTTGATTGGGCCCCAATACCCAAAGCTGTTCACTGCCTGGCCATGCCCCTCCGCAGCCTGCCTTGTGTCTGTGAAAGGTGTCTTTCCCAACAGTAGATTCAAAAGTCAGTTTCCTCAGGGTTTTTCTGCCCTGATCTTTAAAATGTCCAAAACTGAGGTTTTTACATCAAATCACTTCACTTAGGTCCCATCATCCCAAGTTTGTATGAAAGTTCCAAAAATCACTCCCTTTAGTGCTCTGCTCAAGTTTCTGGGGGATTTTGCGAAGCCTACATCATGCTGCATGCTGAGTGAGTAGTCCAGAAGGCTGTTCTCATGGTGCATGCTGGGAGTGTACATGAAGAGACTGTGAGCCTGTTGCATGGTGGGAATATATTCTACAAGGCTGTGCTAATGGTGCATGCTGGGAGATTATTCCAGAAGATTGTGCTGTTGGTGCATGCTGGTTGTGTATTCTAGGAGGTTGTGCTAATGGTGTACGCTGGGAGATTATTCCAGAAGTTTGTGCTCATGGTGTATGCTGGGAGTGTATACGAGGAGCATGGTCATGGTGCATCCTGGGAGTGTATACGAGGAGAGACTGTGCTCAAGGTGCATGCTGGCAGTATAATCTAGGAGTCTGTGTCATGCTGCATCCTGGGAGTGCATTTAAGGAGACTGTGTCATGGTGCATGCTGGGAGTGTACATGAGGAGACTGTGATTATGGTGCATGCTGGGAGTGTATTTGAGGAGACTACACACGGTACATGCCAGGAGTGTATATGAGGAGACTGTGCTCCTGGTGCTTGCTGGGAATGTATAAGAGGAGACAGTGCTCATGGTGCATGCTGGGAGTGTATATGAGGAGACTGCTCATGGTGCATGCTGGGAATGTGTAAGAGGAGACTCTGCACATGGTGCATGCTGGGAGTGTATATAGGAGACTGTGCTCATGGTGCATGCGGGGAGTGTATATAGGAGACTGTGCTCATGGTGCATGCGGGGAGTGTATTCTAGGAGACTGCTCATGGTGCATGCTGTGAGTGTATATGAGGAGACTGTGCGCATGGTGCTTGCTGGGAATGTATAAGAGGAGACAGTGCTCATGGTGCATGCGGGGAGTGTATTCTAGGAGACTGCTCATGGTGCATGCTGGGAGTGTATATGAGGAGACTGTGCGCATGGTGCATGCTGGGAGTGTATATGAGGAGACTGTGCTCATGGTGCATGCTGAGTGTGTATTCTAGGAGACTGCTCATGGTGCATGCTGGGAGGGTATATGAGGAGACGGTGCTCATGGTGCATGCTCGGAATGTAAATCGGAGACTGTGTCGTGGTGCATGCTGTGAGTGTATTCTAGGAGACAGCTGATGGTGCATGCTGGGAGTGTATTCTAGGAGAGTTGTGCTCATGGTGCATGCTGGAAGTGTATTATCGGAGACTGCTCATGGTGCATGCTGGGAGTGTATATGAGGAAACTGTGCTCATGGTGCATGCTGGGAGTATAAATGTGGAGACTGTGCTCCTGGTGTATGCTGGGAGTGTATATGAGGAAACTGCTCACGAAGCATCCTGGGAATGTATAAGAGGAGACTGTTCACGGTGCATGCTGGGAATGTATAAGAGGAGACAGTGCTCATGGTGCATGCTGGGACAGTATAAGAGGAAACTGTGCTCATGGTTCATGCGGGGAGTGTATTCTAGGAAACTGCTTACGGTGCATGCTGGGAGTGTATATAAGGAGAATGTTCTCATTGTGCATGCTGGGAGTGTGTTCTAGGAGACTGTGCTCAATGTGCATGCTGGGAGGGTATATGAGGAGGCTGTGCTCATGGTGCATGCTGGGAGTATAAATGACGAGACTCTGCTCGTGGTGCATGCTGGGAGGTATATGAGGAAACTGCTCGCGGTGCATGCTGGGAATGTATCAGAGGCGACAGTGCTCATGGTTCAAGCTGGGAGTGTATATGAGGAGACTGTGCTCCTGGTGCATGCGGGGAGTGTATTCTAGGAGTCTGCTTTGGTGCATGCTGGGAATGTTTATGAGGAGACTGTGCTCATGGTGCATGCTGGGAGTGTATATGAGGCACCTGCCCACGGTGCATGCTAGGAGTGTATATGAGGAGACTATGTTCCTGGTGCTTGCTGGGCGTATATTCTAGGAGATTGTGCTCATGGTGCTTGCTGGGATTGTATAAGAGG
This sequence comes from Squalus acanthias, assembly GCA_030390025.1. NCBI lineage: Eukaryota > Metazoa > Chordata > Chondrichthyes > Squaliformes > Squalidae > Squalus > Squalus acanthias. The sequence continues at coordinate 39,214,986 of CM059433.1, read as the reverse complement.
AGACAGTGCTCATGCTGCATGCTGGGAGTGTATATGAGGAGACTGTGCTCAAGGTGCATCCGGGGAGTGTATTCTAGGAGATTGCTTATGCTGCATGCTGGGAGTGTATATGAGGAGACTGTGCTCATGGTGCATGCTGGGTAAGTATTCTAGGAGACTGCTGATGGTGCATGATGACAGTGTATTCTTGGAGACTGTGCTCATGGTGCATGCTGGGAGTGTATTCTAGGACACTGTTCATGGTGCATGCTGGGTGTGTATTCTCGGGGACTGCTCATGGTGCTTGCTGGGAGAGTTTTCTAGCACACTGTGCTAAAGGTGCATGTTGCGAGATTAATCCAGAAGATTGTGCTGATGGTGCATGCTGGGAGTGTATATGAGAAGACTGCTCATGGTGGATGCTGGGAGCGTGTATGAGGAGATTGCTTATGATGCATGCTGGGTGTGTATTCCAAGGGAATGTGCTCATGGTGTATGCTGGGTGAGCAGTCTAGAAGGCTGTTCTCATGGTGCATGCTGAGAGTGTACATGAAGAGACTGTGAGCCTGTTGCATGGTTGGAATGTAGTCTAGGAGACTGTGCTAATGGTGCATGCTGGGAGATTATTCCAGAAGATTGTGCTGATGGTGCATGCTGGGTGTGTATTCTAGGAGGCTGTGCTAATTGTGTACGCTGGGAGATTATTGCAGGAATTTGTGCTCATGGTGCATGCCAGGAATGAATAAGAGGAGACTGCTCATGGTGCATGCTGCGAGTTTATAGGGGAAGACTGTGCTTCTGGTGTTTGCTGGGCGTGTATTCTAGGAGAGTCTGCTCATGGTGCATGCTGGGAATGTGTAAGAGGAGACAGTGCTCATGGTGCATGCTGAGTGTGTATTCTAGAAGAATGCTCATTGTGCATGCTGGGAGTGTATATGAGGAGACTGTGACGAGGTGCAAGCTGGGAATGTATTCTAGGAGACTATGCTCATGGTGCATGCTGGGAGAGTATATGAGCACACTGCCCATGGTGCATGCTGGGAGTGTTTTCTAGCGGACTGTGCTAATGGTGCATGTTGGGAGATTATTCCAGAAGACTTTGTTGATGGTGCATGCTGGGCGTGTATATGAGGAGACTACTCATGGTGCATGCTGGGGGCGTGTATGAGGATATTGCTCATGATGCATGCTGGGTGTGTATTCCAGGAGACTGTGCTCATGGTGCATGCAAGGAGTATATTATAGTAAACTGTTTTCAATGTATTCTGTGGCTGTATACGAGGAGACTGTGCTCCTGGTGCATGTTAGGAATTAATTCTGTGAGTTTGTGCTCATAGTGCATGCTGGGAGAGGTGTCTAGAGGACTATGCTCATGGTGAATGCAGGTATTGTACATGAAGAGACTGTGCTCATGGTGCATGCTGGGAGAGTAGTCCAGAAGGCTGTTCTCATGTTGCATGCTGGGAGTGTACATGAAGAGACTGTGAGCCTCTTGCATGGTGAGAATGTATTCTAGGAGACGGTGCTAATGATGTATGCTGCGAGATTATTCCAGAAGATTGTGCTGATGGTGCATGCTGGGTGTGTATTCGTGAAGGCAGTGCTAATGGTGTACGCTGGGAGATTATTCCAGAAGTTTGTGCTTATGGCGCATGCTCGGAGTGTATATGAGGAGACAGCTCATGGTACATGCTGGGAGTGTATATGAGGAGAGACTGTGCTCATGGTGCCTGCTGGCAGTATAATCTAGGAGTCTGTGTCATGGTGCATCCTGCGAGTGCATTCTAGGAGACTTTGTCTTGGTGAATGCTGGGAGTGTATATGAGCAGACTGTGCTTATGGTGCATGCTGGGAGTGTATATGAGGAGACTTCCCACGGTGCATGCTAGGAGTGTATATGAGGAGACTGTGCTCCTGGTGCTTGCTGGGCGTGTATTCTAGGAGACTGTGCTAATGGTGTTTGCTAGGAATGTATAAGAGGAGACAGTGTTCATGGTGCATGCTGGGAGTGTATATGAGGAAGCTGCTCACGGTGCATGCTGGGAATGTTTTCGAGGAGACTATGCTCATGGTGCATGCGGGAAGTGTATTCTAGGAGACTGCTCATGGTGCATGCTGGGAGTGTATATGAGGAGTGTGCTCATGGTGCATGCTGAGAATATAAATGAGGAGACGGTGTCGTGGAGCATGCTGGGAGTTTATTCTAGAAAACTGCGCATGGTGCATGCTGGGAGGGTATATGAGGAGACAGTGTTCATGGTGCATGCTGGGAATGTATATGAGGAGACCGCTCACGGTGCATGCTGTGAATGTATAAGAGGAGACTGTGCTCATGGTGCATGCTGGGAGTGCATATGAGGAGACTGCTCACGGTGCTTGTTGGGAATGTATAAGAGGAGACACTGCTCAGGGCGCATGCTGGGAGTGTGTATGAGGAGTCTGTGCTCCTGGTGTTTGCTGGGCGTGTATTCTGGGAGACTGTGCTCATGGTGCATGCTGGGAATGTGTAAGACGACACAGTGCTCATGGTGCATCTGGGAGTGTATATGAGGAGTCTGTGCTCAAGGTGCATGCTGGGAGTGTATGTGAGGAGACTGCTCACGGTGCATGCTGGTTGTGTATATGAGGAGACTGTGCTCCTGGTGCTTGCTGGGAATATAAATGAGGAGACTGTGTCGTGGTGCATGCTGGGTGTGTATGCTAGGTGGCTGCTCATGGTGCATGCTGGGAGTGTATATGAGGAGACTGTACTCATGGTACATGCTGGGAGTGTATTCTAGGACACTGCTCATGGTGCATGCTGGGAGTGTATATGAGGAGACTGAGCTTATGGTGCATGCTGGGAGAGTATTCTAGGAGACTGTGTTCAATGCATTCTGTGGCTGTATACGAGGAGAATGTGCTCCTGCTGCTTGCTGGGAGTGCATTTTAGGAGACTATGCTGATGGTGCATGCTAGGAGTGTATATGAGGAGACTGTGCTCCTGGTGCTTGCTGGGCGTGTATTCTGGGAGACTGTGCTCATAGTGCTTGCTGGGAATGTATAAGAGGAGACAGTGCTCATGCTGCATGCTCGGAGTGTATATGAGGACACTGCTCACGGTGCATGCTGGGAGTCTATTCTAGGAGAATGCTCATGGAGCATGCTGGGAGAGTATTCTGGGAGACTGCTCGTGGTGTATGCTGGGCGTGTATATGAGGAGACTGTGCTCATGGTGCATGCTGGGAGTGTATTCTAGAAGACTGCGCATGGTGCATGCTGGGAGGGCACATGAGGAGACTGTATTTATGGTCCATGCTGGGAATATACATGAGGAGACTGTGTCGTGGTTCATGCTGGGAGTGTATTCTAGGAGACTGCTCATGGTGCATGCTGGGAGTGTATATGAGGAGACTGTGCTCATGGTGCATGCTGGGAGTGTATTCTAGGAGACTGCTCATGGTGCATGCTGGGAGTGCATATGAGGAGACTGCTCACGGTGCTTGTTGGGAATGTATAAGAGGAGACTGCTCAGGGCGCATGCTGGGAGTGTGTATGAGGAGACTGTGCTCCTGGTGCTTGCTGGGCGTGTATTCTGGGAGACTGTGCTCATGGTGCATGCTGGGAATGTGTAAGACGACACAGTGCTCATGGTGCATCTGGGAGTTTGTATGAGGAGGCTGCTCACGGTGCATGCTGGGAATGTATAAGAGGAGACAGTGCTCATGGTGCATGCTGGGAGTGTATATGAGGAGACTGTACTCATGGAGCATGCTGGGAGAGTATTCTGGGAGACTGCTCGTGGTGTATGCTGGGCGTGTATATGAGGAGACTGTGCTCATGGTGCATGCTGGGAGTGTATTCTAGGAGACTGCGCATGGTGCATGCTGGGAGGGCACATGAGGAGACTGTATTTATGGTCCATGCTGGGAATATACATGAGGAGACTGTGCTCATGGTGCATGCTGGGAGTGTATTCTAGGAGACTGCTCATGGTGCATGCTGGGAGTGTATATGAGGAGATCGCTCACGGTGCATGCTGTGAATGTATAAGAGGAGACTGCGCTCATGTTGCATGCTGGGAGTGCATATGAGGAGACTGCTCACGGTGCTTGTTGGGCATGTATAAGAGGAGACACTGCTCAGGGCGCATGCTGGGAATGTGTATGAGGAGACTGTGCTCCTGGTGCTTGCTGGGCGTGTATTCTGGGAGACTGTGCTCATGGTGCATGCTGGGAATGTGTAAGACGACACAGTGCTCATGGTGCATCTGGGAGTTTGTATGAGGAGACTGCTCACGGTGCATGCTGGGAATGTATAAGTGGAGACAGTGCTCATGGTGCAGGCTGGGAGTGTATATGAGGAGTCTGTGCTCAAGGTGCATGCTGGGAGTGTATGTGAGGAGACTGCTCACGGTGCATGCTGGTTGTGTATATGAGGAGACTGTGCTCCTGGTGCTTGCTGGGAATATAAATGAGGAGACTGTATCGTGGTGCATGCTGGGAGTGTATGCTAGGTGGCTGCTCATGGTGCATGCTGGGAGTGTATATGAGGAGACTGTGCTCATGGTGCATGCGGGGAGTGTATTCTAGGAGACTGCTCATGGTGCATGCTGGGAGTGTATATGAGGAGACTGTGCTCATGGTGCATGCTGAGTGTGTATTCTAGGAGACTGCTCATGGTGCATGCTGGGAGGGTATATGAGGAGACGGTGCTCATGGTGCATGCTAGGAATGTAAATCAGGAGACTGTGTCGTGGTGCATGCTGTGAGTATATTCTAGGAGACAGCTGATGGTGCATGCTGGGAGTGTATTCTAGGAGAGTTGTGCTCATGGTGCATGCTGGAAGAGTATTATCGGAGACTGCTCATGGTGCATGCTGGGAGTGTATATGAGGAAACTGTGCTCATGGTGCATGCTGGGAGTACAAATGTGGAGACTGTGCTCCTGGTGTATGCTGGGAGTGTATGCTAGGTGGCTGCTCATGGTGCATGCTGGGAGTGTATATGAGGAGACTGTACTCATGGTACATGCTGGGAGTGTATTCTAGGACACTGCTCATGGTGCATGCTGGGAGTGTATATGAGGAGACTGAGCTTATGGTGCATGCTGGGAGAGTATTCTAGGAGACTGTGTTCAATGCATTCTGTGGCTATATACAAGGAGAATGTGCTCCTGCTGCTTGCTGGGAGTGCATTTTAGGAGACTATGCTGATGGTGCATGCTAGGAGTGTATATGAGGAGACTGTGCTCCTGGTGCTTGCTGGGCGTGTATTCTGGGAGACTGTGCTCATAGTGCTTGCTGGGATTGTATAAGAGGAGACAGTGCTCATGCTGTATGCTCGGAGTATATATGAGGACACTGCTCACGGTGCATGCTGGGAATCTATTCTAGGAGAATGCTCATGGAGCATGCTGGGAGAGTATTCTGGGAGACTGCTCGTGGTGTATGCTGGGCGTGTATATGAGGAGACTGTGCTCATGGTGCATGCTGGGAGTGTATTCTAGGAGACTGCGCATGGTGCATGCTGGGAGGGCACATGAGGAGACTGTATTTATGGTCCATGCTGGGAATATACATGAGGAGACTGTGTCGTGGTTCATGCTGGGAGTGTATTCTAGGAGACTGCTCATGGTGCATGCTGGGAGTATAAATGTGGAGACTGTGCTCCTGGTGTATGCTGGGAGTGTATATGAGGAAACTGCTCACGAAGCATCCTGGGAATGTATAAGAGGAGACAGTGCTCATGGTGCATGCTGGGAGTGTATTCTAGGAAACTGCTTACGGTGCATGCTGGGAGTGTATATAAGGAGAATGTTCTCATTGTGCATGCTGGGAGTGTGTTCTAGGAGACGGTGCTCAATGTGTATGCTGGGAGGGTATATGAGGAGGCTGTGCTCATGGTGCATGCTGGGAGTATAAATGACGAGACTCTGCTCGTGGTGCATGCTGGGAGGTATATGAGGAAACTGCTCGCGGTGCATGCTGGGAATGTATCAGAGGCGACAGTGCTCATGGTTCAAGCTGGGAGTGTATATGAGGAGACTGTGCTCCTGGTGCATGCGGGGAGTGTATTCTAGGAGACTGCTTTGGTGCATGCTGGGAATGTTTATGAGGAGACTGTGCTCATGGTGCATGCTGGGAGTGTATATGAGGAACCTGCCCACGGTGCATGCTAGGAGTGTATATGAGGAGACTATGTTCCTGGTGCTTGCTGGGCGTGTATTCTAGGAGACTGTGCTCATGGTGCTTGTTGGGATTGTATAAGAGGAGACAGTGCTCATGGTGCATTCTGGGAGTGTATATGAGGAGACTGCTCACGGTGCATGCTGGGAATCTATTCTAGGACAATGCTCATGGAGCATGCTGGGAGAGTATTCTGGGAGACTGCTCGTGGTGTATGCTGGGCGTGTATATGAGGAGACTGTGCTCATGGTGCATGCTGGGAGTGTATTCTAGGAGACTGCGCATGGTGCATGCTGGGAGGGCACATGAGGAGACTGTATTTATGGTCCATGCTGGGAATATACATGAGGAGACTGTGTTGTGGTTCATGCTGGGAGTGTATTCTAGGAGACTGCTCATGGTGCATGCTGGGAGTGTATATGAGGAGACTGTGCTCATGGTGCATGCTGGGAGTGTATTCTAGGAGACTGCTCATGGTGCATGCTGGGAGTGTATATGAGGAGACCGCTCACGGTGCATGCTGGGAGTGCATATGAGGAGACTGCTCACGGTGCTTTTTGGGAATGTATAAGAGGAGACACTGCTCAGGGCGCATGCTGGGAGTGTGTATGAGGAGACTGTGCTCCTGGTGCTTGCTGGGCGTGTATTCTGGGAGACTGTGCTCATGGTGCATGCTGGGAATGTGTAAGACGACACAGTGCTCATGGTGCATCTGGGAGTTTGTATGAGGAGACTGCTCACGGTGCATGCTGGGAATGTATAAGAGGAGACAGTGCTCATGGTGCATGCTGGGAGTGTATATGAGGAGTGTGTGCTCAAGGTGCATGCTGGGAGTGTATGTGAGGAGACTGCTCACGGTGCATGCTGGTTGTGTATATGAGGAGACTGTGCTCCTGGTGCTTGCTGGGAATATAAATGAGGAGACTGTGTCGTGGTGCATGCTGGGAGTGTATGCTAGGTGGCTGCTCATGGTGCATGCTGGGAGTGTATATGAGGAGACTGTGCTCATGGTGCATGCGGGGAGTGTATTCTAGGAGACTGCTCATGGTGCATGCTGGGAGTGTATATGAGGAGACTGTGCGCATGGTGCATGCTGGGAGTGTATATCAGGAGACTGTGCTCATGGTGCATGCTGAGTGTGTATTCTAGGAGACTGCTCATGGTGCATGCTGGGAGGGTATATGAGGAGACGGTGCTCATGGTGCATGCTCGGAATGTAAATCAGGAGACTGTGTCGTGGTGCATGCTGTGAGTGTATTCTAGGAGACAGCTGATGGTGCATGCTGGGAGTGTATTCTAGGAGAGTTGTGCTCATGGTGCATGCTGGAAGTGTATTATCGGAGACTGCTCATGGTGCATGTTGGGAGTGTATATGAAGAAACTGTGCTCATGGTGCATGCTGGGAGTATAAATGTGGAGACTGTGCTCCTGGTGTATGCTGGGAGTGTATATGAGGAAACTGCTCACGAAGCATCCTGGGAATGTATAAGAGGAGACTGTTCACGGTGCATGCTGGGAATGTATAAGAGGAGACAGTGCTCATGGTGCATGCTGGGACTGTGTAAGAGGAAACTGTGCTCATGGTTCATGCGGGGAGTGTATTCTAGGCAACTACTTACGGTGCATGCTGGGAGTGTATATAAGGAGAATGTTCTCATTGTGCATGCTGGGAGTGTGTTCTAGGAGACGGTGCTCAATGTGTATGCTGGGAGGGTATATGAGGAGGCTGTGCTCATGGTGCATGCTGGGAGTATAAATGACGAGACTCTGCTCGTGGTGCATGCTGGGAGGTATATGAGGAAACTGCTCGCGGTGCATGCTGGGAATGTATCAGAGGCGACAGTGCTCATGGTTCAAGCTGGGAGTGTATATGAGGAGACTGTGCTCCTGGTGCATGCGGGGAGTGTATTCTAGGAGACTGCTTTGGTGCATGCTGGGAATGTTTATGAGGAGACTGTGCTCATGGTGCATGCTGGGAGTGTATATGAGGAACCTGCCCACGGTGCATGCTAGGAGTGTATATGAGGAGACTATGTTCCTGGTGCTTGCTGGGCGTGTATTCTAGGAGACTGTGCTCATGGTGCTTGTTGGGATTGTATAAGAGGAGACAGTGCTCATGGTGCATTCTGGGAGTGTATATGAGGAGACTGCTCACGGTGCATGCTGGGAATCTATTCTAGGAGAATGCTCATGGAGCATGCTGGGAGAGTATTCTGGGAGACTGCTCATGGTGTATGCTGAGCGTGTATATGAGGAGACTGTGCTCATGGTGCATGCTGGGAGTGTATTCTAGGAGACTGCGCATGGTACATGCTGGGAGGGCACATGAGGAGACTGTATTTATGGTCCATGCTGGGAATATACATGAGGAGACTGTGTCGTGGTTCATGCTGGGAGTGTATTCTAGGAGACTGCTCATGGTGCATGCTGGGAGTGTATATGAGGAGACTGTGCTCATGGTGCATGCTGGGAGTGTATTCTAGGAGACTGCTCATGGTGCATGCTGGGAGTGTATATGAGGAGACCGCTCACGGTGCATGCTGTGAATGTATAAGAGGAGACTGTGCTCATGGTGCATGCTGGGAGTGCATATGAGGAGACTGCTCACGGTGCTTGTTGGGAATGTATAAGAGGAGACACTGCTCAGGGCGCATGCTGGGAGTGTGTATGAGGAGACTGTGCTCCTGGTGCTTGCTGGGCGTGTATTCTGGGAGACTGTGCTCATGGTGCATGCTGGGAATGTGTAAGACGACACAGTGCTCATGGTGCATCTGGGAGTTTGTATGAGGAGACTGCTCACGGTGCATGCTGGGAATGTATAAGAGGAGACAGTGCTCATGGTGCATGCTGGGAGTGTATATGAGGAGTGTGTGCTCAAGGTGCATGCTGGGAGTGTATGTGAGGAGACTGCTCACGGTGCATGCTGGTTGTGTATATGAGGAGACTGTGCTCCTGGTGCTTGCTGGGAATATAAATGAGGAGACTGTGTCGTGGTGCATGCTGGGAGTGTATGCTAGGTGGCTGCTCATGGTGCATGCTGGGAGTGTATATGAGGAGACTGTGCTCATGGTGCATGCGGGGAGTGTATTCTAGGAGACTGCTCATGGTGCATGCTGGGAGTGTGTTCTAGGAGACTGCTCATGGTGCATGCTGGGAGGGTATATGAGGAGACGGTGCTCATGGTGCATGCTAGGAATGTAAATCAGGAGACTGTGTCGTGGTGCATGCTGTGAGTGTATTCTAGGAGACAGCTGATGGTGCATGCTGGGAGTGTATTCTAGGAGAGTTGTGCTCATGGTGCATGCTGGAAGTGTATTATCGGAGACTGCTCATGGTGCATGTTGGGAGTGTATATGAGGAAACTGTGCTCATGGTGCATGCTGGGAGTATAAATGTGGAGACTGTGCTCCTGGTGTATGCTGGGAGTGTATATGAGGAAACTGCTCACGAAGCATCCTGGGAATGTATAAGAGGAGACTGTTCACGGTGCATGCTGGGAATGTATAAGAGGAGACAGTGCTCATGGTGCATGCTGGGACTGTATAAGAGAAACTGTGCTCATGGTTCATGCGGGGAGTGTATTCTAGGAAACTGCTTATGGTGCATGCTGGGAGTGTATATAAGGTGAATGTTCTCATTGTGCATGCTGGGAGTGTGTTCTAGGAGACGGTGCTCAATGTGCATGCTGGGAGGGTATATGAGGAGGCTGTGCTCATGGTGCATGCTGGGAGTATAAATGACGAGACTCTGCTCGTGGTGCATGCTGGGAGGTATATGAGGAAACTGCTCGCGGTGCATGCTGGGAATGTATCAGAGGCGACAGTGCTCATGGTTCATGCTGGGAGTGTATATGAGGAGACTGTGCTCCTGGTGCATGCGGGGAGTGTATTCTAGGAGACTGCTTTGGTGCATGCTGGGAATGTTTATGAGGAGACTGTGCTCATGGTGCATGCTGGGAGTGTATATGAGGAACCTGCCCACGGTGCATGCTAGGAGTGTATATGAGGAGACTGCTCACGGTGCATGCTGGTAATGTATAAGAGGAGACAGTGCTCATGCTGCATGCTGGGAGTGTATATGAGGAGACTGTGCTCAAGGTGCATCCGGGGAGTGTATTCTAGGAGATTGCTTATGCTGCATGCTGGGAGTGTATATGAGGAGACTGTGCTCATGGTGCATGCTGGGTAAGTATTCTAGGAGACTGCTGATGGTGCATGATGACAGTGTATTCTTGGAGACTGTGCTCATGGTGCATGCTGGGTGTGTATATGAGGAGACTGTGCTCATGGTGCATGCTGGGAGTGTATTCTAGGACACTGTTCATGGTGCATGCTGGGTGTGTATTCTCGGGGACTGCTCATGGTGCTTGCTGGGAGAGTTTTCTAGCACACTGTGCTAAAGGTGCATGGTGCGAGATTAATCCAGAAGATTGTGCTGATGGTGCATGCTGGGAGTGTATATGAGAAGACTGCTCATGGTGGATGCTGGGAGCGTGTATGAGGAGATTGCTTATGATGCATGCTGGGTGTGTATTCCAAGGGAATGTGCTCATGGTGTATGCTGGGTGAGCAGTCCAGAAGGCTGTTCTCATGGTGCATGCTGAGAGTGTACATTAGGAGACTGTGAGCCTGTTGCATGGTTGGAATGTAGTCTAGGAGACTGTGCTAATGGTGCATGCTGGGAGATTATTCCAGAAGATTGTGCTGATGGTGCATGCTGGGTGTGTATTCTAGGAGGCTGTGCTAATTGTGTACGCTGGGAGATTATTGCAGGAATTTGTGCTCATGGTGCATGCCAGGAATGAATAAGAGGAGACTGCTCATGGTGCATGCTGCGAGTTTATAGGGGAAGACTGTGCTTCTGGTGTTTGCTGGGCGTGTATTCTAGGAGAGTCTGCTCATGGTGCATGCTGGGAATGTGTAAGAGGAGACAGTGCTCATGGTGCATGCTGAGTGTGTATTCTAGAAGAATGCTCATTGTGCATGCTGGGAGTGTATATGAGGAGACTGTGACGAGGTGCAAGCTGGGAATGTATTCTAGGAGACTATGCTCATGGTGCATGCTGGGAGAGTATATGAGCACACTGCCCATGGTGCATGCTGGGAGTGTTTTCTAGCGGACTGTGCTAATGGTGCATGTTGGGAGATTATTCCAGAAGACTTTGTTGATGGTGCATGCTGGGCGTGTATATGAGGAGACTACTCATGGTGCATGCTGGGGGCGTGTATGAGGATATTGCTCATGATGCATGCTGGGTGTGTATTCCAGGAGACTGTGCTCATGGTGCATGCAAGGAGTATATTATAGTAAACTGTTTTCAATGTATTCTGTGGCTGTATACGAGGAGACTGTGCTCCTGGTGCATGTTAGGAATTAATTCTGTGAGTTTGTGCTCATAGTGCATGCCGGGAGAGGTGTCTAGAGGACTATGCTCATGGTGAATGCAGGTATTGTACATGAAGAGACTGTGCTCATGGTGCATGCTGGGAGAGTAGTCCAGAAGGCTGTTCTCATGTTGCATGCTGGGAGTGTACATGAAGAGACTGTGAGCCTCTTGCATGGTGAGAATGTATTCTAGGAGACGGTGCTAATGATGTATGCTGCGAGATTATTCCAGAAGATTGTGCTGATGGTGCATGCTGGGTGTGTATTCGTGAAGGCAGTGCTAATGGTGTACGCTGGGAGATTATTCCAGAAGTTTGTGCTTATGGCGCATGCTCGGAGTGTATATGAGGAGACAGCTCATGGTACATGCTGGGAGTGTATATGAGGAGAGACTGTGCTCATGGTGCCTGCTGGCAGTATAATCTAGGAGTCTGTGTCATGGTGCATCCTGCGAGTGCATTCTAGGAGACTTTGTCTTGGTGAATGCTGGGAGTGTATATGAGCAGACTGTGCTTATGGTGCATGCTGGGAGTGTATATGAGGAGACTGCCCACGGTGCATGCTAGGAGTGTATATGAGGAGACTGTGCTCCTGGTGCTTGCTGGGCGTGTATTCTGGGAGACTGTGCTCATAGTGCTTGCTGGGAATGTATAAGAGGAGACAGTGCTCATGCTGCATGCTCGGAGTGTATATGAGGACACTGCTCACGGTGCATGCTGGGAGTCTATTCTAGGAGAATGCTCATGGAGCATGCTGGGAGAGTATTCTGGAAGACTGCTCGTGGTGTATGCTGGGCGTGTATATGAGGAGACTGTGCTCATAGTGCATGCTGGGAGTGTATTCTAGGAGACTGCGCATGGTGCATGCTGGGAGGGCACATGAGGAGACAGTATTTATGGTCCATGCTGGGAATATACATGAGGAGACTGTGTCGTGGTTCATGCTGGGAGTGTATTCTAGGAGACTGCTCATGGTGCATGCTGGGAGTGTATATGAGGAGACTGTGACGAGGTGCAAGCTGGGAATGTATTCTAGGAGACTATGCTCATGGTGCATGCTGGGAGAGTATATGAGCACACTGCCCATGGTGCATGCTGGGAGTGTTTTCTAGCGGACTGTGCTAATGGTGCATGTTGGGAGATTATTCCAGAAGATTTTGTTGATGGTGCATGCTGGGCGTGTATATGAGGAGACTACTCATGGTGCATGCTGGGGGCGTGTATGAGGAGATTGCTCATGATACATGCTGGGTGTGTATTCCAGGAGACTTTGCTCATGGTGCATGCAAGGAGTATATTATAGTAAACTGTTTTCAATGTATTCTGTGGCTGTATACGAGGAGACTGTGCTCCTGGTGCATGTTAGGAATTAATTCTGTGAGTTTGTGCTCATAGTGCATGCTGGGAGAGGTGTCTAGAGGACTATGCTCATGGTGAATGCAGGTATTGTACATGAAGAGACTGTGCTCATGGTGCATGCTGGGAGAGTAGTCCAGAAGGCTGTTCTCATGTTGCATGCTGGGAGTGTACATGAAGAGACTGTGAGCCTCTTGCATGGTGAGAATGTATTCTAGGAGACGGTGCTAATGATGTATGCTGCGAGATTATTCCAGAAGATTGTGCTGATGGTGCATGCTGGGTGTGTATTCGTGAAGGCAGTGCTAATGGTGTACGCTGGGAGATTATTCCAGAAGTTTGTGCTTATGGCGCATGCTCGGAGTGTATATGAGGAGACAGCTCATGGTACATGCTGGGAGTGTATATGAGGAGAGACTGTGCTCATGGTGCCTGCTGGCAGTATAATCTAGGAGTCTGTGTCATGCTGCATCCTGCGAGTGCATTCTAGGAGACTTTGTCTTGGTGAATGCTGGGAGTGTATATGAGCAGACTGTGCTTATGGTGCATGCTGGGAGTGTATATGAGGAGACTGCCCACGGTGCATGCTAGGAGTGTATATGAGGAGACTGTGCTCCTGGTGCTTGCTGGGCGTGTATTCTGGGAGACTGTGCTCATGGTGTATGCTGGGCGTGTATATGAAGAGACTGTGCTCATGGTGCATGCTGGGAGTGTATTCTAGGAGACTGCGCATGGTGCATGCTGGGAGGGCACATGAGGAGACTGTATTTATGGTCCATGCTGGGAATATACATGAGGAGACTGTGTCGTGGTTCATGCTGGGAGTGTATTCTAGGAGACTGCTCATGGTGCATGCTGGGAGTGTATATGAGGAGACTGTGCTCATGGTGCATGCTGGGAGTGTATTCTAGGAGACTGCTCATGGTGCATGCTGGGAGTGTATATGAGGAGACTGAGGTCATGTTGCTTGCTCGGAGAGTATACTAGGAGACTGCACATGGTGCATGCTGGTAGTGTATTGAGGAGACTGCTCATTGTGCATGCTGAGTGTGTATTCCAGGAGACTGCACATGGTGCATGCCGGGAGGGTATATGAGGAGTCTGTGCTCATGGTGCATGCTGGTAATATAAATGAGGAGACGGTTTCGTGGTGTACGCTGGGAGTGTATATGAGGAGACTGTGCTCCTGCTGCTTGCTGGTCGTGTATTCTGGGAGACTGTGCTCATGGTACTTGCTGGGAATGTATAAGAGGAAACATTGCTCATGATGCATGCTGGGAGTGTATATGAGAAGACTGCTCACGGTGCATGCTGGGAGTGTATTCTCGGAGACTGTTAATGGAGCATGCTGGGAGAGTATTCTAGGAGACTGCACATGGTGCATCCTGGGAATCTATAAGAGGAGACAGTGCGCATGGTGCATGCTGGGAGTGTATATGAGGAGACTGCTCACGGTGCATGTTGGGAATGCATTGGAGGAGATAGTGCTCATGGTGCATGCTGGGAGTGTATATGAGGAGACTGTGTTCCTGGTGCTTGCCGGGCGTGTATTCTGGGAGACTGTGCTACTTGCGCTTGCTGGGAATGTATAATAGGACACAGTGTCATGGTGCATCCTGGGAGTGTATAGGAGCAGACTGCTCACAGTGCATGCTGGGAATGTATAAGTGGAGACAGTCCTCATGCTGCATGCTGGGAGTGTATATGAGGAGACTGTGCTCCTGGTGCATGCTGGGAATATAAATGAGGGGACTGTGTCGTGTTCCATGTTTGGAGTGTATACTTCGAGACTGCTGATGGTTCATGCTGGGACTGTATATGAGGAGATTGTGCTCATGGTGCATGCTGGGAGTGTATATGAGGAGACTGAGCTCGTGGTGCATGCTGGGAGAGTATTCTAGGAGACTGCTCATGGTGCATGCTGGGAGTGTGTATGAGCAGACTGTGCTAATGGTGCTTGCTGGTCGTGTATTCTGAGAGACTGTGCTCATGGTACTTGCTGGGAAGGTATAAGAGTTGACAGTGCTCATGGTGCATGCTGGGAGTGTATATGAGGAGACTGCTCATGGTGCATGCTGGGAGAGTATTCTAGGAAACTGTTCTCATGGTGCATGCTGGGAATGTATAAGAGGAGACTGTGCTCATGGTGCATGCTGGGAGTGTATATGAGGAGACTGCTCACGGTGCATGCTGAGTGTGTATTCTAGGAGACTGCACATGGTGCATGCTGGGAAGGTATATGAGGAGACTGCTCATGGTGCATGCTGGGAATATAAATGAGGAGACGGTGTCATGGAGCATGCTGGGAGAGTATTCTAGGAGACTGTTCTCATGGTGCATGCTGGGAATGTATAAGAGGAGACAGTGCTCATGGTGCATGCTGGGAGTATATATGAGGAGACTGCTCAAGGTGCATGCTGGGAGTTTATATGAGGAGTCAATGCTCATGGTGCATGCTGGGAGTATATATGAGGAGACTGTGATCATGGTGCATGCGGGGAGTGTATTCTAGGAGACTGATCATGGTGCATGCTGAGAGTGTATATGAGGAGACTGTGCTCATGGTGCATGCTGAGTGTGTATTCTAGGAGACTGCTCATGGTGCTTGCTGGGTGGGTATATGAGGAGACTGTTCTCATGGTGCATGCTGGGAATATAAATGAGGAGACTGTGTCGTGGTGCATGCTGGGAGTGTATTCCAGAAGATGGTGCTCATGGTGCATGCTGGGAATGTATTCTAGGAGACAGTGCTTATGGTGTATTCTGGGAGTGTATATGAGGAGACTGCTCATGGTACATGCTGGGAGTGTATACGAGGAGAGAATGTGCTTATGTTGCATGCTGGCAGTATATTCTAGAAGACTGTGTCATGGTGCATCCTGGGAGGGCATTCTAGGAGACAGTGACATGGTGCATGCTGGGAGTGTATATGAGGAGACTGTGCTTATGGTGCATGCTGGGAGTGTATATGAGGAGACTGCCCACGTTGCAGGCTAGGAGTGTATATGAGGAGACTGTGCTCCTGGTACTTGCTGGGCGTGTATTCTAGGAGACTGTGCTCATGGTACTTGCTGGGAATGTATAAGAGGAGACAGTGCTTATGGTGCATGCTGGGAGTGTATAGGAGGAGACTGCTCACGGTGCATGCTGGGAATGTATAAGTGGAGACAGTGCTCATGGTGCATGCTGGAAGTGCATATGAGGAGAGTGCTCACGGTGCATGCTGGGAATATATAAGAGGAGACAGTGTTCATGGTGCATGCTGGAAGTGCATATGAGGAGAGTGCTCACGGTGCATGCTGGGAATATATAAGAGGAGACAGTGTTCATGGTGCATGCTGGGAGTGTATATGAGGAGACTGCTCACGGTGCATGCTTGGAGTGTATTTGAGGAGACTGTGCTCATGTGCATGTGGGGAGTGTATTCTAGCAGACTGCTCAATGTGCATGCTGGGAGGGTATATTAGGAGACTGTGCTCATGGTGCATGCTGGGAGTGTATATGAGGAGACTGTGCTCCTGGTGCATGCTGGGCATATATGTAAGGGGACTGTACTTATGGTGCACTCTGGGAGTGTAATCTAGGAGACTGCTCGTGGTGCATGCCGGGAGGGTATATGAGGAGACTGTGCTCATGGAGCATGTTGGGAATATAAATGTGGAGACTGTGTCGTGGTGCATGCTAGGAGTGTATTCTAGGAGACTGCTCATGGTGCATGCTGGGAGTATAATCTAGGAGACTGTGCTCATGGTGCATGCTGGGAGTGTATTCTAGGAGACTTTCCTCAATGTGCATGCTGGGAGGGTATATGAGGAAAATGCGCTCATGATGTTGGCTGGGTGTGTTTTCTTGGAGGCTGTGCTCAATGTGCATGCTGGCAGGGTATATAAGGAGACTGCTCCTGGTGCATGCTGGGAGTGTATACTAGGATATGGTGCTTATGGTGCATGCTGGGTGTGTAATCTATGTTACTGTGCTCCTGCTGCATGCTGGGAGTATATATGAGGAAACTATGCTCATGGTGCATGCTAGCAGTGTATTCTAGGAGACTGTGCTCATGGTGCATTCTGGGAGTTAATTCCGGGAGTTTATGCTGATAGTGCATGCTGGGGGAGTAGTCTAGAGGACTCTGCTCATGGTGCATGCTGGGAGAGTAGTCTAGAAGACTGTGCTCATGGTGCATGCTGGGTGAGTAGTCCAGAAGGCGGTTCTCATGGTGCATGCTGGGAGTGTATATGAAGAGACTGTGAGTCTGTTGCATGGTGGTAATGTATTCTAGGAGACTGTGCTAATGGTGCATGCTGGGAGTGCATTCTGGGAGACTGCCATGGTGCATTCTGGGAGTGTATATGAGGAGGCTGCTCACAGTGCATGCTGGGAATGTATAAGAGGCGACAGTGCTCATGGTGCATGCTGGGAGTGTATTTGAAGAGACTGTACTCATGGTGCATGCTGGGAATGTATATGAGGAGATTGCTCACGGTGCATGCTGGGAATGTATAAGAGGAGACTGCTCACGGTGCATGCTGGGAGTATATTATAGCAAACTCTGTTGAAGTGCATTCTGTGGGTGTATAAGAGGAGACTGTGCTCCTGGTCCATGCTGTGAGGTAATTCTGTGAGTCTGCTCCTGGTGCCTGCTGGGAGTTAATTATGGGAGTTTGTGCTCATGGTGCATGCTGGGATAGTAGTCTAGGAGACTCTGCTCATAGTGCTTGCTGGGAGTGTATATGAGGAGACTGCTCTCAGTGCATGCTGGGAATGTATAAGAGGAGACTGCTCCCGGTGCATACTGGGAGTGCATTTGAGGAGACTGTGCTCATGGTGCATGCTGGGATTGTATATTATGAGACTGCTCATGGTGCATGCCTGGAGTGTATATGAGGAGCCTGCTTATGGTGCATGCTGGTAGTGTATATCAGGTTACTACTCATGCTGCATGCTGGGAGTGTATTCTCGGGCACTGAATGAACAATTGGGAGTTTGATAAGTGTGGGAGTTTTAAGGGTTAATCTCTTTTAAAATCTAGTGTTAATTTCTAGTAGCTCTTAAGTAATATCACCTGTTTAAGTTAAATTTTAAACTTTAAATTTGTAAGTTTCTTTCAGGCTTAAGCAGAGACAAACAAGCCAGCTTTCCTACTGGAGAGCTGCTGTAGTTAGTTAATTAGCTAGCTAGATTAAACTGGTTCCTGAAACAATAGCAGAACAGTGCTGACTCACCTGAGTTACAAACAGTATAAATACAGGGACCTGTGAATGCAGCAGGCACATAGTGAACAACTTGGCAGTTTGGTAAGTGTGGGAGTTCGGTGAAGTTGGGGAAGGAGGTGCTGCTTGGCCTTGCTTTTCCTAACGGCTCTGGCAGAGTGGTGGCAGACCTCAGCGGGAGTAGACTGAGGCCCGAGAGTGGAGATAAAATCAGCAGCATACCTGCAACAGCAAGAGAAAACTGCAGTGCGACGTCACAGGTAAGGCAGGTAAGTGATTGGTAGTGAATTGGGCTAAGTTTTAAGTAAACAGATAGAATATAACTAAATTTTAAAAACTAAACTTAATTTAATTAATTTAATAAACTAAACGAGGTAAATAATTTGATTAACACTGAACTAATTAATTAAATAAATAAAATAATTGGAGAACAGGAGGTGTGTTGCTGCTGCAATATGGGGGAGCTTGTGGACATTTTTGTCCAGGGCGACTACATCTACAGTAAGTGTCTGCGGCTCGAGGAACTTTGGCTTCCAGTTGAGGAGCTGGAGTCCGAGCTGCAGACATTGCGAGACATCAGGGAGGGAGAAAGTTGCCTGGACCTTTTGCTCCAGGAGACAGCCACACCCTTTAGATTAAATACTTTAGGATTGACACGTGGTCAGGGACTGTGAGTGACTGCGAGTGAGGCAGGTACGGGGATCCAGGAGGTAGTATTGCAGGAGCCTCATTCCCTGCACTTGTCCAATAGATTCTAGGTTCTTGCAACCCTTGTGGACAAGTGCGGGGACTGCAAGGAGGACGAGTAAACTGACCATGGCACCGTGGTACAGGAAGCCGTTCAAGTGGGGGGAGTAAAAAGGAAGTTGGTTGTAGTAGGTGACAATATAGTTAGGGGGATAGACACTGTTCTCTGCAGCCAGTAGATGAGTCCCAAAAGCTATGTTGCCTATCCGGTGCGAGGGTAAAGGACACCTCCTCCAGATGGAGAAAAACTTGGAGTGGGATGGGGAGGATCCAGTTGTCATGGTCCACATAGGTACCAACAACATAGGTAGGACTAAGAAAAAGGTTCTGCTGAGAGAGTTTGAGCAGCTAGGGACTAAGTTAAAAAGCAGAACCACAAAGGTAATAATCTCTGGATTATTACCTGAGGCACCAGCAATTTGGCATAGGGTCAATAGGATCAGGGAGATGAATGTGTGGCTCAAAGATTGGTGTGGGGGAAGTGGGTTTCGATTCGTGGGGCACTGGCACCAGTACTGGGGAAAGAAAGAGCTGTTCAATTGGATCGGACTACACCTGAACCATGCTGGGACCAGAGTTCTAGCGAATCAAATAACTGGGGAGGTAGATACGGCTTTAAACTAAATAAGGGTGGGGGGGATGGTCCCGGTGCAGAGAAATCTAGAATGCTAAAGAGAAAAGACAAGGAAGCAGTGCAGGAAAGTGATTGGGGTAAGGATAACCAGATTGTGTCAGGGAGGGACAGAGCGTACAAACAAAGAGTGCACTAACAAATAGGGTCCGGGTAAGAAAAAATGGTAATAAGGCAAATATGGCCATGTACAAAAAAAGTTAAGATGTCTAAAAATGTTAAAAAGACAAATCTAAAGGCATTGTATCAGAATGCATGAAGCACTCATAATAAGGTAGATGAATTAACAGCACAAATAGATGTAAACGGATACAATATAATTGTGATTGTGGAGACATGGCTACAGGGTGACCAAGGCTGGGAGCTGAATATCGAAGGATATTTGATATTTAGGAAGGACAGGCAAAAAGGAAAAGGGTGGCGTTGTTAGTAAAGGATGAAATCAGAGCAATAGTGAGAAAGGATATTGGCTCAGAAAATCAAGATATAGAATCAGTCTCGGTGGAGCTAAGAAGCACCAAGGGGCAGAAAACATTGGTGGGAGTTGTCTATAGGCCTCCAAACAGTAGTGGTAATGTAGGGGATGGCATCAAACAGGAAATTAGAGATGCATGTAACAAGCGTACTACAGTAATCATGGGTGACTTTAATCTACATATAGACTGGCCAAACCAAATTAGCAATAATACTGTGGAGATGAATTCCTGGAGTGTGTACGAGATGGTTTTTTAGACCAGTATGTTGAGGAGCCAGCTAGGGAACAGGCTATCCTAGATTGGGTATTGTGCAATGAGAAGGGGTTTATTAATAATATTGTTGTGCGAGGTCCTTTAGGGAAGAGTGACCATAACATGATAGAATTCTTCATTAAGATGGAAAGTGAAGTAGTCCAATCCGAAACTAGGGTCCTAAATCTAAACAAAGGAAACTACGAAGGTATGAGGAGTGAGTTGGCTATGATAGATTGGGGAGATTCATTAAAAGGCATGACGGTGGAAAGACAATGGCTAACATTTAAGGAATGAATGCATGAATTGCAACAGTTATACATTCCTTTCTGGCGCAAAAACACAAAAGGAAAAGCGGCCCAACCATAGCTAACAAAATAAATTAAGGATAGCATTAGATCCAAAGAGGAGTCATATAAAGTTGCCAGAAAAAGTAACAAGCCTGATGATTGGGAGCAGTTTAGAATTCAGCAAAAGAGGACCAAGAGATTGATTAAGAGGGGAAAAATAGGGTATGAGAGTAAACTTGCAAGGAACATAAAAGCAGACTGTGAACGTTTCTACAAGTATGTAAAAAGAAAAAGATTACTGAAAACAAATATACAGTCCATTACAGTCAGAAACGGGAGAATTTATAATGGGGAACAAGGAAATGGGTGAGCAATTAAACAAATACTTTGGTTCTGTCTTCATGGAAGAGGATACAAATAACTTCCCAGAAATGCTAGGGAACCAAGGATCTAGTGAGAAGGAGGAATTCAAGGAAATTAGTATTAGTAAAAAAAATAGTGCATGAGAAATTAATGGGTCTGAAAGCTGATAAATCCCCAGGGCCAGATAATCTGCATCCCAGAGTACTAAAAGAGGTAGCCATGGAAATAGTGGATGCATTGGTTGTCATCTTCCAAAATTCTATCGATTATGGAACAGTTCCTGCAGATTGGAGGGTGGCAAATGTAACCCCACTATTTAAAAAAGGAGGGCGAGAGAAAACAGGGAATTACAGACCGGTTAGCCTAATATCAGTAGTGGGGAAAGTGCTAGAGTCTATTATAAAGGATGTGATAACAGGACACTTAGAAAATATCAAAGGGATTTTACAAAGTCAACATGGATTTATGAAAGGGAAATCGTGTTTGACAAACCTACTGGAGTTGCTTGAGGATGTAACTGATAGAATAGATAAGGGAGAACCAGTGGATGTGGTGTACTTGGATTTTCAGAAGGCATTTAATAATGTCCCACATAAGAGGTTAGTGTGCAAAATTAAAGCACATGGGATTGGAGGCAATATACTAGCATGGATTGAAAATTGGTTAACAGACAGGAAACAGAGTAGGAATAAATGGATCTTTTTCGGGGTGGCAGGCGGTGACAAGTGGGGTACTGCAGGGATCAGTGCTTGGGCCCCAGCTATTCGCAATATATATCAATGATTTGGATGAGGGAACCAAATGTAATATTTCCAAATAACAACAGAAAACGCTGGAAAAACTCAGCAGGCCAGGCAGCATCCGTGGAGAGAGAAACAGAGTTAACGTTTCAGGTCGAAGACCTTTCGTCAGAACTTTGCTGACAACACGAAACTAGGTGGGATTGTGAGTTGTGAGAAGGATGCAAAGAGGCTTCAAGGCGATTTAGACAAGTTGAGTGAGTGGGCAAATACATGGCAGATGCAGTATAACGTGGATAAATGTGAAGTTATCCACTTTGGTAGGAAAAACAGAAAGGCAGAGTATTATTGAAATGGTGATAGATTGGGAAATGTTGATGTACAAAGGGACCTGGGTGTCCTTGTACACCAGTCACTGAAAGCAAACATGCAGGTGCAGCAAGCAGTTAGGAAGGCAAATGGTATGTTGGCCTTCATTGCAAGAGGATTTGAGTACAGGAGCAAGGATGTCTTACTACAGTTATACAGGGCCTTGGTGAGACCACACCTGGAGTAGTGTGTGCGGTTTTGGTCTCCTTACCTAAGAAAGGATATACTTGCCATAGAGGGAGTGCAGTGAAGGTTCACCAGAATGATTCCTGTGATGGCAGGACTGTCGTATGAGGAGAGATTGGGTTGACTAGGCCTGTATTCCCTAGAGTTTAGATGAATGAGAGGGGATCTCATTGAAATGTCCAAAGTTCTGACAGGGCTAGACAGACTGGATGCAGGGAGGATGTTTCCCCTGGCTGGGGGGTCTGAAGGAGATAGATAGATTTCTAGACACAAAAGGCATCAAAAGGTATGCGGAGAGAACGGGAATATGGTTTTGAGATAGAGGATCAGCCGTGATCATATTGAAAAGCGGAGTAGGCTCGAAGGGCCAAATGGCCTACTCCTGCTCCTATTTTTCTATGTTTTATGTTTCTGTGAGACTGTGCTTATGGTGCATGCTGGGAGTGTATATGAGGAGACTGCTCATGGTGCATGCTGGGAGTCTTAATGAGGAAACTGTGCTCTTGGTGCATGCTGGGAGTGTATTCTACGAGACTGTGTTCAAGACGACATGGACAGGCTGGTGAAATGGGCGGACACGTGCAGATGAATTTTAATGCAGAAAATTGCAAAGTGATACATTTTGGTAGGAAGAATGAGGAGAGGCAATACAATTAAAGGGTACAATCCTAAAGGGGATGCATGAACAGAGAGACCTGGGGGTATTTGTGCACAAATCATTGAAGCTGGCAGGGCAGCTTGATACAGTGGTTAAAAAAGCATAAGGGATCCTGGGCTTCATAAATAGAAGCAGAGAGTACAAAAGCAAGGAAGTTATGATGAACCTTTATAAAACACTGGTTTGGCCTCAACTGGTATATTGTGTCCAATTCTGGGCACTGCACTTTAGGAAGGATGTGAAGGCCTTAGAAAGGGTGCAGAAATGATTTGCGAGAATGATGCCAGAGATGAGGGACTTCAGTTACTTGGATAGACTAGAGAGACTGGGATTGTTCTCCTTCGAGCAGAGCAAGTTGAGAGGAGATTTGATAGAGGTATTCAAAATCATAAGGGAGCTGGACAGAGTAGATAGGGAGAAACTGTTCCCATTGGCGGAAGGGTCGTGAACCAGAGGACACAGATTCAAGGTGATTGGCAGGAGAACCAAAGGCAACATGAGGAAAAATGTTTTAGGATCTAGTGGTTAGGATCTAGAATCACTGCCTGAAAGGGTTGGTGGAGGCAGACTCAATTGAGGCTTTCAAAAGGGAATTGGGTAAAAAGAAATGCAGGTCTACAGGGAAAGGGCAGGTGAGTGGGACTAGCTGAAGTGCTCTTGCAGAGACCTGGAACGGGCTCGACGGGCCGAATAGACTCCTTCTGTGCGATAACGATTCTATGATTCTATGGTGCATGCTGGGAGTGTATTTGAGGAGACGGTGCCCGTGGTGCATGCTGGGAGTGTATTCTCAGAAACTGTGCTCAGGGTGCATGTTGGGAGTGTATTCTAGCAGTCTGTGCTCGTAATGCCTGCTGGCAGTGTATACTAGGGGACTGTGCCATGGTGCATGCCTGGATAGTATATGAGGAGACTGCTTATGGTGCATGCTGGGAGTGTATTTGAGCAGACTGTGCTCATGGTACATGCTGGGAGTGTATTCGAGGAGACTCTGATCATGGTGCATGCTGGGATTGTAAAGAAGCAGTCTGCACTCATGGTGAATGCTGGCAGTGTAGACTAGGAGGCTGCCCATGGTAGGAGTGCATATGAGGAGATTGCTCATGGTGCATGTTGGGTGCGAATTCTATGGGACTGTGCCATGGTGCATGCTGGGAGTTTATTACAGAAGATCATGCTCATGGTGCATGCTGGGAGTGTGTACGAGGAGACTATGATCATAGTGCATGTTGGGAGTGTATGTGAAGAGACTGGCCATGGTGCATGCTGGGAGTGTATACTAGGATCTGTAATCGTGGTGCATGCTGGAAGTGTATATGCAAAGACTGTGCTACTGGTGCATGCTTGGAGTGTATTCTCGGGGACTGTGTCATTGTGCATGCTGGGAGTGTATATGAGGAGACTGTGCCCTTGATGCATGCTGGGAGTGTATTCTAGGAGACTGCTACTGGTGCATGCTGGGAGTATAAAAAGGAGACTGTGCTCGTGGTGCATGCTGGGAGTGTATTCTAGGAGGCTTTGCTCATGGTGCATGCTGGGAGTGTATTATAGTAAACTGTGTTCAATGCATTCTGTGGGTGTATACGAGGAGACTGTGCCCTTGCTGTATGCTGGGAGTGAATTCAGTGAGTCTGCTCCTGGTGCATGCTGGGAGTTAATTCTGGGTGTTTGTGCTCATAGTGCATGCTGGGAGAGTAGTCTAGACGACTCTGCTCATGGTACATGCTGGGAGTTGTAAAGTTTCGCAATTATCGCGATTCGAAATAACGAGATAGAAGCAGATTCGTTTGATCAGTTTATTTAAACGAAATGCTGTCATGATTAAACAGGACACAGAAGCCTGTAAAATGGCCGCCGCGCATCGTGGCAGAAGCTTCCAGAATTTCAGTGGGCAGACAAGATGGCGTTCGAATATACATTTCAAATAAAGGCAGGATGCAACCTGTTTGCATTTGTGACAATAGCAAAAGATATAAGTGCTGGAATCGTTTTCCATGCACAAGTAAGGTCCATTGTACTGGGCAATCGAAGGCCCATCCAGACACATCAATACACAAATACCCCCACGGCTCTACAATGAGAGAGCCATTCTCGGGTGATTAAACAAGCATTCGGGGGCCCCCAAAACCCAGCCAGGGAGGCTCCTAGCCGGTTCGACAATGGGGAAAACATTAACGGGTAGTTGGCCAGTCTCAGGTGCTACCGAAACCCGTTAAAGACAAGAATCACCCCATGCTGGGAGTTTTGAGCGCCAATATTTCACAAAGGACAAACATTAAGATTTGGGCGGGAGATAAGGGAACACAGCACTATAACTATAGACAACAAATGTCCATCGCTCTCTTATTCGCTCGAATCGGCTCTTATTCTCTTAGCTTGCTGCTGACTGCTGAAGCTCTTCTCTGGGGCTGAACTCTGCTGGACGAGCAGCCTTCTGTGTTTCTCTGGACTCTGTTGACTCTGGACTTTTAGCCGCACTGGACGGTTATTCGAATGTTGGGTGGAGCTCAAACGGAACGAGCCGCCTCGATGAAGGCCGGTGACCGGGTGCACCATCCCGAGGGTCGGTAAATGGTGTCTGGACCCGAAGGCCCGAAGAGACGAGACGAGACGAGAAGAAGAGGAGAAGAATCCATGTGCTGCCGCGGTCAGCAAACCCCGACCGCGCCCAAAAATATACGACCCATTTCTTGAACTCTACAGGTTACTGCACGAACTGGCCAAAGACTCTTCTTCGAATTCTACCGACAACTGGTGTCGGTACAGGAAGACTTTTCTTTGAGTTCTACAACCGGGCCCGAGTTCTGTCGAGTTCTTCATGACAACGGGGAGCCCTGGCCTGCTTGCAGCAGCAGCGAAGATAAACAAGTGGGGTACAGAGACCCCTCCAAACACGTGACAGTCAGGCGCTGCAGCGAACGAGCCGAGCGCCTCACTTTAAAATTCTCCGAAGTATCACGAGTGGTGAGCATGTTTCCCGATCCTACAAATCTAGATGTAGTGTAGGTATTGATAAGGGAGGGTGGTTTTATTAAGGATAAAGTATAATGTGTTCCCCTTTTCATGATGTGCCTGTGCGTTCTTCATTACCATAGACCAAGCTTTATGAATGTATGTATACTTGTACTCTCGTTAATTTGCGCCTATGACATGTACTTCATGATTTTGGACGCTATGCAATAAAGATTTCCATTTCGTACTATTCAACCGGGTCTATTTGAGTTTTTCTCTGCATTACTGCTCTCGCACCTAAGTCCAGTGTTAGAACCGTAAGGGCGAGTGGGTCGAACCACTCACAGGTGCTTATTGCAACAAGGCTGGCCGGAGACCAGAGCAAGCAATAGTATTAGGTAACGAAGGCCTAACCCCGCACCAGCACCATCTGCGATACAAGCACGACAAAACCCCTTACAGAGTGTATATGAGGAGACTGCTCACGGTGTATGCTGGGAGTGTATATGAGGAGCCTGCTCATGGTGCATGCTGGTAGTGTATTCTCGGAGACTATGCTTATGGTGCATGTTGGGACTGTATATGAGGAGACTGCTCATGGTGCATGCTGGGAGTCTATATGTAGAGAATGCTCATAGATACATAGATACATAGAAGATAGGAGCAGGAGTAGGCCATCCGGCCCTTCGAGCCTGCTCCGCCATTTAATGAGATCATGGCTGATCCTCCAATTCAGTATCCCGTCCCCGCCTTCTCTCCGTAACCCTTAACCCCTTTTGCCTGTAGAAATATATCTAATTCCCTCTTAAATATATTTAATGAGCTGGCGTACACTGCCCTCTGTGGCAATGAGTTCCACAGGTTCACCACCCTCTGAGTGAAGAAATTCCCCCTCATTTCTGTCCTAAATGGTTTAGCCCTTATCCTTAAATTATGTCCTCTAGTTCTGTTCTCACCCGCCAAGGGAAACATTCCTTCTGCATCTAGTCTGTCTAGACCTGTCAGAATTTTATACACTTCTATGAGGTCCCCTCTCAATCTTCTAAACTCCAGTGTGTACATCCCTAAACTACATAGTCTCTCCTCATAGGTCAATCCCGCCATTCCTGGTATCAGCCTGGTGAATCGCCGCTGCACCCCCTCCATGGCAAGAACATCTTTCCTCAGATGAGGCGACCAAAACTGTACACAGTACTCGAGGTGTGGTCTCACCAGTGCCCTGTACAGCTGCAGCAAGGTATCCCTGTTCCTGTATTCCAACCCTTTTGCTATGAAGGCCAGCATACCATTTGCCTTCTTGACCGCCTGTTGCACCTGCATGCTCGCCTTCAGTGACTGGTGTACAAGAACACCCAGGTCTCTCTGTACTTGCCCCTCTCCCAATTTATTGCCATTTAAATAATAATTTCCCCTCCCGTTCCTGCCCCCAAGGTGGATAACTTCGCACTTGTCCACATTATAGTGCATCTGCCATTTATCCGCCCAATCACCCAGTCTGTCCAAATCGCTCTGGAGCTTCCTGGTCTCCTCCTCTGAGCCCACCCCCCCTCCTAGTTTAGTGTCGTCTGCAAATTTGGAAATGCTGCATCCGACTCCCTGATCCAGGTCATTAATGTAAATTGTGAACAGCTGGGGACCCAGGACAGATCCCTGTGGTACCCCACTTGTTACTGCCTGCCATTCAGAAAATGAGCCGTTTATTCCAACTCTCTGCTTTCTATCTGACAGCCAGTTCTCTATCCACGTCAATACTTTCCCCTTTATCCCATGAGCTTCAATTTTCCATGCTAATCTTTTATGTGGGACCTTGTCGAAGGCCTTTTGGAAGTCCAGGTACACCACATCTACTGGCTCTCCCCCATCTATTTTACCAGTTACTCCCTCAAAAAATTCCAATAGATTAGTCAAGCACGATTTACCCTTTGTAAATCCATGTTGACTCTGTCCTATCCTGTCCCCATTTGCTAAGTGCTCCGCTATTTCATCCTTAATGATGGACTCCAGCATTTTGCCCACAACTGATGTAAGGCTTACAGGTCTGTAATTACCTGTTTTTTCCCTACCCCCCTTTTTGAATAGTGGGGTAACGTTAGCTACCCTCCAATCCATGGGCACTGTTCCCGAGTCTAATGAATTCTGAAAAATCATACTTAGTGCATCCGCTATCTCTAGGGCCACCTCCTTCAGTACCCTAGGATGCATGTTATCAGGCCCTGGGGATTTGTCCGCCTTCAATCCCTTTAGCTTCCTTAACACCATATCCTTAGAGATATTGATTTGCGTCAGTTCCTCCTTTGCAAATGTCCCTATTTTTCCCGATATCCCAGGGAGGTTTTTTGTGTCTTCCTTCGTAAAGACTGACCCAAAGTATGCATTTAGTTGGTCTGCCATTTCCTTATTTCCCGTTATATATTCCCCCGTATCTGACTGCAATGGACCAACTTTGGTTTTCACCAGTCTTTTCCTCTTGATATACTTATAAAAGCTTTTGGAGTTAGTTTTTATATTTTCCGCCAGCTTGCTTTCGTAAGCTATTTTGCCCCTCTTGATTAAGCCCTTTGTCCTCCTTTGCTCTATCTTAAACTGTTCCCAATCTTCCGCTCTGGCGCTTTTTTTGGCTATTTTATACGCCCTATCTTTGGATTTTATGCTGTCTCTAATTTCCCCTGTTATCCACGGTTGAGTCACCTTTTTAGATTTCCTTTTATGCCAGATTGGTATAAACAATTTTTGCAATTTTGTCATTCTATCTTTAAATGCTTGCCATTGTTTATCTACCTCCAGTCCTCCCAGGAACGTTGTCCAATCAGACCTACTCAGTTCCCGTCTAATGGCATCATAATTCCCCTTGTTTAAATTCAGGACCTTAGTCTCTGAGTCAATTTCTTCGCTCTCCATTTCGAGTGAGAAATCGATCATGTTATGATCGCTCTGACCCAAGGGTCCCCGTACAACAAGATTACTAATTAGTCCCTTCTCATTGCACAGTACCCAGTCCAATATAGCCTGTTCCCGAGTTGGTTCCTCGACATATTGATCCAGATAACCATCCCTTAAACACTCAAGGAATTCCTCCTCCTCATTATTTTTACTGATTAGGCTAGTCCAATCTATATGTAAGTTAAAGTCACCTATGATGACAGCTGTGCTCTTATTGCACGCTTCTCTAATTTCCCTCGTGATGCCCTCCCCAACCTCTATTTTACTATTTGGAGGCCTATATACCACTCCTATTAATGTTTTTCGCCCCTCGCTATTTCTTAGCTCCACCTATATAGATTCTGTATTAACTGAGTTAATATCCTTCCTTTCAATTGCATTTATCCTCTCTTTTACCAGCAATGCTACCCCTCCTCCCTTTCTTTTTTGTCGATCCTTCCTAAATACTGAATACCCCTGTATGTTAAGCTCCCAGCCCTGCTCACCCTGCAACCATGTTTCCGTAATCCCAATTAGATCATAATTATTAACCTCTATTTCCACAGCTAATTCATCTACCTTGTTCCTGATGCTTCTCGCATTAAGGTATAAAACCCTCAGGCTTTTTTTATGCTCACATTTTTTATGAATTAGTTTGGCCCTTTGTTTTTTGTTCCTCACCATTTTACCATTTATTTCTGTCTGCCTTTCACTTTCCTCTATTTCACTACATAGGTTTCTAGCCCCCTGCCATACTAGTTTAAATGCTCCCGAACTGCTTTATCAAAAATTACCCCGAGAACATCAGTTCCATCTTTGCACAGGTGTAGACCGTCCCTTTTGTATAGGTCACACCTACCACAAAACTGGTTCCAATGCCTCAAAAATTTAAAACCCTCCCTCTTACACCACTGCTCAAGCCACGTATTTAGCCTAACTATCCTGTTCTCTGTACTCTTACTAGCACGTGGCACTGGTAGTAATCCAGAGATTACTACCTTCGAGGTCCTACTTTTTAGCTTGACTCCTAACTCCCTAAATTCTACTTGTAGGACCTCTTCCCTTTTTTTAGCTACGTCGTTGGTACCAACATGTATCACGACAACTGGCTGTTCCCCCTCCCCCTCCAGAATGTTCTGCACCCGCGCCGAGACATCCTTGACCCTTGCACCAGGGAGGCAACATACCATCCTGGAGTCTCGGTCACGACCACAGAAACCCCTATCTATTCCCCTTACAATCGAATCCCCTATTACTATAGCCCTGCCACTCTTTTTCCCTCCCTTCTTTGCAACAGAGCCAGTCATGGTGCCATGAGCCTGGCTGCTGGTGCCTTCCCCCGATGAGTCATCCCCCCCGACAACAGCACCTAAGGCGGTGAACCTGTTGCTAAGGGAGACAACCCCAGGGGATTTCTGCACTACCTTCCTGCCCTTGCTCTGCCTTTTGGTCACCCATGTACTATCTACGCTGGCCTTAACCTGCGGTGTGACCAACTCACTAAATGTGCTATCCACAACCCTCTCAGAATCGTGGATGCTCCAAAGTGAGTCCATCCGCAGCTCAAGGGCCGTCATGCGGTCCCACATGAGCTGCAGCTGGACACACTTCCCGCACACATGGTTGTCAGGGACACAGGAAGCGTCCCTGATTTCCCACATGTTACAGGAGGAGCATGACACAGGTCCGAGCTCTACTGCCATGACTTAACCCTTATATTACTTTTTAATTTTCTAGTTTTAGTTTATTTATTGACTTTTGTTTTCCCGAAGCTGACTTAGACCAATGTATACTGTACTCCTCTTATTCCTTTTTAAACTAACCAAATCCCACTAGTTTTAGTTCTACTTTCTAGGAAGGTTTGAGGAAAGTACTTACCAGTTAGTCTTACCTCCCTGGTCTTTCGCTGACTTCCTGGTCTTGTGTCCCCTTGGTCCTACGCCGACTTCTCGCTCCTCCCGGTAACCGTCCAGCCCTGCTGAAAAGAAACTGAGACCAAAAAATTTGTGACCTCTGTTTTTAGACTGCTAAAAGACTAGTAGGTTAGAGGAGGAGGGCGGGTGGGGGTTCCTACTCTGTAGGAACTCGGGTTTAAGCCACCACCCTCCTTAAATGCCGTTCACCTGGGTGCTTCCCACCTGGTCCGCTTCCGGTCTCGTCGCTCCCGACAACAGCCTGTGAAGAAAAGCCCGCGAAAGTGAGTTCAAATACTCACAGCACCTCACAGCACCTCCGGTCTTGTCGCTCCCGACAACAGCCTGTGAAGAAAAGCCCACGAAAGTGAGTTCAAATACTCACAGCACCTCACAGCACCTCCGGTCTCGTCGCTCCCGACAACAGCCTGTGAAGAAAAGCCCGCGAAAGTGAGTTCAAATACTCACAGCACCTCACAGCACCTCCGGTCTCGTCGCTCCCGACAACAGCCTGTGAAGAAAAGCCCGCGAAAGTGAGTTCAAATACTCACAGCACCTCACAGCACCTCCGGTCTCGTCGCTCCCGACAACAGCCTGTGAAGAAAAGCCCGCGAAAGTGAGTTCAAATACTCACAGCACCTCACAGCACCTCCGGTCTCGTCGCTCCGGTCTCGTCATGGTGCATGCTGGGAGTGTATATGAGGAAACTGTACTCTTGGTGCATGCTGGGAGTGTATTCTACGAGACTGTGTTCAAGAAGACATAGACAGGCTGGTGAAATGGGCGGGCACGTGCAGATGAAATATAACGCAGAAAATTGCGAAGTGATACATTTTGGTATGAAGAATGAGGAGAGGCAATACAATTAAAGGGTACAATCCTAAAGGGGGTGCAGGAACAGTGACACCTGGGGGTGTATGTGCACAAATCGTTGAAGCTGGCAGGGCAGGTTGATACAGTGGTTAAAAAAGCATAAGGGATCCTGGGCTTCATAAATAGAAGCATAGAGTACAAAAGCAAGGAAGTTTTGATGAACCTTTATAAAACACTGGTTCAGCCTCAACTGGTGCATTGTGTCCAATTCTGGGCACTGCACTTTAGGAAGGATGTGAAGGCCTTAGACAGGGTGCAGAAAAGTCTTATGAGAATGATTCCAGGGATGAGGCCGTTCAGTTACTTGAATAGACTAGAGAGGCTGGGATTGTTCTCCTTAGAGCAGAGCAGGTTGAGAGGAGATTTGATAGAGGTATTCAAAATCATGAGGGATCTGGACAGACTAGATAGAGAGAAACTGTTCCCATTGGCAGAAGGGTCGAGAACCAGAGGATACAGATTCAAGGTGATTGGCAAAAGAACAAAGGCGACATGAGGAAAAACGTTTTTGCACAGCAAGTGGTTAGGATCTGGAATCACAGCCTGAAAAGGTTGGTGGAAGCAGACTCAATCGTGGCTTTCAAAAGGGAATTGGGTAAAAAAAAATTGCAGGCTACAGGGAAATGGCGGGTGAGTGGGTCTAGCTGAACTGCTCTTGCAGAGACCCGGAACTGGCTCGACGGGCCGAATGGACTCCTTCTGTGCGGTAACGATTCTATGATTTGATGATTCTATGGTGCATGCTGGGAGTGTATTCTCGGAAACTGTGCTCATGTTGCATGCTGGGAGTGTATTCTAGCAGTCTGTGCTCGTGATGCCTGCTGGGAGTGTATATGAGGAGACTGTGCTACTGGTGCATGCTGGGAGTGTATACTAGGGGACTGTGCCATGGTGCATGCTGGGATAGTTTATGAGGAGACTGCTCATGGTGCATGCTGAGTGTGTATTTCAGGGGACTGTGCTCATCGAAACATAGAAGATAGGAGCAGGAGTAGGCCATTCGGCCCCTCGAGCCTGCTCCGCCATTCGATGAGATCATGGCTGATCATCCAACCTCAGTACCCTATACCTGCCTTCTCCCCATATCCCTTGATACCATTAGCTTTAAGAAATATATCTAACTCATTCTTGAATATATTTAATGACTTGGCCTCAACTACCTTCTGTGGTAGAGAATTCCACAGGTTCACCACGCTCTGGGTGAAGAAATTCTTCCTCATTTCTGTCCTAAATGGCTTACCCCTTATCCTTAGATTATGACCCCTGGTTCTGGACTCTCCGACCATCGGGAACATTCTTCCTGCATCCAGTTTGTCCAGACCTGTCAGAATTTTATATGTTTCGATGAGATCCCCTCTCATTCTTCTATACTCCAGCGAGTATAAGCCCAATCGACCCAATCTCTCCTCATATGTCATTCCTGCCATTCCAGGTATCAGCCTTGTGAATCTTCGCTGAACTCCTTCCATGGCAAGAACATCCTTCCTCAGATAAGGCGACCAAAACTGCACACAGTACTCAAGGTGTGGTCTCACCAAGACCCTGTACAACTGCAGCAGGACATCCCTGTTCCTATACTCAAACCCTTTCGCTATGAAGGCCAACATACCATTTGCCTTCTTCACCGCCTGCTGCACCTGCATGCTTACCTTCAGCGACTGGTGCACAAGGACACCCAGGTCTTCTCCCAATCTATTGCCATTCAGATAATAGTCTGCCTTTCTGTTTTTGACACCAAAGTGGATAACCTCGTATTTATCCACGTTATACTGCATCTGCCACGCTTCTGCCCACTCACCCAACCTGTCCAAATCATCCTGGAGTTTCTCGGTATCCTCCTCACAGCACACACTCCCACCCAGCTTTGTGTCATCTGCAAACTTGGAGATATTACATTTAGTTCCCTTATCTAGATAATTAATGTATATTGTGAATAGCTGGGGTCCAAGGACCAACCCCTGCGGTACCCCACTAGTCACTGCTTGCCACTCGGAAAAAGACCCATTAATTCCTACTCTCTGATTTATGTCCGCCAACCAGTTCTCTATCCAAGTCAAAACCTTGCCCCCAATCCCATGTGCCTTAACTTTACACGCTAATCTCTTATGCGGGACCTTATCGAAAGCCTTTTGAAAGTCCAAATACACCACATCTACTGGTTCTCCCTTATCTATTTTCCCACTTACATCCTCAAAAAATTCCAGTAGATTAGTCAAGCACGATTTACCTTTTGTAAATCCATGTTGACTTTGTCCGATCCTATCACTGTTTTTCAAGTGCTCAGCTATTACATCCTTTATAATGGACTCCAGCATTGTCCCCACTACCGATGTCAGGCTTACCGGTCCTGTAATTCCCTGCTTTCTCTCTACCACCCTTTTTGAATAGTGGGGTAACATTAGCTACCCTCCAATCCATGGGTACAGTTCCAGATTCCATCGAATGTTGGAAGATGATCAGCAATGCATCTACTATTTCTAGGGCCACTTCCTTAAGTACCCTAGGATGTAGATTATCAGGCCCTGGGGATTTATCGGCCTTCAATCCCGTCAATTTTCCTAACACCATTTCCCTGCAAATACTGATTTCTTCAAGTTCCTCCCTTTCATCAGACCCTATGTTCTCCAACATCTCTGGGGGGTTATTTGTGTCCTCCTTTGTGAAGACAGAACCAAAATATGCATTTAATTGGTCTGCCATTTCTTTGTTCCCCATTATAACTTCCCCCGCTTCTGACTGCAAGGGACCTACACTTGATTTCACTAATCTTTTTCTCTTCACATATCTATAAAAGCTCTTACAGTCAGTTTTTATGTTCCCAGCAAGCTTACTTTCATATTCTATTTTCCCCTTCTTAATTAATCCTTTTGTCCTCCTCTGTTGAATCCTAAACTGCTCCCAATCCTCAGGGTTACCGCTTTATCTGGCCAATTTATATGCCCTCTCCTTGGATCTTATGCTATCCCTAATTTCCCTTGTTAGCCACGGTTGAGTCACCCTTTTTGTTTTATTCTTATGCCACACTGGGATGAACAAATTCTGTAGTTCATCCATGCAGTCTTTGAATGTTTGCCATTGCCTATCTTCCGTCAACCCTTTGAGTGACATTCCCCAATCAATCCTACCCAATTTGCGCCTCATACCATTGTAATTTCCTTTATTTAAATTCAGGAACCTAGTCTCTGATTCAACTACTTCACTCTCCATCCTAATGAAGAATTCTATCATATTATGATCACTCTGACCAAGGGGCCTCGTACAACAAGATTGCTAATTAATCCTTTCTCGTTACATAATACCCAGTCTAAGATGGCCTGATCTCTGGTTGGTTCCTCGACATATTATTCCAGAAAACCATCCCGTAAACATTCTAGGAATTCCTCCTCCACAGTATTTTTACTAATTTGGTTAGCCCAATCTATATGTAAATTAAAGTCACCCATGATGACTGCTGTGCCCTTACTGCATGCTTCTCTAATTTCCCTTTTAATGCCATCCCCAACCTCCGTATTACTGTTTGGAGGTCTATATACCACTCCCACTAACATTTTCTGCCCCTTGTTATTTCTCAGTTCTACCCATACAGATTCCGCATCATCAGAGCTAATATCCTTCCTTCCAATTGTGTTAATCCTCTCTTTAACCAGCAATGCTACCCTACCTCCCTTTCTTTTTTGCCTATCTTTCCTAAATATTGAATAACCCTGGATGTTGAGTTCCCAGCCTTGGCCATCCTGGAGCCATGTTTCTGTAATCCCAATCAAATCTTATTCATTTACCTCTATTTGCGCAGCTAATTCATCCACCTTGTTCCGAATGCTCATGGTGCATGCTGGGAGTGTATTCTAGGAGACACTGATCGTGGTGCATGCTGGGATTGTAAAGAAGTAGTCTGCATTCATGGTGAATGCTGGCAGTGTAGACTTGGAGGCTGCCCATGGTAGGAGCGCATAAGAGGAGATTGCTCATGGTGCATGCTGGGTGTGACTTCTATGGGACTGTGTCATGGTGCATGCTGGGAGTTTATAACAGAAGTCAATGCTCATGGGAGTGTGTACGAGGAAACTATGATCATGGTGCATGCTGGGAGTGTATATGAAGAGACTGCCCATGGTGCATGCTGGGACTGTATTCTAGGATCTGTGATCATGGTGCATTCTAGAAGTGCATATGCGAAGACTGTGCTGCTGGTGCGTGCTTGGAGTATAAATGAGGAGACTGTGCTCATGGTGCATGCTGGGAGTGTATTCCAGGAGACTGTTCTCCTGGTGCATGCTGGGAGTGCATTCTGTGAGTCTGCTCCTGGTGCATGCTGGGAGCTAATTCTGGGAGTTTTTTTTAAATTTGCTTATGGGATCTGGGCGTCGCTGGCAAGGCCAGCATTTATTGCCCATCCCTAGTTGCCCTTCAGAAGGTGGTGGTGAGCCGCCTTCTTGAACTGCTGCAGTCCATGTGGTGAAGGTAGTCCCACAGTGCTGTTAGGTAGGGAGTTCCAGGATTTTGACCCAGTGACGATGAAGGATCGGCGATATACTTCTACGTCAGGATGGTGTGTGACTTGGAGGGGAACTTGGAGGTGTTGGTGTTCTCATGCGCCTGCTGTCCTTGTCCTTCTAGGTGGAAGAGCTCACGGGTTTGGGAGGTGCTGCCGAAGAAGCCTTGGCGAGTTGCTGCAGTGCATCTTGTAGATGGTACACACTGCAGCCACGATATGCCGGTGGTGGAAGGAGTGAATGTTTAAGGTGGTGGATGGGGTGCCAATCAAATGGGTTGCTTTGTCCTGGATGATGTCGAGCTTCTTTAGTGTTGTTGCAGCTGCACTCATCCAGGCAAGTGGAGAGTATTCCATCACTCTCCTGACTTGTGCCTTGTAGATGGTGGAAAGGCTTTGGGGAGTCAGGAGGTGAGACACTCGCCGCAGAATACCTAGCCTCTGACCTGCTCTTGTTGCCACAGTATTTATGTGGCTGGTCCAGTTATGTTTCTGGTCAATGGTGACCCCCAGGATGTTGATGTTGGGGGATTCGGCGATGGTAATACCGTTGAATGTCAAGGGGAGGCGGTTAGACTGTTGCTTGTTGGGGATAGTCATTGCCTGGCACTTCTGTGGCACGAATGTTACCTGCCACTTATCAGCCCAAGCCTGAACGTTGTCCAGGTCTTGTTGCATGCGGGCATGGACTGCTTCATTATCTGAGGAATTGTGAATGGCGCTGAACACTGTGCAGTCATCAGCCAACATCCCCATTTCTGACCTTATGTTGGAGGGAAGGTCATTGATGAAGCAGCTGAAGATGGTTGGGCCTAGGACACTACCCTGAGGAACTCCTGCAGCGATGTCCTCGGGCTGTGATGATTGACCTTCAATCACCACAACCATCTTCCTTTGTGCTAGGTATGACTCTAGCCAGTGGAGCGTTTTCCCACTGATTCCCATTGACTTCAGTTTTACTAGGGCTCCTTGATGCCACACTCGGTCAAATGCTGCCTTGATGTCAAGGGCAGTCACTTTCACCTCACTTCTGGAATTCAGCTCCTTTGTCCATGTTTTGACCAAGGCTGTAATGAGGTCGGGAGCCGAGTGGTCTTGGTGGAACCCAAACTGGGCATCAGTGAGCCGGTTATTGGTGATAAAGTGTCACTTGATAGCACTGTCAATGACACCTTCCATCACTTTGCTGATGATTGAGAGTAGACTGATGGGGCGGTAATTGACCGGGTTGGATTTCTCCTGCTTTTTCTGGTCATAGTGCATGCTGGGTGAATAGTCCAGAAGGCTGTTCTAATGGTGCATGCTGGGAGTGTACATGAAGAGTCTTTGCGCCTGGTGCATGGTGGGAATGTATTCTAGGAGACTGTGCTCCTTGTATATGCTGGCAGTTTATTTTCGGAGACATTGCTGATGCTGCATACTGAGTCTGTATTGTAAGAGACTAATAGGCCCTACTCTTTCCTTAGTTATCCTTTTGCTCTTTATGTATTTATAAAACATCTTTGAGTTCTCCTTGCCAATATTTTTTTCATGCTGTCTCTTTGCTTTCCTAATTTTCTTTTTCATTTCACCCCAGCAAATTCTATACTCATCTGGTTTCTGCAGTATTGAGCTCTCGGTATCTGACATAAACTTCCCTTTTTTGCCTTATCCTACCCTGTATGCTCCTTGACATCCAGTGGTCTCTAGATTTGGGAGTCCCACCCTTTTTCCTTGTGGGAACATATTTGCTCTGAACCCTCACTATCTCCTCCTTGAATACTTTCCACTGCTCTGACACTGATTTACCCTCAAGTAGCTGTTTCTAGTCCACTTTCACTAAATTTACATCTCAGCATAGTAAAATTGGCCTTTCCACAATTGAGTAGGAGTTCAATGGAGAGGAGGAAGGCGGTTTCTCACATTCAACTGAAAAGGAGGAGTGGAGCCACAGAACCCGAGGACTCAAAGTTTAGTATTTAGATATTGAATATTTATGTTCTTTGTGTTTAGTATTTCAGTGGTTCTTCTGCCGGTAGTGGGCGGGTTGGAGGCGGGTTCAGGTCAGGATTCAGATTTTTAACACTTTAACTTCACACACGCCCTCAACCCACCCCTTTTTAGGTTTAAATTCCCCCTTTAAGAGTCTGAGGACCGTGTACCATCTTCAAACTGATGGCCTTGTGTAGAGTTTCATTGAACCCTCTAGTATACTGAGAAAGGTTGTGGATCAGGATGGGAGAGTCTGGGATCCCGTACTGCCGTATCCCATGTTTGCAGTTTGGGGAGGTGCCCCAGTCGTCTGCAAGATTTTCCCCATTTGAGCTGTTGTATGGGCGACACCCTCGCGGAATCCTCGACATCGCGAAAGAGGAATCGGAGGAACAAAACACTTCCTCCAGAAATATTATTGAACACTTAGTGAAGATGAGGGAGCGGTTCGAGGCGGTTACGTCCATAGTGAGGGCTCATTTCGAGAAGGCGCAGGAAAACCAGAGATTCCAGTATAATAAAGAGGCTGCGGTCAGGAGGTCCGGACCAGGTCCTTGTTTCCACACCTGAAAGCATGCTCTCTGCGCGGTGGCAGGGACCTTATGAGTTTTTCAGGGTGTTGGGACCCGGTGAACTATAAGATCAGACAACCTCACAGAAGGAAGCCCGAGCAGATCTACCAGGTGAACCTCCTGAAGCCGTGGAGAGAGAGAAACTCTCGCAGTGGTGGAGGAACCGCCTGTGGGCCACTGACCCCAAGGTGCAAAGAACAATTCATCTCTCTAGTGAACTGACTGAGGAGGCTCTTCCAGTTCACCGTCCTGCCATTGGATTGCATGGGGGCACAGCCTCCAAAGACTCATGGACCAAATATTGAGGCCTCATATGCGACAGCCTACTTCGATGATGTGATCATCGGTAGCACAGACAGAGGTTCACATCCACATAAGGTAGAGGCTGTATTAACAAGCCTATGGATATTTTGGTTTCACGGCAAACCCAGAGAAGTGCCACATTGAGTTGTCAGACATCAAACACCTAGGGCACTAGGAGCGAGGTGGTGAAGCCTAAGGTAAGCAAAGTAGAAGTCATAAGAAATAACAACAGAAAACGCTGGAAAAACTCAGCAGGCCAGGCAGCATCCGTGGAGAGAGAAAGAGAGTTAACGTTTCAGGTCATCGACCTGAAACGTTAACTCTCTTTCTCTCTCCACGGATGCTGCCTGGCCTGCTGAGTTTTTCCAGCGTTTTCTGTTGTTATTTCGGATTTCCAGCATCCGCAGTATTTTGCTATCGTAGAAGTCATAAGATCCTGGCCCCGACCGGGCAGTAAGACGCAAGTCAGGGCCTTATTCGATATCTTCGGTTGCTGCCGACGAATTATTCCGGATTCCGTTACACGAACCGCCCCTCTTGATTAAAGCAAAGGCACCATACCGGGCCCGGTGGAGCCCTGAGGCAGAGGCTGACTGAGCCAAGCGCTCTGTAATAATCTATGCTCATTGTCCCAGACTTTAGCCAAAACTTTGTGTTGCAAACCGATGCCTCAGAGGTGGGTTTGGGAGCAGCAGTCTCTCAAATAGTTGAGGGAGAGTAACATCCTGTGCTGTACCTGAGCAGGAAACTGTTGCCTAGGGAACAACAGAACACTATGGTAGAGAAGGAGTGCCTGTAACTTTGGCTGTAGAAACCTCAGGGCACTACCTACTGTGGCGCTAATTTCTCCTAGTGACCGATCACGCGCCCCTCAAATGGACGCGGTCCAACATAGAAAAATATGCCCATGTTACCCGGTGGATTTTGTCATTCCAGCCTTATTATTTTGAGGTGTAACACCGGGCGGGAGTGGCTCATGGGAACGGCGATGCCCTCTCCCGAGCGTCGGCCGCTAGAGCCGATGGCTCAATCCTGGGGGCGGGGAGTGGGGGGGGGGGGCGGGAGGGGGTGAGGGTGTAGCCCCTGTGTAGCAGGGTGATTGAAGGCCGATATGTTAGCCACAAGCTGAGGAGGGCCCTGATCCCAGAGGACGGGTATGGTCCCTTTAAGAACCACCCCTTTGCACGATAATTGCACCTGGAGTGGGAGGATACTTCCCCAGCCAGATGAGCATAAAAGGGGGACATTCAAGGGACATGGGGAGAGCTGAAAGATGTACTGTGTGGTCTTGCTCTGTGTTGTGTACATTCAAGTAAAGAGCTGACACACGAGTGGAGACCACAGTGAAATGCACTGAAGTGATTATAAACACAGAGCTGACACAACAGGGAGGCCTCGCAGAGTTGAACACGGAGTGCAATACAGTTAAGTTTTTATTAGTACAGAGAGCTGACAGACCAGGGCAGACCTCGGCGTTGGACACAGAGTGAAATAAACTGTTGTTTATAAAAAGTTACAGAACACAACAAATTTATCTGTCTCGCTGTGCCCAACCAGTGTGGTACTGAGTCACACAAGCAGGAAGGGCCCAGGATCAATGCCCAGCCTGTGCTCCATCGACATAGGAACATAGGAAGAGGAGGAGGCCATTCAGCCCTTCGAGCCTGTTCTGCCATTCAATTAGATCATGACTGATTTGTATCTTAACACCATCACCCGCCTTGGCTCCATATCCCTTAATACCCTTGGCTAGCCAAAATCTATCGATCTCAAATTTAAAATTATTAATTGAGCTAGCAGCTACTGCTTTTTGTGAGAGAGAGTTCCACACTTCTACCTCCCTTAGCGTGAAGAAATGTTTCCTAACTTCTCTCCTGAATGACCTCGCTCTGATTTTAAGCTTATGTCGCCTTGTCCTAGACTTCCGCACCAGCAGAAAATATTTTTCTTTATCTACCCTATCAATTCCTTTCAAAATCCTAAAAACGAAAATCAAATCAACGCTTAATTTTCTATATTCCAGGGATTACAAGCCTAGTTTATGTAATCTCTCCTCATAATCTAAACCTTGGAGCTCTGGTAACATTCTGGTGAATCTGCATTACACTCCTTACAAGGCCAATATATCCTTTCTAAGTTGCGGTGCCCAGAACTGTACACAGTACTCCAGATGTGGTCTAACCAGGGCTTTGTATAGCTATAACAAAACTTCCTCCCCTTTATATTCTGGCCATCTGTTTATAAAAGCTAACATTCCATTAGTCTTTTTGATTATTTTTTGTACCTGACTTCTACATTTTGGTGATCTGTCTACGTGGACTCCTAAATCTCTTTGTGCCCCCACTATTCCTAGCTTTTCGCCATTTAAATAATACTCAGATCTATCTTTTATGGTCCAAAATGGATGACTTCACGCTTACCTGCATTGAAATTCAGCTGCCACAGTTTTGCCCACTCACTTAATCTATCAATGTCTCTTTGTAATGTTATGTGCCCGTCTGCACTACTTACTATGCCACTAATCTTTGTGTCATCGGAAAACTTGGATATATGGCTTTCTATTGTGTTATCTAAGTTGTTAATAGATCGAGTGAATAGTTGAGGCCCCAGCACAGACCCTTGTGGGACACCACTAGTCACTTGCTTCCAATTCGAGTACATACCCATTATCCCTACTCTCTGTCTTCGACCGCCTAGCCAATTTCCTAACCAGGTCAATAATATGCCTTCAATTCCAGGAGTTTTAATTTTAGCTAACAGTCTCTTACGTGAAATCTTATTGAATGCCTTCTGGAGTCCATATAAACTACACCCATAGATATTCCCCTGTCTACTACTTTACTCACTTCCTCAAAAAAATCAATTGGGTTCATTGGACATGATCTACTCTTTACAAATCCATGTTGGCTCTCTCTATCAGCTCAAATTTCTCAAAGTGCTCAGTCACTCTGTCTTTAATTACAGATTACAATAACAGATGTTAAACTAACTGGTCTATAATTTCCTGTATTTTTCTCTAACACCTTTCTTAAATAATAGAGTTACATTTGCAATTATCCAATCTAAACTGACAATTCCTGAATCGAGAGAGCTTTGGAAAATTATGGCTAAAGCATCTGCAATTTCTACACGTACTTCCTATAAAACCCTGGGGTGGAAACCATCAGGTCCTGGGGATTTGTCAATCTTTAATGCCATTATTTCTTCTAATACTGTTTTCTTGCTTACTTTAACTTTAGTGAGGTCCAGTCCTTTATTCATTATTAGTTTCCCTGGAATGTCATGTATATTATCCTCTTCCTCTAATGTGAAGACTGACACAAAGTAATTACTCAACAAGTCTGCCATTTCCTTATTTTAATTTGCAGTATTACCCCCACCTGTTTTTAAAGACCCATCGTGTCGGTGCCAGCTCTTTGAACGAGCTACCCACTAACCTGCTCCTTCCCCATAGCCCTGTAAATTTTCCTTTCAAGTATTTATACAATTCCCTTTTGAAAGTTACTGTTGAATCTGCTTCCACCACCCTTTCAGGCAGCGCATTCCAGATCACAACAACTCGCTGTGTAAAATAATGTTTCCTCGTGTCGCCTCTGGTTCTTTTGACAATCACCTTAAATCTGTGTCCTCTAGTGACTGTTCCTCCTGCCAGTGGAACCAGTTTCTCCTTATTTACTCTATCAAAACCATTTATGATTTTGAACACTTCTATCAAATCTCGCCTTAACCGTCTCTGCTCTAAGGAGAACAACCCCAACTTCTCCAGTCGCTCTGCATCATTGAAGTCCCGATCCCTGGTACCATGTTAGTAAATCACTTCTGCATCCTCTACAAGGCCTTGACATCCTTCCTAAAGTGTGGTGCCCAGAATTGAACACAATACTCCAGCTGAGGCCTAACCAGCGTTTTATAAAGGTTGTTGCTGTAACCACAGCATTTTTCGAACACGCCTCTTGAGACACCTTATTGAAGTTCTGAAAATCTATATACAGCACATCTACAGCATTCCTTTTATCTTTCAAATCGTTCATTTTTTCAAAAATACTTTACATTTGTCAAGCACAACTTGATCCATGCATTTCTAAATTCATCTCAATTCATATATTCTAAAAATTAGCCCACCAGGTGATGTTAAACTGACTAATCTGGAATTACTCGGTTTTCCATGAATCCCTTCTTAAACAAGAATGTTACATCGGTTCCTCTCCAGTTCCACGCCACATTTTCATATTTAAGGAGAACTTAAAACAATGACGGGAGAATTTGCCATCTTACTGTCTAGGCTCGGGTTTGGAGTATCGTCCTGTTGAGTTTGATTAGTAATTTCCAGGCTTTTTAAAAAAAATTCTTACAGTGAATTTAGTGCTGATTGTGATCCTGTCCGGGGTAAAGTGCGGGCTCTCCACTTGCACCACTCGCTATCCGGTGGCGAAGGCAACGGCGAATGTACCGGTCATTATCACTGATGTCATATTGACTCGGGTCAGTTATTACTATTTCCTGGGATCCTTTATGGACATCACCCCTGTGTGCCATGCTATTTTTGTCCTGAGTCATGCATCAACAGACTGTTGTGTCTGTTAGCCGCCACTTTCACCTTTGATCGATTTGTGGCCATTTGTTGCCAGAATCTGAGAACTCTGAGCACAACTTGCATTCTGCTGTGTTTGAAAAACATTCCTTTCTACTTGATATTTGAACCTGGGGAGATAATGAGCAACGGATCATGGATTTGCGATGAAAAAATCATGCTACTATACAGAGCCCGGATTTGTGGGGGGGTGGTGGGATTTGTCTGGTTTGATACGATTTTAACCCCATCGCTCCTATTCGTTTAAATTTTGTTGCTCAACGCTCTGACCGTCAGACATATTTTAGTGGCCAGTCAAGTCCATAAGGAACTGAGAGATCAGAGTAAGGGAAAGAATAGCAATGACCCAGAGATGGAGAACAGAAGGAAGTCTGCGATTTTACTCTTCACTAAATCCGGTAGCTTCATACTATTGTGGCTTTTAGATGTTATAGAATTCTGCTACTATAACATTGCGGAGACAAATCCAACAGATTACAATGATTCTGTGTATAAGATTGCATATGTCTGAGCTATGCTGCAGAATCTAAGTTGCTGCACAAACACATTTATTTATGAGGTGACTTCAGACCAAGTTCAGAGAGCAGTTCAAGTGAAATATCCACTTACCATAATTGTTCAATCAGTTAAATAATAAAAAAAACATCTGAGCTCAGCTCACAGCTGGTACCGAGTGTCACTAGTTCATTAATCTCATATTTATCCCTAGATTCCCCTCCCTGAAAATACATTTGGGTATAGGACAGCCATTCGTTGAATGCCTTTAAGTTATTTTGATTGACAGGTCCACATTTTGCTCCAGGTGCACGGCAGCCACTTTCAGAGTAAAACCTGTGATAATAGGTGGATATAGAGAGATAGACTATAGTTTATGGGACACGGAATGAAGTTTAGAGGTTATTTACTACAGACAGAATTGTAACTGAATGGAAAGAGTGATACAGAGAGACACCAACAGAGGAAGATAGATAAAGGTGAGACTGAATAATGCGAGTGATACATAGAGACGTCAATAGAGGGAGACAGAGATAGGTGTAACTGAGTACTGTGA
Source organism: Squalus acanthias (assembly GCA_030390025.1). Taxonomy (NCBI): domain Eukaryota; kingdom Metazoa; phylum Chordata; class Chondrichthyes; order Squaliformes; family Squalidae; genus Squalus; species Squalus acanthias. The sequence goes on along the minus strand of CM059433.1, from coordinate 39,170,542 downwards.
TACAGAGAGACACCAGCAGAAGGAGATAGAGAGAGGTGTAATTGAGTACAGTGATAAAGAGTAGCACCAACAAAGAGAAATAGAAAGAATGCAATTGAGCACAGGGTTACAAAAAGGCAACAGCAGAGGGAGACAGAGAGGTGTATAGTGAATGATACAGAGAGACACCAGCAAAGCAATTTAGATAGAGGTTTAAGTGAGTATCGTGAATTATAAAGAGAGACACCAGCATAGGCAGATACAGCGAGGTGTAACTGGGTGCATTGAGTGATACAGAGGGATACCAACAGAGGGAGGTAGATAAAGGTGAGACTGAGTACTGTGAGTGAGGCACAGAGATGCCAACAGAGTTTCTGCTCATCTTTCTCTGGCTCCTTTGTCAATTACCTTAAATCTGTGTCCTCTGGTTACTGACCCTTCCGCCACTGGAAACAGTTTCCCCTTACTTACACTATGAAATCCCTTCACGATTTTCAACGCCTTTATTACATTTTCCCTTAAACTACTCTGCTCTAACGAGAACAATCCCAGCTTTTCTAGTCTCTCCTCATAACTGAAGTCCCCTATCTTTGGTACCATTCTAGTAAATCTCATCTGCACCCTCTCCAAGACCTTGACATCCTTCTGAAAGTATGGTGCCCAGAATTGGACACAATATTCCAGCTGAGGCCTAGCCAGGGATTTATAAATGTTTAGCATAACTTCCTTTCTTTTGTACTGCATACATCTATTTATAAAGGCAAGGATCCTGTATGTATTTTTAACAGCCTAATCTACTTGTTCTGCCAACTTCAAAGATTTCTGCATGTAATCCCCAGGTTTCTCTGTACCTGACCCCCTTTAAAATTTCACTGTTAGGTTCACATTGCCTTTCCTCGTTGTTCCTTCCAAAATGCATAATTTCAAACTTCTCTGCGTTAAATTTCATCTTCCATGTGTCTGCCCATTCCACCAGTCTGTTTATGTCTTGCTGAAGTCGATTACTATCTTTCTCATTGTTTACTACTTTTCCAAGTTTTGTTTCATCTGAAAACTTTGAAATAATGCCCTGCATACCCAAGTCCAGATATCAAAAAGAGCAACGTTCCTAATTCAGTCATCTGGGGAACACTACTGAATATTTGCTCCACTCTGAAAAACAACCACTATCACCACTATCCTCTACTCTCTGTCCCTTAGCTATCAATTTCATATCAATGCTGCCACTGTCCCTTTAATCCCATAGGCTTCAATTTTGCTATCAAATATATATAGATAAAGAGATTGTACTTAAAAGGTTGGCAGTCCTCAAAGTAGAAAATTCAACCATTCCAGATGGGATGCATCCTATATTATTGAGGGAAGTAAGGGTGGAAATTGCAGAGGCTGTGGCCTCAATATTCCAGTCCTCCTTAGATATGGGGTGGTGCCAGAGGATTAAAAATGTAAAAAAATGTTTATTAAAGGGGAGAGGGATAAATCTGGCAAATACAGGCCAGTCAGCCTAGTGTCAGTGGTGGGGAAACTTTTAGAGACAATGGGGGAGAAATTCGGTATAGCCCCATTTGGGGCACTAAAACTGTAAAAGTTGAAAAATTAGCAGCAGGCAGTAATCATTCTCGCCTCCCGCGAAATTCAGTTTTAGCACTCCAAGAGGGAAGTGGAGTGCTAAATCAAGTGCTAACCAGTTCTCTTAGGGCGCTAAATCACAGAATCACAGAATCCCCACAGTGCAGATAGAGGCCATTTCGGCCCATCGAGCCTGCACCGACACATATCCCACCCTATCCCCGTAACCCCACATATTTAATCCCCCTAACACTAAGGGTCAATTTATCATAGCCAAATCAACCTAACCCGCACATCTTTGGACTGAAGTCTGAGAGCGGGACGGTAGCGGCAGAGCGCTAAACAATTTCGTGCGCATTGTGAACAGCACTCTTTCAGCAGAGAGGCTGCTTCCCTCGCTTAAAGGGAAGGGCCAGTGATGCTGCACAAGCTAGTTGTCATCAGTTCTGTTTTGCAAGGCGACCTGGGCAACTGCCGTTACAGCCGTTACAGCCCCAAGCTCTTACAATCTGTTTTTATATTTCTTCCTAGTTTACACATTCTATTTTCTCCCTTTTCATCACTTTTTTGGTCATCCTTTGCTGGTTTCTAAAGCTCTCCCAATCCTCAGGCTTACTACTATTCTTCGCAGCATCATAAGCCTTTTCTTTTAATCTAATACTATCCTTAACTTCTTTAACTAGCCACAGATGGATCATTTTTCCCGTGGAGTTTTTATTTCTCCATGTAATGTATACTTGATGAGAATTTTGTATATTTCTTTAAATATTTGCCTCTGCTTATCTGCCATCATACCTTTTAATCTAACTCCCAATCTACCTTAGGTAACTCGCCCCGCATACCTATGTAATTGGCTTTATTTAAGTTTAAAACTCTCGTTTCGGACTGAAGTATTTCACTCTCAAACTCAATGTGAAATGTTATCATATCATGATCACTCTTCCCAAGGGATCCTTTACTATGTGATTACTAATTAACCTGGTCTCATTACACAGTACAAGATCTAAAATAACCTGTTCCCTGGTTGCTTGAAGGTATATATACATAGCCCTCTCTGTTACTTCATCAAAGAACTCGATCAAGTTAGTCAAACATGATTTGCCTTCAACAAATCTATGGTGACTTTCATTTATTAACCATAATTTTCCAAATGCTGTTAAGTAATCAACCTCCTTCCTTCTATGCTTCACAACAACATTTTTAGAGTATAAGGAACAGACTTTATTGACATACAGCACAGTGATTAGCCGAACTGTATACAGAGAGAGAAGATTTTCGGTTTCTGTATCTTTCGAGCTCTCTGAAGAACTATTGAAGCCAATGCTCCTTTATACACCATATTTTGCCTACATCAAAGGTACTTGACATAGATAAGACCTCATGATGTATCTAATCTCAAATCATTTGAAGACAGTCTATTCATATAACATTTGTTGTTGCTTTCTCCAAAGCTACTTCCCTCAAATAAGACTTCCTGACTAACTGCTCTTAACCACTTTGAAGAGCAGGCTTTATTAACTGTTATCTTTTTGCACGGCAGTTAATAATTCGTCTATCTATGTTTATTGCCCAAGCCCCTAAAGTTAGATCTTAGTGACTCATGGCTGACATCATTACTCTCATGTATTTCTTTGCACAAGCACTTTGCGTTTCAGAAGACAAGCTATGCGTCCATCTCACGACACTTCAAAGCCATCCTGTTTATCTTGGAAAACCTGCTTCTCCAAGATACAAAGAAGTTCGACTATTAACTCTTACTTCTTCAATATATCCAACATACATCTCTCCAGGATGTCCAAGAAATGCCAATTAATTTTGCCCTGGATTATTATCTCAAAAGTTCCCCCACCACTAGTGTTTGCCTGACTGGTCTTTAATTGCTCAGTTTATCCCTCTCACCTTTTTTGAACAGAGGTGTAACATTTTCAATCCTCCCATCCACTGCTATCACATCCATTTCTAAAGAATATCGAAAGATTGTGGTCAGAATCTCTACAATTTCCATCATTACTTCCCTCAGTAACCTACAATGCATCCCTGGACCGGGTGACTTTTCTACTCTGTGTACTGCCAATCATGTAAGTAGCTCCTCCTTATCTATTTTCATCCCACCTAATTTCTCTACATTCTCATTTACTGTGACATTCTCTGGTGAAGACTGTGAAAAATATTCATTTAGTAGTTCAGCCATGCCCTCTGCCTCCACAAAATCATTTCCTTTTTGGTTCCTAATCAGTCCCAACTTTTCTTTGCCTGCCTTTTAACTATTTATATGTTTATAAAAGACTTTTGGGTTCCCTTTTATATTAGCCATTAATCTATTCTCATACTCTCTCTTTGCCTCTCTTATTGTTATTTTTAGATCTCCTCTGCACTTTTTGTATTCAGCTTCGTTTTCTGCTGTATTATGAACTTTCCATTTTTCATAAGCCTCCTTTTTTGTTTCACTTTAAACTCTGTATCTTTAGTCATCCAGGGAGCTCTAGATTTGGATGCCCTTCCTTTCCATCTCGTGGGAATGTGTCTAGTCTGTACCTGAACCATCTCCTCTTTGAAGGCCTTCCATTGTTCAATTACTGTTTTGTCTGTTGGTTCTAATCCACCTGGGCCACATCCCCTTTAAACTCACTGAAGTTAGCCCTCCCCCAGTTTAGTATTTTGGCACTGGATTGCTCCTCATCCTATTCCATAACTATTCTAAACTAATAATAGGCTTTATGTCATTAACCTGACGGTTTAAATATTATGATCACTGTTCCCCAAATTCTCCTCCACTGAAACATGCTCCACTTTCCCCTTACCCTTCATTCCCCTGATCCAACACTGCTTCCATCCTTGTTGGGCTGCAATCAATCTGATCAAAAAGGTTCTCTTGTACACGTTTTAGGAATTCCCCCCACCCCACCTTGCCCTTTACACTGTTCCTATTCCAATCTATATTACGATAATTGAATTCCCCCATTATCATTACTCTATAGTTCTTACATCGTTATATAATTTGCTTGCAAATTTGCTCCTCCATCTCCTTCCCACTATTTTGTGGCCTATAATATACAGCCAGTTGTATTATAGCTCTTCTGTTTTTCCATAATTCTAACCAAATAGATTCCGTCTTTGATCCCGCAACTATATCTTACCTTTCCAGTGGTATAATAGTTTCTTTGATCAATACTGCCACCCCTTCCTCTTTTGCTTCCCTATCTTTCCTGAATACTTGGCGCCAGAAATATTAAGTTCCCAATCCGCAACTTCTTTGAGCCAGGTCTCTGTTATTGCCAATATATCATAGTCCCATGTGACGACTTGTGCCTGCAGCTCACCCACCTTGTTTACCACGCTACGAGCATTGTATATACACTCCAAACTCATCTTAAACTGACTCGCATTTGACTCCTGTCTGATCACTCCTATTCTTTACACTTGTGCTAATTGTCTCTCCCAGTCCTCTGTGCACCTTGTTTCTCCTCTCTAATGCATCATTCGGGTGCATACTCCCCTGCCAATTAGTTTAAACCTCCCTCACAGCACTGGTTAACCTCCAGCGAGGATATTCTCAGCTGTGTTGAGGTGTAGCCTGTCCATTGTGAACAGGTTCAAAAAGCCCCAGTATTGGTCCCAATGTTGTTATGTTTTACACTAGAAACCACGGCTTTCAGACCTGGCCTACACTCTTCTTATCTCTTCCTGATATATTCCACAGTGAGCTCTATTCTTGCTTTACAATCCTTTCTTTTATCCAGATTATCTGGCAATATGCCCATAATTTAACATTTTGACTTTCCTTTGCCAGCTCTTCCCACAGATATTTATTGAGTACTGCCTGAAACAGCATTCAGGTACTGACCTAGTCCTGACAAAGTCTTACAACTAGTACATATTCAGCTTAATATGTATATATGACCATGGCTATTCCAACTTGTGTACCTGTTCTTACAATATGAACTTTAAAAAGTGTTTGATAAAGTGCTGCATAATGTATTTGTTATCAACATTTCAGTATTTAAGGAGCAGTGGCAGTGTGGATACAAATTTGGCTATCATACAGAAAGCAGAGAATGCTGGTGAACGGTTGCATTTTTTATTCATTTATGTGATGTGTGCGTCGCTGGCAAGGCCAGCCTCTATTGCCCATCCTAATTGCCCCTGAGAAGGTGATGGTGAGCCACTTTCCTGAACTGCTGCAGTCAGTGTGGTGAAGCTACTCCCACAGTGCTGCTGGAGAGGGAGTTCAAGGATTATGACCCAGCGACGATGAAGGAACGGCGATATATTTCCAAGTCAGGATGGTGGGTGACTTGAAGGGGAATTGGAGATGGTGGTGTTCCCTTGCACCTGCTGCCCTTGTCCTCCTAGGTGGTAGTGTTCACGGGTTTGGGAGGTGCTGTCAAAGGGGCCTTGGTGAGTTGCTGCAGTGCATCTTGTAGATGGTACTCAGTGCAGCCATTGTATGCCGGTGGTGGAGGGAGTGAATGTTTAAAGTGGTGGATGGGGCGCCAGTCATGTGGGCTGCTTTGTCCTGGATGGTGTCGAGCTTCTTGAGTTTTGTAGGCATGTGAAGATTATTCCATTTTATCTCATGACTTGTGCATTTTAGTTGGTGGAAAAGCTTTGTGGAGTCAGGAATTGAGTCACTCACCACAAAATAGCCAGCTTCTGCCCTACTATTTCTACCACAGTATTTATGTGGCTGGTCTAGTTGAGTTTCTGGTTAATGGGGAGCCCCAGAATATTGATTTTGGGGGATTCAATGATGGTAATGCCATTGAATGTAAAGGGGAGGTGGTTAGAAGTTCTCTTATTGGAGATGGTCATTGCCTGGCACTTGTGTGGTGTGAATGTTAATTGACATTTTTCAGCCCAAGCCTAATTGTTGTCCAGGTCTTGCTGCATGTGGGCATGGACTGCTTCATTATCTGAGGAGTTGCAATCATCATTGAACATCCCCACTTCAGACCTTAGGATGGAAGGAAGGCCATTGATGAAGCAGCTGAAGATGGTTGGGCCTAGGACACTGCCCTGAGGAACTCCAGCAGTGATGTACTGAGGCTGAGATGATTGACCTTCAAATACCACAAACATCTTCCTTTGTGTTGGGTATGACTCCGCTTAGGTGTAGGGTAACACAAGCACTGCAGTAACACCGCTAACTCTAGTGTAAGTGTAGGGTACCACTAATACTGCAGTAATACGGTTAACTCATGAGTAAGTATAGAGTACCACTAGTACTGCAGTAACACGGCTAACTCGAGTGTAAGTGTAGAGTACCACTAGTATTGCAGTAACACTGTTAACTCTAGTGTACGTGAAGGTACCACTAGTACTGCAGTAACACGGTTAACTCTATTGTAATTGTAGAGTTCCACTAGTAATGCAGTAACACGGTTAACTCTAGAGTAAGTGTACGGTTCCACCAGTACTGCAGTAACATGGTTAACGCTAGTGTAAGTGTAGGATACCAATTGTACTGCAGTAACACAGTTAATTCTAGAGTAAGTGTAGGGTACCACGAGTACTGCAGTAACACAGTTAACTCTAGAGAAAGTATAGAGTACCACTAGTACTTCAGTAACATGGTTAACTCTAGTGTAAGCGTAGGGTACCACTAGTACTGCAGTAACAAGGTTAACTCTGTTGTAAGTATAGAGTACCACTAGTACTGCAGTAACACTGTTAACTCTAGTGTAAGTGTAGCATACCACTAGTACTGCAGTAACACAGTTAACTCTAGAGTAACTGTAGGGTACCATTAGTCCTGCATTACCACAGATAACTCTAGTGCAAGTTTAGGGCTATCACTAATACAAGAGATGTATAATATCCTCTAGTGTAATTGTAGGCTAACACTAGCATCACTGAAATAACGTCACCTCAAATGCAGGTACATGGGTTTCATTAGTACATGAGGCGCTCAGTCACCTCTAGAGTAAGTGTAGGGGTACCACTCGTACCGGGGGAGCATGATTCATAGAAACATAGAAACATAGAATCTAGGAGCAGGAGTAGGCCATTCGGCCCGTCGAGCCTGCTCCACCATTCAATACGATCATGGCTGATCATCCAAATCCAGTACCCTGTCCTTGCTTTAATCCCCACAGTACACATATCCCAACCTACCCCCATAACCCCACGTATTTAATTCCCCCTAACATATCCCATCCTATCCCCATAACCCCACATATTTAATCCCCCCCTAACACTAAGGGTCAATTTATCATAGCCAAATCAACCTAACCCGCACATTTTTGGACTGTGGGAGGAAACCGGAGCACCCGGAGGAAACCCACGCAGACACGGGGAGAATGCGCAAACTCCACACGGACAGTCACCCGAGGTCAGATTCGAACCCGGGTCCCTGGCGCTGTGAGGCACCAGTGCTAACCACTATGCCACCGTGATTCCCCTCTAGTGTAAGTGTAGGGGTATCACAGAATCACAGAATCCCCACAGTGCAGATAGAGGCCATTTCGGCCCATCGAGCCTGCACCGACACATATCCCACCTTATCCCCGTAACCCCACGTATTTAATCCCCCCTAACACTAAGGGTCAATTTATCATAGCCAAATCAACCTAACCCGCACATCTTTGGACTGCTACTACCGCTGAAATATGCTCACCTCTAGTGCCGGTGGAATATGCTCATCTGTCGTACTGAAAGTCTGGGACCATCACCAGTGCTGCAGGATTATGTTCACCACATGTTCTGGAGGAGTTGGGCACTTGCAGTGAGTAAAGGGAAGTATCAGGACGATGACTGTAAGGGTAGCTGCCTCCAGCAATCCTGTCGGAATAGAGACAGCACCAGTATTAGCAGATTGCACTGTCCATTTTTAAAGAATTGTTTTATTCTATCTGTTTTTTAAACTGCCCAATTAAAATTTCAGCTATTTCTCCTCCTGAAATATCAAACCAAAAAACTATTTAATTGAGTCTATTTGTGAAATGACTGTAGCTAAAGCTACTAATGATGAAAGCAGATTGACTCCCTGGATGATTGAAGTGAGCATATACATAGGGTTCCCTTCCCTTGCCTCAGCCGCACTGGGCAACGACTTTCAGCTCGGACAGACTTCACCCAATCTCACAGAAAATGGGGCAACTAACTATTCTGCTGATAAAAGAGATTTTCTACCCGATTCTCGCAGCGGTCGGTGTTCCCGGTGAGCTATTGTAATCTGCTTGTTGTTAATCGGTATTAATGGTTTCCCTGTTTTTCCTACTTGTTGGAAAAGGTGACGTGTTTCCCGCATGTTCGCATCACCCAGTCGGCAGTTGCCAGAACCTAAGGCGGGAGCCGCGTGTCCGCACTTTCCACTTTCCCTCAATCTGATAACCTTATTCGTGTTGCAATGATTTTTAAAGCGCCAACACAAGGATTTGAGCGGATTCCGGACCGTCTTGTCACCCTGTGCAGAGTGAGCGCTGCAGCACTTTATAAAATGTGTGGGGAGGTTTCCCAGATTAATACTAATCCTGTTCTCACACTGCTCCCTGTTGATCATCACTGAATGCAGTGAAATCCTCTCAACAGGTGGCTCCCTATGTATTGGAATTAGATAGTGGCACTTATGTTCTCTCCTCTTTCTTATAGCGAACTTAATGACGATTGTGATTCTCTCCCGAGGAAACTGCGGCCTTTCCAAATGTATCTCTGTCTACATGGTGGCCATGGCAACATCAGATCTACTGGTCATGATCATCAATGTAATCGTGTATTATATTTTCAGTTATCATTTTCCACTGTCATTCCTGTCCTACACTCCCGTGTGTCGGGTCATTCTATACACGGCTACTGTCACCTTCGATTTGTCTGTTTGGTTCACCGTCTCCTTCACATTTGACCGTTTTATAATTATCTGCTTCCAGAAGTTTAAAACAAAGTACTGCACAGAGAGAACCGCGGCCGCGGTTATAACAACAGTCTCTGTCCTCATCTTTATAAAGAACATCCCCCTTTTTTTTGCGTTCGAACCTGAACAAATAATTAACAAATTGCGGTGGGGCTGCCGGTCAAGTGTATCTTTTTATTCCTCACCTTTGGGTGTAGCGTGCTCCTGGTTTCACAGCATGTGGCGCCTTTGGCTCCCTTTCACTTTAATTGCCTTGTTTAATTCTTTGACAGTCAGACGTGTTTTAGTGGCCAGTAGAGCCCGCAGCGGACTCCGGGGTCGCAGCAGTGAGAGTCAGTGAGAGTCAGAGATGGAGAATCGAAGGAAATCCATCATTTTGCTCTTCACTATATCGGGCAGTTTTATACTGTTGTGGCTGACAGCCAACGTGAGTTTTGTATCTACCAGACTGACAAACACCAATTACTACCGGGGGGACCGCACAACCCCTGGATATATCGCACTGAAACCGGGGCGATGCTGCAGCATTTGAGTTCCTGTCCAAACACGTGTATTTATGCAGCTACTCAAAGAAGATTCAGAGAAGAGCTGAAGACGGTGCTGAAATCTCCCTGGACACTGATTGAGAGATTGGTTAAAAATGAATCAAAACCCATCTAGAGCTGCCTTTGGGACAGTAGAATTCAGTTTTACCTATTATTTTAGCTTAGACTCTGGCTCTCTCCTTCACTTCACCTGAGGAAGGAGCAATCGATAGCTCCGAAAGCTTGTGATTTCAAATAAAACTGTTGGACTATAACCTGGTGTTGTGCGACCTCTCAATTCTCTCCTTATGGCCAGCTAAAGATGGTTCTTGTAAAAAATCACAGGTATGCGATTATGTTGGGTCTTCCCTGTAGCATTTAGTGCCCTCATTTTCAGCAGGTTTCTACAATTCGTTGCCCGAGTGAATCCTGTCAAATAAAGACATTCCCTCTTCAACGGGATATGACAGTCGTTAGTGCCCTCATTTTCTGCAGGTTTCTACAATTCGTTGCCGGAGTGACTCCTGTCAAATAAGGACATTCCCTCTTCAGTTATACGATGCTCGACTCGTCGAGCGACAGTTCCGACGGGCCACAGCGTAAAATCGCATAGACCTCCTCAGAAGACGAACACGGGACACAACCAACAGAGTACCCTACATCATCCAGTACTTCCCCGGAGCGGAGAAACTACGCCATGTTCTTCGCAGCCTTCAACATGTCATCGATGACGACGAACACCTCGCTAAAGCCATCCCCACGCCTCCACTACTCGCCTTCAAACAGCCGCTTAACCTCAAAAGTACCATCGTTTGCAGCAAATTACCCAGCTTTCAGGAGAACAGCGACCACGACACCACACAACCCTGCCATGGCAACCTCTGCAAGACATGCCAGATCATCAACACAGATACCATCATCACACATGAGGACACTACCCACCAGGTACATGGTACATACTCATGTGACTCGGCCAACGTTGTCTACCTCATACGTTGCAGGAAAGGATGCATGGTACATCGACGAGACCATGCAGACACTGCGACAACGTATGAACGGACACCGCGCAACAATCGCCAGGCAGGAGTGTTACCTCCCAGTCGGGGAACACTTCAGCAGTCAAGGACATTCAGCCTCCGATCTTCGGGTAAGCGTTCTCCAAGGCGGCCTTCGAGACACACGACAACGCAAAATCATTGAGCAGAAACTGATAGCCAAGTAGCGCACCCATGAGGACGGCCTCAACCGGGATCTTGGGTTCATGTTATGCTACATGTAACCCCACCTGACGTAGAGTCATCCAGACTCGAGTCGTCGTTGGCTTGTTCACAGATGCGGCTGGACCTGCTGTGATTTCCAGTAAAAAAAGTAATAAGTTTAAAGTTTTTGGTTTTCCATACAGACTGCAGCATCTGCCACATTAGACCCCTTGTGACCCCACCTCATTGTCTTTGTTGTATTTTGCTATCGTCTTTGATGTAATGTCTTCCTGACTGACCTGGTTGGATTTGATTGCCCTGATTGTCTCTCTGCTGAGGTGTGATAAAGGGCAGTTAGAAAGATTAACTGTAGTCGTCTGGCATTGTTCTCTGCACAGGCATTGTTCTCTGTCTATATATACTGTGCCCATTTGTATTTCTTCACTTCACCTGACGAAGGAGCAGCGCTCGGAAAGCTTGTGATTTCAAATAAAGCTGTTGGACTATAACCTGGTGTTGTGCGACTTCTCAGTTTGAAAAGTGTCAGTGATGAAGAGAATTTTAATAGTGGATTACAATATTTGACCAGTGCTAGGACTGAAATGAAATGCTACCTTAAATTGACAGGAAAGGTCACCAGTTTTGGGGAAAGATTCGGTTATTTACAGCTCCTGGTGATTACCTTTTCTCGGAGGTTTGATGAAATGTTGCCCGGACTGATGTCAGTTGCAAAGGCCGCTTCATCCTTTCTCCTGGGAACAAGGAGCGGAGTCGCTGTCTCGCTCGCAGTGTTTCGATTTGTCACCATTGTTTGCAAGTTAGGTGTCATTTTTACCGTCGTTTAACTTGGAATTTTCTGGGGTCTCGATGAATGAGAAATAGTTGAAGGCTGCCCAGTGACATTAAAACAAAGTTGTCATTTGTTGCTACTAAATGTGTCATGGGGAATTTGACGGCTATTAACCTGCACCAACCACCCAGTAAATACTTAGAATTGATAATAACATTAATAATCGGGACATTTGAGGCAACCATCTGCTAACAATTCTCTCAGATATTGAGATGGAATAATCCGCTGCATGTGTTGGTGCCCAGAGGGTAACCTGTACTATCCTCTCCCCTTTTACCAACTGGCGATGTGCGGGAATCCCCAGTGCAAGGCTGTGTATTCGGAGCACCGTCCGGCACCACTGGGGACCTGGTTTTGAGAGCGTTGTTCCGTGCAGAGGCACTGACCCCGCCCACCCCCCAACCCTTAGTGCCGAAATTTGCTGAGCAGAAGACAAGGAGAGAGTTGTTCAAGTTACACCTCTTACGGTGCCTGTCTGTAATGGATTAGGGTCCACGAGAAGAAAGTAATCGAGCTTGAAGTTCGCTGAAGAGTTTATAATCATTACAGGATTCGACCTTGAATGGAATCTCTAAAGTGTTTGGTGGGACAATTTCAATATGATGAAAGAGTTTTTCGTGGTGTCTTCTCCCCTGCTATCCAAACTATGGTACATAACGACGGTGGAGGATATTCGTGGTGGGCAGAAAAGAGGCTTGTGTGAGGTTTTTATGGGAGGAGAAACCAGTCTTGGGTGCTTCCAATACCATCATTGAGTTTTATCACGAGGTAACATAGAGAGTGGATAAGGGCAGTGCAGCTGATGTTGTGCATATGGTTTCCAAAAGCCGTTTGATAAAGTACCACATAGCAGGCTTGTTAGAAAAAGTGATGCCCATGGGATAAAAGAGGCAGTAGCAGCATGGATACAAAATTGACTAAGGGATAGAAAACAGGGTTGTGGTAAATGGCTATTTTTCCAACTGGAGAGAGGTATACAGTGGCATTCCCCAAGGTTCAGTAAAAGGGCCACTGCTGATATACAATAATGACTTGGACTTGGGGGTATAGGGCACAATTTTGGAATTTGCAGATGACACGAAACTTGGATGTGTAGTGAACAGTGAGGAAGATGATAATAGACTTCAAGATGCCATAGACAGGCTGGTGGAATGGGCGGACACATGGCAGATGAAATTCAATGCAGAGAAGTGTGAGGTGATACATTTTGGTAGGAAGAACGGGCAGAGACAATACATACAGAATGGTACAATTTTAAAGTGGATGCAAGAACAGGGAGACCTGGGGGTGCTTGTGCACAAATCTTTGAAGGTGCCAGGACAGGTTAACAAAGCAGTTAATAAAGCATGTGGGATGATTGGCTTTATAAATAGAGGCAGAGAGTACAAAAGCCAGGAAGTTATGCTAAACTTATATAAAACACTAGTTCGGCCGCAGCTGGAGTTTTGTGTCCAATTCTGGGCACCACACTTTAAGAAGAACATTGGCTTTGGAGAGGGTACAGAAGGGATTTACTAGAATGTTACCAGGGATAATGGATTACAGTTACGTGGATAGACTGGAGAAGCTGAGGTTGTATTCACTACAGTGGAGAAGGCTAAGAGGAGATTTGAGAGAGGAGTTTAAAATCATGAAGGATTTTGATAGAGTAAATAAAGAGAAACTGTTTCCAATGGCTGAAGGGTCCATAACCAATAGGCACAGATTTAAAGTGATTAGCAAAAGAACCAGAGGCGACATGGGGATTTTTTTTTAGGCAATGAGTGGTTAGGATTTGGAATGCACTGCCTGATAGGGTGGTGGATACATATTGAATGATGTGAGCTGAAGCTCAGTTGGTAGCACCCTCGTCTCTCAGTCAGAATGTTGTGGGTTCAAGTCCCACTCCAGAGACTTGAGCACAAAAATCTAGGCTGACACTCCAGGGCAGTACTGAGGGTGTGCAGCACTGTCAGAGGTGCTGTCTTTCAGATGAGACATTAAACTCAGGCCCCGTCTGCTCTCTCAGGTGGGCGTAAAATACCCCATGGCACTATTTTGAAGAAGAGCAGGGAAGTTTTCTCCAGAGTCCTGGTCAATATTTATCCCTCAATCAACATCACTACCTGGTCATTGTCACATTGCTGGTTGTGAGATCTTGCTGTGCGCAAATTGGCTGCCGCGTTCCCTACATTACAACAGTGACTGCACTTCAAAAGGTATTTAATTGGCTGTAAAGTGCTTTGGGATGTCCGGTGGTCGTGAAGACGTGGGCAACACGGTGGCATAGTGGTTAGCACTGGTGCCTCACAGCGCCAGAGACCCGAGTTCGAATCTGACCTCGGGTGACTGTCTGTGTGGAGTTTGCACATTCTCCCCGTGTCTGCGTGGGTTTCCTCCGGGTGCTCCGGTTTCCTCCCACAGTCCAAAAATGTGCGGGTTAGGTTGATTTGGCTATGTTAAATTGACCCTTAGTGTTAGGGGGGGGGATTAAATATGTGGGGTTATGGGGATAGGATGGGATATGTTAGGGGGAATTAAATACGTGGGGTTACGGGGCTAGGGTGGAATATGTGTACTGTGGGGATTGGAGCAGGGACAGGGTACTGGATTTGAGTGATCAGCCATGATCGTGTTGAATGGTGGAGCAGGCTCGACGGGTCGAATGGCCTACTCCTGCTCCTAGATTCTATGTTTCTATGTTTCTAAATGCAAGTCTTTCTTTCATTTTCTTTTCAATAGTGGCTTTCAAAGGGAATTGGATAAATATTTTAAGGAGAGAAAAATGCAGAGATATGGGAAAAGTGCAGGGATGTGGGACTAACTGGATTTCTCTTCGAGAGTGAGCCTGCGCGGACCCGATGGGCAGAACAGCCTCCTTCTGTGCTGTACTATTCCATGATTCTATGATGGGAAGGAGAGAACAAGGCATGCTAATTTGGAAGACACTGATTTGAAGAAAAATCCTTTGGAATCAAATGGGTGAAGAGATTTCGTCAGATGTCAAATAACAGTTTTTGGAAGGATTGGTTTGAGAAATTTTTGAAACAAAGTGAGATGGGAGGACAGAGGATATTTAATGGAATACAATAATATGTTTTTGAAATATATTAATCATCTCCCCAAATTTTATAGGAGATTACAGAGATTCGGGCCCAATTCTTAAAAAGTGTGCAGTTCCTTCACAAGGGTGTTGACTCTGGGATTATATGTGTGAAAGATATATTATATGAGATGATTGCAGGTTGGTTGCCGGAGCCAGTCGTGACAGTCATGGTTGGGGAATAGGTTCAGGAGGTAGAGGAAGAAGCATTAGGGATTTTGAGAGCAATGCCACAGGATTGGATGGAAGAAATAAATGCGCAAATCACCAAAGGACGTAAAATCCATCCCGCTTTCCAAGCTTTCAGCTGGAGAATGATGATGAGTTGGTCCAATTAGAAAACGGCAATACTGCAATAGATTTGTGTGGGGTATTCAGGGAATGGAGATTCAAGACATCTGGTGGTCATGAGATTTGGCAGCGTATATACCCACAGCTGGAATTTTCAAGATTTGGAAAGGATTGTGGGAGAATTCGAAATGTCCAGAGTGGATTGAACTGGATTTTAAATTGGCCCACAACTGGATATTTACTGTTTTATGTAAAATGGGGCGAGTGGAAGCGGCAATCAGCCCAGTGTGTGGAACACAGGACGAGGCTCTGTCCCATTTACTGGTGTCATGTCCACAGTTAAATGATTTCAAGTACTAAATTCGACAGTTCGGTAAGGTTTGCTTGCTGAGTGGGGGCCGAAGTGAGGGGATGAAAATCCTATGGGACTCTATTTTGAGATGGGGTTTGCAGCAAAGTCTATCCGAATCTAGCGGAGTGGCGATTAATTTAATGCTCAGTGTGGCCAGATTATTGATTGGGCGAAGAGGGAATGCTCTGTTCATAAGTTGAGAAGAATAAGCATGAAAGAGTATTTCAAATTTAGAGTAAAAATGCATTATAAGGCTTTGTGGGATTATTATTCGGAAAAGAATTTAAAGATGACATTTTAACCAGCTTTTGAAGTTCAAGGGACAAAGAATTGTACTTTAATTTCTGAAGCTATTAAATGGTAATGGAAAGACTGTACAGGGGAACAGAATAGTGACGGTATTGTTACTGTCTTTAATGATGACTTTAATTTCTGTTGCTAAAACCTGGTAAAGGAATGATTTCATGGTACAAAGGAACGTTCACGATGTTGTAAATGTGTTTGCTGTTGAATAAATCCAATTAAAAAAGGCGCTGGATTAAGGCTCCAGTATCTTCTGGGGGCAAGGGTTCCAATCGCACCGCTGCCACAATTTGTACTGCTGCTTATTTTGGTGTCTTCACCAAAACACTTTTCTAAGCAGTGCGGTGCGCGGTATTGCTGTGCTCAGGGCAGGATTGTCGCAGCTCATGCGTGACGCCGTGATCCTATAGTGGTTAGTACTGTGCGTTGTGGTCACAGTAACCTCAGTTCTAATCCAAGGCACGGAATCGCTCGCTTTATTTAGTTTACCGTCTGTGACACCTGCTAATAGAAGGCAACAAGATATCAATGTTTACTACATGAGAAAATATGTTTTGTTGTTGGAAAAAACAATGTAATCCTTTTACATCCCGGGCTCTCACATGCCTGTGTTTGAGGCTCCGACATTCAAACTCGCCTCTTCTGTCTGCCACAATGAGTAGGCCTCCTTTACTTTCATGCCTCCATTTCATTGACACTTTCCTGCGGCCTTCTTTACTCTAGCATTCACTTTCACGTTCTTGCACCTTTAAGTTTGTTCCAATTCGACGGCTGTTCCCAGGAGACACATGTCCCATTCGCATCAATGTTCATTTGTGCCTTGAAACCATTTAGATATATGTTACCGCTCGACAGACAAGCTCTATGAAAACAGGGCTGGAATTCGGAAGGACCTAGGGCTGATTTTTCAACATATTTTCTTGGGGAATCTTGTGATACAGGGGCACGTGGTGCCGGCCTGGTGCAGTGGGAACGCTTTTTTTAGACAGGAGAAGAAGATCACCACTGGCGGTGTATGTGGAGCAAGTTCCAAACTTTCCGCCCGGGATCGGACTGGGTACTTTTGGCGTGTTCTGGCCGCGTCCTGGCTGAACTTTCCCTGTCACTCGAGGCCGCTAAGTCTCCGACTGCTCCTCAATCACCAACTCACACAGTTTGTAAATTCTAACCGGGGCAAGTGCCTCGCATATGACAGGAGGAGAAGGGGAGGCGGTGACATCGAACAAAATGTCAGAGCCACCAGAGCGCTTTGTGTATCTGAATCCCTAACTCCTTGGGCTCACTTTAAAGTTTCCCCAGCCAACCTTTATTTCCTCTCCTCATTCCTCCACCCAAGATGTGTCACGTCACATTTCACAGTATTAAGTGGCCATTATCTTTTTACATCTTATCACACTGACTTGGTGCTGGTGTCTGTTCCAAACATGGTCTTTACTGGATGGGACATTGACGGACTAATTGTTCCTATTTGTACACGAATTTCCAGCTGCTGGTCCGAACAGACAGGGATACTCGGGGCGGGTCACACCTCTTTTACGGGAGTTTTAGGTTGTTTCACGTTTTTGCACAATTGAGGCCCAATGAGGTTTTTTTTAAATCCTCAATGACTTACTTCACCCATCCTCCTCTCTCCAGGCGGGGGTTGTGGGCTTTGTTAGAGAGACCGTAT
Organism: Squalus acanthias; assembly: GCA_030390025.1. NCBI lineage: Eukaryota > Metazoa > Chordata > Chondrichthyes > Squaliformes > Squalidae > Squalus > Squalus acanthias. Next base: position 39,152,875 of record CM059433.1, on the reverse strand, counting down.
TGTCCAGGTGTCCAGGAAATGGCTCCAGACAAATCCCACTGCCAGTGAGACCCCTAATTGTAGGGTAAGGAGTGCGGGATAGACAAGAGGACAGAGTCACTAACTCGCGGAGACTTGGGCTGGGTGCTGAGTTTGTTCCAAGGACTGAAGACGATGATTTGATTCTGCCCACCGTTTAGCTGCAGGAATTTGACGCCGTTCGGCCATTCGGATGATTGCAACTTTCATTGAGAGTCGCACATTTCCCCGGGTGTCTGATTCACTCCACAGATGTTGACTGCTCCGCCGTGTGTTTCCAGCATTTTTTATGTTTATTTAGAGCTCGGATTTGGGGTGAGCCGGAGGAAGTCGGGATGATTTAGTGTAAGGAGCAAATCAACTGGGCCAAAAAATCACCTCCAGGCAAAGCCACAAAATATAGCTCTGCGTAAAGTGAAAACTAACGGGATGTCGATTTTCTCTTATTTCCGATTTACATTCTCGCCAGCTGTGTATAGAGACAAGTAACAATGTTTAAGGGATGTGGTGTGTTTAATGTTTGTGCAATAACTCTCTCACCCAGTGTGAGAAGTAAAGCACATTGCTGCTAATATGAACCTTGAACCCACGCCACTGCATAGCCGCTTGGCTCAGCAGCTTAAAGCTTGGCGTTCGATTCCCGTACAGTCTATCGGATGTTTATTTAGTTATTTTTCGGGTTTTGGTTAACTTTTAAAATCCATACATTACAAACACACAAACTCACGCAAAAACACGGGGAGTTTTTTTGAATAACATTCATTGATCCTGGGGCGGAGAAACACTTCTTTCTTTTTATTTGTCTTTCTTCCCTTTGCTGATAAACGTTTAACTCGGGGCCTGTTTCCATTTATGGTCCTCAGCAGTAACAGACAGGCAGAGCGTGTCTGACCGCCCAGTGATGTGTAAAAGGCATCAGTTTAGCACAAATGCACCAAATCAAATCTTCACCCGGCACAGAGAGAGACAGAAACAGAGAAAAGGCAGAGGGAAATAGTGAAGAAAGCTAAATGAAGACGGTAGAAATATTTCCCATCCTTGATTTCTCTCTGTTCTATCGCAACCCGTCATATGCCGGGTAAAAATGTCTGTGAGAAGGAATGCGATAATCGGACCTAAAGAAGGAGAAACAAAATAATTAAAACCTGCCGAAACCCGGGATTAAATCACATGTTCAGTCTACACTCTCCCAACTATTTCGGCTCCACAGCAAGTCGAATGTTGTCTCACTCTCTTGGAAGAAAATTTAACTCCTGGAGGAATCGCCCCTCCCGAACATTCCTCACTTGGGGCACTGGGACCTAACCAGAGCTCGATGGTCTGTGGCATCAGTGAGTCTATGACCGTCAATCACTCAATCGGGTCACGGTATAAGACAAGCGGTGGCGGGAAGGTGGGAGTGAGTGGAACAGCGAGGGGGGCGTCATTAGAGCGTAAAGAACGAAAGCATGAAAACATATTGGCAAGTAAAATCAAGGAAAACCGAAAGATATTTTATAAATACATAACGAGCAAGAGGATGACTAAAGAAAGAGTAGGGCCTGTTCCAGACCAGAAAGGTAACCGGTGTGTGGAGGCGGAAGACGTGGGTATGGCTCTTAAGGAATTCTTTTGCGTCTGTCTTCACAAAAGAGAGGGATGATGCAGACATTGTAGTTAAGGAGGGGGAGTGTGAAATATTAGATGAGATAAACATAGTGAGAGAGGAAATATTAAGGGGTTTAGCATCTTTGAAAATAGATAAATCGCCAGACCTGGATGAAATGTATCCCAGGCTGTTAAGGGAAGCAAGGGAGGAAATAACCGACAATCTGACCAACATTTTCCAATCCTCTGTGGCTGCAGGTGTGGTGCCAGAGAACTGGAGGACTGCTTGTGTCCATTGTACCATTGTTTAAAAAGGGAGAAAGGAGATAGACCAAATAATTACAGGCCAGTCAGCTTAATTCGCTGTGTGGTTGATAGTGAGGAAGAAAGCTGTAGACTACAGTAAGATATCAATGGACTGGTCAAGTGGGCAGATAAGTGGCGAATGGAATTCAATCCGGGGAAGTGTGAGGTAATGCATCTGTAGAAGGTTAACAAGGCAAGGGAATACACCATAAATAATAGTATACTGAAAAGTGTAGAGGAACATAGGGACCTTGGAGTGCATGTCCACAGATCCATGAAGGTAGCAGGACAGGTAGATAAGGTGGTTAAGAAGGCCTACAGGATACTTTCCTTTATTAGCTAAGGCATAGGATATAAGAGCAGGGAGGTTACGCTTGAACTGTATAAAACACTAGCTAGGCCACAACTAGAGTACTGCGTACATTTCTGGTCACCATATTACAGGAAAGATGTGCTTGCACTAGAGAGGGTACAGAGGAGATTTACAAGGATGTTGCCAGGACTGGAGAATTTTTCTATGAGGAAAGATTGGATAGGCTGGGGTTGTTTTTTTGGAATAGAAGAGGCTGAGGGAGACTTAATTGAGGTGCATAAAATTATGAGGGGCCTAGCTGGAATGGATAGGAAGAACCGATTTCCCTTAGCAGAGAGGTCAATAATTAGGGGGAATGGGTTTAAACATGGATGAGAGGGGAGTAGAAGAGAACCTTTTTTCACCCAGAGCGGGGCAGGTGGCAGGAACTCACTGCCTGTAAGGGTGGTAGAGGGAAAAACCCTCATCGCATTTTAAAAGTACTTGGATATGCACTTGAAGTGCTGTAACCTATCAGGCTATGGGCCAAAAGTTGAAAAGTGGGATAAGGCTGGATAGCTCTTTTTCGGCCTGCACAGTCACGACAGGCCGAATGGCCTCCTTCTGCACCACAAATTTCTATGATTCTAAAAATGGAGCTTGGATCTTGCTAGAAACATGCAGGGCCACTATGATCTAAGGCCTCCCCTCCCTGAGGTTCTCTCTGAATGACTATCCCCGCCTCCGAGTTGAGCCTTTTCCCACACGCTAAACACCCTGTCTCCACCCCCTCCCACTCTGTCAGATATCTGAGTCTCCCCACTTGAACTGGGCGCCTCCCCTTGAGTTACGGATCAGCCCCCACCGTGAGCAGCCGCCGCTCCCTCAAGCTAATCAGAGATAACAACAGCCATCTATATATTTCTAACACCTCTCCCGTTTCCTCCATGACTTTTGTGCTGTCAGACTGTTTGGTCAACATTTAATCTTCGGTGAGATCCCATTTCCTGCAGTTGAACATTGGAAAAGCCAAACCCATCTTCTTCGGCCTCAACCACAAATTCTGTATCTTTGCCAATGATTCTGTTCCCCTCCCCAATCATTGCCTCAGGCAAACCTGGTTACCTATTCGACCCTCAGCTGAGCTAACGAAACTATGCAATCTCCATCATAAAGACCACAAAATTACGCTGCCATCACACCGCTCATTTTGATCCCTACATCAGTCTATTGGCTGCTGAAACTCTCATCCATGCCTTTGTCACCTCCAGACTCGACTATTGCAATGATCCCCTAAGTGACGTCCCATCTCCATGCTCTGTAGCCTTCAGCTCATCCAAACTCTGTTGCTCAAATCCTATCCCCCACACAGCCACACTCGCTCATCACTGCTCTCCTTGCTCATATATATCGGCTCCCCGTCCCCAACACCTCAAGTTCATCCTCATTTCAATTTCTCAATGGCCTCAACCCTATCTATCGCTGTAAGATCCTACAGCCCGACAACCCACTCACAGCTCCACCCCCCTCGCCGATATTTTCACGTTGTCAGCTGTGGCTCATTTGTCCTAATCTCGCCTCTGAGTCAGAAGGTCATGGGTTCACAGTCGCATTCCAGAGATATAAAGACAAAATCTCTGCTGCCACTCCAGTGCAGTGCTAATGGAGTGCTGCACCATCGGAGTTACTGGCCCAGAAATTTGACTCGGAGGCTTGCCGCGGGGTAAGGATCGCGCGCGATATCACACTCCGCGCCGGCCGTTGTGTTTTGGGCCCACAGGAACTTCGGGTCCTGGGCCTCTCCCTAGTGCCGGCGCGCAGTGTGTGCGTGTCCCAGGGGCGCAGTTAGTGGGCCATGGAGAGCCAATGGCAGGAGACCTGTCAAATTTGTGAATTGAAAGAGACCCCAAAAGAACAGCTAAACCTCAAATAATTTTTTTTTAAAACCATCACATTAATAAAATAACTATAGTTAAATAAATTAACCACTTTAAACAAAAATTAAAATTTTTGAAAAAATTTAAAACTTTTTTAAAAGTTATAAAAATAAACTTACCTTTCTTTAAAGTCTCCAAAAAAGATAAACCTGTTGAAAAAAATTAAAAATTATACTTAATTAACTACTTACCTTGTTCAAAAGGGGTCTTACGCCTCCTTTTTTCTTGTGTAAAATCTTCCATACGCGTTGAAACCTGAAAAAAAACCTAAGTGTGCTGCGAGCGCACAGCCTGTAGTGCGCACGCGGTTCACCTAGGAACCGCCCCCTACGCCATACCGGAAGTGCCGGTTTCCCGCGCATGCGCAGTGCATGCAGGAAACCGGCACTTCGGGACTGAATACAGGTGAGTAAGCAGCGGGTACTCTCCCGTATTCGGCGGAATTTTGGGGCCATTGTTTTTCAGATGAGCCGTTAAACCGAACCCGTCTGCCCACTCAGGTGACTGTAAAAGATCCCATGGCACTGTTCAGAAGAAGAGCAGGGGAGTTCTCCCCGTGTCCTGGGCCCATATTTATCTCTTAACTAACATCACTAAAACATATCTGATCATTATCTCATTGCTGTTAGTGGGTCCTTACTACGCGCAAACTGGCTGCCCTTTCCAACATTCTGAAAGTGACTACACTTCAAAAATACTTAATTCGCTGCGAAACAAATTTCGACGTCCCGAGGTCCTAAAAGGCGCCAAATAATTGGAAGTTCTTTCTTCCTTTCCATTCCGCCGACTCTGGCCTCTGTGCTTCCCTTAGCGCCACCATTGGAGGTGGTGCTTTCAGCTGCGTAAACCCCAGATCTTTCTCTAAATCCATCCTCCTCTGCAGCTCCATTTGTTCTACAAAGACCCTCATTAAAATCCATTCTAGGAGCAAGCTTTAGATTACCGATTCTAATAATATCAATCTTTGACCCAACGCCCATTCCAGTCTGATTATCCAAATGTGATGCATCTTGCCCTGCTTTTTTCTACTTTAAAGGCGCTATTTGAATGAATGTTGTTAAAAGCCAGATATTATTGTTAGTTGCGGAGGCACCACTCAGGCTTATGAGACAGTTGGGGTGACTTTGTGCGCGAGGTTCCCGTTCGTCTGCCGTAACTTCAGTGGACCGTCTTCAGAAACCTCAGGAAATGGTGCAAATGTTTTCCGCAGTTTCGGAGGACGATGGGGAGATGCGCCGCGCAAATTGTACAGAGTTACATAGAATGTTCAGCACAGAAACAGGCCATTTGGCCCAACTGGTCCATGCTGGTGTTTATGCTCCACATGAGCCAACTCCCACCCATCTTCATCTCATCCTATTCGCACAACCTTCTATTCCTTTCTCCCTCATGTACTTATCTAGATTCCCCTTAAATATATCTATACTATTCTCCTCAACTACTTCTTGTGGTAGCAAGTTCCACATTATTCCCACTCTTTGGGTAAAGGGATTTCTCCTGGATTCCCTATTGGAATTATTGGTGACTATTTTATATTGATGACGCCTAATTTTGGACTCCCCCACAAGTGGAAACACTTTCTCTAAGAAAAGAGCCCCAGCCTGTTCAGTCTTTCCTGATAAGTATAACCACTTAATTGATAACCAATGAAGGTACTTCTGGGAACTTTATTAGACACGGGGATTAAGGAAAACAGTGAGAATAGTAGCTAGAAAGTACTATAGAATAAACGGTGAGGAAAGAAGAGAGACAAAGTAAGGAGTAGGAATGGGAGATGGTGAGGTCATGAGCAAGAGTTCCTTGATCACCTGATAAACTTATTCATGTTGCAATGATTTTTAAAACGCCAACACAAGGATTTGAGCAGATTTCCGGACCGCCTTGTCACCCTGTGCAGAGTGAGCGCTGCAGCACTTTATAAAATGTGTGGGGAGGTTTCCCAGATAATGGCTCCAATACTAATCCTGTTCTCACACTGCTCCCTGTTGATCATCACTGAATGCAGTGAAATCCTCTCAACAGGTGGCTCCCTATGTATTGGAATTAGATAGTGGCACTTATGTTCTCTCCTCTTTCTTACAGCGAACTTAATGACGATTGTGATTCTCTCCCGAGGAAACTGCGGCCTTTCCAAATGTATCTCTGTCTACATGGTGGCCATGGCAACATCAGATCTACTGGTCATGATCATCAATGTAATAGTGTATTATATTTTCAGTTATCATTTTCCACTGTCATTCCTGTCCCACACTCCCGTGTGTCGGGTCATTCTATACATGGCTACTGTCATGTCTGTTTGGTTCACCGTCTCCTTAACGTTTGACCGTTTTAAAGTTATCTGCTACCAGAAGTTTAAAACAAAGTACTGCACAGAGCGAACCGCGGCCGCGGTTATAACAACAGTCTCTGTCCTCATCTTTATAAAGAACATTCCCGTTTTTTTGCGTTCGAACCTGAACAAATAATTAACAAATTGCGGTGGGGCTGCCGGTCAAGTGTATCTTTTTTTCCCTCACCTCTGGGTGTAGCGTGTAGAGGAGAGAACATAAGTTTCACAGCATCTGGCGCCTTTGGCTCCCTTTCACTTTAATTGCCTTGTTTAATTCTTTGACAGTCAGACGTGTTTTAGTGGCCAGTAGAGCCCGCAGCGGACTCCGGGGTCGCAGCAGTGAGAGTCAGTGTGATCCAGAGATGGAGAACCGCAGGAAATCCGTCATTTTACTCTTCACTATATCGGGCAGTTTTATACTGTTGTGGCTGACAGCCACCGTTTGTTTTGTATCTACAAGTCTGACAAACACCACTTACTACCGGGGGGACCGCACAACCCCTGGATATATCGCCACTGAAACCGGGGCGATGCTGAAGTATTTGAGTTCCTGTCCAAACACCTGTATTTATGCAGCTACTCAAAGAAGATTCAGAGAAGAGCTGAAGACGGTGCTGAAATCTCCCTGGACACTGATTGAGAGATTGGTTAAAAATGAATCAAAACCCATGTAGAGCTGCCTTTGGGACAGTAGAATTCAGTTTCAGCTTCTATTGTAGCTTAGACTCTGGCTCTCTCCTTATGGCCAGCTAAAGATGGTTCTTGTAAAAAATCACAGGTTTGCGGGGTTCTCCTTGTAGCATTTAGTGCCCTCATTGTCTGCAGGTTTCTACAGTTCGTTGACCGAGTGACTCCTGTTAAATCAGGACATTCCCTCTTCAGTGTGAGAAGTGCCAATGATGAAGTGAATTTCAATAGTGGATTACAATATTTGACCAATGGATTAATTATCTGACAGTGCGAGGACTGAAATTAAATTCTACCTTAAATTGACAGGCAAGGTCACCAGTCATGGGGAAATATTCGTTTGTTTAAAGCTCCTGGTGATACCTTTTCACGGAGATTTGATGAAATGTTGCCCGGACTGATGTCAGTTGCCGGGGTTGATCTCCACTTTCAGCCAAAGTGTAAAAATCGCGAAAGCGAGGCGGCAGCTTAAATTGAAATAAAAATCAGGAGAGATGTAAAACGTGCTTCCGACTTACAATTAGTACCATTTTACACTATTGCACAAAGACAACATCTGCCCCATACTTTGCAGAGAAGTGGGGTGAAATTTAACTTCAGCGGTTGTGGGGGTGGGGGAGCAAATGGTAGAGGATCGACCGCCCATTATCCACACTCTTGGGTTTATAAGATGGTCCTTCATCCTTTGTAGAACTTCAAGGATCAGGAAACTCCGAGACCTCTGATTAATATGCTTTATTGAACAAATCATTGATACACCCACTGCGGGCACAGCTCAGGAGCCTGGTAGTGAAAGACATTCATGTGTAACGGGCTCATCTGGTGTTGTAAGTGAATCATCTTAAAGGCTCAGATAGACTAAGAAAGATTAGGGGCAAGTGCATGAGGTGATCCGGTGTGTTGTACCTTTACAGGGATAATTATCTCTCAATCGTGACGCTATTACGTCAGCACGTCCTATGAAAGTCTAATGAATGAGGAATGCGTTTACTTTAGACGTCACCATATCAAGCGATGTTCCGACCTCCTTTTTCCAACCATGCCCGCGCAATACCACCGATGGCAGTTCATTGTTAAAATCAAAAATCACAGACGCATAGAATGACACAGCACAGAAGAAGGTCATGCGGCCCGTTGTGGCCATTGAAAGAGCTTTCTAATTCGTCCCATTCCCACAGCCCTGTATTTTTTCCCTTTAAGTATTTATCCAATTAACTTTGAAAATTTACTGCTGAATCAGCTTCCACCTTCCTTTCAGGCAGTGCATTACAGATCGCAACAACTCGCTACATAATTTTATCCTCATGTGGCCTCTGGTTCTTTTGCCAAGCGCCTTAAATCTGTGTCCTTTGGTTATGGGCCCTGCTGCCACTGGAAATTGTTTCTCCTTATTTACTCTATCAAAACCATTCATGACTTTAAACACCTCTATCAAAATCTCTTAACCTTCTCTGCTCTGAGGACAAAAATCCCAGATTCTCCAGTCTCCCCCCGTAATTTAATTCCCACATCCCTGGAACCATTCTAGTAAATCTCTGCACATTTCTATGTGTTAAATTTCATCTGCAATGTGTCTGCCCATTTCACCAGTCTATGTCTTCCTGAAGTCAATTACTTGCCTCCTCATGTTTTATCACATTTCCGAGTTTCAATTTATCTGAAAACTTTGAACTTATGCTCTATATGCCCAGACCAGGTCAGTAACATATATATCAGAAAGAGCAGTGGTGCTAATACCCCTGGGGAACACCACTGTATACGTTCCTCCAGTCTGAAGAACAACCGTTCACCACTGCTGTGTTTTCTGTCCCTTAGACAATTTCTTATCCACGCTGCTTCTCTCTGTTTAATCCCATGGGCTTTAATTTTGATGACAAGTCTATTATGTGGTACTTTTCACCCTTTTAATCAATTTTTTGGTCATCCTTTGCTGTTGCCATAGCTCTCCCAATCCTCAGGCTTACCACTATTCTTTGCAACATCCTAAGCCTCTTTTAATCTAATACTTTCCTTAATTCTTTAGTTAGCCACAGATGGATCATTTTTCCCATGGAATTTTTTATTTCTGAATGGAATGTATACTCATTGAGAATTTTGGAATATTTCTTTAAATATTTGCCACTGCTTATCTACCATCATGCCTTTTAATCAAACTCCCCAATCTACCTTAGCTAACTCACCCCTCATACCTATGTAATTGGCTTTATCTACGTTTAAGACTCTCGTTTCGGACTGAAGTATTTCACTCTGAAACTCAATGTGAAATGTTATCATATTATGATCACTCTTCCCAAGGGATCCTTTAATATGTGATTACTAATTAACCCGGTCTAATTACACATTACACGATCTAAAATAGCCTATTCACTGGTTGGTTGAAGGGATATATACATAGCCCTCTCGGTTACTTCATCAAAGAACTCGGTCAAGCTGGTCAAAAATGATTTGCCTTCAACAAATCTACACTGACTTTCATTTATTAAACATAATTTTCCAAATGCTGTTAAGTAATCAACCTCCTTCCTTCTATGGTTCTCAACAACATGTTTCGAGTAAGTATGAGACACATGATAGTGGAGTATATTGAACAGACTTTATTGATATACAGCACAGTGATCGGCCTAACTGTATACAGAGAGAGCAGCTTTTCGGTTTCTGTATCTTTTGAGCTCTCTGAAGAACCTTTGAAACCGGTGCTCCTTTATACACCATATTTTGCCTACATCAAAGGTATCATGATGTATCTAATCCCAAATCATTTGAAGACAGTCTATTCATATAAACATTTGTTATTGTTTTCTCCAAAGCTACTTTTCTCAAACAAGACTTCCTGACTAACTGTTCTTAACCCATTTGAAGAACAGGCTTTATCAACTGTTATCTTTTTACATGGCAGTTAATAAATAGTCTACCTATGTTTATTACCCAAGCCCCTAAAGTTAGATCTTAGTGATTCATGGCTGACATCATTACTCTCAAGTATTCCTTTGCACAAGCACTTTACAAATCAGAAGACAAGCTATGCATCCATCTCACGACACTTCAAAGCCATCCTGTTTATCTTGGAAAACCTGTTTCTCCAAGATACAAAGAAGTTCGACTATTAACACTTACTACCCCAATTTATCCAACATACATCTCTCCTGCATGTCCAAGAAATGCCAATTAATTTTGCCCTGGATTATTATCTCAAAAGTTCCCCCACCACTGGTGTTTGCCTGACTGGTCTTTTATTTATCCTTCTCACCTTTTTTGAACAGAGGTGTAACATTTTCAATCCTCCCATCCACTGGCATCATATTCATATCTATGGAGTATTGAAAGATTGTGGTCAGAGCCTCTACAATTTCCATCATTACTTCCCTCAGTAACCTAGAATTCATCCTATCTGGACCGGGTGACTTTCTACTTTGAGCACTGCCAATCATGTAAGTCGCTCCTCCTTATCTATTTTCATTCTATCCAATTTCTCTACATTCTCATTTATTGTGACATTGGCAGCATCCTCTTCTCTAGTGAAGACTGTGAAAAATATTCATTCAGTAGCTCAGCCATGCCCTCTGCCTCCACAAGAAGATTTCCTTGTTTGTCCCTAATCGGTCCCAAGTTTTCTTTGCCTGCGTTTTTACTATATATATTTTTATTAAAAAACTTTTGGATTCCCTTTTATGTTAGCCATTAATCTATTCTCATACTCTCTCATTGCCACTCTTATTAACTTTTTTAAGATCTCCTCTGCACTTTCTGTATTCAGCATGGTTTTCTGCTGTATTATGAAGTTTGCATTTTTCATAAGCCTCCTATTTTTGTTTCATTTTAATCTCTGTATCTTTAGTCATCCAGGGAGCTCTAGATTTGGATGCCCTCCCTTTCCATCTCTTGGGAATGTGTCTAGTCTGTACCATAATCATCTCCTCTTTGAAGGCCTCCCATTGTTCAATTACTGTTTCGCCGACCAATTGTTGGTTCTAATCCACCTGGGCCACATCCCCTTTAAAATCACTGAAGTTAGACCTCAGCCATTTTAGTATTTCTGCACTGGATTGTTCCTTAACCTTTTCTATAACTATTCTAAACTGATAATAGGCTCCATGTCATTAACCTGATGGTTTAAATATTATGATCACTGTTCCCCAAATTCTCCACCACTGAAACATGCTCCACTTTCCATTTGCCCTTCATTCCCCAGATCCAACACTGCTTCCATCTTCATTGGGCTGAAAACAAACTGATCAATAAAGTTCTCTTGTACACGTTTCAGGAATCCGCCCCCCCCCCCCACCCCCCGCACTTTTCCCTTTACACTGTTCCTATTCAAGTCTATATTAGGACAATTGAAATCCCCCATTATCATTACTGTCTAGTTGTTACATAGTTATATAATTTGCTTGCAAATTTGCTCCTCTATCTCCTTCCTACTATTTTGTGGCATATATTATACAGCTAGTTGTATTATAGCTCCTCTATTTTTCCATAATTCTAACCAAATAGATTCCGTCTTTGACCCCGCAACTATATCATCCCTTTCCAGTGGTATAATAGTTTATTTGATCAATACTGCCACCCCTTTCTTTTTTCCTTCCCTATCTTTCCTGAATACACTGAGCCAGAAATATTAAGTTCCCAATCCTCCCCTTCTTTGAGCCAGGTCTCTGTTATTGCCACTATATAATTGCCCCATGTGACGACTTGTGCCTGCAGCTCAACCACCTTCTTTACCACGCTACGAGCATTGTATATACATTCCAAACTCATCTTAAACTGCCTCGCATTTGACTCCTGTCTGATCACTCCTATTCTTTACACTTGTGCTAATTGTCTCTCCCAGTCCTCTGTGCACCTTGTTTCTCCTCTCTAATGCATCATTCGGGTGCATATTCCCCTGCCAATTAGTTAAACCTCCCTCACAGCACTGGTTAACCTCCAGCGAGGATATTCCCAGCTGTGTTGAGGTGTGGCCCGTCCATTGTGAACAGGTTCAAAAAGCCCCAGTATTGGTCCCAATGTTGTTATGTTTTACACTCGTAACCACGGCTTTCAGACCTGGCCTACACTCTTCTTATCTCTTCCTGATGTATTCCACAGTGAGCTATATTCATGCATTACAATCCCTTCTTTTATCCAAATTATTTGGCAATATGCCCATAATTTAACATTTTACTTTCCTTTGCCAGCTCTTCCCACAGATTTTTATTGAGTACTGCCTGAAACAGCATTCAGGCACTTACCTAGTCCTGATAAAGTCTTACAACTAGTACATATTCAGCTTAATATGTATATATGACCATGGCTATTCCAACTTGTGTACCTGTTCTTATTGGTCCGAAAATTAGACCTAATACGCGAGAGTACGCACTGTGTACTCTCGCGTATTAGGTCACGAATTGCCGGTTTCCTGCATGCACTGCGCATGCACGGGAAACCGGCACTTCGTGAATTACAAAGGGGGCGGTTCGTAAGTGAACCGCGTGCGCGCTACAGGTTGTGCGCACGCAGTGCACTTAGTTTTTTTTTCAGGTTTGAACGCGCAGGTAAGTGGTGAAGATTTTACACATAAAGAAAGCAGGCGTAGGACCCCTTTTTAACAAGGTAAGTAGTTAATTAAGTGTTATTTAAAAAAAATTTCAACAGGTTTATCTTTTTTAGAGACTTTAAAGAAAGGTAAGTTTATTTTTATAACTTTTAAAAAGATTTTAAATTTTTTCAAAAATGTAATTTTTTGTTTAAAGTGGTTAATTTATTTAACTATAGTTATTTTATTAATGTGATGGCTTTTTTAAAAATTTAATTGAGGTTTAGCTGTTCTTTTGGGGGCTTGTAGTATTCATAGCTTTGACAGCCCTTGCTGTCAAAACTATGAATGAAAGATGGTGTGCTGCCATTGGCTCTAACCGAATCACGTGATCCCAGAGCTCGCACGAACTAATTGCGCCTCTGGGACACGCAAGCACTGCACGGTTGCAACAGGGAGAGGCCCTGAAACTAAAGTTCGTGTGGGCCCCAAACAAAAAGGTAGGCGCGGAGTGCGATATCGCGGGGAATCTTTACCCCCGCGGGAACCATCGATGTTTAATTTCTGGGCCAATATAAACTTTTAAAAGTGTTTGATAAAGTGTGGCATAATATATTTGTTATCAACATTTCAGTATTAAAGGAGTAGTGGCAGCGTGGATAAAGATTTGGCTATCGTACAGAAAGCAGAGCGTGCTGGTGAACGGTTGCTTTTTTTATTCATTCATGGGATGTGGGCGTCGCTGGCAAGGCCAGCCTGTATTGCCCATCCCTAATTGCCCTTGAGAAGGTAATGGTGAGCCACTTTCTTGAACTTCTGCAGTCAGTGTGCTGAAGGTACTCCCATTGTGCTGTTAGTGAGGTAGTTCAAGGATTATGACCCACCGACGATAAAGGAACGGCAATATATTTCCAAGTCAGGATGGTGGGTGACTTGAAGGGGAATTGGAGGTGGTGGTGTTCCCATGCACCTGATGCCCTTGTCCTTCTAGGTGGTAGATGTTACGGGTTTGGGAGGTGCTGTCGAAGGAGCCTTGGTGAGTTGCTGCAGTGCATCTTGTAGATGGTACACACTGCAGCTACGGTACGCCAGTGGTGGAGAGAGTGAATGTTCAAGGTGATTGATGGGGTGCCAATCAAGTGGGCTTCTTTGTCCTGGATGGTGTCGAGCTTATTGAGTGTTGGTGGAGATGCACTCATCCAGTCAAGTGAAGAGTATTCCATTTCAACTCCTGAATTGTGCCTTTTATATGGTGGAAATGCTTTGGGGGTCAGGAGTTGAGTCACTCGCCACAAAATAGCCAGCCTCTGATCTGCTATTCTAGCCACAGTATTTATGTGGCTGATCTAGCTGAGTTTCTGGTTAATGGGGACCCCCAGAATGTTGATTTTGTGGGATTCGATGATGGTAATGCCATTGAATGTAAAGGGGAAGTGGTTAGACTTTCTCTTGTTGGAGATGGTCATTGCCTGGCTTTAATATGACATGAATGTTAATGCCACTTATCAGCCCAAGCCTGAATGTTGTCCAGTTCTTGCTGCATGTGGGCATGGACTGCTTCATTATCTGAGGAGTTGCGATCAATAGCGAACATCCCCACTTCTGACCTTAGGATGGAAGGAAGGCCATTGATGAAGCAACTGAAGATGATTGGGCCTAGGACATTGCCCTGAGGAACTCCAGCAGTGAAGTACTGAGGCTGAGATCATTGACCTTCAAATACTACAACTATCTTCCTCTGGTGTTGCGTATGACTCCGCTTAAGTGTAGGGCAACACTAGAACTGCAGTAACATGGTTACCTCTAGTGTAAGTGTATGGTACCACTAGTACAGCAACAACACGTTTAACTCTAGTGTAAGTGTAGAGTACCAGTAGTACTGCAGTGACATGGTTAACTCTCGTGTAAGTGTAGGGTACCACTAGTACTGCAGTAACACATTTAAATCTAGTGTGAGTGTAGGGTACCACTAGTACTGCAGTAACACATTTAAATCTAGTGTAAATGTAGGGTACCACTAGTACTGCAGTAACACAGTTAACTCTAGTGTAAGTCTAGGGTACCACGAGTACTGCAGTAACACGGTTAGCTCTAGTGTATGTGTTGGGTACCACTAGTACAGCAGTAACAAGGTTAACTCTAGTGTAACTCTAATGTACCACTAGTACTGCAGTAACACGGTTAACTCTAGTGTAAGCGTAGCATACCACTAGTACTGCAGTAACACGGTTAACTCTAGTGTAAGTGTAGGGTACCAATATCTCAGGAGTAACATGGTGATCTCAAGTTTTAGAGTAAGGGGACCACTATTACCCAAGGACCACGGCCACCTCTGATGTAAGTGTTGGGTACCACTAGTCCCACAGTAACACGGAAAAATCGACAGCAAGTTTCGGTTTATCACTAATAGAAGAGACGTACCCACTCGTGAAATTGTAGGGTAACACTAGCACCACTGGAGTAAGGTCACCTCCAGTGAGGTGCATGGATTTCATTAGTACAGGAGGCGCACAGTCACAGTTAGAGTAAGTGTAGCGGTCCCACGAGTACCGGTGGGATATGCTCAACACTAGTCTAAGTGTAGGACTACCTCTAGTACCGGGGGAGCATGGTCACCTCTAGTGGAAGTGTAGGGGTACCACTACAACCGCTAAAATATGCTCACCACTAGTGTAATAGTACGGTACCACTAGTGCCGGTGTAATGTGCCTAAAGTGTAGTGTAATTGTACGGTACCACTAGTGCCGGTGGAATATGCTCATCTGCAATATTGAAAGTCTGGGATCATCACCAGTGCTGCAGGATTATGTTCGCCACATGTTCTGGAGAAGTTGGGCAATAGGAGTGTGTCAAGGGATGGGTCAGGACGATGGCTGCACGGGTAGCTGCCTCCAGCATTCCTGTCGGAATAGAGACAGCACCAGTATTGGCAGATTGTACTCTCCATTTTTAAGGAATTGTTTATTGTATCTGTTTTTTTAAACTGCCCAATTAAAATTTTAACTATTTCTCCTCCTGAAATATCAAACCAAAAAAAAAACAATTTAATTGAGTCTATTTGTGAAATGACTGTAGCTAATGCTACTAATGATGTAACCAGATTGGCTCCCTGGATGATTGAAGTGTGCATATATATAGTGTTCCCTTCCCTTGCCTCAGCAGCGCTAATCAAAGACTTTCAGCTCGGACAGACTTCACCCATTCTCACAGAAAATGGGGCAACTAACTATTTTGCTGATAAAAGAGATTTTCTACCCGATTCTCGCAGCGGTCGGTGTCCCCGGTGAGCTATTGTAACCTGTTTGTTGTTAATCGGTATTAATGTTCTCCCTGTTGTTCCTGCTTGTTGGATAAGGTAACGTGTTTCCCGCATGTCCGCATCACCCGGAACCTAGGCGGGAGCCGCGTGACCGCACTTTCCACTTTCCCTCAATCCGATAACCTTATTCATGTTGCAATGATTTTTAAAGCGCCAACACAAGGATTTGAGCGGATTCCGGACCGCCTTGTAACCCTGTGCAGAGTGAGCGCTGCAGCACTTTATCAAAATGTGTGGGGAGGTTTCCCAGATAATGGGCTGGATTTTGATATTGGGGCGGGTTTGGGTTGTGTCATCCACTTTTCCTGTTATCCACCCGACTGCAATTGGATGTGGGAGATTGATGCAATTTTCACCTAATTGGGCAATTGAGTTCCAGCATGTGGGAACCCCTGAACCAATTAGTGTTTTCAGTCTGAAAGTCGCCTTTGATGATGTCATCATTGCTGCTGCATTGAAGGTCTTCAAAGACTGCCTGGCCTTTGCTGTGAGAGGACCTGCAAAATGAGCAGCAGCAGCCCTAAGTCTACTCCCAGATATTTTTTAACCACCACTCCCAGATATGTCTCCTCTCTATCCATCCATATATACATCCATCTGCATAGCCATCCATATATGCATCCCCATAGCCAGCCAGCCAGCCAGCCAGCCAGCATCAACTATCCATATCCGGCCATCCAGCCAACCAGCCAGTGTCAACTATCCATATCCAAATGTGCTTCCGCCAGGTTTCACAATCGTGGTTCAGAACAGGCGTGCTTCATGTAGAACAAGGGTTAAAATCACAAACGCCTTTCAAATTAGTGCTTGTTAAGGGCCTTAACAGCCTATCCCACCTCTTAAAGACGGGACGGAGTCGGGACCAGCAGACACGATTTAATGAAAATTGCGTGGAGGCGGGATGCAGGCGGACTTCTGCCCACCCACCAGTTTTTGCAATTTTAACCCCCCACACGCCTCCATACCCGCCTCCACGGGTCAATGAAAATCCAGCCCAATGGCTTCAATACTAATCCTGTTCTCACACTGCTCCCTGTTGATCATCACTGAATGCAGGAAAATCCTCTCAACAGGTGGCTCCCTATGTATTGGAATTAGATAGTGGCACTTATGTTCTCTCCTCTTTCTTACAGCGAACTTAATGACGATTGTGATTCTCTCCCGAGGAAACTGCGGCCTTTCCAAATGTATCTCTGTCTACATGGTGGCCATGGCAACAGCAGATCTTTTGGTCATGATCATCAATGTAATAGTGTATTATATTTTCAGTTATCATTTTCCACTGTCATTCCTGTCCCACACTCCCGTGTGTCGGGTCATTCTATACACGGCAAATGTCATCCTCGATTTGTCTGTTTGGTTCACCGTCTCCTTCACATTTGACCGTTTTATAATTATCTGCTACCAGAAATTTAAAACAAAGTACTGCACAGAGAGAACCGCGTCCGCGGTTATAGCAACAGTCTCTGTCCTCATCTTTATAAAGAACATCCCATTTTTTTTTGCATATGAACCAGAACAAATAATTAACAAATTGCGGTGGGGCTGCCGGTCAAGTGTATCATTTTTTTCCTCACCTCTGGGTGTAGCGTGCTCCTGGTTTCACAGCATCTGGCGCCTTTGGCTCCCTTTCACTTTAATTGCCTTGTTTAATGCTTTGACAGTCAGACGTGTTTTAGTGGCCAGTAGAGCCCGCAGCGGACTCCGGGGTCGCAGCAGTGAGAGTCAGTGTGATCCAGAGATGGAGAATCGAAGGAAATCCATCATTTTACTCTTCACTATATCGGGCAGTTTTATACTGTTGTGGCTGACAGCCAACGTGAGTTTTGTATCTACCAGACTGACAAACACCAATTACTACCGGGGGGACCGCACAACCCCTGGATATATCGCCACTGAAACCGGGGCGATGCTGAAGTATTTGAGTTCCTGTCCAAACACCTGTATTTATGCAGCTACTCAAAGAAGATTCAGAGAAGAGCTGAAGACGGTGCTGAAATCTCCCTGGACACTGATTGAGAGATTGGTTAAAAATGAATCAAAACCCATCTAGAGCTGCCTTTGGAACAGTAGAATTCAGTTTCAGCTCTTGTTTTAGCTTAGACTCTGGCTCTCTCCTTATGATGCGGAGATGCCGGTGTTGGACTGGGGTGGACAAAATTGAGAGGTCGCACAACACCAGGTTATAGTCCAACAGTTTTATTTGAAATCACAAGCTTTCGGAGCGACGAAGGAGTAGTGAGCTCCGAAAGCTTGTGATTTCAAATAAAACTGTTGGACTATAACCTGGTGTTGTGCGACCTCTCAATTCTCTCCTTATGGCCAGCTAAAGATGGTTCTTGTAAAATAGTCACAGGTATGTGATTATATTGGGTCTTCTTTGAAGTATTTAGTGCCCTCATTTTCTACAGTTCGTTGCCCGAGTGACTCCTGACAAATCAGGACATTCCCTCTTAACTATAAAAAGTGTCAATGATGAAGTGAATTTCAATAGTGGATTACAATATTTGGCCAATGGATTCATTATCTGACAGTGCGAGGACTGAACTTAAATTCTACCTTAAATTGACAGGAACGGTCACCAGTCATGGGGAAAGATTCGGTTGTTTACAGCTCCTATTGACATTACCTTTTCTCGGAGATTTGATGAAATGTTGCCCGGACTGATGTCAGTTGCCGGGGTTGATCTCCACTTTCAGCCAAAGTGTAAAAATCGCGATAGCGAGGCGGCAGCTTAAATGGAAATAAAAATCAGGAGAGATGTAAAACGTGTTTCCGACTTACTATTACTACCATTTTACACTATTGCACAAAGACAACATCTGCTTCATACTTTGCAGAGAAGTGGGGTGAAATTTAACTTCAGCGGTTGGGGGGGTGGGGAGCAAATGGTAGAGGATCGAGCGCCCATTATCCACACTCTTGGGTTTATAAGATGCTCCTTTCTCCTTAAACTTTATAGAACTTCAAGGATCAGGAAACACCGAGACCTCTGATTAATGTGCTTTATTGATCAAATCATCGGTACACCCACTGCGGGCACAGCTCAGGAGCCTGGTAGTGAAAGACACTCGTGTGTAACGGGCTCATCTGATGTTGTAAGTGAATCGTCTTGTCTCAGATAGACTAAGAAAGATTAGGGGCAAGTGCATGAGGTGATCCGGTGTGTTGTTTCTTTATAGGGATAGTTATCTCTCAATCGTGACGCTATTACGTCGACACGTCCTATGCCGGTCTAATGAATGAGGAATACGTTTATTTTAGACGTCACCATATCAAGCGATGTTCCGACCTCCTTTTTTCAACCATGCCCGCGCAATACCACCGATGGCAGTTCATTGTTAAAATTATAAAATCATAGACTCATAGAGTGACACAGCACAGAAGAAGGTCATGCGGCCCATTGTGGTCATCGAAAG
Organism: Squalus acanthias; assembly: GCA_030390025.1. NCBI lineage: Eukaryota > Metazoa > Chordata > Chondrichthyes > Squaliformes > Squalidae > Squalus > Squalus acanthias. Next base: position 39,133,469 of record CM059433.1, on the reverse strand, counting down.
AGCTTTCTAATTAATCCCATTCCCAGAGCCCTGTATTTTTTCCCTTTAAGTATTTATCCAATTTCCTTTGAAAAGTTACTGCTGAATCAGCTTCCACCTTCCTTTCAGGCAGTGCTTTACAGATCGCAACAACTCGCTGCATAATTTTATCCTCATGTGGCCTCTGGTTCTTTTGCCAAGCACCTTAATCTGTGTCCTCTGGTTATGGGCCCTACTTCCACTGGAAATAGTTTTTCCTTATTTACTCTATCAAAACCATTCATGACTTTAAACACCTCCATCAAAGTCTCTTAACCTTCTCTGCTCTAAGGACAATAATCTCAGATTCTCCAGTCTCCCCATGCAATTTAATTCCCACATCCCTGTACAATTCTAATAAATCTCTGCACATTTCTATGTGTTAACTTTCATCTGCAATGTGACTGCCCATTTCACCAGACTATGTCTTCCTGAAGTCGATTACTTGCCTCCTCATGTTTTACTACATATCCGAGTTTCATTTTATCTGAAAACTTTGAACTTATGCCCAAATTCCCAGATCCAGGTCAGTAACATATATATCAGAAGGAGCAGTGCTCCTAATACCCCTGGGGAACACCACTGTATACTTTCCTCCAGTCTGAAGAACAACCGTTCACCACTGCTCTGTTTTCTGTCCCTTAGACAATTTCTTATGCATGCTGCTCCTGTCTCTATAGTCCCATGGGCTTTAATTTTGATGACAAGTCTATTATGTGATACTTTGCCATCCACCTTTTGAACATAACAACATTAGAATTAGGAGCAAGATTGGCCGGCTCCGCCATTCAATAAGTTCATGGCTGATCTTCGACCTCAACTCCACATTTCCACCTGATCACCATATCCTTTGATTCACCTGGAGTCCAAAATCTACGTTTAGGTAGAGAATTGCAAAAATTCACCACCGTCTGAATGAAGAAATTCCTCCTCAGCTCAGTCTTAAATGACCAAACGCTTATCCTGAGACTGTGACCCTGAGTTCTAGACTCTCCAGCCAGGGGAATCAAACTCTCAGCATCTACCCTGTCAATTCCCCTCAGAATCTTGTATGTTTCAATGAGATCAGCTCTCATTCTTCTAAACTCCAGAGCGTATAGGCCCAATCTACACAGTATCTCAACATAGGACAACCCTCTCATCCCAGGGATCAAGCTAATGAACCTTCATTGCACCATGTCCTTTCTCAGATAAGTAGACTAAAATTGTGCACAGTTCTCCAGGTGTGATCTCACCAAAGCCCTGTACGATTGCAGTAAGACTTCCTTGCTCATGTACTCCAACCCCCTTGCAATAAACGCTAACATGCCATTTGTCTTCCTAATTGCTTGCTGTACCTGCATGCGAACTTTCTGTATTTCATGTACGAGGTAACAGGGGGTTGATGAGGGCAATGTAGTTGATGTGGTGTACATGGACTTCCAAAAGGCTTTTGTTAAAGTGCTGCATAATAGGCTTGCCAGCAAAGTTGAAGCCCATCGAATAAAAGGGACAGTGGCAGCACGGATACAAAATTGGCTGAGTGACAGGAAACAGAGAGTAGTGGTGAACGGTTGTTTTTCCGACTGGAGGAAGGTATACACTGTTGTTCCCCGGGGGTCGGTATTGGGACCACTGCTTTTCTTGATATATATGAATGACTTGGACTTGGGTGTACAGGGCACAATTTCAAAATTTGCAGATGACACAAAACTTGAACTATAGTGTACAGTGAGGAGGATAGTGATAGACTTCAAGAGGACATAGACAGGCTGCTCAAATGGGCGGACACATGGCAGATGAAATTTAATGCAGAAAAGTGCAAAGTGATACATTTTGGTAGGAAGAATGAGGAGAGGCAATATAAAATAAAGGGTACAATTCTAAAGGGGGTGCATGAACAGAGAGACCTGGGGTATATGTGTACAAATCGTTGAAGGTGGCAGGGCAGGTTGAGAAAGCAGTTAAAGTAGCATATGGGATCTTGGGCTTCATAAATAGAGGTCATGATGCGGAGATGCCGGTGTTGGACTGGGGTGGACAAAATTGAGAGGTCGCACAACACCAGGTTATAGTCCAACAGTTTTATTTGAAATCACAAGCTTTCGGAGCTATCGATTGCTCCTTCCTCAGGTGAAGTAAATTGGATACATTTTCCATCTATATATGCTCTGGCGATTCTGTATCCAATTTACTTCACCTGAGGAAGGAGCAATCGATAGCTCCGAAAGCTTGTGATTTCAAATAAAACTGTTGGACTATAACCTGGTGTTGTGCGACCTCTCAATTTCATAAATAGAGGCATAGAGTACAAAAGCAAGTACGTTATGATGAACCTTTTTTTGAGGTTTGGCCTCAACTCGAGTATTGTGTATAATTATGGGCAGCACACTTTAGGAAGGATGTGAGGGCCTTAGAGAGGGTGCAGAAAAGATTTACAAGAATGGTTCCAAGGATGAGATACTTCAGTTACGTGGATAGATTGGAGAAGCTGGGGTTGTTCTCCTTAGAGCAGAGAAGGTTGAGAGGAGATTTGATAGAGGTGTTCAAAATCAAGAGGGATCCAAACAGAGTAGATAGGGAGAACCTGTTCCCATTGGTGGAAGGGTCGAGAACCAGAGGACACAGATTTAAGGTGATTGGCAGAAGAACCAAAGGCAACATGAGGAAAAACTTTTTTATACAGGGAGTGGTTAGGATCTGGAATGGACTGCCTGAAATGGTGGTGGAGGGAAATTCAATCGTGGCTTGCAAAAGGGAATTGGCTATGTACCTGAAGGAAAAAAATCGCAGGGATACAGGGAAAGGGCGGGGGAGTGGGACTAGCTGAAGTGCTCTTGCAGAGAGCCGGCATGGGCTTGATGGGCTGAATGGCTTCCTTCAGTGATGTAACCATTATATGATTCTATGATTCTATAAATCCATGTTGACTGTGCCTAATCAAATTGTGATTTTCTAAGAACCCTGATACCACTTCCTTAACAATGGATTCCAGCATTTTCCTGACGATTGATGTAAGGTTAACTGGTCTATAGTTCCTTGTTTCCTCTCCGTCCTTTCTTGAATAGCAGGGTTAATTTTGCTACCTTCCAGTCCACTGGGACCGTATTAGAATCTAGGGAATTTTGGATGATCACAACCAATGCATCCACTATCTCTGCAGCCACATTTTTTAGATCCCTAGGAATTAGGCCATCAGTTCCAGAGGATTTGTCAGCTTTTATACCCATTAGTTTCTCAATAGTTTTTCTCTACTGATATTAATCACTTTAGGTTCCTCACTCTTATTAGCCCATTGGTATGTTTTTGTGTCTTCTACTGTGAAGACAGATAACAAAATATTTGTTTAAAGTCTCAGCCATTTCCTTATTCCCCATTTTAAATTCACCTGTCTCAGCCTCTAATGGGCCAATGCTTACTTTTGCTAATCTTTTCCTTTTTACATTCTTGCAGAAGCTCTTACAATCTGTTTTTATATTTCTTGCTAGTTTGCTCTCATTCTATTTTCTCCCATTTTATCAATTTTTTGGTCATCCTTTGGTGGTTTCTAAAGCTCTCCCAATCCTCAGGCTTACTACTATTCTTCACAACATCATCAGCCTCTTTTAATCTAATACTATTCTTAACTTCTTTAGTTAGCTATGACTGGATCATTTTTCCCGTGGAGTTTTTATTTCTCAATGGAATGTATACTCGTTGAGAATTTTGGAATATTTCTTTAAATATTTGCCACTGCTTATGTACCACCATACCTTTTAATCTAACTCCCCAATCAACCTTAGCTAACTCGCCCCTCATACCTATGTAATTGGCTTCATTTAAGTTTAAGACTCTCGTTTCGGACTGAAGTATTTCACTCTCAAACTCAACGTGAAATGTTATCATATTATGATCACTCTTCCCAGGGGATCCTTTACTATGCGATTACTAATAAACCCGGTCACATTACACAATACAAGATCTAAAATAGCCTGTTCCCTGGTTGGTTGAAGGTATATATACACAGCACTCTCTGTTACTTCATCAAAGAACTCGATCAAGTCAGTCAAACATGATTTGCCTTCAACAAATCTATGCTGACTTTCATTTATTAACCATAATTTTCCAAATGCTGTTAAGTAATCAACCTCCTTCATTCTGTGGTTCTCAACGACATGTTTTGAGTAAGTATGAGACACTTGATAGTTGAGTATATGGAACAGACTTTATTTATATATAGCACAGTGATCGGCATAACTGTATACAGAGAGAGCAGCTTTTCGTTTCTGTATCTTTCGAGCTCTCTGAAGAACTATTGAAGCCAATGCTCCTTTATACACCATATTCTGCCGACATCAAATGTATCATGATGTATCTAATCCCAAATCATTTGAAAACAGTGTATTCATATAAACGTTTGTAGGCTTCGCAAAATCCCCCAGAAACTCGAACAGAGCCCTAAAGGGAGTGATTTTTGGACTTCTCATACAAACTTGGGATGATGGGGCCTAAGTGAAGTGATTTGATGTAAAAACCTAAAGATCAGGGAAGAAAAACCTGAGGAAACTGATTTTTTTGAATCTTATTGTTGGGAGAGACATTTTTTCAAAGACACAAGCTGCGAGGGGCGTGGCTGGTCAGTGAACAGATCAAGCTGTCTGGGAATTGTTTGAGCAAAGCAAAACTCACAAACACATTCAAATATGGATCCCCAGGTGCAAACAAGATGCTGGAAATCTAAAAACGATTCAATGACAATATAACTTCGATCACACTGTTTCATAGCCATTATCCCATCAAAAAAAACAATCAACCAGGTATCCACAGAACAGATTTAAAAGCCCGCCAACAGAAGGACAATAGGGTGGAGATTTGGTGCGTAGATAAGGCTGTGTTTAAATCGGAAAACGAATAACACTAAGCAAAAACCATCGGAACTGGCAAGCCCGCCAAAAACTAGACAATTGGAAAAGCAAGGTTCATTTACAATCTAAAAGGAATTCGTTTTAGTAAGGGGTTTTTGGGCGCGAAAAAGAAACAGTATAATTTGAGAGCCTGTGCCATAATTTCTCTCTCTTTCGGACTGACTGACGACGCGGACACAGCTCTCTCCCTGCTCCAGCAAAACTTACCACAAGCCACGAGGAAGAAGGCCAGCACGCAAGAAGAAACCAGAGCGACTACCTCAGTGACCATCAGACACCTCGCAGCAACAAGGGCCTTACGGAGTCCTTTTAAACAAAAGACTCTAATATCCTGTCAAGGATTCGTTGGTGAGCATTATCCCTGATCTCCTGAAACCAAAAACCTAGCCAGATAGTGGGATCTTTGGGAGGGATAAGGTTTTGTTTGATATATTGTCATTTCCCTCGCTTGTACCGTGTGTTCCCCAAATCTGTGTTTAAGTAATAAGTGTGTTTCAAGTTTGTTACCTTTTTCTTTTAATAAAGTAAAATTCTTTCATCAGAACCTGTTTACTGCAATTTTGTTCACAACCCCTAAATAAGCCCAAAGTCTAGGAACCGGAGGGGTGTTGGAGCGATTCGAACCGCTCACTGTGTCAGAAAGCGAAGGCTGACCCCATTAAGATACCCCCACATAAAGGGTGACCGCGGCAGGACTTTGGCGAAAGGGTTGTGAAGCAGTAAATGCTGGTTTGAGGAGAAAACAAAAATGGAAGCGAGGATGTCATCCTATGTATATAAAAAAGTAAATATCAGCAAGAAATGGGTCCTCAGGCTGTTGCATGCTGAACGTCCTATGGACGCTGCAGCTGCATGGACTGAGAGCAAGGAATACAATAAGTCTGTGGAGAAAGCCATATGGTTGGTCTGCTCCCAGAAACAAATGCAGCTTATGGTGAAGTGCATTCAGGCTCTCACAGAAGAGCTAAAGGAAGAAAGCCAACTGTCCCATGCCAGAGCTATAGCAGGGGATAGGTTGTTAGCAGAGCTCGGCACAAAAGATCAGGAACAGTCACAGATGCTGTAGGAACACCGAGGCCAAAAGTAGTGAACTGGCATTGCGGGAAGAGAACACCCGCCTTGCCAAGCAATTAAGGGAACTCAGAGAGAAGTTAAACGATGTTCAGGCAGCCTATAGAGTAGCCAGTACAAGGGAGTTTGAGGTAGGGGACCACGGCCCCTGTCAGAAGCAGATTGAGAATCTGAACCTTGCTCTGTCCAAGTCAAAAGGCATGCTGTGCCTGATAAGCCCGGGGGCGGCCCAGGCAGACCTGGAAGAGCAGGGGGGGACTGTTCGACCACCACCTGTGGTGCCAAGGAGAAGCTTGGTTAGGCAGCAGAAGGTGCAGACAATCTGTGAGGCTGACAGGGAGTGCACACCAGCACCTGTGGCGCCGAGTTTTGACTCGGTCTGGCAGCAGGGAGAGGGGGGCGAACCGATGCAGAAGAAGTCAGAGCCAGGGCCAATGTGCCCAGCACGACAGCAAAAATTTGGCCCGCACGCCAGTGGTGGAGGTCAGGGACCCCTTGAAAGTCAATTCTTGGCTCCCCACGGTACACAACAGCTTAGGGCTATGGTAAGCCACCTGAGTAAACTTACCCAAAAGTAAGACCCCTCAGTCCACTTCATGGAGGTGGAACAATCAGCAGCCATTAACGATTGTGATGATGCCAAAATGGCAAAATTGCTCCTGTTCTCATTAGATGGCAAATTGTACCAGTCACTCTCTACTGAGAGCAAGAGAGGACAGACCGGGTATGCTGCCATAAGGGAGGAAGTATTAGAGGCCATGGGAATGAATGAGGGTAGTCCTTTCTCCCGGGTGGAGAAAACAGTGCAGCTCGCAGGGGAGACCCCACAGGCTTTCGCAGACAGACTGTGGCCGGTGTACAGGGGTGCTTGTAATGGGGCTCTCGACAGAGCTAACCTGAACAGGGACAATCTGGCCCACTGGCTCCATAGCCTAGTGGCAAACAGCTTGCCCCGAGTCAAAGCCAAGGCTGAGCTTTAGTTTGACCCAAGAGATCCCCGGGTCACCGAGGAGGCAGTGGTCAGGCAACTGACCCTAGCCTACCGGAACGGTAGGGGAGCTGAAGACACTCCACCGAAAGGGAAGGTGCATGAGATAAAGCACAGTCAGGATAAGAAGGAGTGGCACCAGGAAGGTGGTAAACCTTCCGACACGAAGCGTAGCTGCTTCGGGTGCAGGAAGACTGGGCACTGGAGAAAGGACTGTAGGAATCCCTGGAAGGATAGCCTAGCAAAGAAGTCCCCAACTCCTGCCCCAAAAGTAGAGGCACCGACCTCTTCCCCCACACTGGACACAATAGTAGCGGCCATCAGAGTCCTGTTTGGTGGCCCAGGGAAGGTAGCTACTGGTGCATTAATCCCATCTGCGCCCCCCCCCCTAACGCAGACCTATGACTGGAACCAGCGCAGCCTGTCTACCTGTGTTCCCCGGGATACGATGTTGAGAAGGGGGTGGAGAAAGTGCAGGGGAGATGTTTGGTGGACACCGGAGCTGCCAGCACGGTGGTCCATTCGGCAGACCTGACCAATTCACCCAGGTCTAGCGGGGTCCCGTACAGTTTAATGGGAATCACAGGGAACAAGCAGGCTGGGGCAATGTCCAAACCTTTGGACATAGATTTAGAATCCCTCCATACCACGTGGGAGGGTAACCAAAAGGCCGACAAGTTGGCCAAGCAGGGGGCCAGGGAAGGAGAGTTATGGGATCCCTATAAAGCAGGTCCGGTAGCTGCATTCCGGGACAAGGGAGGCACACAGGGGGTAGCTTTGCCCCCGGACTTAAAGCAGGTCCAAGCCCAGAATCCCGTCTTTAAGGCCGTCCTGGTAAAGAGAGAGAATGGGGAGTCCCTAGAAGGTCCGTTCAGGGCAGAAGACGAGATTTTTAAAACAGATTCACTGGCAAGCAGCCAGTAACCTGGGGAGCCAGCACCAGAAAAATCGGCTGCTGTTAGAACCCCAGAGAACCCACGGGTGGGAGATCAACCAATGCAAACTGTTTAAGCCTAAAAGGGAAGAGCCGGCAAAGGTGGATGGCCCCCAAGTTAGAAATCTGCAGCCAGCCGCAACTGTGGCAGACGCACAAGCTGCAGCTGGAGGGACAGTGTGTTGTCTCACAGGAGAGGTCACTCCACCGATTATGTGGGACTCAAGCACACCCCCAATGGCCAGAGCCCTAAGAAGGTCTCCCCGCACACCACAGCAAAGGCTACTGTGGCCACAGGTGTATCTGTTTAGAGGGTCCCACCCAAAGAGGGTTGCAACCCGATGAAGAGCGCCCAAGAGCAGGGAGCGTTCTAAAGTTGGGGATTCCCCGCCTACAGCCTCCAACAGTGAGGGTTTCACAGGAGAGGTAGTACTGGAAGAAGAGAGAGAGAAGGGTCCCCCACCCACAGCCTCAGGCTGGGAGGAGCCCACAGATATGAACGAGGGCGCTGCAGCCACACCAAAGTGGGTAGTGTGCTGCAGCACAGGACGCAGCTGGGATGTTAAGATACCCCCAGCGGTTTTGAGGAAGGCCTTCTGGGTCCGGTGGTACAGGCCGCACTACACCCAGGTGTACAAGCCATCCAGAGGCCACATAAGGCAGAGACTAAACAGGATTTAACCTGGCCGTCCGGAGACCGGCGGCAAATGTACAGAATTTTCGGTTTTAAGTCATTGCAGTTTTGGTGGTTATGGTTATCATTAGTTTAGTTGTTTGTAGAGTTTTTTTTAAAGTTTAAGGGCTTGATTAATTATCCAGCCAGAGAACTTTTCTGGGACATGGATATATGTTTTATGTGTGCCCCTACAGAAAGGACTTCGGGTTGACAAGGTTTCTGCTCCTGCTCGCCCTGGTAGGGGTGAGCATCGGTGACCGAAGTGACGTGGAGGACTCCCACATATATGGGTGCTCAGGAGTGAGAGCACCAGTCGTCACCGCAGGGGGTGGCGAGCGGGGAGTGGAGGAGCTCGCCATCTACTTCCACGAGGGAAGGTGGCCAGGGTGGCTGGGGTCCAACTCTACTAAATACTCCAACCAGCCCGGGTTCATGTACGGGGAGGCCTCCTTCCCATGCCCCAGAATACCGGTCGTTGCCACAAGGGTCAGTGTCACCGAGGGGAAGCGTGTGTGCCTTACCTGTAAGGGACGAATTCCCTTGAATAGGTGGTGGTGGCTCAGGAAGCTGAGCAGGGACGCAGGGGACCATACAGCCGACTGGGAAAGATTAGGGAACGACACCCACCGGACAATCACAGGGACACAAGGAGGAGTTAGTGTTTGTTGGGATAAGTGGTGGGAGTCGGAACAGGGAGTCTATGTTTGTATGTGGGGATCAGAGGAAGCCTGCCCCACAGGGGTATCCATCATCTTCTCCAGCCAATGGCAAGATAGCTGGGGAGGGCATAGGGTGGGATTCTAGCCTGCATGGGTGCGTGGTCCCACACATTCCGGTCCCAGTTAATGCCACTGAACTCGTGGCACACACCCGAAAGCCCCTACCCACGACCCAGGTACCGAAAACCCTGGAAGAAAAGTGCCCTACCACCACCAAGGGACCAGGGAATGGGTTAGTCCTAGTACCAACCGAAAAGGTACTATACCAGGGGGTACACTATGCAGTAGCTTCAGTAATATTAAACCTTACCGAGGTATACTTACCTGAGTGGTGTCCTAAGGAGACGGAGTAGCTGTACCAGGCCCTGCTAAAGGAAATGTTTAGGAAATTTTACGAATTTGATTTTGCCAATATAGACAAAGTAGAGCTATACAGAATACACCCTGAGAACCCTATGGGCACGGGTAAACAAAGAAGGGGTGCCTAGAATGATGTCTTCACTGCCTATAGTACAGGGTCCTCTGTAATAAATAGCCTGGATGACATGGAATTACAGACACAGATAACTGGTTTAAAAACCCAGTTAAGAAAGATCCTGAAGGATGGGAACACAGTGGTAGGTTCAGAGCTACATGAGGACCAAGCTATGACGGTTCATTTAAAGGAAATTATTGCGTCTAGCCTCTGAAGCCTACCCTGTCCCAATAGATTGTGGGCGTTCAAATCACACTATCATGGGGATAGTAGTGAGAATGCCGGTCATGAGTGGGACAGCCCGACCCGTACCGGTATACAGGGTGGAGAACATTGGAGTCATTGAAGGGGGTGCACACATCCGTTTTACAGTGGTCCCACCTTATGTCATAAAGTGGGAGCATGCCATGACCTCTCCGGGTGCCGGAGCCGGGGTTCACACATAATACTGTGTCCCCAGCACTTGAACGCCTATTCCAAACCACAGTGCGGGTTTAAAGCTGCTGGCGCACGACCTATCAATTGTACCATGGAGGTGATGGCACACGGCCATGTTTCCCCACAGGTAGCATATATAGGGGGTGGGACATATTGTGTCACCACAAGTGCGTCCCACTACCAGCATGGACACTTCTGGTGTCCGGTAAGTGACAGCAGTTTCTGCTTTAAACACGAGGCAGAAGTTCAAGTGGCCCAGGAACGGATTGTCCCCATTCCTGAACCCTCCACTGTTCACCTCACTGTAACAGAAAACATCACCAACCTGCAAAAGTAAGTGACATACTTTGGATATAAAATTCCCCCTCTACCCGAACATCTTACCATCCTACTTAAAGCTGTAGAGATTTCACAAAAACATTTCTACACCCTGGAACAGAAAACAGTTGAAATAGGGGCAGAGATTTTGGATATAGTAGTTCCACCCTGGTGGGATATTTTCGAGAATATAGAGGTGCCGTCCTGGATCAGGATGGCTTCCCATCTTTTGGTGGTCTGCCAGCTCGGGATAGTTCTCTACCTGCTGTGTACAAAGTGCAGGGGAAGGGACGGGGAGCTCCACTCCAGACATGAAGGGACTTGGGAAGTGCATCAAAATAATGGCTATGGCCAGGGATGGAACGAACCTTGAATTATGTCTTTTAATAAAAAATTTGTATGTGTGTTGTGTAATTTTTATGATGTGTATGATGTGTTTTTTCCAAGCTGTGCAGGGGTGTCGGACCCTCTCCGTGCTTGGATGTGAAATAAAGATTGATTCTTACCTGTATGTACCTGAAACACCACTTTCAAAAGGGGAATGAATGTTTGGGTTTTTAGTTTAGGTAATACAGGGGAAGGTTGGTTTTTGGGGATCGGAAATTTTGCTCACCTGTTAATGATACTAATTCAGTGTTAGTATCAAAGTGGGGGATGTAGGCTTCGCAAAATCCCCCAGAAACTCGAACAGAGCCCTAAAGGGAGTGATTTTTGGACTTTTCATACAAACTTGGGATGATGGGGCCTAAGTGAAGTGATTTGATGTAAAAACCTAAAGATCAGGGAAGAAAAACCTGAGGAAACTGATTTTTTTGAATCTTATTGTTGGGAGAGACATTTTTTCACAGACACAAGCTGCGAGGGGCGTGGCCGGTCAGTGAACAGATCAAGCTGTCTGGGAATTGTTTGAGACAAAGCAAAACTCACAAACACATTCAAATATGGAATCCCAGGGGCAAACAAGATGCTGGAAATCTAAAAACGATTCAATGACATTATAACTTCGATCACACAGTTTCATAGCCATTATCCCATCAAAAAAACCAATCAACCAGGTATCCACAGAACAGATTTAAAAGCCCGCCAACAGAAGGACAATAGGGTGGAGATTTGGCGCGTAGATCAGGCTGTGTTTAAATCGGAAAACGATTAACACTAAGCAAAAACCATCGGAACTGGCAAGCCCGCCAAAAACTAGACAATTGGACTAAGCAAGGTTCATTCACAAACAGGAATTCGTTTTAGTAAGGGGTTTTTGGGCGCGAAAAAGAAACAGCATAATTTGAGAGACTGTGCCATAATTTCTCTGTCTTTCGGACTGACTGACGACGCGGACACAGCTCTCTCCCTGCTCCAGCAAAACTTACCACAAGCCACGAGGAAGAAGGCCAGAAGACCAGCACGCAAGAAGAAACCAGAGTGACTGCCTCAGTGACCATCAGACACCTCGCAGCAACAAGGGCCTTACGGAGTCCTTTTAAACAAAAGACTCTAATATCCTGTCAAGGATTCGTTGGTGAGCATTATCCCTGATCTCCTGAAACCAAAAACCTAGCCAGATAGTGGGGTCTTTGGGAGGGATAAGGTTTTGTTTGATATATTGTCATTTCCCTCGCTTGTACCGTGTGTTCCCCAAATCTGTGTTTAAGTAATAAGTGTGTTTCAAGTTTGTTACCTTTTTCTTTTAATAAAGTAAAATTCTTTCATCAGAACCTGTTTACTGCAATTTTGTTCACAACCCCTAAATAAGCCCAAAGTCTAGGAACCGGAGGGGTGTTGGAGCGATTCGAACCGCTCACTGTGTCAGAAAGCGAAGGCTGACCCCATTAAGATACCCCTTACACATTTGTTATTTTTTTCTCCAAAGCTACTTCCCTCGAACAAGACTTCCTGACTAACTATTCTTAACCCCTATGAAGAACAGACTTAATTAACTGTTATTGTTTTACATGGCAGTTAATAATTCGTCTATCTATGTTTATTACCCAAGCCCCTAAAGTTAGATCTTAGTGATTCATAGCTGACATCATTACTCTCAAGTATTCCTTTGCACAAACACTTTACATATCAGAAGATAAGCTCTGCATCCATCTCACGACACTTCAAAGCCATCCTGTTTATCTTGGAAAACCTGATTCTCCAAGATACAAAGAAGTTCGACGATTAACCCTTACTTCCCCAATATATCCAACATACATCTCTCCTGCATGTCCAAGAAATGCCAATTAATTTTGCCCTACATTATTATCTCATAAGTTCCCCCACCACTGGTGATTGCCTGACTGGTCTTTAGTTGCCCAGTTTATCCCTCTCACCTTTTTTGAGCAGAGGTTTAACATTTTCAATCCTAGCATTCACTGGCATCATATTCATATCTATGGAGTATTGAAAGATTGTGGTCAGAGCCTCTACAATTGCCATCATTACTTCCCTCAGTAACCTAGAATGCATCCTATCTGGACCGGGTGACTTTTCTACTTTGAGCATTGCCAATCATGTAAGTCGCTCCTCCTTATCTATTTTCATCCTATCCAATTTCTCAACATTCTCATTTACTGTGGCATTGGCAGCATCCTCTTCTCTAGTGAAGATTGTGAAAAATATTCATTTAGTAGCTCAGCCATGCCCTCTGCCTCCACAAGAAGATTTCCTTTTTGGTCCCTAATCAGGCCCAACTTTTCTTTGTCTGCCTTTTTAATATTTATATGTTTTAAAAGACTTATGGGTTCCCTTTTATGTGAGCTATTAATCTATTCTCGTACTCGCTCTTTGCCTCTCTTATTAACTTTTTTATATCTGCTCTTCACTTTCTGTATTCAGCTTGGTTGTCTGTTGCATTATGAACTTTGAATTTTTCATAAGCCTCCTTTTTTTGCTTCATTTTAATCTCTGTATCTTTAGTCATCCAGGGAGCTCCAGATTTGGATGCTCTTCCTTTCCATCTCGTAGGAATGTGTCTAGTCTGTACCTGAACCATCTCCTCTTTGAAGGCCTCCCATTGTTCAATTACTGTTTTGCCTACCAATTGATGGTTCTAATCCACCTGCATTACATCCCCTTTAAACTCACTGAAGGTAGCCCTCCCCCACTTTAGTATTTTTGCACTGGATTGTTCCTTAACCTTTTCTATAACTATTCTAAACTGATAATATGCTTTATGCCATTAACCTGATGGTTTAAATATTATGATCACTGTTCCCCAAATTCTCCCCCACTGAAACATTCTCCACTTTCCCCTTACCCTTCATTCCCCAGATCCAAAACTGCTTCCATCCTCACTGGGCTGCAAACAAACTGAACAAAAAAGTTCTCTTGTACACGTTTCAGGAACCGCCCCCCCTCTCACAATTTGCCCTTTACACTGTTACTATTCCAGTCTATATTAAGATAATTGAATTCCCACATTATCATTACTCTATAGTTCTTACATCGTTAAATAATTTGCTTGCAAATTTGCTCCTCTATTTCTTTCCCACTATTTCATGGCCTATAGAATACAGCCAGTGGTAGTATAGCTCCTCTATTTTTCCATAATTCAAACCAAATAGATTCCGTCTTTGACCCCGCAACTATATCATCCCTTTCCAGTGTTATAATAGTTTCTTTGATCAATACTGTCACCACTTCCTTCTATATCTTTCCTGGATTCTTGGAACCAGAAATCTTAAGTTCCCGATCCTCCCCTTCGTTGATCCAGGTCTCTGTTATTGCCACTAAATCATCGTCCCATGTGGCGACTTGTGCCTGCAGCTCACCCACCTTATTTACCATGCTACGAGCATTGCATATACACTCCAAACTCATCTTAAACTGCCTCGCGTTTGACTCATGTCTGATCACTCCCATTCTTTACTCTTATGCTAATTCTCTCTCCCAGTCCCCTGTGCACCTTGCTTATCCTCTCTAATGCGTCATTCAGGTGCATACTCCCCTGCCAATTAGTTTAAACCTCCCTCAGAGCACTAGTTAACCTCCAGCGAGGATATTCCCATCTGTGTTGAAGTGTAGCCCGTCCATTGTCAACAGGTTCATGCTGCCCCATATTGGTCCCAATGTTGTTATTTTTTACACTCGTAACCATGGCTTTCAGACCTGGCCTACAGTCTTCTTATCTCTTCCTGTATACTCCACAGTGTAGGGGGTGGTGTGGTAGGGGTCAGCCTCACCTCTGACTCAGTGAGCAGTTCGAATCGCTCCCATGCCACTGGTTCTAGACCTTGGACTTATTTAGGGGTTGTGAATGAAGATGCAGTAGACAACAGGTTCGGATGAAGGAATTTTGACCTTATTAAAAGAAAAAGGTAACAAACTTAAAAACACTCTTAATGCTTAAACACAGGTTGGGGAACACATTGGTACAAGCGAGGGAAATAACCTTAGAAGAATACTTCACCCCTCCCAATCCCACTTCACTAGCTAGGTTGGACTCTGGAGAACCAGGGATAATGCTCACTAAACGAATCCTTGACAGTTGAGAGTTAGGGTTTAGAGTCTTTTGAGTAAAAGGTTTCATAAGGCCCTTGTTGCCGCGAGGTGTCCAATGGTCACTGAGGCAGTCGCTCTGGTTTCTTATTGCGTGTCGGTCTGCTTGTGAAGTTGTTGGCCTTCTTTGTTGAACTTCTTGCTGTAACTCTGCCTCTGTTTAAACTGTCTTCTTCTGAGCTGTGGAACTGCCTTCTTGCAGAACTGTGGAAACTGACTTCTGCCTGCTTGTCCTGAACTCTGTAACTCCGCGCTGACTTCTGTTCAACACAGGCTTTCAATTCTGTTGAACTTGAACTGTTTTGCTGGAGAACTCGAACTTGTAACTGTTGTAACTGCTTGATGGGCCTTCAATTATACTAAATTGAAGTGGCCTTGTCAAAACCAAATCAAATCCTGGTCATTGTAAGACCTCGTTAACAGTAACGACATTACTAAGTGTCAAATGGCTTGCGTCCTGTTGATCTCTTCGGTTGATTACAGGTGATTGGTGGGGTAATGGGTGTACTGGATGTTTTATTGTTTTCAGGCTTCTAGCATCCAGTTTGGGCCTGGGGATATTCAAAAGGTGTCTTGAATTATTCAATTTTGGATGTGTTTGTGAGGTTATGGGTGAGGCTCTTCCTCCTGCTTGGATTGCAGTGCAAACATACTCCAGACAGCTTGACTGGGCCCCAAAAATCAGAAGCTGTCCACTGCCTCGCCACACCCCTCCGCAACCTGTCTTGTGTCTGTGAAAGGTGTTTTTCCCAATAGTCATATCCAAAAGTCATTTTCCTCAGGGTTTTTTTTCCCTGATCCTTAAAAATGTCCAAAACTGAGGTTTTTGCCTCAAATCAGTTCATTTAGGTCCCATCATCCCAAATTCGAATGACAAATCCAAAAATCACCCCTTTTAGGGTTCTATACGAGTTTCTGGGGGATTTTGTGAAGCTTACAACAGTGAGCTCTAATCATGCTTTACAATCCCTTCTTTTATCCAGATTATTTGGCAATATGACCATAATTTAACATGTTGACTTTCCTTCGCCAGCTCTTCCCACAGATTTTTATTGAGTACTGCCTGTAACAGCATTCATGCACTGACCTACTAATGATAAAGTCCTACAACTACTACATATTCAGCTTAATATGTATATAGGACCATGGCTGTTGCAACTTGTGTACCTGTTCTTACAATATAAACTTTAAAAAGTGTTTGATAAAGTGCCACATAATATATTTGTTATCAACATTTCAGTATTACAGGAGCAGTGGCAGCGTGGATAAAGATTTGGCAATCGTACAGAAAGCAGAGAGTGCTGGTGAACGGTTGCATTATTTATTCATTCATGGGATGTGTGTGTCGCTGGCAAGGCCAGCCTCTATTGCCCATCCCTAATTTCCCTTGAGAAGGTAATGGTAAGCCACTTTCTTAAACTGCTGCAGTCAGTGTGTTGAAGGTACTCTAACAGTGCTGTTAGGGAGGGAGTTCAAGGATTATGACCCACCGACGATGAAGGCACAGCGATATATTTCCAAGTCAGGATGGTGTGTGACTTGAAGGGGAATTGGAGGTGGTGGTGTTCCCATGCACCTGCTGCCCTTGTCCTTCTAGTTAATAGAAGTCACGTGTTTGGGAGATGCTGTTGAAGGAGCCTTGGTAAGTTGCTGCAGCGCATCTTGTAGATGGTACTCACTGCAGCCATGGTACGCCGGTGGTAGACGGAGTGAATGTTTAATGTGGTGGATGAAGTCGAGCTTATTGAGTGTTATTGGAGATGCACTCATCCTGACAAGTGAAAAGTATTCCATTTTAACTCCTGACTTCTGCCACTTAGATGGTGGAAAGTCTTTGTGGAGTCAGGAGTTGAGTCACTAGCCACAAAATAGCCAGCCTCTGACCTGCTATTGTAGCCACAGTATTTATGTGGCTGATCTAGTTGAGTTTCTGGTTAATGGGGACCGCCCAAATGTTGGTTTTGGGGGTTTTGATGACAGTAATGCCATTGATTGTCAAGGGGAGGTGGTTTGACTTTCTCTTGTTGGAGATGGTCATTGCCTGGCACTTGTGTGGCGTGAATGTTAATTGCCACTTATCAGCCCAAGTCTGAATGTTGTTCAGGTCTTGCTGCATGTGGGCATGGATTGCTTCATTATCTGATGAGTTGCGATCATTAGCAAACATCCCCATTTCTGACCTTAGGATGGAAGGAAGGCCATTGATGAAGCAGGTAAAGATGGTTGGGCCTAGGACACTGCCCTGAGGAACTGCAGCAGGTATGTACTGAGGCTAAGATGATTGGCCTTGAAATACCACAACCATCTTCCTTTGTGTTGGGTATGACTCCGCTTAGGTGTAGGATAATACTAGCACTGCAGTAACATAATAGACTCTAGTTTAAGTGTAGGGTACCACTGGTACTGCAGTAACACAGTAAACTCTGGTGTAATTGTAGGGTAGCACTAGTACAGCAGTAACGCATTTAAATCCAGAATAAGTGTAGAGAACCATTAGTACTGCAGTAACATGGTTAACTCAAGTTTAAGTGTAGAGTGCCACTCGTACTGCAGTAACACGGTTAACTCTAGTGTAAGTGTAGGGTACCACAAGTACTGCAGTAACATGGTTAACTCTAGAGTAAGTGTAGAGCACCAATAGTACTGCAATAACATGGTTAAATCTAGAGTAAGTGTAGAGAACCATTAGTACTGCAGTAACACGGTTAACTTTAGTGTAAATGTAGGGGACCACTAGTACTGCAGTAACACGATTAACTTTAGTTTAAGTGTAGAGTACCAATAGTACTGAAGTAACACGGTTAACTCTAATGTAAGTGTAGGGTACCACTAGTACTGCAGTAACACGGTTAACTCAAGTGTAAGTGTAGGGTACCGCTACAACTGCAGTAGTATGGTTTACTCTAGTGTAATATACGGTACCACTAACACAGGAGTAACACGGTGAACTCAAGTTTAATAATACGTGTACCACTATTAGCAGAGGAGCACGGCCACCTCTGGTGTAAGTGTAGGGTACCACAAGTCCCGCAGTACCACTGATAACTCTAGTGCAAGTGTAGGGCTATCACTAATCCAAGAGAGGTATAATAGCCTCAATATTAATTGTAGGGTAACACTAGCACCACTGGAGTAAGGTCACTTCTAGTGCAGGTGCATGGGTTTTATCAGTACAGGAGGCGCGAAGTCACAGTTAGGGTAAATGTAGCAGTCCCACTAGTACCAGTGGGATATGCTCAACACTTGTGTAAGTGCAGGACTTCCATTGGGAGCGGGGGAGCACGGTCACCTCGAGTGCAAATGTAGGGGTACCACTACTACCGCTGAAATATGCTCACCACTAGTGTAATCGTACAGTACCACTGGTGCCGGTCGAATGTGCTCATCTGCAGGACTGAATGTCCTCGACAATCACCAATGCGGCAGAAATATGTTCCCCACATGTTCTGGAGGAGTTGCGCACTAGGAGTGTGTCAAGGGAAGGGCCAGGACGGTGACTGCAAGGGTAGCTGCCTCCAGCAATCCTGTCGGAATAGAGACAGCACCAGTATAAGCAGATTGTACTCTCCATTTTTAAATAATTGTTTATTGTATCTGTTTTTTTAAACTGCCCAATTAAAATTTCATCTATTTCTCCTGCTGAAATATCAAACCAAAATACAATTTAATTGAGTCTATTTGTGAAATGACTGCAGCTAATGCTATTAATGATGTAACCAGATTGACTCCCTGGATGATTGAAGTGAGCATAAATATTGGGTTCCCTTCCCTTGCCTCAGCCGCGCTAATCAAAGACTTTCAGCTCGGATACACTTCACCCATTCTCACAGAAAATGGGGGCAATTAACTATTCTGCTGATAAAAGAGATTTACTACCCGATGCTCGCAGCGGTCGGTGTCCCCGGTGAGCTATTGTAACCTGCTTGTTGCTAATCGATATTAAGGGTCTCCCTGTTCTTCATGCTTGTTGGATAAGGTGACGTGTTTCCCGCATGTCCGCATCTCCCGGAACCAAGGCGAGAGCCGCGTGTCCGCACTTTCCACTTTCCCTCAATCCGATAACCTTATTCATGTTGCAATGATTTTTAAAGCGCCAACACAAGGATTTGAGCGGATTCCGGACCGCCTTGTCACCCTGTGCAGAGTGAGCGCTGCAGCACTTTATTAAAATGTGTGGGGAGGTTTCCCAGATAATGGCTCCAATACTAATCCTGTTCTCACACTGCTCCCTGTTGATCATCACTGAATGCAGTACAATTCTATACACGGCAAATGTCATCCTCGATTTGTCTGTTTGGTTCACCGTCTCCTTCACATTTGAGAAGTCGCACAACACCAGGTTATAGTCCAACAGATTTATTTAAAATTACAAGCTTTCGGAGCTATCGCCCCTTCCTCAGGTAGAGTTACAATGAGTGAATCTACAAAAGTTCACAGAATATAAACACAGAAGCTGCAGAGATACAATCTTTGATGTAAGGACATCAAAGACACACCAAGAGCACAGCCAAGACAATGAGATGTGTCCCAGGGGGTCCAACGTGTCAAATCCTGCTGTCTGCAGTGGGTTTTTTTGTGTTTGTTTTTTGTGTTTGTTTTTTTTGTGTTTGTTTTTTAAAAACTGGAAAGACAGACAACGATGTCAAGTCACGTTCTGTAGCATGACCTGAACCCGATATCCCTATTGAGGCCGTCCTCATGAGTGCGGAACTTGGCTATCAGTTTCAGCTCGATGATTTTGCATTGTCGTGTGTCTCGAAGGCCGCCTTGGAGAACGCTAACCCGCAGATCCGAGGCTGAATGCCCTTGACTGTTGAAGTGTTCCCCGACTGGGAGGCAACAATCCTGCCTGGCGATTGTTGCGCGGTGTCCGTTCATACGTTGTCTCAGTGTCTACATGGTCTCACCGATGTACCATGCTCTGGGGGATCCTTTCCTGCAACGTATCAGGTAGACAACGTTGGCCGAGTCACATGAGTATGTACCATGTACCTGGTGGGTAGTGTCCTCATGTGTGATGACGGTATCTGTGTTCATGATCTGGCATTTCTTGCAGAGGTTGCCGTGGC
The DNA here is from genome assembly GCA_030390025.1 of Squalus acanthias. NCBI lineage: Eukaryota > Metazoa > Chordata > Chondrichthyes > Squaliformes > Squalidae > Squalus > Squalus acanthias. The sequence goes on along the minus strand of CM059433.1, from coordinate 39,113,398 downwards.
AGGGTTGTGTGGTGTCGTGGTCGCTGTTCTCCTGACAGCTGGGTAATTTGCTGCGAACGATGGTACTTTTGAGGTTAGGCGGCTGCTTGAAGGCGAGTAGTGGAAGCGTGGAGATGGCCTTAGCAAGGTGTTCGTCGTCATCGATGACATGTTGAAGGCTGCGAAGAACATGGCATAGTTTCTCCGCTCCGGGGAAGAACTGGACGACATAGGGTACACTGTTGATTGTGTCCCGTGTTCGCCTTCTGAGGAGGTCTATGCGGTTTTTCGCTGTGGCCCGTCGGAACTATCGATCGACGAGTCGAGCGTCATATCCCGTTCTTACGAGGGCATCTTTCAGTGTCCGTTGGTGTCTATCGCGTTCCTCCTCATCTGCGCAGATCCTGTGTATTCGCAGGGCTTGTCCATAGGGGATGGCTTCTTTAACGTGGTTAGGGTGGAAGCTGGAGAAGTGGAGCATCGTGAGGTTGTCCGTGGGCTTGCGGTAGAGTGAAGTGCTGAGGCGTCCGTCTTTGATGGAGATTCGTGTGTCCAAGAATGAAACCAATTCTGAGGAGTAGTCCATGGTGAGTTTGATGGTGGGATGGAGCCTGTTGATGCTATCGTGTAATCCTTTCAGTGATCCTTCGCCGTGGGTCCAAAGGAAGAAGATGTCATTGATGTATCTGGTGTACAACGTTGGTTGGAGGTCCTGTGCAGCGAAGAAGTCTTGCTCGAACTTGTGCATGAAGATGTTGGCGTATTGGGGTGCGAATTTGGTCCCCATGGCTGTTCCGTGTGTTTGGGTAAAAAACTGGTTGTCGAAGGTGAAGACATTGTGGTCAAGGATGAAGCGGATGAGTTGTAGGATGGCGTCTGGAGATTGGCTTTTGTTGGTGTTGAGTACTGAGGCTGTCGCAGCGATGCCGTCATCATGGGGGATATTGGTGTAGAGTGCCAATACGTCCATCATGGCGAGGAGTGTTCCTGGTTCAACTGGTCCATGGGTGCTGAGTTTCTGCAAGAAGTCTGTAGTGTCGCGACAGAAGCTGGGGGTTCCCTGTACGATGGGTTTCAGGATGCCCTCGACGTACCCAGAGAGGTTCTCACACAGGGTTCCGTTGCCTGATACAATAGGACGTCCGGGTGTGTTGGCTTTGTGTATCTTTGGGAGGCAGTAAAAGTCTCCTACGCGGGGAGTACGTGGGATGAGAGCGCGTAGGATGTTTTGAAGGTCTGGATCGAAGGTCTTGATCAGTCTATTGAGTTGGCGGGTGTGTTCTTTGGTCGGATCTGCGGGTAGCTGTCTGTAGTGTTCCTGGTTGTCCAGTTGTCGGTATGCTTCTTTGCAATAGTCCATTCTGTTCTGTATGATGATGGCTCCTCCTTTGTCCGCTGGTTTGATGACGATGTTGCGGTTGGTCTTGAGAGCGTGGATGGCGTTGCGTTGTGCTCGGGTGACATTCTGGACTGTCTTGTGTGTGCGGCTGATGAATCTGGCGTTGATGCATTTCCTGACAGCTTGAGCATACATGTCAAGCTTAGGGCAGCGACCCTCCGGAGGGGTCCAATTTGACTCTTTCTTCTTCGGTTGCTGCATTGCGGTTCCCTCTGTCTGCTGTTCCGGATCATTGATTGTCTCATTGGGTTTGTTGCTGACATCTTGGGATTTGTGGTAGTATTCCCGGATCCTCATTCTCCTGATGAATTCCTCTGTGTCTGCCGCGAGACCGATGGGGTCCATTTTGGTGGTGAGGCAGAACTCGCGCCCCAGGGCGAGAACTTCGATTTCGTCTGGTTGAAGGGTATGGTCCGACAGGTTGACTATGGACTTCCCTGTGGTTGCAACCGTGGTACCGGGGGAGGCTTGGTTGCAGCTGGTGGTGATGCCGAGTTTCTCAAGCTTCCTGTTCTTGATGCGCATGTAGGAAGCGTAGTTCCGTTGCCTCGTCTGTTTGGCGGTGTCTCGTAGCTGGTCTGCTGTGTCCTGAGCACAGGCTGAGAGCATGGACTCTATCTTGGTTTCGAGGTTGCGGCGTCTGCTGTAGAGCTGGTGTACGAGATGTTTGAGGAGTGTGCGAGAGGTACGATGGCAAAGTCTCTCAGCGTAGTCTGTGTTGTATGTCGACTGAGTGGGTTCGTGATCTGTAGTCCTTTCGGAATCTTGTCTGCTTTCTTGCATCTCTGTAGATACTTGATGTCTGTGTCAATATGCGCGATCTTCAAGGAGATTCTCTCCACTTTGAGCCGGCAGTTTGCGGTGTCAATAGTGGTCATGATGCGGATAGTGGTCACTCCACATCATCCTTCACATTTGACCGTTTTATAATTATCTGCTTCCAGAAATTTAAAACAAAGTACTGCACCGAGAGAACCGCGGCTGCGGTTATAACAACAGTCTCTGTCCTCATCTTTATAAAGAACATACCCGTTTTTTTTGCATATGAACCAGAACAAATAATTAACAAATTGCGGTGGCGCTGCCGGTCAAGTGTATCTTTTTTTTTCCTCACCTCTGGGTGTAGCGTGCTCCTGGTTTGACAGCATGTGGCGCCTTTGGCTCCCTTTCACTTTAATTGCCTTGTTTAATTCTTTGACAGTCAGACGTGTTTTAGTGGCCAGTAGAGCCCGCAGCGGCCTCCGGGGTCACAGCAGTGAGAGTCAGTGTGATCCAGAGATGGAGAATCGAAGGAAATCCATTATTTTACTCTTCACTATATCGGGCAGTTTTATACTGTTGTGGCTGACAACCAACGTGAGTTTTGTAACTACAAGACAGACAAACACCAATTACTACCGGGGGGACCGCACAACCCCTGGATATATCGCCACTGAAACCGGGGCGATGCTGAAGTATTTGAGTTCCTGTCCAAACACCTGTATTTATGCAGCTACTCAAAGAAGATTCAGAGAAGAGCTGAAGACGGTGCTGAAATCTCCCTGGACACTGATTGAGAGATTGGTTAAAAATTAATCAAAACCCATCTAGAGCTGCCTTTGGGACAGTAGAATTCAGTTTCAGCTCTTGTTTTAGCTTAGACTCTGGCTCTCTCCTTATGGCCAGCTAAAGATAGTTCTTGTAAATAGTCACAGGTATGCGATTATGTTGGGTCTTCTTTGTAGCATTTAGAGCCCTCATTGTCTGCAGGTTTCTACAGTTCGTTGCCCGAGTGACTCCTGACAAATCAGGACGTTTCCTCTTCAGTATGAAAAGTGTCAATGAGGAAGTGAATTTCAATAGTGGATTACAATATTTGACCAATGGATTATCTGAGAGTGCGAGGACTGAACTTAAATTCTACCTTAAAGTGACAGGAACGGTCACCAGTCACGGGGAAAGATTCGGTTGTTTACAGCTCCTATTGACATTACCTTTTCTCGGAGGTTTGATGAAATGTTGCCCGGACTGATGTCAGTTGCCGGGGTTGATCTCCACTTTCAGCCAAAGTGTAAAAATCGCGATAGCGAGGCGGCAGCTTAAATGGAAATAAAAATCGGGAGAGATGTAAAACGTGCTTCCGACTTACTATTAGTACCATTTTACACTATTGCACAAAGACAACATCTGCTTCATACTTTGCAGAGAAGTGGGGTGAAATTTAACTTCAGCGGTTGGGGGGGTGGGGAGCAAATGGTAGAGGATCGACCGCCCATTATCCACACTCTTGGGTTTATAAGATGGTCCTTCATCCTTAAACTTTATAGAACTTCAAGGATCAGTAAACACCGAGACCTCTGATTAATATGCTTTATTGATCAAATCATTGATACACCCACTGCGGGCACAGCTCAGGAGCCTGGTAGTGAAAGACACTCATGTGTAACGGGCTCATCTGGTGTTGTAAGTGAATCGTCTTGTCTCAGATAGACTAAGAAAGATTAGGGGCAACTGCATGAGGTGATCCGGTGTGTTGTACCTTTATAGGGATAATTATCTCTCAATCGTGACGCTATTACGTCAGCACGTCCTATGCCGGTCTAATGAATGAGGAATACGTTTACTTAAGCCGTCACCATATCAAGCGATGCTCCGACGTCCTATTTTCCACCACGCCGGCGCAATACCACCGATGGCAGTTCATTGTTAAAATCATAAAATCACAGACTCATAGAGTGACACAGCACAGAAGCAGGTCATGCTGCCCATTGTGGTCATCGAAAGAACTTTCTAATTAGTCTCACTCCCACAGCCCTGTATTTTTTCCCTTTAAGTATTTATCCAATTCCCTTTGAAAAGTTACTGCTGAATCAGCTTCCACCTTCCTTTCAGGCAATGCATTACAGATCGCAACAACTCGCTTCACAATTTTATCCTCATGTCGCCTCTGGTTCTTTTACCAAGCACCTTAATCTGTGTCCTCTGGTTATGGACCCTGCTGCCACTGGAAATAGTTTCTCCTTATTTACTCAATCAAAACCATTCATGACTTTAAATACCTCTATCAAATTCTCTCAACCTTCTCTGCTCTAAGGACAAAAATCTCAGATTCTCCACTCTCCCCATGTAATTTAATTCCCGCATCCCTGGTACCATTCTAATAAATCTCTGCATATTTCTATGTGTTAAATTTCATCTGCAATGTGTCTGCCCATTTCACCAGTTTATGTCTCCCTGAAGTCGATTACTTGCCTCCTCATGGTGTACTACATTTCTGAGTTTCATGCTATCTGAAAACTTTAAACATATGCCCTATATGCCCAGGTTCAGATCAGTAACATATATATCAGAAGGAGCAGTGCTCCTAAAACCCCTGGGGAACACCACTGTATACATTCCTCCAGTCTGAAGAACAACCGTTCACCACTGCTCTGTTTTCTGTGCCTTTGACAATTTCTTATCCACGCTGCTCCTGTCCCTTTAATCCCATGGGCTTTCATTTTGATAACAAGTCTATTATTTCGTATGTTGTCATCCACCTTTTGAACATAAGAACATAAGAATTAGGAGCAGGAATAGGCCATGCAGCACTTTGAGCCTGCTCCGCCATTCAATAAGATCATGGCTGATCTTCGACCTCAGCTCCATGTTACCACCTGATCGCCATATCCGTTGATTCCCCAAGAGTCCAAAAATCTGTCTATCTCAGCCTTGAATATACTCAACGACTCAGCATTCACAGCCCTTTTGGGTAGAGAATTGCAAAGATTCACCACCCTCTGAGGGAAGAAATTCCTCCTCATCTCAGTCTTAAATGGCCGAACGCATATCCTGAGACAATGATCCTGAGACTCTCCAGCCAGGGGAATCAACCTCTCAGCATCTACCCTGTCAATTCCCCTCAGAATCTTTTATGTTTCAATGAGATCAGCTCTCATTCTTCTAAACTCCAGAGAGTATAGGCCCAATCTACTCATTGGCCCAGAAATTCGTCCGAATACGGGAGAGTACGCACTGTGTACTCACCCATATTCGGTCCCGAAGTGCCGGTTTCCTGCATGCACTGCGCATGCGCGGGAAACCGGCACTTCCGATATTGCGAAGGGGGCGGTTCCTAAGTGAACCGCGTGCGCACTACAGGCCGTGCGCACGCAGCACACTTAGTTTTTTTTTCAGGTTTGAACGCGAAGGTAAGTGTTAAAGATTTTACACATGAAGAAAGAAGGCGTAAGACCCCCTTTTAACAAGGTAAGTAGTTAATTAAGTAGTATTTTAAAATTTTTTCAACAGGTTTATCTTTTTTAGAGACTTTAAAGAAAGGTAAGTTTATTTTTATAACTTTTAAAAAGAATTTAAATTTTTTCAAAAATTTTAATTTTTGTTTAAAGTGGTTAATTTATTTAACTATAGTTATTTTATTAATGTGATGGCTTTTTTTAAATTTAATTGAGGTTTAGCTGTTCTTTTGGGGGCTTGTTGTATTCATAGTTTTGACAGCTCTTCCTGTCAAATCTATGAATGAAAGATGGTGTGCTGCCATTGGCTCTAACTGGCCCACGTGATCCCAGAGGTCGCATCGAATTAACTGCGCCTCTGGGACACGCATACACTGCGCACCGGCACCAGGGAGAGGCCCAGGAACTGAAGTTTGTGTGGGCCAAAACCATAAAGGCAGGCGCGGAGTGCGATATCGCGGGGGATCCTTACCCCCGCGGCAACCATCGAAGTCCAATTTCTGGGCCAATATCTCTTCATAGGACAACCCTCTCATCCCAGGGATCAATCTAATGAACCTTCTTTGCACCATTACAAAAGCAAAATACCGTGGATGCTGGAAATCCGAAATAAAAACAGAAAATGATGGAAATAATCTGCAGGTCAGGCAGCATCTGTGGAGAGGAAACAGAGTTAACATTTCAGGTTGATGACCCTTCGTCAGAACTGGAAAAAGTTGTAGATGGAACTGTAGGGGCAAGTGTAGGGGCAGGGAAAGGACGTAGGGGAGGAAAGAACAAAAGGGAAGGTCTGTGGTAGGATGGAAGGCAGGAGAAATTAAGAGACAAAAATGAGATGGTAATGGGACAAGTTAAGAAACAAAAAATGGCTCTAGATGAAGTGTAAATGGCGATGGCAGAACGAAAGACAGCTGCCATGTGAGAGAGAGAAAAATTAAAGTGACAAGCGACTGGAAGTTCGGGGTCACCCTTACGGACTGAATGAAGGTGTTCCGCAAAGCAGTCACTTCATCTGCATTTGGTCTCCCCAATGTAGAGGAGACCGCATCGTGAGCAGTGAATACAGTATATTAAATTGCAAGAAGGACAGTAAATCACTGTTTCACCTGGAAGGAGTGTTTGGGGCCCTGGACAGTGGGAAGGGAGGAGGTGAAAGGGCAGGTGTTGCATCTCCTGCACTTGCACGGAAAGTTGGCGGGTGAAAACTTCATTCACTTTGCTTCCAATTTCCACACTTCCCTCACCTTCCCATGGTCCATCTCCGACTCTTCTCTTCCCTTCCTCGACTTCTCTGTCTCTATTTCTGGCGATAGGCTATCGACAAACATTCACTACAAGCCCACTGACTCCCACAGCTACCTGGACTACACTTCCTCCCACCCCGCTTCCTGTAAGGACTCTATTCCATTCTCCCAGTTTCTCCGTCTCCGCCGCATCTGCTCTGACGATGCCACCTTTCATACTAGTGCTTGCAACATGTCTTCCTTTTTCATCAACCGAGGATTCCCCTCTACCATCGTTGACATGGCCCTTGACCATGTCCATTTTATTTTCCGCACTTCTGCTCTCACCCCTTTCCCTCCCTCCCGGAACCACGATAGGGTTCCCCTTGTCCTCACCTTTCACCCCACCAGCCTCCACATTCAACGGATCATCCTCCGCCATTTCCACCACTTCCAGCGTGATCCCACCACCAAACATATCTTCCCCTCACCTCCCCTTTCAGCATTCCGAAGGGACCGCTCCCTCTGCGACACCCTGGTCCACTCCTCTATCACCCCCAACACCCCTTCCCCTTCGGGGATGCGCCTTGCGCAGTGCAACCCGGGGCCCAGCTGGACCACCAGGGACCGGAGTGCCGGCAAAAGAACCCGGCACTCAAGAGAAGTGCCGGGCTCACAGATCGCAGCCGGTAATCCACGGGGGGGCTGCTCAGGAGGCTGGGGTCGGCAATGGGGGCAGGTGCTGGCAGGCAGCCAGCAACAAAAACGGCCACCCGGCACCTCCCCTTTAATTTGCGCCGGCCCAACTGTAGGTACGCCCCCCTGACCCCATCGGACACAGCGTCCCGTGGTAAGTCAGGGGGTGCTACCGAAGTTCGTGGCCGGGGCGCGAGCGGGGCACTGTGCATGGCGATGACGTGATCGACAGCGGGGCAGCGCCACGGAATGCGAATGGTTACCGCTGCTGATAACCTCCCACTGAATTTTGCGGGAGGCGTTGGCGGCACCGTGCCCAGGCGTTAGTTGCTTTGCACCCCGTTAGCACCCTCTTACTAACCGGATGCGCAAAGCCCCCGAATTTTTAGGCCTTAATCTTTCCTGCCTTCCTATCACAGACCTTCCATTTTGTTCTTTCCTCCCCTCCCCACTTTCCCTGCCCCTACACTTGCTTAAAAACCTGTTCCATCTCCAACTTTTTCCAGTTCTGACGAAGGGTCATCGACCTGAAAAGTTAACTCTGTTTCTCTCTCCACAGATGCTGCCTGACCTGCGGAGTATTTCCAGCATTTTCTGTTTTTACTTCGTGGCACCATGTCCTTTCTCACATAAGGAGATCGAAACTGTACACAATACTCCAGATGTGGTCTCACCAAAGCCCTGTACAATTGCAGTAAGACTTCCATACTCATGTACTCCAATCCCTTTGCAATAAAGGCCACCATGCCATTTGCCTTCCTAATTGCTTGCTCTACCTGCATGCAAACTTTTTGTATTTCCTGTACGAGGACACCTAAATCTCTCTGAACATTTAATAGTTTCTTACCATTTAAAAAATATTCTGTTTTTCTATTCTTCCTAACAAAGTGAATAACCTCACATTTCTCCACATTATACTCCATCTGCCACCTTATTGCCCACTCACTTAACCTGCCTATATCCCTTTGCAGGCTCTTTGTCTCCTCCACACAACTGTAAGAGTAAAAAAATTAATTGTAAAAATGTAAGGGCAAATCAGTTGTAATGTTTAAGATTAATTGAACCGCTTAAAGGACTATAGTAAAGGTCAAAGTATCTCCCGAAGGCATGGAGACAGGGATATAATTAGATAAAAGACCAACTTGCTTAGGCTGCAGTATAGATAATGCAGGCACTGCAGAACAAAAATGTGAAACATTGTTTTTTATAATAAACTAGCCTCGAAAGGGCTAAGAATGAAACCGTGCAGCACAGATGGCTGACTAAAAAGCAGAAGTAAAGGATAAGTTTCACTAACATTGTAAGATTCTAAACAAGTTGTTTTTAGAAACCATATGGGTCGCTTATGATGTAATGACTGTGCTGAGGTTTGTATTTTCTGGCTTCTTGAGGTGTATAAAGAAGCGTGGCTGCCATTGTTAAATTGAGAAGTGGGTCATGAGACCGCAGGCTGTGACCGTTCTCCCAGAGCGCACTGAATAATAAACTGTGATCTTTTGCTTTAAGACAGTCTCGAGTGAATTAATTTTTCACCAACACAACTTAGTTTTATATTGTCAGCAAACTTAGATAATTTGCACTCAGTGGCTTCATCTAAGTCCTAAATATAGATTGTAAATAGTTGAGGCCCAAGCATTGATCCTTGCTGCACCCCACTAGTTACAGCCTGACAACCAGAAAATGACCCATTTATCCCTACTTTCTGTTTGCTGTCCATTAACCAATCCTCTATCCATGCTAATATATTACCGCCAAACCCCATGAGTCCTTATGTTGCATAGCAACCTTTTATTTGGCACTTTATCGAATGCGTTTTGGAAATCCAAAAATACTACATTCACTGGCTCCCCTTTATCTACCGTGCTAGTTACATCCTCAAAAAACATGAATAAATTTCTTAAACACGAATTCTCTTTCACTAGGAGATAGTTGAGAAATGGGATGGGATAAAAATTGATAAAGAGGAGGTACTAGAAAGGCTGGCTGTATTTAAAGTAGGTAAGTCATCAGGACCAGATGAGATGCTTCCTAGGATGCTGAGGGAAGTAAAGGTGGAAATTGCAGAGGTACTGCCATAATCTTCCAATCCTCCTTGGATACGGAGGTGGTGCCAGAGGATTGGAGACTTGCAAATGGTACACCCTTGCTCAAAAATGGGTATAAGGATAAACCCAGCAACTACAGGCCAGTCAGTTTAACCTCAGTAGCATGGAAGATTTTAGAAATGATATTCCAAGACAAAATTATCACTCACTTGGACAAGTGTGAATTAATTAAGGAAAGGAGGCACAGATTTCTTAAAGGCAAATCATGTTTAACTGGATTGAGTTTTTTGATGAAGTAGCAGAGAGAGTTGATGAGGGCAATACGGTTGATGTGGTGTACATGGACTTCCAAAAGGCCTTTGATAAAGTGCCGCATAATAGGCTTGCCAGCAAAGTTGAAGCCCATCGAATAAAAGGGAAAGTGGCAGCATGGATACAAAATTGACTAAATGACAGGAAACAGAGAGTAGTGGTGAACAGTTGTTTTTCAGAATAGAGGAAGGTATACAGTGTTTTTCCTCAGGGGTCGGTACGGGGACTACTGCTTTTCTTGATATATATTAATGACTTGGACTTGGGTGTACAGGGCACAATTTCAAAATTTGAAGATGACACAAAACTTGAACTATAGTGAACAGTGAGGAGGATAGCGATAGACTTCAAGAAAACACAGACAGGCTGCTGGAATGGGCGCACACGTGGCAGATGAAATTTAATGCAGAAAAGTGTGAAGTGATACATTTTGGTAGGAAGAATGAGGAGAAGCAATATAAACTAAAGGGTATAATTCCAAAGGGGGTGCATGAACAGAGAGACCTGGGGTATATGTGCACAAATAGTTGAAGGTGGCAGGGCAGGTTGAGAAAGCGGTTAAAGAAGCATACGGGATCCTGGGCTTCATAAATAGAGGTCATGATGCGGAGATGCCGGTGTTGGACTGGGGTGGACAAAATTGAGAGGTCGCACAACACCAGGTTATAGTCCAACAGTTTTATTTGAAATCACAAGCTTTCGGAGCTATCGCTCCTTCCTCAGGTGAAGTAAATTGGATACAGAATCGCCAGAGCATATATAGATGGAAAAAAAAGCATGTGTACTTTACAATTGCAGACCAATAAATTAAATCATCCTGACTATCTGCCGAGGTGTGATAAAGTTAATTAAGTCAGCCAGGAAGGTACCACATCAAAAGACATAGCAAGATACAACTGAGACAATGAGGTGTAGTCGCAGGGGTTCCAACGTGTCAAAAGCTGCCGTCTGTATGTAAAACGAAAAGCTTTAAAAAAAATTTACTTTTTTACTGGGAAAATTTTTACTTTTTTACTGGGAATCACATCTGTGAACAAGCTAACGACGACTCGAGTCCGGATCACGTCATGTATCGTGACATAAACCCAAGATCCCGATTGAGACCGTCTTCATGAGTGCGGAACTTGGCTATCAGTTTCTGCTCGATGATTTTGCGTTGTCGTGTGTTTCTAAGGTTGCCTTGGAGAACGCTTACCCGCAGATCCGAGGCTGAATGTCCTTGACTGCTGAAGTGTTCCCCGACTGGGAGGTAACAATCCTGCCTGGCGATTGTTGCGCGGTGCTCGTTCATACGTTGTCTCAGTGTCTGCATGGTCTCGCCGATGTACCATGCCGCGGTGCATTCTTTCCTGCAACGTATGAGGTAGACAACGTTGGCCGAGTCACATGAGTCAATCGGGATCTTGGGTTTATGTCACGATACATGACGTGATCCGGACTCGAGTCGTCGTTAGCTTGTTCACAGATGTGATTCCCAGTAAAAAAGTAAAAATTTTCCCAGTAAAAAAGTAAATTTTTTTTAAAGCTTTTTGTTTTACATACAGACGGCAGCTTTTGACACGTTGGAACCCCTGCGACTACACCTCATTGTCTCAGTCAAATAGAGGCATAGAGTACAAAAGCAAGGAAGTTATGATGAACCTTTTTTGACGTTCGGCCTCAACTCAAGTATTGTGTCCAATTATGGGCACCACACGTTAGGAAGGATGTGCGGGCCTTAGAGAGGGTACAGAAAAGATTTGCTAGAATGGTTTCAAGGATGAGGTACTTCAGTTACATGGATAGATTGGAGAAGCTGGGGTTGTTCTCCTTAGAGGAGAGAAGTTTGTGAGGAGATTTGATAGAGGTCTTCAAAATCATGAGCAGTCTAGGCAGAGTAGATAGAGAGAAACTGTTCCCATTGGTGGAAGGGTCGCGAACCAGAGGACACAGATTTAAGGTGATTGGCAGAAGAACCAAAGGCGGCATGAGGGAAAACTTTTTTAAGCAGTATGTGGTTAGGATCTGGAATGCACTGTCTAAAAGGGTGGTGGAGGCAAATTCAATCGTGGCTTGCAAAAGGGAATTGGTTATGTACTTGAAAGAAAAAAAAATGCAGGGATACAGGGAAAGGGCGGGAGAGTAGGACTAGCTGAAGTGCTCTTGCAGAGAGCCGGCAAGGGCTTGACGGGCCGAATGGCCTCCTTCGGTGCTGTAACCATTATAGGATTCTCTGATTCTATAAAACCATGTTGACTCTGCCTAATCAAATTCTGATTTTCTAAGTGGCCTGATACCACTTCCTTAACAAAGGATTCCAGCATTTCCCTGACGATTGATGTCAGGTTAACTGGCCTGTAGTTCCTTGTTTCCTCTCACTCCTTTCTTGAATAGCGGGGTTACATTTGCTACCTTCCAGTCCACTGGGCCCATTCTAGAATTTTGGAAGATCACAACCAATGCATCCACTATCTCTGCAGCTACCTAATGTCCTTTAGGGAAGGAAATCTGCCTGTCCTTACCTGGTCTGGCCTATACGTGACTCAAGACCCACAGCAATGTGGTTGACAATGTTCTTAACTGCCCTCTGAAATGGCCTAGCAAGCCACTCAGTTGTAACAAACCGCTACGAAAAGCAATAAAATGAATGAAACCAAACGGAACACCCAGCATCGACCTCGGCACCAGCTATGGACACAGCAACAGCACACCCAGCCCAGTCGACGCTGCAAAGCCCTCCTCACCAACATCTGGGGACCTTGTGCCAAAATTGGTAGAGCTGTCCCACAGACTAGTCAAGCAACAGCCTGACATAGTCATACTCACAGAATCATACTTTTCAGCCAAAGTCCCAAACTCCTCCATCACCATCCCTGTTTAAGTCCTGTCCCACTGGCAGGAAAGACCCACCAGGGGTGGCGGCACAGTAGTAAACAGTTGGCAAGGACTGACCCTGGGAGTCCTCAACATTGACTCCGGTCCCCATGAAGTCTCATGGCTTCAGGTCAAGCATGGGCAAGGAAACCTCGTGCTGATTACCACCTACCGCCCTCCCTCAGCTAATGAATCAGTATTCCTCCATGTTGAATACCACTTGGAAGAAGCACTGAGAGTAGCAAGGGCACAGAATGTACTCTGGGTGGGGGCTTTCAATGTCCATCACCAAAAGTGGCTCGGTAGTACCACTACTGACCGAGCTGGCCGAGTCCTGAAGGACATAACTGCCAGTCTGGGCCTGCGATAGGTGGTGAGAGAACCAACACGAGGAAAAAACCTACTTAACCTCGTCCTCACCAATCTACCTGTCGCAGATGCATCTGTCCATGACAGCATTGGTAGCAGTGACCACCGCACAGTCATTGTGGAGACAAAGTCCCGTCTTCCCACTGAGGACACCCTCTATCATGTTGTGTGGCACTACCACCATGTTAAATGGGATAGATTCAGAACAGATCTAGTAGCTCAAAACTGGCCATCAGCAGCAGCAGAATTGTATTCCACCACAATCTGCAACCTCATGGTTCGGCATATCCATAACTCTACCAATACCATCAAGCCAGGGGACCAACCCTGGTTCAATAAGGAGTGTAGAAAAGCATGCCAGGAGTAGCACCAGGTATAACTAAAAATGAGGTGCCAACCTGAGGAAGCTGCAACACAGGACTACCTCATGCTAAAACGCAGAAGCAGCATGCTATAGACAGGGCTAAACAATCCCACAACCAACAGATCAGATCAAAGCTCTGCAGTCCTGCCACATCCAGTCATGAATGGTGGTGGACCATTAAACAACTAGCGGGAGGAGGAGGCTCCATGAATATCCCCATCCTCAATGATGGAGCCCAGCACGTGAGTGCAAAAGACAAGGCTGAAAAGTTTGCAACAATCTTCAGCCAGAATTGCCAGAGTGGATGATCCATATCGGCCTCCTCCTGAGGCCCCCACCATCACAGAAGCCAGTCTTCAGCCAATTCGATTCACTCCACGTGATATCAAGAAGCAGCTGAGCGCACTGGATATAACAAAGGCTACGGGCCTCGACAACATCCCGGCTATCGTGCTGAAGACTTGTACTCCAGAACTAGCTGCACCTCTATCCAAGCTTTTCCAGTACAGCTACAACACTGGCATCTATCCGACAATGTGGAAAACTGCCCAGGTATGTCCTGTCCACAAAAAGCAGGACAAATCCAACCCAGCCAATTACCGCCCAATCAGTCTCCTCTCAAAGGAGATGGTAATGGGACAGTCTACTATCAATCATCAGTAAAGTGATGGAAGGTGTCATCGACAGTGCTATCAAGCAGCACTTACTCACCAATAACCTGCTCACAGATGCCCTGTTTGGGTTCCGCCAAGACCACTCGCCTCCCGACCTCATTACAGCCTTTGTCCAACATGGACAAAGGAGCTGATTTCCAGAGGTGAAGTGAGAGTGACTGCCCTTGACATCCAGGCAGCATTTGACCGAGTGTGGCATCAAGGAGCCCTAGTAAAACTAAAGTCAACGGGAATCAGGGGGAAAACGTTCCACTGGCTGGAGTCAAACCAAGCACAAAAAGAAGATGGTTGTGGTGGTTGAAGGTCAATCATCACAGCCCCAGGACATCGCTGCAGGAGTTCCTCAGGGCAGAGTCCTAGGCCCAACCATCTTCAGCTACTTCATCAATGAACTTCCCTCCAACATAAGGTCAGAAATGGGGATGTTCGCTGATGACTGCACAGTGTCAGCGCCATTCACAACTCCTCAGAAAATGAAGCAGTCCATGCTTGCATGCAACAACGCCTGGACAACCTTCAGGCTTGGGCTGATATATGGCAGGTAACATTAACACCACAGAAGTGCCAGGCAATGACTATCGCCAACACGTGAGAGTCTAACCACCTCCCCTTGACATTCAACGGTATTACCATCGCCAAATTCCCTACTAGCAACATCCTGGGGGTCATCATTGACCAGAAACTTAACTGGACCAGCCACATAAATACGGTGGCAACAAGAACAGGTATTCTGCAGCGAGTGTCTCACCTCCTGACTACACAAAGCCTTTCCACCATCTACAAGGCACAAGTCAGGAGTGTGATGGAATACGCTCCACTTGCCTGGATGAGTGCAGCTCCAACAACACTGAAGAAGCTCGACTCCATCCAGTACAAAGCATCCCACTTGATTGGCACGCAAGCCACCACCTTAAACATTCACTCCCTCCACCACCGGCTTACCGTGCCTGCAGTGTGTACCATCTACAAGATGCACTGCAGCAAATCGCCATGGCTTCTTCGGCAGCACTTCCCAAACTCACGACCTCTTCCACCTAGAAGGACAAGGGCAGCAGTCGCATGGGAACACCACCACCTTCAAGTTCCCCTGCAAGTCACACACCATCCTGACTTAGAAGTATATCACCTATCCTTCATCGTCGCTGGGTCAAAACCTCGGAACTCCCTCCCTAACAGCACTGTGGGGTACCTTCACCACATGGACTGCTGCGGTTCAAGAAGGCGGCTCACCACCACCTTCCCAAGGGCAATTAGGGATGGGCAATAAATGCTGGCATTGCCAGTGACGCCCACATCCCATATACGAATTAAAAAAAAACTCCTTCAGGTCCAGAGGATTTTTTCAGCTTTTACTCCCATTAGTTTCTCAAGTACTTTTTCTGTATTGATATTAATTACTTTAAGTTCCTCACTCTTATTAGCCCATAGGTTCCCCACAATTTTTGGTAGGATTTTTGAGTCTTTTACAGTGAAGACAGATAAAAAAAATATTTGTTTAAAGTCTCTGACATTTCCTTATTCCCCATTATAAATTCACCTGTCTCAGCCCCTAATGGACCAATGCTTACTTTTGCTACACTTTTCCTTTTTCCATTCTTGTAGAAGCTCTTACCATCTGTTTTTATATTTCTTGCTAGTTTACACTCATTCTATTTTCTCCCTTTTAATCAATTTTTTGGTCATTCTTTGCTGGTTTCTAAAGCTCTCCCAATCCTCAGGCTTACCACAATTCTTTGCAACATCATAAGCCTCTTCTTTTAATCTAATATTATCCTTAACTTCTTTAGTTAGCCATGGATGGATCATTTTTCCCATGGAGTTTTTATTCCTCAATGGAATGTATACTCGTTGAGAATTTTGGAATATTTCTTTAAATATTTGCCACTGTCTATCTACCATCATACCTTTTAATCTAACTCTCCAATCTACCTGAGCTAACTTGCCCCTCAAACCTATGTAATTGGCTTTATTTAAGTTTAAGACTATCGTTTCGGCTGAAGTATTTCACTCTCAAACTCAATGTGAAATGTTATCATATTATGATCACTCTTCCCAGGGGATCCTTTACTATGCGAGTCCTAATTAACCTGGTCTCATTACACAAATACAAGATCTAAAATAGCCTGTTCCCTGGTTGGTTGAAGATGTATATACATAACCATCTCTGTTACTTCATCAAAGAACTCGATCAAGATCGTCAAACATGATTTGCCTTCAACAAATCTACGCTGACTTTCATTTATTAACCGTAATTTTCCAAATGCTATTAAGTAATCAACCTCCTTCATAGATACATAGATACATAGAAGATAGGAGCAGGAGTAGGCCATCCGGCCCTTCGAGCCTGCTCCGCCATTTAATGAGATCATGGCTGATCCTTCAATTCAGTATCCCGTCCCCGCCTTCTCTCCGTAACCCTTAACCCCTTTTGCCTGTAGAAATATATCTAATTCCCTCTTAAATATATTTAATGAGCTGGCGTACACTGCCCTCTGTGGCAATGAGTTCCACAGGTTCACCACTCTCTGAGTGAAGAAATTCCCCCTCATTTCTGTCCTAAATGGTTTAGCCCTTATCCTTAAATTATGTCCTCTAGTTCTGTTCTCACCCGCCAAGGGAAACATTCCTTCTGCATCTAATCTGTCTAGACCTGTCAGAATTTTATACACTTCTATGAGGTCCCCTCTCAATCTTCTAAACTCCAGTGTGTACATCCCTAAACTACATAGTCTCTCCTCATAGGTCAATCCCGCCATTCCTGGTATCAGCCTGGTGAATCGCCGCTGCACCCCCTCCATGGCAAGAACATCTTTCCTCAGATGAGGCGACCAAAACTGTACACAGTACTCGAGGTGTGGTCTCACCAGTGCCCTGTACAGCTGCAGCAAGGTATCCCTGTTCCTGTATTCCAACCCTTTTGCTATGAAGGCCAGCATACCGTTTGCCTTCTTGACCGCCTGTTGCACCTGCATGCTCGCCTTCAGTGACTGGTGTACAAGAACACCCAGGTCTCTCTGTACTTCCCCCTCTCCCAATTTATTGCCATTTAAATAATAATTTGCCCTCCCGTTCCTGCACCCAAGGTGGATAACTTCGCACTTGTCCACATTATAGTGCATCTGCCATTTATCCGCCCAATCACCCAGTCTGTCCAAATCGCTCTGGAGCTTCCTGGTCTCCTCCTCTGAGCCCACCCCCCCCTCCTAGTTTAGTGTCGTCTGCAAATTTGGAAATGCTGCATTCGACTCCCTGATCCAGGTCATTAATATAAATTGTGAACAGCTGGGGACCCAGGACAGATCCCTGTGGTACCCCACTTGTTACTGCCTGCCATTCAGAAAATGAGCCGTTTATTCCAACTCTCTGTTTTCTATCTGACAGCCAGTTCTCTATCCACGTCAATACTTTCCCCTTTATCCCATGAGCTTCAATTTTCCATGCTAATCTTTTATGTGGGACCTTATCGAAGGCCTTTTGGAAGTCCAGGTACACCACATCTACTGGCTCTCCCCCATCTATTTTACCAGTTACTCCCTCAAAAAATTCCAATAGATTAGTCAAGCACGATTTACCCTTTGTAAATCCATGTTGACTCTGTCCTATCCTGTCCCCATTTGCTAAGTGCTCGGCTATTTCATCCTTAATGATGGACTCCAGCATTTTGCCCACAACTGATGTAAGGCTTACAGGTCTGTAATTACCTGCTTTTTCCCTACCCCCCTTTTTGAATAGTGGGGTAACGTTAGCTACCCTCCAATCCATGGGCACTGTTCCCGAGTCTAATGAATTCTGAAAAATCATGCTTAGTGCATCCGCTATCTCTAGGGCCACCTCCTTCAGTACCCTAGGATGCATGTTATCAGGCCCTGGGGATTTGTCCGCCTTCAATCCCTTTAGCTTCCTTAACACCATATCCTTAGAGATATTGATTTGCGTCAGTTCCTCCTTTGCCAATGTCCCTATTTTTCCCGATATCCCAGGGAGGTTTTTTGTGTCTTCCTTCGTAAAGACTGACCCAAAGTATGCATTTAGTTGGTCTGCCATTTCCTTATTTCCCATTATATATTCCCCCGTATCTGACTGCAATGGACCAACTTTGGTTTTCACCAGTCTTTTCCTCTTGATATACTTATAAAAGCTTTTGGAGTTAGTTTTTATATTTTCCGCCAGCTTGCTTTCGTAAGCTATTTTGCCCTTCTTGATTAAGCCCTTTGCCCTCCTTTGCTCTATCTTAAACTGTTCCCAATCTTCCGCTCTGGCGCGTTTTTTGGCTATTTTATACGCCCTATCTTTGGATAATCAACAACATGTTTTGAGTAAGTATGAGACACTTGATAGTGGAGTATATTGAACAGACTTTATTGATATACAGCACAGTGATCGGCCTAACTGTATACAAAAATGAGAGGCACAACACCAGGTTATAGTCCAACAGTTTTATTTGAAATCACGAGCTTTCGGAGCGCTGCTCCTTCGTCAGGTAAAGTGAGGGAATACAAATCAGCAAAGCATATATAGACAGAGAACAATGTGTTTCTGACTGCCCTCCATCTGACTGCCGAGGTGTGATGGAGGGCAGTCAGAAACACATTGTTCTCTGTCTATATATGCTTTGCTGATTTGTATTCCCTCACTTTACCTGACGAAGGAGCAGCGCTCCGAAAGCTCGTGATTTCAAATAAAACTGTTGGACTATAACCTGGTGTTGTGCGACCTCTCATTTTTGTCCACCCCAGTCCAACACCGGCATCTCCGCATTATAACTGTATACAGAGAGAGCAGCTTTTCGGTTTCTGTATCTTTTGAGCTCTCTGAAGAACTATTGAAGCCAGTGCTCCTTTATACACCATATTTTGCCTACATCAAAGGTATCATGATGTATCTAATCCCAAATCATTTGAAGACAGTCTATTCATGTAAACATTTGTTATTGTTTTCTCCAAAGCCATCAAACAAGACTTCCTGACTAACTGTTCTTAACCCCTTTGAAGAACAGGCTTAATTAACTATTATCTTTTTACATGGCAGTTAATAAATAGTCTACTTATGTTTATTACACAAGCCCCTAAAGTTAGATCTTAATGACTCATGGCTGACATCATTACTCTCATGCATTTCTTTGCACAAGCACTTTACAAATCAGAAGACAAGCTATGCATCCATCTCATGACACTTCAAAGCCATCCTGTTTATCTTGGAAAACCTGTTTCTCCAAGATACAAAGAAGTTCGACTACTAGCCCTTACTTCCCCAATACCTCCAACAGATATCTCTCCAGGATGTCCAAGAAATACCAATTAATTTTGCCCTGCATTATTATCTCAAAAGATCCCCCACCACTGGTGATTGCCTGACTGGTCTTTAGTTATCCATTTTATCCCGCTCACCTTTTCTGAACAGAGGTTTAACATTTTCAATCCTCCCGTCCACTGGCATCATATCCATATCTAAGGAGTATTGAAAGATTGTGGTCAGAGCCTCTACAATTTCCACAAGTAACTTAGAATTCATCCCATCTGGACTGGGTGATTTTCTACTTTGAGCACTGCCAATCATGTCAGTCGCTCCTACTTATCTATTTTAATCTTATCCAATTTCTCTACATTCTCATTTACTGTGACATTGGCAGCATCCTCTTCTCTAGTGAAGACTGTGAAAAATATTAATTTAGTAGCTCAGCCACCACAAGAAGATTTCCTTTTGGGGCCCGAATTGGGCCCAACTTTTCTTTGTCTGCCTTTTTACTATTTATATGTTTATAAAAGACTTTTGGGTTCCCTTTTATGTTAGCCATTAATCTATTCTCATACTCTCTCCTTGCCTCTCTTATTAACTTTTTTAGATCTCCTCTGCACTTTCTGTATTCAGCTTGGTTTTCTGCTGTATTATGAACTTTGCATTTTTCATAAGCCTCCTTTTTTGTTTCATTTTAATCTCTGTATCTTTAGTCAGTCAAGGAGATCTAGATTTAGATGTTCTTCCTTTCCATCTCGTGGGAATGTGTCTAGTCTGTATATGAACCATCTCCTCTTTGAAGGCCTCCCATTGTTCAATTATTGTTTTGCCTACCAATTGTTGTTTCTAATCCACCTGGGCCACATGCCCTTAAAACTCACTGTAGTTAACCCTCTCCCAGTGTAATACTTTTGCACTCAATTGTTCATTTTCCTATTCCATAACTATTCTAAACTGATAATAGGCTTTATGTCATTAACCTGACAGTTTAAATATTATGATTACTATTCCCTAAATTCTCCCCCACTGAAATATTTTCCACTTACCCCCTACCCTTCATTCCACGGATCCAACACTGCATCCATCTTCATTGGTCTGCAAACAAACTGATCAAAAAAGTTCTCTTGTACATGTTTCAGGAATCCCCCCAACACTTTGCCCTTTACACTGTTACTATTCCAGTCTATATTAGGATAATTGAAGTCCATTATCATTACTCTATAGTTCTTACATCGTTATATAAGTTGCTTGCAAATTTGCTCCTCTATCTCTTTCCCACTATTTCGTGGTCTATAGTTTACAACCAGTGATATTATAGCTCCTCTATTTTTCCATAATTCTATAGATTCCGTCTTTGACCCTGCAACTATATCATAACTTTCCAGTGTTATAATAGTTTCTTTGATCAATACTGCCATCACTTCCTTTTTTCCTTCTCTATCTTTCCTGAAAACCTGGAGCCAGAAATATTAATTCCACAATCCTCCCCTTCTTTGAGCCAGGTCTCTGTTATTGCCACTATATTATAGTCCCATGTGACGACTTGTGCCTGCGGCTCACCCACCTTGTTTACCACGCTACGAGCATTGTATATACACTCCAAACTCATCTTAAACTGACTCGCATTTGACTCCTGTCTGATCACTCCTATTCTTTACACTTGTGCTAATTGTCTCTCCCAGTCTTCTGTGCACCTTGTTTCTCCTCTCTATTGCGTCATTCGGGTGCATATTCCCCTGCCAATTAGTTTAAACCTCCCTCACAGCACTGGTTAACCTCCAGCGAGGATATTCCCAGCTGTGTTGAGGTGTAGCCCGTCCATTGTGAACGGGTTCATACTGCCCCAGTATTGGTCCCAATGTTGTTATTTTTTACACTAGAAACCACAGCTTTCAGACCTGGCCTACACTCTTATTTCTTCCTGATATATTCCACAGTGAGCTCTATTCATGCTTTAAAATCCCTTCTTTTATCCAGATTATTTGGCAATATGCCCATAATTTAACATTTTGACTTTCCTTTGCCAGCTCTTCCCACAGATTTTTATTAAGTACTGCCTGTAACACAATTCAGGCACTAACCTACTCCTGATAAATTCCTACAACTACGACATATTCAGCTTAATATGTATATAGGACCATGGCTATTGCAAATTGTGTACTGGTTCTTACAATATAAACTTTAAAAAGTGTTTGATAAAGTGCCGCATAATATATTTGTTACCAACATTTCAGTATTACAGGAACAGTGGCAGCATGGATACAGATTTGGCTATCGTACAGAAAGCAGAGAGTGCTGGTGAATGGTTGCATTTTTTATTAATTCATGGGATGTGTGTGTCGCTGGCAGGGCCAGCCTGTATTGCCCATCCCTAATTGCCCTTGAGAAGGTAATGGTGAGCCACTTTCTTAAACTGCTGCAGTTAGTGTAGTGAAGGTACTCCCAAGGTGCTGTTAGGGAGGGAGTTCAAGGATTATGACCCATCGACGATGAAGGAACATATTTCCAAGTCAGGATGGTGTGTGACTTGAAGGGGAATTGGAGGTGGTGGTGTTCCCATGCGCCTGCTGCTCTTGTCCTTCTAGGTAATAGAGGTCACGGGTTTGGGAGGTACTGTCAAAGGAGCCTTGGTAAGTTGCTGCAGCACTTCTTGTAGATGGTACTCCCTGCAGCCATGGTACGCCGGTGGTGGATGATGTGCCAATCAAGTGGGCTGCTTTGTCCTGGATGGTGTTGAGCTTATTGAGTGTTGTTGGAGATGCACTCATCCAGGCAAATGAAGAGTATTCCATTTTAACTCCTGACTTGTGCCGTTTAGATGGTGGAAAGGCTTTGGGGAGTCAGGAATTGAGTCGCTCGCCACAAAATAACCAACCTCTGACCAGCTATTGGAGCCACAGTATTTATATGGCTGGTCTAGTTGAGTTTCTGGTTAATGGGGACCCTCAAAATCTACATTTTGGGGGATTCGATGATGGTAATGCCATTGAATGTCAAGGGGAGATGGTTTGACTTTCTCTTGTTGGAAATGGTCATTGCCTGGCACTTGTGTGGCGTGAATGTTAATTGCCACTTATCAGCCCAAGTCTGAATGTTGTTCAGGTCTTGCTTCATGTGGGCATGGATTGCTTCATTATCTGATGAGTTGCAATCATCAGCAAACTTACTCATTTCTGACCTTAGAATGGAAGGAAGGCCATTGATGAAGCAGCTGAAGATGGTTGGGCCTAGGACATTGCCCTGAGGAACTGCAGCGGGTATGTACTGAGGCTAAGATAATTGGCCTTCAAATGCCACAAACATCTTCCTTTGTATTAGGTGTGACTCCACTTAGGTGTAGGGTAACACTAGCATTGCAGTAACGTGGTTGACTCTAGTGTAAGTGTAGGGTACCACTAGTACTGCAGTAACACGTTTAACGTTAGTGTAAGTGTAGAGTACCACAAGTACTGCAGTAACACAGTTAACTCTAATGTAAGTGTAGGGTACCACTAGTACTGCAGTAGCACGGTTAACTTTAGCGTAAGTGTAGAGTACCTCACGTACTGCAGCAACACGGTTAACTCTGGTGCAAGTGTAGGGTACCACTAGTACTGCAGCAGCATGCTTAACTATAGAGTAAGTGTAGAGTGCCACTAGTACTGAAGTAACACGGTTAACTCCAATGTAAGTGTAGGGTACCACTAGTACTGCAGTAACACGGTTAAATCAAGTGTAAGTGTTGGCTACCGCTCGTACTGCAGCAACATGGTTTACTCTAGTGTAAGTGTACAGTACCACTAGCACCGGAGTAACACGGTGAACTCAAGTTTAATAGTAAGGGTACGACTATTAGCGGAGGAGCACGGCCACCTCTGGTGTAAGTGTAGGGTACCACAAGTCCCGCAGTACTTCTGATAACTCTAGTGCAAGTGTAGGGCTATCACTAATCCAAGAGACGTAAAATACCCTCTACTGTAATTGTAGGGTAACACTAGCACCACTGGAGTAAGGTCATCTCTAGTGAGGTGCATGGATTTCATTAGTACAGGAGGCGCGCAGTCACATTTAGAGTAAATGTAGCGGTCCCACTAATGCCGGTGGGATATGCTCAACACTGGTCTAAGTGTAGGACTACCACTAGTACCGGGGGAGCACGGTCACCTCTAGTGCAAGTGTAGGGTTACCACTACTACCGCTGAAATATGCTCACCACTAGTGTAATAGTACGGTACCACTTGTGCCGGTGGAATATGCTCATCTGTAGTATTGACAGTCTGGGATCTTCACCAACGCTGCAGGATTATGTTCCCCACATATTCTGGAGGAGTTGGGCACTAGGAGTGAGTCAAGGGAAGAGTCAGGACGATGACTACAAGGGTAGCTGCCTCCAGCAATCAAGTCGGAATAGAGACAGCACCAGTACTGGCAGATTGTACTCTCCATTTCTAAAGAATTGTTTCATTCTATCTGTTTTTTTAAACTGCCCAATTAAAATTTCAACTATTCTCCTCCTGAAATATAAAATCAAAAAAACAATTTAATTGAGTCTATTTGCGAAATGACTGTAGCTAAAGCTACTAATGATGTAAGCAGATTGACTCCCTGGATGATTGAAGTGAGCATATATATAGGGTTCCCTTCCATTGCCTCAGCCGCGCCAATCAAAGACTTTCAGCTCGGATACACTTCACCCATTCTCACAGAAAATGGGGCAACTGACTATTCTGCTGATAAAAGAGATTTACTACCC
The DNA here is from genome assembly GCA_030390025.1 of Squalus acanthias. Lineage (NCBI taxonomy): Eukaryota > Metazoa > Chordata > Chondrichthyes > Squaliformes > Squalidae > Squalus > Squalus acanthias. The sequence goes on along the minus strand of CM059433.1, from coordinate 39,089,303 downwards.
GATTCTCGCAGCGGTCGGAGTCCCCGGTGAGCTATTGTAACCTGCTTGTTGTTAATCGGTATGAAGGGTCTCCCTGTTCTTCCTGCTTGTTGGATAAGGTGACGTGTTTCCCGCATGTCGCATCACCCGGAACCAAGGCGGAGCCGCGTGTCCGCACTTTCCACTTTCCCTCAATCCGATAACCTTATTCGTGTTGCAATGATTTTTAAAGCGCCAGCACAAGGATTTGAGCGGATTCCGGACCGCCTTGTCACCCTGTGCAGAGTGAGCGCTGCAGCACTTTATTAAAATGTGTGGGGAGGTTTCCCAGATAATGGCTCCAATACTAATCTTGTTCTCACACTGCTCCCTGTTGATCATCACTGAATGCAGGAAAATCCTCTCAACAGGTGGCTCCCTATGTATTGGAATTAGATAGTGGCACTTATGTTCTCTCCTCTTTCTTACAGCGAACTTAATGACGATTGTGATTCTCTCCCGAGGAAACTGCGGCCTTTCCAAATGTATCTCTGTCTACATGGTGGCCATGGCAACATCAGATCTACTGGTCATGATCATCAATGTAATCGTGTATTATATTTTCAGTTATCATTTTCCACTGTCGTTCCTGTCCCACACTCCCGTGTGTCGGGTCATTCTATACACGACAAATGTCATCCTCGATTTGTCTGTTTGGTTCACCGTCTCCTTCACATTTGACCGTTTTATAATTATCTGCTACCAGAAATTTAAAACAAAGTACTGCACAGAGAGAACCGCGGCCGCGGTTATAACAACAGTCTCTGTCCTCATCTTTATAAAGAACATACCCGTTTTTTTGGCGTTCGAACCTGAACAAATAATTAACAAATTGCGGTGGGGCTGCCGGTCAAGTCTATCTTTTTTTTCCTCACCTCTGGGTGTAGCGTGCTCCTGGTTTGACAGCATGTGGCGCCTTTGGCTCCCTTTCACTTTAATTGCCTTGTTTAATTCTTTGACAGTCAGACGTGTTTTAGTGGCCAGTAGAGCCCGCAGCGGACTCCGGGGTCACAGCAGTGAGAGTCAGTGTGATCCAGAGATGGAGAATCGAAGGAAATCCATCATTTTACTCTTCACTATATCGGGCAGTTTTATACTGTTGTGGCTGACAGCCACCGTTTGTCTTGTATCTACCAGACTGACAAACACCAATTACTACCGGGGGGACCGCACAACCCCTGGATATATCGCCACTGAAACCGGGGCGATGCTGAAGTATTTGAGTTCCTGTCCAAACACCTGTATTTATGCAGCTACTCAAAGAAGATTCAGAGAAGAGCTGAAGACGGTGCTGAAATCTCCCTGGACACTGATTGAGAGATTGGTTAAAAATGAATCAAAACCCATCTAGAGCTGCCTTTGGGACAGTAGAATTCAGTTTCAGCTTCAATTTTAGCTTAGACTCTGGCTCTCTCCTTATGGCCAGCTAAAGATGGTTCTTGTAAAAAGTCACAGGTATGTGATTATATTGGGTCTTCTTGTAGCATTTAGAGCCCTCATTTTCTGCAGGTTTCTACAGTCCGTTGACCGAGTGACTCCTGTCAAATCAGGACATTCCCTCTTCAGTATGAGAAGTGTCAGTGATGAAGTGAATTTCAATAGTGGATTACAATATTTGGCCAATGGATTCATTATCTGACAGTGCGAGGACTGAAATTAAATTCTACCTTAAATTGACAGGAACGGTCACCAGTCATGGGGAAAGATTCGGTTGTTTACAGCTCCTGGTGACATTACCTTTTCTCCGAGGTTTGATGAAATGTTGCCCGGACTGATGTCAGTTGCCGGGGTTGATCTCCACGTTCAGCCAAAGTGTAAAAATCGCGATAGCGAGGCGGCAGCTTAAATGGAAATAAAAATCAGGAGAGATGTAAAACGTGCTTCCGACTTACTATTACTACCATTTTACACTATTGCACAAAGACAACATCTGCTTCATACTTTGCAGAGAAGTGGGGTGAAATTTAACTTCAGCGGTTGGGGGGGTGGGGAGCAAATGGTAGAGGATCGAGCGCCCATTATCCACACTCTTGGGTTTATAAGATGCTCCTTTCTCCTTAAACTTTATAGAACTTCAAGGATCAGTAAACACCGAGACCTCTGATTAATGTGCTTTATTGATCAATCATCGGTACACCCACTGCGGGCACAGCTCAGGAGCCTGGTAGTGAAAGACACTCGTGTGTAACGGGCTCATCTGATGTTGTAAGTGAATCGTCTTAAAGGTTCAGATGGACTAAGAAAGATTAGGGGCAACTGCATGAGGTGATCCGGTGTGTTGTACCTTTATAGGGATAATTATGTCTCAATCGTGACGCTATTACGTCAGCACGTCCTATGCCGGTCTAATGAATGAGGAAAACGTTTACTTTAGATGTCACCATATCAAGCGATGTTCCGACCTCCTTTTTTCAACCACGCCCGCGCAATACCACCGATGGCAGTTCATTGTTAAAATCATAAAATCACAGACTCATAGAATGATACAGCACAGAAGAAGGTCATGCGGCCCATTGTCGCCATTGAAAGAGCTTTCTAATTCGTCCCATTCCCACAGCCCTGTATTTTTTTCCCTTTAAGTATTTATCCAATTCCCTTTGAAAAGTTACTGCTGAATCAGCTTCCACCTTCCTTTCCATGATGTGGAGATGGCGGTGTTGGACTGGGGTGGACAAATGTGAGAAGTCGCACAACACCAGGTTATAGTCCAACAGCTTTATTTGAAATCACAAGCTTTCGGAGCTGCTGACGAAGGAGTAGCAGCAGCAGAGTGGTGGTCTCTGTGACCAGGAAGAGGAGAAGGAGAAGGAGACCAGACAGCAGGCCACCACCAACAACCTACAACCAACAACTACAACTGAGGTGCCTGGAGAGAGAGGACAGGAGAGGAGAAAGAAAAAAAAAGAAGGCCAAAGCCATTAACAACAGAGGAGAGGCCTTTCCACACTGCCTCCTCAATTGGCCTCCATTTTAGGAGAGGGAGAGAGGGGAGAAAAACATCACAAACATCCATCATCTGTTTGGAAGGAGGGAGGAAGGAAAGAATATCAGCTACAGGTGGGTGTGATTCTGGTGCACTCTCCCAGAGACTTTGTTTTGTAGGTGGGGGGAGGAAAGAAGAAAAAGAAGAAGGCCGGAACATCCAAGGGGTGTGTGTGTGTGTGTGTGTGTGTGGCTTTTGTAAAAGCTAGGCCGCACACACCATATTAAACACCCCTTTCCCATTGCCTGACCTGGGACAGCTGGAGCTGCCTAGGTGAAGTCCCCAATTAATTTAATATTATTGGGCATCGTTAAGACCTGGTGCAGGACTGAGCCTGGGCATCTCCAGCTGTCCCAGGTGAAGACATCTTCTCCCCCCACCAGAAGACCACCACCAAAGACTTTTTACATCGGAGAGTGCACCCCCCTGCCAACACCCACCCACCCACCATCCTGAGTGGCGACCCTGCCCTTGCGGCTTCCCTCCTTCCCACCCCCCTCTCTCTCTCTCTTTGTCTCTTGTCTCTCTCTGCCTCTCTCTCTAAGAGGCACCTCAATTAACTTTTTATTAAGTACCCATTGAGCAGAGGGCAGAAGGCCCCTCTCCTAATTAATTCATAAAAAGGGAGAGGTGTGCCTTCAATTTAAGAGCTCCCTCTGCTCAGGGGAAAATAAAAACAAAAAAAAACCGAGGCCATTAACACCTTCAGGCCTGTGACTTGGGGTGAGTGTAGCCCTTAAAGACCAACCCATCATGGCGACCACATCTTCGCCGGTGGCGGGGGCAGCGAGGACATACGCGAGCGTGGCAGCCGCGGCCACGGCCGCAGCCACGAGTCCTCCTGTTACCCCGTCACCTTTTACCCTCCTTACGAGGAAGAATGGGGTCAAGAGCTACACTCACCCCAACATGACTATAGAGGCGTGCGTTAAAGCCATGGCTGGGGTTGTCGGCCCTTCAGCCATCGTCGCCGCCTCTAAAATGTACGGCAAGGCTGTGTTCTTCCTGGGGTCGGAGCGGGCGGTGTCCCTGGCCATCGAGAAGGGGCTCACCGTGGGCGGGACCTTCCTGCCGGTGGACCCCCTTGAGGCCACCGCGCAAAGGATTGTGGTTTCCAACGTCCCGCCCTTTGTTCCGGGTGAGCTCCTCCTCCCCCACCTACGTCAACTGGGGGAGGTGAGGTCGGGGATCACACCCATCCCGCTCGGCTTCCGGGAAGCCAGCCTTCGGCACGTCTTCTCCTTCCGGCGCCAGCTTTTCGTCCGGCTGGCGCGGGAGGAGGACGCGGACGGCGCGTTCACGGTGCTCCACGGGGGGACCGCCCACCGCGTCTTCTGGACCTCGGACGGCGCGCGGTGCTACGCCTGTAAGGAGGTGGGGCACGTCCGCAAAAACTGCCCCGCCTCCAAGGCCGCCACGACACCTGGCGCGGCCAGGGTTGGCGCCGCCGCCCCCCCTCCCCCTGATACTGTCCGCGCGTCGACGGCGACGGATGCGCGGTCGAAATCGGAGGCCAACGCCACCACGGCCTCCGGCGGGGAGGAGGGAGAGCGTCCGGGGGGAAGGAAGGCGCGTAGGAAAACGAAACACCTAAGGGCGGATCCCCTCACGGAGGAAACATCGGAATTGACCGAACTCACGCCCGAGTATATCGCGGAGTTGGTCGGGACGCATGAGACTGGGGGGGTCCTCGTGCCCGGGCCCGTCACCGTGACCGCAACTGCTGAGGCAGCTAAAGCAAGACCTGCGGCCGGGCTCGGGCCCGAGGGGCCCAAGAAACCCAGTCGTCGGAAGGGGGCAGAGAGGGAGGCCCCAGCAGACATGGAGGCCTCCCCCTCTCCGGGCCCCAACTTGTTAAAAAGAAAGCTCCGCCCCCAGCAGGAGGACTGCGAGGAGGAAGGTCCCTCCGCAAAAGGGGGGCAGTCGCCCGCCGCGGGTGCTGCGCCCCACCCCACCACCGTCATCGTCGCGCGCGATCGGCAGGGGTCGTCTGTCCCTCGGGAGGGTGAGACAGCCGAGTCTGTCCGACCTGTGCCTCCCGGGGATGGGGAAGAGACCCTGCCCGTGGGGGGGGGCGCGGAACAACCCGCGGAGGGAAATGTAGTTACGGAACCGTTGCTCCTCGCCGGGTCGGGCGTCCTGGGGACTGGGGCGGGCGAGGCCAAAGAGGCTGAAGCCGAGCCCGCCTTTTATAACCCAGACATCTCCCAGGGACTGCTCGACCTGGTGGAGGACTTTAACAATCCCCAGCCCGCTGGGTCGGAGGTTGGTGGCGGGGAGACAGAAAGACCCCTGACTCCGTCTCTGTTGTTGGCGCCGGACGTGCTGGAGGAATTTGGGATTATTTTCTCCCCGGTTTCTCCGGTCGCCCCGGCGCCTGAGGCGGGGGGGGGCCCCGAACCGCCGCCGCCGCCTCCCGGCCCGGCGCCCCTGAAGGAGCCCAGGGTGGACTCCTCTGCCACCGATCCTGGGGGTGGGATCGTGACGGAGGCGGGGCCGGCCGGTGCGGCCGAGCCGTTCGCTGCACCCTGTGTGACGGACGGGTTGGCCGCCGGTGACGACCTCCCGGAGGAGGACGGGGACTCGGTGTTGGGCAACGAGGACGATTTGGAGTCCATCGGCAGCGAGGCGATGGACGCCCTCGTGCCCTTCACCGACTCTCCCCTCATCCCCGTAGGGGAACTCCGGGATTTTATGGCCGTGAGCCAGGGTCGTCACAAGAAGATCCGGCTGGCCCTCGACAAGTGGTCGGAGCTGACGCTGCTCGTCGTGTCCGTCCGCGCCGCCGTTAAAATCATGGGCGCGGACAAGGACGTTGGCCGGCTCGAGCTGCGTCGGCTCAAGAGCTTCCACACTGGGCTGCTGAGGGAGTGGCGGTCGTCAGTGACCGCGCTCCCTCCCCTCCGTTAGGTAGAGGTTGCACTATGCTTCTGAGATGAAGATAACCATAGCCAGCCTCAACATCAACGGCAGCAGGGAGGCGCGCCGTAGATTCAATAACTTCTCGGTCCTTCGGGACGGGAAATATGCGGTGTGCTTCCTGCAAGAAACCCACACCGTTCCGGGAGACGAGGCCACGTGGCTCCTGGAGTGGCAAGGAGGGGTCAGCATGAGTCACCTCTCCAACAATTCCTGCGGGGTGGCTGTCTTGCTGGCCCCGCATTTTCAGCCGGAGATCTTGAGGGTCAAGGAGCACGTGCCGGGCCGCTTGCTCCAGGTCACTGTTCGCCTGGGAGGCGTGCCGCTCCATTTAGTGAACGTGTACGCCCCCCGGACCGGTGCGCAGCAAGTGCGCTTCTTCGGAGAAGTGTCCGCTCTTCTGGGCTCCATCGACGTGGGCGAGTGCGTCATCCTCGGGGGGGATTTCAATTGTACCCTCGAGGCGCGGGACCGGTCGGGTCCCCCGCGAAGCCCGGCGGCGATGGAGAAGTTGCGGGACCTGGTCGGGTCCTTCGACTTGGTGGACGTCTGGCGAAATCTCCATCCCGACTCCAGCGCCTTCACGAGCGTGAGGTCTGGAGGAGGAAGGTCCAGAATCGACCGCCTTTACATTTCCCGGGCGTACGTCTCCTGCATTCCGGCGGCTTCCATGCGGCCGGTGCCGTGCACGGACCACCACCTGGTGTGGGCGGAGCTCGCTCCGCTGCGCGCGCGGGGGGGGTCCGCGTACTGGCATTTTAACAACCTGCTGCTGGAGGACGCGCGGTTCCGGGATTCGTTTCGCCGGTTCTGGGCCGACTGGAGAAGGAAGCGGGGAGGCTTCCCCTCCTTGAGGCTATGGTGGGACGTGGGCAAGGCTCACGTCCGCGTCTTCTGTCAGGAGTACGCGAAGGGGTCGACCAAGAGGCGGGAGGCCCGGGTCGGGCGATTGGAGAAAGAAGTGCTCGACCTGGAGTCCCGTCTCGGTCAGGTCGTCGAGGACCCGGCCCTGCGGAAGGTGTACGAAGAGAAGAAGGGCGCGCTGAAGGACCTGCAGCTGGTCGGGTCCCGAGGCGCGTACGTGAGGTCGCGGATCCAGTTCCTGCGGGACCTGGACCGCGGCTCCCCCTTCTTCTACTCGCTGGAAAAAAGACGGGGGGTCCGTAAGCAGCTCTTGGGGCTGCTGGCCGACGACGGATCTCTGGTCTCGGATCCGGAGGGCATCAGCGCGGAGGCCCGGGCCTATTACGGGGCTCTGTTCTCTTCGGATCCGTCCAGCGAGGATGCGCGCAGAGTTTTGTGGGAGGACCTGCCGAAGGTCGGCCCGGAGGGCGCCGAGAATTTAGAAGCTCCGCTAAGCCTGGCGGAGCTGACCGGCGCCCTGCGCCAGCTCTCGAGGGGCAAGTCCCCGGGGCTGGACGGGCTGACCGTGGAGTTCCACAGGGCGTTCTGGGACGTCTTGGGGGACGACTACGCGCGGGTCCTGGGGGAAAGTCTGGCGACCGGGGAGATGCCCCTCTCTTGGCGCAGGGCGGTCATCGTCCTGCTGCCCAAGAAGGGCGATCTCCGCCTACTTAAGAACTGGCGCCCGGTCTCCCTCCTCAGCACGGACTACAAAATTTTCGCCAGGGCTATGTCTGCTCGCCTTGGCACCGTGCTGGCCCGCATGATCCACCCCGACCAGTCCTACACGGTCCCGGGCCGGAGTATCCACGATAACATCCATCTGGTCCGGGACCTGGTCCACCATTCCCAGAGGGCTGGTCTGTCGGTCGCCTTCCTTTCCCTGGATCAGGAGAAGGCGTTCGACAGGGTGGATCACGAGTATCTTTTCGGGACTCTGCGCGCGTTCGGGTTCGGGACGCATTTCGTCGCCCGGATCCGACTTCTGTATGCCGCCGCGGAGTGTCTCATTAAAGTTAACGGGTCTTTGACGGCGCCCCTTCGATTCGGGAGGGGGGTGCGTCAGGGATGCCCCATGTCCGGTCAGTTATACGCCGTTTGCGTGGAGCCTTTCCTGCGCCTCTTGCGGAAGAGGTTGACGGGACTGGCTCTGCAAGGGCCGGGCGTGGAGGTGGTCCTCTCGGCTTACGCCGATGACGTGCTCCTCGCGGTCACGGATCCCGTCGACTTGCGGAGGATGCGAGAATGCCAGCAGATTTACTCGGACGCATCCTCCGCCAAGATCAACTGGGAGAAATGTTCTGGACTCCTGGTGGGCCCATGGCGGGTGGACTCCCTGCCGGAGGAGTTCGGGCCTTTCGCCTGGAGCACCACGCACCTCCTCTACCTGGGAGTCTACCTCAGCCCGGCCGAGGACGCCTGGCCGGCGAACTGGCAAGAGCTGGAGGCCAAAGTCACCGCTCGCCTAGGGCGCTGGACAGGACTGCTCCGAGTGTTGTCCTACAGGGGTCGAGCGCTGGTCATAAACCAGCTGGTGGCCGCCATGTTGTGGTACCGGTTGATCACTTTGATCCCTCCCCCTGCGTTTGTCGCCAAGATGCAGAAGAAGCTCGTCGACTTCTTCTGGGACAAAAGGAAGCACTGGGTCTCTGCCGCGGTTTTGAGTCTCCCGCTTAGGGAGGGCGGTCAGGCGCTGGTGTGCCTTCGCACCCAGGCGGCGACTTTCCGTCTTCAGACGCTGCAGAGATACCTGTACGTGGAGAATCCTCCTAGGTGGCGTGCGCTGGCGACGTATTTCTTCCGCCAGCTGCACGGCCTCAATTACGACACGCAGCTCCTGTTTGTGAGAGTGGGTGGCACGCGTGCCAGCCTGCGGGAGCTGCCTGTCTTCTACCAGGAACTGCTATGGGTTTGGAACAGCGTCGCCTCCGAGCGCAGTTCTCCCCCGTCAGGAGCGGCGGCCGTCCTTCGGGAGCCGCTGTTCAGGAATCCGCACCTCCACGACCGCGGGTTCGGCTGGCTGGCGGAGGGCAGGGCTGTGCCCGGTAAGGTGACCAGAGTCGGGGACCTGCTCGATGGCGGAGGAGCGGGCTGGATGGCGCCGGAGGAGTTGGCGAGGCGCATGTCTTGGGTCAACGTCCGGCTCGCGGTCAAAGCCATCGAGTCGCTAAAAGTGGCACTGGGCCCCGTCTCCACTAGGTGTGTCGAGGAGGCTCAAGCACGTGGGGCGATCCCGTCCGAACTGACCCCCGTTCGGACGGAATTCCTTATCGGCGCCCGGCCCCGAATCCTCCCTCGGGAGCCGCCGCCTCACCACTTGAGCCTTCTCGGAGAAATGCCCTCCGTGCCCTTTCAATCCGCACGGAGGCGTTTCCTGTACGGGCTGCTCCTGCACACTCTCCACTTTGCCATCTTCGTCTGCCGTCCGGACACGCCTTGGCGTACCATCCTGCCGTCCGGCGGAGGCGAAGGTCCCCATTGGAAGGCTCTCTACGCGGGAGTCTTCCCTTGTTCTATTGGGGACTTGGCCTGGAGGGTGTTGCACGGAGCAGTCCCGTGCAATAGGATTTTAAGTAGGTTTACGGACTCCCAGGCTGCTTGTCATTTTTGCGGCCTGGAGGAGTCCGTTTATCACATTTATGTTGAATGTGAGAGGTTGCAGCCCCTCTTTCATTATTTGAAGGGGCTGCTCCTCAATTTCTGGTTGCACTTCAGCCCCACGCTCCTGATCTACGGTCACCCGGTGCGGAGGGGAGAGGGTAGGTCGGAGGACCTCCTCGTAGGACTGCTCCTGGGCCTGGCCAAGAAAGCCATTAATTGGTCCAGGCAGCGGGCAGTCGAGGGGGTCGTTCGGCCCGATTGCCTGCCTCTCTTCCGCGGCCATGTTCGCGCCCGGGTGGCCCTGGAGATGGAGCACGCGGTGTCCGCCGGCACGCTTGAGTTTTTCCGCGACCGGTGGGCGCCGCGGGGACTGGAGTGCATCGTCACCCCGGACTTTCAAATTTTAATTTGATTTATTAAGTTTCATTTCAAGTTTTAATTGATTTACAGTAAATTTGCGTTCTGTCAAACCAAAAAGATCAACACCAGGTTATAGTCCAACAGCTTTATTTGAAATCACAAGCTTTCGGAGCTGCTGACGAAGGAGCAGCAGCATCAGAGTGGTGGTCTCTGTGACCAGGAAGAGGAGAAGGAGAAGGAGACCAGACAGCAGGCCACCACCAACAACCAACAACCTACTACAACTGAGGTGCCTGGAGAGAGAGGACAGGAGAGGAGAAGGAAAAGAAGGAAAGGCCAAGGCCATTAACAACAGAGGAGAGGCCTTTCCACACTGCCTCCTCAATTGGCCTCCATTTTAGGAGAGGGAGAGAGGGGAGAAAACAACACAACAAACATCATCTGTTTGGAAGGAGGAAGGAAGGAAAGAACAGCAGCTACAGGTGGGTGTGATTCTGGGGCACTCTCCCAGAGACTTTGTTTTGTAGGTGGGGGGAGGAAAGAAGAAAAAGAAGAAGGCCGGAACATCTAAGGGGTGTGTGTGTGAGTGTGTGTGGCTTCTGTAAAAGCTAGGCCGCACACACCATATTAAACACCCCTTTCCCATTGCCTGACCTGGGACAGCTGGAGCTGCCTAGGTGAAGTTCCCCAATTAATTTAATCCAATTGGGCATCGTTAAGACCTGGTGCAGGACTGAGCCTGGGCATCTCCAGCTATCCCAGGTGAAGACATCTTCTCCCCCCACCAGAAGACCACCACCAAAGACTTTTTACATCGGAGAGTGCACCCCCCTGCCAACACCCACCCACCCACCCACCATCCTGAGTGGCGACCCTGCCCTTGCGGCTTCCCTCCTTCCCACCCACCCCCCTCTCTCTCTCTCTTTGTCTCTTGTCTCTCTCTGCCTCTCTCTCTATGAGGCACCTCAATTAACTTTTTATTAAGTACCCATTGAGCAGAGGGCAGAAGGCCCCTCTCCTAATTAATTCATAAAAAGGGAGAGGTGTGCCTTCAATTTAAGAGCTCCCTCTGCTCAGGGGAAAACTAAAACAAAAAAACCGAGGCCATTAACACCTTCAGGCCTGTGACTTGGGGTGAGTGTAGCCCTTAAAGAACCCTCCATTATGGCGACCACATCTTCGCCGGTGGCGGGGGCAGCGAGGACATACGCGAGCGTGGCAGCCGCGGCCACGGCCGCAGCCACGAGTCCTCCTGTTACCCCGTCACCTTTTACCCTCCTTACGAGGAAGAATGGGGTCAAGAGCTACACTCACCCCAACATGACTGTAGAGGCGTGTGTAAAAGCCATGGCTGGGGTTGTCGGCCCTTCAGCCATCGTCGCCGCCTCTAAAATGTACGGCAAGGCTGTGTTCTTCCTGGGGTCGGAGCGGGCGGTGTCCCTGGCCATCGAGAAGGGGCTCACCGTGGGCGGGACCTTCCTGCCGGTGGACCCCCTTGAGGCCACCGCGCAAAGGATTGTGGTTTCCAACGTCCCGCCCTTTGTTCCGGGTGAGCTCCTCCTCCCCCACCTACGTCAACTGGGGGAGGTGAGGTCGGGGATCACACCCATCCCGCTCGGCTTCCGGGAAGCCAGCCTTCGGCACGTCTTCTCCTTCCGGCGCCAGCTTTTCGTCCGGCTGGCGCGGGAGGAGGACGCGGATGGCGCGTTCACGGTGCTCCACGGGGGGACCGCCCACCGCGTCTTCTGGACCTCGGACGGCGTGCGGTGCTACGCCTGTAAGGAGGTGGGGCACGTCCGCAAAAACTGCCCCGCCTCCAAGGCCGCCACGACACCTGGCGCGGCCAGGGTTGGCGCCGCCGCCCCCCCTCCCCCTGATGCTGTCCGCGCGTCGACGGCGACGGATGCGCGGTCGAAATCGGAGGCCAACACCACCACGGCCTCCGGCGGGGAGGAGGGAGAGCGCCCGGGGGGAAGGAAGGCGCGTAGGAAAACTAAACACCTAAGGGCGGATCCCCTCGCGGAGGAAACATCGGAATTGACCGAACTCACGCCCGAGTATATCGCGGAGTTGGTCGGGACGCATGAGACTGGGGGGGTCCTCGTGCCCGGGCCCGTGACCGTGACCGCAACTGCTGAGGCAGCTGAATCAAGACCTGCGGCCGGGCTCGGGCCCGAGGGGCCCAAGAAACCCAGTCGTCGGAAGGGGGCAGAGAGGGAGGCCCCAGCAGACATGGAGGCCTCCCCCTCTCCGGGCCCCAATACGTTAAAAAGAAAGCTCCGCCCCCAGCAGGAGGACTGCGAGGAGGAAGGTCCCTCCGCAAAAGGGGGGCAGTCGCCCGCCGCGGGTGCTGCGCCCCACCCGACCACCGTCATCGTCGCGCGCGATCGGCAGGGGTCGTCTGTCCCTCGGGAGGGTGAGGCAGCCGAGTCTGTCCGACCTGTGCCTCCCGGGGATGGGGAAGAGACCCTGCCCGTGGGGGGGGGCGCGGAACAACCCGCGGAAGAAAATGTAGAACCTGAACCGTTGCTCCTCGCCGGGTCGGGCGTCCTGGGGACTGGGGCGGGCGAGGCCGAAGAGGCTGAAGCCGAGCCCGCCTTTTATAACCCAGACATCTCCCAGGGACTGCTCGACCTGGTGGAGGAGTGTAGCAATCCCCAGCCCGCTGGGTCGGAGGTTGGTGGCGGGGAGACGGAAAGCCCCCTGACTCCGTCTCTGTTGTTGGCGCCGGACGTGCTGGAGGAATTTGGGATTATTTTCTCCCCGGTTTCTCCGGTCGCCCCGGCGCCTGAGGCGGGGGGGGGCCCCGAACCGCCGCCGCCGCCTCCCGGCCCGGCGCCCCTGAAGGAGCCCAGGGTGGACTCCTCTGCCACCGATCCTGGGGGTGGGATCGTGACGGAGGCGGGACCGGCCGGTGCGGCCGAGCCGTTCGCTGCACCCTGTGTGACGGACGGGTTGGCCGCCGGTGACGACCTCCCGGAGGAGGACGGGGACTCGGTGGGGGGCATCAAGGACGATTTGGAGTCCATCGGCAGCGAGGTGATGGACGCCCTCGTGCCCTTCACCGACTCTCCCCTCATCCCCGTAGGGGAACTCCGGGATTTTATGGCCATGAGCCAGGGTCGTCACAAGAAGATCCGGCTGGCCCTCGACAAGTGGTCGGAGCTGACGCTGCTCGTCGTGTCCGTCCGCGCCGCCGTTAAAATCATGGGCGCGGACAAGGACGTTGGCCGGCTCGAGCTGCGTCGGCTCAAGACTTTCCACACTGGGCTGCTGAGGGAGTGGCGGTCGTCAGTGACCGCGCTCCCTCCCCTCCGTTAGGTAGAGGTTGCACTATGCTTCTGAGATGAAGATAACCATAGCCAGCCTCAACATCAACGGCAGCAGGGAGGCGCGCCGTAGATTCAATAACTTCTCGGTCCTTCGGGACGGGAAATATGCGGTATGCTTCCTGCAAGAAACCCACACCGTTCCGGGAGACGAGGCCACGTGGCTCCTGGAGTGGCAAGGAGGGGTCAGCATGAGTCACCTCTCCAACAATTCCTGCGGGGTGGCTGTCTTGCTGGCCCCGCATTTTCAGCCGGAGATCTTGAGGGTCAAGGAGCACGTGCCGGGCCGCTTGCTCCAGGTCACTGTTCGCCTGGGAGGCGTGCCGCTCCATTTAGTGAACGTGTACGCCCCCCGGACCGGTGCGCAGCAAGTGCGCTTCTTCGGAGAAGTGTCCGCTCTTCTGGGCTCCATCGACGTGGGCGAGTGCGTCATCCTCGGGGGGGATTTCAATTGTACCCTCGAGGCGCGGGACCGGTCGGGTCCCCCGCGAAGCCCGGCGGCGATGGAGAAGTTGCGGGACCTGGTCGGGTCCTTCGACTTGGTGGACGTCTGGCGAAATCTCCATCCCGACTCCAGCGCCTTCACGAGCGTGAGGTCTGGAGGAGGAAGGTCCAGAATCGACCGCCTTTACATTTCCCGGGCGTACGTCTCCTGCGTTCCGGCGGCTTCCATGCGGCCGGTGCCGTGCACGGACCACCACCTGGTGTGGGCGGAGCTCGCTCCGCTGCGCGCGCGGGGGGGGTCCGCGTACTGGCATTTTAACAACCTGCTGCTGGAGGACGCGCGGTTCCGGGATTCGTTTCGCCGGTTCTGGGCCGACTGGAGAAGGAAGCGGGGAGGCTTCCCCTCCTTGAGGCTATGGTGGGACGTGGGCAAGGCTCACGTCCGCGTCTTCTGTCAGGAGTACGCGAAGGGGTCGACCAAGAGGCGGGAGGCCCGGGTCGGGCGATTGGAGAAAGAAGTGCTCGACCTGGAGTCCCGTCTCGGTCAGGTCGTCGAGGACCCGGCCCTGCGGAAGGTGTACGAAGAGAAGAAGGGCGCGCTGAAGGACCTGCAGCTGGTCGGGTCCCGAGGCGCGTACGTGAGGTCGCGGATCCAGTTCCTGCGGGACCTGGACCGCGGCTCCCCCTTCTTCTACTCGCTGGAAAAAAGACGGGGGGTCCGTAAGCAGCTCTTGGGGCTGCTGGCCGACGACGGATCTCTGGTCTCGGATCCGGAGGGCATCAGCGCGGAGGCCCGGGCCTATTACGGGGCTCTGTTCTCTTCGGATCCGTCCAGCGAGGATGCGCGCAGAGTTTTGTGGGAGGACCTGCCGAAGGTCGGCCCGGAGGGCGCCGAGAATTTAGAAGCTCCGCTAAGCCTGGCGGAGCTGACCGGCGCCCTGCGCCAGCTCTCGAGGGGCAAGTCCCCGGGGCTGGACGGGCTGACCGTGGAGTTCCACAGGGCGTTCTGGGACGTCTTGGGGGACGACTACGCGCGGGTCCTGGGGGAAAGTCTGGCGACCGGGGAGATGCCCCTCTCTTGGCGCAGGGCGGTCATCGTCCTGCTGCCCAAGAAGGGCGATCTCCGCCTACTTAAGAACTGGCGCCCGGTCTCCCTCCTCAGCACGGACTACAAAATTTTCGCCAGGGCTATGTCTGCTCGCCTTGGCACCGTGCTGGCCCGCATGATCCACCCCGACCAGTCCTACACGGTCCCGGGCCGGACCATCCACGATAACATCCATCTGGTCCGGGACCTGGTCCACCATTCCCAGAGGGCTGGTCTGTCGGTCGCCTTCCTTTCCCTGGATCAGGAGAAGGCGTTCGACAGGGTGGATCACGAGTATCTTTTCGGGACTCTGCGCGCGTTCGGGTTCGGGACGCATTTCGTCGCCCGGATCCGACTTCTGTATGCCGCCGCGGAGTGTCTCATTAAAGTTAACGGGTCTTTGACGGCGCCCCTTCGATTCGGGAGGGGGGTGCGTCAGGGATGCCCCATGTCCGGTCAGTTATACGCCGTTTGCGTGGAGCCTTTCCTGCGCCTCTTGCGGAAGAGGTTGACGGGACTGGCTCTGCAAGGGCCGGGCGTGGAGGTGGTCCTCTCGGCTTACGCCGATGACGTGCTCCTCGCGGTCACGGATCCCGTCGACTTGCGGAGGATGCGAGAATGCCAGCAGATTTACTCGGACGCATCCTCCGCCAAGATCAACTGGGAGAAATGTTCTGGACTCCTGCTGGGCCCATGGCGGGTGGACTCCCTGCCGGAGGAGTTCGGGCCTTTCGCCTGGAGCACCACGCACCTCCTCTACCTGGGAGTCTACCTCAGCCCGGCCGAGGACGCCTGGCCGGCGAACTGGCAAGAGCTGGAGGCCAAAGTCACCGCTCGCCTAGGGCGCTGGACAGGACTGCTCCGAGTGTTGTCCTACAGGGGTCGAGCGCTGGTCATAAACCAGCTGGTGGCCGCCATGTTGTGGTACCGGTTGGTCACTTTGATCCCTCCCCCTGCGTTTGTCGCCAAGATGCAGAAGAAGCTCGTCGACTTCTTCTGGGACAAAAGGAAGCACTGGGTCTCTGCCGCGGTTTTGAGTCTCCCGCTTAGGGAGGGCGGTCAGGCGCTGGTGTGCCTTCGCACCCAGGCGGCGACTTTCCGTCTTCAGACGCTGCAGAGATACCTGTACGTGGAGAATCCTCCTAGGTGGCGTGCGCTGGCGACGTATTTCTTCCGCCAGCTGCACGGCCTCAATTACGACACGCAGCTCCTGTTTGTGAGAGTGGGTGGCACGCGTGCCAGCCTGCGGGAGCTGCCTGTCTTCTACCAGGAACTGCTATGGGTTTGGAACAGCGTCGCCTCCGAGCGCAGTTCTCCCCCGTCAGGAGCGGCGGCCGTCCTTCGGGAGCCGCTGTTCAGGAATCCGCACCTCCACGACCGCGGGTTCGGCTGGCTGGCGGAGGGCAGGGCTGTGCCCGGTAAGGTGACCAGAGTCGGGGACCTGCTCGATGGCGGAGGAGCGGGCTGGATGGCGCCGGAGGAGTTGGCGAGGCGCATGTCTTGGGTCAACGTCCGGCTCGCGGTCAAAGCCATCGAGTCGCTAAAAGTGGCACTGGGCCCCGTCTCCACTAGGTGTGTCGAGGAGGCTCAAGCACGTGGGGCGATCCCGTCCGAACTGACCCCCGTTCGGACGGAATTCCTTATCGGCGCCCGGCCCCGAATCCTCCCTCGGGAGCCGCCGCCTCACCACTTGAGCCTTCTCGGAGAAATGCCCTCCGTGCCCTTTCAATCCGCACGGAGGCGTTTCCTGTACGGGCTGCTCCTGCACACTCTCCACTTTGCCATCTTCGTCTTCCGTCCGGACACGCCTTGGCGTACCATCCTGCCGTCCGGCGGAGGCGAAGGTCCCCATTGGAAGGCTCTCTACGCGTGAGTCTTCCCTTGTTCTATTGGGGACTTGGCCTGGAGGGTGTTGCACGGAGCAGTCCCGTGCAATAGGATTTTAAGTAGGTTTACGGACTCCCAGGCTGCTTGTCATTTTTGCGGCCTGGAGGAGTCCGTTTATCACATTTATGTTGAATGTGAGAGGTTGCAGCCCCTCTTTCATTATTTAAAGGGGCTGCTCCTCAATTTCTGGTTGCACTTCAGCCCCACGCTCCTGATCTACGGTCACCCGGTGCGGAGGGGAGAGGGTAGGTCGGAGGACCTCCTCGTAGGACTGCTCCTGGGCCTGGCCAAGAAAGCCATTAATTGGTCCAGGCAGCGGGCAGTCGAGGGGGTCGTTCGGCCCGATTGCCTGCCTCTCTTCCGCGGCCATGTTCGCGCCCGGGTGGCCCTGGAGATGGAGCACGCGGTGTCCGCCGGCACGCTTGAGTTTTTCCGCGACCGGTGGGCGCCGCGGGGACTGGAGTGCATCGTCACCCCGGACTTTCAAATTTTAATTTGATTTATTAAGTTTCATTTCAAGTTTTAATTGATTTACAGTAAATTTGCGTTCTGTCAAACCAAAAAGATCAACACCAGGTTATAGTCCAACAGCTTTATTTGAAATCACAAGCTTTCGGGGCTGCTGACGAAGGAGCAGAAGCAGCAGAGTGGTGGTCTCTGTGACCAGGAAGAGGAGAAGGAGAAGGAGACCAGACAGCAGACCACCACCAACAACCAACAACCACTACTGAGGTGCCTGGAGAGAGAGGACAGGAGAGGAGAGGGAGAAGAAAGGAAGGCCAAGGCCATTAACAACAGAGGAGAGGCCTTTCCACACTGCCTCCTCAATTGGCCTCCATTTTAGGAGAGGGAGAGAGGGGAGAAAACCATCACAACAAATATCATCTGTTTGGAAGGAGGAAGAAAGATAGAAAGAACATCAGCTACAGGTGGGTGTGATTCTGGTGCACTCTCCCAGAGACTTTGTTTTGTAGGTGGGGGGAGGAAAGAAGAAAAAGAAGAAGGCCGGAACATCCAAGGGGTGTGTGTGTGTGTGTGTGTGGCTTCTGTAAAAGCTAGGCCGCACACACCATATTAAACACCCCTTTCCCATTGCCTGACCTGGGACAGCTGGAGCTGCCTAGGTGAAGTTCCCCAATTAATTTAATCCAATTGGGCATCGTTAAGACCTGGTGCAGGACTGAGCCTGGGCATCTCCAGCTATCCCAGGTGAAGACATCTTCTCCCCCCACCAGAAGACCACCACCAAAGACTTTTATTACATCGGAGAGTGCACCCCCTGCCAACACCCACCCACCCACCATCCTGAGTGGCGACCCTGCCCTTGCGGCTTCCCTCCTTCCCACCCCCTCTCTCTCTCTCTTTGTCTCTTGTCTCTCTCTGCCTCTCTCTCTAAGAGGCACCTCAATCTATTTTAATTAAGTACCCATTGAGCAGAGGGGAGAAGGCCCCTCTCCCAATTAATTCATATAAAGGGAGAGGTGTGCCTTCAATTTAAGAGCTCCCTCTGCTCAGGGGAAAACTAAAACAAAAAAACCGAGGCCATTAACACCTTCAGGCCTGTGACTTGGGGTGAGTGTAGCCCTTAAAGACCAACCCATCATGGCGACCACATCTTCGCCGGTGGCGGGGGCAGCGAGGACATACGCAAGCGTGGCAGCCGCGGCCGCGGCCGCAGCCACGAGTCCTCCTGTTACCCCATCACCTTTTACCCTCCTTACGAGGAAGAATGGGGTCAAGAGCTACACTCACCCCAACATGACTATAGAGGCGTGCGTTAAAGCCATGGCTGGGGTTGTCGGCCCTTCAGCCATCGTCGCCGCCTCTAAAATGTACGGCAAGGCTGTGTTCTTCCTGGGGTCGGAGCGGGCGGTGTCCCTGGCCATCGAGAAGGGGCTCACCGTGGGCGGGACCTTCCTGCCGGTGGACCCCCTTGAGGCCACCGCGCAAAGGATTGTGGTTTCCAACGTCCCGCCCTTTGTTCCGGGTGAGCTCCTCCTCCCCCACCTACGTCAACTGGGGGAGGTGAGGTCGGGGATCACACCCATCCCGCTCGGCTTCCGGGAAGCCAGCCTTCGGCACGTCTTCTCCTTCGGGCGCCAGCTTTTCGTCCGGCTGGCGCGGGAGGAGGACGCGGACGGCGCGTTCACGGTGCTCCACGGGGGGACCGCCCACCGCGTCTTCTGGACCTCGGACGGTGTGCGGTGCTACGCCTGTAAGGAGGTGGGGCACATCCGCAAAAACTGCCCCGCCTCCAAGGCCGCCACGACACCTGGCGCGGCCAGGGTTGGCGCCGCCGCCCCCCCTCCCCCTGATACTGTCCGCGCGTCGACGGCGACGGATGCGCGGTCGAAATCGGAGGCCAACACCACCACGGCCTCCGGCGGGGGGAGGGAGAGCGTCCGGGGGGAAGGAAGGCGCGTAGGAAAAATAAACACCTAAGGGCGGATCCCCTCGCGGAGGAAACATCGGAGTTGACCGAACTCACGCCCGAGTACATCGCGGGGTTGATCGGGACGCATGAGACTGGGGGGGTCCTCGTGCCCGGGCCCGTGACCGTGACCGCAACTGCCGAGGCAGCTGAATCAAGACCTGCGGCCGGGCTCGGGCCCGAGGGGCCCAAGAAACCCAGTCGTCGGAAGGGGGCAGAGAGGGAGGCCCCAGCAGACATGGAGGCCTCCCCCTCTCCGGGCCCCAACTTGTTAAAAAGAAAGCTCCGCCCCCAGCAGGAGGACTGCGAGGAGGAAGGTCCCTCCGCAAAAGGGGGGCAGTCGCCCGCCGCGGGTGCTGCGCCCCACCCCACCACCGTCATCGTCGCGTGCGATCGGCAGGGGTCGTCTGTCCCTCGGGAGGGTGAGACAGCCGAGTCTGTCCGACCTGTGCCTCCCGGGGATGGGGAAGAGACCCTGCCCGTGGGGGGGGGCGCGGAACAACCCGCGGAGGGAAATGTAGTTCCGGAACCGTTGCTCCTCGCCGGGTCGGGCGTCCTGGGGACTGGGGCGGGCGAGGCCAAAGAGGCTGAAGCCGAGCCCGCCTTTTATATCCCAGACATCTCCCAGGGACTGCTCGACCTGGTGGAGGATTTTAACAATCCCCAGCCCGCTGGGTCAGAGGTTGGTGGCGGGGAGACGGAAAGCCCCCTGACTCCGTCTCTGATGTTGGCGCCGGACGTACTGGAGGAATTTGAGATTATTTTCTCCCCGGTTTCTCCGGTCGCTCCGGCGCCTGAGGCGGGGGGGGGGCCCCGAACCGCCGCCGCCGCCTCCCGGCCCGGCGCCCCTGAAGGAGCCCAGGGTGGACTCCTCTGCCACCGATCCTGGGGGTGGGATCGTGACGGAGGCGGGGCCGGCCGGTGCGGCCGAGCCGTTCGCTGCACCCTGTGTGACGGACGGGTTGGCCGCCGGTGACGACCTCCCGGAGGAGGACGGGGACTCGGTGTTGGGCAACGAGGACGATTTGGAGTCCATCGGCAGCGAGGTTATGGACTCCCTCGTGCCCTTCACCGACTCTCCCCTCATCCCCGTAGGGGAACTCCGGGATTTTATGGCCGTGAGCCAGGGTCGTCACAAGAAGATCCGGCTGGCCCTCGACAAGTGGTCGGAGCTGGCGCAGCTCGTCGTGTCCGTCCGCGCCGCCGTTAAAATCATGGGCGCGGACAAGGACGTTGGCCGGCTCGAGCTGCGTCGGCTCAAGAGTTTCCACACTGGGCTGCTGAGGGAGTGGCGGTCGTCAGTGACCGCGCTCCCTCCCCTCCGTTAGGTAGAGGTTGCACTATGCTTCTGAGATGAAGATAACCATAGCCAGCCTCAACATCAACGGCAGCAGGGAGGCGCGCCGTAGATTCAATAACTTCTCGGTCCTTCGGGACGGGAAATATGCGGTGTGCTTCCTGCAAGAAACCCACACCGTTCCGGGAGACGAGGCCACGTGGCTCCTGGAGTGGCAAGGAGGGGTCAGCATGAGTCACCTCTCCAACAATTCCTGCGGGGTGGCTGTCTTGCTGGCCCCGCATTTTCAGCCGGAGATCTTGAGAGTCAAGGAGCACGTGCCGGGCCGCTTGCTCCAGGTCACTGTTCGCCTGGGAGGCGTGCCGCTCCATTTAGTGAACGTGTACGCCCCCCGGACCGGTGCGCAGCAAGTGCGCTTCTTCGGAGAAGTGTCCGCTCTTCTGGGCTCCATCGACGTGGGCGAGTGCGTCATTCTCGGGGGGGATTTCAATTGTACCCTCGAGGCGCGGGACCGGTCGGGTCCCCCGCGAAGCCCGGCGGCAATGGAGAAGTTGCGGGACCTGGTCGGGTCCTTCGACTTGGTGGACGTCTGGCGAAATCTCCATCCCGACTCCAGCGCCTTCACGAGCGTGAGGTCTGGAGGAGGAAGGTCCAGAATCGACCGCCTTTACATTTCCCGGGCGTACGTCTCCTGCGTTCCGGCGGCTTCCATGCGGCCGGTGCCGTGCACGGACCACCACCTGGTGTGGGCGGAGCTCGCTCCGCTGCGCGCGCGGGGGGGGGTCCGCGTACTGGCATTTTAACAACCTGCTGCTGGAGGACGCGCGGTTCCGGGATTCGTTTCGCCGGTTCTGGGCCGACTGGAGAAGGAAGCGGGGAGGCTTCCCCTCCTTGAGGCTATGGTGGGACGTGGGCAAGGCTCACGTCCGCGTCTTCTGTCAGGAGTACGCGAAGGGGTCGACCAAGAGGCGGGAGGCCCGGGTCGGGCGATTGGAGAAAGAAGTGCTCGACCTGGAGTCCCGTCTCGGTCAGGTCGTCGAGGACCCGGCCCTGCGGAAGGTGTACGAAGAGAAGAAGGGCGCGCTGAAGGACCTGCAGCTGGTCGGGTCCCGAGGCGCGTACGTGAGGTCGCGGATCCAGTTCCTGCGGGACCTGGACCGCGGCTCCCCCTTCTTCTACTCGCTGGAAAAAAGACGGGGGGTCCGTAAGCAGCTCTTGGGGCTGCTGGCCGACGACGGATCTCTGGTCTCGGATCCGGAGGGCATCAGCGCGGAGGCCCGGGCCTATTACGGGGCTCTGTTCTCTTCGGATCCGTCCAGCGAGGATGCGCGCAGAGTTTTGTGGGAGGACCTGCCGAAGGTCGGCCCGGAGGGCGCCGAGAATTTAGAAGCTCCGCTAAGCCTGGCGGAGCTGACCGGCGCCCTGCGCCAGCTCTCGAGGGGCAAGTCCCCGGGGCTGGACGGGCTGACCGTGGAGTTCCACAGGGCGTTCTGGGACGTCTTGGGGGACGACTACGCGCGGGTCCTGGTGGAAAGTCTGGCGACCGGGGAGATGCCCCTCTCTTGGCGCAGGGCGGTCATCGTCCTGCTGCCCAAGAAGGGCGATCTCCGCCTACTTAAGAACTGGCGCCCGGTCTCCCTCCTCAGCACGGACTACAAAATTTTCGCCAGGGCTATGTCTGCTCGCCTTGGCACCGTGCTGGCCCGCATGATCCACCCCGACCAGTCCTACACGGTCCCGGGCCGGACCATCCACGATAACATCCATCTGGTCCGGGACCTGGTCCACCATTCCCAGAGGGCTGGTCTGTCGGTCGCCTTCCTTTCCCTGGATCAGGAGAAGGCGTTCGACAGGGTGGATCACGAGTATCTTTTCGGGACTCTGCGCGCATTCGGGTTCGGGACGCATTTCGTCGCCCGGATCCGACTTCTGTACGCCGCCGCGGAGTGTCTGATTAAAGTTAACGGGTCTTTGACGGCGCCCCTTCGCTTCGGGAGGGGGGTGCGTCAGGGATGCCCCATGTCCGGTCAGTTATACGCCGTTTGCGTGGAGCCTTTCCTGCGCCTCTTGCGGAAGAGGTTGACGGGACAGGCTCTGCAAGGGCCGGGCGTGGAGGTGGTCCTCTCGGCTTACGCCGATGACGTGCTCCTCGCGGTCACGGATCCCGTCGACTTGCGGAGGATGCGAGAATGCCAGCAGATTTACTCGGACGCATCCTCCGCCAAGATCAACTGGGAGAAATGTTCTGGACTCCTGGTGGGCCCATGGCGGGTGGACTCCCTGCCGGAGGAGTTCGGGCCTTTCGCCTGGAGCACCACGCACCTCCTCTACCTGGGAGTCTACCTCAGCCCGGCCGAGGACGCCTGGCCGGCGAACTGGCAAGAGCTGGAGGCCAAAGTCACCGCTCGCCTAGGACGCTGGACAGGACTGCTCCGAGTGTTGTCCTACAGGGGTCGAGCGCTGGTCATAAACCAGCTGGTGGCCGCCATGTTGTGGTACCGGTTGATCACTTTGATCCCTCCCCCTGCGTTTGTCGCCAAGATGCAGAAGAAGCTCGTCGACTTCTTCTGGGACAAAAGGAAGCACTGGGTCTCTGCCGCGGTTTTGAGTCTCCCGCTTAGGGAGGGTGGTCAGGCGCTGGTGTGCCTTCGCACCCAGGCGGCGACTTTCCGTCTTCAGATGCTGCAGAGATACCTGTACGTAGAGAATCCTCCTAGGTGGCATGCGCTGGCGACGTATTTCTTCCGCCAGCTGCACGGCCTCAATTACGACACGCAGCTCCTGTTTGTGAGAGTGGGTGGCACGCGTGCCAGCCTGCGGGAGCTGCCTGTCTTCTACCAGGAACTGCTATGGGTTTGGAACAGCGTCGCCTCCGAGCGCAGTTCTCCCCCGTCAGGAGCGGCGGCCGTCCTTCGGGAGCCGCTGTTCAGGAATCCGCACCTCCACGACCGCGGGTTCGGCTGGCTGGCGGAGGGCAGGGCTGTGCCCGGTAAGGTGACCAGAGTCGGGGACCTGCTCGATGGCGGAGGAGCGGGCTGGATGGCGCCGGAGGAGTTGGCGAGGCGCATGTCCTGGGTCAACGTCCGGCTCGCGGTCAAAGCCATCGAGTCGCTAAAAGTGGCACTGGGCCCCGTCTCCACTAGGTGTGTCGAGGAGGCTCAAGCACGTGGGGCGATCCCGTCCGAACTGACCCCCGTTCGGACGGAATTCCTTATCGGCGCCCGGCCCCGAATCCTCCCTCGGGAGCCGCCGCCTCACCACTTGAGCCTTCTCGGAGAAATGCCCTCCGTGCCCTTTCAATCCGCACGGAGGCGTTTCCTGTACGGGCTGCTCCTGCACACTCTCCACTTTGCCATCTTCGTCTGCCGTCCGGACACGCCTTGGCGTACCATCCTGCCGTCCGGCGGAGGCGAAGGTCCCCATTGGAAGGCTCTCTACGCGGGAGTCTTCCCTTGTTCTATTGGGGACTTGGCCTAGAGGATGTTGCACGGAGCAGTCCCGTGCAATAGGATTTTAAGTAGGTTTACGGACTCCCAGGCTGCTTGCCATTTTTGCGGCCTGGAGGAGTCCGTTTATCACATTTATGTTGAATGTGAGAGGTTGCAGCCCCTCTTTCATTATTTGAAGGGGCTGCTCCTCAATTTCTGGTTGCACTTCAGCCCCACGCTCCTGATCTACGGTCACCCGGTGCGGAGGGGAGCGGGTAGGTCGGAGGACCTCCTCGTAGGACTGCTCCTGGGCCTGGCCAAGAAAGCCATTAATTGGTCCAGGCAGCGGGCGGTCGAGGGGGTCGTTCGGCCCGATTGCCTGCCTCTCTTCCGCGGCCATGTTCGCGCCCGGGTGGCCCTGGAGATGGAGCACGCGGTGTCCGCCAGCACGCTTGAGTTTTTCCGCGACCGGTGGGCGCCGCGGGGGCTGGAGTGCATCGTCACCCCGGACTTCCAAATTTTGATTTGATTTATTAAGTTTCATTTAAAGTTTTAATTGATTTACAGTAAATTTTGATTTGTTCAACCAAAAAGAGCAACACCAGGTTATAGTCCAACAGCTTTATTTGAAATCACAAGCTTTCCGAGCGCTGCTCCTTCGTCAGGTGAAGTGAAGAGATGCATATAGGCATAAGCTTTCAGGAGAACAGCGACCACGACACCACACAACCCTGCCACGGCAACATCTGCAAGACATGCCAGATCATCAACACAGATACCATCATCACACGTGAGGACACCACCCACCAGGTACATGGTACATACTCATGTGACTCGGCCAACGTTGTCTACCTCATACGTTGCGGGAAAGGATGACCCGGAGCATGGTACATCGGCGAGACCATGCAGACACTGCGACAACGTATGAACGGACACCGCGCAACAATCGCCAGGCAGGAGTGTTCCCTCCCAGTCGGGGAACACTTCAGCAGTCAAGGACATTCAGCCTCCGATCTTCGGGTAAGCGTTCTCCAAGGCGGCCTTTGAGACACACGACAACGCAAAATAGTCGAGCAGAAACTGACAGCCAAGTAACGCACCCATGAGGACGGCCTCAACCGGGATCTTGGGTTCATGTCACGCTACATGTAACCCCACCTGACGTAGAGTCATCCAGACTCGAGTCGTCGTTGGCTTGTTCTCTCTACACAGATGCGGCCGGACCTGCTGTGATTTCCAGCAAAAAAAGTTTTTTGTTTTCCATACAGACTCCAGCATCTGCCACATTTGACCCCTTGTGATCCCACCTCATTGTCTTTGATATAATGTTTTCCTGACTGACCTGTTTGGACACCATCCACACCTGTGATTGCCGTGATTACCTCTCTGCCGAGGTGTGATAAAGGGCAGTTAGAAAGATTAACTGTAATCATCTGGCAGTGTTCTCTGACTATATATGCTGTGCCTATATGCATCTCTTCACTTCACCTGATGAAGGAGCAGCGCTCCGAAAGCTTGTGATTTCAAATAAAGCTGTTGGACTATAACCTGGTGTTGTGCGACTTCTCACCTTCCTTTCAGGCAGAGCCTTACAGATTGCAACAACTCGCTGCATAATTTTATCCTCATGTGGCCTCTGGTTCTTTTGCCAAGCACCTTAAATCTGTGTCCTCTGGTTATGGGCCCTGCTGCCACTGGAAATAGTTTCTCCTTATTTACTCTATCAAAACCATTCATGACTTTAAAGACCTCTATCAAAATTTCTTAACCTTCTCTGCTCTAAGGACAACAATCCCAGATTCTCCAGTCTCCCCCCGTAATTGAATTCCCACATCCCTGGAACCATTCTAGTAAATCTCTGCACATTTCTATGTGTTAAATTTCATCTGTAATGTGTGTGCCCATTTCACCAGTCTATGTCTCCCTGAAGTCGATTACTTGCCACCTCATGTTTTACTACATTTCCAAGTTTCATTTTATCTGAAAACATTAAACATATGCCCTATATGCCCAGGTCCAGGTCAGTAACATATATATCAGAAAGAGCAGTGCTCCTAATACCCCTGGGGAAAACCACTGTATACGTTCCTCCAGTCTGAAGAACAACCGTTCACCACTGCTCTGTTTTCTGTCCCTTAGACAATTTCTTATCCACGCTACTACTGTCCCTTTAATCCCATGGGCTTTAATTTTGATGACAAGTCTATTATTTGGTACATTGTCATCCCCCTTTTGAACATAAGAACATAAGAATTACAACCCTTCGAGCCCGCTCCACCATTCAATAAGATCATGGCTGATCTTCGAGCTCAACTCCACGTTCCCACCCGATCGCCAATCGCTTCATTCCCCAAAAGTCCAAAAATCTATCTATCTCAGCCTTGAATATACTCAACGACTCAGCATCCACAGCCCTTTTGGGTAGAGAATTGTTAAGATTCACAACCCTCGGAGTGAACAAATTTCTCGTCATCTCAGTCTTAAATGGCCAAACGCTTATCCTGAGACGATGATCCCGAGTTCTAGACTCTCCAGCCAGGGGAATCAATCTCTCAGCATCTACCCTGTCAACTACCCTCAGAATCTTATATGTTTCAAGGGGATCAGCTCTCATTCTTCAAAACTCCTGAGAGTATAGGTCCAATCTACTCAATATCTCTTCATAAGACAACTCTCTCATCCCAGGGATCAATCTAATGAACCTTCATTGCACCATGTCCCTTCTCAGATAAGGAGACCAAAACTGTGCACAGTACTCCAGGTGTGGTCTCACCAAAGCCCTGTACAATTCCAGTAAGACTTCCTTACTCATGTACTCCAACCCCCTTGCAATAAAGGCCAACATGCCATTTGCCTTCCTAATTGCTTGCTCTACCTGCATGCAAACTTTCTGTATTTCCTGTACGAGGACACCTAAATCTCTCTGAACACCAACATTTAATAGTTTCTTACCATTTATTACTTATTCTGCTTTTCTATTCTTCCTAACAAAGTGAATAACCTCACATTTCTCCACATTGTACTCCATCTGCCACCTTATTACCCACTCACTTAATCTGCCAATATCCCTTTGCAGGCGCTTTGTCTTCTCCTCACAGCTTATTTTCCAACTTAGTTTTATATCGTCGGCAAACTTGGATACTTTGCACTCGTTGGCTTCATCTAAGTCCTTAATATAGATTGTAAATAGTTGAGGCCCAACCATTGATCCTTGTGGCACCCCACTAGTTACAGCCTGACAACCAGAAAATGACCCATTTATCCCTACTTCCTGTTTGCAGTCTATTAACTAATCCTCTATCCATGCTAATATATTACCGCCAAACCTCATGAGCCCTTACGTTGCATAGCAACCTTTTATTTGGCACCTTATCGAATGCCTTCTGGAAATCCAAATATACTACATCCACTGCCTCCCCTTTATCTACCCTGCTAGTTACATACTCAAAAAACTCTAATAAATTTCTTAAACACAATTTCTCTTTCACTAGGAGGTAGTTGAGAAACTGGATGGGATAAAAATTGATAAAGAGGAGGTACTGAAAAGGCTGGCTGTATTTAAATTAGGTAAGTCACCTGTACCGGATGGGATGCTTCTTAGGATGCTTCGGGAAGTAAAGGTGGAAATTGCAGAGGTACTGCCATAATCTTCCAATCCTCCTCAGATACGGGGGTGGCGCCAGAGGACTGGAGAATTGCAAATGTTACCCTCTTGCTCAAAAAAGGGTGGAAGGATAAACCGAGCAACTACCAACCAGTCAGTTTAACCTCAGTAGTGTGGCAGCTTTTAGAAATCATAATCCGGGACAAAATAGGCTTACCAGCAAAGTTGAAGCCCATGGAATAAAAGGCACAGTGGCAGCATGGATACAAAATTGGCTAAGTGACAGGAAACATAGAGTAGTGGTGAACAGTTGTTTTTCGGACTGGAGGAGGTTATACAGTGGTGTTCCCCAGGGGTCGGTACTGGGACCACTGCTTTTCTTGATATATATTAATGACTTGGACTTGGGTGTACAGGGCACAATTTCAAAATTTGCAGATGAAACAAAACTTGAACTATAGTGAACACTGAGGAGGATAGTGAAAGACTTCAAGAGGACATAGACAGGTTGCTGGAATGGGCAGACACGTGGCAGATAAAATTTAACACAGAAAAGTGTGAAGTTATACATTTTGGATAGGAATAATGAGGAGAGGCAATATAAACTAAAAGGTACAATTCTAAAGGGGGTACATGAACAGAGAGCCCGGGAGTATATGTGTACAAATCATTGAAGGTTGCAGAGAAGCTTGAGAAAGCGGTTAAAGAAGCATACGGGATCCTGGGCTTCATAAATAGAGGCATAGAGTACATAAGCAAGGAAGTTATAATGAACCTTTTTGAGGTTCAGCCTCAACTCGAGTATTGTGTCCAACTCTGGGCACCACACTTTAGGAAGGATGTGAGGGCCTTAGAGAGGGTGCAGAAAAGATTTACAAGAATGGTTCCAGGGATGAGGTACTTCAGTTACGTGGATAGATTGGAGAAGCTGGGGTTGTTCTCCTTAGAGCAAAGAAGGTTGAGAGGAGATTTGATAGAGTTGTTCAAAATCATGAGGGGTTTAGACAGAGTAGATAGAGAGAAACTGTTCCCATTGGTGGAAGGGTCGCGAACCAGAGGACACAGATTTAAGGTGATTGGCAGAAGAACCAAAGGCGACACGAGGAAAAACTTTTTTAGGCAGTTTGTGGTTAGGATCTGGAATGTACTGCCTGAAAGGGTGGTGGAGGCAAATGCAATCGTGGCTTGCAAAAGGGAATTGGCTAGGTACCTGAAGGAAAAGAAATTGCAGGGATACAGGGAAAGGGCGGAGGAGTGGGACTACCTGAAATGCCCTTGCAGAGAGCCGGCATGGGCTTGACGGGCCGAATGGCCTCCTTCGGTGCTGTAACCATTATATGATTCTATGATTCTATAAATCCATGTTGACTCTGCCTAATCAAATTCTGATTTTCTAAGTGGCCTGATACCACTTCCTTAGCAATGGATTCCAGCAGTTTCCTGACGATTGATGTTAGGTTAACTGGCCTGTAGTTCCCTGTTTCCTCTCTCCCTCCTTCCTTGAATAGCTGGGTTACATTTGCTACCCTCCAATCCACTGGGACCATTCTAGAATCTAGGGAATTTTGGAAGATCACAACCAATGCATCCATTATCTCTGCAGCCACCTCTTTTAGATCCCTAGGAAGTAGGCCATCAGGTCCAGAGGATTTGTCAGCTTTTACTCCCATTAGTTTCTCAAGTAATTTTTCTCTACTGATAATAATTACTTTAAGTTCCTCACTCTTATTAGCCCATTGGTTCCCTATTATTTTTCAATGCACTTTGTGTCTTCTACTATGAAGACAGATAAAAAAATATTTGTTTAAAGTCTCCGCCATTTCCTTATTCCCCATTATAAATTCACCTGTCTCAGCCTCCAATGGGACAATTCTTACATTTGCTATTCTTTTCCTTTTTACATTCTTGTAGATGCTCTTACAATCTGTTTTTATATTTCTTCCTAGTTTACACTCATTCTATTTTCTCCCTTTTTATTAAGTTTTTGGTCATCCTTTGCTGGTTTCTAAAGCTCTCCCAATCCTCAGGCTTACTACTATTCTTCGCAACATCATAAGCCTCTTCTTTTAATCTAATACGATCCTTAACTTCTTTAGTTAGCCATGGATGGATCATTTTTCCTGTGGAGTTTTTATTTCTCCATGGAACAAAGAAATGGCAGACCAATTAAATACATACTTTGGTTCTGTCTTCACAAAGGAGGACACAAATAACCTCCCAGAGATGTCGGGGAACATAGGGTCTAATGAAAGGGAGGAACTGAATGAAATCAGTATTTGTAGGGAAATGGTGTTAGGGAAATTGACGGAATTGAAGACCGATAAATCTCCAGGGCCTGATAATCTACATCCTAGGGTACTTAAGGAACTGACCCTAGAAATAGTAGGTGCATTGCTGGTCATCTTCCAAAATTCTATAGACTCTGGAACAGTTCCCATGGATTGGAGGGTAGCTAATGTAACCCCACTATTTAAAAAAGGTGGTAGAGAGAAAACGGGGAATTATAGACCGGTAAGCCTGACATCGGTAGTGGGGAAAATGCTAGAGTCCATTATAAAAGATGTAATAGCAGAGCACTTGGAAAACAGTGACAGGATCGGACAAAGTCAACATGGATTTACAAAAGGTAAATCATGCTTGACTAATCTACTGGAATTTTTTGAGGATGTAACTGGTAGAATAAACAAGGGAGAACCAGTGCATGTGGTGTATTTGGACTTTCAGAAGGCTTTTGATAAGGTCCCGCATAAGAGATTGGCGTGCAAAGTTAAAGCACATGGGATTGGGGGTAAGGTACTGACTTGGATAGAGAACTGGTTGGCAGACAGGAAGCAAAGAGTTGGAATAAATGGGTCTTTTTCTGAGTGGCAGGCAGTGACTAGTGGGGTACCGCAGGGATCGCTGCTAGGACCCCAGCTATTCACAATATATATTAATGATCTAGACGAGGGAACTAGATGTAATATCTCCAAGTTTGCCGACGACACAAAGCTGGGTGGCCGTGTGTGCTGTGAGGAGGATGCAGAGAAACTCCAGTATGATTTGGACAGGTTGGGTGATTGGGCAGATGCATGGCAGATGCAGTATAATGTGGATAAATGCGAGGTTATCCACTTTGGTGGCAAAAACAGGAAGGCAGATTATTATCTGAACGGCAATAGATTGGGAAAAGGGGAAGTGCAACGAGACCTGGGAGTCCTTGCGCACCAGTCGCTGAAGGTAAGCATACAGGTGCAGCAGGCGGTTAAGAAGGCAAATGGTATGTTGGCCTTCATATCGAGAGGATTCGAGTACAGGAGCAAGGATGTCTTGCTGCAGTTGTACAGTACATTGGTGAGACCACACCTTGAGTATTGTGTGCAGTTTTGGTCACCTTATCTGAGGAAGGATGTTCTTGCCATGGAGGGAGTGCAGCGAAGATTCACCAGACTAATACCTGGGATGGCAGGAATGACGTATGAAGAGAGATTGGGACAATTGGGCTTGTATTCGCTAGAGTTTAGAAGAATGAGAGGCGATCTCATTGAAACTTATAAAATTCAAACAGGACTAGACAGACTAGATGCAGGAAGGATGTTCCCAATGACGGGGGAGTCCAGAACCAGGGGTCACAGTCTAAGGATAAGGGGTAAGCCATTTAGGACTGAGATGAGGAGAAATGTCTTCACCCAGAGAGTGGTGAACCTGTGGAATTCTCTACCACAGAAGGCAGTTGAGGCCAATTCATTAAATATATTCAAGAAGGAGTTAGATATATTTCTTAAGGTTAAAGGGATCAAGGGATATGAGGAGAAAGCAGGGACAGGGTACTGAATTTGGATGATCAGCCATGATCTCATTAAATGGTGGAGCAGGCTCTAGGGGCTGAATGGCCTACTCCTGCTCCTATCCTCTATGTTTCTATGTAATGTATACTTGATGAGAATTTTGGGATATTTCTTTAAATATTCACCACTGCTTATCTACCATCATACCTTTTAATCTAACTCCCCAATCTACCTTAGCTAACTTACCCCTCATACCTATGTAATTGGCTTCATTTAAGTTAAAGACTCTCGTTTCGGACTAAATTATTTCACTATCAAATTCAATGTGAAATTTTATCATAGTATGATCACTCTTCCCAGGGGATCCTTTACTATGCGATTACTAATTAGCCCGGTCTCATTATACAATACAAGATCTAAAATAGCCTGTTCCCTGGTTGGTTGAAGGTATATATACATAGCCCTCTCTGTTACTTCATGAAAGAATTCGATCAAGTTAGTCAAACATGATTTGCCTTCAACAAATCTACGCTGACTTTAATTTATTAATCATAATTTTCCAAATTCTGTTAAGTAATCAACCTCCTTCCTTCTATGGTTCTCAACAACATGTTTCGAGCAAGTATCTGAGACATGAAAGTTGACTATATGGAACAGACTTTATTGATATACAGCACAGTGATCGGCCTAACTGTATACAGAGAGAGCAGCTTTTCGCTTTCTGTATCTTTTGAGCTCTCTGAAGAACTATTGAAACCAGTGCTTCTTTATACACCATATTTTGCCTACATCAAGGGTACTTGACATAGATAAGACCTCATGACCTATCTAATCCCAAATCATTTGAAGACGATCTATTCATATAAACATTTTTTCTCCAAAGCTAATTCCCTCAAACAAGACTTCCTGCCTAACTATTCTTAAACCCCTTTGAAGAACAGGCTTTATTAACTATTATCTTTTTACATGGCAGTTAATAAATCATCTACATATGTTTATTACCTAGGCCCCTAAAGTTAGATCTTAGTGGTTCATGGCTGACATCATGACGAGACACCAGGATGGTGTGTTGCCTCCCTGGTGCAAGGGTCAAGGACGTCTCGGAGCGGCTACAGAACATTTTGGAGGGGGAGGGCGAACAGCCAGTTGTTGTGGTCCACATAGGCATCAACGATATAGGTAAAAAAATGGGATGAGGTCCTAAAAGCAGAATATAGGGAGTTAGGAGGTAAATTAAAAAATAGGACCTCAAAGGTAGTAATCTCAGTATTGCTACCAGTGCCACGTGCTAGTCAGAGTAGAAATAGGAGGATATTTCAAATGAATACGTGGCTAGAGGAATGGTGCAAGGGGGAGGGATTCAAATTCCTTGGACATTGGAACCGGTTCTGGGGGAGGTGGGACCAGTACAAACGGGACAGTCTGCACCTGGGCAGGGCCGGGACCGATGTCCGAGGGGGATTGTTTGCTCGTGCTGTTGGGGAGGGTTTAAACTAAAGTGGCAGGGGGTTGGGAACCTGAGCAGGGAGACAGAGGAAAGGGAAACAAGGATAAAAGCAAAAGACAGGAAGGAGAAAAACAAAAGTAGAAGGCAAAGAACTCAATGGTTTAAATCAAACATGGTCACAGTAAATAACAATTTATATAGGTCTGAGAGCGTTAAAAAAACAAGCCTGAAGGCTTTGTGTCTTAATGCAAGGAACATTCGGAACAAGGTGGATTAATTAGCTGCACAAATAGAGGTAAATGAATACGATTTGATTGGGATTACAGAAACATGGCTCCAGGGTGGCCAAGGCTGGGAACTCAACATCCAGGGGTATTCAATATTTAGGAAAGATAGGCAAAAAAGAAAGGGAGGTGGGGTAGCTTTGCTGGTTAAAGAGGGAATTAACACAATTGAAAGGAAGGATATTAGCTCTGATGATGCGGAATCTGTATGGGTAGAACTGAGAAATAACAAGGGGCAGAAAACGTTAGTGGGAGTGGTATATAGACCTCCAAACAGTAATATTGAGGTTGGGGACGGCATTGAAAGGGAAATTAGAGAAGCATGCAGTAAGGGCACAGCAGTGATCATGGGTGACTTTAATTTACATATAGATTGGGCTAACCAAATTAGTAAAAATGCTGTGGAGGAGGAATTCCTAGAATGTTTATGGGATGGTTTTCTGGAACAATATGTCGAGGAACCAACCAGAGATCAGGCTATCTTAGACTGGGTATTATGTAACGAGAAAGGATTAAATAGCAATCTTGTTGTACGAGGCCCCTTGGGTCAGAGTGATCATAATATGATAGAATTCTTCATTAGGATGGAGAGTGAAGTAGTTGAATCAGAGACTAGGGTCCTGAATTTAAATAAAGGAAACTATGATGGTATGAGGCGCGAATTGGGTAGGATTGATTGGGGAATGTCACTCAAAGGGTTGACGGTGGATAGGCAATGGCAAACATTCAAAGACTGCATGGATGAACTACAGAATTTGTTCATCCCAGTGTGGCATAAGAATAAAACAAAAAGGGTGACTCAACCGTGGCTAAAAGGGAAATTAGGGATAGCATAAGATCCAAGGAGAGAGCATATAAATTGGCCAGAAAAAGCGGTAACCCTGAGGATTGGGAGCAGTTTAGGATTCAACACAGGAGGAAAAAGGGATTAATTAAGAAGGGGAAAATAGAATATGAAAGTAAGCTTGCTGGGAACATAAAAACTGACTGTAAGAGCTTTTATAGATATGTGAAGAGAAAAAGATTAGTGAAATCAAGTGTAGGTCCCTTGCAGTCAGAAGCGGGGGAAGTTATAATGGGAACAAAGAAATGGCAGACCAATTAAATGCATATTTTGGTTCTGTCTTCATAAAGGAGGACACAAATAACCTCACAGAGATGTTGGAGAACATAGGGTCTGATGAAAGGGAGGAACTTGAAGAAATCAGTATTTGCAGGGAAATGGTGTTAGGGAAATTGACGGGATTGAAGGCCGATAAATCCCCAGGGCCTGATAATCTACATCCTAGGGTACTTAAGGAAGTGGCCCTAGAAATAGTAGATGCGTTGCTGATCATCTTCCAACATTCGATGGAATCTGGAACTGTACCCATGGATTGGAGGGTAGCTAATGTAACCCCACTGTTCAAAAAGGGTGGTAGAGAGAAAACGGGGAATGACAGACCGGTAAGCCTGACATCGGTAGTGGGGAAAATGCTAGAGTCCATTATAAAGGATGTAATAGCTGAGCACTTGAAAAACAGTGACAGGATTGGACAAAGTCAACATGGATTTACAAAAGGTAAATCGTGCTTGACTAATCTACTGGAATTTTTTGAGGATGTAACTGGGAAAATAGATAAGGGAGAACCAGTAGATGTGCTGTATTTGGACTTTCAAAAGGCTTTCGATAAGGTCCCGCATAAGAGATAAGCGTGTAAAGTTAAGGCACATGGGATTGGGGGCAAGGTATTGACTTGGATAAAGAACTGGTTGGCGGACAGAAAGGAGAGAGTTGGAATTAATGGGTCTTTTTCCGAGTGGCAGGCAGTGACTAGTGGGGTACCGCAGGGTTTGGTCCTTGGACCCCAGCTATTCACAATATACATTAATGATCTAGATAAGGGAACTAAATGTAATATCTCCAAGTTTGCAGATGACACAAAGCTGGGTGGGCGTGTGTGCTGCGAGGAGGATACTGAGAAACTCTAGGATGATTTGGACAGGTTGGGTGAGTGGGCAGAAGTGTGGCAGATGCAATATAATGTGGATAAATGCGAGGTTATCCACTTTGGTGTCAAAAACAGAAAGGCAGACTATTATCTGAATGGCAATAGATTGGGAGAAGGGGAAGTGCAACGAGACCTGGGTGTCCTTGTGCACCAGTCGCTGAAGGTAAGCATGCAGGTGCAGCAGGCAGTGAAGAAGGCAAATGGTATGTTGGCCTTCATAGCGAAAGGGTTTGAGTATAGGAACAGGGATGTCATGCTGCAGTTGTACAGGGCCTTGGTGAGACCACACCTTGAGTACTGTGTGCAGTTTTGGTCGCCTTATCTGAGTAAGGCTGTTCTTGCTATGGAAGGAGTTCAGCGAAGATTCACAAGGCTGATACCTGGGATGGCAGAAATGACATATGAGGAGAGATTGGGTCGATTGGGCTTATACTCGCTGGAGTATAGAAGAATGAGAGGGGATCTCATCGAAACATATAAAATTCTGACAGGTCTGGACAGACTAGATGCAGGAAGAATGTTCCCGATGGTCGGAGAGTCCAGCACCAGGGGTCATAATTTAAGGATAAGGGGTAAGCCATTTTGGACAGAAATGAGGAAGAATTTCTTCACCCAGAGAGTGGTGAACCTGTGGAATTCTCTACCACAGAAGGTAGTTGAGGCCAAGTCATTAAATATATTCAAGAATGAGTTAGATATATTTCTTAAAGCTAAAGGTATCAAGGGATATGGGGAGAAGGCAGGTACAGGGTACTGAGTTTGGATGATCAGCCATGATCTCATCGAATGGCGGAGCAGGCTCGAAGGGCCGAATGGCCTACTCCTGCTCCTATCTTCTATGTTTCTATGTATCATTACTCTCAAGTATTTCTTTGCACAAGCACTTTACATATCAGAAGACAAGCTATGCATCCATCTCACGACACTGCAAAGCCATCCTGTTTATCTTGGAAAACCTGTTTCTCCAAGATACAAAGAAGTTCAACTATTAACACTTACTACCCCAATATATCCAACATACATCTCTCCAGGATGTCCAAGAAATGCCAATTAATTTTGCCCTGAATTATTATCTCAAATGTTCCCCCACCACTGGTGTTTGCCTGACTGCTCCTTAGTTTATCCATCTCGTTTTTTTGAACAGAGGTGTAACATTTTCAGTCCTCCTGTCCACTGGCATCACATCCATATCTAAGGAGTATTGAAAGATTGCGGTCAGAGCCTCTACAATTTCCTTCATTACTTCCCTCAGTAACCTAGAATGCATCCTATCTGGACCAGGTGACTTTTCTACTTTGTGTACTGCCAATCATGTAAGTAGCTCCTCCTTATCTATTTTCATCCTATCCAATTTCTCTACATTCTCATTTACTGTGACATTGGCAGCATCTTCCTCTGTAGTGAAGACTGTGAAAAATATTCATCTCGTAGCTCAGCCATGCCCTCTGCCTCCAGAAGAAGATCTCCTTTTTGCCTGCATTTTTATTATATATATGTTTATAAAAAACTTTTGGGTTCCCTTTTATGTTAGTTTTTAATCTATTCTCATATTCTCTCTTTGCCTCTCTTATTAACCTTTTTAGATCTGCTCTGCACTTTCTGTATTCAGTTTTGTTGTCTGTTGTATTATGAAACTTGCATTTTTCATAAGCCTCCTTTTTTAATTTCATTTTAATCTCTGTATCTTTAGTCATCCAGGAAGCTCTAGATTTGGATGCCCTTCCATTCCATCTCTTGGGATGTGTCTAGTCTGTACCTGAACCATCTCCTCTTTGAAGGCCTCCCATTGTTCAATTACTGTTTTGCCTACCAATTGTTGGTTCTAATCCACCTGGGCCACATCCCCTTTAAACTCACTGAAGTTCGCCCTCCCCCATTTTAGTATTTCTGCACTGGATTGTTCCTTAACCTTTTCTATAACTATTCTAAACTGATAATAGGCTTCATGTCATTAACCTGAAGGTTTAAATATTATGATCACTGTTCCCCAAATTCTCCCCCACTGAAGCATCCTCTACTTTCCCCTTACCCTTCATTCCCCAGATCCAACACTGCTTCCATCCTCATTGGGCTGAAAACAAACTGATCAAAAAGTTCTCCTGTACACGTTTCAGGAATTCCACCACCTCCCCCCCCCCCCCCCAACTTTTCCCTTTACACTGATACTGTTCCAGTCTATATTAGGATAATTGAAGTCCCCCATTATCATAACTCTCTAGTTCTTACATCGTTATATAAGTTGCTTGCAAATTTGCTCCTCTATCATCTTCCCACTATTTCATGGCCTATAGTATATACCCAGTGGTATTATAGCTCCTCTATTTTTCCATAATTCTAACTAAATAGATTCCATCTTTGACCCTGCAACTATATCATACTTTTCCAGTTGTATAATAGTTTCTTTGATCAATACTGCCACCCCTTCCTTTTTTCCTTCTCTATCTTTCCTCAATACTTGGAGCCAGAAATATTAAGTTCCCAATCCTCCTCTTCTTTGAGCCAGGTCTCTGTTATTGCCACTATTTCACAGTCCCATGTGACGACTTGTGCCTGCAGCTCAACCAGCTTATTTACCACGCTACGAGCATTGTATATACACTCCAAACTCATCTTAAACTGCATTGCATTTGACACCTGTCTGATCACGCCTATTCTTTGCTCTTGTGCTAATTGTCTCTCCCTGTCCTCTGTGCACCCTGTTTCTCCTCTCTAATACGTCATTCGGATGCATATTCCCCTGCCAATTAGTTTAAACCTCCCTCACATCACTAGTTAACCTCCAGCGAGGACATTCCCAGCTGTGTTGAGGTGTAGCCCGTCAATTTCAGACCTGGCCTACAATCTTATCTCTTCCTGATATATTCCACAGTGAGCTCTATTCTTGCTTTACAATCCCTTCCTTTATCCAGATTATCTGGCAATTGCCCATAATTTAACATTTTGACTTTCCTTTGCCAGCTCTTCCCACAGATTTTTATTGAGTACTGCCTGTAACAGCATTCAGGCACTGACCTCGTCCTGATAAACTCCTACAACTACAACATATTCAGCTTAATATGTATATATGAACATGGCTATTCCAACTTGTGTTCCTGTTTTTACAATATAAACTTTAAAAGGTGTTTGATAAAGTGCAGCATAATATATTTGTTAGCAACATTTCAGTATTAAAGGAGCAGTGGCAGCGTGGATACAAATTTGGCAATCGTACAGAAAGCTGAGAATGCTGGTGAATGGTTGCTTTTTTTATTCATTCATGGGATGTGGGCATCGCTGGCAAGGCGAGCCTCTATTGCCCATCCCTAATTGCCCTTGAGAAGGTGATGGTGAGCCACTTTCTTGAACTGCTGCAGTCAGTGTAGTGAAGGTAATCACACAGTGCTGTCAGGGAGGGAGTTCAAGGAGTTTGAACCACTGATGATGAAGGAACCGCGATATATTTCCAAGTCAGGATGGTGTGAGACTTGAAGGGGAATTGGAGGTGGTGGTGTTCCCATGCATCTGCTGCCCTTGTCCTTCTAGGTGGTAGTGTTCACGGGTTTGGGAGGTGCTGTTGAAGGAGCCTTGGCGAGTTGCTGCAATGCATCTTGTAGATGGTACTCACTGCAGCCATGGTATGCCAGTGGTGGAGGGAGTGAATGTTTAAGGTGGTGGATGGGGTGCCAATGAAGTGGGCTGTTTTGTCCTGGATGGTGTCGAGCGTATTGAGTGTTGTTGGAGATGCACTCATCCAGGCAAGTGAAGAGTATTCCATTTTTACTCCTGACGTGTGCCTTTTAGATGGTGGAAAGGCTTTGGGGAGTCAGGAGATGTGTCACTCACCACAAAATAGCCAGCCTCTGACCTGCTATTGGAGCCACAGTATTTATCTGGCTGGTCTAGTTGAGTTTCTGGTTAACAGGGACCCCCAGATTGTTGATTTTGGGGGATTCAATGATGGTAATGCCATTGAATGTGAAGGGTAGGTGGTTAGACTTTCTCTTGTTGGAGATGGTCATTGCCTGGCACTTGTGTGGCCTGAATGTTAATTGCCACTTATCAGCCCAAGCCTGAATGTTGTCCAGGTCTTGCTGCATGTGGGCATGAACTGCTTAATTATCTGAGGAGTTGCGATCATCAGCGAACATCCCCACTTCTGACCTTCGGATGGAAGGAAGGCCATTGATGAAGCAGCTGAAGATGGTTGGGCCTAGGACACTGTCCTGAGGAACTCCAGCAGCGATGTCCTGAGGCTGAGATGATTGGCCTTCAAATACCACAACCATCTTCCTTTGTGTTTGGTATGACTCCAGCCAGTGGAGAGTTTTTCCCCCTGAATCCCATTGATGTCAATTTTATTAAGGCTCCTTGATGCCATACTCGGTTAAATGCTGCCTTGATGTCAAGGACAGTCACTTTCACTTCACCTCTAGAATTCAGCTCTTGTGTCTCTGTTTGGACAAAGGCTGTAATGAGGTCTGGAGCTGAGTGGTCCTGGTGGAACCCAAACTGAGCATCGGTGAGCAGGTTATTGGTGAGTAAGTGCCATTTAATAGCACTGTCAATGACACCTTCCATTACTTTGCTGATGACTGAGGTAGACTGATGAGGCAGTAATTGTCCGGATTGGATTTTTCCTGCTTTTCGTGGACAGGACCTACTTGGCCAATTTTCCACTTTGTTGGTTAGATGCCCGTGTTGTAGCTGTACTGGAACAGCTTGGCTAGAGGCTCGGCAAGTTCTGGAGTACAAGTCTTCAGCATTACTGCTGGGATGTTGTTGAGGCCCATAACATTTGCTGTATCCAGTGCGCTGAGCCATTTTCTGATATCAATGTCACCCATGACATATTAATCTATTTACTTTCACAAACTGGTGCAAAAATGCCATCCTTAAAGTATTTAATGATTAATAAATCCACAAAACCTTATAATGCTTTTTACTCTATATTAGAAATACTCTTTCATATTTATTCTTCTCCCCTTATAAAACAGAAAATCCATTCGTTGTACAAACACGAATCTGGCCACATTGAACAATGGGCCTTATATTCCGATCCCTACAGGTGTGTACGCGTTGTGTACACACCTGTAGGGACATCGGAAATGCTGGTTTCAGGCATGCCAAGCGCATGCGCTGAAAACTGGCATCTCCGATCTGTCAAGAATGCTCTTGACAGATCGGACGCCTGCCCTGGAAAAGGGCCTCTGCGGGCGGATAGTTCCGCTTTCTGGAGAACCTCCGCCCGCAGAAAACCCTTAGTAATCTTACGCCTAGTAAAAGCAGGTGTAAGGCCTGCTTCACCCAGCGTAAGATTTGAAAAAAGTAAAAAAAAAAAATTCACTCATTTATCATTTAAAAATACTTTAATAAAAGGTAAGTTTATTTTTAGCCCCGTAAAAAAATTTAATTATTTTTTTCAAAATATTTAATTTTTGTTTAAAATATTTAATTTATTATAATTTCAACTCATTTTAAAAATGTGATTTAAAAAAAATGTATTTAATGTTTTACAGTGTTTTTGGGGTGATCTCTATTCATATATTTGATTGGCTCCCCTCGGCCCACGTGATACCAGGGGCGCTTGCGAACCGCAAGCGCCTCTGGGATACGTGGGCCCTGCACATTTCGAGTTGGAGAGGCCCAGGAGCAGAAGTGTCCGGAGCTCGGGAGCCCTCAGGTAAGTCCGTAGATTTTATCCAGATCGGAGGCCTCCACACACGGGAAGCCTCCGATCGGAAAATACGACCCATTAAAGCAATCGCCGCTCCGCTACATTCGGGCAATCCCCATCTCTAAATAGAGTCCCGTGGGATTCTCATTTCCACTCTTCGGGCCCCACCCAGCAAGATAACTTCACACAACTGTCGAACACAGTACTTAAAATCATTTAACTACAGACATAAGACCAGTAAATGGTTTCGTCCTGTGTCCCACACACTGGGCAGGCTGCCGCCTCCACTCGCCCCATTTTACCTAAAACAGTGAATATCCAGTTGTGGGGGATTTTAAAATCTAGTCAATCCACTCTGGACACTTAAAATTCGCCCGCACTCCTTTCCATATCCTGATAAAGTCAAACTGTGGGTATATACTCATCCAAAACTCCTGACCTGAATCTGCATTCCCTAAATACCCCATAAAAATCTAGAATATTGCAGTTTTCTAATTTGGACCAACTCATCACATATCTCAGGCTGAAAGCTTGGAAAAGCGGGACGCATTTTAATTCCTCTGGCAATTTCTGCATGTGTTTCTTCCATCCAATCCTGTGTCATTGGTCCCACATTCTTCTTGTACATAATCCCTATTGTATTTTCCTCTACCTCCTGATCCTCCTCCCAGACCACGCCCCTCACGACTGCCTCAGGCAACCAACCTTGTCTCATATAATACAACTTCCATGCATATAATCCAAGCTTTTATAAAAGCTTGATTAAGTAATGCATTTCCTTCGATATTTACCCACCTGTTTAAAAATAAGGCAAGTTCTAAAAATTCCTCAGCACTCTTGGTACGAACTGCACACTTTTTTAAAAAATGGGTCCAAATCTCTATAACCACCTATAAACCTTAGGGAGATGTTTAATAGATTTATAAAAATATTATTGTATTCCACATAAAATATCCTCTGTCCTCCCATCTCACTTCGTTCTTAAAATGCTAAAAACAACTCTTCCAAAAACCTTTATTTGACGTCTGAAGCAATCTCTTCACCCATTTGATTCTAAAGAATTTTTTCTTCAAATCAATGGCTGGCAATTGAGTCCTCCGTGATCTCTCCTTCCAATGATGGTGTGATAAGCAGCCAAGGCTGGTTTCCCGACCCATAGAAACCTCACACCAGCCTCTCGGACGGACTTTCCCTCCCACCCAGGAATGTCCTCCACCATCAATATATACCATAGTTTGGGTAGCAGGAGAGATGGCACCACTGTCGCTCTTCCTTGGACTTTCAAACATCTTTTTCCTATCTTCCACAAATCTTTTTCATTTTCCTAACCATTGGTTCCCAATTTCATCTATCCAAATCATCCCTGTCCTTCCAACCTCCCATATGAACCCCCTGAACTTCCAGATCCTCCACCACCTTAAAGGAGCTTTCCTCCAAGAACACCCCCCACCCCTTCCCGCAATCAGGCATTGGGATAAATATACAAAAGCAAAATACTGCGGATGCTGGAAATCTGAAATAAAAACAGAAAATGCTGGAAATACTCAGCAGGTCGGGAAACACGTCACCTTAATAAACAAGCAGGAACAACAGGGAGAACCTTAATACCGATTAACAACAAGCAGGTTACAATAGCTCACAGGAGAACTGTCAAAACTATGAATACAACTTGACCCCAAAAGAACAGCTAAACCTCAATTAAATTTAAAAAAAAACCATCACGTTAATAAAATAACTATAGTTAAATAAATTAACCACTTTAAACAAAAATTTAAATTATTGAAAAAATTTAAATTCTTTTTAAAAGTTATAAAAATAAACTTACCTTTCTTTAAAGTCTCTAAAAACGATAAACCTGTTGAAATTTTTTTAAAATAATACTTAATTAACTACTTACCTTGTTAAAAGGGGGTCTTACGCCTCCTTTTTTCATGTGTAAAATCTTCCCTACTTACCCTTGTGTTCAAACCTGAAAAAAAACCTAAGTATGCTGCGTGCGCACAGCCTGTAGTGCGCACGCGGTTCACTTAGGAACCGCCCCCTTTGCAATATCGGAAGTGCCGGTTTCCCGCGCATGCGCAGTGCATGCAGGAAACCGGCACTTCGGGACCGAATACGGGTGAGTACACAGTGCATACTCTCCCGTATTCGGCCGAATTTCTGGGCCAATATGTTTAAATTTAGTGTAAGTGTAGTGTACCACTAGTACTGCAGTAACACGGTTAACTCTAGTGGAACTGTAGGGTACCACTAGTACTGCAGTAACATGGTTAACTCTAGTGTAAGTATCGGGTACCACTAGTACTGCAGTAACACGTTTAACTCTAGTGTAAGTGTAGGGTTGCACTAGTACTGCAGTAACACGGTTATCTCTAGTGTATGTGTAGGGTACCACTAGTACTGCAGTAACACGGTTATCTCTAGTGTATGTGTAGGGTACCACTAGTACTGCAGTAACACGGTTAACTCTAGTGTAAGTGTAGGGTATCACTAGTATTGCAGTAACACAATTATCTCTAGTGTAAGTGTAGGGTACCATGAGTACTACAGTAACACGGTTAACTCCAATCTAACTGTAGGGTACCACAATACTGCAGTAACACGGTTACCTCTAGTGTAAGTGTAGAGTATCACTAATACTGCAGTAACACGATTAACTCTAGAGTAAGAGTAGAGTACCACTAGTACTGCAGTAATATGGTTAACTCTAGTGTAAGTGTAGAGTATCACTAGTACTGCAGTAACATGGTTAACTCTAGTGTAAGTGTAGAGTATCACTAATACTGCAGTAACACGATTAACTCTAGAGTAAGTGGAGAGTGCCACTAGTACTGCAGTAATATGGTTAACTCTAGCGTAAGAGTAGAGTACCACTAGTACTGCAGTAACACGGTTAAATCTAGTATAAATGTAGAGTACCCCTAGTACTGCAGTAACACGGTTAACTCTAGTGTAATTGTAGAGTTAAACTAGTACTGCAGTAACATGGTTAACTCTCGTGTAAGTGTCTGGTATCACTACTACCACAGTAACACGGTTAACTCCAGTGTAAGTGTAGGTTACCTCTGGTACTCCAGTAACACGGTTAACTCTGGAGTAAGTGTAGAGTACCACTATTACTGCAGTAACACGGTTAACTCTCGTGTAAGTGTAGGGTACCACTAGTACTGCAGTAACACGGTTATCTCTCGTGAAATTGTAGGGTAACACTAGTACTGCAGTAACACGGTGAATTCTAGTGTAAGTGTAGAGTACCACTAGTACTGCAGTAACACGGTTAACTCTAGTTTAAGTGTAGGATACCACAAGTACAGCAGTAACACGGTTAACTGTAGTGTAAGTGTAGGGTACCACTAGTACTACAGTAACATGGTTAAATCTAGTTTAAGTGTATGGTAGCACTTGTACTGCAGTAACATGGTTAACTCTAGTGTAAGTGTAGGGTACCACTTGTACTGCAGTAACACGGTTTAAACTAGTGTAACTGTAGTGTACCAGTTTTACTGTAGTAACATGGTTAACTCTAGTGTAAGTATTGGGTACCACTAGTACTGCAGTAACACTGTTAACTCAAGTGTAAGTGTAGGTTACCTCTAGTACTCCAGTAACATGTTTAACTCTAGTGTAAGTGTAGGGTACCACTAGTACTGCAGTAACACGGTTAACGCTAGTGTAAGTGTCGGGTAGCACTAGTACTGCAGTAACACGGTTAACGCTAGTGTAAGTGTAGGGTACCACTATTACTGCAATAACACGGTTAACTCTAGTAAAATTGTAGGGTACCACTAGTACTGCAGTAATACGGTTAACTCTAGTGTAAGTGTAGAGTACCCCTAGTACTGCAGT
The DNA here is from genome assembly GCA_030390025.1 of Squalus acanthias. Taxonomy (NCBI): domain Eukaryota; kingdom Metazoa; phylum Chordata; class Chondrichthyes; order Squaliformes; family Squalidae; genus Squalus; species Squalus acanthias. The sequence continues at coordinate 39,045,024 of CM059433.1, read as the reverse complement.
AACACGGTTAACTCTAGTGTAATTGTAGATTACCGCTGGTACTGCAGTAACATGGTTAAATCTCGTGCAAGTGTCGGGTAACACTAGTACAGCAGTAACACTGTTAACTCTAGTATAAGTGTCTGGTATCACTACTACCGCAGTAACACGGTTAACTCTAGTGTAAGTGTAGATTACCACTAGTACTGCAGTAACATGGTTAACTCTAGTGTTAGTGCAGGGTACCACCAGTACTGCAGTAACATGGTAAACTTTAGTGTAAGTGTAGATTATCACTAGTACTGAGTAACACGGTTAACTTTCGTGTAAGTGTAGAGTAACGCTGGTCCTGCATTAACACGGTTAACTCTGGAGTAAGTGTAGGATACCACAAGTACTGCAGTAACACGGTTAACTCTAGTGTAAGTGTAGGGTACCACTACTACTGCAGTAACACGTTTAACACTAGAGTCAGTGTAGGATACCACTAGTAATGCAGTGACACGGTTAACTCTAGTGTATGTGTAGGGTACCACTAATACCAGAGAATTATAATACCCTCTAATGTAAGTGTATTGCAACAATCGTACCATTGGAGTAAGGTCACCTCTAGTGTAATAGTACGGTACCACTAGTGCCAGTGGAATGTCCTCATCTGTAGGGTAAATGCATGGTTCCACTAGTGCCTGTGGAATATGCTCATCTGTGGTACTGATAGTCTGGGATCTTCACCAATGCTGCAGGATTATGTTCGCCACATGTTCTGGAGGAGTTGGGCACTCGGAGTGAGTAAAGGGAAGAGTCAGGACGATGATTGCAAGGGTATGTGCCTCCTGCAATCCTGTCGGCATAGAGACAGCACCAGTATTGGCAGATTGCACTCTCCATTTTTAAATAATCGTTTCATTGTATCTGTTTCATGAAACTGACCAATTAAAATTTCAACTATTTCCCCTCCTGAAATATCAAACCAAAAAAACAATTTATTTGAGTTTATTTCTGAAATGACTGTAGCTAATGCTACTTATGATGTAAGCAGTTTGACTCCCTGGATGATTGAAGTGTGCATATATATTGGGTTCCCTTCCATTGCCTCAGCCGCGCTAATCAAAGACTTTCAGCTCGGACAGACTTCACCCATTCTCACAGAAAATGGGGCAACTAACTTTTCTGCTGATAAAAGTGATTTACTACCCGATTCTCGCAGCGGTCGGTGTCCCCGGAGTTAACCGTGTTACTGCAGTACTAGTGGTACCCTACACTTACACTAGAGTTATCTGTGTTACTGCAGTACTAGTGATACTCTACACTTACACTAGAGTTAACCATATCACTGCTGTACTAGTGGTACTCTACACTTACTCCAGAGTTAACCGTATTACTGCAGTACTAGTGGGACTCTACACTTACTCTAGATTTAACCATGTTGCTGCAGTACTAGTGGTACCCTACACATACACTAGAGTTATCCGTGTTACTGCAGTAGTAGTGATACTCTACACTAACACTAGAGTTAACTGTATTATGCAGTATTCGTGGTTCTCTACACTTACACTTGAGTTAACCATGTGACTGCAGTACTAGTGGTACTCTACACTTACACTAGAGTTAACCGTGTTACTGCAGTACTAGTGATACCCTGCACTTACACTACAGATAACCGTGTTACTGCAGTACTCGTGGAACCCTACACTTACACTGGAGTTAACCGTGTTACTGCTGCACTAGTGGTACTCTACACTTACACAAGATTTAACCATGTTACTGCAGTACCAGTGGTAATCTACAATTACACTAGAGTTAACCGTGTTACTGCAATACTAGGGGTACTCTACACTTACACTTGAGTTAACCGTGTTACTGCAATACTAGGGGTACTCTACACTTACACTTGAGTTAACCGTATTACTGCAGTACTAGTGGTACCCTACGGTTCCACTAGAGTTAACCGTGTTACTGCAGTACTCGTGGTACCCTTCACTTACACTAGAGTTTACCATGTTACTGCAGTACTAGTGGTACCCTGCACTTAAACTAGATTTAACCATATTGCTGCAGTACTACTGTTACTCTGCACTTACACTAGAGTTAACCATGTTAATGCAGCACTAGTGGTACTCTACACTTACACTAGTCTTAACCGTGTCACTGCTGCACTAGTGGTACTCTATACTTACACTAGAGTTAAACGTGTTAAGGCAGTACTAGTGATACTCTACACTTACACTAGAGTTAACCGTGTCACTGCATTACTAGTGGTATCCTACACTGACACTAGTGCTAAACATGTTACTGCAGTATTAGTGCCACCCTACACATACACTAGAGTTAACCGTGTTACTGGATTACGAGTGCTACCCTACACTTACTCCAGAGTTAACCGTGTTAATGCAGGACCAGCGTTACTCTACACTTACACGAAAGTTAACCGTGTTACTCAGTACTAGTGATAATCTACACTTACACTAAAGTTAACCGTGTTACTGCAGTACTGGTGGTACCCTGCACTAACACTAGAGTTAACCATGTTACTGCAGTACTAATGGTAATCTACACTTACACTAGAGTTAACCATGTTACTGCGGTAGTAGTGATACCAGACACTTATACTAGAGTTAACAGTGTTACTGCTGTACTAGTGGTACCCGACACTTACACAAGATTTAACCATGTTACTGCAGTACCAGTGGTAATCTACAATTACACTAGAGTTAACCGTGTTACTGCAATACTAGGGGTACTCTACACTTACACTTGAGTTAACCATATTACTGCAGTACTAGTGGTACCCTACGGTTCCACTAGAGTTAACCGTGTTACTGCAGTACTCGTGGTACCCTTCACTTACACTAGAGTTTACCATGTTACTGCAGTACTAGTGGTACCCGACACTTACACTAGAGTTAATCGTATTACTGATGTACTAGTGGCGCCCTACACTTACACTGAAGTTAACCATGTTACTGCAGAACTCGTAGTAATCTACACATACACTAGAGTTAACCGTGTTACTGCAGTATTAGTGGTACTCTGCAAGTACACTAGAGTTAACCATATCACTGCTGTACTAGTGGCACTCTACACTTACTCCAGAGTTAACCATATCACTGCTATACTAGTGGTACCCGACACTTACACGAGAGTTAACCATTTTACTGCAGTACTAATGGTATTCTACACTTACACTAGAGATAACCATGTTAATGCAGCACTATTGATACTCTACACTTTCACTAGATTTAACCGTGTTGCTGCAGTACTAGTGTTACTCTACACTTACACTAGTGTTAAACATGTTACTGCAGTACTGGTGGTAGCCTACACATACACTAGAGTTATCTGTGTTACTGCAGTACTAGTGGTACCCTACACTTACTCTGGAGTTAACCGTTTTACTGCAGTACTAGTGGTACCCTACACTAACTCTGGAGTTAACCGTGTTACTGCAGTACTAGTGGTACCCGACACTTACACTAGAGATAACCGTGTTACTGCAGTACTAGTGGTACCCGACACTTACACTAGAGTTAACCGTTTTACTGCAGTACTATTGGTACCCTGCACTTACTCTGGAGTTAACCGTGTTACTGCAGTACTAGTGGTACCCTACACTTACTCTGGAGTTAACCGTGTTACTGCAGTACTAGTGGTACCCTACACTTACACTCGAGTTAACCGTGTTATTGCATTATTATTGGTACCCTACACTTACACTGGAGTTAATCGTATTAATGCAGTACTAGTGGTGCCTTACACTTACACTGAAGTTAACCATGTTACTGCAGAACTAGTGGCACTGTACTCTTACTCTAGAGTTAATAGTGTTACTGCAGTACGAGTGGTACCCGACACATACACTAGAGTTAACGTGTTACTGCAGTACTAGTGATACTCTACACTTACACTAGAGTTAACCATATCACTGCTGTACTAGTGGTACTCTACCCTTACTCCAGAGTTAACCGTATGACTGCAGTACTAGTGGGACTCTACACTAACACTAGAGTTAACTGTATTATGCAGTATTCGTGGTTCTCTACACTTACACTTGAGTTAACCATGTGACTGCAGTACTAGTGGTACTCTACACTTACACTAGAGTTAACCGTGTTACTGCAATACTAGTGGAACCCTACACTTACACTGGAGTTAACCGTGTTACTGCTGCACTAGTGGTACTCTACACTTACACTAGTGTTAACCATGTTACTGCAGTACTAGTGCTACCCTGCGCTTAAACTAGATTTTACCATATTGCTGCAGTACTAGTGTTACTCTGCACTTACACTAGAGTTAACCGTGTTAATGCAGCACTAGTGGTACTCTACACTTACACTAGAGTTAAACGTGTTAAGGCAGTACTAGTGATACTCTACACTTACACTAGAGTTAACCGTGTCACTGCATTACTAGTGGTATCCTACACTGACACTAGTGTTAAACGTGTTACTGCAGTACTAGTGCTACCCTACACATACACTAGAGTTAACCGTGTTACTGGAGTACTAATGCTACCCTACACTTACTCCAGAGTTAACCGTGTTAATGCAGGACCAGCGTTACTCTACACTTACACGAAAGTTAACCGTGTTACTCAGTACTAGTGATAATCTACACTTACACTAAAGTTAACCGTGTTACTGCAGTACTAATGGTAATCTACACTTACACTAGAGTTAACCATGTTACTGCGGTAGTAGTGATACCAGACACTTATACTAGAGTTAACAATGTTACTGCTGTACTAGTGGTACCCGACACTTACACGAGATTTAACCATGTTACTGCAGTACCAGTGGTAATCTACAATTACACTACAGTTAACCGTGTTACTGCAATACTAGGGGGACTCTACACTTACACTTGAGTTAACCATGTTACTGCAGTACTACTGGTACCATACACTTACACTAGAGTTAACCATGTTACTGCAGTACTAGTGGTACCCGATACTTACACTAGAGTTAACTGTGTTACTGCAGTACTACTGGTACCATACACTTACACTAGAGTTAACCGTGTTACTGTAGTACTCGTGGTACCCTACACTTACACTAGAGTTAACCGTGTGACTGCAGTACTAGTGGTACCCTACACTTCCACTAGAGTTAACTGTGTTACTGCAGTACTAGTGGTACCCTACACTTACACTAGAGTTAACCGTGTGACTGCAGTACTAGTGGTACCCTACACTTACACTAGAGTTAACCGTGTTACTGCATTATTAGTGGTATCCTACACTTAAACTAGTGTTAACAGTGTTACTGCAATGCTTGTGATATTCTATACTTACACCAGAGTTAACCGTGTTAAGGCAGTATTAGTGATACTCTATACTTACTCTAGAGTTAACCATGTTACTGCAGTATTAGTGGTACTCTACACTTACACTAGAGTTAACCGTGTTACTGCAGTACTAGTGTTACTCTACACTTACAATTGAGTTAACCATGTTACTGCAGTACCAGTGGTACACTACACTTACAATAGAGTTAACCATATTATTGCAGTACTAGTGGTACTCTACATTTACTCTAGAGTTAACCGTGTTACTGCAGTACTAGTGGTAACCTACACTTACTCCATTATTAACCGTGTTAATGCAGGGCTAGTGGTACCCGACACTTCCACTAGAGTTAACACTGTTACTGCAGTACTAGTGGTACCCAACACTAACTCTAGAGTTAACAGTTTTACTGGAGTACTAGTGGTAACCTGAACTTACACTAGAGTTAACCGTGTTACTGGAGTACTAGTGGTAACCTGAACTTACACTAGAGTTAACCATGTTACTGCAGTACTAGTGGTACCCTACACTTACACTAGAGTTAACCATCTTACTGCAGTAGTAGTGGTACCCGACACTTACACTAGTGTTAACCGTGTTACTGCAGTACTAGTGGTACCCGACACTTACACTAGAGTTAACCGTGTTACCGCAGTACTGGTGGTACCCGTCACGAACACTGGAGTTAACCGTATTACTGCAGCAGTAGTGCTACCCCACAGTTACACTAGAGTTAACCCTGTTACTGCAGTACTCATGTAACCTACACTTACACTAGAGTTAACCGTTTGACTGCAGTACTAGAGGTACCCTATACTTACACTAGAGTTAACCGTGTTACTGCAGTACTAGTGGCACCCTACACTTACACTAGAGTTAACCGTGTTACTGCAGTACTAGTGGTACCCTACACTTACACTAGAGTTAACCGTGTTACTGGAGCACTAGAGGTAACCTATGCTTACACTAGAGTTAACCGTGTTACTGCAGTACTAGTGGTACCCGACATTTATACTAGAGTTAACATGTTACTGCAGTACTAGTGGTACCGTACACTCACTCTATAGTTAACCATGTTACTGCAGTATTAGTTGTACACTACACTTACACTGGAGTTAACCGTATTACCGCAGTACTAGTGGTACCCTACAATTACACTAGAGTTAACCGTGTTACTTCAGTACGACTGGTACTCTACACTTACACTAGAATTAACCGTGTTACTGCAGTACTAGTGGTACCCTACACTTACACTAGAGTTAACCATATTAATCTAGTACTAATAGTACCCTACACTTACACTAGAGTCTACCATGTTACTGTAGTACTAGTGGTACTCTACACTTACTCTAGAGTTAAGCGTGTTACTGCAGTACTAGTGGTAATCTACACTTACACTAGAGTTAACCGTGTTACTGCAGTACTAGTGGTACCCTACACTTACACTGGTGATAACAATGTTACTCCATTACTAGTGGTAACCTACACTTACACTAGAGTTAACCGTGTTACTGGAGTACTAGTGGTACCCTACACTTACACTTGATTTCACCGTGTTACTGCAGTACTAGTGGTACCCTACACTTACACTGGTGATAACAATGTTACTCCATTACTAGTGGTGCTCTACACTTACACTCGAGTTAACCGTGTTACTGCAATACTAGTGGTACCCTACACTTACACTAGAGTTAACCGTGTTACTGCAGTACTAGTGGTACCCGACACTTACACTGGAGTTAACCATGTTACTGCAGTACTAGTGGTACCCTACACTTATATTGGAGTTAACCGTGTTACTCTATTACTAGTGGTACCCGACACTTACACGACAGTTAACCGTGTTACTGCAGTACTAGAGCTTACCTACACTTACACTTGAGTTAACCGTGTTACTGCAGCACTAGTGGTACTCTACACTAACACAAGAGTTAACCTTGTTACTGCAGTACTAGTGGTACCCGAAAAATACACTGGAGTTAACCGTATTACTACAGTACTCGAGGGACCCGACAGTTACATGACAGATAACCGTGTTACTGCAGTACTAGTGGGACCTAACACTTACAGCAGTGTTAACCGTTTTACTGCAGTACTAATGAAACCCAACACTTAAAATAGAGCTAACCATGTTAGTGCAGTACTACTTGTACCCTACACTTATGCTAGAGTTAACCGTGTTACTACAGTACTAGTGGTACTCTACACTTACACAACAGTTAACCGTGTTACTGCAGTACTAGTGGTACCTTACACTTATATTACAGTTAACCATGTTACTGCAATACTAGTGGTACCCTACACTTACACAAGAGTTAACCGTGTTACTGCAGTACTAGTGGTACTCTACACTTACACAAGAGTTAACCGTCTTACTGCAGTACTAGCGGTACCCTACACTTACACAAGAGTTAACCATGTTACTGCAGTACTAGTGGTACCCTACACTTACAATATAGTTAACCATGTTCCTGCTGTACTAGTGGTACACTGCACTTCCACTAGAGATAACCATGTTACTGCAGTACTAGTGGTAGCCTACAATTACACGAGAGTTTAACGTGTTAATGCAGTACTAGTGGTACTCTACAATTACTCTAGAGATAAGCGTGTTACTGCAGTACTAGTGGTGCTCTACACTTACACTAGAGTTAACCATGTTACTGCAGTACTACTGGTACCCGATACTTATACTAGAGTTAACCGTGTTACTGTAGTACTAGTGGTATTCTACAATTACTCTAGAGATAACCGTGTTACTACAGTACTAGTGGTACCCGACACTTACAGTAGAGTTCACCGTGTTACTCGAGTACTCGAGGTAACCTACACTTACACTAGAGTTAACCGTGTTACTGCAGTACTAGTGGTACCCTACACTTACGCTGGAGTTAACAGTGTTACTGCAGTACTCGTGCTACCCTACACTTACACTAGAGTTAACCGTGTTACTGCAGTACTAGTGGTACGCTACACTTACGCTGGAGTTAACAGTGTTACTGCAGTACTCGTGCTACCCTACACTTACACTAGAGTTAACCGTGTTACTGCAGTACTAGTGGTACCCTACACTTACGCTGGAGTTAACAGTGTTACTGCAGTACTCGTGCTACCCTACACTTACACTAGAGTTAACCATGTTACTGCAGTACTAGTGGTACCCTACACTACCATTAGAGTTAACCGTGTTACTGCAGTACTAGTGGTACCGATACTTCCACTAGAGTTAACCGTGTTACTACAGTACTAGTGGTACTCTACACTTACATTAGAGTTAACCATGTTACTCGTGTACTAGCGGTAACCTACACTTACACTAGAGTTAACCGTGTTACTGCAGTACTAGTGGTACTCTACACTTGCAGTAGAGTTAACCGTGTTACAGCAGTACTAGTGGTACTCTACACTTACACTAGAGTTAACCGTGTTACTGCAGTACTAGTGGTACCCGACACTTACACTAGAGATAACCGTGTTACTGCAGTAATAGTGGCCCCCGACAATTACACTAGAGTTAACCGTGTTACTGCAGTACTAGTGCTACCCTACATTTACACTCGAGTTAACCGTGTTATTGCACTACTAGTGGTACTCAACACTTAAACTAGAGTTAAGCTTGTTACTGCAGTACTAGTGATACCCTACACTTACACTAGAGTTAACCATGTTACTGCAGTACTAGTGGAACCCTACACTTAAACTAGAGTTAACCGTGTTACTGCAGTACTAGTGGAACCCTACACTTAAACTAGAGTTAACCGTATTACTCCAGTACTAGTGGTAAACTACACTAACACTGAAGTTAACCATGTTACTACAGTACTAGTGGTACCCGACACTTACACTAGAGTTAAGCGTGTTACTGCAGTACTAGTGGTACCCGACACTTACACTAGAGTTAAGCGTGTTACTGCAGTACTAGTGGTACTCTACACTTACACTAGAGTTAACCGTGTTACTGCAGTACTAGTGGTACTCTGCACTTACACTAGAGTTAACCGTGTTACTGCAGTACTAGTGGTACCCTACACTTACACTAGAGTTAACCGTGTTACTGCAGTACTAGTTGTACTCTACACTTTCACTAGAGTTAACCATGTTACTGCAGTACTAGTGGTACTCTACACTTACACTAGAGTTAACCGTGTTACTGCAGTACTAGTGGTACCCTACACTTACGCTGGAGTTAACAGTGTTACTGCAGTACTCGTGCTACCCTACACTTACACTAGAGTTAACCGTGTTACTGCAGTACTAGTGGTACGCTACACTTACCCTAGATTTAACCGTGTTACTGCAGTACTAGTGGTACGCTACACTTACCCTAGATTTAACCGTGTTACTGCAGTACTAGTGGTACGCTACACTTACCCTAGATTTAACCGTGTTACTGCAGTACTAGTGGTACCCTACACTACCATTAGAGTTAACCGTGTTACTGGAGTACCAGAGGTAACATACACTTACACTTGAGTTAACCGTGTTACTGCAGTACTAGAGGTAACCTACACTTACACTCGAGTTAACCGTGTTACTGCAGTACTAGAGGTACCCTACACTTACACTGGAGTTAACTGTGTTACTGCAGTACTAGTGGTACCCTACACTTACACTAGAGTTAAGCAGGTTACTCGAGTACTAGTGGTAACCTACACTTCCACTAGAGTTAACCGTGTTACTCGAGTACTAGTGGTACCCTACACTTACACTAGAGTTAACCGTGTTACTGCAGTACTAGTGGTACTCTACACTTACACTAGAGTTAACCGTGTTACTGCAGTACTAGTGGTACCCGACACTTACACTAGAGATAACCGTGTTACTGCATTAATAGTGGTCCCTGACAATTACACTAGAGTTAACCGTGTTACTGCAGTACTAGTGCTACCCTACATTTATACTCGAGTTAACGGTGTTATTGCACTACTAGTGGTACTCAACACTTAAACTAGATTTAAGCTTGTTACTGCAGTACTAGTGATACCCTACACTTACACTAGAGTTAACCATGTTACTGTAGTACTAGTGGAACCCTACACTTAAACTAGAGTTAACCGTGTTACTGCAGTACTAGTGGAACCCTACACTTAAACTAGAGTTAACCGTATTACTCCAGTACTAGTGGTAAACTACACTAACACTGAAGTTAACCATGTTACTGCAGTACTAGTGGTACCCGACACTTACACTAGAGTTAACAGTGTTACTGCAGTACTAGTGGTACCCGACACTTACACTGGAGTTAACCGTGTTACTGCAGTACTAGTGGTACCCTACACTTACACTACAGTTAACCGTGTTACTGCAGTACTTGTGGTACACTTTTTCAAGGAGGCTTTAAGGGTGTCAAACCTTGTTTACCTTGTTACTGCAGTACTAGTGGTGCCCCACAGTTACACTAGAGTTATCCGTGATACTGTGGGAATAATGTTACTCATGTTGTGGCTGCCGCGAAGCACGAATTGAGGCCGAGTCAATATGTGGAGCACATGGCTTTTAATTACATACTCCTTGGCAAAATGGCTGCTACAACTTTTCTCTGCAAAACTCAACTGCTTGAGGGTGACGCCCACTCCTTTTTTCATGCCTTAAAGGCAGCATGCGCCTTAAAGGCAAGGTGCCCGATTTATTGTCCATGGACGGAAAAGTGTAATGCGCCCATTTAGGTGGCGATCCGCCACACAGCTCCCCCCAGAATCCGCTTAGGAGGTGTGGACGTGACGGAGCGGCGGTCTGATGGGCCGGCCGGAGCGGCTCTTGTAGGACGCCGGTGGACGTGGAACGGCCGGGCGTGGAGCAGCCGGGTGAACTGGCTTGAGGGCAGGTCGGCCGCGTGGCGGTGGACGAGCTACAGGGACCTGCTCACCGGGCTCCGAGTGTGCTGGCTTGAGTCGGTCAACCGACACTTTTTCGGTCCTGTCGCCCACTTGCAGGGTGAAAAATTTGTCCCCAGCCTGTAGCACCTTGTAGGGCCCGTCGTACGGGGGTTGAAGGGGTCCGCGGTGGGCGTCGTGCCGGACGAAAACGAACCGGGCCTGGTGCAGGCTTAGTGGGACGTGTGAGGTGGATTCGCCATGTCGGGCAATGGGCACCGGGGCGAACTGTAGCGCCGGTGGGGCGAAGTCGTGGCGTTGCTGGTCGGCTGACCAGGGTGTCGTGGCGGTGGGCAGGAACTCGCCGGGTACGCGCAGCGGCTGACCGTACACCAGCTCTGCTGCCGATGCGTGGAGGTCTTCTTTAACCGCGGTGTGCAGGCCGAGGAGGACCCACGGGAGTCGGTCGGTCCAGGCGCCGTTCTGGAGGCTGGCTCGAACAGATGCCTTCAAGGATCTGTGGAACCGCTCACACAGTCCGTTGGCTTGGGGGTGGTATGCTGTGGTGCAGTGAATGGTCACCCCGAGATTGCGTGCGACGGCGGTCCAGAGTTCAGTGGTAAATTGCGGACCTCTGTCCGAAGTCATGTCGGAGGGGACGCCGAACCGTGCGACCCAGGTGCTGACGAAGGCTCTGGCGATGTCGGCGGTGGTGGTAGAGGTCAGTGGAATTGCCTCGGGCCAGCGCGTGGTGCAGTCAACGATCGTCAGCAAGTGCGTGTGGCCTTGCGATGGCGGCAGGGGCCCGACGATGTCCACGTGGATGTGCTCGAATCTACGCAAAGGGACGGTAAACTCCTTGAGGGGTGCTTTCGTGTGTTGCTGCACCTTGGCCCGTTGGCAGGCTAGGCAGGAGTTGGCCCAAGTACGCACATCCTTGCGAAGGCCGCGCCAGACAAAGCGGTTGGCTACCAATTTGATGGATGCGCGGGCGCCGGGGTGGGAGAGGTTGTGGAGAATCTCGAATACCCGGCGGCGCCAGGACGCTGGGACGACGGGCCGAGGTTGACATAGGGATATGTCGCACTTGACCGTGACTGCTGTCGGGCCACAGGCGACGTTGGCCAGGCGTAGCCCTGGTAGGTTGGTAGGTGTGGAGAGCAGATCAGGGTCGGTGATCTGGTCTGCTGCGAGTTGAGCGTAGTCGACTGCCAGGTGTGCTACGTGGATGGCGGGGCGGGAGAGGCAGTCGGCTACCACATTGTCTCGGCCGGAGACGTGTTGGATGTCCGTGGTGAACTCGGACACTGCCGCGAGCTGGCGCTGCTGCCTGGCGGACCAGGGGTCGGTTGTCTTTGTCATTGCGAATGTCAGGGGTTTGTGGTCGACAAACGCAGTGAAGGGGTGGCCCTCCAGCAAAAACCGAAAATGGCGGACCGCCAGGAACAGCGCGAGGAGCTCATGGTCGGAGTTGCTGTACTTGACCTCCGGGGGGCGTAGTTGGCGGCTGAAGAAGGCAAGTGGTTGCCAGGCGCCGTCAACCCACTGCTCATACACAGCGCCGACCGCATGGTCGGAGGCGTCTGTGGTGAGCGCTACCCTGGCATTGGGCCGTGGGTGCACGAGCAGGGTGGCATTAGCGAGCGCGGTCTTGGTGGAGTCGAAGGCGGCTGACGCGTCTGCTGTCTGTCGAAGTTTCGACTTCCGATTAAGACTCTTGTAAACAATATCGTCAAAGAAGGCTTTTTATTATATTTTACTTGCAAGGAGAATGCATCATAGCCCAATTAGCTATGATGACAGACTGCCGAATCACAGAAAATGGAGTATTCTTATACACTAATAATCACATGACATGTTGTTTAAGGTAAGCTAAGTTAACAATTAAAAAAAACACATAAGAAATGCCTTACGGTGAGACTAACTAATCCCTACAAAATGGAGTCTATCTGTCTGTTCTTTTTCTTCCCAAGGCCAAGGCCCTGTTTGTTTACTTTACTAGCCCTTGGTTATCTCAATTTAAGCCTGTTTTCTTTTGTGCAGGCAGACTTTTGCTGACAGCATAGTCTAAAACTTTAAATTTATTTTCACGAAAAACATAACAATGGATTTTTTTCTTTGCTTTCCAAACAAGTCAAAGTTGGCCATTTTATATCAGTTTAAATTCAAGGAAGCCATTTTGTCCGAGACAAAAACTGCACTTCCACATTCCCCCCTTTTTTGTCCTTCTAGGACAAAATAGCTCAATTTAACCCTTTTGGTCTTCCTTGTCGGTTCCTGTACCAAATTTGGATTTTGGCCAGGGATGCCAACTTCTTTTCTGTTTTAACCATCCTCGGGATTATACCTGTATTGATGGCTGACCTTATTTAAGATCGTCCTTCTTCTCTGTCTATTCTCGGTGTTTGGGCGTATGTTCTTGTAGGGGTTTTAGTTGTGTTTTGGTGACTGTGGCGTACTTTTGTGGTTCATTAGTCTGCTGTTCTCTAACTTTTCCTGCAGCTTTTACTAGCCTGCAGTTCAGGTGTCGCTATACACCCTCTAAGGAGATCGGGTACAGCAGCTCATAGAGGAGTTCTAAGTCATGGCCCACACAGTTTATGCCTAACCTGTGGGGTTCTCCTAGGGAACTGCAGCTTATAGAGGAGGACTGATTCATGACCCACACAGTTTATACCTAACCTGTGGGGTTCTCCAAAGGTACTACAGCTGATTCATGACCCACACAGTTTATGCCTGACCTGTGGGGTTCTCCTAAGCACAAGTGCTTCTACGTGAGCCTCCAGAGTGCGGACCAAGTGGTATACAAGGTCGACGTCACCGGCAGTTGAAAGGAGTCCTCTCTCTTTCCCTAGCCTGCAGATCCCATTTGGGTGGAAGAATATGTTTACCGAAAGTGGGGAGCATGCAAAAATGTATATATATCTATATGTATATTTTGTCTAGGTTGTCTAATCCTCAAAATTATATTTTATTCAATCGCCTCAGTTCCTCCCCGAAGGGACCATACTTTTCTTCTTCGTCATTTATTTCTTTCTGTATCATCATACTTACTTCAGGTATGACTACCTTGCCTAATCTATTACAACAACACTTAATCATTGTGACAACCAAAATAATACATACAATCGCGGCTACTATTACTACTAATCCATGCAATAATACTTGTCCCATTGATCCCAACCATCCCCCTAATATCCAATCAGCCCAGCCGCCTTTGGTCCTGGATTGATGGAGCAGGGCAACCTGTTTCTGAATATGGTCCGCTAAGTTGGTTATATTTTCAGAGCTATCTGGGATATATGTGCAGCATTCTGCTCCGATCATGGCACATGTACCTCCCTGTGCAGCTAGTAGGTAATCTAGTGCCATTCTATTTTGTAGGGCGACGGTTCTCAGGGCTACCATTTCGGTGCTTACCTCCCTCAGGGATTTAACCGTGTCATTGACTAATCTATTGGAATTTTTTGAGGGAGTAACTGGTAAAATAGATGGGGGAGAGCCAGTAGATGTGGTGTACCTGGACTTCCAAAAGGCCTTCGATAAGGTCCCACATAAAAGATTAGCATGGAAAATTGAAGCTCATGGGATAAAGGGGAAAGTATTGACGTGGATAGAGAACTGGCTGTCAGATAGAAAACAGAGAGTTGGAATAAACGGCTCATTTTCTGAATGGCAGGCAGTAACAAGTGGGGTACCACAGGGATCTGTCCTGGGTCCCCAGCTGTTCACAATTTATATTAATGACCTGGATCAGGGAGTCGAATGCAGCATTTCCAAATTTGCAGACGACACTAAACTAGGAGGGGGGGTGGGCTCAGAGGAGGAGACCAGGAAGCTCCAGAGCGATTTGGACAGACTGGGTGATTGGGCGGATAAATGGCAGATGCACTATAATGTGGACAAGTGCGAAGTTATCCACCTTGGGTGCAGGAACGGGAGGGCAAATTATTATTTAAATGGCAATAAATTGGGAGAGGGGGAAGTACAGAGAGACCTGGGTGTTCTTGTACACCAGTCACTGAAGGCGAGCATGCAGGTGCAACAGGCGGTCAAGAAGGCAAACGGTATGCTGGCCTTCATAGCAAAAGGGTTGGAATACAGGAACAGGGATACCTTGCTGCAGCTGTACAGGGCACTGGTGAGACCACACCTCGAGTACTGTGTACAGTTTTGGTCGCCTCATCTGAGGAAAGATGTTCTTGCCATGGAGGGGGTGCAGCGGCGATTCACCAGGCTGATACCAGGAATGGCGGGATTGACCTATGAGGAGAGACTATGTAGTTTAGGGATGTACACACTGGAGTTTAGAAGATTGAGAGGGGACCTCATAGAAGTGTATAAAATTCTGACAGGTCTAGACAGATTAGATGCAGAAGGAATGTTTCCCTTGGCGGGTGAGAACAGAACTAGAGGACATAATTTAAGGATAAGGGCTAAACCATTTAGGACAGAAATGAGGGGGAATTTCTTCACTCAGAGAGTGGTGAACCTGTGGAACTCATTGCCACAGAGGGCAGTGTACGCCAGCTCATTAAATATATTTAAGAGGGAATTAGATATATTTCTACAGGCAAAAGGGGTTAAGGGTTACGGAGAGAAGGCGGGGACGGGATACTGAATTGAAGGATCAGCCATGATCTCATTAAATGGCGGAGCAGGCTCGAAGGGCCGGATGGCCTACTCCTGCTCCTATCTTCTATGTATCTATGTATCTATGTATTAGCTACCCCCTCGATTAATGCTGACAGTAACAGTATTTCTTGGGAAGTAAACGCTATTCCAGCAGGGGGAAACATAGCTCCAACTAACATCTTCCATGTGGGGAGTTCTCTTTTCTTACAGCTATGCTTATGGTGGTCTTTCAATTTCTTTATGTGGTGTATGTATGGTACTACATACCCCAAATAGCATGATCCTGCCCAATTCACTGGTAGCCAAGGGTATGCTCTGTGACCGCATATGAAGTACGTCCCGTTATAGTCTGTCACTATCTGTCCCGGTTGATCAGGGTTCACGTTGGTGCGGAAAACGGTAAAACCCATCTGATTGTCAGTATTCAATTGTTTAGTCCCATTCCATGGTCTGTTATTAATCAAATTCATCAAACTGATAGTATTGAAGCACCAGCTTTCCATGGAACTTCCTGCCTCGTACGTAATAAACTTTTGTATGCAACGACTTTTCCCCATATTAACTCTGTTCCCTTTAGTCTGTCCCAGATCGCGTTCCCAGCATATATCCCCGATCGGTCGGCCCTTTCCCGATGTATTGGTAAGGGCAAGAAAAGGAGGTTCTTTCGTATAACCATACGTCGGCTTGTACCATCCCTTAAAATTTTCTAACGAATATCCTCCCCCCTTAAACTCGTTTCTTAGGCTAGACCACTTTTGTTCCCATTCTTTCCCGAAGGTGGATAGGGTGGTATCTTTCTGTTTCGTATGATTTTTATTAATTATCCATTCTGCCATATCTGTGAGGTTCAAGGGTATCGGTCGCAGAGGTATTCCTCTTTTCACATGGGTAGGAATATGGCTACATACCCAATAGGCGCTTATCCCACTTTTTTTTGGCATACTTATATGACATATACAAAAAGGTGTTCATATGTAATTCTCGTTTCTTTCGGGGTTCTTTTCTTCTACCTTGGCAGGCTATACATATCAGTCCGATTAGTAGGTAAAACGTAAATAACAGCTTCATTGTTTAAGTCTTTTCAAATTCAAATTCAACTGTCCTTATCTGATACTTTCTTGCAATGGGATGCGTGGATCCAAGTAGGTCTTTCCTTGACCTTTACAGCTGTATTTGTTGTCAAGAGTACTTGATATGGCCCTTCAAAGCGTGGCTGCAGACCGTTCTTCCTCTTGAAGACTTTTACGTAGACGTCATCTCCTGGTTCCAAGTTATGGCACTTTCCTTCGGCCGGTTCCGTTTGAGCTTCCTTTACCTGTTGGTGAAAGCTGGAAATACATCTAGTTAATGCAATGCAATAGTTTAGCATATTTTCATCCATTTTATGAATGTCCATTGGTTTAACCGTAAAGGGTGCTGAGAATGGCAGCCTTTGGGGTCGTCCCATAACAATCTCATGTGGCGACAGTCCAGTTGTCCTGTTAGTTGCTGCTCGCATTACCATCAATGCTAAGGGTAACAGTTCAACCCATTTTAGTCCAGTTTCATTGCAAAGTTTAGAAAGTTTATTCTTCAGCATTCCGTTATATCTTTCTACTAGTCCCGCGGATTGCGGATGATAACTGCAGTGGAAATGCTGATTCATCTGCAAAGCCTTACATAGTTCCTTTATGATCATTCCAGTAAAATGTGATCCGTTGTCGCATGAAAGTTGCATAGGTATTCCAAACCTTGGTATGATTTCTTTTAACAAACACTTTGCAACTGTTACAGCATCATTCTTTTTACATGGAAAAGCTTCAACCCATCTTGAAAACATATCTATGATTACCATTGTGTAAGTCCTTCAAAATTTAAATTTTTTTTACTCCCTTTTTTTTCTCTGTCTATTACCCCCCCCACCCTGTGTTGTTTTGCATTTTACGATTCCCTTATCACTTCTAGTTGTCTTTTGATGCTTGATATTCGACCTTGCTGGCATTTCTGCTATCTATTCCTGGCTGCATGTTGTCAGTTTCTGTTCTAAGAATTAAAACCCATCTTTGAATCTAACAGCTATTTCTTACAATTCCCTTCTTTGAGAAGGAAATAACCCCTATTAACTTCTCACAATCGGCTCTTGACTAATCTAGCTAGTTCTTATTGCTCTCTCTCAACTTGGGCATTAGTTAGTAGGGAGTCTTGATGATTTATCCCTTCTAATAGTCCATTCCGGTGTTCCAATTCTGCCCCGCCTGGGGTATCCTCTGTTTCTTCTATCTTTCCTGATGTTACCCCGGCTGGGGTCTCCTCTACATTGCTTCGGATCTTCTCTTTCGGTGTGCTCAATTTGTTAGTGCTGGTTAGTCATGGGCATTAGTACCCAATTGGCTTGTGTATCTTACTACATAGGTTACATATATCAAATACACTATCATTACAAGTTGGAGAACTACCAGAGCGTGTGAAATAATACAAATCTAAGTGTGTGCTGATATATTAAGCCCAATTATCCCACCAGTGTGAGTTGTCCCCTATGCTGTCAATTTCAATATCTATTCTCGAGTTGTCTTCCTTCAGAACATAAAAATGCTTTAGGGAGGAGTTCAGTCGCATCATGAGCTCACTGATAACTTTAGACAACAGGGGAATGTCGTATCCGAATTGTGCCACATAATTGTGCAGCTCATACTTAAGTACCTCATTTACTGTCAGTTTCACTTGAGCATAGGTTTCGATATTATGTAAAATGTGTTGGTTAACGGGACAGGTCCTATTAGACCCGTAAAGCATGGTAGTTGCGGTAGTAGTGACACAGGAGGCACCACCAAAACCACCTCATACTGGATTCGCACTGGTTTTTCCCACGCTCTGTTACCTACAAAACACAATTATTACAGTCACAGTTAAATTCAGTCTTACAATCATTTCAAGCAACATTACAGTTTAACATCTAATCAACAAATCATGGACTTAAAAGATTCTCCAGATCTCTCTTTTACTCATATCCATCTTGTGGATAATTCTTTCTAAACATGATTTCTCCTTAGCCCTCAATTGTCCCAATTCAGATTCCAGGTAACTCTCCACTTCAACTTCAATTTCAATCCCTCTAACAGGTACCAGTGTATTTAACTCTATTCTGATTGTTTCATTAATTAGATAGTTTCTCGATGGAGTATGTGTCAATGCTTTAAAGGTTGTCTCGCTCTCCTGAGCCACATTAACCATTTCATGTTTTGCTGTTGTCAAGTAACTGAGCATGTCTGAGACCCGTTCTTCAGTGCAAATTCAACATACATTTCCAGATGGTAATTGCTTCATACGTAATAAATCACATTTGCACACTCATATCGGTATCTCAATATCATGCCACATGTGCCCCTCTCGGGCTCCCAGGCATCTTATCAAAAGATTGTCTCCGTTCATCTTCCTCTGCACGGTCCCGATGTCTTGGATAGTGGCCAGGCTATCATATTCAGTTTTCTTAAAAGTTCATTATAGGCAGGGACACAAATGTCTCCAAGAGAAAGCTATCAATTTACTATTCTTAACTGCACTTTCCTGACTTTCACTAACAAGTTTTTTTTTAATTCCCATTCAGCAGTGTAATTTCTCCTGTTTCTATCTTACACATCCCATTAATTACCATTCATATCTCATTCATGAGCCCTGGAGTAACTTTACTGTCCAGTACAATATTTAAGATTGAAAACATAGATCAAACATTCTCACTAGGTCCAAGTTACTAACACTTTTTATTTATCATTATTTTAGAGGATCTTTTATTTTCCCAAAAGTAACCCAATATATATATATAGTGCCTGAGTCCATTTTGTTATTACAACATTATCCCAAAATCCAAACAGCAGTACTGTTGAACTGACAGGTTTTGTCAATGTTCAATTTCATTTCTATCAATTTATCTTATCAATTCCAATTTCAGAAACAAATGATTTCTAGGCTAGGTGGCTTATACAGTGTTTTAACATTAGAGACAGAAGTGCTGCAATTAGTTTACAAGGTAACTTCCATATAACAAAAGAAAGAAGAGACTCCATTGTGACTCTACTTAGAGCCCAAGGGGTTAATTTATCAAATCATAATTTTCCTTCTGTCACTGTGGGGACATATTAACTTAAAATTAAGAAACTTATATTTAATAATGTCCAATATCTTTAAATTTCATACTAAAGTTGTTGCTCGATGAACTTAATCAGCTGTCAGTGGAAAGGGTTAACTCTTTTGCAGGTTTTTTAAGAAGGTGGAGCGAAACATTATCAGGCGCACGCAATTGCGTCACTTTACGTAAATTAAAAAAAACTTTCCCGATCCAAAAAAGCAGTTGTGTTTTCACACTTTAACTAAACACAAACAGAACAGATAAAACAAAACAAAATAGCACATGCTTGCAGAACCAGTAAATTACATCATATTTCTTATTGTCCTTTCTTCAGATGTCTTTCCAAAATACTGTAAAAACATTGAATATAACTGGAGAAAAATTAGTTTTTCACATTTAAGCAAATCAAATCAAAGTGCTTTGGAAGATTTCACCATAGCAACCGCGACTCCAAGGTTAAATCTTAGACTGAAACTTAATCTTTTGTTAAACAAACTTTTTTTGTTGTTCTTCTCAGTTTTTACACACCAGCTTAACTTAAATTGTAATTCAAATTAGTTTTTTTTTCTAATTCTTGGGGCACTTTCCCTGCAAAGTCTGATATAAAATTCCTGTCTATCCCTGACAGTAAAGGCGAATTTCCCTTGTGATTCCTCTGCCAATGGTATGGACCAGAACCCGTTCTGTATCCAAGACTGTAAATATTTCAAAATCCGGTTTCAGACCATTAAATATCTTATTCAATGTGGTCTACACAAATTTACACCAACCAGAATTTCACCGTGCACAATGAAAGTCTGTTTTTTTTTATAGGTTAATTAACCTCAATAATTCCAATTCAATCCAGATCAATTTTTTTTTTAAAACTAACCAGTGTCAGTTGGAAAAGAAAGAACCCATAGTCACATTAACAAAGAAACAATTACCATGCCTTGTAAACATTCAAATTAATTGTCATTTTCTTTCCAGGCACATTGGCAACTGTGACTTCAAGGCTGAAGCTTATACCTCTTTTGTAAAACAATTAACAAACTTAAACCAACAACGCTTGAGTATCATTCAAGACAAGTCTTCAAAGAGTTAAAAACAGCTTTTAGCTCTCTGTACAAAAGAGTGGGTGGAGCTAAAACATAAACAAAATGACAGACACCTTTTTTTTTAGGCAGATTTTTTTTCTCAGGGACAAAATAATACTGTAACTTAACAAACTTAAACATTCACACAATCAGGAATCTTTCACACTTTTCACTCACTTTCACACAACTGAGATCCCAGTATTCCTTTTAAGATTCCTTTCACTGAACAAATCTTGTATATTGGCCTTTATCTCGGCACAGACATTAATAACTTCCATGCCAGTAAAACTTTACTTAGCAGCTTTTCCTGGCTTTCCAAATCCCTTCTTTATTTTTTTGCTTTGAGTTTCAGATTTCAATTCTGGTCCGTCGGTGTTGCGGAAGCTGCTTGCTCCATTAAGAGGGAAACTTTATTCTTTTTGTCCCTATTTGTCTAACTTCATTTTGTTTAGCCAATTTACTCACGGGGTCTTTTCTCTTATTTTTAATGTCAGATCTACTGGCTTGTATACTACGGTCCTTACGCCTTTCTGCTTCCTTTTTCCAGTCTTAAAAGGCTGACCAATTTATTGACATTTTACCTCTTCTTTGTGGGTCTCTATTTGCGAGACAGTCCTCTAGACATGTAATTGCTTCTATTCTTAGTAAAGTTTTAATTATACTAGGCACTCTTCTTCTTCTAAATCGCAAGTTTTACCCTTTACCCCCTTACGATTATTTCTGACCATCCAATTCTACTACAAGACAATAACAAGAACTAACAACAATCAAGACAATTATAAGTAATGCAAAAAGCCCAAACAGACAAACAAATCAAATAATTAAACATTTAACCTTATACTTTAAACTAAACAAATAGTCAATTCTCAGTTTTGCATTGTTCTTCATTACAAACTGAGTTCTTAACATTTAACTTACACTCTATACTCTGCCGCAAGATTCTCAGTTATCTTTTCACGGCTCAAGGGCACCACCCTTGATACTGCAGTTTTAGTCTCTTAGCGCTAACATAACCTGGTACCTTTTATACTGCAGCTTTCGCGGCTCAAGGGACCCACCCCTTGAGACTGCAGTTTTAATCAGTCTGGGATACAACCCTGTCGACTTTTTCCCTTGCCTTCTTTGCCCGATAGTTTTTTTTTAAACTTCCTCCCCCTTTTTTTTTTAAATCAAAAGCTACAAGATTCAACTCAAATCTAAACAAAAGTCTTAACAATCGCAGTACCACTGTCGGAAGAAACAGACCCACACCATTCAGGATCTAATGAGAAATCCTTTTTTTGTGATAAAAAATCACTGTGGCCATAGGATTTGTCACTAGAAATTCATGATGTCTTGTCCGTGACTTACCGAAAGGTAGCAAGCAATCTCGGTGGAACCTCCAAGAAATACTGTTGAAGTTTCGACTTCCGATTAAGACTCTTGTAAACAATATCGTCAAAGAAGGCTTTTTATTATATTTTACTTGCAAGGAGAATGCATCATAGCCCAATTAGCTATGATGACAGACTGCCGAATCACAGAAAATGGAGTATTCTTATACACTAATAATCACATGACATGTTGTTTAAGGTAAGCTAAGTTAACAATTAAAAAAAACACATAAGAAATGCCTTACGGTGAGACTAACTAATCCCTATAAAATGGAGTCTATCTGTCTGTTCTTTTTCTTCCCAAGGCCAAGGCCCTGTTTGTTTACTTTACTAGCCCTTGGTTATCTCAATTTAAGCCTGTTTTCTTTTGTGCAGGCAGACTTTTGCTGACAGCATAGTCTAAAACTTTAAATTTATTTTCACGAAAAACATAACAATGGATTTTTTTCTTTGCTTTCCAAACAAGTCAAAGTTGGCCATTTTATATCAGTTTAAATTCAAGGAAGCCATTTTGTCCGAGACAAAAACTGCACTTCCACACGTCCATTCGACCGCCATCTTGCCGCTCCTGCCCCGGAGGGCTTCATACAGGGGCCTCATGAGGGACGCCGCTTTGGGGATGAAGCGGTTGTAGAAATTCACCATCCCGAGGAACTCCTGGAGGCCTTTGATGGTGGTGGGGCGGGGAAATTGTTGGACAGCCTGCACCTTGGTGGGCAGGGGAATGGCCCCAGCATGGGTGATGTGGTGGCCGAGGAAGTCGATCTTGTCCAGGCCGAACTGGCATTTGGCTGGGCTGAGGATGAGCCCGTGGTCGCTGAGGCGCCCGAACAGGATGCGAAGGTGTTCCTGCTTGGAGGAACTGGCTACCAGGATGTCATCCAGGTAGACATTACAGGAACTTCAGGTCCCGAAGGACCGAGTCCATGAGCCGTTGGAATGCCTGGGCCGCGTTTTTGAGGCCGAAGGGCATCCGCAGGAACTCGAAAAGGCCGAAGGGGGTGATTACGGCCGTCTTGGGGACGTCCGCGGGGTGGACGGGGACTTGGTGGTAGCCGCGCACCAGGTCGACCTTGGAAAAGACTGAGCGGCCGGCCAGTCTAGCCGAGAAGTCCTGGATGTGCGGCACGGGGTACCGATCAGGGGTGGTAGCGTCGTTGAGGCGGCGGTAATCCCCGCAGGGGCGCCAACCCCCGCCTGGTTTGGAGGCGATGTGGAGTGGGGAGGCCCAGGGACTGTTGGAGTGGCAGATGATGCCAAGCTGTTCCATGGTGGCAAACTCGGTCCGCGCGATCTCCAGTTTGGCCGGGTCCAGCCTGCGGGCATGGGCGTACACTGGGGGGCCTGTGGTGGGGATGAAGTGTTCCACCCCGTGTTTGGCGGCCTCCGCGGAGAAGGTCGGATTGGTAAGGGCCGGGAATTTGGCCAGGAGTGCCGAGTAGTCATCCGTGGCCCGGGCGTGGCACTGTGACGCCATGTCGGCGGGTTGACGGGGGGCCATGGCGCCCAGGATGGGGGACATGGTGTTCATGTCCACGAGGCGGTGTCGAGGGACGTCTACCAGTAGGCCGTGGGCGCACAGGAAATCTGCGCCGATGAGAGGGGAGAGCACCTTGGCAGTGATGAACTCCCATCGGTAGCGGCAACCAGCGAGGTCGAGGGTGACTGTGCGGGTGCCGTACGTCCGGATATCTGAGCTGTTATCAGCAGCCAGCTCCGGTCCTCGTTTGCCCTTTTGGATGTCGAGGGCGGAGGCCGGGATGATGCTGTGCTGAGCTCCAGTGTCGCACAGGAACCGGCAGCCGGTTTTGTCATCCGTGACGTACAGCAGGGAGCCCACGTGGCCCACAGCCATTGCGGGGGCTGGTACGGGGGTGGACTTGAAAGAGCAGGGAGGTGTGCACCGTTGTGCCCTGGCGCCGAACCGTGCGTGGTAGTAACAGTGGCCCGGGTTAGTGGGGCGCGAAGGCCCCGTGAGCCCGGTGGCTGGGCCTTGTGGCCGCGTGGTGGCCGGTGAGGGGCGCGCCCAGGCAGTGGCTGCCAGGTCCGGAGTGACGTCGCGGCTGGAGTGAGCGGACAGCAGCTTGTCGGCCTCATCGGCCAGGGCTTCCAGGTCCGTGAGGCCGGACGCCACGATCGCTGGGCGGATGCTGAGAGGTAGCTGGCGGATGAACAGCGTGCAGAAGAGGGATCCGGGTGGGCTCTCGTTGGTGAGGGAGAGCATGTGGGAGAGGAGGTCTGACGGTGAGGCATCACCGAGGCCTGGAAGGTCGAGGAGGTGGCAGTTTCGCTGGTATGTCGAGGCCGTAAATTTTTTAAGGAGCGCGGCCTTAAGATGTGCATACTTGCCCTCCTCTGGTGGGTTCTGCAGCGCTGTCCAGACCTTCGTAACTGTGGAGCTACCGAGTGACGTGACGAGGTACTCGTACTTCGTCCCATCTGTGGTGATGTGTCGCAGCCGGAATCGGGGCTCGGCTTGGAGGAACCAGGCTTCAGGCTGGTTTTCCCAAAACTCCGGCAGTTTCACGGAAACTGCGTTCGTGTCCGCCATTGCAGTGCTCGGAATACGTTCTGAGCGTCGGGGTCACCAATGTTGTGGCTGCTGCGAAGCACGAATTGAGGCCGAGTCAATATGTGGAGCACATGGCTTTTAATTACATACTCCTTGGCAAAATGGCTGCTACAACTTTTCTCTACAAAACCCTACTGGTTGAGGGCGACACCCACTCCTTTTTTCATGCCTTAAAGGCAGCATGCGCCTTAAAGGCAAGGTGCTCGATTTATTGTCCACGGACGGAAAAGTAGATTGCGCCCGTTTAGGTGGCGATCCGCCACACTCTACACTTAAGAGTCGGCGGATCCACAATGCCAATTTAACGCTGTGGCTTCCAGTTCAATATCTAAAACATTACCGGGGGAAATTCATCTTGGATGATAGTGCAAATCGGTTAACAGCAAAAAGGGAGCCAACATTACACTCTGCCCAATTTTGTTTTCTACTGAAGTCGGTGGGGGTATTATTAACTTTACATAAAAGGATAAAAACAGGCAATATTCGATGAACTGTCTATTAAATATCCTGCCTTGTGTCCTTTCCATCAATGTCAAAAGACAAAATGACACCGAATGTACTCAGTCCCACCTTTATCTAGCTCCCTCTGCTGGTGTCTCCCTGCATCACTCACTGTACTCAGTTACACCTCTCTACCTCCCTCTGCTGGTGACTCTCTATATCACTGTACCCAGTTACGCGTCTATCTCCCTCACTTTCTCCACGGATGCTGCCTGGCCTGCTGAGTTTTTCCAGCATTTTCTGTTGTTATTTCGGATTTCCAGCATCTGCAGTATTTTGCTGTCGTCTTAGTGTTTGGTCCACTGCCACCTCTCTTCTAGGAATGCCTACCTTGAAGAAGTTCTGCTCTTCTCTTCGACGGGACTTCCGTTTGTCTCTTCAACCTTGTTCATCTTCATTGCTTTCAGTTTCCCTTCTCGTGTTTGATCAGGTATCTGCCAAGACTCGGTTTCACAGCCACATTACTTTCCTCAGCAACTGTCTCCGGTTCCATCTTATTCCACGTGGATTCCAACTAAACTTCCACCCTTCGTGTTTCGGATCCACCCAGGATTACAAATATCTCCAAGATATTCATCGTTCCTCGAACTACTGCTCTCGCCGCATCTTGAGATCCACGCTCGACGCCAGGCAGCACCACATGAACACTCTCGACCTCTCTCTTCAGCAGCACCGACGCACTCTATCTCAAAGCTGTCCGGGTCCACAGTGTAAGGGGTGTCCTGCGGCTCTGTGCTTAGCCTAGGTGCTAGTGCGAGGTTAGGCCTTGTTGCCTGTTCTGGTCTCCAGCCAGCCTGGTAACACTAGACACCTGTGAGTGGTTCGACCCACTCGCCCTTACGGTTCTGACACTGGACTTAGGTGCGAGAGCAATAATGCAGAGAAAACTCAGGTAGACCCGGTTGAATAGTGTGAAATGGAAAATCTTTATTGCATATTATTCAAGATTACGAGATACATGTCATAAGCACAGATTAATGACAGTACAATCTTACACACAGTTATGTAACTAATTTTAGGGAAACGAGGAGCGCATGACACATCGTAAAAGGGGGCACACATTACAATTATCCTTAAAACTCAAACCCTCCCCTATCAATACCTGTCCTAAACTAGATTTGTAGGATCGAGACTCATGCTCACCACTCGTGATAACTCGGAGAATTCCGAAACTCTGCTCGGATGTTTTTACCGCAGCACCTGACTATCCACGTGTTGATCAGGGGTCTCTGTACCCCACTTGTTTACTCGCTTCTGCTCCGGCTAGCAGGCTGGACCGTCTGCTGTCATGAAGATCTGTGTTGTCCTCGGAGTTCCGACACTACTCAAAAAAGAGTCTTCCTGTGCCCTCACCAGTTTGTAAAACTCAAAGAATGGTCTTCCTGGGCAAGGAAGTGTTTATTCGACTTACAGGCGCGGTCGGGGCTTACTGACCGTGGCGATACGTATTGTCGTCTTCTTCTCTTCTCATCTCATCTCATCTCATCTCATCTCCTCTCGGGGCTTCGGTTCCAACACCGTTTACCGACTTCTCGGGATGGTGTGCCCGTTTCAAGGCCTCACAGCCCAGTTCTACACAGATCTTCGCGGCAAGCCACGAGGTTGATCCTAGCGGATCAGAGTCCAGAGCCGTCAGGCAAGAGAATAAAAGTTCAATAGTCTTCCAGCGAGTCAAAACAGCAAGAGCAGCAAGAGGCAGGCGGCAAGAGACAAGAGCAACAAGGCAAGAGGCAAGAGACAGATGGACGGTTGTACCTTACAGTTATAGTGCTGTAATTCCTCTTTTCCCGCCCAATCTTAATGTCTATCCTTTGTCAGGGTTTTGGCGCTCAAACTTCTTGTATAGGGTGATCTCCGTTTTTAATGGGTTTCGGTGATACTTGTAACTGTCTGAGTACCCGTTAATACTTCTCCCATTGTGTAACCGGCTAGTAGTCTCCCTGGAGGGGTTTTGGGGCTTCCAAATGCTTTCTGTAACTACCCGCAAACGGCTCTCTCATCGTAGAGTCGTGGGGATTTTGCATATTAATGTCTTTGGATGGGTCCTTGATCGTTCGGTACAATAGCCCTTATTCGCACCTGGGAGACCGATTCCAGTATTTATGTATAAAATGCAAACTCATTATGTCTTGTCAATTATCTCAAATGTGCTGAGTCCTGTACGATTTTGCACAAATGTTTATTGGAACGCTATCTTGTCTGCTCATTGAAAGTCTAGAACGTTCTGCCACGAGGCGTGGCGGCCATTTTACAGGCTGTTTGTGTCCGCTTTGAAAACCTGACAGCATTCTGCTGAAATAAAGCTGTTTGTACGAAACTTTGTGTCTCCTTCTTATTTTATAAAATCGCGATAATTTTGCGAATTCTACAACAGTTCCATTTCATCCTTCGACTCATCCGACGCTTCAACAAAAAACTTTTTTTCTTCCTTTCTGATGTCAAGGATCGCAAGCTTCATCAACTCTTGAACACCAACGCCCCTCCGGAACCTTCTTCCCCTTCACTTTCCTCTGACCCCCCTTCTCCAATCTCACCCCCTGCCGCGTTTTCACTATCCCTTCTGACCTTCCCCTCTCTGACCCCGAACGATCAGTCCTCAGCAAAGGCCTGAGCTTCATCCCCTTATGCCCCCACCTCAATGAATTTCGAGCTCGGCACGATGCTGAGCTCTTTTTCCACCGCCTTCACCTCCGTGCCCACTTCTTTGGCCAGGAGTCTTCCCCCGCACGGCTGACCCTTTCTCCCGCTTTCAGAATTCCCGTTCTACCTGGACCCCTCCCTCTGGCTTCTCACCCTCTCTAGATCTTTTCATTGCAAACTGCCGGCGTGACATCGGCCGTCTCCATTTCTCTGCTCCCCTCACTCATTCCAACCTACCTCCCTCTGAACTGGCAGCACTCTATTCTCTCAGATCCAACCCCGACATTGTCATTAAACCTGCTGACAAGGGTGGTGCTGTTGTTGTTTGGCGTACCGACCTCTACCTAGCGGAAGCTGAACGCCAACTCTCCGACACCTCCTCCTACCTCCACCTGGACCATGACCCCACTACTGAACATCAAGCCACCGTTTCCAAGACTGTCACTGACCTCATCTCCTCTGGAGATCTTCCCCCCATGGCCGCCAACCTCATAGTCCCCCAACCCCGCACAGCCCGCTTCTACCTCCTTCCCAAGATCCACAAACAGGACTGCCCTGGTAGACCCATCGTTTCAGCCTGTTCTTGCCCCACGGAACTTATCTCTTCCTATCTCGACTCTATTTTTTCTCCCCTTGTCCAGTCTCTTCCCACCTACATCCGCGACTCTTCCAACGCCCTCCGCCATTTTAACAGTTTCCAGTTTCCCGGCCCCAACCGCCTCCTTTTCACTATGGACGTACAATCCCTCTACACCTCCATCCCCCACCTTAGGGCGCTCCGCTTCTTCCTTGAACAGAGGCCCAACCAGTCCCCATCCACCACCACCCTCCTCCACCTGGCTGAACTTGTTCTCACATTGAACAACTTCTCCTTTGACTCCACTCATTTCCTCCAAATCAAAGGTGTTGCTATGGGTACCTGCATGGGTCCCAGCTATGCCTGCCTTTTCGTTGGATATGTGGAACATTCTTTGTTCCAGTCCTACTCTGGTCCCCTCCCTCACCTCTTTTTCTGGTACATTGATGACTGTATCGGTGCCGTCTCCTGCTCTCGCCCTGAACTAGATAATTTCATTCACTATGCTTCCAATTTTCACCCTTCCCTCACCTTCACATGGTCCATCTCCGACTCTTCCCTTCCCTTCCTCAACTTCTCCGTCTCCATCTCTGGGGATAGTTTATTGACTAACATTCACTACAAGCCCACTGACTCCCACAGCTACCTGGACTACACTTCCTCCCACCCCGCCTCCTGTAAGGACTCTATTCCATTCTCCCAGTTTCTCCGTCTCCGCCGCATCTGCTCTGACGATGCCACCTTCCATACCAGTGCTTCCGACATGTCTTCCTTTTTCCTCAACCGAGGATTCCCCTCTACTGTGGTTGACACGGCCCTCGACCGTGTCCATTCTATCTCCCGAACTTCTGCCCTCACCCCTGCCCCTCCCTCCCAGAACCACGATAGAGTTCCCCTTGTCCTCACCTTTCACCCCACCAGCCTCGACATTCAACTGATCATCCTCCGCCATTTCCGCCACCTCCATCGTGATCCCACCACCAAACGCATCTTCCCCTCACCTCCCCTTTCAGCATTCTGCAGGGACCGCTCCCTCCGCGACACCCTAGTCCACTCCTCTACCACCCCCAGCACCCCTTCCCCTTCGCCCGGCACCTTCCTGTGCAAGCGCAGGAGATGCAACACATGCCCTTATACCTTCCCACTGTCCAGGGCCCCAAACACCCCTTCCAGGTGAAACAGCGATTTACTTGTACTTCCTGCAATTTAGTATACTGTATTCGCTGCTCACGATGTGGTCTCCTCTACATTGGGGAGACCAAACGCAGATTGGGTGACCGCTTTGTGGAACACCTCCGTTCAGTCCGTTAGGTGGACCCCGAGCTCCCGGTGGCCTGTCACTTTAATTCTCCGCTCACTCCCACTCTGACCTCACCGTCCTCGGCCTCTTGCATTGTTCCACACAAGCTCAGCAGAAGCTCGAGGAACAGCACCTCATCTTTGGTTTAGGCACCCTACAGCCCTCTGGACTCAACATAGAGTTCAACAATTTCAGTTCATAACCCCGGCCCTGATCACATATATATATATTTTATTTTATTTTTTCATCCACCCTTTTGTTTGGCCTTTTTTCTTCACCCCCAGAAGCTGGCAGCTGTCCTTCATTCTGCCAGCGCATTTCACACTTCATCTAGCCTCAACCCGTCACATTACCACCTCCTCTTGCCTTGATTATCTCTTAATGTCTCTCAATGTCTCTTAATCTCTCCTGCTTTCTGTGCTACCACTGACCTTCCCTTTTGTTCTTTCATCCCCTCCCCCTTTTCCCAGTATTATACTTGCTTTAAATCTATTTCATTTCCTGCTTTTTTCCAGTTCTGACGAAGGGTCATCGACCTGAAACGTTAGCTCTGTTTCTCTCTCCACAGATGCTGCCTGGTCTGCTGAGTTTTTCCAGCGTTTTCTGTTGTTATTTCTATCTCCCTCTGTTGGCTTGTCTCTGTTTCACTCACTGTACCCAGTTACACCTTTGTCAATCTCCCTCTGTTGGTGACTCTGTTTCACTGTACTCAGTAACAGATTTATCTATATCCCTCAGCTGATGTCTCTTTGTATCACTCATTATACACAGTGTAACATTCAACAGGTTGATCTGGGTGACATTAGCCTTCATGTTGGAACTGATCCAATATCAGTGGGTTATGTTAGCCAGGGGCAACATGTCAGTGGGTGAATAGGAGGAGTCTTGGTGGTTAAGCCTGTGCAAGATGAGGAAAGAAACTCCTGTTGAAAATGTAGGAGGCCGAGGACAGTGAGATCAGAGTGGGAGTGGGGCGGAGAATTAAAATGACAGGCGACCAGAAGTTCGGGGTCATGCTTGCGGACTGAATGGAAGTGTTCCGCAAAGCACTGAGCTCCCAAATGCCTGTCATTTTAAGTCTCCATCCGACTCCTACTCTGACCTCGGCCTCCTACACTGTTCCAATGAAGCTCAACATAAGCTCGAGGAACAGCACCTCATCTTTCATTGAGGCACTTTACAGCCTTCCGGACTCAAAATTGAGTTCAACAATTTCAGATCATAACCTCTGCCCCCATTTTTTGGACAACAGCTGTTGGTAATGATTCTGCTGTTCTCATTTACGACTCCTCTAAACCCATCTTTTATTTCTTTAGTTGTCCCATTACCATCTCCTTTTGCCTTGCACCATCATCCCTTTTGTCATTTAATGTCTTCTGCGTTCCACCCTATCACAGACCTTCCCTATTGTTCTTTCCTCTCCTTCCCCGCCCCTGCAGTTGCTTAAAACCTGTTAAATCTCTAAACTTTTTCCAGTTCTGACGAATGGTCATCGACCTGAAACGTTAGCTCTGTTTCTCTCGCCACAGATGCTGCCTGACCTGCTGAGTATTTCCAGCATTTTCTGTTTTTATTTCAGATTTACAGCATCCGCAGTATTTTGCTTTTTTACTCTCAGGTAGATGTCTGACTGACGGAAATCCATCAAGGTCGTTCCACATTGGCCCTTCCCGGTTGTATGATTTGTCAGCACAATCTGTCCTTTCATGAGAAGCGTCAATAATTTCCCAAGTCCTGGGTCCTTGCCACCTCCCAATGGAACTGTTGACCTTTTAACATAAATTTGCTGACTAGACTTCACCATTAGCCCTTTTGATTATTTTCTGTACCTGTTCATGACATTTTAATGATCTATGTACCTGGACCCCCAAGTCTCTTTGGACATCCACTGTTTTTTAGCTTTTCACCATTTAGAAAGTACCCTATTCTATCCTTTTTAGCTCCAAAGTGGATGACCTAACATTTGCTTACATTGAAATCCATTTGCCACAGTTTTGCCCATTCACTTAATCTATCAATATCTTTGTGTCATTAGCAAATTTTGATATGTGGCTTTCTATGCCACCATCTAAGATGTTAATAAATATTGTGAATAGTTGAGGCCCCTGCGGGACACCACTAGTCACATCCTGCCAATTTGAGTACCTACCCATTATCCCTACTCTCTGTCTCCTACCGCTCAGCCAATTTCCTAACCAGGTCAACAATTTGCCCTCAACTCTGTGGGCTTCTACCTTAGATAACAATCTCTTATGAGGGATTTATCAAATGCCTTCTGGAAATCCATATGAATAACATCCATAGACATTCCCCTGTCCACTACTTCAGTCACCTCTTCAAAAAATTCAATCAGGTTTGTCAGGCATGACCTAACTTTCACAAATCCATGCTGGCTCTCTCTGATCAACTGAAAATTTTCGAGGTGTTCAGTCACCCTATCCTTAATTATAGACTCTAGCAATTTCCCGACAACAGATGTTAGGCTAACTGGTCTATAATTCCTTGGTTTCCCTCTCTCGCCATTCTTAAAAAGCGGAGTGACATGCGCAATTTTCCAATCTAAAGGGACTGTTCCTGAATTGAGAGAACTTTGGAAGATTATAGTTAGGGCATCTGCAATGTGCTCACCTACTTTCTTTAAAACCCTGGGATGGAAACCATCTGACATGAATCTTGTATGAAGTAATACTGGGCGGCCTGCTGGTGGTGCTGTCCAGGGAGAGTATAAATACTCATGCATGGGCCCAGCTTGCTTAGGACATTCCTTAACAGGAACTAGTGAAAGACACAACTAGATCTCCATGTTGGAAAACAGTTGATTAAAGCTTTGTTTAACGCTCAGACCAAGTGCCTAGTAGTTTTCTTACATCAATTTAATCAACTGGACCTGCTCCACGCTCTGAGTGGTTTTGGGAACAGACAGCTACGACTCAAATGGTAGAAGGGAACCAGATGTAGTAATCAATCCATCATGGAGAAACTACTCAGACCCGCCCGTCTCGACCTGGACCCGAATTCACCTACAACTGCTAAGGTATGGAAACACTGGTATCGTACCTTCAGCAACTTCCTCAGGGTGTGTGGTGAGAATGTTCCTGATAAGTTAGAGATACTTGCCAATTATGTATCCCCTTATGTGTTTGACTATATCGAAGACTGTGTAAACTATGACTCCGCTATTCGAATACTACAGCAACTATATGTTAAGGCCCCAAACGAAATTTTTACTTGGCATCTACTGGCCACAACTCGACAACAACCCGGGGTATCACTTGACGAATTCCTTCAAAAGCTTCGCAGGCTCAGCAAAGATTGTAATCTCAAGGCTGTCTCAGCTGAGCAGTACCAGGAGGAGTTAATTCGTGATTCTTTTATTAATGGAATTGCGTCTCCCTTCATACGCCCGCGTCTGCTGGAGAATAAAACCCTTGAGTTACAAGTTGCCTATGACCGGGCATATTCTCTGAACTTGGCAAAAAAAAATGCAGATGCCTATCTTTTACCACGTGCACGGACTGCTGCTATCACTTTTAGTGACTCCTCCGATAAGCCTCAGGCGGAAGCCCTCACTGATGACGACTCTATCCTAGCTGATGACGACCCTACCCTAGCGGCATATTGGCAATCTAAAAGGAAGTGTTTCTTCTGTGGAGGTGCATTTCATTATAGGAAATTTTGTCCTGCTCATAATGCAATCTGCAATCATTGCAGTAAGAAAGGTCACTTCTCGAAAGTATGTCAGTCAAGAGCCGCTTCTAGGGTTACAGCTGCTCCCTATAAAACTGCTCCTCCCCCAAGAGCTACTACTAATGTTACAGCTGTCATCTATAAAACTGCTCCTCCCCCAAGAGCCACTACTAATGTTACAGCTGTCAAGGATAAAACTGCCCCTCCTCCCATCACAGCTGTTTTTCCCCAAAGCCTGTCCCATACAGCCACGAAGGTTTCGGTAAATGGACACATTTTGAGTGCATTAATCGACTCATGCAGCTCTGACAGCTTCATCAGTGAGCAGGCTGTCAGTAAGTTATAATTGCGTATTTACCCCTCGGACGGGGAAATTGCAATGGCTCTGACAACACTGACCACTAACTCATCCAGCTTTTGTCTTGTCGACTTTATTCTCAATGGCCGCACTTATTTCTCTACCCGGCTCGGGGTGCTCAAAAACCTATGCAGTGATGTGCTCCTGGGACAGGATTTCCAGATACAACAGAAAAGACTCACTTTGGAGGATCAAAGCCAGAGCTTACTATTTCCATAGTACTGTTTTGTGCACTTTCGGTGGCTTCGCTCGACGAGCCCTCCTTGTTTGCCAATCTTTCCCCCCGATGTAAGCCCATAGCCACTAAATCATGACGTTTCAGCCAAGATGACCTATCCTTTATCGAGGCAGAGATCTCTCGCCTTCCAGCTGATGGTATCATTGAGCCATGTTCATCTTCCTGGCAGGCTTAAGTCGTCATTGTTAAAAATCCTCTGAAGCAACACAAGAAACGTCTTTGCATCGATTACTCGCAAACTATTAACCAGTATACCGACCTGGATGCCTACCCACTACCACGCATCGATGACATGGTCAATAACCTTGCTAACTACAAGGTATTTTCAACTTTTGACTTAAAGAGCGCATACCATCAAGTACCGTTAAAGGACTCTGACAAAAAGTATACGGCTTTTGAGGCCAATGGTCGGCTTTACCAGTTTCGTCGCCTTCCATTCGGGGTCACCAATGGGGTGGCCGTCTTTCAACGGGCAATGGATAGCCTAGTCAAACAGGAGAACTTAACAGACACTTTTCCATATCTGGATAATATCACCATTGCTGGTCATAACTAGAAGGAGCATGATGCCAACCTCCAGAAATTTCTTGACGTTCTCCGTCGTCGCAACCTAACCTTAAATGAGTCCAAATCTGTGAAATCAGTACCATCAGTCAACATCCTTGGCTACTGGGTGAGCAATGGTGTCATCAAACCGGATCCGGAGCGACTTCGTCCGCTTCAGGAGCTCCCTCCTCCTACGAATCTCAGCTCTCTTCGTCGGGCCCTCGGCATGTTCGCCTATTATGCGATGTGGATGCCTCACTTTTCCGACAAGATCCAGCCCCTGCTTCACGCGAAGTCATTTCCGTTGGAGGCGAGGGCTATTTCAGCTTTCGACCTCCTCAAGCAACAACTGGAAAAAGCCGCGCTTCATTCCATCGATGAAAATCTCCCATTTGTGGTCGAGTGCGATGCATCGGAGGTGGCGATCTCGGCTACCTTGAATCAAGGCGGTCGACCCGTTGCATTTCTGTCTAGAACTTTGCAGGGTAGCGAGCTCCATTATCCTCCTGTCGAGAAGGAGGCTACGGCTATCATCGAAGCAGTACGTAAATGGAGTCATTTTCTCGCTCGTCGCCATTTCACGCTAATAACCGATCAGCGCTCTGTGGCCTTTATGCTGGATAACCGGAAACGCACTAAAATCAAGAATAACAAAATACAGCTCTGGAGGATGGAATTGGCCGCCTTTGGCTACACCATACAGTATCGACCTGGCAAGGAGAATGTGGCCCCGGATACCCTCACGCGTGCATTCTGCTCTTCCATGTCAACTTCGACTCTTGCGGATCTTCATACTGACTTATGCCATCCTGGCGTTACCCATATGTTGCACTTTGTGCGATCTAAAAATCTCCTGTTTTCTACGAAAGATGTGAAAAGAACATGCTCCACTTGTAGAATTTGCGCGGAATTAAAACCGCAATTCTTCCGTCCGTTGGATGGCTCGCTCATACACGCGACACAGCCTATGCAGCGACTCTGCATTGACTTTAAAGGGCCATTGCCTTCCTCAATGCAAAACACCTACTTGCTTACTATGGTGGACGAATATTCACGCTTTCCCTTTGCTTTCCCCTGTCACAATATGCTTACTTCCACAGTGATCAAATGCCTCGATCAGGTCTTTTCCCTTTGCGGTACAGCCAATTTCATCCACTCTGATCGGGGTCCCTCCTTCATGTCAAGCAAACTCAAAAGTTATTTTTCCCAACGGGGAATCGCCACAATTAAAACGACACCGTATCATCCTATTGGAAACGGACAGGTTGAGAGATACAACGCTATCATTTGAAACGCTATTCATCTTGCACTGAGGTCACGCAATCTACCAGACCAGCAGTGGGAAACTATGCTCCCTGATGTGTTGCATTCCATCAGGTCTCTTCTTTCTACATCCACCAATGTTACTCCTCATGAACGATTCTTCGGGTTCCAGCGTCGCTCCACTCATGGGACGTCCCTACCATCATGGTTGGCAGCTCCTGGCTCTGTGCTGCTCCGAAGATTCGTCCGATCCTCCAAGAGTGATCCCCTCGTCGACGAGGTGGAACTAACGGATGTCAATCCTACATACACGTACGTGCGGTACCCTGATGGCCGGGAGTCCACAGTTTCACTTCGGGATCTGGCTCCCTGCCCAACCGGTCCCACGGACCCAATCGATAGAGAGATCCGTATTAACGACGCCGATACTCCGCGCTCCTCCGAGGATGATGCCCTACCCGGGATATCAAGGGATCTGCCAGCTACTCCGCTGGATCAACCCGGGGAACAGAGCGCTCCCCGTGGGATGGCTACCCGAAGCCAGGACGCCGGTCAATCACCAGCTACTGAGCAGGATGAAGCCAGCTCTGCGCCGGTGGGGACCTGCACCCGGAGCCACGATCTCTCCAGTCCCCCTCAGGTCAATCAAGGCGACACGGACTCTGCCAGCTCGCCGGTACAAACCAAGCGACCCAGGGACCAAAACACGGTCCGAGGAGACATGCCTTCCGGCCTCCAACGGAAATCCAAATGACTGCGTCTATTCTTAGTCCGGCTAATTCGGTAGAAGGAAGCCGCCGGACTTCCAATCTTTCAGGCAGGAAGAATGACATGAATCTTGTATGAAGTAATACTGGGCGGCCTGCTGGTGGCGCTGTCAGGGAGAGTATAAATACTCGGGCATGGGCCCCGCTTGCTTAGGACATTCCTCAACAGGAACTAGTGAAGGACACAACTAGATCTCCATGTTGGAAAACAGTTGATTAAAGCTTTGTTTAACGCTTAGACCAAGTGCCTAGTAGTTTTCTTACGTCACCATCTGGCCCTGGGGATTTCATTACTGTTATTTTACTTACTTTAATTTTATTGAGTCCCTGTCCCCGATTCAATATTAGTTTCTTTGGAATTTCCAGCATGCTATCCTCTTTGTAGCTCTTACTATCTGTTTTGT
Organism: Squalus acanthias; assembly: GCA_030390025.1. NCBI lineage: Eukaryota > Metazoa > Chordata > Chondrichthyes > Squaliformes > Squalidae > Squalus > Squalus acanthias. Next base: position 39,007,906 of record CM059433.1, on the reverse strand, counting down.
GACCCTTTGCTGTCCCTTACCTCTTTAGTTATCCATGGCTCTTTTTTGGCAAGTCGAGCTCCTTCCCCTAAGGGTAATAAACTGGTTCTGTATCACATTAAATTATTTTTTAAATATCTCACACTGATCTTCTGTCTTTTTACCCATTAACAGATTTGCGCAATTTACTGTGGACAGTCTCTGCCTCATCCCGTTGAAGTCGGCCTTACCTAAGTCTAGAATCTTAGTAGCTGTTTCACGTTTCTCCCTTTCAAATGCTATGTTGAATTCAGTCATGTTATGATCACTATTGGATAAATGTTCACACACAGTCAGGCTGTTAATCAAATCTGGCTCATTACTCATTACTAAATCGAATATGGCTTTCCCCCTTGTTGCCTCCAGGACATATTGTTGTAGAAAACTATCACAGATACACTCACAATATTCACTACCTTCTGACAGGTGTTGTCTGCTTTTCCCAATCTACCTGAAAGTTAAAATCCCCCATTAAAACCACTCTGCCTTTACTACATGCTTGTCTAATCTCTGCATTTATACAATCTAGCACTGCAGAGCTGCTACCAGGGGGCCTATACACAACTCCCACTACAGTCTTAGATCCTTTCCTATTTCTTAATTCAACCCATAAGGTCTCCACTGGCTGCTTACCTCTCTTTATATCATCTCTTATCATTGAAGTGATTCCATCCTTAATCACTAAGGCTACTCCTCCCCCTCTGCCATTTTCCCTATCTGTCCTGTAGACCTTATAACCTGGTATATTTCATTCCCAGTCCTGACTATCCTGCAGCCATGTCTCAGTAATGGCTACCATGTCATACACTCCAATTTGAATTTGTGCTGTTCATTCAATGTATTCCTTCTACTCCGTGCGTTTGTATAAAGAATGCTTATTTGGGCCACACACCCTAACCTGTCCTTCAGCTCCAATGTTTTACTCACATGTTTCTTATTTCTCTCTCCTGGTTTAATCGCTTTACATCTTTTAGTTTTCCCTTTACCTGTAGAGCCTTAAGCACAATTTCTGATTGCTACTCTACTCTCTTCCCTTTTGTTTATTTTGGAAATGCAATTTCCCCGAGTCCTCCTCCCCTCCCCCCCACCGCAACCCCCTCCCCCCCACCGCCCATTTACTAGTTTAAAGTCCTTGTGACCACCCTATTTATCCTTGCCACTAAGAAATGAATATATATCAAAGAGAGCAATGGTCCTAATACCGACACCTGGGGAACATCACTGTATACTCTCCTCCACTCCGGCGGGGATGGTCGCATAGCGGTTATGTTACTGGACTAGTAATCAAGTGGGCTGGACTAATGATCCGGAGACATGAGTTCAAATCGCAATTTAGGTAATTAAATAAATCTGGAATAAAAAGCTAGTATCAGTAATGATTACCATAACACTATCGGATTCTCGTAAAAACCCATCTGGTTCACTAATTCCCTTAAGGGGAGAAAATTTGCTGTCCTTCCCTGGTCTGGCTAAATATGACTCCTGACCCACAGCAACGTGGTTCATCTTAACTGCCCTCTGAAATGGCCTAGCAAGCCACTCAGTTGTATCAAACCATTACGATAAACAATAATAAGAATAAAACCAGACGGACCACCCAACATCGACCTAGACATCGGATTCGGACACGACAAAGGCACACCCAGCCCAGTCAACCCTCTAAAGCCCTCCCCACTAACATCTGGGGACTTGTGCCAAAAGTGAGAGAGCTGTCCCACAGACTAGTCAAGCAACAGCTTGACATCGTCATACTCACAGCATCATAGCTTTCAGCCAACTCTGCCTCCTCCCGAGGTTCCCATCATGACAAAAGCCAGTCTTCAGCCAATTCGATTCACTTCATGTGATATCAAGAAATGGCTGAGCGCACCAGATACAGCAAAGGCGATGGGCCCCGACAACATCCCAGCTCTAGTGCTGAAGACATGTGCTGCAGAACTATCCACGCCTCTAGCCAAGCTGTTCCAGTACAGCTACAACACTGGCAACTACCAACAAAGTGGAATATTTCCAAGGTATGTCCTGCCAACATAAAGCAGGACAAATCCAATCCAGTCAATTACTGCACCATCAGTCCACTCTCAATCATCAGCAAAGTTGTTGTCAGAAGGTGCTGTCGATAATGATATCAACCTGCTCACCTATGCACAGTTGGGGTTCAGTCAGCACCACTCGGCTCCAGACCTCATTACAGCCTTGGTTCAAACATGGAAAAAAGAGCTGAATTCCAGAGGTGAGGTGAGAGTGACTGCCCTTGACATCAAGGCAGCATTTGACCGAGTGTGGCATCAAGGAGCCTGTAAAATTGAAGTCAATGAGAATCAGGGGGAAAACTCTTCACTAGCTGGAGTGATACCTAGCACAAAGGAAGATGGTTGTGGTTTTTGGAGACCAATTGCCCAGGACATCGCTGTAGGAGTTCCTCAGGGCAGTGTTCTAGGCCCAACCATCTTCAGCTGTTTCATCAAAGACCTTTACTCCATCATAAGGTCAGAAGTGAGATGTTAGCTAATGATTGCACAGTGTTCAGTTCCACTCGCAACTCTTCAGATAATAAAGTAGTCCATGCCCGAATGCAGCAAGACCTGGAGAACATTCAGAATTGGGCTGATAAGTGGCAAGAAAAATTTACGCCACAAAAGCACCAGGCATTGACCATCTCCAACAAGTGAAAGTCTAACCACCTCCACTTGACATTCAATGGCATTACCATTGTCGAATCCCCCACCATCAACATCCTGGGGGTCACCATTGACCAGAAACTTGACTGGAGCAGCCGCATAAATACTGTGGCAACAAGAGCAGGTCAGAGGCTGGGTATTCTGTGGCGAGTGACACATCTCCTAACTCCCCAATTTCCCCAGAGATTGGATGAGCTGAAGATTTGAGAGCGTGGAGATAGGACGCCAGATAGGGGATCATTGCAATAGTCGAGTCTGAAGTTGACAAAGGCATGGATGAGAGTTTCAGCAGCCGATTGACTGATGTAGGGATCAAAATCAGCGATGTAACGGCAGCGGAGTTTTGTGGTCTTTATGATGGCGATTACATAGGTTCGGTAGCTTAGCTCAGGGTCGAATAGGTAACCAAAGGTTGCGAACAGTCAGGCTAGCCTGAAGTAATGATTGGGGAGGGGAACAGAATCATTGGTAAAGGTACAGAGTTTGTGGTTGAGGCCTAAGGAGATGGTTTTGGCCTTTCCAATGTTCAACTGCAGGAAATGGGAGCTCACCGAAAACTAGATGTTGACCAAACAGTCTGACAGCACAGGAGTAATGGAGACAACGGGAGAGATGGTGGAAATATATAGATGGCTGTTGTTAACTCTGATCAGCTTGAGGGAGCGGCGGCTGCTCACAGTGGGGGCGGAGCCATAACTCAACAGCAGGCTCCCAGTTCAAGTGGGAGACTCAGATACGGGAGCGAGGGTGGGGAGTGGAACAGTTTAGAGTTTGGGAAAAGCCTCAGCTCTGGGGCGAAGATTATTATTTAGAGGAAACCCCAGAGAGGGAACAGGAGGCCTTAGCTCATAATAGACCTGCATGTTTCCAGCAAGATCGTGGCTCCATTCTTTACGCTCTAACGACCGTGACCCTCCTCGCTGTTCCACTCACTCCCACCTTCCCTCTACCACTTGTCTTATACGGTGACCCGGTTGAGTGAATGACGGTCATAGACTCACTGATGCCACAGACCATCGAGCTCTGGTTAAGTCCCAGTGCCCCAAGTGAGGAATGTTCGGGAGGGGCGATTCCTCCCGGGGTTATATTTTCTTCCAAGAGGGTGACAAAACATTCGATTTGCTGTGGAACCGAAATAGCTCAGTTGGGAGAGTGTAGACTGAAAATTTGATTCAATCCCGTGTTTCAACAGGTTTTGATTATTTTGTTTCTCCTTCTTTACCTCCAATTATCCCATTTTTACATAGGATTACATAGGATATACGGCACAGAAACAGGCCATTCGGCCCAACCAGCCGATGCCGGCGTTTATGCTCCACTCCAGCCTCCTCCCGTCTTTCATCATCTAAATCTATCAGCATAACCCTCTATTCCCTTCTCCCTCATATGCTTGTCTAGCCTCCCTTAAATGTGTCTATACTATTCGCTTCAACCACTCCCTGTGGTAGCAAGCTCCACATTCTCACCACTCTTTGGGTAAAGAAGTTTCTTCTGAATTCCCTATTGGATTTCTTGGTGACAATCTTATATTGATGGCCTCTACTTATGCTCTTCCCCACAATTGAAAACATTCTCTCTGTATCCACTCTATCAAAACCTTTCATAATTTTAAAGACCTCTATTAGGTCACCCCTCAGCCTTCTTTTTTCAACAGAAAAGAGACCCAGCCTGTTCACCCTTTCCTGATATGTATACCCTCGCATTTCTGGTATCATCCTTGTAAATCTTCTCTGCACCCTCTCCAGTGCCTCTACATCCTTTTTATAATGGCCCAGAAATTGATCTCGCTCTGTTCCCGCGGGGGTAAGCATTCCCCGCGATGTCTCACCTCGCTTATGCTTTTTCAGATCCAGCTCGCACGAACTTGATGTTCCAGACATCAGCTGTGCTGGGCTTGCGTATCCCAGCGGCGTAGTGAATTCGTGCGAGCTGTGGGATCACGTGACTCAGTTAGAGCCAATGGCAGCACACCATCTTCCATTCATAAGTCTCACAGCATGGCTGTGAAATCTATGAATCTTACACCCCCCCAAAATAACAGCTAAACCTCAATTAAATTAAAAAAAAACCCATCACATTAATAAAATAAGTATAGTTAATTAAATTAACCATTTTAAATAAAAAATTAAATTTTTGAAAAAATGTAAAATCTTTTAAAAAGTTATAAAAATAAACTTACCTGTCCTTAAAGTCTCTAAAAAAGATATACCTGTAAAAAAAAATTCAAAAAAATACTTAATTCACTACTTACCTTCTTAAAAGCGGGTCTTACTCCTCCTTTTTACATTTCCAAAATCTTCCCTACTTACCTGCGCGTCCAAAGCATGAAGTGCACAGCGTGCACGCAGCCTGTAGCGCGCACGCGATGCACCCAGGCCCCACCCCCTTTTCAGAAGAGCAATTGCCGGTTTTCAGCGCATGCGCAGGGCATGCACAAAACCGGCAATTGGAGTGGGAATACGCGAGAGTACGCAGTGCGTACTCTCGCGTCCCGGGATCAATTTTCGGCCCATTATGATAACCAGAACTGTACGCAGTACTCTAAGTGCGGTCTAACCAAGGTTCGATACAGGTTTAACATAACTTCCCTACTTTTCAATTCTATCCCTCTAGAAATAAATCCTAGTGCTTGGTTTGCTTTTTTTTAAGGCCTTGCTAACCTGTCACAACTTTTAGTGATTTGTGTATTTGTACTCCGAGATCCCTTTGTTCCTCTACCCCACCTAGACTCGCACCCTCCAAGTAATAAGTGACCTCCCTATTCTTCCTACCAAAATGTAATACCTCACATTGATCTGTGTTGAACTTCATTTGCCAATTATATGCCCATTCTGCAAGTTTATTAATGTCCTCCTGTAATTTGTTGCAGTCCTCCTCAGTATTGACTACCCCCCACCACCCCCCCAATTTGGTGTCATCCGCAAATTTAGAAATTGTGTTTTTGATTCCTAAGTCTAAATCGTTAATATAAATTGTGAACAACAGTGGTCCCAGCACTGATCCTTGTGGAACACCACTACCCACCTTCTGCCACTGTGAATAGCTACCCTTTACCCCTACTCTCTGCTTTCTATCTTGAAGCCAGCTTGCAATCCATTCTGCTACTTGTCTCCTGACTCTGCATTCTCTGACCTTGTTCATCAGTCTATTATGGGGTACCTTATCAAAGGCCTTTTGAAAATCTAGATAAATTACATCTACTGCATTACCATTGTCTACTCTCTCTGTTACCTCTTCAAAAAATTCAATGAGGTTGGTCAAGCAAGACTTTCCCTTTTGAAATCCATGCTGACTATTCATTATTATATTTTTGGCTTCTTGATGTTCTTCTATTCTCTCCTTTAGTAGGGATTCCTTTATTTTTCCTACCATCGATGTTAAGCTGACTGGTCTATAATTCTCTGGACATGTTCTATCCCCCTTCTTAAATAAAGGTATTACGTTAGCTATCCGCCAGTCCTCTGGCACTAATCCTTTTTCTGACAAATTATTAAATATGTATAGTAATGCCTCTGCTATCTCTTCCCTAGGTTCTTTTAAAATGTGTGGATGCAATCCATCCGAACCAGGGGTTTTATCATCTTTGAGTTTGATAAGTTTATTTAATATATCCCCTCTTTTTATTTTAAATGCACTTATCTCATTACTAATCTCATCATCCAATGTCATGCCCACCTGTTCTATCTCCCTGGTAAATACTGAAGCAAAATAATTATTTAATATTTCTGCCATCTCTCTATCGTTACCTGTGGTATTATCCTGTCTATCCCTTAAAGGCCCTATTCCCAACCCAGCCTTCCTTTTTTTATTGATGTGCCTGTAAAATATTTTACTATTTTGTTTTATGTTCCTTGATAATTTAATTTCATAGTTCCTCTTTGCCTTCCTAATTGTTTTTTTGACTTCTCTCCTAATCTCTCGTATTCTCTCTTATCATGCAATCCCCTGCTGTCTTTGTACTTAATGTATGCCTCTTTCCTTACCCTCAATTGTTCCCTTATGGCTTTATTCATCCATGGAGTCACATTAGTGTTTAGTTTGTTCTTTCCTATTAGCGGAATATATTGTTCCTGCACTCTGTTGAGCACCGTTTTAAATGTTTCCCATTGTCGTTCTACATCGTTGTTTGCCAATATTGTTGCCCATTTTATTTTCCCAAGTTCTATTCTCAGTCCCTCAAAATCAGCTTTGCTCCAATCTATTACCCTAGTTTTCGTCATACTTATGTCCTTCTCACTGACATTTTTACCTGGCATTGACGGGTTGCGATAGAACAGAGAGAAATCAAGGATGGGAAATATTTCTACTGTCTTCATTTAGCTTTCTTCACTATTTCCCGCTGCCTTTTCTCTGTTTCTGTCTCTCTCTGTGCCGGGTGAAGATTTTATTTGGTGCATTTGTGCTAATCTGATGCCTTTTCCACATCTCTGGGCGGTCAGACACGCTCTGCTGTTACTGCTGAGGACCATTAATGGAAACAGGCCCCGGGTTAAACGTTTATCAGCAAAGCAAAGAAAGACAAATAAAAAGATGTGTATCTCCGCCTCAGGATCAGTGAATGTTATTCAAAACATTTACCCGTGTTTTGCGTGAGTTTGTGTGTTTGTAATGTATGGATTTTAAAAGTTAACCAAAACCCGAAAATTAACTAAATAAACTTCCGATAGACTGTACGGGGATCGAACGCCAAGCTTTAAGCAGCTGAGCCAAGCAGCTGTGCAGTGGCGTGGGCTCAAGGTTCATATTAGCAGCAATGTGCTTTACTTCTCACACTGGGTGAGAGAGTTATTGCACAAACATTAAACACACCACATCCCTTAAACATTGTTACTTGTCTCTATATACAGCTGGCAAGAATGTAAATCGGAAATAAGAGAAAATCACCATCGGATTAGGATTGGGGATTGTTCGCAAGGTTTAGGGTTAGGATCCGTGGTAGTTGGGTTAGGGTTACGGTAGGGGCCAGGGATCCTGTCGGCGGATAATTTTGGGGGGTATTTTAGGTTTAGGGTCTGGGACTGGGTCAGATTTTTCCTGCATTATGTTTGATTCAGGTCAATTGGTATCAGAGTTTCTAATTTTCCTGTTTCTGTGGGGGCAAAGAGCTATGAAATGTTGTTGAAGGTTTTTCCTAGGTCAAGGCTCGGCTTTTCTTGGGTTAAAGCCTTTTACAGTTTAAAGACTTCATCCAATAATTAGTTATAATACGCGCTGCATTTTCTGTCCAGTTAATGTGGTCAGGAAAGATCTGGCAGCGACTGCTGGTATGTAGTCTCGGGATTTTAGATATTGATTTAACTCCCTCATTGTATCCTTCTCTGTTTGTGTGAGTGCTTCGCTTTCAGCACTTTGTGCATTTGGAAATATATTATTTTGCCATTTTAAGTAGTAACTGCAGTTGCTTAATTGCAGTCAGTGCTCTCTGTGTATGGTGATTACTGGCAATCCAAAGCACCACTTTTTACATTTCTGGGTAAGGTTCCACTTTGTCCAGGATTGCATTAGCATGGGTAAATTTGGCTCCTAGAAAGCTGTCGATTTGTGTGATTGGATTCAGACAGATTTTATCTGGGAGAGGTTAGAGACAGTTGGCTGAATTTTTACTTTGCGTGTGGATGGAGCGTGGGGGGCCGTGGATCGCGTCGGGAACCCGAACATTGGAGTGGCGCATGAATGAAGCCACTGCAATTGAATCAGACTTCCGGGTTTCCCGACCAATTAACTGGAGTGGGTCCGATGAAGTCACGGATGACTCTACTTCAGCTGACATATTTAAAGGATCAATGCACAGATGTCACTTGAAGGCTGGTGGAGGTAGAAGCGAGGTTGTGAGGTGGTTGTGCTCTAACCATTTGATAAAACGCAAACCTTAATTATGCAGGTTCAAAGGCAGATTCAGTGATGCCTTCTTGTAGGTATTGCTCCTAGGAGTCAGGGCCCACAGGGACATCCTTTTCCCTGCTGATGGGAGGAAGAGGCCAGCTGCTCAGACTAAAAATGCATGGCTGGAGATTGCTGACGAAGTGAGCAGCAGGTGTGTTGTTGCCAGGACTTGGACTCAGTGTCGGAAATGCTTTAACGACCTCATGAGGTCAGGAAAGGTGAGTAGAATGTCACTTTGCCCTACATCCTGATGTGCGTGTCACCCCAACCCCCTCACTCTGCCTTCCCAAGCCTACTCCTGCACATCATTCCTCCCACCGACCTACCTTGAAGGTGCACCCATCCCTCTCTGTCTGTGCACTTATTCACGTTCCCATCTGACTATCCCCCACTGACACTCAACTTCATCTTAAAGCAATGTAACGCCTCTCCCTCATAGACACTCTCAACAGATGTTGCCCATCCATCCCTTCCACTCATTCCATGATTCTCACTCAAAGGTCTCTTGTTTCCCTCTTTGCAGGAGAAGAGAGAACAGAACATCCGGGACAGGCAGCAAACCGGTGGTGGCCCTCCAATCATGACACCGCCCACTTCAGCAGAGGAGGAGGCCCTGGAGCTGAGCCACATTGTGGAGATTCTGGTGGTGGGAGTTGGAGATAGGGGGACCTCCCAGCTACCTGACGACAGAATTAAATATCATACAGCCACATGGCATACAACAGTCACCCGTGTTGACTTGATGTCAGCAGCCAGTGAAATATGATCATGCGCATATTGGTAACTTAGAACATTCGTATCATAACAGTTCTAATTCATGTCTTTACTCTCCCACAGGCCCATCAAGTGTTCTCCCCCACTGTCCACCCAGAGGAGGAAGATGACTCCTCAGAGGTGGTTGCAGACTCTGTGGGTGCATCGTCACACGACCCGTGCACACCAAGCACCAGCACAGATACACACATGTCGGTGGATCCAGTAAGTGAGAGTAAGTGACAACCGATCCGAACTCACTCATGTCCAATTTCCAGCCCGCTCCCCGTAACCCCTAATTCCCTTTACTTCTAGGAAACGTGAGCAAGAGCAGATGGTGGAGAAAGCGACAGCAGTGGAGAGTCAGCTAGGTGAAGATGCTGAACCTCGGGGGCCGTCGACAAAGCAGATGATTCTTGAGGAGCAACGGAAAATGCAGGAGGCTCTGACAGCTTTTCGAGCCGCGATGTGCTTGATTGTAGGGTTAATGGAGGAGTCCATTTCCAGCATGACCAGCATGATGTCGCAGGCCATGGCTATGATATGTTCATCTATGGAAAGGGTGGTCACCTGCATGGAGCATCAAATGTGCCAGTCAAACAAGAACATGCTTGCTGTGAACAACAGCTTGCAGACTCTGATTGCAGCCATACCTAGGATGGATAGAAAGCCAAACTTGGCTGTTCATCGCACCACTGATGTGCAGCAAAGTGCTCTCCAGCTCCTTGCTTGCAGGGAAGTGCAGGTTGGCCATGAGAGGGATGATGGTGAGAGGGGACATAGAAGTGAGGGCTCAGCTCAAAATGCTCGCACTTCTCCCCCGTTGCCTCCCCCTCAGTCAGAGCCCCACATGCTGCCTCGGATCCCGATGGCTGAGTCTGCCCCTGCACAGCTGCAGGAGGAGCAGTCTTTGGCGGGGCCCTCACAGGCTCTAAGACCCACAGGACATCTGCCAAAAGTATCTAAACAGTCAAAGCAGGGAAGTGAGCAGCCTGCCTCTACCTCTGCTGAATCATCTGCACAGTGTAGGGTTTGTCGAAAGAGAAAGATGAAACAATTGTAGATGCACAAGGGTATGCACATGGTTGTGTTATAAAATATCAGACGGTTAAGTTTCTGTTGAATTTTTGAGTCACTTAAAATAATTTATTTGCACCACTTTCCTGTCTTGTCCATTTTTGCCTGCTGCCCGGCAAGTGGCCTCGTCAGTTGGAGTGAATGGTAAGACATGACTTAACTGTGAGCAATGGGTGTGCGTGACAGGAATGGTTTAGTAATTTTAGGACTACTTTGTGGTGTTAGTGGTGGTGGTAGTGGTGGTGGGGGGACGGGGGAGTTGGTTCAGTATCTGGGTGCCATATGGTGCAACCTAACTAAATCGTGTCATAATGAGGCCATCCCGGGCCTCCCGGGCAGCAATGTGCACCACTGGTGGTGCCATGTCCATTTCAGGTTCCTCCTCCTCCTTCTCCTCCTCTTCCTTCTCCTCCTCCGAAGAGGCTCTGCGCTCTACACCTTGCTCCTCAAGCAGCTCCAATCCTCGCTGCTGCACTATGCTGTTACCATGATCATTCTGGAGACCCTGGCTGGTGCATATTGAAGAGCTCCTCCTGATCTGTCTAGGCATCTGAAGCGCATCTTCAGCATCCCAATTGCTTGCTCTATTTTACATCTCGGCGTCATTTGGCTTTGATTGTAGTGCTCTTTGGCCTTATTGCTTGGCCTCCTCAAGGGTGTCATCAGGCACGGCTTCAGTGGTTACCCCTGGTCTCCAAGCAGCCAGCTGGTAAGTCTGATTGGAGGTGCAAAGAGCTGAGGGAAGGTGGACTGATGCAGGATGAATGAATCATGACGGCTCCCTGGGAATCTTACACACACATGCATTATGATCTTTTTGTGGTTGTAGACGAGCTGCACATTAATGCAGTGGAAGCCCTTGTGGTTCACAAACAGTCCTGTGTGATCTGGGGGTGCCTTGATGGCCACGTGCGCAGTCGATGATGCCCTGCGCCTGAGGGAAGCCAGCTCAGTCTGACTGGTTTCATCAGTGCTAGAGTGTACCTAAGTGCCTGACTTGTCAAACATGACACCTGGGTGATGCATTTGTGGGTGACTGACTGCAAGATCCTGCAAATGTCTCCTGCAGATCCCTGGAAGGAACCTGCGGTGAAGAAGTTGAGGGCAGTGATGACTTTGACAGCCACTGATAATGTGTGTCCACCAGGTCCACTTGCCAGCAGGTCTTCTTCCAGCAGGCTATAAATGTCTGCCATGACCTGGCACAATAGCCTGAGCCTCCTGAAATACTGCTGTTCAGTTATATCCAGGAAGCTGATCCCCTGCCTATATACCCTGTGTTGGGGGTATCGCCTCTTGTGCGATGTACCCCTGTGCTCATCCCCGCTCCCCTGTGGAGCGGCAGGTCTGTGAGGAGAAGGCTGCTGCTGCACTTGCTGATGATGCTGCTGCTGGGGCTCATCTTTTTCCATCCACATCCTGTTCATTGCTGCCTTGAATCTCGGCCTGGAGAGACTTGCACATCAAATGTGCTGGAAAGAACAATGGAGCGTACCAGGCAAAGAGCTCAGAGTGCAGCTCCCACAGTCTCTGCTAAATCGATACAAGGAATGGCAAATCAAAATGAACCTGCAAAGTGCTGCTCAGTACCCAAAACTCCTTCACACAACGTTGAATCTCTCCAGAAGTCTCTCCCTCTCTCTCTCAGAATGCGTAGTTCAAAAATGCCACCAACAATAAAAGACAGGAAGAGGCCCCCTTTAAATAGCGCCCCCCCCCAGCCCCACAGCGATTGATAGCGTTCCAGTCTTCTGGTCGTTGGAAGCGCCAGGCGGTAAGGCAGGGGGCGCCACTCAATTTCCGCTACGGGGCGCCACAAGGGCGTTGCACCATGGAATGACGTCACAATCTGCGCGCGCAGGTGGTCGCAGCGGTAAGTTTTAGCGCCGCCGCACAATCTCAAGTTAAGTTCTCGAGCGGCGCAAACATCGCTGCGCCCGGGCGTTAGCGGCTTTGCGCTCCATTAGCGCCCTCTTAAGGCGCTAACGGGAGGCGCAACCAAGTGAATTTTTACCCCTATGACTCTATGACTCATCTACAATTTTTCATTTCCTAGTGCTTCTACGACGTTTACTCCCTGTAGCTTCAGCAGAGGTAGAGGCAGGCTGCTCACTTCCCTGCTCTGACTGCTTAGACACATTTGGCAGACGTCCTCTGGGTTTTGGAGTCGTGAGGGCCCCGCCAAAGACTGCTCCTCCTGCACCTGTGCAGGGCAGACTCAACCATCGGGATCCGAGGCAGCATATGAGGCTCTGACTGAGGGGGAGGCAATGGGGGCGAAATGTGAGCACTTTGAGAAGAGCCTCCACTTCCATGTCCCCTCTCACCATCATGCCTCTCATGGGCCACCTGCACTTTCTTGCTAGCAAGGAGCTGGAGAGCACCTTGCTGCACATCAGTGGGACGATGAACGCCCAAGTCTGCATTGGTATCCCTCCTACATATGACTGCAATAAGAGTCTGCAATCTGTTGTTCATAGCAAGCATGTTCTCGTTTGACTGGCGCGTTTGCCCCTCCATGCAGGTGGCCATTCTTTAGATGGAAGAGCACATCGTCGCCATTGCCTGTGACATGGTGGTGTTCATGTTGGTGATAGACTCCTCCATTCTCTGCACATTTGCAGACATCGTGGCTGGAAAAGCTGCCAGGGCCTCCTGCAATTTTTTCTGCTCCTCTAAGATCATCCTCTTTGTCGACGGCCCCCGAGGTTCAGCATCTTCATCCAGCTGAGCAGAGCTTGGAGCGTCCTGTGCCCTTTGGCGAGGACTCTCCACTGCTGTCCCTGTCTCCACCATCTGCTCTTGCTCACTTGTGATGTGTGAGACACCAGGTGACAACACTACTTTATCTCTCACAGGACCCAATGATGTGCGCGTATCTGTGCTGGTGCTGGGTGTACATGGGTCTAGTGACGGTGCACCATCAGAGACTGCAGCTTCCTCTGAGGAGTTGTCTTCCTCCTCCGGCAGGACAGTGGGTGGGGTGGGTGAGCACTTGATGGAACTGTGGGAGAGTAAAGACATGAATTAGAACTGTTATGATAAGAATGTTTTAAGTTACCATTATGCACATGATCATATTTGACATCAAGTCACTATGAGTGACTGTTGCATGCCATGTGGCTGTATAATATTTAATTCTGTTATCAGGTTGCTGGGAGGTCCCCCTCTCTCCGTCTCCCACCGCCAGCAACTCTGCAACTCCGCTTATTTCCAGCGCCTCCTCCTCTGCTGGCATCAATGCACTGTAAAGAGGAGGGCCACCTCTGGTTCTCTGTCTCTCCCTGTTGTTCTGCACTCTCTTCTGCAAGGAGGGAAAGAAGAGAACTTTGAATGAGAGTGATGGAATGAGTCTAGGGGATGGATGGGCTACATCTGTAGAGGGCGACTATGAGGGAGTGGAGTTACATTGCCAGATGGCTTTCTTCTGTGGCATTACTTTCTATGATTCTATGATTGCATTAGGTTGATGGTGAGTCTCAGTGTTGGATAGTCAGATGGGGATGTGAGTCGGTGCTTAGAGAAGATGCACCTGCAAGGTAGGTTGGTATGAGGAGTGACATGCAGGAGTAGGCTTGGGAAGGCAGAGTGATGGGGTTGGGGTGACATGCACATCAGGATGTAGTTGAACGTGGCATTATACTCACCTTTCCTGACCGCATGAGGTCATTAAATCACTTCCTACACTGGATCTAGGAGCGGCTCACAACACCTCTGCTGCTCAATTTGTGGGAGATCTCCTGCCAGGCCCTCATTGTTTCAACGGCTGGCCTCTTCCTCCTGTCACCAGGGAGGAGGACCTCCTTGCATGCTCTCACTCACTGGAGCAGAATTTCCAGGGAGGAATCAGAAAACCTGGGCACAGCCTTCAGGCGCTGAACCTGCATCCTTGGTTATAAATGCTTGAACCTTCACAGTCAAACTATTGGAACTATATAACAGCAACAGGCACCTCTCACAACAACCTTAGAACCACCTCCCAACAACCTTCAACTCTGATGTGTGCAAGGCTCCGTTAAATAGGTGAGCTGAAGGCGGGTCATCCGTGACGTCATCAGACCCACTCCAGTTAATTGGCGAGGAAACCAGCATGACTAAGAGGGCGCTAACAGGAGGCGCAAATCAACCGAATTTAGCCCCCTATATCTTTAGTCCTCCAGGGAGCTCTAGCTTTGGATGCCCTTCCTTTCCCCCTCTATGATTCTATTATTTTTATTCATTCTTGTCACATTTTAAAATTATTTTCAACAAAACAAAACTTCACTGAGATCAAGTATTTTCTTTGATGGATTACTATTTTGTCTTCAAATCTAATAATGTTTAGTCATTCTTGTCACTTTTTGATTCTTTTCAACAAAAGTACTTACTTCACTGAGATAAAGGCCTCGATTTTAATAGCCCTGAGGAGGCGGGTCTAGCGAAAATCGGAAAAAATGGCTTCAGAAACCCAACCCGCCTCCATCCCACCCCCACCTGACTTTTGTGAGTGTCTGTTCAGCTGCTCCCAAACTGACCCGACTGGAATCGGTAGGACAGGTAGTTAAGGCAGTTAACACCCTGTTAACTGCCTTGCTAATCCTATTTTGATAGAGGTTTCCCATTTTTGTGCTTCTGGCTCCTGTTTCCCATCTTGTCAGAAACAGGCCAGGTTCAAGGAGACGAGTTGCTGGAGGACATGATTTGTATTCATTGGTGGAGCACTTTAAAAGCGCCCCTGAAACATGGCTGACATTCAAATGCAACAACTTTGCTGTTGTAGGTATAGGATAAGATTTTGCACATTTACTGACCTTGTGACTGTTCAAGCTGACACCCACTTGCAGTGTGACCTGAATGGAATAATTTCAGGCCACTTCGACTGTGCGCTTGCAAGCTTGTTGCCTCAAATGAAATCTACAGCAAGGGGATGGGAAAAATTTATGTCCTCTCATCCTGGTCCTCATAATATATTAATAACTTGAATGAAGGGACTGAATGTAATGTAGCCAAATTTGCTGATGATACAAAGATAGGTGGGAAAGCAAATTGTGTGGAGGACGCAAAGAATCTCCAAAGGGATAGGCTAAGTGAATGGGCAAAAATCTGGCAGATGGAGTTTAATGTGGGAAAATGTGAGGTTATCCACTTTGATAGGAAAAATAAAAAAGCAAATTATTATTTAAATGGGGAGAGATTATAAAATGCTGAGGTACAGAGGGATCTGGGGGTCCTTGTACATGAATCACAAAGAGTTAGCATGCAGGTACAGCAAGTAATTAGGAAGGCAAATGGAATGTTGGCCTTTATTGCAAGGGGGATGGAGTATAAAAGTAGGGAAGTCCTGTTACAACTGTACAGGGCGTTGGTGAGACCACACCTGGAGTACTGCGTACAGTTTTGGTCTCCTTATTTAAGGAAGGGTATACTTGCATTGGAGGCAGTTCAGAGAATGTTCACGAGGTTGATTCCGGAGATGAAGGGGTTGTCTTATGAAGAAAGGTTGAGCAGGTTGGGCCTATACTCATTGAAGTTTAGAAGAATGAGAGGGGATCTTATTGAAACATATAAGATTCTGAAGGGGCTTGACAGGGCAGATGCAGAGAGGATGTTTCCGCTCGTGGGGGAATCTAGAACTAGGAGACATAATTTCAGAAGAATGGGGCACAAATTTAAATCGGAAATGAGGAGGAATTTCTTCTCTCAGAGGGTCATGAATCTTTGGAATTCTCTTCCTCAGAGAGCTGTGGAGGCTGGGTCATTGAATATATTTAAGGTGGAGATAGACAGATTTTTGAAAGGTAAGGGAGTCAAGGGTTATGGGGAGCGGGCAGGGAAGTGGAGTTGAGGCCAAGATCAGATCAGCCATGATCTTATTGAATGGCAGAGCAGGCTCGAGGGGCCAAATGACCTACTCCTGCTCCTATGTCTTATGTTCTTATAATCAGAGGAGCAGCAGCTGCGTGGCTCAGCGCAGATCTTTCTGGGAAGAGGAAGAGGAGGAGGAGGAGTACGAGGGGCGCCTTGCATGCCCTGTTGTGACCAATGCAGCATCCGTCCAGTTCACTGCTACCCGTCAAGCAGGGTATGCACACTGCCCTGCCAGATTCGCATAAGCTTACTCTTCAACATAGGTGGCTACAATATGGCTCTGTAATTGTAGGCGACATTTGTCCAATGTCATACATCATCTCTGCTTTACCCAGTTATTTCCGATCACTTTCACCATCAGCATTACAAAAGCAAGTCGCCCTGAGCCCTCAATGCGCTTTTGCCATTTTCCAGAACACATAAGCCACACAATCAACTGCTTGCCATAATTTTTCTTTTACACATGACAAAAGGATCATAAACCAAGAACAGTCAGAAAAAAAAGACAAAACACCCACGTGAGTCCCTTTGTGACTATATGTGCTTAATCTTTCTCTTACGCATGCTTCTACGTGGTGCTTCCCCTGTGGTTTCAGCAGATATAGAGGCACCTTGCTGACTAGGATACTGCGCCTGCTTAGACGCCTTTGGCGGGTGTCCTCTGGGTTTGGGAGCCTGGGAGGGCTCTTCAACAGTCTGCTCTTCCTGCGGCTGTGCAGGGGCTGAAATGGCCATCTCAGTTGTCTCCGCAAATTGGGTCTCTGACTGAGGGCTCCGCAGTGGCATGGTCGTGTGAGCACTTTGAGAGGAGTCCACACTTCCTTGTGTCCTGCCAACAACATCCCTCTTATGGGTCAGCCACACCTCAGTGCTGGCAAGTGGCTGGAGAGCACCTTGCTGCACATCAGGGGTCCATGAGGACCCGTATCTGCACTGGCAGTCCTCCTCACAAGGACGTCCATGAAACTCTGGTCTCTCTGCTCAATAGCTGCCCATCGCTCCTCCAGAGATGACATTATATTTTGAACAGTCACCATGTTTTCCTGACTCTGGCGACTTATTTCCTCCATGGTGGTAGCCATCCTTTCCAAGGAGGTAGCCAGCCTTTCCACGGAGGTTGCCATCCTATCCATGGAGGTTGCCATCCTATCCATGGTGGTGCGTTCATGCACCATTGCCTCCACCACGGCAGTGCTGATGTTAAAGATGGACTCCTCCTTTCTATCCACATTCGCACTAACCCTGGAGGCAAACCCTTCCAGAGACTCCTGCACTTGTTCCTGTATTTCCTGAACCGCTCTTTTTCTGGATGGCCCCAGAGGCACAGCGTCTGCATGCAGCTCAGCAGAGCTAGGAGATTGCTGCGACCTCCGCCGAGGACTGTCCACTGCTGTCGCTGTCTCCACCATCTGCTGATGCTCACTTGTGCGCTGTGATAGATCAGGTGGCAACACTACTCTAACTCGCAAGGGCCCCACCGAGGTGTGCGTTGCTGCGCTGGTGCTGGGTGCGCTGAGTCCTGGTGACGCTGCTCCCTCAGAGGCTTCAGGTTCCTCTGAGGAGTTGTCTGGCTCTTTGTCCTGGAGCATGGGGAGGGGGGTGCTCGATGATCCTGTGGGAGAGTAAAGGCATGATTCAGACATGTGATATTGATGTAGCAGACACATCCTTTTGAGCAGATGATACAAAGCGATTCTCTGTGAACATCATATGCCTTTGTAGTCAATCACTAAATGTCAATGAGAGGGATGAAACTCTATTATGTCACCAGTTTCCTCTAGTGCGCCCGTCTCTTCATCGCCCACGTCCAGATCTTCGCCACTCCAACAATTTCGTGTTCAGCCTCCTCAGCACTTTCCAATGTTGCTAGGGTAAGTGTACATTCTCCAGTCAGTGCTCTCTCCCTCTTATTGTGGGCTATCTTTTGCTGCAAGGAGGGACACAAGTGGAGTTTCAACCACAGTGATGGAGTGAGTGTGAAGAATCCCTACCATAGAAGCTTTGAGGGAGACGAAGAAGGGGTAAGGTGCCAAGAGGAAGCTAGCTCCCTGTGCGTTGTTAGTTGTTGTAACAGTGAGAGTAAGTCTCAGGGGTGCATAGGCAGGATGCTGAAGTGATTCAGTACAGAGACAGGGATGGATAGGTAAGGGTGCAAGGGAAGTAAGGGTAAGGTGGTATGTGGAGGAGGAGGCCTACAACGCAGAGTGCTGGTGACGAGAAGAGAAGGGAAGCAGATTGAAGGTAAGTGTGATGGGATACTCACTTTTGATGTTCGCACAAGATCATTAAAGCGTTTCCTGCACTGGATCCAGGTGCGTGAACAAATTGACCTTGTGCTGACCTCCTGAACAATGCACAGCCAGGCTGCCTTGGTCTGCTGAGGAGGCTTCCTCCGGCCATCCGGAGGGAAGAGAATCCCCCTGCGCCCTCTCACAGCATCCACAAGAACATGGAGGGACTCATCATTAAATCGAGGAGCTGCCTTGCCTCTGGAAAAAGTCATTATGGATGGAGCAATCTCACTGAGTATCAGAATCCACAAGAGAAAGGCTTAGGCTGAATGGCAGCTTTAAAAGCAGTTGCTATGATGACGTCATCAGAGGCGGCCAGCCGACCCGATCGCACTCATTGGACCGGCCAGCGCGCCCCAATGAACTCAACAAGCTGATTTCATTAAAATCGGACATCAGCAGCTGATCCCGCCGGAAGCGGCTCCGGAACCCGCCCACCACGCAACCCGACTCCAACCCACCTCGGGAATTAAAATCGAGCCCAAAGCCTTTTCTTTCATGGATTACTTTTTTTCCCTCGTGGCTTGTCATCTTTAGTTGTCCTTGTCACATTTTGATTGTTTTCAACAAAAGTACACTCAGCTATTTCACCGTGAGTCCTCTGGCACCACCCCTATATCTAAGGAGGATTGGAAGAGTGTGGTCAGAGTCTCTGCAATTTTTACCCTTACTTTCCTCAGTAACCTAGGATGCATCCCAGGTGACTTTTCTACTTTGTGGACTGCCAACGTTTTAAGTACCTCCTCTTTATTTTTATCCTATCCAATATCGCTACTGCCTCCTCCTTTACTGCTGTGTTGGCACCATCCTCTTTATTGAAGACAGGTGCAAAGTACTCATTTAGTACCTCAGCCATGCCTTCTGCCTCCACAAGAAGATCTCTTTTTTGGTCCCAAACCAGCCCCACTCTTCCTTTGACCACCCTTTTACTGTTTATAGGTTTATAAAAGACTTTTAGGTTCCCTTTTATGCTACCTGCTAATCTATTCTCATACTCTCTCTTAGCCCCTCTGAATTCCTTTTTTAGATCTCCTCTGTACTTTCTATATTCAGCTGGTTCATGAAGTAAGGAAAACAATCTAAAGTTGACATGAAAAGTAAATTTTATTAAACATGTTTACATAACATGAGTCTGAAGTTCATTTAAAAGCACAGGGGAGTGATTAGACAACTGCTGCGGTTAGAAAGATACCATCCAATCAGCTGAATTTGGCCACAATAAATGGAATAGAATCTAATGGTGTAGCAAACCAGTGTTTCAATTCTTCCTGCTCAGCAGGTCGAGCAGCAATCAATCTTATTCACCCTGTAGGACAACAGATAAATTAAAGAGCTGGCCGATTTAAATGAGACAATTCACTCTGTGCAGGCAGAATACCTAGAAGTCAAAATTTTGTGTATACACAATGCTTATAACATCTGTTACAGCCCCACAGTAAGAACCTACACCAAAATCAATAGGGTGCTTTTTCTGTACTACATCAGCAATTATTTTCCAGATAGGGTACAAAAAAATCTTTCATAGACATTCACCACCAGACCTGAGCCTAGTTAAAAATCAGCAAAAATGTCTATAACAGAAATGAATGGCTTTGATTTCTTAGTTATTTCTTTATAATAATTAACAAGCAAACTGTACAAGTACATGCAACATACAAGCTGGCCTATGTGGAACTAACACACATATTAATTAACTCCTGTGTTGGTTTCCCCCCTACAAAACGTGCATGCAGCAATTGAACAGTTCCAGAGTCATGCTGCTCCACATCAGTGATCAGAAAATCAAAATGGCCTGTGAGAGCAGGAGGAGGAAGAAGTAGAATCATTGCACCTGCATGGACATAAATACACAAGGGATTTCAAGGCCAATGGGACTTAAGGAAAAATGATTTTTTTTTAAAAAAAGCAAATCGAAAGTTTGCTTTTCTTTCAAAAAGTAATACATCTCACTGTAAAAAAATCAAGCATTGTGCTTGCAGTAATTCCGAAATAATGTAAACTAAAGTCAGATTAAAAAACACTAACGTGTGCAGGAAATTTCAACCGGAATTTCCAGCAATTATCAAACAACTTGTATCATGCTCTATCCAGGGCAAAATCAGAGTGTCATGTGACACACGATCAGGAAAAATCCCAGGTACAGCTCAAACGGCTTATGCGAAATCCATTATTGGTCAACACTTTGGGAAGTCAAATGTACAATTTTATACAGAATCTATCTCAACTGTTTGTAATTATAGGAAGAGAATTGCATTACAAGGAACATTTCAGTGCCACAATCTCTGCAGAACATCAAGACTGAAGCTGCTTTTAACAGTCCCCAGCACTGATTGCAGTTTCAAAACTTTTTTTCATGCAAAACATCAGAAAACATAAAAAATATTAATTCATAATGCAAACGTGTGCCTGTTTTACAAAGAGAAAAACAATGGCAATTGTGTGGCAAATGACAAACAACACTCGAGAGTCTTTGTTTAGAAATATAATGGGTGCTGCTCAAATCTGAATCTCAAATTTGAGTTATTTTTTTCTGTAGCTAACTCACAATGAATGTGAAGCTATTGACTGGGAGCCAGTGATATCCACGCACTGGCATTATCTGCACTAAAGTCTGTAGCTGTTGGACACCTTTTGTGATGCTCACAGAGATACGCAGCAGCCCTTCAAGAAAGGGACGATGGGAAGGGTCTCTGTCAGCATCAGGGGGGCAGTTGCAGGAATTTAACTAGGATTCAGTACAACAGACATCAGTGGAAGAAGTGTGTGCAGAGAAACAAAATGTAACACCAGTAAGGTAACACTGTTTATAGTTTCTATAGAAATGTTAATGAACAATTCCATTTTTTTCTGAGCCTGATACCTTTCCAGTTTGTTGCTATATATTTTTAAATATTTGTTTAGGTCAGAGCACTGGTCTCATTCATTTAGCCTCTTACACATAATCAGTGACTTTCACTGATACGTCAGTTTCCATTCAGCATTTAATGTAGTGCGTGTCTGCCAATTCATGCCAGCATACATACATAAATACATACACACATATGTATGTACTTTTTAGGATTTATGAAGCCCTATTAATTTTTTGAAACAGTACTATTGGCAAAACAAGAGTGATTGTCTGGCTCCAGCAGTGATTTGATCATATTTGTGGTCAGCTTCTGATCTTTGTCCTGTTTGCTGATTTTTTTGGAATCTCCCAGTAATTCACTATGACCTAATACAGGGAGGTCCAGTCGAACTCTCAAGAGATGATTGGGAAGCTCTGCGAGTAAGGGGCGTCAAGGTGGGGTCCACCAATGAAGATGTTGGAAATAGTTTGTACCAGCCAATCACCATGCTGGATAGGTCAAGCTCTTCCAATAGGATCTGTGCTACTCCCATGAAACATTTGTGGTCCATTCGGCCATAATCTCCCCAGACTATCACCTGTAAAATAACAAAGAAACAAAGTGAGGAGATTAGAATGTATACAGTACAGTGAATTGCACTTGAATGACTGTGATAGATATCTTGCAATAACTTTCCAATGATCACATATTAACAGAATTCTTTAGGAAGCCTATATTTAGGTCGGTGTGAATAAACATGACCACGGTGTGCATATTACCGCCATTGTAAATAAGCCAGACATGGCTACAAATACTCTGTTGACTAGAGTAGCAAGGATGTCATTTAAGCAGTTTAATTTACTGCTGGCAAGTTTCAAGCAATAGCCACCCCAAAAAAATGAAGGGACATCGGGACTAGAGATAAAGTATGGTCCACAATCATTTTTAAAGAAGTTTATCTTTCTCTCAAATAATCCACTCAAATTATTGAAAATATCCAACTGAAAACAAGATTACAGCTGTACAAAAGCAAAATACTGCGATGCTGGAAATCTGAAATAAAAACAGAAAATGCTGGAAATACTCAGCAGGTCAGGCAGTATCTGTGAAAGATTACAGCTGTATATTGGCCATTTAAAAAATAATTGGAGTGGATTGCTTTGAATTGCCCTTAACATGCTGCAACAGGGGCTTAAAGAAAGTCAGAGAGAGAGAGAGAGAGGGAATAACCAGGGAAAGAAGACGTGGTAAAATTGCTCTTTTTAAAGAAAAATGGCAGAGTATCTGTTTTTGTGCGTAATTGATGGTACACTGATAAGAGTGCACAGCTAGGAAGGATGCGGTTTCTAAGAATGCCATTTTTCTGGCGGGAGTTGATTATGTAGAATTTTACCGCTTCCCATGCAGTGAAACAGAAAAAAAAAATGAAAAACAGAAACAAAGAAGCTTCGAGACCAGAGAGAGGGAGAGCGAAAGGAAAAAATTGCAGGAAACATTCTGGATGGGCCTGATAATTGATTGTGCCCCTGTGAAGCGCCTTGGAACTTTTTCTACGTTAAAGGCGCTATATAAATGCAAGTTACTGTTATTGTTTTTGTTATGTTCTAATTTTATTTCAACTTCTTATACAGTATGCCGCTCACTATAAGTTTGAAGTACAGTCAATACCATTTCAGACAAAGTTATGGCTTCAGTTGGTCCCATGCTTGCCTCCAAGGGTTCTGTGAATTCAAGGCCTACTCCAAGAACTGAACAGTTAATTTAGCATGAGGCTTCAGTGCAATATTGAGGGAGTGCTGCATTGTTGGAGGTGATATTAAACCAAGGCCCAGTCTGCTGTTCAGGTGGATGTAAAAGATATCAGCGCCACCAAAAAAGGAAATTAACTGGTTGCTTATCTAATTATTCTATGTGGGATCTTGCTGTGTACAAATTAGCTGCCATGTTTGCCTACAAAACAACTGTGAATACACTTCTTTAGAAATTCTTTGGTTGTGAAGTGCTTTGACTTGCCCTGACGGCATGAATGGTGCCATATAAATGCAATGTCATTCTTTAAGACCTCTGCAACAATGATGAACTCCACCCAACAAGATAAAAATAATACAGGTGCACCAACATTCCAGTGGTACACCAAGCACCATTTTGATCTTGTGGTGGAGTTTCTAATTGTTTCTACTTCCAGTTTGGTTATTGCAGTCAGGAATGGTGATGGAACAATCACTGCTGAAATGTTGATGCATCCGTCTCGCTTTTAGCTTGGGTGGAGTTCATCAATGTTGTGAAACTCTTATAGCATCTGCAATGAATAGACTGAGGGACTAAATGCATTCACTAGAACAAACTCCTACTCTCCATAAATTTATAAAATATACTCTAGTTTTGTAGAACACCCGAGTTGCTTCTTAGAGGCAAGTCTTCCAAAAGATCTACCTGGTCATGTAGAAGCGATCGGTGATCCTTCAGATACACCAGGTTTCCAATCAATCAAGTCCACATAGTGTCAGAAATCACAGTTGCATTTCCAGCCATGGGTGCCCTCTAAGATCATGAATCCAATCTAATGTTGACGTAACTTGGATGTTCCAACAGTAAACTAAACAACTGGGAAGCAAAAGTCCAGCCTGGGATTCAGGGAATTGGAGACATCAAAGTCTGATCCAAAGTCACTTACTGGGATAACTGTGGTCACTGTCCTTGATGTGGCTCTGGGGACAGGTGATGCATTTCAAATAAACATAACATTTAGGATAGAATGTTCACTGACCATGCGTAAGAGAGATAAAGGAGTGGCCACAACCGAAACATGTCTTCTGAAATAGTTTCAGTAGTTCACCGCGGCACTGAACTATACTGACCTGTAAGACTTTGCCCTGCGGGCTTTCGTCAAAGAGTAATGACTGTTGATAGAGTGGATCAAGTGTTTTCCGTGCAATTTTTGTCTTCTTTTTGGCTATGCACACACCATTCTCCAGAAGGTACACTTTGACATAAGGAGCTGTAAAAGGATGAAAATAAAAACTGAATAAATGCCCAATTTTAAAATCAAATTTCTCTCTCTTTTTCAGTGGTTACTTTGCACTGCGTCATAGGTGACCTGATCCTAAGGGAGTAATTGTCAGCTTCAGCACCAGGGTGGTAATCTGGCAGAGCAGATTGCCTGCTTGTTGTAGAATCCGCCTAATTTTCATCCCATTGTTTTGAAAGATCAGGCCGTTTCTATAATGGGCGGGAGAACCACTCTGCTACCTGGTGCCGCAGATGAAAATGACCAAGTATCTATTAGTGCAGCACTGTAAGTAGCAATGAGAAAGACTGTTAGATTTTCTTTCCTTTCCAGCTTGACTGCAGAGTGGGGAAGAACCTCATCTCCACTTGCCACCTGACAGGAAAAGATCATAAACTTCCTATTGCATGTGTGAACCTGCATCTAAAGCTCATCAACACATTATTGGACTCCAATCTTCAAGATTGCAGCCTTAAAGCTTGATAATTAAAAAGCATCAGCACTTCTCACAAAGTTATAAGGATCATTAATCAATTCTGATTGCAATTCATTCTGTTGACCATTACTTGCAAACACAGGGAGCCTGACATTTAATGAGAGTTCCACTGGTCCTTTTTTTATTTATTCATCAGTGGGCATCACTGGCAGGGCCAGCATTTATTGCCCATCCCTAATTGCCCTTGAGAAGGTGGTGGTGAGCCACCTTCTTAAACTGCTGCAGTCTGTGTGGTGAAGTTAGGTCAGGAGTTCCAGGAATTTGATACAGCTCCTTGGTGCCACACTCGTTCAAATGCTGCCTTGATGTCAAGGGCAGTCACTCTCACCTCACCTCTGGAATTCAGCTCCTTTGTCCATGTTTAGACCAAGGCTGTAATGAGGTCTGGAGCCGAGTGATCCTGGCGGAACCCAAACTGAGCATCGGTGAGCAGGTTATTGGTGAGTAAGTGCCGCTTGATAGCACTGTCGATGACACCTTCCATCACTTTGCTGAAGATTGAGAGTAGACTGATGGGGCGGTAATTGGCCGGATTGGATTTGACCTGCTTTTTTTGTGGGCAGGTTATACCTGTGCAATTTTTCACTTTGTTGGGTAGATGCCAG
Organism: Squalus acanthias; assembly: GCA_030390025.1. Taxonomy (NCBI): domain Eukaryota; kingdom Metazoa; phylum Chordata; class Chondrichthyes; order Squaliformes; family Squalidae; genus Squalus; species Squalus acanthias. The sequence goes on along the minus strand of CM059433.1, from coordinate 38,982,420 downwards.
TGTTGTAGCTGTACTGGAACAGCATGGCTTCAGGACAGATTTGATAAACAATATAGGGAGGGACACCATGATCTTGTGAGAACAGCTGATTTTTTAGGGGATAAAGCATCTTATTTTATGGATTAAATTTAAAAACAGCAATGATTTATTGGTTGTGATAGCCCCATGATTAAACAGCTCCTCTCATGTGTGAGCTGGTGGAGGGCTGCTGGTAATTGCATTCCAACAAGAGTCAGTGGGGGGCTAAATTCGATAGCCCTCGAAAATTGGCGCGGGTATCGCGATGCGCAATTAGCCTGTGCCCGTTAACTTCGATGCAGGCAGCATGTAATCTTCATGCTGCCTGCTAATTTAAATGATAGTAGCGTGCAGCCCAGCGCTGAACGCACTGTTGAGTAGCTGCATGCCTCAAGTTTGTGCGAGGCTAGCACCACTTAAAGCCAGCCTGCACCTCTGAAAGGGGAGGTGCATTCTGGCTGCAGCAGGTGCTGGAAGTGGCTGGGGAAGGCATTCTGAGCAGGAAGATGATGTACTAATGGCACAACAGGGGAGAGAGTGGGCTTCATGATTTTCCGGCTCAGCACTGGAGGCCTTGGTGCAGGAGGAGAGAGGTCCTCTATCGACAGGGAGCCAGGAGGCCCTCAGGACAAACTGTGAGAAGGCAGTGGGAGCAGATAGCCGTTGCGGTCAATGCCAGTAGTGTAGCCCCAAGGATCTGGATGCAGTGCCGCAAGAAGTTTAATGACCTCACACGAGTGGTCAAGGTCAGTGAATTAATCTTCAAATGACATATGCTTACAACTGAACCACTAGGCTCAGACACTGCTCAATTCACTACCCACTCCCCTTCACTCACGTACCAATAATCTCTATCAATCACGACTCATACCTTACATTCATAGCTTCACCTCACCCTCACACACTTAGCACTGCTGCAAGCCTCATCCACATCTCACGACTTACACATACTGCCAGCTATTCAACCATGACAGGCACATCATTCAAACACATTGCAACACACTCACTGACACATTTCCCTCTCTCTTGAAGGACAAGGTGGCTCATAACTGGAGGCAGCAGGGGCTACCTGCAGCAAGACAGGTATGCCTGCATGACCTAACCCCCCATGGAGGAGACGGTTCTGGAGATTATTGGAGCGGCTTGTCTTGGGACTGAAACAATCGAAGACGCAGCCTCATATCTAATCTTCCTTCTCACATCCCACTTCCCCTACATCCTACAATCTCTTCTGATTTACAAGCTGCAGATGGTATAAGCATGCACCTCTTGCTTCCCCCCGCCTCACCACAACCCTACACAGCCTTTCTCCTTTCAGATACCCAAGAACTGCAACCTGGCCAGACAGTGGTGGAGGAGCAAGAACTGGAAGAGGAAGAAGGCAGTGATGCAGAAGACACAGCACCGTCACTCGATTTCATACTCGCAGCTACCAGCTCAGATACTGACACTCCGCGTACTTTAGAGGATAGGTTAGAGGTGGGATCTGCATGTGGTGAGACACCGGGCACGAGTGGCCTGTAGCCAGAGCAGGGGACAAGTGTAGCGCAGGTGCCAGCTCCCGGAGGGCGAGGTCGCACACGAGTTCTGCTGTACTGGACTCAGATGAGGACTTCGATGGGGCGGCCTACTGAAGAAGGCTGATGGGTATCCACAATGAAATGCTTTGTGCATTGGCAGGCCTGCCAGAAAGCCTGCGTGCAATGTGAAGGAGCATGGAGGACTTCGGCACCAGCCTTGCACAGGGCTTTCCGCAGAGCTTGGAGCCCATCCTTTCCAGCGTGGAAGTGATGGGCAACTCGATTAGCGCACTTGTGGACCCAACCATAATGCAGAGTCTGATGGCCGATATTTCAACTTCCATTGCAGCACAAGCGGAAGCGACCCAATGTCTGAGTGCTGCAGTGGAAGCGCAGACATCTGCCACGCAAGCTCAGACTGCTGCCATCGTGGCTGGGGTTACTGGTATTGAAAGGGGCTTGCAGGGTGTCACAGCAGTCTTGCAATCTGTCCTCCAACAGATTGGAGTTTAGTGAACTTGCTGTTTGGAGATTGCAAGTTTCTACCCAAATGAGGGATAAACAAGCTGTGCTGGTAATGAACAAACATGGCAGCAGTCTTCAGAAAAACACTGATGTTTAGTAACACTTACAATGATTGCAAGACAGTAATAAATACATGAATGCAACAAATATATGCTGGCAGTAGAACGTTGGAAGAAATCTGCCCAGCTTGAGGATCGAAATCGGGGGAGGGAAAAGAGCTCCCTCCCAGGCAGGATCTTCCACTGCCATTCCACCCAATTTTGGGCGGAAAATAGGCCAGGGCAAAAAAGAAGGCCATTTCGCCAGCTCCAGTGTTTGCAGCCACTTCCGGGATTTTCCACCGGAGGTGAAGTCGACTGTTATACATAGAAATGCAATGCTTTACAACACAGAAACACTCCATTGGGCCCCACCAGTCTGTGTCAGCGTTCACCCTCCACACAAGCAAATAGTTCTAATCATATTTACCCGTCCTGTTTCCATATCCCTTCAACCCCTTTTCCTCCATCCACTTATCTAATCTAATCTGTTGATTATCTCTAGATAAATATGGGTGGGCAACACCTTCATGCAAGCATTCTTCCACCTTGCCCCAAATAATTTTGCACCTATCCCATCAGTGGCAAGCATGGCAATCTCACTGAATACAAATCTGATAACCTGCTTACTGTTTAACAGCACCATTCTTTCTCTTAGTGCCTACTTTCAATTCGAATCCCCTACTTTCTCCTATAGCAGGAGTTCTGTGGCGACTGTTTGATGATTAGCAGCAGGAGCCTTCGGGGATGAGATCGAACTTACTCCAGCTAAATATTAGGAAGACTGAAGTCATGGATCCTGAATTTAATTTGTTTAAACATTGCATTACTCCGCAAGTTTTGAATCATGTCACAAAACAAATTAGTTCATTTTAAAAGGAAAATAATATGTGTATTCCATGTCACTGTGGAGATAAAGGCCAACATTCCATTATCCCTTTTGATTGCTTTTTGCACCTGTACACTAGCTTTTAGTGACTTGTGCACATAGAAAACCAAGACCTATGACATGGTGTACCTCGACTTCCAAAAGGCACTTGACAATGTTCCACATGAAAGGCTATTAGTTAAGCTCAAAGCTGTGGCGATTCAAAGTAAATCATACGAATAGATTTAAAAAACTGGTTCAAGGGTAGAAAATATTTGTGAGAGGAGTTATATCAGGGTGGAGGGCAATTACTGATTCAAATACTCCAGGGATTGATGTTGGGAGTATTTCTGAATTACATCAACAATTTGGATACAGAAACTCGATGCAAATTGTTCAAATCTGCAAATGATGCCAAACTAGGATGGGCAGATGAATCAAAGGAGGCAGCTCAGCATTTACAGAATGCGTTGGATAAAATATGTGTTTGGGCAGAAAAATAGCAGATAAAATTTAATACCAACAAGTGTAAGTTGCACGTAGTTAAAGTATTGCACACCTCCAAAAGAGCAGCACTCTCTCAGTACTGCACTGAAGTATCAGCCTGTAATATGTGCTCAAATGTGTGCTCAAGTCTCTGGAGTGGGACTTTAGTCTACAACTTTCTGACTCGGAGGTGAGTGTGCTACCACTGTGCCAAAGCTGACACCAGTAGACAGCGGAGATCATGATCAAACTTTATCAGGCTGCAGTCAGCACACGTCTTTGAGTACTTTGAGTGAGATTTGGTCACTAAGACACAAGGAAGACATTCAAGTGCTGGATGCTGAGCAGAGAAGAGCCATGAGGCTGATCCCTAGTGTCAGGGGTTTGAGTTATAAGGAAATATTGGAGAAACCTAGGCTTTTCGTGCTTTAAATAAGGTGTTTGAGAGGTGATCTTACAAAAGGTATATAAACCAGTAAATGACGTGGGAAAGGTAAATCATTATTATTTTAAACTAAATTGCAAGTGTCGGACAGTAAAAGGGAAATTTAGGACTAATATCAAGAAGTTATTCTTGTCACAAAGAGTGATAAACACATGGAATGGGCTCACGGATAGAGTAGTGGACGTGAAAATCCGAGAATCACTTAAGCAACTGAATGCTGCAATGGCCAGACTTTAAGGTTTCTCAGAATAGATGAACTATAGTGGGCAGTAAAGCTTTCCTTTTCTTGTGTGAGTGGTAAAACAAATGAAGAAATTTTAGTGAAAATTAATAATAACTAACATTTTTTAAAAAGATTTCCATCCCCCAATGTTCTCTCCACTCCTGAAGGCACTGACTCATGTTGAGGTGTGGTTCCATGGGGGCCGGCTGTTCTCTGGTAACTCACCAAACTGCTGCTCTTCATGGTAAACCTGGATAGCGAAGGGCTGATTTTAAGAAATTGTGCTCTCATCAGGAATGCATATTGGGAATTCAGATGTCTGCTCCCCACTGTTAGATCAGATTTAATATGATATAGTAGTCATAAAAGTAAACTAGATTTAGAATCTTGTTTTGTTTTATATGCATGTATGTTTGATATTGGTGCACTTTGTGTTGGAGAGCTGTGTCCAGTAAACATTACCACAGTGACTACTACACTTCTAAAGTACACATTGGCTGTAAAGTGCTGTGGGACATTCTGAGGCCGTGAAAGGCGCTATATAAATGCAAGTCTTTATTTCCTTGTGGTCACCTTAGACAGCCACTAATTATCCCTTTTGAGATAAACAAACCTTAATGAACTATAAACAAACATTAGTGAATATTTACCTCAGACAGAAAGAGGGTAAACAAACCTTGTGCATAGCTCAGAGCTCTGCCTGTGCTATATGTAGACTGAACGGAACCGTGAAGGCTATTTGTTTCTGTAAATGCACCAGGAAAAGCAAACTCTGACATTGTTATGACTGTCGGATGCCGATCAGTCCTAATGAAACTGGAAGAGTTTGATGAAACTGAACACCCAGCAAATGGAATGTTTTGTTTGATAAATGTCTTCCAGCTTAATGATTTGATTGACAGAGTCACATGGGCTGTATCTTTTGAGCTTTAAATATAGGAACAGTTTGCAGCTTAGGAAGAAGAAAGCTAACAGCTTACAGCCAAGGTAGAACATCCTTTAGTGCCTCCCAGGCTTGGCAATTATCAAAGTATGATAGTTTATGGATACAGCTTGTTAGATTATGAATCTTACTATATAACTATATATTGTATGAATATTAGAATAAGTATTCCTTTGTAGAATCTCTTATATGAATAGTTGCACTCATTTAGTATATGAGTTGTATTATTGTGGAATCTGCATATTCAAAATAAACCCCATCCTCAGGGGGGATTAAGGTGTGTGGAGTGTTTCACTGAATGTCTCGAACTAAACTAGAAATAGCGTGAAAGCTAATAGCACGATTTTCTGTCCATTCATTTTAATGGTCAGACAACTGTGGGGAGGTCACCCCTCAATTTCAAATACGCGCTCCCAGCGGCTGAGAGTCCTTGCTGGAAGCACAATTTTAAAAATTGGTCCTTGAATGTCAGCAGCCTGTTCAACTGTGGGGTTTGGAGGATATCACAGTCAAGCCCGATCCCGTTCTCGTCCAATTTACAGTGCGCTTTCCAGCCGGACTCCCTGAATAGTAATCAGGAGTAGGATCCCGGATTATTTTTCCCTTCCATAGCCCATGAAGCTAATTATAGCACCTCAATACTGTCCTGGCTGGTATCAGCTAACTCAGCATGACAAGATCAAACCTTGGACATTGCTGGTCTATCTCATTGAGTACCACACTAGGTAGTACGGTTACACATCCTTCAGGGGAGTGCTGCAAACAAATGTGTAAAAACAATCTAGAACAGTCCTTTAGACTTTGAGAATTCCCTATTTGAAATATTTAGCCTTTTTCTAAAGTCATCAGTTGCTAAACTTCCCAGATTTTCAGTTAACTGCAGTGTGTTTCCATGGAAACTTCGCCGAAATGTCAGGAAAGTGGTTAATTAGTGCACCATCCATCTCATGTTCAGTTGCTTCTCTACAGTTACTCTTCGCAAAGCCCCTCGCACACTAAAATGAATTAGACTCCTGAGCATGCTTAATTTAATCTGCGTTCAGCCAATCTAGGTCTAGAGAATCCCAAAGAGATGTGCTGTTTATTTACCAGGGAGTGACTTGGAGCCTGCTTTTTGATTGAGGCCTCGTGCTCGAATTACTTCTACTTCCAGATGCCCCTTGCGGTCCATCATCCCAATCTGAATGTCACCTGAGGAAAGAAAGGAAATTTAAAGTATAAAAAAGAATGCTTTGACTGTAAGAGATCCCAGTACTTGCTCACAGGTACCAAAAAAAGCATTTGTTTGGCGAGAAAAACAGGAAAATGGGGCAGTGTAAAATCAGCCTGAGAGACACCTAAATTCAGCGTGGGTAATAGGGCCAAATGGCCCCTCTTGTACTAAAATTTATGGGGCAAAAATTGGCTCGTGCCCACTTTGGGGCACTAACTTCGCCGGGGCGCTACTTTTAGTGCTCCAAAAAAGTTAGCACCCGAAATTGAATGGTAGAGCCCCAAGCAGGAGGCGGGGCGCTACTGGAAACGCTCCCCCTCCCTCTTGGGGCGCTCCCATTGAATATTGCGGCGCTACGCGCAGCAGCGCCACGCGTGTCGTCACGTAGCGCTGCAGTACTGCAGGCCTCCCGCCCCTTATTAAAGGGGAGGGGTCTAGCGCAGCACGCACCGGGGCCCTGCTGGACCGGGGTGCCAGCAAAACAGCCCGGCACTCAAGAGGAGTGCCAGGCTGAGCGATCGCGGCCGGCACCCCGCAGGAAGAGGCGAGGGGGGGCAAATGCTGGCAGGCGGACCAAGAAAAAATGGCCGCCCGGCACCTGCCCTTTATTTATCACCATCCCGGCCGCAAGAACGCCCCCCTGAGCCTGTCGGACATAGAGTCCGGTGGTACATCGGGGGGGGCGACCCAAGTTTGCGGCCAGAGCGCTGTGAACGGCGATGACGTCATCGCCGGAGGTGCAGCGCTGCGGGGCGCTACCGCTGCTACGCTCCCGCTGAATTTCGCAGGAGGCGTTAGCGGTGCCGCACCCGGGCACTAGTTGCTTTGTGCCCGCACTAACGGGAGGCGCAAAGCAACCGAATTTTGTCACCTAGATGTTTCTTAACCCATGGTGATGCAGGAACGGATGACTCATAGCAGCTTTCTCAACAGTAAAATAACATTGCTATCAAACGAATATTGATAATACAAAAGCAAAATGCTGCAGATGCTGGAAATCTGAAATAAAAACAGAAAATGCTGGAAATACTCAGCAGGTGAGGAAGCATCTGTGGAGAGAGAAACAGAGTTAACGTTTCAGCAGAACACTGCTAATATACTGACAGCAGTATAATAATTATTACAGTTACTCTATGGACAAAGCAGCAAAGTCTAAAAGATAGTGAAAGTCTCCACAACAGCCATTTATTAAATTAAACAAGTAAAACAAAACTTTTGAACAAGAACAAAATACTTCAAATGCTGGAATTTTGAAACAAAAAAATAAACAAACCCACCCTGGAACAGGTCACCTCTCACCCTGGAACAGATCACCTCTCACCCTGGACTAATCACCTCTCACCCTGGAACAGGTCACCGCTCATACTTGAACAGATCACCTCTCACCTTGCAACAGATCACCTTTCACTCTGGAACACATGACCTCTCACCTTGTAACAGATCACCTTTCACCCTGGAACAGGTCACCTCTCACCCTGGAACAGATCACCTCTCACCCTGGAACAGATCACCTCTCACCCAGGAACAGATCACCTCTCACCCTGGAACAGGTTACCTCTCACCCTGGAACAGATCACCTCTCACCCTGGAACAGATCACCTCTCACCCTGGAACAGATCACCTCTCACCCTGGAACAGATCACCTCTCACCCTGGAACAGATCACCTTTCACCCAAGAACAGATCACCTCTCACCCTGGAACAGATCACCTCTCACCCGGGAACAGATCACCTCTCACCCTGGAACAGATCATCTTTCACCCAGGAACAGATCACCTCTCACCCTGGAACAGATCACCTTTCACCCAAGAACAGATCACCTCTCACCCTGGAACAGATCACCTCTCACCCGGGAACAGATCACCTCTCACCCTGGAACAGACCACCTCTCACCCTAGAACAGGTCACCTCTCACCCTGGAACAGATCACCTCTCACCCAGGAACAGGTCACCTCTCACCCTGGAACAGGTCACCTCTCACCCTGGACTAATCACCTGTCGCCCTGGAACAGATCACTCTCATCCTGGAACAGATCACCTGTCACCCTGGAACAGATCACCTGTCACCTTGGAACAGATCACCTCTCACTCTGGAACACATGACCTCTCACCCTGGAACAGATCACCTCTCACCCTGGAACAGATCACCTGTCACCTTGGAACAGGTCACCTCTCACCCTGGAACAGATCACCTTTCACCCAAGAACAGATCACCTCTCACCTTGTAACAGATCACCTCTCACCCTGGAACAGATCATCTCTCACCCAGAAACAGATCACCTCTCACCCTGGAACAGATCACCTCTCACCCTGGAACAGATCATCTCTCACCCACAAACAGATCACCTCTCACCCTAGAACAGATCACCTCTCACCCTGGAACAGATCACCTCTCACCTGGAACAGATCACCTCTCACCCTGGAACAGATCACCTGTCACCCTGGAACAGATCACCTTTCACCCAGGAACAGATCACCTCTCACCCTGGAACAGATCACCTTTCACCCAAGAACAGATCACCTCTCACCCTGGAGCAGATCACCTTTCACCCAGGAACAGATCACCTCTCACCATGGAACAGATCACCTTTCACCCAAGAACAGATCACCTCTCACCCTGGAACAGATCACCTCTCACCCGGGAACAGATTGCCTGTCACCCTGGAACAGGTCACCTCTCACCCTGGAACAGGTCACCTCTCACCCTGGAACAGATCACCTCTCACCCTGGAACAGGTCACCTCTCACCCTGGAACAGATCACCTCTCACCCTGGGACTAATCACCTCTCACCCTGGAACAGGTCACCTCTCACCCTGGAACTAATCACCTGTCACCCTGGAACTAATCACCTTTCACCCTGGAACTAATCACCTGTCACCTTGGAACAGGTCACCTCTCACCCTGGAACAGATCACCTCTCACCCTGGAACTAATCACCTGTCACCTTGGGGCAGGTCACCTCTCACCCTGGAACAGATCACCTGTCACCTTGGAGCAGGTCACCTCTCACCCTGGAGCAGGTCACCTCTCAGCCTGGAACAGGTCAACTGTCACCCTGGAACAGATCACTTCTCACCTTGGAACAGATCACTTCTCACCCTGGAACAGATCACCTCTCACCCTGGAACAGATCACCTCTCACCCTGGAACAGATCACCTCTTACCCTGGAACTAATCACCTGTCACCCTGGAACTAATCACCTGCCACCTTGGAACAGGTCACCTCACACCCTGGAACAGATCACCTCTCACCCTGGAACAGATCACCTCTCACCCTGGAACAGATCAACTCTCACCCTGGAACAGATCACCTGTCACCTTGGAACAGGTCACCTCTCACCCTGGAACAGATCACATGTCACCCTGGAACAGATCACCTCTCACCCTGGAACAGATCACCTCTCACCCTGGAACAGATCACCTCTCACCCAGGAAAAGGTCACCTTTCACCCAGGAACAGATCACCTCTCACCCAGGAACAGATCACCTCTCACCCTGGAACAGATCACCTCTCACCCTGGAACAGATCACCTCTCACCCTGGAACAGATCACCTTTCACCCAGGAACAGATCACCTCTCACCCTGGAACAGATCACCTCTCACCCTGGAACAGGTCACCTCTCACCCTGGAACAGGTCTCATCTCACCCTGGAACAGATCACCTCTCATCCTGGAACAGATCACCTCTCACCCAGGAACAGATCACCTCTCACCCTGGAACAGATCACCACTCACCCTGGAACAGGACACCTCTCACCCTGGAACAGATCACCTTTCACCCAGGAACAGATCACCTCTCACCCTGGAACAGATCACCTTTCACCCAAGAACAGATCACCTCTCACCCTGGAACAGATCAACTCTCACCCGGGAACAGATCACCTCTCACCCGGGAACAGATCACCTGTCACCCTGGAACAGATCGCCTGTCACCCTGGAACAAACCATGTTTCACCCTGGAACAGATCACCTCTCACCCTGGAACAGATCACCTCTCACCCTGGAACAGATCACCTCTCACCCTGGAACAGGTCACATGTCACCCTGGAACAGGTCACATGTCACCCTGGAACAGATCACCTCTCACCCTGGAACAGGTCACATGTCACCCTGGAACAGGTCACATGTCACCCTGGAACAGATCACCTCTCACCCTGGAACAGGTCACCTCTCACCCTGGAACAGGTCACATGTCACCCTGGAACAGATCACCTCTCACCCTGGAACAGGTCACCTCTCACCCTGGAACATCGCACCTCTCACCCTAGAACAGATCACCTCACCCTGGAACAGATCACCTCTCACCCTGGAACAGATCACCTCACCCTGGAACAGATCACCTCACCCTGGAACAGGTCACATGTCACCCTGGAACAGGTCACATGTCACCCTGGAACAGATCACCTCTCACCCTGGAACAGGTCACCTCTCACCCTGGAACAGATCACCTCTCACCCTGGAACAGATCACCTATCACCCTGGAACAGATCACCTCTCACCCTGGAACAGATCACCTCTCACCCTGGAACAGATCACCTCTCACCCTAGAACAGATCACCTCTCACCCTGGAACAGGTCACCTTTCACCCAAGAACAGGTCACCTCTCACCCTGGAACAGATCACCTCTCAACCATGATCACCTCTCACCCAGGAACTGGTCACCTCTCACCCATGAACAGATCACCTCTCACCCATGATCACCTCTCACCCAGGAACAGGTCACCTCTCACCCTGGAACAGATCACCTCTCACCCTGGAACAGATCACCTCTCACCCTGGAACAGATCACCTCTCACCCTGGAACAGGTCACCTCTCACCTTGGAACAGGTCACCTCTCACCCTGGAATAGGTCACCTCTCACCCTGGAACAGATCACCTCTCACCCTGGAACAGGTCACCTCTCACCCTGGAACAGGTCACCTCTCACCCTGGAACAGATCACCTCTCACCCTGGAACAGGTCACCTCTCACCCTGGAACAGATCACCTCTCACCCTGGAACAGATCACCTCTCACCCTGGAACAGATCACCTCTCACCCTGGAACAGATCACCTCTCACCCTGGAACAGGTCACCTCTCACCCTGGAACAGGTCACCTCTCACCCTGGAACAGATCACCTCTCACCCTGGAACAGATCACCTCTCACCCTGGAACAGATCACCTCTCACCCTGGAACAGATCACCTCTCACCCTGGAACAGATCACCTCTCACCCTGGAACAGATCACCTCTCACCCTGGAACAGGTCACCTCTCACCCTGGAACAGGTCACCTCTCACCCTGGAACAGTCACCTTTCACCCTGGAACAGATCACCTCTCACCCTGGAACAGATCACCTCTCACCCTGGAACAGATCACCTCTCACCCTGGAACAGATCACCTCTCACCCTTGAACAGATCACCTCTCACCCAGGAACAGGTCACCTCTCACCCTGGAACAGGTCACCTCTCACCCTGGAACAGGTCACCTTTCACCCTGGAACAGACCATGTTTCACCCAGGAACTGATCACCTGTTACTCTGAAACAGATCACCTTTAACCAAGAACGGATCAGCTTTCAACCAAGAACAGATCACCTATCACCCTGGAGCAGATCACCTTTCACCCTGGAACAGATCACCTTTAAATCAGGATCATCATTGGTGGCCGTGCCTTTAGCTGCCTGGGCTCGAGACTCTGGAGTTCCCTCCCTAAACCTCTCCGCCTCTCTACCCACTTTCCTCCTTTAAGACGCTCCTTAAAACCTACCTCTATGACCAAGCTTTTGGTCACTCGTACTGATATCTCCTGATGTGGTTTGGTGTCAAATTTTTTTTGATAACGCTCGTGTGAAGCACCTTGGGACGTTTTATTACGTGAAAGGTGCTGTATCAATTAAACTTCTTGTTGTTGACTTGCAGTCACTGGGTAGAGATTGTTCAAAACACATTTTGAGAACCACTACTATCTGAGATACTTTCATTCCATCACTTTGGGCTAGGTTTGAAGGAATTGAAGGACAGTGACCTATTTCATGGAGACATTGAACAACACCAATTTGCATTTATATGTACAATATAACTGGGCAGTCTACAACTTGCTTTAACATGTAAAAGCGTTCCAAGGTATCTCAACCAACTAAAAATAAGAACTCCTATACTGACCATGAAAAAACATTTTTCGTGGTTTAAGTTCCTAAAACATAACTGGAACTTTGACAACAGATATGTTTCATACAAATATGAATTCAGGGAAGGGATCACTTTAAACAAGAGAAAATACTGTGCATCTTCAGAATCAAAAGTCTTCAACATGCATCAGTAATCACAATTGTTGTTAATGAAGTAGCTGCTTCCCAGAAATAAACACTTCTTTGGTTAGAGTTTTTAGAAAGACATTACTAACTGATCTTTTTCACCTTTATTCTGTCAATCCTGGATTTATTGTTCTTTGATGAAGTAACGGAGAGGGTTGATGAGGGTAGAGTGCAATGTTTCCTCTAATTTTTTTGGCGCCACGCGGCTCCTTTAAGGGGCTGCGTAGGCCATTCAAACTGCCACGCATGCGCGGTTTTTGCATTGAAAAACCGGCAAGCTGGCTGCGCGGGTTCCCTGGAGCGCCAAGCAGCCACGCAGCTTAAAGGGAACATTGCGAGTGCAGTTGATGTTGTGCATATGGACTTCCAAAAGGCGTTTGACAAAGTACCACATAATGGACTTGTATGCAAAATTACAGCCCATGGGATTAAAGGGACAGTGGCAGAACGGATATGAAATTGGCTAAGGGACAGAAAGCAGAGAGTAGTGGTGAACATTTGTTTTTCCAGACTGGAGGGAGGTATACTGTGGTGTTCCCCAGGGGTCGATATTAGGACCACTGCTCTGTTTGATATATATTAATGACCTGCATTGGGTATACAGGGCATAATTTCAAAGTTTGCAGATGATATGAAACTCGGAAATGTAGTAAACAATGGGGAGGATAGTAACAGACTTCAGGAGGACAAAGACAGACTGGTGAAATGGGCAGATACATGGCAGATGGAATTTAACTCAGAGAAGTGTGAAGTGATGCATTTTGGTAGGAAGAATGAGAAGTGGCAATATGAGCTGAACAGAACAATTTTAAAGGGGGTGCAGGAACAAAGAGACCTGGGGATGTATGTACACAAATCTTTGAAGGTGGCAGGACAAGTTGAGAAGTCAGTTAAAAAAGCATACGGTATCCTTAGCTTTATTAATCAAGGAATAGAGTACAAAAGCAAGGAAGTTATGCAAAACCTTTATAAAACACTGGTTAGGCCTCAGCTGGAGTATTGGGGGTGATTTTCCCAGCCCTGGGGAGTTAGGTATGGAGGTGGGACTGCCGGGAAAATGGCAGAATCTGGGAGCGGGTACCCATCCCGCCCCAACCCGCCTCCGTGCCATCTTCCCAGGAGGCGGGGACCCGACCCGTGCCGGGTCCCGTCTCCTCGAGGCGGGAAGGGGATTAGCGTCAATTAACTGCCTGTTAACAGGTAGTTAGTTAACAGGCAGTTTTTTGGCTAATCCCTATTTTGAGCCCTAAAGTGTGGGCTTCCCGACGGCTCCGAACCTCACCAGGGTCAGCTTCACAGAGCTGTCAAACGATGACAATTCATCTGTCAAAAAATCTGTCATCTGTCATCTGTCACCGGCTTTCCCTTAATTGGCCGGCTAAGCCTGCTGGGCGGGCTTAACAAAGCCAATCAAGGGAAAATAGCGTGGGTTGGCCAGACGTCGATGGAGGCGGGACTAAAACCCGACAAACAGCTTTCCCGCCTCCATCACGTCCCCATTGATAAAATCACCCCCAGTGTGTCCAATTCTGGGCACCACACTTTAGGAAAGATATCAAGTCCTTGGAGAGGCTGCAGAGGAGATTTACTAGAATGGTACCAGGGATGAGGGACTTCAGTTATGTGGAGAGACTGGAGAAGCTGGGGTTGTTCTCCTTAGAGCACAGAAGGTGAAGAGGAGATTTGATAGAGGTGTTCAAAATCATGAACGGTTCTGATAGAGTAAATAAGGTGAAACTGTTTCTGCTGGCAGAAGGGTCGGTAACCAGAGGACACAGATTTATGGTGATAGGCAAAAGAACTAGAGACGACATAAGAAGAGTTTTTTTACGCAGCGAGTTGTTGTGATCTGGAATGCACCACTTGAAAGGGTGGTGGAAGCAGATTGAGTAGTAGCTTTTAAAAGGAAATTGAATAAATACTTGAAGGGAATAAAGTTACACGGCTACGGGGCAGAGCCGGGGAGTCGGGACTAATTGGATAGCTCTTTCAAAGAGCTGGCACAGGCGTGATGGGCCTCCTTCTGTGCCTTATCAGTCTATGATTCTATGATTGTAACCATCTGGGGAAATGGTGAAAGACCAGGGCCTATGGTGCAGGACAGCACCAAGGTTGAAAAGAGTAGGACAGAAACCAAAGTAAATTTAGAAGTATTGATTAAGTGATGCCATGTGCGCGTTTTAAAACTAAGTACTGGTGGAGTCTGCGCCCTTGGTGTTGGCTTGCTATTCTTCTATTTTCAGTGGACCCCATCATATTTTGCCAGTTTATCCTATTTTAATTTCAGTCCTGATGTACTTTCAATGTCTCCAATTTTCTGGATTGTTCCTTATGTCACCTCAAACTGCCTGAATTTTTCACACATTCTTTGTTACTTCAATTCCCTTAATTTATTTAGAGCTTCTTTCTGTTGTCTGACGTAAAGATTTACCCATTGCCTGTTACAGGTCATTCCACTTCCTCCCTTGTATTTTTCCCCTTCCCATGTGTTCTTATTCTATTAAAACGCTCGTTCACCTTTGATTTTTTTTTCCAGTTCTGATAGAGGGCGATATGCCTGAAGTTACTTATCTGTTCTCTCCGCAGATGCTGTGTGATCCAGCATTTTGTTTCTGTGTCATATTTCCAGCATTTGCAACTTTTTATAAGCCAGCGTAGGAGGATGAACGTAACAAAATAAGAACATAAGAATTAGGAGCAGGAGTAGGCCGTACGGCCCCTCGTGCCTGTTCCACCATTCAATAAGATCATGGCTGATCATCGACCTCAACTCCACTTTCCCGCCCGATCCCCATATCCTTCGATTCCCTTAGTGTTCCAAAGAAGGGATAAAGATTTTTATGCACTTGGAGCTTTTGAACTTTTTCACAAAATGAATGCCACAGAGGTTTTCCCTAAAATCTGAGCTGAGTGGAGGTAGATAAGGATAAAAACTGAGATTGTTTAACATGAGGAAATAGTTGTATAAAAAGTTTCTCAGTGAGAGCCCAGCATTCTATGAAGAAATTCCATTCGCCCTGTGCTAGTTTTCCCTTTCTCCCCTTTGGATCACTCATTTATTTATTCTCTCCTTCAATCATGAGGATGTGCATCTAATCTCAAATACAAATACAATACAAAAATGACTAAAAAGAACAAAAATGTTACATTCAAAGAATAACATCAAAAACTGTATCACTGAGAAAAATGTTTAAATTAAGTAAAACCTGAAATGACTATTTTTCTGTATTATACAGTAATGTTTGCTGAGTTGATTAAAGCAATGTGATTCGGAGTTGATTAAAGCACTTGGCTCTCCCATCCAGTTCTAATAAGCCTCTTTGCTCTATTTTGGCCGAGAAGCATCATAAATATTCAATGTAATTCTGGTAACTCATCACTTACCCATGGCAGGTGTTGCTAACGTCTGTCTCCCAACAAGTTGCGCAGGTCCAAGCCCATCGAGGAAGTCACTGAACTGACTGTCGGCTCCCAACCTCATCCCAGGGAATAAACTGAAGCAGACAATAGCAGTTAGAGCTGATGGAAATATTCAACGAAGTTACTGCGTAGGGCTAATCTCGTAATTGAGCGTTCCAAGCGAGAATGGTGCTCATACGAAGCACAGGTTGGGAAATTGCGATTCTCCGGATGAAAAACCACAGGCCACATTCCCTGATTTCCAGACCTGCACTCCCTGGAATCAGCTTTTTTTATATGTCAGCAGTCAATTCAAGGTACACCTTTCACCATTTCAGTTATTTTCTTTTCTTTCCATTTCATTTTCCTCCCAATTTCTCCCAAGAGTACTGACTGGAATACCTTGCCAACGTGGCCAGTAATCATATGGGAGCTTACAACTACAACTTGCATTTATATTGTACCTTTAATGCTGAAAAATTACTCAAAGCACTTCACTCCAGGCGCGAGGAAAAACAGACAAAGAAAGGGAGATTAGGAGGGGTGATCCAAAGCTTGGTCAAAAGATGGGTTTTAAGGAGGGTCTTAAAGAAGGAGGTGGAGAGGCAGAAAGATGGGACAAAGGGCAGGGGAGATGGACAAGAGGCCGGAGTGAGAGGAACAGTGAGTTTGGGTGGGCGGTGGGCCATAGATCTAGAGGAGGTTACAGAGATAGGGAAGTGTGAGGTGATGGAGGGATATAAAACACAAGGATGAGAATTTTAAATCTGATACATTGAAGGACCAAGAGTCAATGTAAGTCAGTGAGGATGTATGTGATTGGCAATGAATAGGATACATGCAGCAGAGATTAGAATGAACTGAAGTTTATGAGGGAGAGAGGGAGGCTGGCCAAAAGGGCATTGGAATAATTAAGGCTGGAGATGGCAAAGGCAAGTATGAGGGTTTCAGCTACAGATTGCATATTACATAGAATTTACAGCACAGAAACAGACCATTGTGCTCCACACATAACCTCCTCCCACTCTATTTACTTCATCTCACCCTAACAACACATCTTTCTATTCCTTTCTCCCTCATGTACTTATCTAGCTCCTTCTTAAATACATGGGTTGAGGTCAGGTCAGAGGTGGGTGCTGTTATGTTTGCAGTCTTTGTGATGGAGAGGATATGGGGTTGACATCTCAGCTCAATGTGAAACAAGACACTGAGGCTGCAAACAGTCTGATTCAGCTCCAGAAAGTGGTCAGCGAGGAGGCTACAGTCAAAGCAAATGGCCTTCTAAGTCTTAAATTTGGAAGCGCATGCTCATTATGAGCTGGAAGTTCACCGCCCAGCATATTAGTAAATGCCAAAAAATTGGGGTGCAGTGCCCATGCCTGCAACAGGAGTTAGGTTGTTAACATATGCAAATTAGGGGCCTAACACTTGTTTGAGGCCCCTACTGTTTGATGACCATGGCTACCTACTCAGGGAAGATAGCCCGTACAAATGGGAGCCACTCAGGAAGTGATAGCAAGTACAGAACAGAGCCAACTGGGGAGTGATAGCCAATACAAATGGGAATAACTCAGGAAGTGATAGCAAATAGAAATGGGAGCCACTCAGGGAGTAAAAGCAAATTCAAATGGCAGCCTCTCAGTGACTGATAGCCAGTACAAATGGGAGCAGCTCACGGAGAGATAGCCAATACATATGCAAGCTGGCTAGGGAGTAATAGCCAATAGAAACAGGAGTCATTCAGGGAGTGATAGCAAGGAGAAATGGAAGCCACTCAGGGATGGTAGCCTGTACAAATGGGAGCCAACTGCTGGATAATAGCCAGCACAAATGGGAACGACTCACCGAATGATAGCCAATATGAATGGGTGTGATAGTCAGTACAAATGGGAGCCCCTCAGGTAGGGATAGTCAGTACAAATGGGAGCCACTCAGGTAGGGATAGCCAGTACAAATGGGAGCCACTCAGGGAGTGATAGCCAGTACAAATGGGAGCCACTCAGGGAGTGATAGACAGTACAAATGGGAGTCATCAAGTGAGTGATAGCTGGTAAAAATGACTGCCAGGTGGCTTATGACAAATGTCAGGAGCAAGATTCAGCTAATAACCAGGAAGATTATGGAAAGTACAGGAGGGAATTGAAAAAGTTAATATGGGAAGCAAAGAGAGGTTACAAGAAATGATGATTTAAATTAAACCCTAAAATGTTTTATAAACGTATAAAGTGTAAGAGGTTTGCTAGGGAAAAGGTTGGGCCTACTAAGGGCCCAAAGGGAAATCTTTATGTAGAGGCAGAGGACATGGCTAAAGTATTAAATGAGTACTTTGCATCGGTCTTCACAAAGGAAGCGGAGGATGTGAAGTTTACACTAAAAGAGGAGAGGGTAGTTATGGACAGGATAGTAATAGATAGAGAAGACATAGTGAAAAGATTAGCATTACTGAAGGTAGGTTAGCCACCTAGTCCGAATGGAATGCATCCTAGGTTGCTGAAAAAAGCTAAGGTAGAAATAGCAAAGGGATTGGTCACAATCTTTTAATCCTTGGATACAGGAGTAGTGCTGGAGGACTGCAGGGTTGCTAATGTTATACCAATATTCAAGAAAGGGGAGAGGGATAAACTGGCAAACTACAGGCTAGTCAGCCTAACATCAGTGGTGGGGAGGTTATTGGAAACCATTATCAGGGAAAAATAGACTTTCATTTGGAAAGGCATGGGTTAACCAGGGAGAGCCAGCATGGCTTTGCTAAAGGCAAATTGAGTCTGACTAACTTGATTGAGCTCTTTGATGAGGTAACAGAGAAGGCTGGTCAGGGTAGTGCAGTAGATGTTGTATATGTGGACTTTCAGAAGGCATTCGACAAAGTGCCACACAGGAGACTTGTTCAGAAGATGGAAGCCCATGGAATTAAGGGGAAAGTGGCGGTGACAGGAAGCAGAGAGTGGTGGTGGATGGATGTTTTTTAGACTGAGAGGTGGTTTGCAGTGGTGTTCCCCAAGGGTCAGTTTTGGGTCCATTATTCTTTTCAATTTTTATAAATGAGCTAGAATCGGGTGCAGAGAGCAGTATTATAAAGTTTGCAGATGATACATAACTTAGCAAAGTAGTAGATAGTGATGAGGATAGTTGTCAGGATGGTGAAATGGGCAGAAGCATGGTAGATGGAGTTCAATGTGGAGAAGTGTGAAGTGATGCACTTTGGGAGGACTAATATGGAAAGACAATATACTATAAATGGCACGAATTTGAAAAGTGTAGATGAGCAGAGAGACCTTGGTGTCCATGTGCACAAATCCTTAAAGGTGGCAGGGCAAGTTGATAAGGTGGTTAAAAAAGCATATGGGTTTATAAATAGAGGCATATAAGATCATGATGGAACTTTATAAATCACTGATTAGGCCTCAGCTGAAGTATTGTGGACAATTCTGGCCACCACACTTCAGGAAAGATGTAAAGGCCTTAGAAAGGGTACAGAGGAGGTTTACCAGGATGTTACCAGGGATGAGGGACTTCAGTTATGAGGAGAGGTTGGAAAAGTTAGGACTATTCTCCTTGAACAGAGAAGGTTAAGAGGTGACCTAATAGAGGTTTTCAAGATGATGAGAGGTTTTGATAGAGTAGATAGAGAAAAACTATTCCCTCTGGCAAGTGGGTCAATAACTCGAGGTCATAGATTTTAAATCATTGGCAAAAGATCTAGAGGGGAGATAAGGAGAATTTTTTTCACTCAGAGAGTTGTCGGGATCTGAACTCTCTACCTGAAAAGGCGGTGGAAGCTGATTCCAAAAATAATTTTAAAAGGGAGTTGGACAGGTACTTGAGGATGTGGAGCTTACAGGGTTCCGGATGAAAAGCGGGGGTGTGGGTATTCAAAGAGCCGGCACAGGCACAACGTGCCGAATGCTCTCCTTCTGTGCTGTAAGGTTCTATGATTCACCCAGGGATTTAATGACCAGTACGAATGGGAGCTTCTCATGGAGTGATGGCCAACACAAATGGGAGCCACCCAGTTCAGGCGGCCATTAAACTGAGGGCTCAGGGCCCTAAGATGCCTTTAACAGGAAAAACAGGATAATTTGTTATTTTATCAGCGTAAATAGGTAGTCCCGCAGTCACTCCAGCTAGGAATAATGGAATAGGATCCTGGTTCTATTTTGTTGGTTTTGGGAACTGGGGCCATGATTAAGAGGGACGGCCGGGGGCATTCGTATCGTGCTGCTAGAGGTGAAATTCTTAGACCGCCGCAAGATGAACAAGAGGGAAAGCAATTGCCAAGAATGTTTTCATTAATCAAGAACGAAAGTCGGAGGGTAAATAGGTAGTCCCGCAGTCACTCCATAATGAGGTGGTCCAATATGCCCATTCTCCTAGTGGGCACCAGAAGGGTGACAGTCTGGTCCAAAGGCTAGTGCAGCAGATGTGGTGGCCTTGTGAGGACCTGACCGTGAATGCCATTATTAATGACTGCCTGGCGTATGCCCAGTATAACCCCAGGTCCAGAGTTTAAACCCCCTCTAGCTGTGTCCCAGCATCCATGGCCCGTGGAAAAATTTGTAGATTGATTATGTTGGCCTGTTTCAAAGGATTCAGAAGGGTAACCAGTACATCTTGGTTATAACTGACTGTTTCTCCAAATGGGGCTAAGCAGCAATCATCAGAAACTGTAAATTGGTTTGAGAGCAAAAGCACTAAATATGATGGAATAAAGAAGGAGAGAGGGAAAAATTCTGTCCCTTTTCTACTGTCACAAGCTGCAGGAGTTCTTTTGTTTTCAGCATCATGTCTCTTTAAAAAGTCTGTGTGAATGTTTCAGTGCCATTGTTGTGGCTCTGCACTCTTCTTCAATGTGGAAGAATGTTACAAAGATTTAGTTGGTGGAGATTAACTTTTTCTTCAGTTATATTCAGTATTTTTACAGTCATTTGGAAAGGTGCCTGAAGAAAGAACAAAACGAACGATGGTGTAATTTACTGGGTTTTGGTAAGCATGTGCTAGTTCGATAATTTTATTTGTTCTGTACTGTGTTTAGTTAATAAAATATTGGTCTGAATTAAGTTAGAATTATTGAGGTTAACGAACCTATTCAATTGTGAAAAACCCGAATTTCATTGTGGCCATAGTGAAATTCCGGTTATTGTAAATTATGTGGAGATCTGTAATAAGACAATCACATATAAAAATTGTTTTGAATTTCTTAAATGTTTAATGATTTGAAGTGGAAATTACTATCGCTATGGCAACAATCTGGAGGGAGACATCTTGTAATTGTACTGTACTAACTAACTGAAGAGTTAATTCCTAAGGAAGTTTTGAAGGTACAAACACTTGAAAAAAAAAGTAAAATGGAGTTTGATTCTATTTCGTTCAGCTAGGTTTTAAATTTTTTTTACGTAAAGTGACGCATTTACTGTAAACTTCAAGATGATCCAAGGTAAGGCCAAAAAGAAAGTTAATGGTAAAGAAAAGATTGGCCCAGAGTGGTTATACTCAGGTTCAAAAGGAGGGAATGTTAGAATATTTTGAAGAGGTTTAACTGGTCAAATTATCCCAGCATTTTAGTCAGAGAGTGAATGTGGAGAAAAGGGGAAGCTTTACTTTTGTGCGTGTACAAAATGAGCTGAATCATGAGAATCAGGTACCGAGATAAGGGGGCAGTTGCTAAAACACCACATACCACAGTAAAAGATAGCATTGAGATACTGCTAAAGCAGTCAGAACTATGATGGCCTGCAAGGGCTGAGCATTTACAGTGCAATAAACAAAGCTTGTAGAACAGAGTTGGAAGTCGAAAAGATTGGAGGTGAGGTAAACACCTCAATACGTGGCCTCAGCAAATGTGCATCTACGCATAATATTATGTATGGGGAGTGCTAGTCAGTGAAAATGGCAGCCAACTGGCAGTTATAGCCAGTTCAAATTGAAGCCAACTAGGACTGATAACCAGTACAAATGAGAACCACTCAGGGAGCTACAGCCAATACAAATGGCAGCCAGTAAGGGAGTGATAGCCAGTACAAATGGGAGCCACACAGGGAGAGATAGCGAGTACAAATGAGAGCCAAACAGGGCGTGATAGCGAGTACAAATTGGGAGCCACACGGAGTGATGGACAGTACAAATGGGAGCCACACAGGGAGAGATAGCGAGTGTAAATGGGAGCCACTCAGGGAGTGATAGCGAGTACAAATTGGGAGCCACACAGGGAGAGATAGCGAGTGCAAATGAGAGCCAAACAGGGCGTGATAGCGAGTACAAATTGGGAGCCACACAGGGAGAGATAGCGAGTACAAATGAGAGCCAAACAGGGCGTGATAGCGAGTACAAATTGGGAGCCACACGGAGTGATGGACAGTACAAATGGGAGCCACACAGGGAGGGATAGCGAGTGTAAATGGGAGCCACTCAGGGAGTGATATCCAGCATTATTGGGAGCCACACAGGGAGTAATAGCCAGTACCGATGGGAGCAACTCAGGGATCATAACCAATACAAATGGGGGCTACTTGGGGAATGCTAGCCAGTAGAAATGGGAGCGAGCTAGGAGTGATTGAAAGAAAGAAAGACTTGCATTTCTATAGTGTCTTTCATGACCACCGGATGTCCCAAAGTGCTTTACAGCCAATGAAGTACTTTTGAAGTGTAGTCACTGTTGTAATGTAGGAAACGTGGCAGACAATTTGAGCACAGCAAGCTCCCACAAACAGCAATGTGATAATGACCAGATAATCTGTTTCAGTGATGTTGATTGAGGAATAAATATTGGCTAGGACACTGGGGATAACTCCCCTGCTCTTCTTCAAAATAGTGCCATGGGATCTTTTATGTCCACCTGAGAGAGCAGACAGGGCCTCGGTTTAATGTCTCATCCGAAAGACGGCACCCTCGACAGTGCAGCACTCCCTCAGTACTGCACTGGAGTGTCAATCTAGATTTTTGTGCTCAAGTCTCTGGAGTGGGACTTGAACCCACAAACTGCTGACTCAGAGGTGAGGGTGTTAGCAACTGAGCCACGGCTGATACTAATGGAAGGGGACTGGGGAGTGATAGCCAGAACAAATGGTAGCCAACTAGGAATTATAGCCAGTTCAAACAGCAGCCAACTAGGAGTGATAACCAGTACAAATGGGAGCCATGCAGGGAGTGATAGCCAGAACAAATGGGAGCCATGCAAGGAGTGATAGACAGTACAAATGGGAGCCATGCAGGGAGTGATAGACAGTACAAATGGGAGCCATGCAGGGAGTGATAGACAGTACAAATGGGAAAGACGCAAGGAGTGATAGACAGTACAAATGGTAGCCAGCTAGCAGTGAAGCCAGTACAAATGGGGTGGGGGAAGAATGGGGAGTGATAGTCAGTGCAAAATGGTAGCCAACTGGTAGTTACAGTCAGTTAAAATGGCAGCAAACTTGGAGTGATAATCAGTACAAATAGGAGCCAGTCAGTGAGTGATATCCAGTACAAATGGGAGCCACTAGCAGTGATAGCCTGTACAAATCATAAAATGATAGAGCACAGAAGGAGGCTATACTACAGCTAATTCGCTCCAGCAATTAATGAAAATGAGGCAATGATAGATTAAAATGTGTTTTAAAAGGAAATGCTCATGGATGCTATCCATTTTAAAATTCTGGGCCAGATTTTGTTGTTTTGCTGTTAATTTCCACCCATGATGCTCCTCTAAGCATATTGTTCACTTTTGTAATGTCACCACAATCACTGTTTAAATAAAAATTTATTACAAGATTAGTAATAGACAGGAAGAAAACAATAGGTTTTTAAAAGTTATTTTTAAGGGAGGGAAATCTTACAGGAAAATCAAACTGCTAAAAATAACTATCTTTGAATCCTGGGATTTAGTTGATTGGGGATAATTAAAAATAAATACATCAATAATTGGAACAGATAACATTTATAAAAGTGCTCAAAAAAGCTGTGAAATCAGGAAGCATTTTTTCACCCAAAGAGTAATAGTTTTCAAGAACTCTTTTTCCCAGGAGGATGCTGGTCAATTGAAATTTTCAAGACTGAGATTGATAGATTTTTGACTGATAGGGTCTAGCGAGAATGAGGAACTGAAAGAAATTAGTATTAGTAAAAAATAGTACTGGAGAAATTAATGGGACTGAAAGCCGATAAATCCCCTGGACCTGATGGGCTACATCCTAGGGTTTTGAAAGAGGTGGTTATACAGACAGTGGATGCATTGGTTGTCATTTTCCAAAATTCCATAGATTCTGGAACGGTTCCCGCGGATTGGAAGGTAGCAAATGTAACCCCACTATTTAAGAAAGGAGGGAGAGAGAAAACGGGGGAACTACAGACCAGTTAGCCTGACATCAGTAGTAGGGAGTCAACATGGATTTATGAAAAGGAAATCGTGTTTGACGAATCTGTTAGAGGTTTTTGAGGTTGTAACTAGCAGAATAGATAAGGGGGAACCAGTGGATGTGGATTTTGGATTTTGAAAAGGCATTCAATAAGGTCCCACACAAGAGGTTATTAAACAAAATTAGGGCTCATGGGTTTGGGGGTAATATAATAGCATGGATTGAGGATTGGTTAATGGACAGAGAACAAAGAGTAGGAATAAATGGGTAATTTTCGGGTTGGTAGGCTGTAACTAGTGGGGTACCGCAAGGATCAGTGCTGGGGCCTCAGCTATTCACAATCTATATCAATGATTTGGATGAGGGGACCAAATGTAATATATCCAAGTTTGCTGATAATACAAAGCTGAGTGGGAATGTAAGTTGTGAGGAGGATGCAAAGAGGCTTCAAGGGGATATAGATAAGTTAAGTGAGTGGGCAAGAACATGTCAAATGGAATATAATATGGAGAAATGTGAAGTTATCCACTTTGGTAGGAAAAATAGAAAAGCAGAGTATTTTTTAAATGGTGAGAGATTGGGAAATGTTGGTGTTCAGAGGGACCTGGGTGTCCTTGTACACGAATCACATGCAGGTACAGCAAGCAATTAGGAAAGCAAATGTATGTTGGCCATTAATACAAGAGGATTTGAGTATAAGAGTAAAGATGTCTTACTGCAATTATATAGGGCCCTGGTGAGACCACACCTGGAGTATTGTGTACAGTTTTGGTCTCCTTACCTAAGGAAGGATATACTTGCCATAGAGGGAGTGCAACGAAGGTTCACCTGATTGATTCCTGGGATGGGGGGATTGTCCTATGAGGAGAGATTGAGTAGACTAGGCCTATATTGTCTGGAGTTCAGAAGAATGAGAAGTGATCTCATTGAAACATACAAAATTCTTACAGGGCTTGACAGGGTAGATGCAGGGAGGATGTTTCCCCTGGCTGGGGAGTCTAGAACCAGGGGTCACAGTCTCAGAATAAGGGGTCTGCCATTTAGGACTGAGATGAGGAGAACTTTCTTCACTCAGAGGGTGGTGAATCCTTGGAATTCTCTACCCCAGAGGGCTGTGGAGGCTCAGTCTTTGAGTATATTCAAGGCAGAGATCGATAGATTTTTGGATATTATGGGAATCATGGGATATGGGGATAGTGCAAGAAAGTGGAGTTGAGTAGAAGATCAGTCATGATCTTATTGAATGGCGGAGCAGGCTCGAGGGATCAAATGGCCTACTCCTGCTCTTATTTCTTATTTTTGTTAGGTAAGGGTATCAAAGAATATGAAATAAAGTAACAGATCAGCCATTACCTAATTAAATGGCGTAACGGGCTTGAATGGCCTCCTCCTATCAATGAATGAGAAAGCACAGAAGGAGGCCATTTGACTCATCGTGCCTGTCCCGGCTCTTTGGTAGCGCTATCCAGTTAATCCCACTCCCCTCCTCTTTCTCCATAGCCCTGTAAATTATTTCCCTTCAAGTATTTATCCAATTCTTTTCTGAATGTTACTATTGAATCTGCTTCCACCACCCTTTCAGGAAGTGCATTCCAGATCACAACAACTCGCTGTGTAAAAAAATGTTTCCTCACATCACCTCTGGTTCTTTTGCCAATCACCTTAAATCTGTGTCCTCTGGTTACTGACCCTTCTGCCACTGGAAACAGTTTCTCCAAAAAGAGCAGTGGTCCTAATACTTCCCTCCTTTCTGAAAACCAACCGTTCACCATGACTCTCTGCTTTCTGTCCCTCAGACAATTTTGCATCCACGCTACCACTGTGCCTTTAATCCCATGGGCTTTAAATTTGCTAACAAGTCTATTATGTGGTACTTTGTCAAACACCTTTTGAAAGTCCATATACACAGCATCAACTGCACTACCCTCATCAACCCTCTCCGTAGCTTCATCAAAGAACTTGATCAAGTTAATCAAACATGATTTGCCTTTACCAAATCCATGCTGACTTTCATTTATTAGCCCATACTTTTCCAAATGCCAATTAATTTTGTCCTGGATTATTGTCGTTAAAAGTTTCTCCACCATTGACATTAGGCTGACTGGCCTGTAGTTGCCAAATTTATCCCTCTCCCCTTTTATAAACAATGTTCCTAGAATATTCAGACACTGGAGATATTAGTGATAGACGTACCCTGTACCCCAGTATTAGACTTTTTGGAACCCACCTATCACAGAGCATACCAAGGCACTTCAGCACTGCAGAGTACTTACTTTCCCTCTGAACTGTAGCTGTTCATGCTTCCGTCGGTGGATTCCCGGCTAGCTTGTCGAGTCATGCGCCGCATTTCCACTGCCATTCCAGTCTCTGTGCTTCTCTGTATGGCATTTTTGGATTTCTTGCCACCAGCTTCTGTGAACAAATACACATTTTGAAATACCGAAGCAACATTTTAGTATCAGGTTCATCCAATAACAACAGAGAAACAGAATTTTTTTTTGTTCATTCACGGGATGTTGGTGTCACTGGCAAGGCCAACATTTATTGCCCATCGCTAATTGCCCTTGAGAAGGTGGTGGTGAGCTGCCTTCTTGAACCGCTGCAGTCCTTGTGGTGAAGGTACTCCCA
Organism: Squalus acanthias; assembly: GCA_030390025.1. Classification (NCBI taxonomy): domain Eukaryota; kingdom Metazoa; phylum Chordata; class Chondrichthyes; order Squaliformes; family Squalidae; genus Squalus; species Squalus acanthias. The sequence goes on along the minus strand of CM059433.1, from coordinate 38,955,480 downwards.
ACAGTGCTGTTAGGGAGGGCATTCCAGGATTTTGACCCAGCGACGATGAAGGAACAGCGATATACTTCCAAGTCAGGATGGTGTGTGACTTGGAGAACTTGGAGGTGGTGGTGTTCCCATGCATTTGCTGCCCTTGTCCTTCTAGGTAGTAGAGGTTGCGGGTTTTGGAGGTGCTGCCGAAGAAGCCTTGGTGAGTTGCTGCAGTGCATCTTGTAGATGGTACACACTGCAGCCACGGTACGCCGGTGGTGGAGTGAGTGAATGTTTAAGGTGATGGATGGGGTGCCAATGAAGCGGGCTGCTTTGTCCTGGATGGTGTCGAGCTTCTTGAGTGTTGTTGGAGCTGCACTCATCCAGGCAAGTAGAGAGTATTCCATCACACTCCTGACTTGTGCCTTGTAGATGGTGGAAAGGCTTTGGGGAGTCAGGAGGTGAGTCACTCGCTGCAGAATACCCAGCCTCTGACTGGCTCTTGTAGCCACAGTATTTATGTGGCTGGTCCAGTTAAGTTTCTGCTCAATGGTGACCCCCAGGATGCTGATGTTTTGAAAGATGTTTTAGGAAAGTTTTCCCGGTACACACTCGAGAAATTCCTCTCTTTCCCTACCCTTAGCACTATGTTTTTCCCAGTCTCTATTAAGGTAATTTAAGTCTGCTAATATTACTACTCTATTTTTGTTACACGCCTTTGAAATTTGCCAACAAATTTGCTCATCTAGCTCCCTCTCACTGTTCTGCAGCTCTATAAAAAAACTTTCAACAATGCAACAACTCTCCCTCTGTTCCTCAACTCAAGCTAAATAGATTTACTCCTTGAATCATCGGCCTAGAAATTTGTCTCGGGCGGTACCCAAACCGGCCGGTATCAGATCAGCTGCCTGTTATACACAGCGCCTGATGTTCAGTTCTATTGGCTGCAATGGTACTGAATATCAGGCACTGCGTGTAACGGATGGGCGATCCGATACCGCCCGCTTTGCACCGCCGCCCGAGACGAATTTCTAGGCCATCTAGTATATCCTTTCTAGTTAGAACTGTAACATCATGCTTAATCAATACTACCATACCCCCTCCTCATATTCTTTCTCTATCATTCCTGAATACTTGGTAACCAGGCATATTAATAACCCATTCCTGGCCTTGTTTGAGCCATGTCTCTGTTAATGCACCCATGCCATAATCCCATGTAGCAATTTGTGCCTGCAGCTCACCAACATTTAGTTACACTACGGACATTGACGTACATACAATTTAGTAACTCCTGCGTCACTTTTGCTATTTTCCTTGATCTGATCCCTGCAATTTTTGGGATATTTCTAATTTTACTGCTGTTTATATCTCTCTGTCCTCTGATCTCATTTCTGCTTCTTTCTGCTATTTTCTGTTCCCTTCCCCCTGCCTTTAAACCCTCCCCAACAGTACTAGTTAACCTCTCAGCGAGAACATTGGTCCCAGCTTTGTTCAGGTGCAACCCGTCCATCTTGACCAGGTGCCCCTTCCCCCAGAACCGGTCCCAATCTTAAACCCTCCCTCCTGCACCACTTCTCCAGCCACGCATTTACCTGCACCATCTTCCTGTTTCTATACTCACTAGCACGTGGCACTGGGAGCAATCCGGAGACTCTTACCTTTGAGATCCTCTTTTTAATCTTTTTCCTAGCTCCTGAAACTTTGCTTGAAGAACCTCAACATGCTTTCTACCTATGTCATTGGTTCCAACGACTTCGAGCTGTTCCCCTTCCCCTCACAGAATGTCTTGCACTCGCTTGGTGATATCCTTTACCCTGGCACCAGGGAGGCACCATAACATTTGGGAATCACGTTTGCGGTTACAGAAACGCCTGTCTATGCCCCTAACTATCGAATCCCCTATGACTACTGCATTTCTACTCTTTCTTTCTCCCCTGTGTGCAGCCAAATCTCCCGTGGTGCTGGGGCTTTGATTCTTACTGCCTTCTGCCAAGAAGTCGTCACCCTCCCCGGTATTCAAAACTGAAAACCGGTTAGTGAGTGCCACTGGTTTGGGGGATTCCTGCACTACCTGTGTCTTCCTCCTTCCCTGTCTGGTGGTCACCCATTGCTTCGCCTCCTGAACCTTCTGTAGCTGTGGAGTGACCACCTCCTGGAACGTACGCTCGAAGAAACTCTAACTTTCCCGGATGCACTGCAGTGACTCCAGCTGCTCTTCAAGCTTCGAAATGTGGAAGGATATACTGGCTTTTGAGGGGGTGCAGTGGAGATTCACCATAATGATACTGGGATAAAAGAGTTAAATTATGAGAACAGGTTGCATAGACTAGGCTTGTATTCCCTTGAATATAGAAGATTAAGCGGTGATCTAATTGATATGTTTAAGGTGATTAAAGGATTTGATAGGGTAGATAGAGAGAAACTATTTCCTCTGGTGGGAGAGTCCAGAACAAGGGGGCATAACCTTACAATGAGAACTAAGCCATTCAGGGGTGATGTCAGAAAGCAGTTCTTCACACAAAGGGTAGTCAAAATCTGGAATTCTGCCCCCAAAATGCTGTTGATGCTAGGGGTCAATTGTAAATTTCAAAACTAAGATTGATAGATATTTGTTAGCCAAGGTTATTAAGGATTACGTAGGCAGGTAAATGGAGTTAAGATACAGATCAGCTTTGATCTAATGGCAGAACAGGCTTGAGGGGCTGAATGACCTTCTCCTATTCCTATGTTACTATTATTGCTCATTCTGAGTGCACCTGCATGGGTGGATGTATACAATGGCCATCATCACCCCCACCAGAAAATCACAAACGTGGTGGCAGCTGGCTGGGAGCCAGCAGAACGGCTCCCTGGATGATTTCCCTCCACCACCTATTCCAGACCACCTAAAATCAGCCAGAAAGCCCACCAAAAAAATGGTGTTTAAGCATTACCAGGCTGTTTGCCCATGGGAGCATCCTAGCTATGCCAGATCTTGCCCTCAGCCAACGTCCACACATGAGCACCTTGTAACAAGAATAATTGAATCATGAGAAGTGGGAACAATGATTGAATTCCTCCCCACATCCCTGAGGCACCTAGATTACCACACATGGGAGAACTACAACTGGAACCTCCTAGTTTTGTACGGCTTTAGTACCACATTGGGCAGTTAGACGTTGGGCAGTTATTATTTTCATTTTTAATCAGTCTAATGTCACCTGTACTAGCAGAACCATCCAGCCAGGAAACAGCAGTCTATAAACCACTGTAGACTGTTGGAATGCGTACTAACACTGATACTGCAAGTAGCATTCTCTAGACTAATATCAGTTCACTTGACTGTGTCTTTGCTCACCCCTCTGTGTACAAACAGATGATTATGATGACAACATGGCCCCTTTTATTTATCTATAGCCTTATAATTATGCAGCTCCACTGTTTTTCCAAACATACTGGCCCGGATTTTGCAGTCAGCGGCGTATGAACGGCGCTAGCTTACATTTGCCCACAGACTTTCTATGGGCTTTTGCACTGGAAGTTGCGGTAATTTGAAATTCATTTCGGCACAGCACCCTCTACAGGGGGTCTGGGACCTGTGTGAACAGGGCAAGCAACTGTGTAATATCTCCAAATTTGCGGATGACACTAAATTGGGAGGCAGTGTGAACAATGAGGAGGATGCTAGGAGGCTACAGAGTGACTTGGACAGATTGGGTGAATGGGCAAATGTATGGCAGATGAAGTACAATGTGGATAAATGTGAGGTTATCCACTTTGGTGGTAAAAATAGAGAGGCGGACTATTACCTGAATGGTGGCAGATTAGGGAAAGGGGAGGTGCAACGAGACCTGGGCGTCATGGTACATCAGTCACTGAAGGTGGGAATGCAAGTGCAGCAGGCAGTCAAGAAAGCAAACGGAATGATGGCCTTCATAGTAAGGGGATTTGAGTACAGGAGTAGGGAAGTGATGCTGCAGTTGTACAGGGCCTTGGTGAGGCCACACCTGGAGTATTGTGCGCAGTTTTGGTCTCCTAACTTAAGGAAGGACATTCTTGCTATTGAGGGAGTGCAGCGAAGGTTCACTAGATTGATTCCTGGGATGGCCGGACTGACATATCAAGAAAGATTGGGTCAACTGAACTTGTATCCTCTGGAGTTCAGAAGAATGAGGGGGGATCTTATAGAGACATTTAAAATCCTGACTGGTTTAGACAAATTAGATGCGGGCAGAATGTTCCCAATGTTAGGGAAAACTAGAACCAGGGGTCACAGTCTAAGGATTAAGGGGAAGCCATTTAAGACTGAGCTGAGGAGGAACTTCTTCACCCAGAGAGTGGTGAATCTATGGAATTCTCTTCCACAGAAGGTTGTTGAGGCCAGCTCGCTAAATATATTCAAAAGGGAGTTAGATATAACACTCACAACTAGGGGGATCAAGGGGTATGGCGAGAAAGCAGGAATGGGGTACTGAGGTAGCATGTTCAGCCATGAACGCATTGAATGGCGGTGCAGGCTCGAAGGACCGAATGGTCTACTCCTGTACCTATTTTCTATGTTTCTATGTTTCTATCTGCTTAAACAATCAGATTGAAGAATTGTTACTGAGCAGCGCAGAGTCTGAACCAGGAAGTGTAAGTTAGAATAGTTAATTCAATGCCAAATTATGTACAGAAAGCAAGATGGGATTAAGAAAGAGATTGAAACAGAAAGAAAAAGTAAAAAAATTATTTAATTTTTTAAAAATCTCCAACAATAATTAAAATCTGAAGGAATGAGGCTCCACATTTGCAAAAGTTAATTTTCAGTGCCAGTGAGGTTGTTTGGCAGTAATTAAGGCTTATCACGCCGTTTTAAAATACTCCCAACGAAAGGAGCATTAATCTGAAAAATACAATTGGAAACCTCTGTTCCCTCGTCTATGGTTATTTGATGAGACTCAAAATATTCTCCAATTGAAGGCAAAATTTTACCCATTTATGAGAGATGTTTCTTTCAAAAAGTTAGATTGCTGTGGTGCGAAAAGGCAGTTTTGGGGGCTTCCCGATGATTCAGCTAATTAGGGCAGTGAGTAGGTGAGCTGCATGGATTAGGGAGATTCCAGGTTCAATCTCTCATCTGCTGTGTTAGCTGATCTCATCTGGGATAGCAGCAGGGGCATTAGAATTAACTTCAGCTGGGAAGGAAGACAACAAAGCAGCCAGATTCCTGCCAGCCAGTGGCTCATTCTGGAAGTAGATGTCAAACGATAGCAGGAACAAAATTGGATCTGATACCGATGCCATCAAATTGCTTGACGACACTCACAGCCTAGGTATGAAGATTGGCTGCTCGAATATGATGCCCAGCAGCGATGGAATGCCTCTCAGCAAGAAATCAATGTCTTCTGGAGAGGGGGGAGGAAACTGACAGAAAAAGAAGGGAGGAAAATAAAAGTCGAATCAAGTATCCCCTAACATTACTCTCATTACATATATGAAAAGCAGTGCGAAACAATTACTGTTCAAATTTACATGAAACCCTCAACAGTAGTCAAAGATGTTACCACTCCTACAGATGCACATCAGAAAGCAGTAAATTAGACTTAGACCTTGTATAACCATAGATGGCCATTAGCCCAAATTGTCTGTGCCGGCTGTTTGCTAGAGTAATCCAAAACCAATCTCACAGCCTTGATCTCTCCCCGCAGCCCTGTATCTTCCCCTGCTTTAAATACTTTTCCACTTTTCTCTTAAAATATGCAATGGTCTCTGCCACAACCACTCCCTGTGGCAGATCATTCCATCCTCAAACAACCCTCTATACAAACACATTTCTCCGAGCATCTCTCCTCACTCTCTTAGAAACAGTATTAAATTGATGACCCCCCCACGCCCGCCCCCTCGCCAGTGACATGGTCTTTCTCAACTCACCCTATGAAAACTCTTCATAATTTAAAAAGCTCTATTGGCATCATCCCATCAAGCTTTGAGTTCCTTCATTGACATAACAGCTGAGAGGAGGGAAACATTTATCATAATGAAAGGTTTGTAATAAAGAGATTCAATTGTATCTAAATTACATCTGTCCCATGCCAATATTTATACCTCAACCAATATCACTAAAACTAATTATCTGGTTAGATATCTCATTGTTGTTTGTGAGCAAATGTGGTTGTTGCCTCTCCCTATATTATAACAGTAACGATACTTAAAAAGTACTTCATTGGCTGCAAAGTGCTTTGGAATGTCTTGAGGCCGAAATAATTGCAAGTTCTTCTTGCTCCAGTGGAAATACTCCCAGTAACTCTAACTATAGTTTCTCTCCCCTGGCATCACCCTGGTAAATCTGGGCTGTACGCTCTCGAGTTTGAATTTCCTTTCTTTAATGAAACGTCCATAACTACAATGGTACTCTAATGGTGTCCTAAGCGATGTTTAGTATAAATTCATCATTACTTCGTTACTTTCGTACTTTGTGCCCCTGTATATAAAACCACAAAATTCTATTGGCCTTTTTATACCTTTATTTACCTGGACTTGTGCTTTCAGGGAATTATGGCCTAGAAATTCAATGGCACAGCTCCTGCTTTTTCAGGTACTAAATGGGCGCCTAAACTTCCAATATGGTGGGCGTGAAGTATGCACTCATTACAAGCCGGAGGTGCGCTGCCTGCCATATGCCATTTACCTTAGCCACTTTGCATATGCAAATTATGTGCCCCAGCACTCGTCAATGGCATGAGGAGCGGGGAATACGTTTAAGCAGCCTCCTTGTTACATGTTAGTCAATTGAAGTCAATGGGAATCAGGGGGAAAACTCTCCATTGGCTGGAGTCATACTGAGCACAAAGGAAGATGGTTGTGGTTGTTGGAGGCCAATCATCACAGCCCCAGGACATCGCTGCAGGAGTTCCTCAGGGCAGTGTCCTAGGCCCAACCATCTTCAGCTGCTTCATCAATGACCTTCCCTCCATCATAAGGTCAGAAGTGCAAAGTTTGCTGATGATTGCAGTGTTCAATTCCATTCGCAACTTCTCAGATAATGAAGCAGTCTGCGCCTGCATCCAGCAAGACCTGGGCAACATTCAGGCTTGGGCTGATAAGTGGCAAATAACATTCACGTCACACAAGTGGTAGGCAATGACTATCTCCAACAAGCGAGAGTCGAATCTCCACTCCATGACATTCAAGGGCATTACCATCGCCGAATCCTGCACCATCAACATTGGTGGGGGTCACCATTGACCAGAAACTTAACTGGACCAGCCACATAAACACTGTGGCAACAAGAGCAGATCAGAGGCTGGGTATTCTGCAGCAAGTGACTCACCTCCTGACTCCCCAAAGCCTTTCCACCATCTATAAGGTACAAGTAAGGAGTGTGATGGAATACTCTCCACTTGCTTGGATGAGTGCAGCTCCAACAACACTCAAGAAGCTCAACACCATCCAGGACAAAGCAGCCCGCTTTATTGGCACCACATCCATCACCTTAAACATTCACTCACTCCACCACCGGCGTACTGTGGCTGCAGTGTGTACCACCTACAAGATGCACTGCAGCAACTCGCCAAGGCTTCTGCGACAGCACCTCCCAAGTCCTGCGACCTCTACTGCCTAGAAGGACACATGGGAACACCACCACCTCCAAGTTCCCCTCCAAGTCACACACCATCCTGACTTGGAAATATATCGCTGTTCCAACATCGTCGCTGGGTCAAAATCCTGGAACTCCCCACCTAACAGCACTGTGGGAGTACCTTCACCACAAGGACTGCAGTGGTTCAAGAAAGCGGCTCACCACCACCTTCTCAAGGCCAATTAGGAATGGGCAATAAATGCTGGCCTTGCCAGCGACGCCCACGTCCCGTGAATGTACGAACAAAAATAAAATGCTCTCACACATTAACGTTGCAGTTCACAGTTGTAAATAATAAACACTACTGAATGGGGATATATCTTGCTAATATATCACCTGTTTGAGGTCCCCTGTACAAAATTGGGCTTCCACGAAAGGGCAGGAAAATCAGCTCTATATGCGGCCTTACCAGTGCTCTTTCCGGCTCCAGATTAAAACCACGGGGTGGTACCAGCCACTGTTTCCCCCCGCCTCCCGATCACCGTGCGTCCTGATGTCCAGATTGATTCCCCCACCCAGTCGCCCGTTCAACCCTTTTCTGATTCGCCCCTCTCTCCCAATCGCTTCCCCCGCCTACTTTAAGATATAGCTGTGAAATCCAAAGGTCTTCAGCAGCAAACTGCAGGTGTCTGGGAGTGATTGGGGGTGGGGGTGGCAGGATCTGGGCCTGGAGGTCGGAGGTCAGGCATCTCAGGACTGGGAATTGCAGCAATCAGGATGGAGATGGCAAGTACTTCACCTTTTTTTTTACTTATGCGATGTTTAGGTATGGTTTTCCCCGAGGCAGCCAGTGTGGCAGGGCAAACCAATCTTGCAGCAGGAACGTGAAACAGGCGTTAGGGCCCTGATTTGAATATGCAAATATACTAATGTCTGCTTCAGGCATGGGCAAAGGATGCCTCTTGTTTGTCTTTACCCAATATGGCGGGTGGCGCTCTTCTGGTTGGAAGTGTTTGCAAGATTTCCTGTCCGCCATTTTGGTACCTTACGAGACCGTGCAGCGCTAGAAAAACGGGCGCAATGCAGCCCAATTTAACCCACTTTGTATCTTCTCCATCAATCAACTTTCTATCCTTGCTGCTACATTTCCTCCAATACTCTTTCCTGAATTTTTCTAACAGGTGTTGTGAGACATCTTAGCAAATGTCTTCAGATTTTTTTCTCATCCTCTCACCTGAAGACATTGGCCATTTTCTTGGAGATCACAAAGTTTCTTATGTGGGCAAAGTGCTTTCTCCCCTCCCCACTCTGCTGCTGCTATCCCCTTAGTATTCCTTTCTGGATCACACTCCTCCAGCAACAGAGAAAGTAGGGTGGGCAGCCTGTAGACCGAATACTCTTGAATTTCTTTCTCAGACTCTTGCTTCTGTCCACTTGGTGCCTCCTTGAATTACTGCAAGCTGAATGGTAACTTAAAGCAGCAAAGGCACCATAAGAACATAAGAAATAGGAGCAGGAGTAGGCCATTCAGCCCCTCGAGCCTGCTCCGCCATTCAATAAGATCATGGCTGATCTTCTACTCAACTCCACTTTCTTGCACTATCCCCATATCCCTTGATTCCCATAATATCCAAAAATCTATCGATCTCTGCCTTGAATATACTCAATGACTGAGCCTCCACAGCCGTCTGGTGTAGAGAATTCCAAAGATTCACCACCCTCCGAGTGAAGAAATTTCTCCTCATCTCAGTACTAAATGGCCGACCCCTTATTCTGAGTCTGTGACCCCTGATTCTAGACTCCCCAGCCAGGGGAAACATCCTCCCTGCATCTACCCTGTCAAGCCCTGTAAAAATGTTGTATGTTTCAATGAGATCACCTCTCATTCTTCTAAACTCTAGAGAATATAGGCCTAGTCTACGCAATCTCTCCTCATAGGACAATCCCCCCATCCCAAGAACCAGTCTGGTGAACCTTCGTTACACTGCCTCTATGGCAAGTATATCCTTCCTTAGGTAAGGAGACCAAAACTGTACACAATACTCCAGGTGTGATCTCACCAGTCCCCTATATAATTGCAGTAAGACGTCTTTACTCTTATACTCAAATCCTCTAGTAATAAAGGCCAACATACCATTTGCTTTCCTAATTGCTTGCTGTACCTGCATGTTAACTTTCTGTGATTCATGTACAAGGACACCCAGGTCCCTCTGAACACCAACATTTTCCAATCTCTCTCCATTTAAAAGTACCCTGCTTTTCTATTTTTCCTACCAAAGTGGATAACTTCACATTTCTTCACATTATATTCCATTTGCCATGTTCTTGCCCACTCACTTAGTCTGTCTATATCCCCTTGAAGCCTCTTTGCATCCTCCTCACAACTTACATTCCCACCTAGCTTTGTATCATCAGCAAACTTGTATATATTACATATGATCCCCTCATCAAAATCATTGATATAGATTGTGAATAGCTGAGGCCCAAGCACTGATGTTTACAGTACCCCACTAGTTACAGCCTGCCAACCCAAAAATGACCTGTTTATTCCTACTCTCTGTTTTCTGTCTGTTAACCAAACCTCAATCCACAGCTAGTATATTACCCCCAATCCGATGAGCTCTAATTTTGTTTAATAACCTCTTGTGTGGCACCTTATCGAATGCCTTCTGAAAATCCAAATACACCACATCCACTGGTTCCCTCTTATCTATTCTGCTCGTTACAACCTCAAGAAACTCTAACAGATTTGTCAAACACGATTTCCCTTTCATAAATCCGTGTTGACTGCCCAATCCTATTATTATTTTCCAAGTGCCCTGTTACCACCTCCTTAATAATAGATTCTAGCAAATTCCCTACTACTGATGTCAGGCTAACTGGTCTGTAGTTCCCCGTTTTCTCTCTCCCTCCTTTCTTAAATAGTGGGGTTATATTTGCACCAAACCCGAGTCTTTCCATTCTATGGCAACACACACTTTTACTAACTCCCCATTAGCGCTAAACCTGTTGATATAGCTTAAGTGCAGCACTGTGCTGAACAGAAGCTGGACACAGCTTTCTCGAGCAAAACAGAAAGAGTATGAGAAACATGTTAGGCTAGGTAACATGCAAATCAGTTGCTGCATCTACTTTAATGGGCATTAGGTCCTCAGTCTCTTAATTTCTTATTAGTGAGGCAGTGACAAACTGTGGATGGGCTTATCCTGCACATTCCATTTTTTTCAGTTTTGATATTTTCACCATATTTTCCTGAGACTGATTACTGTAAAAATGAAGAACATAACTCCTATTGGCCCCAAGTATATTCAAGTTATTTATCTAAGTGCTCCACAGATAACAGCTGTCAACTACGTGCACCTTTAATACAAGACTCTTCCTCGTATTTTTTTCAAAATGGTTGCTAATGGCCACTGCCAGCTAAAATGTCCAAGTAATAAAATGAACAAAACGGCTTCTTTCAATAGAACAACTGTTGCGGGTCACTCTTACACTTCAAAATAACCTGCTTGCCACTACCTATCACTGCAGATGTTTGAAAAGATCTAGGGGGTAATTTTGGCTTTGAGCAATATTATTAAAGGGCTAATATCGAATTAACCACCCGTTATACATCTCCCCCGATATTCATTTTCACTGACTTCAATTGACATATGTATAACGGGTAGCTGATTCGATATTGGCCCTTTTAAACTATCAGCTAAAGTCAAAATTACCCCCTATAGTGTGAATAAAATGGCTGGCAGGCTTACAGTGGCCACCCATTCAGTATTGGGCCAGATAGTCCAGTTTATCATCATCGTGTTTGAAAATCTGCAAAATAAAATTTTGAACAAGAGAGTCCATTTGTCCCCACTCACTTCTGTGTCTCAAAGAAACATAGAATGATACAGCGCAGCAGGAGGCCATTCGGCCCATCGTGCCTGTGCTGGCTCTTTGGTAGAGCTATCCAATTAGTCCCACTCCCCTGCTCTTTCCCCATAGCCCTTCGAGTATTTACCCTAATTCCCTTTTGCAAGTTATTATTGAATCTGCGTCCTGCACCCTTTCAGGCAGCGCATTCCAGATCACAACAACTCGCTGCGTACATTTTTTTTTCCTCATGTCGCCTCTGGTTCTTTTGTCAATCACGTTAAATCTGTGTTCTCTGGTTAACGACCCTTCTGCCACTGGCACAATAAATCACGATTTATCAGTGATGATACCTGACAGCACTACTAGAATCATGAATTTGATCATTCACGTTCGTTCCCTTACATGCCAGCAGTTAGTAGTGAAGGGCGGGGGAAGTGTTGCGCACAAGTGTCTGACTCTAAAGGTCTTAATGCTGTGATTACAGGAGAAGGTACCTGAGTTAAAGGCAGCGGTCTGCCACAGGTGGAGGTTTAGTCGCAATTCAAAAAGTCTCATACTTTGAGGAGAGGACCATAAGCCAATACAACAACAACATCTACTTGCAGTTATATAGCGCCATTAACGTAGTAAAAGGTCCCAAGGCCCTAATCAGACAAAATTTGACACCGAGCCACATAAGGAGATATTAGGACAGATGACCAAACGCTTGGTCAAAGAGGTAGGTTTTAAGGACTGTCTTAAAGGAGGAGAGGTGGAGAGGTTTAGGGAGGGGAATCCAGAGCTTAGGGCCTAGGCAGCTGAAAGCACGGCCACCAATAGTGAAGTGATTAAAATAGGGGATGTGCTAGAGGCTAGAATTGGAGGAGCGCAGAGATCTCGGAGGGTTGTAGGGCTGGAAGAGATTACAGAGATAGGGAGGGGTGAGGCCAAGGCGGGATTTGAAAACAAGGATGATTATTTTAAAACTGAGGCGTTGCCAGACCAGGAACCAATGTAGGTCAGCGAGTACAGGGGTGATGGGTGAATGGGACTTGGTGCCAGTTAGGACACGGGCAGCCGAGTTCTGGATGAGCTGAAATCTACAGTGGGTGGAGGATGTGAGGACAGACAGAAGAGTATTGATACAGTCAATCAGGAAGTGACAAAGGCGTGGATAAGAGTTTCTGCAGCAGATGAGTTGAGGTTGAGCGGAGGCGGGTGAAAGATGGCACATCTGACAATTCGGCACTCGCTTAGTACTGTACTGAAGTGTCAACCTAGGTTATGTGCTATAATAGGATTAAACTCATAAGCTTAGAAATTCTGGAGTATTGGTGACACTCGTGAAGCCTCTTTATGAGCGACTATCTTATATTTTTGACATATATTAGTGACCTGGACTTGGTATTCAGGGCATAATTTCTAAGTTGCCACAAATCTTTGAAGGTGGCAGGACAAGTTGATAAGGCTGTTAAAAAAGCATACGGGATCCTTGGCTTTATAAACAGAGGCATAGTGTACAAAAGCAACAAAGTTATACTGAATCTTTATAAATCACTGGTTAGGCCTCAGCTGGAGTATTGTGTTCAATTCTGGGCACCACACTTTAGAACGAATGTCAAGGAGCAGAGGAGGTTTACTAGATTGGTACCAGGGATACTGGACTTCAATTATGTGGAGAGACTGGAGAAGCTGGGTTGTTCTCCTTAGAACTCGAGGCAGTGCAAAAAAGGTTCACTCGGTTAATCCTGGGGATGAGGGGGTGGTCATATGAGGAGAGGTTGGGTAGATTGGGACTCTACTCATTGGAGTTCAGAAGAATGAGAGGCGATCTTATTGAAACATATAAGATTGTGAAGGGGTTGGATCGGGTGGATGCGGGGAGGATGTTCCCGATGACGGGTGAGACTAGAACTAGGGGACATAGTCTTAGAATAAGGGGCTGCTCTTTCAAAACTGAGATGAGGAGGAACTACTTCACTCAGAGGGTGGTAGGTCCATGGAATATGCTGCCACAAAAAGCTGTAGAAGCTACATCATTAAATAAATTTAAACAGAAATAGACAGTTTCCTAGAAGTAAAGGGCATTAAGGGTTACGGGGAGCGGGCAGGAATTTGGACATGAGTCTAGGTTCGGATCGGTCATGGCCCTGTGGGTAGTGGAGCGGGCCCAGGGACCGTGTAGCCTGATTCTGCTCCTATTTCGTGTGTGCAATTCTGTTAGATGCAGGAGATGGTTCTGTGATAGATAGTAGATTGGCGGTTAGGATCAGATCAGCCATGATCTTATTGAATGGCGGAGCAGGCTCGAGGGGCCGATTGGCCTACTCCTGCTCCTATTTCTTATGTTCTTATGTTCTTAACAGAGATGGTTAAGAGGAGATGTAATAGAGGTTTGCAAAATCATGAAGGGTTTTGATAGAGTAAATAAGGACAAACTTGTTTCCAGTGGCAGAAGGGTCAGTAATCAAAGGACACATATTTAAGGTAATTGGCAAAAGAATCAAAGGCGAGATGAGGAGAAATGTCTTTACACAGCAATTCGGCCCATCAAGTCTGCACCGGGTCTTTCGAAGAGCAATCCAATTAGTCCCACTCCCCTGTTCTTTCCCCATATCCCTGCAATTTTTTCTCTTTCAAGTATTTATCCAATTCACTTTTGAAGGCTACTATTGAATCTGTATCCACCACCCTATCAGGCAGTGCATTCCAAATCCTAACCACTCGTTGTGTAAGAAAGTTTTTCCTCATGTCGCCTCTGGTTCTTTTGCCAATCATCTTAAATCACTGCCCTCTGGTTATCGACTCTTCAGCCATTGGAAATTGTTTCTTCTTATTTACACTATCTAAGCCCTTCATGATTTTGAACAGCTCTATCAAATCTCCTCTTAGCTTTCTCTGCACTAAGCAGAACAACCCAAGCTTCTCCAGTCTATCCACATAACTGTAATTCCCTCATCCCTGAAACCATTCTAGTAAATCTCTTCTGTATCCTCTCGAAAGTCTTCACATCCTTCCTAAAGTGTGGTGCTCAGAATTGGACACAATACTCCAGCTGGGGCTGAACTAGTGTTTTATAAAGGTTTAGCATAACTTCCTGGCTTTTGTACTCTATGGCCGGGATCTTACCTGAGGAGGCGCGTTGGGGGCGGGACTGCAGTTTCCAGATTCTAGTCCCACCCCCAGCGACGTCTGACGAACAAACGCTTTTTTCCCTTAATTGGCCTTGTTAAGCCCGCCCTGCGGGCTTGCCAGTCAATTAAGGGAAAGCCGGTGTCAGATGACGTCAGTGCATGACGCTTCATCTGCTGGTTTTGTTAAAGTGACAGGCACCATAATTTTTTGACAGATGAATTGTCAGTGTTTGACAGCATTGAGGTGCTGTCAAACACTGACAATCACTGTCCAAAGGTGAGGCCTTGCACCCAGGCTCACCAATGACTCTCTCCTTAGGAGAAAACAGATGGCAGCTGCATGTGAGATTGCAGAAGCCATCTGTCAATTCTCCTGATCAGATGAGGCTTCACAGAAACATCAAATCTTGTCACCTGCAGATACATATAAACAGAATAAAAATATTTCTCACTACATTCTCTCACCTGCCATACTTACCTGTGCACCATTGCACCCATCACATTACCTCTGCAGCTGTCATTTGTACACTTACACTGTAGCAGACCCACAGCTCGCCTCGCTGACCCTGGCGGCGTTTCCACCATCGGGTAGCCCGCATCAGCAGGCTGAAAATGGGGAAAAGCCTCTTAACTGCCTGTTAACAGGCAGTTAATTGGCTCTAATCCCCTTCCCGCCTCCCGGGAAGATGGTTCGGAGGCGGGTTGGGAGCGGGGTTAGGCCCCGCTCCCAATTTTTCCCATTTTCCCAGCAGTCCCGCCTCCAAACCTGCCTCCTCAGGGCTGGTAAAATCCAGCCCTATGCCTCTATTTATAAAGCCCAGAATCCTACATGCTTTATTAACTGCAATGTTAACCTGTCCTGCCACCTTCAAAGATTTGTGCACAAGCACCCCCAGGTCTCTCTGTTCTTGCAACCCCTTTAAAATTGAACCATTTAGCATATATTGTCTCTCCTCATTCTTCCTACCAAAATGTATCACCTCACATTTTTCTGCGTTGAATTTCATCTGCCCGCCCATTCCACCAGTCTGTCTATGTTCTCTTGAAGTCTATTACTATCCTCTTCACTGTTTACTACAATTCCAAGTTTTGTGTCATCTGCAAATTTCGAAATTTGCCCTGTACCCCCAAGTACAAGTCATTAATGTATATCAAAAACAGCAGTGGTCCTAGTACTGAACTTTGGGGAACTCTACTGTACACTTCCCTCCAGTCCAAAAAACAGACTCTCTGTTTTCTATCTGTTAGTCAGTTTTGTATCCATTTAGTGATGAGTGATGAGCCAGAATTAGTAAACAATCTAATGGTAAGGGAACACCTAGGGGTGACCATAACATTGAATTCAATATTAGGTTTGAGAGGGAGAAGGGTGAATCATGAACTCAGGTTTTAAGTTTAGGTAAGGCTGACTTTGGAGGGATGAGGCAGAAATTGACCACAATAGACTGGGCAGAACTATTAATGGATAGAACTACAGGTGAACAGTGGGAGATGGTTAAAGACATATTTGGTACAAGACCTTTGCATACCCTTAAAGGGCAAGAGCTGTACTTGTACAATTTAACAACCTTGGTCAACAGACGAGGTGAGAGATAGTAACAAAAAGGAAGGGCTTCTACAAATGCAAAGAATAGTGGAGATTCCGTGGATTGGGAGAGATATAAAGAGCAGCAAAGGGTTACAAAGAAAGTAGTAAGAGCTACAAAAAGGGAGTATGAGAAAAAGCTTGCAAGGGATATTAAGGAGAACACTAAAGGTTTTTACAAATATATTGAGAGAAAAAGGGTGGCTAAGAGTAATGTGGGCCACTTAAAGACAGGTGCAGCTGATATTGTAATTGGAAATCAGGAGTTGGCAGACTTAGTAAATAGCTACTTTGTATCGGTCCTCACAGTCGAGGATGAGGATAAAGTACCAATGATACAAGGCAAACTAAAACAAAATCAAGGGCAGGAATTTTCTAGATTTAATATAAGTTAAAAAATGGAGAAAATAATGAGATTAAAGATAGACCAATCTCCAGGACTTGATGGTTTCTACCTCAGGGTATTAAAAGAAATAGATGAGGAAATTGTAGATGCTTTAGTCATGATCTTCCAAAACTCTCTTGATTCAAGAACTGTCACCTTGGATTGGAAAATTGCCAATGTTACTGTATTATTTAAGAAGGGTGGGAGAGAGATGCCAGAAAATTATAGACCTATTAGTCTAACATCTGTTGTGGGAAAGTTAGTGGAATCTATCATCAGGCAGAGTGGCTTAGCACTTGGACAAAAATGAATTGATCAAAGAGAGCCAGCATGGATTTGTAATGGGTAAGTCATGTCTAACTAACCAAACTCAATTTTTTGTGGTGGTCACTAATATGGTAGATAAGGGAGTGCCTATCTATGGATATTGGTAAGAAGGTAGGAGACAGAGAGTAAGGATAATGGGTGAGTACACCAATTGGCGAGATGTGACTAGTGGTGTCCCCCAGAAACCAGTCGTGGGGCCTCAGCTTTTCACTATATTTATCAATGACTTGGATAAAGGAATAGTGAACCGTATATGCAAGTTTGCTGACGACACCAAGTTGGGTGGCACAGTAAACAATGTAGATGAGTGCACAAAACTGCAAAATGACATTGATAGATTAAGTGAGTGGGCAAAACTTTGGCAGATGGAGTTCAACGTGGGGAAATGTGAGGTCATCCAGTTTGGACCTAAGAAAGATAGATCAGAGTATTTTCTAACTGGTGAGAAGCTAGGAACTGTGAGGAGCAGAGAGATTTAGTACAGAAATCACTAAAAACTAGTGGGCAAGTTCAGAAAATAATTAAAAAGGCTAATGGAATGTTAGCTTTCATTTCAAGAGATGGAATACAAAAGGCTTATGCTACAGTTATATAAAGCTCTGTTTCGACCCCATCTGGAGTACTGCTGTTCAGTTCTGTGCACTGCAACTCAGGAAGGATATATTGGCCTTGGAGGGGGTGCAGCGCAGATTCACCAGAATGATACTGGGGCTCAGAGGATTCAATTATGAGGTCAGGTTGCATAGACAAAGCTTCTCGAGTAAAGAAGATAAAGGGGTGATGTAATTGAGATGTTTAAGATGAATAAAGGATTTGATTGGGTAGATCGAGAGAAACTATTTCCTCTGGTGGGGGAGTCCGGAACAAGGGGAAATAACCTTAAAATTAGAGCTGGGCTGCTCAGGGGTGGTGTTAGGAAGCACTTCTTCATACCAAGGGTAGTGGAAATGTGGAAGTCTCTTCCTGAAAAATCTGTTGAAATTAGATCAATTGAAAATGTCAAAAGTGAGATCGATAGATTTTTGTTGGGTAAGGGTATTAAAGGATTAGGAACCAAGGTGAGTAAATGGAGCTAAGATACAGATGAGCCATGACCTAACTGAATGGAGGAACAGGCTCGAGGGGCTGAATGTATAACAGGTGGCCGATCCCTCCGCCCGTTCTGCACAGCGCCAAAGTGACATTTTACCGCCACTGATTTCACCACTGACTATGGAGAAGATACTTGTGTGTATGCAGCTCCCCATACTCCCACCCACCCCACCACAAACATGTAGATTAAGCACACGTAGGGTATATGCCATTCAGGCAGACGATGTATGGCTTCAGCTGGAACTGGAAAGTGCCAAGTTGTTTCAGCCCCTTTCTGGAAGCCCACACAAGAGCCCGTTACCAACATACCTCTGCACCAAGAGGGTAAACGTCTGTCAGACAGAAAATGAAAGCAGTCTGCCACTCTTTCCCAGCTTCATAAGAACAGTGACCCAATGCAACAACGCCCTCACAAAAGTTAAGATGTGCCTATATGAGGAGCAGCAATGCAAGTGCCACATGCACAATCCTGCAGTGCACTGCTGGCTCTGCAACGGAAAAGAAGCCATATGCTGCTACTCGGCATGGAGGCACCGCCTGATGTTATGGGATAACGAGTCACTGCCGGCAGCCAAAGCCTGGAAATGACTGTAAGTGACGTTACAATAGGAACATCTAATGTGCTCATATCAAATCCTTCTCTCGGCTCTTGGGTTCGTGTTTCCATTAAATTAGCAGGAAGAGGGATATGATACAAGCATATTCAGTATTCATACAATAACATGCTCCAAGCCACTTCCACGCTTCTGCAAGAGAAATAATGAGAGGCAGAGGAAAGAAAAAGCAACAAAAATAACAGGATAACGAGAGAAAGGGAAAGTATGAGAGAGACAGGAACAAAGAGGCAATGTGAGAGACATAATGAGAATAAGAGAGAAAAGGAAAATTAAAGTGAAAGGCAATGACAGTGGAGAGAGCGGAAGAAAGGAATGAGAGAGAGACATATGAGGGACAGAGAGGAGGGGGAATCAGACAGCAAGAGAGAGGGGGGAAGAAGAGCATGAGAGTACAACACAAATTTCAAGAAAATACTTTTGTACAAAGCATGCAAAATTCACATTGCTGGGCTAGGTTTCAAAATTCATTGCAATTAGTGAGAATATTGTGAATTTAGTATACCATTTTTAAACGGACTCTTTGTTCATTTAATTAATTGGATGGAAAATCAGCCGCTGCGGGCCTGAGAATTCCTGCCTATGCTCCCTGTGAGCACCACTTTGGATCAAGAGAGCCCAATTGCCCTATAATCTTAATCTTCCAGATACACAAGTGTTAAATAAAATGATGAAAATAAGAACTGCCACGTGTACAGCAGTGATTTGTGCTTAATTATATGTTAATTATTTGGCCCCATCATTGCTGCTGAACTGACGGACGGAAATTTAGTAGTAGTATTAGTATATAACAATTATACAACAATAAATATATATTTAATCAAAGTGCTCTGGTGACTGCCTCAAACCCAAGAAGAATCTGGGAGTCAATAAAAGGACAAGGATCCGGAAGTCATTCTCTGGGGTGCAGGATTGTATATTGTTGGGAATTTTACAAGGTTTTTAGTCTTTAATCCCATCTTGCTATAAACATTAAGCAAAGGATACATGTGTGGTAAAATGGATTTCTGCCTGTGTCGAAATTTTTAACTTATATTTTTGTATTGCTAGAATCAGCCAGTAAAGGGTTAAAACAGCGTCGCACTAGCTACTTCTCAAGAGAAACACATCAGTTCAGTTCCAGACAAATAGCTGTGGTGTTTCTTAAAGGCAACTTGATAAACTGAAGTTCCAGCTATCAACTGACCAGAATTCTCACATTCAAGGAAAAACATTTTAGGCCATGATCAGAAATGGCTTTCATTCAATATTAACGGAAGATGTATCATCTGCTGCATTTGTTTCAGGATCTGTGTGTGTTTTTCACAGAACCCCTGGTCCTAGTTCAAAAGGTAAGCTCCAGACTGGGGCAGTGACTTTGACTGACAGCTGTATCTGAGGCTTTTGAAAAGAAGGCAGGGACCCTTGATTGACTTGTGCCTTCTGTGATTGACAGCTCAGTGGGCAGAGACTCAATCTTACTGAATTATACGGACAGCCCACAGTCAATTAATGAGAGAAAGCAGTCTGCACGTCTGCGGCTCACAGCAAGAGCTGCAGAGCTACTCGCAGGAAAAGTTGTATTCCAAATCACAGGGGATGCAAGGCATCTGTGTAATAACCCAAAAACAGGACAACATTAGAAGCCTGTATATTTTCTAGCATGTGGGGTGGGGTGGGGTGCAAGGAAGGGGGAACTGGGATCTGTCGTGCTGTAAAACAGCGCAGTTCATCCTAATATAATACATTCCTATAAACTGAAATCTCAGTTAGCAGACTTGTGTCATTCTCTTGCCATAACTGCTCACACTATAGTGACGCTGCAGGAAGGACAGACCCATTTTCTTCCTGTTTCTTATTTTCTCACCTTCTCTCCTTAAGGTGCTGACTCCAGTTTCGGTACAGGTCCAAGGGTACTGGGCACCCTCCAGTACCTCGCCCAAATGGCCATTCTTCATGTGTGAGCCTAGGCAGTGAGCACAGACAGTCAGTGTTGGCAGGCTATTCAAATGTGGAAGGCATCATGGCCAATTACGATCCTCTCCTCACTTAAGTCCACACATATGTACGTTCCAGCAACAGTCGCTGGATTGTGATGAATAGCAGGACACCTATCTGATCTTTCCCACCCTTAAGCCCAGGGGCATTTAGCATAGACTGGGAACAGAATCTGGAATCTTCCAGGTCTTTTGTCTCAGTACCAGACCTGGAGATGACGGATACT
The DNA here is from genome assembly GCA_030390025.1 of Squalus acanthias. Taxonomy (NCBI): domain Eukaryota; kingdom Metazoa; phylum Chordata; class Chondrichthyes; order Squaliformes; family Squalidae; genus Squalus; species Squalus acanthias. Next base: position 38,934,796 of record CM059433.1, on the reverse strand, counting down.
GGCACCCTCTAATACAGATTTTCCTGCAGATTATCTATTTGTAATCCTGCAGCATAGAATCATAGAAATATACAGCACAGAAGGAGCCCATTCGGCCCATTGTGCCTGTGCCGGCTCTTTGGTCGAGCTATCCAATTAGTACCAATCCTCTGCTCTTTCCCCGTAGCTCTGTAAATGTTTTCCCTTCAAGTATTTATCCAATTCCCTTTTGAAAGTTACTATTGAATCAGCTTCCACCACCATTTCAGGCAGTGCATTCCAGATCACAACAATTCGCTGCGTTAAAAAATCCTGTTTCCTCATGTGGCCTCTGGTTCTTTTGCCTATTACCTTAAATCTGTGACCGACTCATCATAGAATCATAGAATAGTGCAGCACAGAAGGAGGCCATTCAGCCCATTGAGTCTGCGCAGGCTCTTTCGAAGAGCAATCAAGTTAGTTCCACTCCCCCGCTCATATTCCTCATATCTCTGCAATTTTTTTCTCCTTCAGGTATTTATCATCCCTTTTGAAGGCTGCTGTTGAATCTGTATCCACCACCCTATCTGGCAGTGCACCCCAAATGCTAACCCCTGCTAGAAAGCTCATGCATAGATGTTGAGTGACGACGGATCAGGCTTAGCTATGATTTCCTATATAGCTGAATAGCCCACTACCGTCATTACTGAGATGTGGTTGCAGGGTGACTAAGGTTGGGAACTAAATATTCCAGGGTACTTGACTTTTAGAAAAGATAGGCAAGTTGGAAAAGGAGTTGAGGTAGCCCTGATAATAAAGGATGAGATAAAGGGAGTAGTGAGAAAGGATCCTAGTCCAGAAAATCAGGATGTAGAATGAGTGCAGCTAAAAAATAACAAAGGGCAGAAAACACTGGTGGGTGTAGTTTATACATCCTCCAACAGTAATCATAGTGTTGGACAGAGTATAAATCAGGAAATTAGAGGAGCATGTAACAAGTGTAATGCAATAATCGTGGGGGACTTTAATCTTCACATAGACTGGGCAAACCAAACTGGCAAAAATAGCTTGAAGGACGAGTTCATGGAATGCATTTGAGACAGTTTTCTAGACCGATCTGCCAAGGAATCAACTGGGGAACAGGCTATTTTAGATCTAGTATTGTGTAATGAAACAGGGTTAGTTAGTAATCTTATAGTAAAGGATCCTCTGGGGAAGAGTGAACATAATATGATAGAATTTCATATTAAGTTTGAGAGTGATGTGGTTAAGTCCGAAACTAGCGTCTTAAATTTAAACAAAGCCAATTATTGAGGTATAAGGGATGAGTTGGCTGAGAAATTAGATTAAAAGATATGATGTTAGATCAGCAATGGCAAACATTTAAAGAAACAATTCATAATTCTCAACGAGTATATATTCCCTTGAGGAATAGAAATTCCACTGGAAAAATGGTACAACCATTGATATCTAGAGAAGTTAAAGATAGTATTAGATTGAAAGAAAAGGCTTACAATGTTGCCAAAAAGAGTAGTAAGCCTGAGGATTGGGAGGGTTTGAAAATCAGCAAAGGATGACCAATTAATTGATAAAGAGGGAGAAAATAGAATGAGAGTAAACTAGCAAGAAATATAAAAACAGATTGTAAGAGCTTTTACAAGTATGTAAAAAGGAAGAGATTAGCAAAAGTAAATGTAGGTCCCTTGGAGGAAGAGCCTGGAGAAATTATAATGGGGAATAAGGAAATGGCAGATACTTCAAACAAATATTTTGAGTCTGACTTCATAGTAGAAGATACAAAGAACATACTGGATATTGTGGGGAACCAAGGGTCTAATGAGAGCGAGGAACTTAAAGTAATTAATATTAGTAAAAAAAAGCACTGGAGAAATTAATGGGGCTAAAAGCTGACAAATCCCCATGACCTGATAGCCTACATCCTAGGGTTCTAAAAGAAGCGGCTGCAGGGATAGTGGCTGCATTGGTTGTAATCTTTCAGAATTCCCTAGATTCTAGAATGGTCCCTGTGGATTGAAAGGTAGCAAATGTAACCCCGCTGTTCAAGAAAGGAAGGAGAGAGAAAACACAGAGCTATAGACCAGTTAGCCTGACATCAGTCATTGGGAAAATGCTAGAATCTATTATTAAGGATGTGGTAACAGGGCACTTGGAAAATCATAATATGATTAGGCAGAGTCAATATGGTTTTATGAAAGGGAAATCGTGTTTGACAAATCTATCAAGAATTTTTTGAGGGAGTAACTAGCAGGGTAGATAAGGGGAACCAGTGGATATAGTATATATGGATTATCAAAAGGCATTCGATAAGGTGCCACACAAGAGGTTGTTACACAAGATTAGGGCTCATGGGATTGGGGGTAATATATTAGCATGGATTGAGGATTGGTTATGGACAGAAAACAGAGAGTAGGAATAAACGGGTCATTTTCGGGATAGCAGGCTATAACTAGTGGGGTACCGCAAGGATCAGTGCTTGGGCCTCAGTTATTTACAATCTATATCAATGACTTAGATGAGGGGACCGAGTGTAATATATCCAAGTTTGCTGATGATACAAAGCTAGGTGGGAAAGTAAACTGTGAGGAGGACGTAAAGGGGCTGCAAAGGATATAGACCAGTTAAGTGATTGGGCAAGAAGGTAGCAGATGGAGTATAATGTAGGGAAGTGTGAAATTATCCACTTTGGTAGGAAGAATGGAAAAGCAGAGTATTTTTTAAAAGGTGAAAGACCAGTAAATGTTGGGATTCAGAGGCATTTGGGTGTTCTTGTACACGAATCACTGACAGTTAACATGCAACTACAGCAAGCAATTAGGAAGGCAAATGGTATGTTAGCCTTTATTGCAAGGGGGTTGCAGTATAAGAGTAGTAAGGAAGTTTAGCTGCAATTATATAGGGCCCTAGTGAGACCACACCTGGAGTACTGTGTACAGTTTTGGTCTCCTTATCTAAGGAAGGATATACTTGCCTTAGAGGGGGTGCAATGAAGGTTCACTAGCTTGATTCCTGGGATGAGAGGGATTGAGTAGAATGGGCCTATATTCTCTGGAGTTTATAAGAATGAGAGGTGATCTCATTGAAACATAAGATTCTGAGGGGGATTGACAGGGTAGATGCTGAGAGGTTGCTTCCCCTGGCTGGAGAGTCTAGAACTAGGGGTCATAGTCTCAGGATAAGGGGGTCAGCCATTTAGGACTGAGATGAGGAGACATTTCTTCACTCAGAGGGCTGTGAATCTTTGGAATTCTCTACCCCAGCGGGCTGTGGGTGCTCAGTTGTTGAGTATAGTCAAGACTGAGATCGATAGTTTTTTGGACACTAAAGGAATCAAGGGTTATGGGGATAGGGCGGGTAAGTGGAGTTGATGTAGAAGTTCAGCCATGATCTTATTGAATGGCAGAGCAGACTCGAGGGGCCGTATGGCCTACTCCTGCTCCTATTTCTTATGTTCTTAAAACATGGGCTCAGGCATAAAGTGGCCACTTGGATGAGGACAGGGTGAGACTCAGCTGGAATGACCCCAGCACTCAAATAGCCTGCTAGCTGTCTAGGCTCACATATGAAGAACTGCTACTTGGGTGGCAACCATGGAACGCTCCCACAGCATGAGCCAGTGCTACAGGAGAAAAGGAAAGAAACTTTTTTTTTAGAAAATGCATATTTAACTCTAACTACAAATATAAATTATAAATTTATATAAATTGCTGATCACAAATGATCTTTCATTTTTTCTTGGAGCAAGCGCAGTGAGACCTGTACATGTCAGGACTGATGGATATAAATTGTAGGCTTTCTGTTATATTGATGATATCTGGGTGATTGAAGGCTGATATCAGACTTTTGTTCCATTATCAATTTCACAAGACAACATGCATATCTATGACTGGTATTTGATCACTGCCTGGAAAGATTGGTGTGTTATAGCTCCATATTTGTTTGCAATGTGATTTTTCCCTCTCCAATTCTCTTGCCTCCTCTGCTGAAAAGTGGTTGATGGGTCCAGTTCCATAGTTTCCAGCAGTCCTCTGGGGTGCTCATCTAAGTGGCTATTGATCACTTGTGAGACTGTCTGCAAGTTATTCAACTATGCAAGGCATTGCAGTCAAGCATAATCCTGTTCACATATGATATCCACACACATCCACTTTTCAACAGACATCAGTAAGCAGCAGGCAGTACTGCCCTATTTTCCCGTCTACTTCAGAGAAATTGTACTTCTATGTTGGTGCCCTGCCTAAGATCAGCTAACAGCACAGACAGGTTATTGTACATTGGACCTTGCTAATACGTATGGCTCAGTTCTGCTCTAAGTAGAGAACTGAACCATAAGGGGAGCTATAATTTAGCATTTTAAATATGATTTTTGCAATATGTTGCTTACTCACTATTACTCACTTTTTGCAGTTATAACCAGAACGTAATTTCTACATCATCAGAGAATCTCTGATCAAATGTCAACTGGAAACAGTAGACATCCTTAAACCAATGTCTTGAGCTATTTGTTTGAGTTTGACTGTATAACATAAGCGGGGAAAAATTGAGTCCCGCCACCTTTGGGGCGCTAACTTCGCCGGGCGATACTTTTAGCGCCCTGAAAAGATTAAATCCCCCGCAGCTGAAATTCCTCGGTAGCGCCCCAAGAGGGAAGCGGGGCGCTACTGGAAGCGCCCCGCCTCCCTCTTGGGGCGCTGCGAGGGAATATCGCGGTGCTACATGCCCCAGCGCCATGCGCTGCGGCACGTAGCGTCGCGGTACTGCAGGCCTTCCTCCACTTCTTAAAGGGGAGGGGCCTTGCGCAGCGTGACCCGGGGCCCTGCTGGGCCACCAGGATCGGAGTGCCGGCAAAAGAGCCCGGCACTCAAGAGAAGTGCCGGGCTCACGGAGCGCAGCCGACACTCCGCGGAGGGGCTGCTCAGGAGGCCGGGGACGGCAACGGGGGCAGGTGCTGGTAGGTGGCCAGCAAAAATGGCCGCCCGCCACCTCGCCTTTAATTAGCGCCGCCCCGGCCGCAGGTAGGCCCCCCTGACCCTGTTGGACATAGCGACCGGTGGTAAGTCAGGGGGCGCTACCGAAGATCGCGGCCGGGGCACGAGCAGGGCGCTGCGCACGGCGATGACATCATCACCAGCAGTGCTGCGCCACAGGGCGCTAATGGTTACCACCGCCGCTAACCTCCCGCTGAATTTCGCGGGAGGTGTTGGCGGCGCCGCGCCCGGGCGCCAGTTGCTTTGCGCCCCGTTAGCGCCCTCTTAGGGCACTAACGGGAGGCGCAAAGCAACCGAATTTTTCCCCCAAGCAGTTTAAAGCCATTGATTACAAAATTCCTGGTCGGGTACTCTACCTGATTCCAAATTATGGAGATGGGGTCATTTGCATGGCTCGGGTGGTCACCAGCAAATGACCCCATCTCCACAAGCACTTCAGTGGTATTTGCCTTGATCCAGCTTTGTAAAGCAGAGGAGCCCACACCTGCTCCACCTGAGGTCCCTTGAGATCCAATTTAGCTGAAGAAAATGTTATTTTCCTGAAGCCTTTGGCTCCAAAGGGAGAGGCAATGTAATTGATCACAATAGGATTGATTACCTTCAGCTAAGTAAAATTTGGTGCCTTTCAAATGTCCCCAAAGGGACTCATGCAAACTTTCAGTTGGCATGTTTCACTGAGGCCATTTAAAGGCACATAGGGGGAAAAATTCAGTTGGTTGCGCCTCCCGTTAGCGCCTTAAGAGGGCGCTAATGGGGCGCAAAGCAACTAGCGCCCGGGCGCGGCGATGTTTGCGTCGCTCGCGAAATTAACTAGACATTTTGCGGTGGCACTAAACACTACCGCCACGATCTCCTGCGCTGGCAGATCGTGACGTCAGTCGAGTGTGCAACGCCCCGGTAGCGCCCCCGAGCCGATATTGAGTGGCGCCCCCTGCCTTACCGCCTGCTGCTAGCAACGACAGGTTGAGGGGAGCGTTTTGCAGTCAGGAAGGGACTGGGGGAGCGCTATTTAAAGGCGAACGCTTCCTGCCTTTTTTTGTTGGTGACATTTTTGCACCACGCATTCTGAGAGAGAGAGAGAGAGACTTTTGGAGAGATTCAACGCTGTGTGAAGGAGTTTTGGGTACTGAGCAGCACTTTGCAGGTTCATTTTGATTTGCCCTTCCTTGCATCTATTTAGAAGAGATTGTGGGGGCTGCACTCTGAGCTCTTTCCTTGGTTCTCTCCATTGTTCTTTCCAGCAGATTTGATGTACAGGTCTCTCCAGGCCGATATTCAAGGCTGCAATGAGCAGGATGTGGATGGAGAGCAAGATCAACCCTCCCCTTTAAGAACTGGCCGGCACCATTGTGTCTGTGTTCCATTGCTGACTGACATCACATGAGCTTCGCCAGCGCTCTGAGGTAGCGCCTCGCTCCTCGGCCTTTGCGCCTTAAGACAAGTGTGAAGCGCCTAATTTAGCGCTCCAATCAGCTCCAGGGGCGATAAAAGCCAAGTTTGCAGTCGGAGGCGATAATTAGCGCCAGGCGCTAATCTTTGCGCCCGGCTGATAATTGCGCCCCAAATGGGGCGAGACTGAATTTCTCCCCCATAGAGTGGAATCCCCACGGTATCCAAGAAAGTCCGCCTACAAGGTAGAGAGGCAGTCAGAAGATCTACCTATGTCCCCCCCCCCGCTACCAGAAAATGCACTAAAAATACAGGGGGGGGGGAGCCCAACAGAACTGGGTTCTATCCCAAATTCCGACCCCAGGCAGGCTATCCTCTCATGAAGCAGGCCGGAATTTTCGGCCATTATGCCCAAAAAGCCCATCACTTTTTGATTTATTTCAACCCCACCCACACGTCTTCTTAACATATCCTTCAAGTCTTTTTTTCTACAAAATACCTCTAGTTGGCATTTGAATCCATTTTTCCCATTAAAGGGAACCACTGTATTAAGACTGCCCAAACTTACAGCCAACAGAAAAAGGAGAGTAGCTGCTTTTTAAACACAGTTATAGCTGGTCTCAATGGAAGAAACATATAAAAACCATCATGAAAAGTCAGTTTCTTTGTTGTGCACTCAATCCTTTTTTCCAGCTTTGTGGTCCTAGGGACTTTGGAATGTTAATCTTGAAAAAATGCTTGTTAAAGTGCCGGAGGACTGGAGGGTTACTAATGTTATACCACTATTCAAGATAGGGGAGAGGGGTAAACCAGGACACTACAGGCCAGTCAGCCTAACATCAGTGGTGGGGAAGTAACTGGAAACCATTATCAGCGACAAAATACACATTCATTTGGAAAGGCATGGGTTAATCAAGGGGAGCCAGCATGGATTTGTTAAAGGCAAATCGTGTCTGACTAACTTGATTGAATTCTTTGATGAGGTGACAGGAAAGGTTGATCAGGGTAGTGTAGTAGATGTTGTATATGTGGACTTTCGGAAGGCATTTGACAAAGTGTCACACAGGAGGCTTATTAAGAAGATGGAAGCCCATGGAATTAAGGGGAAAGTGGCGATGACAGGAAGCAGGTGGTGGATGGATGTTTTTCAGACTGGGAGGTGGTTTGCAGTGGTGTTCCTCAAGGGTTGGTTTTGTGTCTATTACTCTTTGCAATTTTTATGAACAACCTAGACTCGGGTGTAGGGAGCAGCATTATAAAGTTTGCAGATGATACGAAACTTGGCAAAGTAGTAGATAGTGATGAGGATAGTTGTAGACTTCAGGGTGACATCGACAGGATGGTGAAATAGGCAGAAGCATGGCAGATGGAGTTCAATGAGGAGAAGTGTCATATGGAAGACTAATATGGAAAGACAGTATACAATAAATGGCACGATTTTGAAAAGTGTAGATGAGCAGAGAGACCTTGGTGTCCATGTACACAAATCTTTAAAGGTGGCAGGGCAAGTTGATAAGGTGGTTAAAAAAGCATACAGGTTACTCGAGTTTATAAATAGAGGCATAGAATATAAAAGCAAAGAAATCATTCTAGAACTTTATAAATTACTGGTTTACTCAGCTGAAGTATTGTGGACAATTCTGGGCACCACACGTCAGGAAAGATGTAAAGGCCTTAGAAAGGGTACAGAGGAGGTTCACCAGAACCTTACCAGGAATGAGGGACTTCAGTTATGAGGAGAGGTTGGAAAGTTTAGGACTGTTCTCCTTGAACAGAGGAGGTTAAGAGGTGACCTAATAGAGGTTTTCAAAATGATGAGAGGTTTTGAGAGAGTAGATAGAGAAAAACTATTCCGTCTGGCGAGTGGGTCAATAACCAGAGGTTATAGATTTAAAATCATTGGCAGCAGATCTAGAAGGGAGATGAGGAGAAATCTTCTCACTCAGAGAGTTGTCGGGATCTGAACGCTCTACCCGAAAAGGTGGTGGGAGCTGATTCCATAAATAATTTTAAAAGGGAGTTGGACAAGTACTTGAGGATGAGGAACTTACAGGGTTACGGACAAAAAGCGGGGATGTGGGACTAAACACGACTGCTCTTTCAATGGCCTCCTTCTGTGCTGTACGTTCCTATGATTCTATAATAGCCAGAAAACAGCTGAAATTTGTAAATATTTCTGATCAATGGCAATTTAAGGAGCATCAACAATATGTGTCTGGGTGAATGCAGTTGTAAACAACACTCAAGAAGCTCGACACCATCCAGAACAGAGCAGTTTGCTTGATCAGCACCCTTGCCACTGGATTCAATATCCACCCCTCCACCACTGTGGCTGCAGTATGTATTATCTACAGTATGTACTGCAACAACTAGCTAAGCTTACTTCGACAGTATCTTCCAGCCCCCAACCTCTACCAATGAGAAAGACAAGAGAAGAAAGGTCATGGGAACACCATCACCTAATGCACACTGTCCTGACTTGGTCATAAATCGTCGTTCCTTCATTGTTGCTCTGCCAAAATCCTGGAATTTGCTACCTACCACCAAAGACTCCATTGATTCAAGAAGGTAGCCCACTACCACCTTTTCGGGGCAATAAATGCAGCCTTGCTAGTGTCGCCCACATCCAGAGAACAAATTAAAAAGACTTGTAAGATGTCTGGATGTCAGCCAAAACAGGACTGCATTTCACTCAGTCCATCCTAGCATCATTGGTTCATTATAAATATTGATAGAGAATTCCAGCTGGTTATATTCTCCAGTAAATTTGTATATAAGCAAATGTGGTGTTTAATTGCCTTAACTAGCCATATGATGAAACTCATCTCAAAGAAGACAAACTTCGAAGTGAGGATGGACATCAGAGAAATTGCATTGAGCAGACCACTGCCTCCAGCTTTTTTCATTTGGAAGATGACACATCTTACACACCCACACAAATCAAGCCATCACAGGGATTTTCGGCTGCACACAAATACATCTCTTTGGGCATAAACACTGTAGCATTGTGCCTAAAAATAAACCACTCAGTGGAGTTTACATGTCATTGACCATTCAGCTGGTATAAAAGTGCTGACTCAAAAGAGAACATGGATGCGTTATTCACGCTATTGGCTCTGTCTGTGGAAAGGATTTATACTTTTAACCATTCAACTACTGAAATTATTGACAGTGTCATCAGAGTACAACACTGAGCCAACAAATTGGAGTTATACTGCTGGCTCCTGCCTCACTGTGTACAAAAGAAATTTGACTGTGTGTGCAGAGCTCCCCTCATTGGTATCTAAATGCTGGTTGAATTATAATGTTAGAGGGCAACGGACAGGATTTCTTAGAAACTTTTTGAATCTGACTTCACGCTAGTCGTTGTTATACTGCAGCAGTTGCAAAACCCAAGTGGAATGATATTAGGCCACTGAATTACCTGGGTGAAAATTGAGCAGGCTGAAGAGCATGCCTGTAAAGGAAGCCACCTCATTTTCCAATACTCACAACACTTAGGCGGTCCATTGTGCCTGGGTACAGACCCAGGATGATTGGCCCAATTATTTCCTGGAGGTGGTCGCACGCGTCTTGCTTACCACAAACTGTGTCATACAACTGGCCTATACATTTAATTCATTATGCCAACCACTTCCTTTTTTTAATTGATAATTCACTGCTGAGGCTCTATAATCCAGCAAAGGATAGACCATGTGACAAATTACAGAAGATTGGTGGAGTTTTCTTTGTTCTGAAGCTAGGTGGCTCACTGATCAATTTTTCATTTTAAAGGGAGGTGTAGGAAGTTATCGTTCTATTGACACCAGCTGTCTACCGTTACCTTACCCAATTGGCCATCCTTCGTGTGTGGCCTTGACAGGTTTGGGGTAATTTTCTGGCTTTTCATTGCTGGCATGGAGCCTTGTCAGCCACTAAGTACATGGCAGAACCTCAGCCACACGTTGTGCTTTCCAAACCACTAGGCATACAAAATTTAAACAAGACAACTCACCAAATAAGTAATAAGAAAAAAAACAATGAGTTGCCTCGGATTTTGGGACCAGATTGTCAAATCCTCAGATCATACATGATCCACAGGCACACTCGTGTGCTATGAGGTTGCTGGATTACATTATGGATAAGTTATGGAACAATACTTTATCCTCTTGCACTCCTCTTGCACTCTAGCAGTAATATCATCTGTTCTTTACTGACTTTTGTACACAAAAAGATTGTTTTGTCTCAGGAAAATAAAAGGACAACATTTTCCTGCCTTTGGCCAATCATTCCCCAGACCCCATCTTGCTGTAGGGCCACTGCCAAACCCCACAGACCTGCCCTGGAAATGCCTGAGAGAATAAAGAAGGGAGCGAAAGGGAAGTGGAAATCAAAATTGAAATCTAACTTTTGTGTTAGTAACTGACTGGCCATTTTGCACATTGGTGAGTTGCAAGTTAACTGCATATAATTTGTTAAAAGTATGTAAGATAAAAGTACTCAGTAAAATAACTGTATGATTTAAAAATGTTATTAAAAAATCACTGACTATATTGCAGATCAGAAGAATGAAGAAGGTGCATTGAGCTGGTCCTTTGGGTGTATGTACAGAGCATCACACAGGCCATTTAAAAAATCTCTCTCCTGATTCACCATTTGGCCTGTATGTGAAGGGAATAGCCAGAGGTGACGCAGGCAAATTGCTCACTCTGGCAAAAGTTCAATTATCAAGGGATAAAAGTTCAAAATTAGTAAGTTAGAAGGAAAATCAGGCAGAATGTTTTCATCCAAAGAGCAATAGAGTTGTGAAATAAGTTACTGAGGAAGGCCATTGAAATGGGCAGTATAAATTTGACAATTTTGTAAATTACAAAAAGATAAAATATGAAACTAGATGTTTGTCTGGAATGAGAAAGGATTCAGCAATAAGGTTTAAAGGTGGTAGGTGGCCTTCTCGAATGGCTCAGTGAGTTTCTCTAGCCAGAAGCGGAACCATAAAGATCAGCTAGTTCATTCGTGGTCTGTACTAAACTAGCTGATCTTGCTGAGCCAGGAGTATGGGTGTTACAATTGGCCTCAGCACCCCTAGATCAGGGAGGAAAAATCAGCCAGGGTTCCCATTCTGGAACCCTGATGTCTACATATTGCTGGAAGTGTGCATATGTAGACATCAGGAGAGACCAGGATCAGGCTCAGTGGTGAAGTCCCCAGTCACCGAATTGCCTGTTTAGGCTCACACACGAACAATGGTCACTCAGCTATGGTACCAGATGGTATTGTGGAGTACATTTTCATGGGATGGGGAGGAAAATTGACAGAGATAATAGACATGGTGGGCCTAACTGTTTTTTCCTCTATGTAAAATATCCATTGATTTTCTGCTGAATCAACAGCCTGCCCACTTCCTCTATATTCACCAAAGTCTCAGCAAGTTATAATTATGTTTGAAAGATAACCACAACTGAAACAATTGTCCCTCAGCTTATAGATTCAATGTTCTCTTTTCAAATAGACTATCTCTGCACATCAGCCTAACCAAACTCTGGGACAACTGACTGCAGCAACAAAATGATTCTGCATTAATTAGAAATGTCAAGAACAGATAGTCAGACTACAAGAAGAGGCAACAAATTTTACTGGAAATTCCCTCAAAGTGATCAAATTAATCTTATTGCCCTGTAAACTGCTCTATATGGTGTTCTCACTGAATAGCGGGGAAGAAATCAGACAGAATGACTGCAAATTGCGCACATTACAGCCACTCTGGACAGTAAATAAAAACCATCATTATACCATTCGAGTAGGGCAATGTACTGTATTGTATCTCTAGTTATCTGCAATGCGTTTCACTGCTTAGCCTCATTCAGTATCTGGGGCTCAGCAACTGTTGCAAACATTTATTAAAAATATGCAAAGCACTGACTCAAATTTGTGTAAAATGTTGAAAGCATTGATTTGGGGCTCCATTAATTGCCCTCACATTCTAATCATTTGAAAAATGTAGTGTGTATGAAATTAAAATACCAAGCTTAGTGTGTATTCGTGGCAGGCGCAAATTTAAATTTATTATTAATTGTATTTAATAGGAAGACTTCACATTACATTATATTTGGAGTTTTAACTGCACAGATTTCATTCGTATTGGTTACTTAGGGCTTCCGGAACAGTAAAAGTGGTGTGACTGCAGGCTTAACAATGAATTAAGAACTTTGAGCATCTTAAAGCGCTTCACAACCAATGAATCATCATTGTTATGTAGGCAACTGTAGCCGCCAATTGTGAAAAACAAAGTCATAGCAACACTAAATGGTGATTAACCTTGCTGGTCCAAAATAGTATTTGTGCTGCAAACTGTAGTTGAGGTATGGCCTAGTGGAGAGGGAGGGGGGGGGGGTGATCATAAGGATATCATACTGCTTAACTTTCAAAGGTTGTTTGATTGTAATGGGCTGGTTACCAATGTGGTGTTTGTCCAATTAGGAGAGAACAACAACAACTTGTATTTATATAGCGCATTTAACGTAGTAAAACGTCCCAAGGCACTGCACAGGAATTGCAGTGAAGGAGAAGCAGTGAATTGCAGTGAAAATTGTCCACACAATAGGAAATGTGGGGCAGTTATATGTGGTCGACATCCTTGATGGCTCAGCTGGTTACGTATAGCTGGTTACACACCAGGAAAGCTGTAGATCCGACCCCTGGTCTATTGGGAGTTATCTCATCACACTCAGGTCAACAGTAGGAGTGTTACAGTTGTCCTCAGGCCCTTGGCTAGGGAGTGGGAAAATCAGCTAGGGTTCCCACCCCAATTGTTATCCAGCAACATCTGCTGGCAGTATGCGGGCGTGGCCATCTGGTGAGGATAGGATTTGGCTCAACTGTATTCTTCATACAGGTACAATAGATGGATGTCATGGATAACGGCTACAAGGGCAATGCACTGAGGGTGACTGATGTCCCAGGAAGCAGTCAACATCTTCAGGAGAGGATGAGGGGAGAGGAACCAACTAACAGAAAACAGGGAGGAAAAAATAAATGATCGTTATTTGAACTAAAACAGTAGTGGCTTGTGGAGTTCCAAATGGACCATCTTTGGGCCTCTGTGTTTCACAAAGAAGCAGCAACGGCTTGTGAAATTCTTTCCATTATTTAAAACATTAAAGATAGTTTCCCAATTTTTTTTAAAGGGTTAACATCTCTATTTTTAATTTATTTTAATAACTCCCTAACCAAAATATTGGGAATCAGTTCCTGCAGCTGATTTCTTTAAACAGAATTGTTTTACCAATAGGCAGCAACCATGACTCATCAGCATAAATCTGCCTTCAAATCTCTTCTAAAACAGCTCATTTGCTGTTTAACTAGCACAAATATGGAAGTTGTAATCCAGCTGTGGAATGTACAATACTCAGGGAAAATAGATAATATCCAAATGTATACATAAAGGTGGATTTTACAAGGCACTGCATTTGGGGCAAAGAAATGAGGCTGCGATACCGGCACGTGCAGGCCTCATTTAACTGACTAAAAATATTTGAACCTGGTTGTGATATCCTGAGACACAGCATATATATACACAACAGCACAACATGGCTTCCGAGTAAGAACTGTACTGCATATGGCTTTATTATTATATACATCAGTAGTCCACCAGGTAGCTCTATTACACTTCCCCCTCCTATTGAAGAAGTTAATCATAGCAAATAATCATTGTACATGACTTGCATGGTATACATTTCTCAAATGGAACCCATTTTATGTTTCCAAGTTCTATTATAGAATTCTGTAACACAAACAAAAGATATAAACTTATTTTCCATATTTACAGATTAAACTTAACCACTGGTTTTCTGATTCGAAGAGGATACTTTCTTGAACAGAACTTTCAGATCTTGTTGTAGGACTCTGACTCATTCTAGGCTGAATTTTTCTCCAAGGGCTGACCTTGATCTACATTTGGACTCTCTACACTTTCAGACTGTTTGTCTGCCTGACTTGGGCTCAGACTTAAATTCTGACTTTGTCTTGGACTTGTTTCTGGTACGTCTGATGTAGGATTTGCTACTGGTACTCTACTTGTAACAAGACTATCTGACTCATCAGAATAAATCGAATCATCCCAGCTTTCAACTCATTCCACATCTGTAGGCAAGATATGATCAACATGAACAAACCTAGCCTTTCCATGATCAAATATCTTGACCAAATATGTGCAAGGGCCACATATCTTCATACTCTTCCTGGTAACCACTTTAACTATTTATGGTGATGGTTCTTCACTCTAACCTTCTGGTTCAACTTCACACTTCTCTCTCTAACTCTACCTTTATCATGACTCTCTTTCTGCCTTGATGGTTTCTCTTCTATGGACTGTGCCAAGTTTGGCTTTAACAACGAGAACCTGGTTCGTGGCTGTCGTTTGAGAAACCACTCTGCTGGTTTTCTTCCAGTAGTGGTATGAAGAGTATTCCGATAGGTAATCAGAAAATTTGCCAGTTTGTGGTCCAACGACAACTGACGTTTCTTTGGATTTGGATCCAACATTTGCTTGATGAGGGCACGTTTGACAATTTGTACTGTGCGCTCCGCTGCATCATTTGAAGCAGGGTGGTACGGTGGAACTTTGGTATGTTTCACACCGTTTCTGCTCATGAACTGTGTGAACACTTCTGAACAAAATTGCAGCCCATTATCAGACACAATTTCTTCTGGGAGGCCGTATGAAGAAAACAATATTCGCAAATTGTCTAGTGTTTTGCTTGTTGTTATTATCCACATCGGAAACACCTCTACCCTCTTCAAGTGACTATCTATCACTATGAACAATTGCTGTCCTTCTAGCTCAGCAAAATCTACAAGTAACATTTGCCACACTCTGGGAGGCCATTTCCATGGCTGTAATGGTACTGATGGTGGTTTCTTGCTCACTGATTGACATGTTGTACACTGACTGACTATGTACTCTATCTCTTTATCTAAACCTGGCCACCATAGGTAACTGAGTGCAAAGCTCTTGGTCAAGCACATTCCCAGGTGCTGGTAATGAAGATCTCCTAACAATTTAGACCTGAACTTATTTGGGACAACCACTCTTGCTCCCCACATGACACAATCTTTATCCACTAACAATTCATTCCTACGAACGAAGTATGGATGGATATCTTCCTCTGATACCTGGTTTGGCCATCCATTTGCTATGTAATCACTTTGACATAATTGGGTCACGTTTGGTTGCCCTACCAATCTCTTCAGCTGTGACTGGCAGCTCATCAATGTATGAGAAATAGAACACTTCTTCCTTATTGGGTGTAACTTGTGATGGGAATAGCAACCTGGACATAGCATCAGCATTACTGTGATCAGCTGATTGTCTGTACTCAATGTCATACGTATACGCTGACAAAATCAAAGCCCATCTCTGCATTCGGGCCGCAGCTAAGGTTGGAGCTGGGGACTTTGGATGGAGGATTGCTGTCAGGGGCTTATAGCCAGTAACTATGGTAAACTTACGACCAAACAAGTATTTGTGAAACTTCTTGACCCCAAAAATCAATGACAAAGCTTCCCTTTCGATCTGCGCATAATTCCACTCACTGGCTCTGAGAGTGCGTGAAGCAAAAGCAATTGGTCTCTCCTCCCCACTATCTAGTACATGAGAGATCACTGCCCCAACTCCGTATGGAAAGGCGTCACACGCTAGCTTGATCTCCTTCGATACATCATAGTGAACTAACATGGTATTCTCTACTAACTTGTTTTTACACTCTTTGAATGCTGTGTCACATTCTTTTGACCACTTCCCAGGGACCTGTTTTCTCAACAGCTCATTCAGTGGATGTAACAATGTAGCCAAGTTTGGGAGGAACTTTCCGTAATAATTCAAAAGACCCAAAAATGATCGCGAAGTTCAGAGACAGAGACATTCTTGGGAGTGGGTGCGTCCAGCTTTCCCTTGGTTGGATATAAACCATCTTTGTCTACTCTGTGCCCTAAGTACTCCACTGAGCTTTGAAATAACTCACACTTGTGAGCTGTCACTCGTACTCCGTGCTTCTCTAACCGTTTGAGCACTTCATTCAACACCTCATCATGGATTTGCCTGTTTGGTGCTGAACACAAAAGATTATTGCTTAAGGTAAAAAATCACGGGATTGGGGGTAATATTCTGGCATGGATAGAGGATTGGCTATCTAACAGAAAGCAAAGAGTTGGGATAAATGGTTCATTCTCAGACTGGCAATCAGTAACTAGTGGTGTTCCACAGGGGTCAGTGCTGGGTCCCCAACTCTTCACAATCTATATTAACGATTTGGAGGAAGGGACCAAGTGTAACATATCAAAATTTGCAGATGATACAAAGATGGGAGGGAAAGTAGTGAGTGAGGAGGACATAAAAAACCTGCAATGGGACATAGACAGGCTAAGTAAGTGGGCAGAGATTTGGCAGATGGAATACAACACTGGAAAGTGTGAGGTGATGCACTTTGGCAGGAAAAATCCTAGAGCAATTTATTATCTTAATGGCAAGAAACTGGAGAGTACTGAAGTGCAAAGGGATCTGGGGGTCCTGGTGCACGAAACTCAAAAGGTTAGTATGCAGGTGCAGCAAGTGATTAAGAAGGCAAATGGAATGTTGGCTTTCATTGCTAGGGGGATAGAATATAAAAATAGGGAGGTATTGCTTCAGTTGTACAAGGTATTGGTGAGACCGCACCTGGAATACTGCATACAGTTTTGGTGTCCTTACTTAAGGAAAGACATCCTTGCTCTCGAGGCAGTGCAAAAAAGGTTCACTCGGTTAATCCCGGGGATGAGGGGGTGGTCATATGAGGAGAGGTTGGGTAGATTGGGACTCTACTCATTGGAGTTCAGAAGAATGAGAGGCGATCTTATTGAAACATATAAGATTGTGAAGGGGTTGGATCGGGTGGATGCGGGGAGGATGTTCCCGATGACGGGTGAGACGAGAACTAGGGGACATAGTCTTAGAATAAGGGGCTGCTCTTTCAAAACTGAGATGAGGAGGAACTACTTCACTCAGAGGGTGGTAGGTCCATGGAATATGCTGCCACAAAAAGCTGTAGAAGCTACAACATTAATTAAATTTAAAACAGAAATAGACAGTTTCCTAGAAGTAAAGGGCATTAAGGGTTACGGGGAGCGGGCAGGAATTTGGACATGAGTCTAGGTTCGGATCGGTCATGGCCCTGTGGGTAGTGGAGCGGGCCCAGGGACTGTGTAGCCTGATTCTGCTCCTATTTCGTGTGTGCAATTCTGTTAGATGCAGGAGATGGTTCTGTGATAGATAGTAGATTGGCGGTTAGGATCAGATCAGCCATGATCTTATTGAATGGCGGAGCAGGCTCGAGGGGCCGATTGGCCTACTCCTGCTCCTATTTCTTATGTTCTTATTATGAATTGAGTATGTCATCCAAATAACACACTACCCCTTCAATCCCTTGCAAAGTTTGGTACATTATCCCCTGGAATATGTCGGGGGCAGAAGACACTCCAAATGGTAGCCTATTGAACTAATATAGGCCTCGGTGAGTATTTATAGTCAAGCATGACTTGGACTCTTCATCTAACTCAAGTTGTAGGTAGGCATTTGTTAGATCTAACTTCGAAAAGATCTGGCCACTTGTCAGCGTTGTGAACAAATCTTCCACATTTGGCAACGTATTGGGTAGATTATACTCTGGAACCTGGTTTACGGTTACCTTATAATCACCACACAATCTTACCTTACCATCTGACTTAGGTACAACAACAATGGGTGTAGCCCAATTACTCAGATCTACCCTAGAGATAATGTTCTCAGTTTCTAGTCTTTTGAGCTCCTGCTCAACTTTCTCCTTGAGTGCATATGGTACGGGACGTGGCTTGCAGTAAACTGGTCTTGTGTCCTTCTGCACTCTGACACTCGCCTTGAAGTCTTGGATCGGACTGCCCGTTTCACTGAACACCTTCGGATACTGCTTGATGACATCATCTTTCAATGCAAATTTCGCTTCCACACGGAAAATCGCATTCCAATCCAGCTTCAGTGGTCCCAACCAATTTCTACCTATCAAGGCAGGCTTGTCTCCTGCCACTACTATGAGAGGCAAGCTCTGACACTGATCCTCGTATTTCACTGGTATGATGACACTTCCTACTACAGGGATTTGCTCTCCTGAGTAGCCTCGCAGCTCTACCTTCGATTTCTCTAGTCGATAATCACGCAACTTGTCGCGATATAGTGATGCCGGTACTACGCTCACTGATGCACCAGTGACGATTTCCATGGGTATCCTGGTTCCTGCGACATCTACTTGGATGACGATATCTTGCGAATTGCTGTTAGATACCTTCATGCTCCTGATGACGTGAATCTCCATAAACTCCTCATCCTGCTGCTTCTCTTCAACAGTATGTAGTGTCTGGTGATTTCTACTTTGCCAGTTGGCATGCCTTCGCAAGATGCCCAGTTTTCATGCAGTAGAAACACTCTGCCTTCACATATGGACAACTTTGAGCGATGTGTTGTCCCAGGCACCGATAGGACGACTTCAATGCACTGTTACCTTGGCCAGTTGCTGAGGCCTTGGGGCCCAACTGCCTTTTACTTTTAGCCTGCAGCCGATTCACCTCAGTTGTCTGACAACTGGAAATGGCACGGAACTCGCGGGGGGGGAGGGGGGGTTATCGGTCGGCCATATCCATCGGCATAGCTGTCTGACAAGCTAAGTCAAAAGTCAAGTTGGGGTTGTCAACAATTTACTTCTGATACATTCATTTTTCAACTCACAAAGTGGTCACGCAAAGCTCGGTCCTGAAAGTTTCCGAAATGACAGTGAATGGGTAGCTTTTTTAAAGCTACAATGTACTCACAGATACCCTTGTCATTTAATTGATCACGTGTTCCAAAACGATAACTTTCAGCAATTTCCAGGGGCTCAGGACTGTAGTGCTGTTCTAACTTGGTTAGGATCTCCTTCAGTGGCGTCTCTTTCGGCTTGGCGGGAACAAGCACATTTTTCAGAGTTTCATACACCTCGGGGCCTGCTTCAGTCAAAAAAATAGCCCGTTTCATTTCTAAAACCGCCTGGTTACGGTTTACATCATCGGGGACTTCGACGATACTGTTCGCGGTGAAAGACATTTCCAGCTGCTCCACATATGCTCCAAAAGTCTCTTGGTCACGATGGAACACACCCAAGTGCCCTATTATTCCCACAGGCGTGGCCATCTGGATTCTGGCAACGTCGACACGTGTGCTCACAATCTACCTCAGATTTTTAAGTTTTTCTGTAAAATGAAGAACCTCTAACAGTCCCTCTGTCGGTTGGCAGGATTATCCTCCAACAAAAATTTCAGCTAGGGAATCCGCAATCGCATCCTCATCGCCAATTCTGTGATATCTTGAGACACAGCATATATATATACAACAGCACAACATGGCTTCCGAGTAAGACCTGTACTGCATATGGCTTTATTATTATATACATCAGTAGTCCACCAGGTGACTCTATTACACTGGTCCTATGCCGAAGCTTTGATTTCAGATAAAGACCCACCCACAACATACACCTTATCTATTAAAAATAGGGCAATCTGCGGATTAAGCCTCAAAACTCCTCTGAATGGCTCTTGAGAGCAGATCTAGGGGGGGGGTGGCTGAGCTTCAGACCTTGTGGATGGCTGTCCATGCCATTTTACACAACTGTGGTGCCCACCTCAGCAAGGGGGTGTGGGGGGCATATTGCAGGTGTACCAAACTTTTCACAATGTAAGTGGACTGGTTGTGTCAGCTAAAGATCTAAACATTTTCCCAAAAGTTCCAATTTTAAATTTGTGGTAATTGTGCTAATGACTTAGCATTGGTGCAATGAAGGTGGAATTAGCAATAATTCTGATTGATGACGTTAACCCACGACTTCCACCTCTTTCAGCAAGAGGCATCCATCTCAGTTCCACTGGAAATTTCAACACAGAAAAACCCAAGCCAAATTCTGACCCCAGCTGCTCAGACTAAGCCAATTTAGTGCCCCTAAAAGGCAGGAATTTTTGGACATTTGATTTTATGAATGATTAATTATATTTTGTTGCATTTTTTCATGCATTAATTGTTTTTTCTGGGTAGTCTGCAATGTTTGCATTTTTTTCCTCCTTTCCTTCATTATTCTTGGTTGCTACTGCCATTTCAATAGCACCTAAAGTTGGTGAGAATGAAAATTCCTTTCGAAGTTCTGAACGTGCTGCATGTTTTAGATGAAGAGGAAATTTTTTTAATCCGTTTATGGGATGTGGGCGTCGCTGGCAAGGCCAGCATTTATTGCCCATCCCTAATTGGCCTTGAGAAGGTGGTGGTGAGCCGCCTTCTTGAACCGCTGCAGTCCGTGTGGTGAAGGTACTCCCACAGTGCTGTTAGGGAGGGAGTTCCAGGATTTTGACCCAGCAACGATGAAGGATCGGCGATATATTTCCAAGTCAGGATGGTGTGTGACTTGGAGGGGAACTTGGAGATGGTGGTGTACCCATGCGCCTGCTGCCCTTGTTCTTCAAGGTGGTAGAGGTCGCGGGTTTAGGAGGTGCCGTCAAAGAAGCTTTGGTGAGATTCTGCAGTGCATCTTCTAGATGGTAGACACTGCAGCCACGGTACGCCGGTGGTGGAGGGAGTGAATGTTTAAGGTGGTGGATGAGGAGCCAATCAAGCAGGCTGCTTTGTCCTGAATGGTGTCGAGCTTAATGAGTGCTGTTGGAGCTGCACTCATCCAGGCAAGTGGAGAGTATTCCATCACACTCCTGACTTGTGCGTTATAGATGGTGGAAAGGCTTTGGGGAGTCAGGAGGTGAGACACTCGCCGTAGAATACCCAGCCTCTGACCTGCTCTTGTTGCCACAGTATTTATGTGGCTGGTTCAGTTAAGTTTCTGGTCAATGGTGAACCCCAGGATGTTGATGGTGGGGGATTTGGCGATGGTAATGCCATTGAATGTCACGGGGCAATGGTTAGACTATCGCTTGTTGGAGACAGTCATTGCCTGGCACTTGTGTGGTGCAAATGTTACTTGCCACTTATCAGCCTAAGCCTGAATGTCGTCCAGGTCTTGCTGCATGCAGGCATGGACTGCTTCCTTATCTGGGGAGTTGCGAATGGAACTGAACACGGTGCAATCATCAGCGAACATCCCCACTTTTGACCTTATGATGGAGAGAAGGTCATTGATGAGGAACTCCTGCAGCAATGACCTGGGGCTGAGATGCTTGGCCTCCAACAACCACAACCATCTTCCTTTGTACTAGGTATGACTCCAGCCAGTGGAAAGTTTTCCCCTTGATTCGCATTGACTTCAATTTTACTAGGGCTCCTTGATGCCACCTTCGGTCAAATGATGCCTTGATGTCAAGGGCAGTCATTCTCACCTCACCTCTTGAATTCAGCTCTTTTGTCCATGTTTGGACCATGGCTGTAATGAGGTCTGGAGCCGAGTGAGCCTGGCGGAACACAAACTACGCATCCGTCAGCAGGATATTGGTGAGTAAGTGCCACTCCTGGCATGCTCTTCTGCACTCTTCATTGCACTAGGGTTAGTCCCCTGGCTTGATGGTAATGGTAGAGTGAGAGATATACCGGTCCATGAGGTTACAGATTGTGGTGGAATACAATTCTGCTGCTGCTGATGGCCCACAGCACCTCGTGGATGCCCAGTTTTGAGCTACTAGACCTGTTCTGAACCTATACCATTTAGCACGGTGATAGTGCCACACAACATGATGGGGGGTGTCCTCAGTGTGAAGACGGGACTTCGTCTCCACAAGGACAGTGTGGTGGTCACTGCTACCAATGCTGTCATGAACAGATGCCTCTGCAACAGGTAGATTGGTGAGGACGAGGTCAAGTAGGTTTTTCCCTTGTGTTGGCTCTCTCACCACCTGCCGCAGGCCCAATCTGGCAGTTATGTCCTTCAGGACTCGGCCAGCTCGGTCAGTAGTGGTGCTACCGAGCCATTCTTGGTGATGGACATTGAAGTCCGACACCCAGAGTACATTCTGTGCCCTTGCTACTCAGTGTTTCTTCCAAGTGGTGTTCAACATGGAGGAGTACTGATTCATCAGCTGAGGGAGGGTGGTAGGTGGTAATCAGCAGGAGGTTTCCTTGCCCTAGCTTGGACCCCCTGAAGCCGTGAGACTTCATGGGTCCAGAGTCAATGTTGAGTACTCCCAGGGCCATCCCTCTCGACTGTATACCACTGTGCTGCCACCTCTGGTGGGTCTGTCCTGCCAGTGGGACAGGATATACCCAGGGATAGTGATGGAGGAGTCTGGGACATTGGCTAAAAGGTATGATTCTGTAAGTATGACTATGTCAGGCTGTTGCTTGACTAGTCTGTGGTACAGCTCTCCCAATTTTGGCACAAGTCCCCAGATGTTAGTGAGGAGGACTTTGCAGGGTCGACTGGGCTGGGTGTGCCGTCATCGTGTCTGAAGCCAGTGCCGAGGTCGATGCCGGGTGGTCTGTCCAGTTTTATTCTTATTATTGTTTCTCGTAGTGGTTTGTTACAACTGAGTGCCATTTCAGAGGGCAGTTAAGAGTCACCCACATTGCTGTGGATCTGGAGTCACATATAGGCCAGACTGGGTAAGGACGGCAGATTTCCTTCCCTAAAAGACGTTAGTGAACCAGATGGGTTTTTACGACAATCCGATAGTTTCATGTTCACCATTACTGATAGTAGCTTTTTATCCTAGATTAATTTAATAAACTGAATTTAAATTCCCCAGCTGCCATGGTGGGATCTGAACTCACGTCTCTGGATCATTAGTTCAGGCCTCAGGATTACTAGTCCAGTAACATAACTACTATGCTACCATTGCCTCAAATTATGTAAGGTGCAATGACACCCGAGGTGTTTTGTCCACACTTATTACTAGGGTTGCGAAGGGGTGGAAAGTTTCCGGGAAATTTCCGACGGGAAGATTAGCTTGGGAATTTTGCCCAAAAAAGCACATGCTAGCATAATATTGTTTTTTTTGTATTTCTTTCTTTTTTTTTCCCACAGGTCCTCTCTTAAAATTACTAACAGAGAAGGAATCTTAATTATTAAGGAATTTCTTAATCAATATATGTTTATCTTCTTACTTGGCTTGTTTTAATAATTACAAGTTTTGTGTGTGACTGTGAACAAATGTGTCCTGATTGGTTGGATGAGCGATTAGCTCCCTCTATTGGTGATGTAGCGTCGTGCGTGCACAGGTCATGCTTCCATCACATGGAGAATCAGGAAAAATTTACTCACCCTGTTGCAATCGTGCTGATCGACCACAGTTCGACACAGAAACGAATGCCCTTTATTTCTCTGCATAGAACAATGTCACGTTTACCGTCGGATGTGTGGAAGCATTTTACCCCAGGCATTAAAGATGGAAAGACTTTGTACATGTGCAAACACTGTACAAAGCCATATGTAAAGAATGCCACAAAGATGCAGCAGCATTTATCCAAATGCAACAACTTCACTCAAAGCTCACAGCAGTCAGCCCAGAGTTCCTCTGCTTCCATTCAAGAAGATGATGGTTCACATTCAGCTTCAGGCTCCTTATCATCAGCAACTCCTGGCCCACTTGGAAGGTTCTTTGATACAATGGATAACCATAGGCAGAAGAATGCAGATGAGTGCCTTGCTCGAGCTGTATATGCGACAGGCTCACCCCTCATACTCACAGCCAATGTGTACTGGAAGAGATTTTTCAATGTTATTCACCCTGCATACTGTCCTCCCACCAGACATGCTTTGTCTAGTTATTTGCTGGATGCTGAGTATAACAGAGTCCAAGGAAAGCTCAAAGAAACGATAGAGATGGCAGACTGTGTTGCAGTTATCTCAGAATGGTCAAATGTACGAGGGGAGGGCATCATAAACTACATTATCTCCACTCCTCTCCCTTCCAGTGTTCTTCAAGAGCACAGACACAAAGGACAACAGACACACAGGCACATACATTGCTGATGAGCTGAAAGCGGTCATCAACGATCTTGGATCACAAAAGGTCTTTGCAGTAGTTACTGACAATGCTGCGAATATGAAGGCTGCTTGGGCTCAAGTGGAGGAGGCCTTCCCTCATTTTACGTCTATTGGGTGCGCAGCTCATGGGCTCAACCTGCTCCTCAAGGACATCATGGGTTTGAGAACCATGGAAACACTGTACAAGAGAGCCAAGCAAGTTGTTAAGTATGTCAGGGGAAAACAGGTAGTTGCAGCAAACGACAAAGAACAAGAACACCACACTGAAGCTGCCCAGCAACACTAGATGGGGTGGCGTTGTCATAATGTACAACAGCCTTCTGGAGGGTAAGGAGTCGCTGCAAGAAATGGCAATATCCCAGTCTGGGGATATGGAAACCACCATCAAGAAAATACTGCTGGATGATGTGTTTTGGGAGAGAGTGGTTAGCAACCTTAAACTACTTTCACCAGTAGCATCTGCAATTGCTCAGATTGAAGGAGATGATGCTGTCTTGTCAGATGTTCTCAGGCTTTTTGCTGATTTAAAAGAACAAATCAGCATTGCCCTACCCACATCCCTGCTGCTCAAAGCAGAGGAGAAGGCAATTGTTCAATTCATACAGACACGTCAAGAATTTTGTGTCAAGCCGATTCATGCTGCAGCATACATGCTGGACCCAAAGCATGTTGGGAGACCAATACTTTCTGGAGAACAGATCAACAGCGTTTAAGAACATAAGAACATAAGAAATAGGAGCAGGAGTAGGCCAATCGGCCCCTCGAGCCTGCTCCGCCATTCAATAAGATCATGGCTGATCTGATCCTAACCGCCAATCTACTATCTATCACAGAACCATCTCCTGCATCTAACAGAATTGCACACACGAAATAGGAGCAGAATCAGGCTACACAGTCCCTGGGCCCGCTCCACTACCCACAGGGCCATGACCGATCCGAACCTAGACTCATGTCCAAATTCCTGCCCGCTCCCCGTAACCCTTAATGCCCTTTACTTCTAGGAAACTGTCTATTTCTGTTTTAAATTTAATTAATGTTGTAGCTTCTACAGCTTTTTGTGGCAGCATATTCCATGGACCTACCACCCTCTGAGTGAAGTAGTTCCTCCTCATCTCAGTTTTGAAAGAGCAGCCCCTTATTCTAAGACTATGTCCCCTAGTTCTCGTCTCACCCGTCATCGGGAACATCCTCCCCGCATCCACCCGATCCAACCCCTTCACAATCTTATATGTTTCAATAAGATCGCCTCTCATTCTTCTGAACTCCAATGAGTAGAGTCCCAATCTACCCAACCTCTCCTCATATGACCACCCCCTCATCCCCGGGATTAACCGAATGAACCTTTTTTGCACTGCCTCGAGAGCAAGGATGTCTTTCCTTAAGTAAGGACACCAAAACTGTATGCAGTATTCCAGGTGCGGTCTCACCAATACCTTGTACAACTGAAGCAATACCTCCCTATTTTTATATTCTATCCCCCTAGCAATGAAAGCCAACATTCCATTTGCCTTCTTAATCACTTGCTGCACCTGCATACTAACCTTTTGAGTTTCGTGCACCAGGACCCCCAGATCCCTTTGCACTTCAGTACTCTCCAGTTTCTTGCCATTAAGATAATAAATTGCTCTAGGATTTTTCCTGCCAAAGTGCATCACCTCACACTTTCCAGTGTTGTATTCCATCTGCCAAATCTCTGCCCACTTACTTAGCCTGTCTATGTCCCCTTGCAGGTTTTTTATGTCCTCCTCATTCACTACTTTCCCTCCCATCTTTGTATCATCTGCAAATTTTGATATGTTACACTTGGTCCCTTCCTCCAAATCGTTAATATAGATTGTGAAGAGTTGGGGACCCAGCACTGACCCCTGTGGAACACCACTAGTTACTGATTGCCAGTCTGAGAATGAACCATTTATCCCAACTCTTTGCTTTCTGTTAGATAGCCAATCCTCTATCCATGCCAGAATATTACCCCCAATTCCGTGATTTTTTACCTTAAGCAATAATCTTTTGTGTGGCACCTTGTCAAATGCCTTTTGGAAGTCTAAATACACTACGTCCACTGGTTTCCCTTTATCCACTCTATATGTTACTTCCTCAAAGAACTCCAGTTTATAGTGTGATTTCTACCCTCTCATGCCACCTCAATCTGGACGTGGGCAAAGTTCTGCGAAGTCTGGCAAAGTTCTCTACCAAGCAAGGTCTTTGGAATGGGGACGGGATATGGGAATCATGCCAGCATATCAGTGCACATACCTGGTGGAAGGGACTTTGTGCATCTGAGGCCCTGTCACCCATTGCATCGGTGATACTCCAAATCCCACCTTCATCAGCGGCCTCTGAACGAAACTGGTCACTTTTTGGGAATACACATACAAAGGTGCGCAACAGGCTGACTAACAAGACAGTGGAGAAACTGGTGGCTATCCGGGCGAACCTACAACTTATTGAGCCAGATATAGAAGTGTCCACCACACAGCTAGACAGTGACACAGAGGAGGAAATGGACACGTCAGAGCCAGAGTCAGAGAATCAGGAGGAGCAATGATGAGTAGAAGACTCATGAGTAGAAGACTCAAAGGGATAAAATAAGGACAAATTACAGGCTAAATAAGCTGATGCTCTTTTTATTTTATTTTAGATGGGTCTTTTTTGTGGGGGTTCAATAAAGTTCAAAATTATAAACTAAATAAAGTTTTGAAAGCCTGTTTTTATTTGTATGGAACAGTATGTCTATTTTGATGACAAAGATAATATAAGGATCAGAGACAAAAACCATCAGTGTGCAAAAAATTCCCATAAATTCCCAAAATTCTCATAAATTCCCATGGAAAGTTTCCTCTTTTAAAAATTCCCGGAATTTTGCAACCCTACTTATTACTATGCAGGACCCGAGTTTATAGACCCTTCCATATGTGCCTGAACATGTCAGACCTGTCTGCACCACTTTCCTTTCCTTATCAGGTTATCACAGAGTTGTACCAACTGCTATAGGATGCTCTGCAGACAACACCTGAAACCAGAATGGATTTTCCTGTAGAAGTGAAGGTTACTACAGAGTGAATCAGTCATGCTACTGGATCCTTCCAAAGCACCTCAGAGGACATGTTCCACATATCAGTCTGCAGTGCACACGCATACGAAGCAGTGTCCAATGTTATGTTTGCAAGGAGAAAAATCTTCATCACTTCCCATATGGAAAGAAGGCAGCAGCTGTGCAGAACACAGAATCTTTACTGGGTAGGAGGATCATGTGGGCCTCAGGACTCCTCATAGAAACCTCATTGCCTTCATGAACGGCAACAGTTTTTACTCAACTGATGTTCGGATAGTTCCAAACCACAAAGTCATATCAATGTGCATTATCTAGGAAGCATCCATGAGGCCTTCGTCTTGTTGCAGGCCATGGTGTCTGCATTTTCAAAAGGATAGCTCTAAGACCATGGTTAAATCTTGCATCCAAGTCTGCTGCACCATTGAGAAGCCCCTTAAAGCCTGAGTATTTGTTTGCTGCCATTGCACAATTGAGAGTAGTTTGCCCCCTGAGCTACCACCACAGGTGAGTCATTGGTCAACTCAATCCTAATCTGCCATTCTCATAAAATCAGGGTAAAATGGCCCTGCATGTAATAAGGACTGCTGTTGAGAAGAATTTTGGATAGGTAAACTCAATCTAAAATTAAGTAGATTACTAAGAAAGGGAAAAGGCATCTTTTCACGTAATAAACTGCCTCATTCCATATTTATAATGAACTGTAAAAAGCACATTTCTGCAAATGGGCATAATAATTAAAGGTGGAAGTGCAGATAGAAGAGACTGTAACAAGGCAAATGGGATTTTGGGTTTTAAATGAAGGGGCATTGAATATAAAAGGAAGTGAAATGAATTTTGGCATGTTGATTAGACCACAGTGGTAGTACTGAGTGGAGTTTCGAGCACCCCCATTATAGGAGGAATATTGGAGCCCAAGAAGTGTACAGCAAAGATTCATTAGAATCCTAGGATTGAGAAATTATTGTTATGAAGGCTGGAAAAATTGGGGCTCTTTCACTGAGCTAAGGAAGAATCTAATAGACCTTTTCAAAATTTTCAAAATGCACATTTTGAGGGTAAACGGTGAAAGATTGTTTCCACTGGTTGGTAAGTTGGTAACATGTATTGGCAGTATTGATCAAAGATACTTTTACAGCCCCAGAAAGGGATGATGTGCTTCAGAGTTCAAAGGAAGAATCTATTTGGCTAGAGTTAAGAAGCAGAATAGGAGTTGTTACACTGCTGGGTGTATACTGTAGACCACCAAAGAGTGGGAAGGAGATGGAGGAGCAAATCTGCAAGCAAATTTCAGAAAGATGTAACAATAGAGTAATGATAATGGGGAACTTCAATTATCCTAATATAGATTGGGTAAAAAACAGTGCAAAGGGCAAGGGACATAGGATTATAGGAACAGGAGTAGGCCATTCAGCTCCTCTAGCCTGTTGAATTCAATTAGATCGGGGCTGATCTGTATCTTAACTCCATCTACTTGGTTTGGTTCTGTAAAAGTTAACACCCTTGTCTCACAAAAATCTATCAATTTCACTTTTGTGACATCCTGAACAGCCAAGCTCTAATTTTAAGGTTATGCCCCCTTGTTTTGGACTCTCCCACCAGTGGAAATAGTTTCTCTCTATCTACCCTATCAAATCCTTTAATCATATTATACACCTCAATTAGATCACCCCTTAATCTTCTATATTCGAGGGAATACAAGCCTAGTCTATGCAACCTGGCCTCATAATTTAACATTTCTAGCCCCGGTATCATTCTGGTGAATCTGCGCTGCACCCCCTCCAAGGCCAAGCTATCCTTCCTGAGGTGCCCAGAACTAGACCAGTGCTCCAGATAGCGGGGGCGGGGGGGGTTCCACCAGAGCTCTGTACAGCTGTAACATAGCTTCCATCCCTTTGTATTCCAGCCCTCTTGAGATAAAGGCCAACATTCCTGTAGCCTTTTTAATTATTTTTTGTACCTGTCCACTAGCTTTTAGTGATTTCTGTACTTGGACCCCTAAATCTCTCTGCTCCTCCATAGTTCCTAGCTTCTCGCCATTTAGAAAATACTCTGATCTATCTTTCTTAGGTCCAAAGTCCAAAGGTCACACTTTTCTACAATGAACTTCATCTATCAGTTTCGCCCACTCACTTAATCTATCAATGTCCCTTTGCAACTTTCTGCTCTCACCTACAATAATTATGCAAAATCAGAATCTCCATAACATCGCCCGTCTCTGCCCTTGCCTCAGCTCATCCGCTGCTAGAACCCTGATCCATGCCTTTGTTACCTCTACACCTGACTATTCCAACGCACTCCTGGCTGGCCTCCCGCGTTCTACCCTACATAAACTTGAGGTCATCCAAAACTCGGCTGCCCGTGTCCTAACTCGCACCAAGTCCCGTTCACCCATCACCCCTGTGCTCGCTGACCTACATTGGCTCCCGGTTAAGCAACGCCTCGATTTCAAAATTCTCATCCTTGTTTTCAAATCCCTCCAGGCCTCACCCTTCCCTATCTCTGTAATCTCCTCCAGCCCCACAACCACCCTGAGATATCTGCGCTCCTCTAATTATGCCTTCTTGAGCATCCCTGATTATAATCGCTCAACCATTGGTGGCCGTGCCTTCTGTTGCCTGGGCCCTAAGCTCTGGAATTCCCTGCCAAAACCTGTCCGCCTCGCTACCTCTCTTTCCTCCTTTAAGACGCTCCTTAAAACCTACCTCTTTGACCAAGCTTTTGGTCATCTGCCCTAATTTCTCCTTATGTGGCTCGGTGTCAAATTTTTTGTCTTATAACACTCCTGTGACGCACCTTGGGATGTTTTACTACGTTAAAGGTGCTACATAAATACAAAAATGAGAAGTCGCACAACACCAGGTTATAGTCCAACAGATTTATTTAATTTTACAAGCTTTCGAAGCAGTTCGCTCCTTCGTCAGGTCAGTTAGCAGGTAACTGCTAACTTACCTGACGAAGGAGCGAACTGCTTCGAAAGCTTGTAAAATTAAATAAATCTGTTGGACTATAACCTGGTGTTGTGCGACTTCTCATTTTTGTCCACCCCAGTCCAACGCCGGCATCTCCACATCATGACATAAATACAAGTTGTTGTTGCTATTTACTGTGCCACCTAACTTAGTGTCATCAGCAACCTTAGATATACAGCTCTCTATTACTTCATCTAAGTCATTTATAAATATATTGAAAAGCTGTGGCCCCAGGATAGATCCCTAGGGGACTCCACTAGTCAAATCCTGCCAAATTTGAGTAAGTACTCATTATTCCCACTCTCTGTTTCCTCCCTCCTAACCAATTCCCTAACCAGGGCAACAGGTTGCCTCCAATTCCATGCACTCTAATTTTTGTCAAGTCTCTTATTTGGAACCATGTTGAATGCCTTCTGGAAGTCCATATAAATAACATCCATAGGGGGAAAAATTCAGCTGCTTGCGCCTCCCGTTAGCGCCTTAAGAGGGCGCTAATGGGGCGTAAAGTAGCTAACGCCCGGGCGCAGCGCCGCCCACGCCTCCCGAAAAATTTAGTGGGAGGTTAGCGGCGGCGGCAGCCGGTAGCGCCCTGTGGCGCTGCGCCGCCGGCGATGACGTCATCGCCGTGCGCAGCACCCCGCTCGCGCCCCGGCCGTGATCTTCAGTCGCGCCCCCTGATTTACCACCAGACGCTATGTCCGACGGGTTCAGGGAGGCGTACGTGCGGCCGGGGCGGCGATATTTAAAGCGGAGGTGGCAGGCGGCCATTTTTGTTGCTGGCCGCCTGCCAGCACCTGCCCCCGGCCCCCGTGAAGCCCCCCCACCGTGAAGTGCCGGCTGCGCTCCAAGAGCCCGGCACTTCTCTTGAGTGCTGGGCTCTTTTGCCGGCACTCCCGATCCCTGGGGGCCCAGCTGGGCCCCGGTTCGCGCTGCGCAGGGTCCCTCCCCTTTAAGAAGGGGAGGAAGGCCTGCAATACCGCGGCGCGACGTGCCGCAGCGCGTGGCGCTGCGGCACGTAGCGCCAGGATATTCACGCACAGCGCCCCAAGAGGGATGCGGGCTGCTTCCAGTTGCGCCCCGCTTCCCTCTTGGGGCGCAACCACTGAAGTTCCGGCGCGGGGCCGCTAATTTTTTCGGGGCGCTAAAAGTCGCGCCCCGGCGAGGTTAGCGCCCCAAATGGGGCGCGACTCAATTTTTACCCCATAGACACTCCCTTATCTACCATGATACCGCCTCAAAAAATTCAACTCGGTTCGTTAGACATGACTTAACCTTTACAAATCAATGCGGGCTCTCTCTGATCAGTCCAAATGCTCAGTCACTCTCCCTAATAACAGATTCTAGTAACTTGCCCACAACTGACGTTAGACTAATAGGCCTATAATTGTCTAGTTCATCTCTCTTACCCTTCTTAATTAACGGAGTGACACTGGCAATTTTCCAATCCAAGGGGACAATTCCTGAATCGAGAGAGTTTTGGAAGATCATGACTAACACATCAACAATAACCATAATCTGGGACAAAATTAACTGTCACTTGGAAAACATGGGTTAATAAATGACAGCCAATATGGATTTGTAAAGGGCAAATCATATCTGACAAACTTGGTTGAGTATTTTGATGAAGTAACGGAGAGGGTTGAAGATGATAGTGTAGTTAATGTTGTATATATGGACTTTCAAGAGGCTTTTGCTCTTTTTGATATATATTAATGACCTGGACTTGAGTATAGAGGGCATAATTTCAAAGTTTGCAGATGACACAAAACTCCGAGATGTAGTAAACAGTGAGGAAGATCGTAGTAGACTTCAGAAGGACAGAGAGACCAGTGAAATGAGCAGACACATGACAGATGAAATTGAACGCAGAGAAGTGTGAAGTTATGCATTCTGGAAGGAAGAATGAGGAGAGGCAATATAAAGTAAATGGTCTTAGAGAGGGTGCAGAGGAGTTTACTAGAGTGGAACCAGGGATGAGGCACTTCAGCTATGTGGAGAGACTAGAGAAGCTGGGATTGTTCGCCTTAGAGCAGAAAAGCAGGGCGATGAGGAGAATTTTTTTAAGCAGCGATTTGTTACGATCTGGAATGCACTGGAATGAAAGGGTTGTGGAAGCTGGTTCAATGGAAACTTTCAAAAAGTAGTTTGATATATACTTGAAAAGGAAAAATTTAAAGTGCTATGGGGAAAGAGCAGGGGAGTGGGACTAATTGGATAGCGCTTTCAAAGAGCCGGCACAGGCACAATGGATCGAATGGCCTCCTTCTGTGCTGTATCATTCTAAAGAAGATAAACTGAAGGAAACTGACACGGTAAAGCTCTGGAACAGTTTACTGTACAAATAATCTTTCCACAGTGGCGGAACAAGAAAGGACTTGACATCTGGCCGAATTGGCTGGAAGGGCACCGAGCTGGGAACTGGGGAGTACCGACATACCAAGTGCGGGAAAGTGGAGTTGAGGTCGAAGATCAGCCATGATCTTACTGAATGACGGAGCAGGCTCAAGGGGCCATGTGACCTACTCCTGCTCCTATTTCTTATGTTCTATTGAAGGCCGAGCTGTGAACGGGGAATGCGACATACCTAGTGCGAAGGACCCCCCCCCCGCCAGGGAATCGGATCCCCACCCCCCGGGGATCGGACACTCGGACTCCCCCCCACCACCTCACCATCCTGGGTCCAGCACTTACCTGTTGCTGTGGCCTCCTTCTCCGAGTTCCCCGCACAACTGGAAGCCAGCCTGTCAATCAGGCTGACTTCTGGGCGAGGAACCTGCCCCTGACGTCCCACGCTGCGGAATTAAGCGTGCCAGGATACTCGAACTTCCGGGTTTCCCACCGTCTCCTGGGTCCCCCCGCACCATGCGGGTGGGACCCAGGAAAATCCAGTCCATAGAGTTTAAAATGAAACAGAAATAGGAGGCTTATGATAAATATCAGGCTTATAATTCAGTAACCAAGCTGAATACAGAAAGTACAGAGGAGAACTGAAAAAGGAAAACAGAGGGGCAAAGAGAGTGTATGAGAATAGATTAGCGGGTAACATAAAAGGGAACCCAAAAGTCCTCTATAAACATGTAAACAGTAAAAGGGTAGTCAAAGTCCATACCTCGGGAGCCTACTGTCAACAAGGGCAGACGTCGATGACGAAGTCCAACACTGCCTTCAGTGTGCCAGTGCAGCCTTCGGTCGCCTGAGGAAGAGAGTGTTTGAAGACCAGGACCGCAGACCCAGCACCAAGCTCATGGTCTACAGAGCAGTAGTGATACCCGCCCTCCTGTATGCCTCAGAGACATGGACCATGTACAGCAGGCACCTCAAAGCACTGGAGAGGTACCACCAACGCTGCCTCCACAAGATTCTGCCAATCTATTGGCAGGATAGGCACACCAACGTCAGTGTTCTCGCTCAGGCCAACATCCCCAGCATCGAAGCTTTGACCACGCTCGATCAGCTCCGATGGATGGGTCACATCGTCCGCATACCCGATACGAGACTCCCAAAACAAGCGCTCTACTCGGAGCTCTGACACAGCAAGAGAGCCCCAGGTGGGCAGAGAAAATGCTTCAAGGACACCCTCAAAGCCTCCTTGAAAAAGTGCAACATCCCCACCGACACCTAGGAATCCCTGGCCCAAGACTGCACAAATTGGAGGAGAAGCATCCGGGAAGGCGCAGAACACCTCGAGTCTCTTCGCCGGGAGCAAGTGGAAGCCAAGCGCAAGCAGCGCACGTCAACCCACGCACCCCCACCCCTTCAACCACCGTCTGCCCCACCTGTGACAGAGACTGTAGGTCCCGCATTGGACTCATCAGCCACCTGAGAACTCATTTTTAATGTGGAAGCAAGTCATCCTCGGTTCCGAGGGACTGCCTGCCTAAGAAGAGTCAAAGGAAGGGTAGGCCCGATTAGGGACCAAAAAGTAGATCTTCTTGTGGAGACAGAGGGCATGGCTGAGGTACTAAATGAATACTTTGCATCTGTCTTCACTAAATAAGAGGATGCTGCCAATATCACAGTAAAGGAGGAGGTAGTAGAGAAATTGGATAGGATAAAAATAGATAAAGAGGAGGTACTTAAAAGATTGGTAGTCCTCAAAGTAGAAAAGTCACCCAGTCGGATGGGGTACATCCTAGGTTGCTAAGGGAAGTAAGGGTGAAAATTGCAGAGGCTCTGGCCGCAACCTTTCAATAATATGGGAGTGTGCCAGAGGACTGGAAGATTAAAAATGTTATAGCCTGTTCAAAAAAGATGGATAAACTTGGCTACTACAGGCCAGTCAGCCTAACGTGGGGAAACCGTTCGAGACAATAATCCGAGACAAAATTAACGGTCAGTTGAAAAAATATGGATGAAAGTTAAATCGTGTTTGACTAACTTGATTGAATTCTTTGATGAAGTAACGCAGAGGGTTGAAAAAGTTAGTGCGGTTGATGTTGTGTATATGGACTTTCAATAGATATTTGATAAACTAAATGGTACCATTTTAAAGGGGGTGCAAGAACATAGAGACCTGGGGATGTACGTGCACAAGTCTTTAAAGGTGGCAGGACAAGTTGAGCAGGCAGTTCAGAAGGCATATGGGATCCTTGGCTTTATAAATAGAGGAATAGCGTACAAAAGCAAGGAAGTTATGCTAAACCTTTATAAATCACTGTTTAGGCCCCAGCTAGAGTATTGTGTTCAATTCTGGGCACCACACTTTAGGAAGAATGTCAATACCTTGGAGAGGGTACAGAGATTTACTAGAATGGTACCAGGGATGAGGGACTTCAGTTATGTGCAGAGACTGGAGAAGCTGGGGTTGTTGTCCTTAGAGTAGAGAAGGTTAAGGGGAGATTTAATAGAGGTGTTCAAAATCATGAAGGGTTTTGATAAAGTAAATAAGGAGAAACTGTTTCCAGTGGCAGAAGGGTCGGTAACCAGATTTATGGCAATTGGCGTAAGAACCAAAAACTTTTTTTTAAGCTGCGCATTGTTGTGATCTGGAATGCACTGCCTGAAAGGGTGGTGGAAGCAGATTCAATAATAACTTTCAAAAGGGAAATTAATAAATAATTGAAGTGGAAAGATTTGCAGGGCTATGGGAATAGGGCAGGGGAGTGGGACTAATTGGACAGCTCTTTCAAAGAGCCAGGACAGGCACGTTGGACCGAATGGCCTCCTTCTGTGCTGTATCATTGTATGATGAGCATAGAGGGAGTAGCGGGGAGTGAAACTGGAGGCCTCCTCCATGGGCCAATATCATTATGCTCTTGTTAGGTATTATGCCTTTACTCACTCACTGACAAACAGACTAAACTCAACCATAAAACATCACAAACGGTATATTGGAACGCAAGCACTTTTTTGTAGGCCTGGAAGAACGGACTGGCAGCAGAGCTAGTGGCGAGCCAGAGCCTTACAGCACCTTGCGTCGCTCCCAACTAATTTTGGGACGCACCAGCACAGCTGCAGAAACCCTGGAGAATGTGTTAGAGGGGGTAGCACCGGGTGAGGAAAGGTCAATGGTGGGGCAGACCTCACAGGCCCTGCTTATAAAAGGAACTGCTGTCTAAGCAGGATTGTCTACCAGAGCCACATAGATCTGTGAAAAGTATCCTGCAAGGTCAGTCTAGGAGTGTGCAGGAGCTCACCTGTCGCACATGTGTAAACTTTCATAAACATCTGGTCACAAATCATGAGTTTGTTTTTGTGCAGAATAATGTAGCAATACATCAAACTACCACGAATGGTAGTTGAGGAAGTGCAGAGGACTGTGCTGCAGAAAATGCTTAAGACACTTTCTTGTTCATGTGTGTTCCGGAGAGTGCCTTAAAAAGTCACTTACCTAAATGTAACTTGGATGAGCGTGTGATGCAGCAATGTTCCTGGCTGCACTGGTGTTTCTGCAGTTACATCCTCCAGGTTAGTGTCTGCTTCCTGTTCGCGCTTTTATTCTGGGTTGCCCACCTCCTCCTCCTCCAGGGATCGTAGTAGGACAAAACTCAGGCCATGTCATCCCAGTCAACTCTACAAAGGCCTCCTCACTAACATCTGGGTACCATCCCACAGACAGGGCAAGCAACAACCTGGCATTTCTGTACATACTAAGTCAATAACCGTGGGTATGTCCCATTCCACCAGCAGGATAGACCCCCCAGAGGTGGGGATACAGTGGTATATAATCATTCGGGATTGGCCCTGGGAGTCCTAACCAATGACTGCTGACTTCATGAAATCTCATGGGTTCAGATTAAGATAGGCCAAGGAAACTTCCTGTTGATTACCACCTATTGCTCCCCCTTCAACTGGCAAATCAATACTCTTCTAGATTGAACATCACTTGAAGGAAACACTGAGGGAAGCAAGAATGTACTCAGGGTGTGGAACTTTAATATCTACCAAGAGCGCCACAGTAATACTACCACTGACGAAGCCGGTTTAGTCTTGAAGGACTCTGATGCCAGACTAGGCCTGTATCATGTGGTGAGGGAGTAACCTACTTGACCTTACCCTCATAAACGTACCTGTCCAAATATGTCAGCCCATAATAGCATTGGTAAGAGTGACCAAGGTCTGGCCTCCACAGTAAGGATGTACATCATCATGTAACACTACAATTAACCAAGGTTACGTTGACAGCACCTTCCTCCCATGTGACCCGAGAAGGATTACAGCAACAATGTCATGGGAACACCATCACCTCCAAGTTCCTCTCCAAGTCATACGCCATCCTCAGCTGGACATATATTACTATTCCTTCATCATCACTGAGTCAATATCCTAGAGTTCCTTACCTAACACCATTATGGGAGTACCATCACAATGAGGACTGCATCGGTTCATGGAGAAGGTCCACCACCACCTTCTCAGGTCAACTAGGGATTAGTAATAAATGCGGCCTTGCCACATTGCCCATAATTTGAGAACAAATAAAAAGCTTTCCCAGTATCTAACTCACTGTGCCACCCAGATAATTTGAGACAACACTGAGATTTGTCATGATGAGTTTTTGTAATAAATCATATGTAACAGATAGCATAATAAGTGGTATGATTAAAGGCCAGGCACAACGGTGAACCCATTTGGGATCAGCAGTTATCACGGTGAGTAATTGCAGTGTTATTCATAAATCATCATGCAAGGCTGAGGCAACAAAAGAAATATAAATATGAGTGACAGTATCAGCAGCCTATTTGTTTGTGGGAAGGATTACAGTGGACCCTGATCATGTCCTCAATACAGCAAGACCGTTGCCACTTTATGACATGCAAGCCAGACATTCTTGCTTGTGAGGGGATGTTAAAAGGTAAACTTGGAGACTCTTTCAAAACATACTTCAGAACACAAGCACTTATTGTGAAAATTATGGATGCGTTGCATGAATGCTACCATTAATGCTGCAATGATGTCTTCTTTATATTATAGGGATGTTTTGCTGTGCTCCACTCCTGGCATGGAGCCTCATTAGAGAGGAATGCAGAGTTGGCCTATAGTCTTCTCTGCAATCTACACTTCAATCTAGCGAGGCCGCATGCTCGGTGTGGAGCATGACAAAATTGTCCCTTTACCAATTTCCTGATTTCAAACCATAAATTCTGGGGTACAACATTCCTTTTGAAAAAAAAGCAATTTTACTGTTAAATGCACAACCAAAGAGGACAGTTCAACGACAACTAAAGGAGCAATGATAATAACCGAGGACTTCACCTCACAGCCTGTGGACAGATATTTTTGTGACTGGTCAGCCTGCAGAGCTCATGCTGGTTAATATCATAAACTTCTTTTTCATCACATTTTTTAAACACCCCATTTTACCTCCCATTTGCTGCTATTAGAACTAGTAAGGTCTCATACTGCTAGATAGAAGGCTTTAGAGTATAAAGTATAGAGCTCAACTTGGAACTCAACAATACAGACCAAGAGGGGCGTTCCAGGTTGGATCCCTGGGCTTGCTGAGCTGGCTAATTAAAGTGGGGATATCAGTGGAGGAGCTACACAATGGCTTTCACCTTATCCTGTCCTGAAGATGTGACTTTATGAAACTAAATGAAGATGTGACTTTATGAAGATGAAACTAAATATTCATTCATGGGACGTGGGCGTCGCTGGCAAGGCCAGCATTTATTGCCCATCCCGAATTGCCCTTGAGAAGGAGGTGTCTTGCTAGGCCATTTCAGAGGGCAGTTACAATGCTGTGGGTCTGGAGTCACATATCGGCCAGACCGGGTAAGGATGGAAGATTTCCTTCCCTAAAGGACATTAGTGAACCAGATGGGTTTTTACGACAATCCGGTAGTTTCATGGTCACCATTTTATTCCAGATTTATTTAATTAACTGAACTTTAAATTTCCCAGCTGCCGTGGTGGGATTTGAACTCATGTGTCTGGATTAGTCCAGGCCTCTGGATTACTAGTCCAGTAACATAACCACTATGCTACCGTACCAAGTTTTCACTTTATTTCCATTGCAATAATATATACATGGGTCAGAACAGTTCAGGCACTCAGACATAAACTTAAAAGTAACTCTGCTCTGTACATAAATCACATGGAACTTACCTTCTGTGTCACTGAGTCAGCTCATCATTTGTACTGGGGCCTTACTCAATATTACACACAAGATCTGCTGAAAGCAGAAATAGCTATTGCCATCAACAAAGTGTACTAATGTGAATAAAACATCGTAATTTGCAGTTCCACTGCTTACAGCTGCTTTTTTTCCAGCTTGTAAAATGGGAAATAGTGATGGGTGACCACGAAAATGAACACTCACCAGTCTGGCTGAGCTGAGATGTGCTTCTGCTCCTTCTTGTCAATCCGACAATGGCCACCATTTTGGCACCCAGACTAGATCTTCGTTTCTTGCCCCCTGTTCCGACCGTTCCCACAGCAGTATCCGACTGACTGCCATCGTTATTTTCCAGACTATACATCTCGTCACTTACACTTGTGCTCTTCATAATATTTCTCCCTGACGTCCCCATTTGTCTGCTGTGCATTTTAGAGGTAAATGCACTTTTTTTCCACAACCAATTCATCATGGGAAAACATGAAAAGGGAAGAAAACAGATTGAAAAATAAATTGGTACACTTTGCCTTAAATCATAATTCTTAAATCATAATTCTGCTGAATGAAGAAAAACAATGAAGCTTTTATACTGCAAGTTTCGGTGGACCTTGACTCTGTATGGGTCAGATTTGCCGAGATCCAACACCTCTTATTAGCATTGAGAATGATGCACTAGGGAGTTTTAACTCAAACAGTAAGTTTTCATAAGTCTTGATACTCAATTTATAAACTGGTAATAAAACTGGAAGGCACATTTCAAGATGATCTTCAAATGAAAGAGGTACTGCCCAGTATGGTACTGAGCCACACAGATGAGGAAAGTCTCAGGTTCCATCCCAAGTCTGTGGTGAGTTAGTTGGTCTCAGCTGGTTGGTAGTGTCGTTGGAGTAGGGAGGGGAAAACTCTGTCAGGATTCCTACTCCAGATCACTATTAATGACCTCCACAGGAGACTTGGACGATGGGCGAGGATTGGGCATGGTTGTGATGTTCCTTATGTTGAATACTCTGCCAACACTCTGCCAAGGCATGAAGACTGGCACCAGCGGGCATATACCCAGCATGAGTCAGCTCCTTCAGGAGAGTAAGGGGAGACATTAAAAAAAAAACACATTATATAGGTAGCACATTCAGACGAAAGAGCCACAACACATCAGCACCCTGAATGCACTGTTGGCTGTGGGGTTCTTCATTTATTCTATGGTTTCAATTGCTGCTGTGACTGTACAGAAGCTTGGTGATGAGGAAAGCTGAGTGCAATTGGCAAGTGTTGAGCGATCATTTGCCCAAATAGATTGTTTTTAATTTTTCTACTGAATCATGTTTTTGCTCATCTTGACATCAATAATAGAGATTATTCTCCACACACACACAGTGCATTGAAACCAGTATTAAGGACCACTTGGCTGGAAAGTTCACTTGACAGAGCACTGTCCTCGCGACATCTGACAGATAGGCAACTGCCTAATACTAATGTGTCTCATTATTTACAGAGTATGGCCCAGATATATCATGAAAAAAAGTGAGGGAATAAGCTTATTCCAACCTGTGACAGAGACTGTAGCGTCCAATTGGAGATGGGGTCAGTGATTTAATTTCTTAAATTGACATAATGGAAAAGCTTACAACATTTAATCATAAAAGTCAGCCCTGTCCAGACGGGGTAATGGGCAGAGAGTAAGATATGTAATGGAGTTGATGTAACTCTTGTACCCTCTTGCAGCGCAGCTATCATTTTTTTTAAATACATTCTCTGAGACCGTCATAACCAACTGGTGGTTTATTACTCATCCCTGTGGCAGACTAGGATATCCCACTGTGTATCTTTAATATAATAAGGACTACAGAGCAATAATAGAATCATAGAATGATACAGCACAGAAAGAGGCCATTCGGCCCAGCATGTCTGTGCCGGCTCTTTGAAAGAGCTATCCAATTAGTCCCACTCCCCTGCTCTTTCCCCATAGCCATGCAAATTTTTCCTTTTCAAGTATTTATCCAATTCCCTTTTGAAAATTACTATTGAATCTGCTTCTACCGCCCTTTCAGGCAGTGCATTGCAGATCACAACAACTCGCTGAGTAAAAAAAATTATCCTCATCTCCCCCCTGGTTCTTTTCCCAATTATCTTAAATCTGTGCCCTCTGGTTACGGACCCTGCTGCCAGTGGAAACAGTTTCTCCTTATTTACTCTCTCAAAACCACTCATAATTTTAAACACCTCTATTAAATCTCTCCATAACCTTCCCTGCTCTGAGGAGAACAATCCCATCTTCTATCACCCTTTCAGGCAGTGCATTCCAGATCACAACTTACTGCGTTATTTTTTTTCCCTCATGTTGCCTCTGGTTCTTTTGCTAATTATTTTAAATCTGTGTCCTATGGTTACCGACCCTTCTGCCACTGGAAACAGTTTCTCCATATTTACTCCATCAAAACAGTTCATGATTTTGAACACCTCTATTAAATCTCCCCTTAACCTTCTCTGCTCTAAGGAGAACAATCCCAGCTTCTGCAGTCTCTCCACATAACTTAAGTCCCTCATCCCTGGTACCATTCTAGTAAATAGGGTTTTAAAATATATCAGCTCTTTGTTGAACTGGCATAATTTCATTTATTAGAAGATGGCAGACTGTGGTGATCCAATCAAAGTGACTGTACAGTTACAGATTGACAGAACACTGAGACCAAAGCACCAGTGATGAATCAAAGCAGAATGACTCCTTCAATTTAATGCTGGAATCTTCCAGAGCACTGCAATGCAATATTGCTTTTTGTTCCACTATTTTACATACCAAAAAGAAAGAAGAAAGACTTGCATTTCTATAGCACCCTTCACTACCTCAAGACGTCCCAAAGTGCTTTACAGCCAATAAAGTCCTTTTGAAATATAGTCACTATTGTAATGTAGGAAACGCGGCAGCCAATTTGCACACAGCAAGCTCCCACAAACAGCAATGTGATAATAATGATGTTGATTAAGAAAATATATTGGCCAGGACACTGGGGATAACTCCCCCACTCTTCTTCAAAATAGTGTCATGGGATCTTTTATGACTACCTGAGAGACCTCCGTTTAACGTCTGATCTGAAAGATGGCACCTCCGATAGTGCGGCACTCCCTCAGTACTGCACTGGAGCATCAGCCTAGATTTTTGTGCTCAAGTCTCTGGAGTGGGACTTGAACCCACAACCATCTGACTCAGAGGCGAGAGTGCTACCCACTGAGCCACGGCTGGCATGTTATATTAGCATATATATTCATATAAATAGAACTTTATAAATTATTCTACTGTCACATATTAAAGCACATTTTAAAATGAGTTGCTCACAATAAATGTGGAGATAATGGCCCAGAATCTGCTGGAGCGGGGCATCTTTTGTTAGACTTTGTCCCTCACCCTTTAGCTCCAAAAATGTTTGCACCGCAAATTACTGGAAGTGCGAGGGAAATAGGGCATGTGGGACCTTCATGAACCATGGGACCGGCAGTCTATCTCCTTGAGATTTAAAGATTGAGAAAGAAACAGAGGAATGATGGAGAAGGAAACAGGGTAAATTAGAGTCAAATTTGATCCAGAAAGAGAAATGAAGAGGGAAAGAAAAACTGGATAAAGAGAGAAAAAGAGATACAGAAAGGAAAAGTAAGAAAACAATTTTAAATTTTAAAAACCTCGAAGAACATTTTACAACCTGCAGGAGTGAGACTCTGGAGTTTCAGTTTCTCCCTTTCAGGGACGGAGAGGTTCAGTTGTGTTGCAGAAACATAAATCTCGACGTTAAAAGGGTCCTTACACTGTTAAATACCAGCCCTAACTTTCTGCGGTGAGCTTAGTTTGTTTTAACAGTGCAAATGCAGCAATCACTTGAAACTCACGGGCAGGTTGACAACGAGCTCCCATTTCCG
The DNA here is from genome assembly GCA_030390025.1 of Squalus acanthias. Taxonomy (NCBI): domain Eukaryota; kingdom Metazoa; phylum Chordata; class Chondrichthyes; order Squaliformes; family Squalidae; genus Squalus; species Squalus acanthias. The sequence continues at coordinate 38,891,972 of CM059433.1, read as the reverse complement.
CAAGACTAACACCACAAATCGTCCAGCAATTTGTGGTGATTCACAAATCACTGCGTATCTCTTCCTCGCCACAAATGACTGGGTTATTTACATACTAATAACGGCATGCGCATTAAACTCGCCGTTGTTTTCCAGCAAATTCTGGGCCATTAATCGTAACATTCATCTGTCATGACAAGCTCACTTGAGAAACCTTCTGTCAATCAAATAAAAAATGATCTTATCCAGCATTAATATCTTGTCCATCAAAGTTTTCATAACATTACAAATGACATCACTCACACAAGTTCTCCTTGACATTTTGCATTCTCCCTGGAATTGCCACAGCCTTCATTCGATGTTTGGAGTGAGAGCGTAATGCTAGGTTCAGCAAAATCTTTGGCAAGCTGCCTCCTTTTTTCATAAAACATTCCTTTTTTTAAGTCAGTAATAGAACGGTTATCAACGCATTTCCTGCAGAGCCGGGAGCAGCAGCAACATGGTGAGTAGGAGCGGCACTGAGAGAGGAGCAGCCAGTGAAGGGGTGAGTGAAACCTGGGGAGCTTACTGTGGGTAAATAGTGAAAGATTGTTTCCACTGGTGGACGAATGGGGAACTAGGGAATGGAAACCAAGGATTGACACTGGAAGAACCAAGGGAGGAGAGGAGGAAGGTTCTTGAACTGAGGGCTATTAGACCGTGGAAACCTTCACCACATGTGGCTATGAGACTAAGGTTGCGAAATTCGGCTCCTTAGCGCCGGTAGTTTTAGCGATTTAAAAAAAAAATGCCGTCCGCCTTGTTTCAGCCACTTCCAGCGCGTCCCACATGGTTCATCATCTTGGTGAGGGCGATAGCGCGGGTGGTATGTGCGTGTAATGCTGACTTGATGCACGACCTGTCTTTTTTTAAGTTGCCGCTCCATTCAACGCCTTCTCCTAAACATGCACAGCTGAATGTGTGTTCAGCTACATGAGGGACCCCCACCAGTGCTACTTAAAGTCATACATCCAACTTGCAGGTAAGTTTGTCGGAGTACTGGGTTGCTGGAAGAGATTTCAAAAGTTGTTAAAGTGTGCAGGGAGTGCTGCTGGACATTGGGAAGGCGTTGGCTGCTACTGAAGGCCTCTGACTATACCACTTGCTCCCAGTCATGGGGGCTCTAGTTGCAGTCCCCCTCACGCTGCAGCATGACAGTGGGATGGACCAGAGGCAGCAAAGAAGAAAAGCTGCTTGCAGAGGGAGGAGGAGAGGAAGGAGAGCTCCCAGCAGGAGGCCTTACCCATCTAGGGTCTTCTGGGAGCACTTCTCCTACCTGCACCTAAGCCAGGAGCAGTGTGTTCAGCAGCTCTGCTTCACCAAGGAGGGGGTCACAGAACTCTGTCACCTCCTGGAACCAGACCTGCAGCAGCAGAGCAGGGCGACGACGGCTCTGCTAGTGGCCCTCAAGATGACCGTGGCCCTGAATTTTTTCACCAGCGGATCCTTTCTGGCTGGAACACACGACATAGCAAACATCTCACAGTTCATCGTTCATTGCTGCATCCGGGAGGTCACAGAGGCTGTGTACGCGAGGAGAGGAGACTTCATTGTCTTCTCTCTAAAAAAAAAGAGAAGCAGGAGGAGCACACACATGGCTTTGCCAGGATATCAGGCTTCCCCATGGTGCAGGGTGCCACAGACTGCACTCAAGTGGTTTTGCGGGCGCCGCATCTCAATGGTGAGATGTTCCGTAACCGCAAACGGTACCACTCACTTAATGTTCAGTTGGTGCGCTGTAAGAAAGGGGGAAATATTCATTTATGAGTCTCCTTACTAACTGGACTAAATGAAATAAGTATTATTAGTTATAGTTTTAAGTTTGTATTGTTATTATTATGTAACTGATAGTCAATACACAATGATGCTTGAATAATCATGCTTTTAAAACTAGTGTAATATGCCTGGGTAGAAGCGGTTGTATTTTAAGATGGAGGAAACCGAAGCACTTGGCCAAATTAAAGATACAGTCAGCAGCCTTCCTGGCACACAAACAGCAGACAGCTGGCCTGGGAAGCAAGCTCATGTGTGGCTGCCACTGTGTGGAATGTTATAACATCTGCAGGGAATTAAATACATAGGCAAACGGCAAGGACACCATACCTCTACACATGGAGACCTGTTCCGTTTGTGTTGCCATAACTACCCCAGATATGAGTCTTGATGGTCAAAAACAGATGATGTCAGGGTGTCATGAGATGAGGACCTGACCGGGGCAGGCGGGATCATTAGGTACGTGGCATCCTGGTAATTGGACTGGGTGGGGGATTTCAGGTGTAATTCAATGATTGGGTTAACTGGTTCCCATAGGCTGGGAAGAAGTAGTATAAGAAGGGCTCTCTCAAACACTTCGGGGGCGATTTTGCCAGCCCTGGGGAGGCAGGTAAGGAGGTGGGACTGCCGGGAAAATGGCAGAATCTGGGGGCGGGTACCCATCCCGGGGGCGGGTACCCATCCCGCCTCCATGCCATCTTCCCAGGAGGCGGGTAGTTAACAGGCAGTTTTTTTGAGAATCCCTATTTTCAGCGCTGAAGTGTGGGCTTCCCGACGGCTCCGAACCTCGCCAGGGTCAGCGAGGCAGGCCGTCGGTCTGCGGGGGTCGGAGGGGTCGAGATGTCCAGTGTGCAGGTGAGTGATGGGTGCAAGTGTGGAGAGGTGAGTGTGTGAGGTGAGTGTAAAGTGTTTTAATAAGTTTTACTTACCTTTTCTTCTTCCTGCAGGCTTCATCCCTTCAGGTCTCGGGAGTCCCTCATCTCACCGGCACAGAAAGCAGAATGGCTGCTGAACTGTCAAAAGCTGCAGCCTCTGCTTTCTGCTCAGGAGAGATCTCTAACTGAGCCTGAGTGGAAGGGCTCAACTTAGAGGACAGATTGTCAGTGTTTGACAGCTTCACAGAGCCGTCAAACGCTGATATTTCATCTGTCAAAAGCTCTTGAGAGGTGAAACGTCACTCGCTGATGTCACCTGTAACCGGCTTTCCCTTAATTGGCCTGCTAAGCCCGCTGGGTGGGCTTAACAAGGTCAATCAAGGGAAAATAGCGTGGGTTGGCCACAAGTTGATGGAGGCGGGACTAAAACCCGACAAGTAGGAGTCCCGCCTCCAAAAGCTCCCCATTGAGAAAATCCAGCTCTTAGGTTGTAGAGGCATTCGGCAAGAAGCTTGGGAACATCCACCAAACGAGCCGAGGAGGGTTTCGGGTTGGTGGAGGACCCACAGGTGTCACACCGGGCGGACAAGCAAGCCTAGAGGCCAGGTCCGACGGGGGTTGACCTGTGGAGATCGCGTTTTCTACCCAGGGCCCAACGGGTAATATAAACCTTGATTGCGCCTTGTTTAACTACTGCTCAGATGCTGTAATGTATCAAGTCTCACTTTCACTGCATAAAATATAATTATTGTCACCAATACGGGTCAAGGTGAATCTTTCGGAACTTAGGAGTGTAAGGGTTAATTGGCACGGACCCAGGAACTCAACGGTGTGACCACGCCTAGCACATCATGATGGTGAATGCCCGCTATCCTGGCAGCAGTCATGATGCCTTCATCCTGCACCAGTCCGCTGTCCCAGCAATCTTCCAGCTACTATGTCGAACCCGAGGGTGGCTGCTTGGAGACAAGGGCTATCTGCTCTACACTTGGCTGATGACTCCTCTCCGCAACCCCACCACTCGTGGCCAGGACTTATATAAATGAGACCCATGCTGCCATGAGGAACGTCATTGAGCAGACGATCGGGGTGGTGAAGTAACAGTTCCGCTGCCTTGACCGCTCAGTACTCGCCGGAGCAGGTGTCCCAATTTGTGATGGTCTGCTGCATCCTCCACAACTTGGTCATTATGAGGGTGCAGCCCTTGCCATCACGGGTTCCGCGACCACCTCAGGAGGAGGAGAAGGAGAAGGAAGTGGAAGAGGAAGAGGAGGAAGGGAGGAGGCAGCCTGCACATCCACGTTCTGGATGGTCTGTCCATGAGCGCATCATCAGACACCAGTTCCCTTGAATGAAACCCCAGATCCCTGTTGCTCAACACTTCCCCACCTTCCCATCCCTCTGTCACGTAACATCACTGCGTCTTCTTGGCCACAATCTACAATGCTGAAATGAAAGCCGCCACAAAACAAACATTTCAAACTACATTTATAAATCATTCAATCCAATACTACATAACAAAGTCAACTAATCACCTTTGTGCATTCCCTTAGTGCCTGTCTTCTGTGTGCCTTTGCCGGTCCTAGTGCTCCTACGAAGTGCTACCCCAGTGGCTGCAGCTTGGCTGGTGGAAGGCTGCTGACTTTCAGTGGGGGAGACTGCAGATGGCCTTTCAGGACGACCTTGAGCAGCTCTGGGCCTAGAAGGCCCGGCTGTAGACTGCATCACCTTGGCATGGGTGGCAGCAGTCTGGGCTGGCAACAGCAAGGGCACTGGTGGAGTGGCAGTGGTGGAAGTACGAATGCTGTCACCCTGAGAGAGGACAGCAGGTTTGTGCTCCACGGAGCCACTGCCACTCCCAAATGCGGCACCTCAGCAATCCTAGTAATCTGTTGGAGGACAGATTGCTGGACTGCCGAGACACCTTTCCACACTGGTAAATGCAACCACGATGGCAGCAAGCTGAGCCTGTATGACAGAAGGCTGAGCTTCCATTGCAGCACTCAGACGTTGGGTCACTTCCGCTTGTGCTGCAATGGAAGCTGAGACATCGGCCATCAGACTCTGCATCATGGTTGGGTCCACAAGTGCTCTAATGGAGTTGCCCATCACTTCCATCTTGGAAATCATGGGCTCCAAGCCCTGTGCAAGGTTGGAGCTGGACTCTTCCATGGTCCTTAACAGTGACAACAGGCTCTCTGGCAGTCCCGCCAATGCACCAAGCATTTCTGTGTGCATTCCCATCACCTTTCTTCTGAAAGCCCCATTAAAGTCTTCATCTGAGTCCTCTGCAACAGAACTCGTGTGCGACCTCGCCCTCCGGGGATCTGGCACCTGCGCTACACTTTCCCCCTGCCCTGGCTGCAGGCCACTCGTGCCCGGTGACTCACCACATGCAGATCCCACCTCTATACTACCCTCTAAAGTACGCACAGTGCCAGTTTCTGAGCTGGTGCCTGCGAGTGTCAGATCGAGTGACGGTGTCTCTTCTTCTTCCTCAATCTTCTCTTGCTCTTCCTGCACTGGCTGGGAAGCTTGGAGTTCTTGGGTATCTGGAAGGAGAAAGGCAAATGGTAGGGCTGTGGTGAGGGGAGCAGGAGGACAGCAAGGTGTGCATGTTTACACCATCAGCAGCTTGTAAGTGAGAAGAGATTGTGGGATGAGGAGGAAGTGGGATGTGAGAAGGAGGATTAGGTATGAGCATACCGTCATCTTTAATGATTTCAGCCTCACTGATCGCCACGGCCGCTCCAGCTGGGTCAGGATATGCAGGCTTGCCTGTCCCCTGCCGGTTAGCTGCTGCTGTCTGTGGTTGTGAGCCACCTTGGCCTGCAAGAGAAAGGGAAGTGTGTCCGTGAGTGTGGTGCAATGTGTTTGGGTGATGTGCCTATCATGGTTGAATAGTTGGCAGTGTGTTCAAGCTGTGAGATGTGGGTGTGAGTCTTGCAGCAGTGGTAAGTGTGTGAGGGTGAGGTGAAGCTATGATTGTGAGGTATGAGTCGTGATTGCTAGAGATCGTTGGTAGGTGAGTGATGGGGGTGTGGTGCATTGAGCAGTGTGTGAGGCTAGTGGTGCAGTTAATGGGAGACGGCTTTTGAAGATGCACTCACTGACCTTGACCACACGTGTGAGGTCATTAAACTTCTTTCGGCACTGGATCCAGGTCCTTGAGCCAAGACTGCTGGCAGTGATCGCTTTAGCTATATGCTCCCACTGCCTTCTTACAGTGAGTCTGGAGGGCCTCCTGACCCCCTGAGGGTAGAGGACCTGTCTCCTCCATTCAACCCCCTGCACTAAGGCCTCCAGGGCTGCGTCTGAGAACCTAGGCGCCCTTTCTCTGCCATGTTGTGCCATAGCTGCCTGACAGTTGCCTTGACAACCAGCTCAATGAGGTGCTGAATGCAGAATGCACCTCCCCTTTAAGAGGTGCAGACTGCGTTTAAAAATGGCAGCTAGCTTTAAATAGAGCCAGCCTCGCATTAACTTAGGCCCGCTGCTGACTGCTCAGCCACTCAGCAGCACTGAGCTGCACTCATCAATAATGTTAATTAGCAGGCAGCACGAATGTCGCATGTTGCCTGCAGTACTTTCAACGGCCGCGGGCCGATCGCGCATCGTGATCCCCACGCCCGTCCTCGGGCCTAATTGGATTTTTAGCCCTAAAACTTCATTTCAAAGGGAATGAGATAAATATTTGAAAAGGAGGAATATAAAAAGATCTGGGTCGAGGGAATGAGAGCCTGCACTGGGGGCCGAAATGCCTCCATCTGTGCTGTAATTTCTATAATTCTTTAAAACCCTGCTTTATTGAGTCCGAGCTCAGTGAGTGGTTTAGAAATGTTGGTGCTGAGCTGAGTTGAGGGTAATCTGCCCTGAGAGAAGCTCCCCAAACACAGCCCACTGCTCTTTGTCGATCTCTCGGTTTGGTTCAGGCCGGAATGTGTGGCGTGACTGGAATGCATGCCCGATGATGTGGGCATGAATGAAACAGGCAAACTGTGGATGCCAATCAGGCGTCTTGATGCATTTTGCCGGTCGGGGCCTTAAGAATTTCGGCCTGATCTGCATGTAGATTCTGGGACGGGGTGAAGTGGAGGGCAGCCCGGGGTGGGGGTGGGGGGGGGGGGGGGGCGGGCGGGCGGCTAGTCTGGGCATGCAGCAGGGAATGTAACTTTTTAAAAGTTTTGTGGCTATTTCTTGAACGGGCTCCTGCGAATTCCTTTAAGGACTTCTGGTTAGGCTGCTCAAGAAGCGGTACAACTAGGTGGAGCTTGCATGATACACGTTCCACCCATTTGTATACCAATATCAATGAGAATCCTACAACCAGCATTAGGATCCCTACTTGCATATGCAAGACGCATAACACTTGTTTCAGAAGCACCTAGATACCTAAAAGACGCCCGCTTCCAATATTGACACCAGCACACTTCTGAGGAGATCGCAACCTGAAATACATCCTCCACCTGCTCATTTCATGCCCAAAAAATGGGTGAGATAAAGTTGAAGTTCCCTCCCATCTGGGGGTAGAAATTGGGTCCCGTTGCAGCTGTTTTATGGGCACCAATTTCGGGAACTAAAGTGCTGCACCCTAAGGATGTCTAAAAAACATCTGACATGAAATTGGGCTATGCCATTTTTCAAGGGTCCCTGGCGACTGGCTAAAATAGGCATTAGGCCCCATATGAAGGGCCTATTATCTGTTTCAGGCGCCCTCTGCTAAATTGGTCAGCGATGAGTTAGCAGCCTGAAAGTCACAGTTCCAGTTGGGTGAGCTACCTGCAGTGGTGTAACAGGTTCATTGAGATTATTTAGATGAGGTCCGATGGCCAATTTCTTGTGATCCTCGGGCCTCTGTCTTCGGGCACAAGGATCGTCCCATGCACCCATTTGGTACCTGAGAACTGGCCAAAATGAATTTCTAGGCCCAAAACTCTTTGTGGTGTTCCAGATGATAAAAAATCCATAAGCTAGAAATGAATGAAAAGGGCAGCAAAGTGGACATCTACATAGGATCATGAGGAGTTCGAACATGCCCACAAGTGTAGAACAAACCTTTCTTTTACACTGCATCATTAAGAAATCATTGGACTACTAAATATATAAATTGCAGGCTTCCAATTCTATACATGGAGAAGGGATAGGGAATTCACTCACAATTTAAGGGTAGCAAAACATCTGGTAATTACTGAAAGAAACATAATTTTGAATGGAAGTATAAGGGCACATTTTCAATTGATTTCAAATAAAAAATGGCTTGAGACAAAGATACTGCAATTCAAAATTGTGACCAATTAGGTGTTGGATAAAGAGTAAGGAGAGAACAAGAGCTAGGAACAGCATGCATGGATAATTGGAAAAGAGCCAGTAGACTTTGATTTTGATACTGATATTGTGCTGATGTCACCAGACCTGGAGAAATTTCAAAGGGGAACAGATTAAATCATTGTTATTGCTAAGGGTGTTGCTTAGGCATCAGCAAGAAAAAGACAGAAGTGATAAGAAAAGATTAGATTCAATTAAAAAAAATCAATGCTGAAAATACTTTGACGACCACAACAGCTGGAACATTCCTGTATCTGGTAATAGTGTTACAGATGAAAGAAGCAACAGAGAAGAGTCAAAATGGGGAAAGCGCACAGTCACTCTCAGAAAGCTACTAAGTCTGTATTTATTATTACAACATCAACAACTTGCATTTATATTACGCAGAACAGCATCACAAGGCGCTTCACAGAGGGGTAAGGGGAAAAAATGAATAGTCAAACAAGCAGATAGAAGGAAGGGTGACCAAAACGCTTGGTCAAGGAGCTGGGTTTTATGGAGGGTCTTAAATAAGGAGAGGGAGCTGGAGAGTTGGAGGGATTCAGGGAGGGAAATCCAGGGAGTGGGGCCTGTGTGGCTGAGGGCATGGCTGCCAATGGTGAGACAAGGGGAAGGAGGATGCACAAGAGGCTAGAGTCGGTAGAAGGGAAAGTTGGGAGGAGTTGCAGCACTGGAGGAGGTTACAGCGATTGGGAGGGATGAAGCCATGGATAAATTACTAATATAAAGGTGACTTCAATATTGCTGCATTGTGATGACATTTAGGCAGAGGAAATGTGGAGGAAACAAGCTTCCAATATGGTAGTTTATAAAAGGTCTCAAAATGTAACATGTTTGTATGCAGTAAAGAAATGATGACCATAAGAAGCAAACAAGAAAGCTTAAAAAAGGCAACGTTGATGTCTGGAACACCAGATTAGAAAGGGATATATAGATTAGCAAGGATATAACACACGGCCAGATTTTGCTGTAGCAGGGCATCTGTAGGTTAGTTAGACTTGTCACTGCATCCTGGATTCAGCTCAAAATGTTTTTACTCACTAAGTTGCTGAAAGTGCGAAATACTTGAAAAGGAAAGATTTTCTGGGCTATGGGGAAAGGAACTAATTCGATATAATCGGCAGCGGAGTGGGAGCAAACTCCGAGGAAACACCCAGTCAATGATAATTTTAATCCTTTTGGTCATTGTTGTGGATGCTTGGCTACTTACTAATGGCAGCCAGAATATAGTTACTGGGTACTAGAGCTGTTCATCAAAAGCAATTAGACACAAGGATTTGGTGACAAATTTAAAGGTCTCCTTCAGTCAATGGAAGTACTCATTTGGATGTGTTGAATGACTGTTGGCATCACATGTATGTCACTCAACCAATCATTAGAATGTTGGTTGTTTAAAATCCCTGACTAAATATAACCAGCATGCATATAAATATATACCAACCAAATCAAACTTGGTGTTTGTTTGAATTTTTTCAATTAGTTTCTTATGTTTTACTGCTATTTTCCGATCTAGAGTGCTATAAAACACAACCTCAGTTTGAAATTCACTGTAATCCTGTCCTCCCAACTATTGAAATATGTGTGGCGTTTCTATATTCTGAACCCCAGGCACTTATATTGGCAAGATAAAGATGCTCATTCTGATTGAAAGCATTTGCTCTCATCAGTCTCAAGTTTTTTTCCCTCATACCTCCATTTGCATCCAATGAAACTACTTTAGCAAGAAGAATGGAATAGTCTTGTGGACATTTCATTACCGATGCCAATGATAGTCAAAAAAAGGTGCATTTGTAGTGGGCTAGAAGTTGATTAGAAGTTGCTATGAATGTTTTTTTCTGTGAAATGGAGCACTCTGATATTAGACACTGTTTCACTAAGGAGTTAATTGTGAAAACTGAAGGAACTCAGTTGAATTGAGAATGGTAGTTGCGGCTGTCTGGCAAATAAGGCATGTGACCTATGACCTCTAAAGTGTGAGCACTTTATACTATTACTGTAAAGACTGCTTTGACATGAATCTTAGTAATTATTTTAATGATTAAAAATATACGAGTCAGCTTAACAGTTCCACGGTCAAGCAATGCTCAATCAACTTAGAGGTCAACTTGGCTCTCTGAGCTAACTTCTAGCTAATCCAAATTGAAAATTCAGAACTTACTGTACCTTGTTAAATCTTCAACATCTCTACTAACCTAATTATTACAAATGCACTATTGGCTATGGCTTTATTAAAGTTTGTGTGAGTAAGTCTAGCTTCATGACTATGATTTGATAAATAGTACAAGCAGTAACCCTTTACTAGATATTGCTAGTGTGTTTAGCAAATATCTGTAATGTAATATGGCAAACTACAAAAGCAATATCTGGTGCTAAAATATTGATACTATATCTTTAAAGCAGCATGCTAGTCCAAACAAAACCAATTAATTTTACTGTTTTAATCAATTAAATTACTAATGTGAAGTATAAGCAGGATCCTGTAATGCATGATAGTTTGGATCTGATTTCTATGAAAGCATCACTCTGAAACCGAGAACTCTGTTGAGGTACAAGGATTTGGTTTGCAAAACACTCTAGCAAGTGCGTCCCTGCAGTTTGAAATAAAAGCTGTTCAATACTGAATTGATTTATATATCTGGCTCTTGCAAGTCCAATCTACTTTCTCTTGCTTTTGATAGCTCCACTATTCCTCAATTGAGATTCATGGCCTCACATCTCAGAAGGTCTTCCCATATCTTTTCCATTCCAAAAAGCTCAGTTTCCTCTTTCTTGCCAAGTACTTCTTGTTTCCTCAACTACTCTTAATTCTATGCAATGCCCAAACCTATCTAGACCTGGCCATTCCTCCCATAATTAAAGAAGCTTTTCCAGCACCTCTCCTGAACTCTTGAATAGGTTGCAAGAAACATCTGTTGTCTGTTCGGTGTTGCTTCTCTTGTTTCTATCCTCACAGCTCTCTCCATTCTAACCCTTCTTGACTTTCTATTTTAGTGATATTACTGTACCATTATCATTGCTCCAATGGATTTTCTTCTTTTGTTCCTAATAAGGTTCAAATATGCCATCCAACAAACATCCCTCCTCCCTGCAATCCTCAGTGTTGAAATCAAGACTCATTTTATCCCTTCCTGTAGATTGTATAATCTACAGGCTTGTAAAATTCAAGCTTGCCATCCCTAACCATTAATTCTTCATTTATCTCATCAACTTCCCTGCTGCACTATAGTCTTTGGCACTTAACCTAGGTATATCAACTTAAAAAAAAACTAGCAGAGCTTCCCTGATGGTTCATATGAGTGGTGTATAACTGAGCAATACAGATCAGCAGAACCCATGCTTGATTTCTGGTCTGCTTAGTTGGCTGACTCAGCAAAGATACAATTGCCCTGGGCTAATGAAGAGAAAATTCCTGATTGCGAGCCAGTAACTTCTGGGAAGTACAAGTGAATAGGCATCAGGTGAGGACACGACTAGCTGTGATGCTCCCACTGTCAAATAGCCTATCAACACTCACCGTCTAAGATGATGCATCATAATGGCCACTTGGGTAGAGTATCAGAGGGCTACTTTCACCCATGGAACTATAGCACAGGAAGGTGAGAAATTTGGATGGGGACAAAACACTATGGCCCGAAATTTGCGGTCAGCGGCGAAGCAAAGGCATTCGCTGCTTGCCCCGCAGTAAGCTTCACACAAAGATCTCGCGATCTCTGTGGTGAGAGGTTCGGCTTTTCCGATGTGCAACTAAAATCAACGCAAGTTAATGGGACTCCCTAACGCGAGCTGCTATGATGTCAACACGCTGTCTAGGTAGCCAATCAAAATGCAGAATTCTCACACAGACAACGGCCAGGAAGTGAGTAAGCTCCTTTGATTCTAACTATTTTAAAATGTTAGCGAGAGCAAAACAAAGATTGGGGAAAAGGCAAACCTGAAATAAAGTTGAACAAACTTTAAAAATATGTTTAATTATTATTATTGACACTCAACAAAATTAAAATTAGTTTTTCAGGGCCATAATGTTTGTTTAGCAGTTAAATGCGCTATTAAAACCCCAGTTACACCTAATCCAACAAGGTCTAACTTTTAATGGGGTAGTTAACAGCGATATTACTGCGGGAGAGCCAAAGTTTTCATCAGTTTCCCTGATTTGACAGATTACACTGATTGCCGGCTATGGGGGGGCGGTCACAGCGCAGCCAGTGTCGGAGCAGTGAATGACTGACTGCAACGTCAGGATTTCCGCGTTATGATGCGCATGCACTACATCCTGAAATTGCGGTCAGTTTCAGAGGGGTAATAACAGCAAACGCTGTTCGTTCGCTGTCATTACCCACTGCAAATTCTGGGCTAATATTTTACTTATCACATGCAATAACCAGAATCCTGCTTTTACAAGAATGTGAATATCAACATTACTTCCACTCCATTCTTTAATCATGGAAAGAACGTTGCTTGAGCAGCACCACTTAGTCACTGTAAAGTGGTTACTGCTGTTCAAACAGCAAGCATCACTTCCATTACATCAAATTTAGCGGAAAGTGCATAGAAACATAGAATCTAGGAGCAGGAGTAGGCCATTCGGCCCGTCGAGCCTGCTCCGCCATTCAATACGATCATGGCTGATCATCCAAATCCAGTACCCTGTCCCTGCTTTAATCCCCACAGTACACATATCCCACCCTACCCCCGTAACCCCACGTATTTAATTCCCCCTAACATATCCCATCCTATCCCCATAACCCCACATATTTAATCCCCCCCTAACACTAAGGGTCAATTTATCATAGCCAAATCAACCTAACCCACACATTTTTGGACTTTTTTTTTTTGCATTCACCCTTTCTAACCAGACTTCATCTATAGACTACGGGGAGAATGTGTATTATTAAAATTAATTTCAGTGACTTCATTCTGATTGTACAATGAATAACATAATGAATGATATTTAATTTTGAAATCTGAAGAATGTGTATGAAGCAGCAGTTCTGAGTTACATGAAGGCCAACTTAATCATTGGTGGTCACAAGAAATGGGAGAGCCTAAATGCCAAAAAAGAACTGTATTACCATAAAGCCCCTGAGAACACCTGAAACACTGTATAGCCACATTATTAAAAGATCGCTGCAATAATGTAAAAACATCTCTACAAGCTGGCAGAGATGAAAACCTTTCCTACAGAGGCTACAAACTGGTTTTTGTTTCAAAGGTTGTAGTCTCTATATGTTGAATTTATAGGCATAGCAATTTGTCCACGCAGCGCTCGTTTTTCCGGCATTGCTTGGACTACTAAGGCCCCAATATGGTGAGCAGGAAGGGTGCACACATTTCCAGCCGGAAGTGCACCACTTGCCATATTGCATAAAGACAAACAAGAGACTTCATTTACCCATGCCTGAAGCAGGCGTTAGATCCTTTGCATATGCAAATAACGGGTCCAACGCCTGTTTGAGGAACCCTTTCCAAAACTGGTTTGTCCAGAGGCCGCGCCTAGGACTCACCTGTCAACCAAGAAGGTAACTTACCTGCGCGTGGAGCCGGGAGGAGCATAGGAACAGGAGTAGGCCATTCAGCCCCTCGCACTGTTCTTCCATTCAATTAGATCATGTACCTGTATCTTAACTCCATCTACCCGCCTTGGTTCCGTAACCCTTATTATCCAATCTCAGTGCTGTTAGGTAGGGAGTTCCAGGATTTTGACCCAGCGACAATGAACGAACGGCGATATATTTCCAAGTCAGGATCGTGTGTAACTTGGATGGGAATTTGTAGGTGACGGTGTTCCCATGCGCCTGCTGCCCTTGTCCTTCTAGGTGGTAGAAGTCGCGGGTTTGGGAGGTGCTGCCGAAGAAGCCTTGGCAAGTTGCTACAGTGCATCTTGTAGATGGTACACACTGCAGCCACGGTGTGCCTGCGGTGGAGGGAGTGAATGTTTAAGGTGGTGGATGAGGTGCCAATCAAGCGGGTTGCTTTGTCCTGGATGGTGTCGAGCTTCTTGAGTGTTGTTGGAGCTGCACTCATCCAGGCAACTGGAGAGTATTCCATCACACTCCTTACTTGTGCTTTGCAGATGGTGGAAAGGCTTTGGGGAGTCAGGAGGAGAGACACTCGCTGCGGAATACCAGCCTCTGACCTGCTCTTGTTGCCACAGTATTTATGTGGCTGGTCCAGTTAAATTTCTGGTCAACGGTTACCCCCAGGATGTTGATGGTGGGAGATTTGGCGCTGGTAATGCCGTTGAATGTCAAGGGGCGGTGATTAGACTCTCGCTTGTTGGAGATAGTAATTACCTGGCACCTGTGTGGCGCGAATGTTACTTGCCACTTATCAGCCCAAGCCTGAATGTCATCCAGGTCTTGCTGCATGCGGGCATGGACTGCTTCATTATCTGAGGAGCTGTGAATGTAACTGAACACTGTGCAGTCATCAGCGAACATCCCCATTTCTGACCTTATGTTGGAGGGAAGGTCATTGATGAAGCAGCTGAAGATGGTTGGGGCTAGGACACTGCCCTGAGGAACTCTTGCAGCAATGTCCTGGGGCTGAGATGACTGACCTCCAACAACCACGACCATCTTCCTTTGTGCCAGGTTTGACTCCAGCCAGTGGAGAGTTTTCCCCGATTCCCATTGACTTCAATTTTACTAGGGCTCCCTGATGCCACACTCGGTCAAATGCTGCCCTGAACGGTCTAGCTCTAATTTTAAGGTTATGCCCCCTTATTGTGGACTCTCGTACCAGAGGAAATAGTTTCTATCTACCCTATGAAACCTTTTTAATTATCTTAAGCACTTCAATTAGATCACCCCTAATCTTCTATATTCAAGGGAATACCAGCCTGTTGCACACAAGCATCTCAACTGTTTGAAAGATCATTCAGCCCAGATTTGCTAAACAAATATTCCTAACAAGTAGATGAGGTGTAAAATTCACAGGTTACAGCCTGTGGTGCATACAGATGAGGTGGAAAAAAATACAGCCATTCATGAAATATAAATGCTGGGTGACAAACACCAACTTTAGTTTTGGTGAGTTAAAAACTGAAAAAGCAAAATTTCAACATCTCTAAGACATCTTATTAAAATGCAGGGGACATGTTTTGTTTCAGGAGAGAACTGATTCTGTTGGACATTGGGGCCAAGAAATTCAGGCGCGACCACTGCTGGATGGGTGGGTGGGGCGGGGGAGCAGGGTACATTCCCTGCGCCTAAATGGTGAGGCCCGAGGCTCGCCAGATATTGGGCCTCAGATCTCATCATAATGGAGCTGGCGCAGAGGGTCCGGGGGGTCAAGATTGAGAGCTGCAGCGATGTCGGGGGTGGGGGCGGGAGGAGGGGAGCGGCGCGATCAGTTCTTTTAATGTGGGGTCGGGAGGAGCACTCCTGCTGGAATACAAAGGGTTGGAAGTTATGTTATAGTTGTACAGAGCTCTGGTTAGACCCCATCTGGAGTACTGTGTTCAGTTCTGGGCACCGCATCTCAGGAAGGATATACTGGCCTTGGAGATGGTGCAGCGCAGATTCACCAGAATGATACAGCGGCTGAAAGGATCACATTAAGAGGACAGGCTTCTATTCCCCTGAATGTAGAAGATTAAGGGGTGATCTAATTGGGGTGTTTAAGATGATTAAAGGATTTGATAGGTTAAAAAAAGAGAAACTATTTCCCCTGGTGGGAGAGTCCAGAACAAGAGGGCATAACCTTAAAATTAGAGCTAGGCCGTTCAGGGGTGACGTCAGGAAGCACTTCATCACACAAAGGGGAGTGGAAATCTGGAACTCTCTACCTCAAAAAGATGTTGAGGCTGGGGGTCAATTGAAAATTTCAAAACTGAGATTGATAGATTTTCGTTAGGGAAGGATATTAAGGGTTACTGCACCAAGGTGGGTAGTTGGAGTTAAGATACAGATCAGCCACGATCTAATTGAATGGCGAACAGCCTCCTGCTGTTCCTATGTTCCTCCTAGTTTTGGAGACTTGGTAGTTGCAGACCTGCTGGAGAGTATTCAAATACTCACCCTGCCTGTAATCGCCCTTGTTACAGACAACTGAAAAGTAATTAAAATTAATTATTTAAAAAAAAGAATCAGTCTACACAAGAGAAATAAGCGGAATACTTAGAACTGTAGAATATATTAACTCAATTCTTTCTCGCAAAAAAACTTCATCACTGCACCTTTCCCCTGGGGTACCTGTTATTTAACATTGAGCAAGCTGCTATAAAAATATCAAAGATATTTCTGATACACAATCATGGGACGGGGGCTAAGCATTACGACAAACGGCATTGTTTTAAATGCAAGACAATGAGGTCAGAGGTTAGGAGACATTTCTTCACGCAGGGAATTTTTAAAGCATGGAAGGAATAGATCAGACAGAAACCATAGATAAGACAGGGACTATTTCATCTTTAAAGGGAAAATTGGATAAATATTTAAAGCAGACGATGATACAGGTATATCAGATAAGTGCTGGCCAATGGGACTGGTTTTGAATTGCTCCAACAAAGACCCAGCACAAACACAATGGCCTCGATATTAATCTCCTCCTCCCCAACGGGTGGAGAGGGTCGGGCAGGTGGTTAAAATGTGAAAATTACCCGACCTGCCCCCAACCCGACGCCGACACTGTCCTGTATACACTGTAAAAACTCCATGCCCTTTTTCCCTTTCACTACCTCTTTTGCCAACTTCTTTGGGGAGTAGTTGAACTCTCCCGTTATTATTCTATATCTTTTACTCATTTCATAGATTTGCCTACATATTTCTTCCTCCACTTCCCTTCCATGATTAGGTGGTCTGTAGAATAGCACTATTAGTTACTGATCCCTTCTTATCCTTTATCTCAATCCATATTGAGTCTGTTTCCATCTCATCTTAATTATGTCCCCTTTTTCGACTGCCATTGTTATATCTAATTAGTACAGCTACCCCATCACCCCTTCTTCCTTCCCTATCCTTTCTAAATACGTTATATCCTGCAATATTTAACTGCCAATCCTGTTCTTTATATAACCATGTTTCAGTTATCCCTACTAAACCTGGTTCCTCCCTACGAATTATTGCCTCCAGTTCCCCCGATTTGTTTCGAATGCTGTGCACATTGCTGTACAGGCAATTTAATTTGTTTTCATTAATTGTTCCTCTCACTTCATTTTTAACAGTATACAGGATGACAAAGGAGAAGAAGGAGTTAGGAAATAAGTATAAAAAACAATTAGGAAGGAAAAAAGATTGATTACGAAATGAAATTATCAAAGAATATGAATAGAAATCGTAAAGTATTCAATTGACAAAATAACAAAAGGAAAATTAAGATAGGGATAGGGCCATTAAAGGATGCACAAGACAAACTCACAGGTAATGAGAATGAAATGGCAGCAATATGAATAGTTACTTTGCCTCAGTTTATACCAGGGAGACCAACAAGGTGGACATGACACCAGACGAAGATATCAACAAGGATATCACGATATTTAAGATAGGAGGGAGATAATTGATAAAAGAGATAAACTTAGAGGGAGTCTGGATGGATTGCATCCACACATACTAAAAGCTAGGGAAGAGATAATAGAATCTTACAGCACAGAAGGAGGCCATTTGGCCTATCGTGCCGGTGCCGCCTCAGTGAAAGTGCTATCCAATTAGTCCCACTCCCCGCTCTTTCCCCACAGCCCTGCAATTTCGCCCCTTCAAGTATTTATCCAATTCCCTCTTGAAAGTTACTCTTGAATCTGCTTCCACCGCCCTTTCAAGGCAGTGCATTCCAGAAATTAGAGCAGGCTGTTCAGGGGTGATGTCAGAAAGCACTTCTTCACACAAAGGGTAGTGGAATCTGGAACTCTCTCCCCAAAAAGCTGTTGAGGCTCGGTCAGTTGAAAAATTCAAAACTGAGATTGGGTAATAAGGGTTATGGAACCAAGCCGGGTAGATGGAGTTAAGATACAGATACATGATCTAATTGAATGGTGGAACAGGCTCGAGGGGCTGAATTGCCTACTCCTGTTCCTATGTAACACACTGTGATTCTCTCACATTTAAACAGTGTTAGATGTTACTGTAACACCCTGATTCTCTCAGAATTAAACAGTGTGTTAGATGTTACTGTAACACACTGCTTGATTCTCTCGCATTTAAACAGATTGTTAGACGTTTATACATCATGCCTGTGCCGGCTCTTTGAAAGAGCTGCCCTGCTCTGCTCTGTCCCCATAGCCCTGCAAAACCTTCGCATATAAGTATTTATCCAATTCCCTTTTGAAAGTTATAATTGAATCTGCTTCCACCACCCTTTCAGGAAATCCATCCCATATCATAACTCGCTGTGTCATTTTTTTTTCTTCATGTCACCTCTGGTTCTTTTACCAATTACCTTAAATCTGGGCCCTCTGGTTACTGACCCTGCTGCCACTGGAAACAGTTTCTCCTCATTTACTCTGTCAAAACCATTCATGATTTTGAACACCTCTATCAAATCTCCCCTTAATCTTCTCTGCTGTAAGGAGAATAATCCCAGTTTCTCTAGTCTCTCCACGTAACTGAAATCTTTCATCTGTGATACCATTCTAGTAAATCTCCTCTGCACCCTTTCTAAGGCCTTGACATCCTTCCTAAAGTGTGGTGCTCAGAATTGAACGCAATACTCCAGTTGGGGCCGAACCAGTATTTTATAAAGGTTCATCAAAACTTCCTTGCTTTTGTACTCTATACCTCTATTTACAAAGCCAAGGATTCCGTATGTCTTCTTAACAGCTTTCTCAACCTGCCCTGCCACCTTCAAAATATGTGCACATACACCCCCAGGTTCTGCACTCCCTTTAGAATTGTACCCTTTATTTTATCTTGCCTCTTCTCATTCTTCCTACCAAAATCCATCACTTCGCACTTCTCTGTGTTAAATTTCATCTGCCCATGTCCGCCCATTTCACCAGTCTGTCTATTTCCTCCTGAAGTCTGCACTGTTTACTACATTTCTGGGTTTTGTGTCATTTGCAAACTTTGAAATTGTGCCCTGTATACCCAAGTCCAGGTCATTAATGTACATAAAAAACAGTAGTGGTCCCAACACAGAACCCTGGGGGACACCATTGCACACTTCCCTCCAGTCTGAAACACAACCGTTCACCACTTATCTCTGCTTTCTGTCCCTTAGCCAATTTCGTATCCATACAGCCACTGCCCCTTTCTTCCCACGGGGTTCAATCTTGCTTACAAGTCTATTATGTGGTATTTTATCAAATGCCTTTTGAAAGTCCATATACACAACATCAACCTTCATCCACCCTCTCCATTACTTCATCAAAGAACTCACTCAAGTTAGTCAAACACGATTTGCCTTTAACAAATTCATGCTGGCTTTCATTTCTTAACCCATATTTTTCCGAGTGCCAATTAATTTTGTCCCGGACGAATATCTCAAAGTTTCCCCACCACTGACTGGCCTGTAATTGCCGGTTTTATCCATCTCCCCTTTATTGAACAGTGGTATAACATTTGTAATCACCGGCTGACTTTTCTCCCGCCTAGCCCAAGATCATGATGCAACTTTGGTGGTCCTGTTAAATACCCCATTAAAAGCTAGACCCTTTTGGATTAGGTGTAACTGGGGTTTTAACAGCGTACTGACCGCTAAACAAAGGTTATGGCCCTGAAAAACTCATTTTAATTTTGTGGTGTCAAATTTCTCTATTATAATAAAAATTACTATTTTTAAGAAACTTCAAAAAAAATTATATTTTTTTAAAGTTTGTTCATCTTTATTTTAAGTTTATCTTTTCCCCATGTGAGAGCCACAATCTTTGTTTTGCTGTCTGCAACATTTTTAAAAAGTCAGAATAAAAACAACTTCTTCCCTTCCTGGTTTCCTGTCTGTGAGAATTCCGCATTGTGATTGGCTGCTTAGACAGTTTGCTGACATCACAGCAGATCGCGCTATGGCATTCCCACTACACTGTGCTGCAATCAATTGAACGTCGAAAAAGGCAAACTTCTCGCCACAGAGATTGCAAGATCTTTGTGGGCAGCTTTCTTCGGGGCCAGCGACGAACGCCTTTGCTTTGCTGCTGACCCCAAATACCGGGCCTCTAAGATTAGAAATTGCTGTTGATGATATTAGTGGACACACACTTAACACAATCTATGTAATTTTGTTATTTTAACAGCTGAGTTTACACATTTATTTTAAAATAGCAAAGAGAGAAATGCCATTTGAATGTGTTAAGTACATGTCCACTAATATCACCAGCAGCAATTGTTAGGCTATATTCTCCTATGACGGAAGTTCATAGACTTGAAACGTTAACTTTGTTTCTCTCTCCACAGATGCTGCCTCACCTGCTGAGTATTTCCAGCATTTTCTGTTTTTAATTCAGATTTCCAGCATCCGCAGTAATTTGCTTTTACATTCTCCTAGTTTTCTCCTCAGTGTCTCCAGGGCAGGTGGAAATGTAAATGAGAGGTTGGATTAGGCATTTTGTCCCCTGGCCTTGATAACAACTACACTAGCCTGATCATAAGACATGTACGAATGTGGCCCAGAGTGACTGTCGTCAGTTTTCACTCTCTCCTTATTACCTCCTAGCAGCCAAATGTCAGGGCTGAGTGTAATGACCAAACCTGCGGTCGAGAAGTAGCAATTTATTTTGGTGCTGCAATGCTCTATACCACTGCTAAAAGATCAGATAACATCCCTCTTTTCCCTGCATGTATGGATCAAGCCTCCCCTTAAATGCAGCAATGCTATCTGCTACAACTCCTAACTCTTACGAACATACAAAAATGATGGATGGGCAGGAAAAGACCAGCTGCTCTATCAAGCCTACCCCACACCACGATGGCTGGACCATCATGGCTGAACACCCCTCCCTCCCCCGACACCACCCCTCCCTCCCCATAGCCATGTAATCTCCTGGGAGAGGCAAAAAAACAGGAAAAAAACCAAGGGCCGATAACAAGTTTGATTTTGCTAATTGGGATACAGCAAGACAGCCAATCGTGAACAATTTGCACACGGAGTCACTACCACTCAAAGGAACCAGCTGGTAAGTGAGCCACCTTCTTGTCCCTAAAAGGTGCGACAATCCATTACTAGGTTGTTTTTCCCA
Source organism: Squalus acanthias (assembly GCA_030390025.1). Taxonomy (NCBI): domain Eukaryota; kingdom Metazoa; phylum Chordata; class Chondrichthyes; order Squaliformes; family Squalidae; genus Squalus; species Squalus acanthias. The sequence goes on along the minus strand of CM059433.1, from coordinate 38,870,879 downwards.
CCCACGCCCCTTGAATCCACCAACAAAAAAGAACTACACATGAGGAGCAGTGGCAGCCAGAAAGAGGTAAGGATTTTGTTTGGTGGAAAACATTTTGTGACGGGTGCGTGGAGCACAAGTCTGAGCACGTGAGAGATTTTCAGAGTGCCCAGGGCTTTTTGAGTGCGGAGTTTCTGCTAACCAGGGCATTTGTGCTGTTCGGGACTTCAATACTGCTTTCAGGTAAGGAGAGGTGAGTATTACAACACAGGTAAGGATATCATTGTGCGACTGCTTTACACTAGGCAGCTTCTCAACTTCTGGGAATATGGCAGGACAGCTGAGACCCATTGCCTGCGCATTCTGTGCCAGGTGGGAAATCCAGGAAGCTTTGCGCGTCCTGGACTATCATGTACGTAGGCAGTGCCTCCGGCTGCTCGAACTCAAGCTCAGGGTTTCTGAACTTGAGGAGCGGCTGGTGTCACTACAAGACATACGGGAGGCTGAAAATTTCTTGGATTGCACATTCTTGATAAAGAGAGGCACAGACTACAAAAGCAAGGAAGTTATGCTAAACCATTATAAATTACTTTTTAGGCCTTATCTAGATTATTGTGCCCAATTCTGAGCACCATACTTTAAGAAGGTCTTGGAGTGGGTTCAGAGGAGATTTACCAGAATGGTACCAGGGATGAGGGACTTCAGTTATATGGAGAGATGAGAGAAGATGGGATTGTTCTCCTCAGAGCAGGGAAGGTTATGGGGAGATTTAATAGAGGTGTTTAAAATTGAGTGGTTTTGAGAGTAAATAAGGAGAAACTGTTTCCACTGGCAGCAGGGTCCGTAACCAGAGGACACAGATTTAAGATAATTGGGAAAAGAACCAGAGGCAACATGAGAAACATTTTTTTACACAGCGAGTTGTTATGATCTGGAATGCACTGCATGAAAGGGTGGTGGAAGCAGATTCAATAGTAACTTTCAAAAGGGAATTGGATATATATTTGAAAAGGAAAATGTACCTGGGCTATGGGGAAAGAGCAGGGGAGTGGGACTGATTGGACAGCTCCTTCAAAGAGCCGGCACAGGCGTGATGGGCCAAATGGCCTCATTCATTGCTGTAATATTCTATGATTCTATAAGCACTGCCCTAGGTCCAGTATTTTATTACACACTTGACTGGCATTCAAAGCACGTTTTACAGTTGGTTAATTACACATTCAGAACTCAGCAAGGTAATATGCTTTGTATGTCTAGAGTTCAAATATTATACACGACCTAACAGTTTTCCTCACATTTCCTTTCCTGTCTTGTCGCAATCATCAGGCAATAACTGGTGGATCAGCGCTGAAGGGCTCGTCTGGTCGAGCTGTCCATCAGCACCACAACTGCTTAAAATAATCTCAATCAAATTGGGCGCTTTTCAGCAACAGAGGACAAACCCAGTGTGACCTGGTAGAAAAAACCCCTAGGAGCAGAGAATCCAGCAAGATAACGTGCGAAATCCAGAAAAACAACCCACTCGCTCACTATACTGGGGGCACTGAAAAAAACACGGCCGTTAACAACAATATCGGGGTCAGTGTTAAATTACTACTGGAAGCAAAGAGCGATTTGTTTAATATAATTTGGCACTTGCAAAGCGTTATGGAACTGCCGGAGTTAGTGGCATGTTATTTCCCAAACTCACGGCTTTTTACCCATACTTCGCAGTGATGAGGAAGATGATGATGAAAGAAATGTTGTCTATTCCTAAAATTCTATTTGGCAATGGTTTTAACGAAACGGCGACTGCATTACAAATGCAACATTTAAAAACGGTTAGCAGAGAACTCGAAAATGAAGTTGCTGTCGCGCCTGGACATGCAAGATGGGTCGGATGTGAAACAAAAGGAACACTGCAAAATATGCAAAATATTTACACACGTGCAAAGGCAACAGAGACTTCTATATCCGGAGCAATATGGTTTTAATGCTTTAAGGCTTGACCGCAATCTTGTAATGAATCCCCATCGAAAGGTTAAGAAAAACACACAGCAAAGGGCACCGAGATCTTAGGGCATCGTTAAATTAATTTACAACACCTTAAACAAACATATATCCTCTGTCCGGCTTTAGTAACATAGTAAGTTAGATGCACATTTAACAATAATGTTGCTTTTTTTGAATGGAATTCAAGTTTTAATATTTTTATATATATTTATATATTTACCAGAGCAATAATACACAACAATAAACTAACTAATGAAACTCACCTTTTAAAATATTTTCATAGAACAGAAACCCAGTTGAAGGGATATTAGTCGTGATCCATAACCAGATTCAGGACCAGTCTTCGAAGACTATGGCATTTCATCTTTGACTGGAGTGGAGCTTTAACAGCATCTGTATTTAATCGCACCCCTTTTGCCCTTAACCCTGTGTGTCAACGTAGAGAGTGAACAGCCCAAACCTCGAGGAATCCATTGCTAAAGTAGAGTAGAGACTCGTCCCACAAACTGGAATACTTAACCCACAGACAGCATCGCTGGCCCCCAGCAGCAGTAACTGATAGGCTGCTTGCCCATACTGCTGAATGCAGACTCGCTGACTGGTTCCCAGCCCCTGTGGCGCTCTTTCCAATGAAAATCCTCATGAATACTAATTTTTCTCTGTATATTTCACACATTTTTTTGCAGAGTATTGAGAATAATACTACACTGCAGGGCAACAAATAACAAAAGGAAAAATTAGGATAGGAACAGGGCCACTAAGGGAGGCACAGATAAACTCAGGTAATGACAGTGAAATGGTAGAAATATTGACTATTTACTTTGGCTCAGTATTTACCAGGGAGACTAACGGGGTGGACGTGACATTTGAAGAAGCAATCAAAACAAATAGAAGTAGAAATATCACCGTCCAGATGGGATGCATCCCAGGTTGCTGAGGGAAGTAAGGGTGGAAATAGTGGAGGCTTTGGCTACAATCTTTCAGTCCTCCTTGTAAATGGGAGTGGTGCCAAAGGACTGGAGGGTTACAAATGTTATGCCACTGTTCAAAAAAGGGGAGAGAGTTAAACCAGGTAACTACAGCGAGTCAACCTAACGTCGGTGAGGGAGAAACTTTTAGAAACCATAATCTGAGACAAAATTAATTATAACATGGAAGAACATGGGTTAATAAATGACAGCCAACATGGATTTGTTAAAGAAAAAATCGTGTCTGACTAACTTAATTGAGTTATTTGATGAAGTTACAGAGGGTTGATGATGGTAGTGCAGTTAATATGTATATGGACTTTCAAAAGGCATTAGATAAAGTGCCACATAATAGACTTGTTAGCAAAATTAAAGTCTATGGGATTAAAGAGGCAGTAGCAGCATGGATATGAAATGGGCTGCGAGAAAGTAGTGGTGAATGGTTGTTTTTCAGACTGGAGGGAAGTATAGAGTGGTGTCCCCCAGGGGTTGGTATTGGGACCACTGCTCTATTTGATATCTATTAATGACCTGGGCTTGGGTATAGAGGGCATAATTTCAAAGTCTGCAGATAATTCAAAACTCAGAAATGTAGTAAACAGTGAGGAGGATAGTAACAGGGAGTAAATGAGAAATGTTTTACTCAGCGAGTTATGATCTAGATTGCATTGCCTGAAATGGTGGTGGAAGCAGAGTCAATACTAACTTTCAAAATAGAATTGAATCTCTACTTAAAAAAGAGAAAATTGCAGGGGTATGGGGAAAGAGCAGGGAAGTGTGTCTAATTGGTAGCTCTTTCAGAGAGCCAGCACAGTTTTGGTGTGCTGTATGATTCTATATCAAGGCATTTAAGATAGTAAGGGGGGAGATAATTGATAAACTAGTTTAACTTAAAGAGGATAAAACCCCTTGGATTGCATCCGCACATATTAAAAGAAATTAGGGAAGAGATAGTAGAGGCACTATGACATATTTATAAAAATTCATTGGAAAACGGTATAGTGCCAGAGGACACCAAATGTTATTCCTAGATTTAAAAAAGGAGATAGAAGGGAGATAGAACAAGTACAGAAAACTATAGACCGGTTAGCTTGATGCTGGTGGTAGGAAAGATAATGGAATATTTACTCAAAGATAGAATCATAGAATCTTACAGCACAGAAGGAGGCCATTCAGTCCTTCGTGCCTGTGCCGGCTCTTTGAAAGAGCTGTCCAATTTGGTCCCACGCCCCAGATTTTTCCCCGTAACCCTGCAAATTAGTCCTCTTCAAGTACTTGTCCAATTGCCTTTTGAAAGTTCCTATGGAATCTGATTCCACCACCTTTTCAGGTAGCGTATTCCAGATCTTAACGACCGTTTGTGTGAACAGATTACTCCTAATTTCTTCTGCCAATTATTTTAAATCTATGACCTCTAGTTGCCGACCTACTTGCCAGAGGAAACAGTTTCTCCCTACTTGCTCTATCAAAACTCCTCATAATTTTGAAAAGCTCTATCAGGTCTCCCCTTAAACATCTCCAATTTCTCCACATAACTGAAGTTCCTCATCCCTTGTATTATCCTGGTAAACCTCCTCTGTACCCTCTCTAGGGCCTTGACTTACTTCCTAAAGTGTGCTGCCCAGAATTGTACAGATTTTGCGGTGGTAATGACAGTGAAACTTTCAGCGTTCACCGTCATTACCCCTCTGAAACTGACAGCAACTTCGGAATTTAGCGCATGCGCAGATAAACAGGGAAATCCTGAAGTTGCGGTCAGTCATTCACTGCTCCGCCACAGGTTGTGCTGTGGAACTCCCCAGAGGAGGCAATCAATTGAAATCACATAAAAGGATGAAAACTTTCCGCTGGAATATCACTGTTAAACCTCCCCAAAAAAGTTAAGCCTTGTTGAAAGAGGTGTAACTGGGTTTTTAAAACAGCATATTGACTAATGAACAACTGTTCTGGCCCTGAAAAACTAATTTTATATTTGTGGAAAGTCAAATTTTTCCATTAAAAGGATTAAAAATTACATGGATTTTTAAAATAACATTTTTTTAAATTTGTTTAGGATATTTCAGTTTCTACCTTAATCCTATGTGTATGTCCAATTTTTATTTCGCTCTGTGTAAAATTTATAAAAAAGTAAATTAGAATCTGTGCACTTTACTGCCTGGTTTGCTGTCTGTGAGAATTCTTCAATGTGATTGGCTGCTTAACCAGCTTGATGACATCACTGTTGCTGGATGATGGAGATTCGCTTGATTTGGCGCCAGATTCAAACTAAGGTCAGGAAAGTTGAAATCAATGCCACAGACAGCTTTCTTCAAGGTCAGCAGCGAGAACCGTCGCTTCTCCGCTGATTGCAAATTCCGGGCCAATAAAAAATAGTCAACACGAATTTCAAAAGGGAAGGTCATGCTTGACCAACCTTACTGAATTCCTTGAAGTAACAGAAAGTGTAGACAAGGGGAACGTAGCAGATGTAATATACTTGGATTTTCAAAAGGTGTTTGATAAGGTACCTTATAGTAAACTCGTGACTACGGTTAGAGCATGTGGAGTCAGGGGACACGTAGCAGAATAGATAGCAAGCTGGCTACGAAACAGAAAGTGGAAAGTAGGGGTTAAAGTAATTTACTCGCACTGGCAGAAAGTGGTGTTCACAGGGATCAGTGCTGGGACCACTGCTGTTCACCATTTACATAAACAATTTGGACTCGGGAATCGGAAGTACAATTTCAAAATTTGTGGATGACACCAAATTGGGGGATACAGATACTTCGAAGGAAGACTGCAACAAAGTACAAGAAGACATTAATAAACTTGCAGAATGGACGTGTAATTGGCAAATTAATTTCAATATAGATAAATATGAGGTGATGCATTTTGGTAGGAGGAATACGGAAGCCACATAATCCTTGGAAAATAAGAGTCTAAGGGTAGTGGTACAAAGGGATCTAGGGGTACACATTTACAAATCATTACAAGTAGCAACACAAGTTAACAAGGCCATAAAAAATGCAAAGTATGGGGGTTCATTTCTAGAAGAATAAAATTGTAAAGCAGGAAACTTGTATAGAACCTGGGTTAGACCACACCTGAAGTATTGTGTACCGTTCTGGTCACCGTATTACAAAAAAGATATAGAGGCATTGGAGAAGGTGCAAAAAAGATTTACAAGGATGATACCAGACTGAGAGGTTATAACTATCAGGAAAGATTGAACAGGCTGGGGCTCTTTTCTCTAGAAAAGAGACAGCTGAGGGGTGACCTAATAGAGGTCTTTAAAATTATGAAGGAGTTTGATAGGATAGATGTAGAGAAGATGTTTCCACTTGTGGGTGAGTCCAAACCTAGGGGCTATAGAAATAAGATAGTCACTAATAAATCCAATAAAGAATTCAGGAGAAACTTCTTTACCCAGAGAGTGGTTAGAACGTGGAACTTGTTACCACATGGAGTAGTTGCCTTTAAGGGGAAGCTAGATAAGCACATGAGGGAGAAAGACATAGAAAGACATAGAAAAATAGGAGCAGGAGTAGGATATTCGGCGCTTCGAGCCTGCTCTGCCATTCAATATGATCATGGCGTATCCTCTATCTCAATACCATATTCCTGCTCTTTCCCCATACCCCTTGATGCCTTTTGCGTCTAGAAATCTATCTATCTCCTTAAATATATTCAGTGACTGGCCTCCACAGCCTTCTGTGATAAAGAATTCCACAGGTTCACCACCCTCTGAGTGAAGAAATTTCTCCTTATCTCAGTCCTAAATGTCCTACCCCGTATCCTGAGATTGTGACCCCTTGATCTAGAGCCCCCAGCCAGGGGAAACATCCTCCCTGCATCCAGTCTCTCTAGCCCTGTCAGAATTTTAGACGTTTCAATGAGATCCCCTCTCATTCTTCTAAACTCTAGTGAATAAAGGCCTAGTCGACCCAATCTCTCCTCATACGACAGTCCTGCCATCCCAGGAATCAGTCTGGTGAGCCTTTGCTGCACTCCCTCTATGGCAAGTATATCCTTTCTTAGGTAAGACCAAAACTGCACACAGTACTCCAGGTGTAGTCTCATGCCAGTATATTACCCTCAATCCCATGTGCTTTAATTTTGCACACTAACCTCTTATGTGGAACTTTATCAAAGGCCTTCTGAAAATCCAAATACACCACATCCACTGATTCTCCCTTATCTATTCTACCAGTTACATCCTCAAAAAACACCAGTAGGTTTGTCAAACACGATTTCCCTTTCATAAATCCATGTTGACTTTGTCTAATCCTGTTGACATTTTCTAAGTGTCCTGTTATCACATCCTTTATAATAGACTCTAGCATTTTCCCTACTATTGATGTTAGGCTAACCGGTCTGTAGTTCACGGTTTTCTCTCTCCCTCCTTTTTTAAATAGTGGGGTTAAACGACGTAGATAGGACAAGGAAGCCGGTTCTGTTAAAGGAGTATGAGTAGCTAGGGGCAAATTAAAAAACAGAACCTCAAGGGTAATAATCTCTGGATTATTACCTGAACCACGAGCGAATTTGGCTAGGACAAATAAAATTAGAGAGTTAAATGAGTGGCTCAAAGACTGGTGTGGGAGAAATGGGTTTTGCTTCCTGGGACACTGGCACCAGTACTGGGGCAGGAGGGAGCTGTTCCGTTGGGACGGGCTTCACTTGGCCAGTGCTGGGACTAGAGTCCTGGCGGATCATATAACTAGGGCTGCAGAGAGGGCTTTAAACTAACTAGTGGGGGGGAGGTTCCTAGAGAGCAAATAATAAAAATGACAACAGAGAAGGTCATAGACTTAGGTAGCAGTGGGGAAATTAAAAACCAGAGTGTGTCAGGAAGGGGCAGAAGGTATGGAGTAAAAGGTAAAGTAATAAAAAGGGCAAAAGCAGGAACTAAGTGTCACAAAACATATTTGAAAGTTCTCTATCTGAATGCACGTAGCATTCGTAACAAAATAGATGGGCTAATGGCACAAATAACTACATATGGGTATGATCTTGTGGCCATTACAGAAACATGGCTGCAGGGTGACAATGCCTGGGAATTAAACATACCAGGTTATTTAACGATCAGGAAGGACAGGCAGGAAGGAAGGGGAGGTGGGGTGGCTATGTTAATAAAGGAAGGAATCTCTGTAATACAGAGAAATTATATTGGGTCAAAAGATCAGGATAATGAAACAGTTTGGGTGGAGATAAGGAATAATAAGGGGAAAAAAACACTAGTGGACGTAGTCTATAGGCCTCCGAACAGTTGCAAATCTGTTGGACGGAGTATCAATCAGGAAATAGTTGAGGCTTGTAATAAGGGAACATCTATAATTATGGGGGATTTTAACTATCATATTAATTGGACAAATCAAATTGGGCAGGGCTGCCTTGAGGATGAGTTCATTGAGTGTATTAGGGATGGGTTTCTTGAGCAGTATGTATCTGAACCGACCAGGGGGCAAGCAACCTTAGATCTGGTCCTGTGTAACGAGACAGGATTAATTAAAAATGTCCTAGTAAAGGATCCCCTTGGAATGAGTGACCATAACATGGTTGAATTCCATATTCAATTAGAAGGTGAGAAGGTTGGATATCAAACAAGCATGCTAAGCTTGAATAAAGGAGACTATGAAGGTATGCGAGCGGAATTGAGTAGAGTGGATTGGGAAAATAGATTAAAGGGTAAGACGATACATGATCAGTGGTGTACATTTAAGGAGTTATTTTACAACTTCCAAAAAATATATATTCCACTGAGAAGAAAAGGGTGTAAAAGAAAAGACAGTCATCCATGGCTAAGTAAAGAAATTAAGGATAATATTCGACTAAAAACAAGGGCTTATAAGGTAGCAAAATCTAGTGGGAGGATAGAGGATTGGGAAAACTTTAAAAGAGAGCAAAAAATAACAAAAAGATTGATTAAGAAAGGGAAGATAGATTATGAAAGTAAATTAGCAAAAAATATAAAAACAGATAGTAAGAGTTTTTATAGTTATATAAAAAGAAAAAGGGTGGCTAAAGTAAATGTTGGTCCCTTAGAGGATGAGACCGGGAAATTAATGGTGGGAAATATGGAGATGGCAAATACACTGAATGAATATTTTGTATCAGTCTTTACAGTAGAGGACACTAAGAATATCCCAACACTGGACAAACAGGGGGCTATAGGGGGGGAGGAGCTAAACACGATCAAAATCACTAAGGAAGTGGTACTCGGTAAAATAATGGGACTCAAGGCGGATAATCACCTGGACCTGATGGCTTACATCCTAGGGTCTTGAGGGAAGTGGCGGTAGGGATTGTGGATGCATTGGTAATAATTTTCCAAAACTCCCTGGACTCAGCAAAGATCCCGGCAGACTGGAAAACTGCTAATGTAACACCCTTATTTAAAAAGGGCAGTAGACAGAAGGCTGGAAACTATACGGTTAGCCTAACATCTGTGGTAGGTAAAATTTTGGAGTCCATTATTATTAAGGAGACAGTAATGGGACATTTGGATAATCATAATTTTATAGGACAAAGTCAGCATGGTTTTATGAAGGGGAAGTCATGTTTGACAAATTTGCTGGAGTTCTTTGAGGAAGTAACAAACAGGGTGGATAAAGGGGAACCAGTGGATGTGGTGTATTTAGACTTCCAAAAGGCATTTGACAAGGTGCCACACAAAAGATTATTGCTTAAGATAAAAAAATCACGGGATTGGGGGTAATATTCTGGCATGGATAGAGGATTGGCTATTTAACAGAAGGCAGAGAGTTGGGATAAATGGTTCATTCTCAGACTGGCAATCAGTAACTAGTGGTGTTCCGCAGGGGTCAGTGCTGGGTCCCCATCTCTTTACAATCTATATTAACGATTTGGAGGAGGGGACTGAGTGTAACATATCAAAGTTTGCAGATGATACTAAGATGGGTGGGAAAGTAGTGAGTGAGGAGGACATAAAAAATCTGCAAGGGGACATAGTCAGGCTAAGTAAGTGGGCAGAGATTTGGCAGATGGAATACAATACTGGAAAGTGTGAGGTTATGCACTTTGGCAGGAAAAATAGTAGAGCAAGTTATTATCTTAATGGCAAGAAACTGGAAAGTACTGAAGTACAAAGGGATCTGGGGGTCCTGGTGCACGAAACTCAAAAGGTTAGTATGCAGGTGCAGCAAGTGATTAAGAAGGCCAATGGAATGTTGGCTTTCATTGCTAGGGGGATAGAATATAAAAATAGGGAGGTATTGCTTCAGTTGTACAAGGTATTGGTGAGACCGCACCTGGAATACTGCATACAGTTTTGGTGTCCATACTTAAGAAAAGACATACTTGCTCTCGAGTCAGTACAAAGAAGGTTCACTCGGTTAATCCCGGGGATGAGGGGATGGACATATGAGGAGAGGTTGGGTAGATTGGGACTCTACTCATTGGAGTTCAGAAGAATGAGAGGCGATCTTATTGAAACATATAAGATTGTGAAGGGGTTGGATCGGGTGGATGCGGGGAGGATGTTCCCGATGATGGGTGAAACTAGAACTAGGGGACATAGTCTTAGAATAAGGGGCTGCTCTTTCAAAACTGAGATGAGAAGGAACTACTTCACTCAGAGGGTGGTAGGTCCATGGAATATGCTGCCCCAAAAAGCTGTAGAAGCTACATCATTACATAAATTTAAAACAGAAATAGACAGTTTCCTAGAAGTAAAGGGAATTAAGGGTTACGGGGAGCGGGCAGGAATTTGGACATGAGTCTAGGTTCGGATCGGTCATGGCCCTGTGGGTAGCGTAGCGGGCCCAGGGGCCGTGTAGCCTGATCCTGCTCCTATTTCGTGTGTCCAATTCTGTTAGGTTCAGGAGATGGTTCTGTGATAGTAGATTGGCGGTTAGGATCAGATCAGCCATGATCTTATTGAATGGTGGAGCAGGCTCGAGGGCCAATTGGCCTACTCCTGCTCCTATTTCTTATGTTCTTATTACAGTCCGCTTTTATGTTCCTTGCAAGTTTACTCTCATACTCTATTTTTCCCCTCTTAATCAATCTCTTGGTCCTTATTTGCTGAATTCTAAACTGCTCTCAATCCTCAGGTTTGCTACTTTATCTGGCAACTTTTTGGATCTAAAACTATCCTTAATTTCTTTTGTTAGCCATAGTTGGGCCGCTTTTCCTTTTGTGTTTTAGCGCCAGAAAGGAATGTATAACTGTTGCAATTCATGCATTCGTTCCTTAAATGTTAGCCATTTCCTATCCACCGTCATGCCTTTTAATGAAGCTCCCCAATCTATCATAGCCAACTCACTCCTCATACCTTCGTAGTTTCCTTTGTTTAGATTTAGGACCCTAGTTTCAGATTGGACTACTTCACTTTCCATCTTAATGAAGAATTCTATCATGTTATGGTTACTCTTCCCGAAAGGACCCCGCACAACAAGATTATTAATTAACCCCTTCTCATTGCACAATACCCAATCTAGGATAGCCTGTTCCCCAGTTGGCTCCTCAACATACTGGTCTAAAAACCATCTCATACACACTCCATGAATTCATCTTCCACAGTATTATTGCTAATTTGGTTTGACCAGTCTATATGTAGATTACATGATTACTGTAATAACCTTGTTACATGCATCTCTAATTTCCTGTTTGATGCCGTCCCCTACATTACCACTACTGTTTGGAGGCCTATAGACAACTCCCACCAATGTTTTCTGCCCCTTGGTGCTTCTTAGCTCCACCCAGACTGATTCTACATCTTGATTTTTTGAGCCAATATCGTTTCTCACTATTGCTCTGATTTCATCCTTTACTAACAACGCCACCCCACCTCCTTTTCCTTTTTGCCTGTCCTTCCAAAATATCGAATATCCTTGGATATTCAGCTCCCAGCCTTGGTCACCCTGCCGCCATGTCTCCGTAATCGCAATTATATCGTATCCATTTTCATCTATTTGCACTGTTAATTCTTCTACCTTATTACGAATGCTTCGTGCATTCAGATACAGTGCATTTAAATTTGTCTTTTTAACATTTTTAGACATCTTAACATTGTTTTGTACTATGGCCCTATTTGTCTTATCATTTTTCCTTACCCGGACCCTATTTGTTGGTGCACTCTTTTGTTTGTACGCTCTGTCCCTTCCTGACACAATCTGGTTATCCTTACCCCAATCACTTTCCTGCCCTGCTTCCTTGTCTTTTCTCTTTAGCATTCTAGATTTCTCTTCACTGGGACCCCCCCCCCCACCCCCCTTATTTAGTTTAAAGCCCTATCTACCTCCCTAGTTATTCGATTTGCTAGAACTCTGGTCCCAGCATGGTTCAGGTGCAGTCCGTCCCAACGGAAGAGCTCTCTCTTTCCCGAGTACTGGTGCCAGTGCCCCACGAATCGAAACCCACTTCTCCCACACCAATCTTTGAGCCACGCATTCATCTCCCTGATCCTATTGACCCTATGCCAATTTGCTCGTGGCTCAGGTAATAATCCAGAGATTGTTACCTTTGTGGTTCTGCTTTTTAATTTAGTCCCTAGCTGCTCAAACTCTCTCAGCAGAACCTCTTTCTTAGTCCTACCTATGTCATTGGTACCTACGTGGACCACGACAACTAGATCCTCCCCCTGAATGGCCTGTTTCTGTGCTGTAAATTCTATGTAATATGGAGGTGGTAGTTTACTGAAATGATTGGGAGTGTTATCCTGCTTTTAGTTGATAAATCTTTCCACAACCTTTAGGCAGGCTACATATTTGCCTAGTTAGATAAAACACTTCCCCAGTGGCTTAGTTGGTAATCTGACTGCCCAGTGCGTGACTGAGCCAGCCCCAGAAGGTCCAAGGTCTGTGTTAGCCAATCCCAATCTGAGTAGCATTTAGCCTCAGTGTTCCTGGCCTATTAGAAAATAGGGCTACTACTCCTGATCAGAATGCAAGGAACCCTACTGGAAATTGCATATGTGGACTTCAGATGAGGGAAGGAATGGTCTCAGCTGTGACCTGCCCTACGTACAAATAGGTTGTGGGCACTCACTATCTAGGGTCACACAAAAAAGTGACACAAACTCAAACTCGAGGAACAGCACCTCAGCTTTCTATTAGGGACTTTACAGCCTTCTGGCTTTAACATTGAGTTTAATAGCTTTAGATCTTAACCACTGCTCCCATTTTCTCAGACAGCAGGTGCTGGAGGATGGCTGCACCAGAGCCACCGAGAGTGGAGGAGGTGTTTGGGGTGGGGATCCCCTATTGGTACACGGCCGGCAGGGTGGTCCGCACCCCTGGGTTCTACCTGCCTTTCTCTGCCATATTCCCGGGCCACTGGAGCTTTCTCCACTTTGCTAGATTTCCTGTGCCTCCCTCCCCCTCTCTGGACTAATTCTTGGTTTCTTTACTTGTCCTATTACCACACCCTTTTGCCTTGCACCCTCATCCCCTTTTTCATTTAATCAGTCCTGCCCTCCACCCTATCACAGACCGTCCCTTTTGTTCTTTCCACCCCTTTCCTTCTTTCCACCCCTTTCCTCACTTTTCTCTGTCTCTGTACTTGCTGAAAAACTGTTAATCTCTTGACATCTTCCAATTCTGATGAAAGGTCATCGACCTGAAACATTAACTCTGTTTCTCTCCACAGATGTTTCCTGATCTGCTGAGTGTTTCCAGCATTTTCTGTTTTCATTTACTGTTTTGCACTAATATTTTGTGGCCTTCTACTCTAGTATTGCAGTTTTGTCATGCCACTTAGAATGGTCAATAAATGAGAAGTGTAATTAAAAATCTCCATAAAACTACAGCAGCAATTACTACAGAAAAGGACTCATGCATTTTACAGTGAATGTTGCAGCATATTTTGGGTTAGGATGGGAGATGGAGAGCTGATTAAAATGTGAGGTACTCTCAAGTGGTTTAATCTACTCACAGTATGAAACACATTGGAACAGTCTTTGCAATTATTATTCAATCAATAAAAATAGACACAAATATAAAGTGTTTACTTTTCGCTAAAACTAATGAATGGCAGAAAATCGAAAAAATTAACAGTAGCTTCATTTGTAATATAAATATCATATATCTCACAAATTCAAATAGATTCACATTGACAAGGGAGAATTGGCTGTCTGCAGGATTTAATGACTCACAACTTTGTCTTCTAAAATTGGCAATTTGTTTCTATTTCCTGAAGTTGATGACACTTGTTGGGATACAGTGCTACTGGTACAGGCAGGTCAATGTATGAGACAGTTTCTTCAGTAGGCTCTTCAACTGTGAAAGGTTATCAATATCAGGCCTGCTCTAGCCCTCTTCCAATGTCTACACAAATGCACTTTCCAGCACAGGTCACTAGATAGATATCAGGAGTGGGAACCCTAGCTGAGTTTTCCCTTCTCTGGTCCATGTGTGCTGAATCCAATGCGCAGCCCAAATGAGATCAGCTCCCTCAACTTAGACCAAGAATTAAATCTGAGGCCTTTCAGTCCGTATGGTTTAGGACTACGGAAGTATCAGGAATTTCCTTGGGAGTTCTCCAAAGTGGCTGCCATAACTTTAGCAGAAGATAGGTGGAAACCCTGCTTATATCCTGCAAATGGGATTTCTGTCGATCCACCGAAGTTACAGTGAACAATTGGGAGAACCTGAGAAATGAGAAATTCATGGCAACAATGTTTTTGTTTTAAACAATGCATTGTAGATATTAACTATGGTAAACTGCTTCTAACATGGCCCGATATACCACCTTTTACACACTTTTCATTTATTACATATTGCAAAATGAACCACTGAATAATACACGTTTTCAGACAATTTTACCTTAGCAACAATCTAATAATGCAAAATGGTTGATCTTGAATGCCTCATTGCTGAAACTAGCATCATATTAGAGTGAAGTTCAGTCCCTGTCACTTTATGCTTATTGGTACTGCTTTGGCTGGTGAACAGAAAATGTCAGGGAAGCTCCATGTACTTAACTTTTCAGTGTAAGAACATCAACAAAAGCTATCTAATCAGGCATTGCTCCGAGTGCTTGATCTGGGTTTGCGACAGAACTTTGGCCCCCAGCTCCTCAGCTGAGTTAATCTTACAAGAGTCTTGAAACCCAATTCTATAATCAACCAACAAGTATCTTACTACATCTTTAGTTCAAGCTTCACACTACAATGGATTATTTAGTTTGTTTAATGGATTGAGATTTAATGGTTATTGTTGCTCATGAAAAAGTTGAGAGGGATGTAGAGAAGAGGAGAACCAGATAAGCTCTGGGTGAAGGATCAAAGCCCATACTGCAAGATACCATTAAGGTTGAAAAGGTTAGGAAATAGATCAAGAATCATTGCTTAGGTGATGTTGTGCTTGACTTTGAAAAACCTGTACATTGTAGGGAGAAGCAATGAGGCAAGCAACCTCCACAGTTATAAGGTCCTGAAAAAGGTGAATTCTAAACATTAAAATATAATATAAGAACTTATTTATTCTTAGGCTTATTAAACTATAGAATAGACTTACAGTTTATTCAATGGTGACTCATTTGAAACATTCAAAATGGAAACAGAAAGATTCTTGATTAAATAGACAATTGAAGAAAATGGGCTTCATTCCAAGGCAGGAGAGAAATGAAAATGGTTTGGTGAGCCCTGAATGAGAACTGAATGGTCTTTTCTTGTTCCTATCTTATGTTTGTCACTTATGTGTTTATTATGTGAATATCATTTAAAATGGATAGAAAGTCCAAGGGGAGTTTTGTTTCCTCCAATTTATGTTGATAAAAGCATGTGTTATGAATTTGGGTCTGCCATAGATACCTTCTTGGATTTAGTAATGTCAGTCGATCTGTTATGTGGTCTGAGCATCTTACTTTTATGGGAGTTGACTCACACTGCCCTATATCTACTTTTATGATAGCATAACTCAGGGATACAACAATTATATCCCCTTATGACCTGGACTGCATACTCATGTCTTTAGCATGCTTATTTCTTCATTCTCTCCAAAGGTGGACTGAGTGAACACTTGGTGAGACGAGACTTGATCGGAGTCGTTAAGCTGCTTTATTTCCCATCAGGTAAACATACAGAACAGTAGGTATGATCGGATTCATTTACTTCAATCAATATAACTTGTCTTCACATAATAATGTAAAAATGATTAACATGCTGTGCTACACTCCTTCAGTGGGTTGTCTTGATCGACTTAAAACTAATTTTCTACCTCTTCTTTTATTCTATCCCTCTCAGAGCCCTTTATTGCCTGTCTGCCTGCTCAGTGGCCTATCTTTTAAAGAGCATCTTTTCTCCATTTTTAAAATTTCTTAACAGAAAGAGATTGAAGGGTTTTCCAACACATGTGAGGTGTCCTTTTCGAATACCTAGACAAGCTAACAAATTGCTTATGGTTTAGTACCTGATTAAAACAAGTTCCGATTGGCATATTAACCACCTTTCATCTTGGAGCCTTTTTAAAAAAATTGTCAGACTGCACTTTTGCTTCAAAGAAAACTCACCGTTAAAATAGAAATCATATTTTCAAATCTTTTTGGTGGAAAAATGGTTAATGTGAGGGCATGCTTTGCTTGGATTGGGTGGTTCCAGATCAGCTAGTCTAAAGTCATGGCCCCATTGCTTTCAATGGAGCTACTATAAGGCATTGAGGTCATAGGGTTGGTGAAATAATAAGGAAATCTGACTTGGCAGGTTCCTGTTGGAGGTAAAGCTTTGTTGATTTTTTTTTTAATTCATTTTAAATCAGTGTATACATTTTCAATGTAAAGTGGAGGACTTTGAACAACAAGCACTTCCACTAGGGCAGAAAGGCCACAGAATTGCTGGTGTGGGACATAAATTGTCACACTGGTAGATTAAGGGGCACTCATCTGAGTATGGAGTTGGAACATAAGAACATAAGAACATAAGAAATAGGAGCAGGAGTAGGCCAATCGGCCCCTCGAGCCTGCTCCGCCATTCAATAAGATCATGGCTGATCTGATCCTAACCGCCAATCTACTATCTATCACAGAACCATCTCCTGCATCTAACAGAATTGCACACACGAAATAGGAGCAGAATCAGAGCTTTACACTGCATCTAATCTGGTGCTTGGTGCTGACACAGGGTGCCTGAAATAGAAAATTAGCCATTTCTCAATGCTAAAACTCTTCACCTTAACGAAAGGCAAAATTCAACAAAAAAGCAGGTAAGTAAAAAGGTATTAACTTTTTTCACAACATACAACTGTACAAAGTTCAAAATGTTTATAAGTATAGGTGAGCAAACCTGCACATCAACCAATATAAAATGTGCTATTGATGTTTACAACTAGTTTCAGGAGGATCTGTCAAGCTGCGTTAAATCTGAACTGAACATCTGGAAACTGTCAAATACATGTCCCTTACAAATTGAGACCACTTGGATAGGGATTGTGCAATCCAATATAAAGGCAAAATTACAATGCAAATTATATTGAAACACGTGAAATTTATAGATATGGAAAACCAAATTTAAAAGTAGGGCAAAAAACAAGCCAATACATATAACTGTCTTTAAAAACAGGTTTACTTGAAGGAAAATGCTCACAATATTAAAAGGGGCACCGTTGTTGCATTTGGGTGGTTTAATTTTCTTTTGGAAACAGCCTGCCCTAAAGGGTAGACCCAAAATCCAGACTAGCTTTCAGCCCTAGTGGGTGCCGTCACGTTGCTACTCTTGCAATGTGATTTTCTAGATTGGTATGTGACTGAACTTCAAGAATTTGTTGGTGGCAGATGGATCTGATGTTATGATGAGGTATTTACCCCACTGATCACTTAGTTGTGTATTCCTTTGTTTAATGAAATGTAAAGTCATGTGAGATCCCTTAGCAGATGACAGTGCCCCTTTTAATGCCACATTAACCTCAGTTTGGCACATAATAAAGTTTCAGAGTTTTAAAAAAAATACTCTTTTCTAAGCAATTTAAATTTTAATATGAAAATAGAGATACATCAGAATCTGTAAATCTTTTAAACCTTTTTAGGCACTTTATGTTGTCTTTTGATTAATTTTTCTTTACCCTTCTTTTCTGAAAATGTATCACTGCATGTGCTTGTGATGCTGACAGTTTCTATGCTTCCGACTCTCTCTGAGAGCGTACCGGGAACCAACTCTTCTATGTCAAAGGTGGAGAAATCATTGGCCTTCTTCTCAATGGACTTGGGCAGTGGTCTCGGGTCTGTAACTATGGTCTGTTGGTTAGGCTGAGTTTTGGATTTCACAGGCTTAGCTTTAGGCCTCTGTTCCTCCTCATCCTCCCCATTCATACAGCTGACACACAGAAGCTCTCGAATGAATGATGAACTAAAACACAAACAGGGGAAAGGGGCAGAAGCAAAAGAAAATCAAAGTGATACTGACAGGAAAATTAATGTAAATTCAAGCAACACAAAAGGGTTAATGAAGGGAAAGAAATGTTTCATACATAAAGGTTAACAAAATGAATGAAAACCATGCTTTTATGCAAATAAGATTAACATAACCAAACCAATATAAACCTGGATCACTTGTAGAAGAATGCTGGCAACTGAACATCATTTTGAAAGGCTTAATAGCCTTTATTTGATTTGATATGCGGTACTCAAAGAAATCCAGATAACCCTGAACAAAATGATGTTTATAGTATCAAATTGCACTTAACCTTCCTGAAGAGATGGGAGGAGATGAGTACAGAAAAGCTGTGTGCAGTTAGCATGCGGGATATTTTCTGTGCCCATGCTGAAATGTGCAAAGAGATGCGCTGCAACCAGATGGAAAAAGGACACAGAAAGTACTTATCTGAGGTATTCAGCTGAGATGGGAGGATGTTCTCACCTTATACCATATGGGAGACCTGTGATCAACAACTTTGAGGTTGTTTAATGCCTCAGTTGGTGTCAATTGCATTATTTCTTTCATTAGCAGTCGCATATGTGTAGTAAATATATTGCTTCTGTTACCTGGGACATTGAAACGTGTCATGCAGAATTGCTCCCTTCTGGTTTTGAAGTTGGCGATCTGTTTTTTTTGAGAGGGTTGTCTGGAAATTTCTAAAATGCAAACCGGAAAGCAAGCCTCTGGCTTTTGAAATAAAAGTCCATTTCTTCCATCCACTTCTGTGCCATTAGTTACCAATGCCTATAACTTTGTATCCACAGTTAAGCACAGGAAGTTCCCAGACTATTCCTTCCTAGTTGAGGTGTTTGCATGATTGACAGTTGCATGTAATTTAATTGAAATGACTGATCAACACATACCACGAGGCCGACTGTGACCCCGCCCCACTTGTTGGGGTCAGGACATTTGCATGGGTAAATCGGGTGCCTGCGCCATTAATACAGTAACTAGGATACATGCCTCAAAAAACTGTCCGTGAGGCCGAAAAGAAAAAAATGCTTCCTATCTGTGAGTGGCTGGTTTCTCTACTGCAATTGGTTGTTCTGCGTGCTTTGCGCTCAGCATTGCTAAGGTCACAAATGTGGAAATTACATGATCCGCCCCCCCAAGTAGGCCAGAAATTTTGGCGAGCCAAAAAAGGGCTAGGGGCCTGGCCAAATTGGGTCCTGCTTTAATTTCCACCCCTACCCATCCATACCAAAAATTAGGCGAAAATTCAGCCCCTACAAGTTCTGAAGTTCTGAAATCTTCTCTAGTTTCTTTACCAACAGAAGTTAGTTACAAACACTACAATGGTTATTAAAGTTTAAACAAAATCCATCAGCAGCCAAGCAAACATCATAATCTTGGAGCTTGAGCAGCAGCTGGCGTCACTGCGGTGCATCCATGGGGCAGAGAGCTTCGTGGATAGCACGTTTCAGGAGGTGGTCACCCTGCAGATAAAGAGTGTGCAGGCAGAAAGGGAATGGGTGACCACCAGACAGAAGAGGAGGACCAGGCAGGTAGTGCAGGAGTCCCCTGAGTGCATCTCGCTCTCCAACCAGTATTCGGTTCTGAGTACTGGCTCCTCTGGGGAGTATAGCCAGAGCCAAGTCTGCGGCACCATGGGTGGCTCAGCTGTACAGGGGGGGAGGAAGAAGAGTGGGAAAGCAATAATGGTAGGGGATTCGATAGTTAGGGGAGCAGACAGGCGATTCTGTGGCCGCAGATGTGACTCCAGGATGGTATGTTGCCTCCCTGGTGCCAGGGTCAAGGATGTCACCGAGCGGCTGCAGAACATTCTGAGGCGGGAGGGTGAACAGCCAGAGGTCGTGGTCAATATCAGTACCAACGACATAGGTGGAAAGAGGGATGAGGTGCTGCAGGCAGATTTCAGGGAGCTAGGAAAGAGATTAAAAAGCAGGACCTCAAAAGGTAGTAATCGGTGCCACGAGCTAGTGAGTATAGAAATAGGAGGATAGCGCAGATGAATGCGTGGCTGGAGAGATAGTGCAGGAGGGAGGGCTTTAGATTCCTGGGGCATTGGGACCGGTTCTGGGGAAGGTGGGACCTGTACAAGCTGGACGGGTTGCACCTAAACAGGGCCGGAACCAATATCCTTGCGGGGAGGTTTGCTAGTGCTGTTGGGGAGGGTTTAAACTAATTTGGCAGGCGGATGGGCACCAGGATGTAACATTAGAAAGGGGAAATAAAGTGCTCAAAGGATTGGGAGAGGCAGAGAGCACTAAATTGAGAAATAGTAAGGCATTAGGGGGGGTCAAACTAAGAGAGAATACAGGATGGTCTAAGATGGGTTTACAATGTATGTATGTGAACGCACGAAGCGCAGTAAACAAGATAAGTGAGCTGCAGGCACAAATAGCCACATGGGAATATGATGTTGTGGCATTAACTGAGACCTGGCAAAAAAGGGCAGGATTGGGAATTAAATATTCCTGGTTATAAAGTGTTCAGGAAAGATAGGGAAGGAAAGATAGGAGGTGGTGTGGCAGTATTGGTCAAGGAGAATGTTACAGTGCCTGAAAGGGAGGATGTCCTGGAGGGGTCAAGGACAGAATCTATTTGGTTAGAGTTAAGAAATAATAGCGCTGCCATGACACTACTAGGTGTATTCTATAGGCCAGCAAATAGTGGGAAAGATATGAAGGAGCAAATTTGCAGAGAAATTACAGAGAGGTGCAAGAACTATAGAGTAGTAATAATGGGGGACTTCAACTATCCTAATATAGACTGGGATCGTAATAGTGTAAAGGGCAGAGACGGGGAAGAATTTATGAAGTCTGTTCAGGAGAACTTTCCTGCTCAGTATGTTTCCGGCCCGACGAGGGAGGAGGCATTGCTGCATCTGGTTCTGGGGAATGAGGTAGGTCAAGTGGAGCAAGGGTCAGTAGGTGAACATTTAGGGAACAGTGATCATAGTATCATAAGGTTTAAACTAGCTATGGAAAAGGGCAGGAAGCAATCTAGAGTAAAAATGTTTAACTGGGGGAAGGCCAATTTCAGTGGGATGAGAACGGATCTGGCCCGGGTAAATTGGAATCAAAGATTGGCAGGCAAAACTGTAATGGAACAATGGGCTGCTTTTAAAGAGGAAATAGTTCAGGTACAGTTGAGGTAAATTCCCACAAGGGGGAAAGGTAGGGCAACTAAAGTCTGGGCTCCCTGGATGACGAAATAGAGAATATGATGAAGCAGAAAAAGAGTGTGTATGACAGATGTCAGGTTGCAAATACATCTGAGAATCAGGCTATATATAGAAAGGTCAGAAGAGAAGTGAAAAAGAAAATAAGAGGGGCAAAAAGAGGGTAGGAGAATAGAGTGGCAGCCAACATAAAAAGTAATCTAAAAGTCTTCTATAGGTATATAAATAGTAAAAGGGTAGTAATGGAGGGGTGGGGCCGACTAGGGACCAAAAAGGAGACCTATGCATGGAGGCAGAGGGTATGGCTGAGGTAATAAATGAGTACTTTGTATCTGTCTTCACCAAGGAAGAGGATGCTGCCATAGACGTTGTAAAGGAGGAGGTAGTGGAGATACCTGATAGGATAAAAATTGATAAAGAGGAGGTATTAGAAAGGTTGGCTGTACTTGAAGTAGATAAATCACCAGGAGCGGATGGGATGCATCCTAGGATGCTGAGGGAATTGAGGGAGGAAATCGCGGAGGTACTGGCCATAATATTCCAATCCTCCTTAGATATGGGGGTGGTGCCAGAGGACTGGAGAATTGCAAATGTTACACCATTGTTCAAAAAAGGGTGTAAAGATAAACCCAGCAATTACAGGCCAGTCAGTTTGACCTTGGTAGTGGGGAAGCTTTAAAAACAGTAATCAGGGACAAAATTAACAGTCACTTGGACAAGTATGGATTAATTAAGGAAAGCCAGCACGGATTTGTTAAAGGCAAATCGTGTTCAACTAACTTGATTGAGTTCTTTGCTGGGGTAACAGAGAGGGTTGATGAGGGTAATGCGGTTGACGCAGCGTACATGAATTTCCAAAAGGCGTTCGACAAAGTGCCACATAATAGGCTTGCCAACAAAGTTGAAGCCCATGGAATAAAAGGGACAGTGGCAGCATGGATACGGAATTGGCTAAGTGAAAGGAAACAGAGAGTAGTGGTGAACGGTTGTTTTTTGGACTGGAGGAAGGTATACAGTGGTGTTCCCCAGGAGTCGGTTCTAGGACCACTGCTTTTCTTGATATATATTAATGACTTGGACGTGGGTGTACAGGGCACAATTTCAAAATTTGCAGATGACACAAAACTTGAACGTATAGTGAACAGTGAGGAGGAGAGTGATAGACTTCAGGAAGACATAGACAGGCTGGTGAAATGGGCGGACACGTGGCAGATGAAATTTAATGCAGAAAAGTGTTAAGTGATACATTTTGATAGAAAAAATGAGGAGGAGAGGAGATATAAACTAAATGGTACAATCCTGAAGAGGGTGCACGAACAGAGAGACCTGGGGGTATGTGTGCACAAATTGTTGAAGGTGGCAGGGCAGGTTGAGAAAGCAGTTAAAAAGGCTTACGGGATCCTGGGCTCATGAATAGAGGTATAGAGTAAAAAAGTGTGGAAATTATGATGAACCTGTATAAAACACTGGTTCGGCCCCAACTGGAGTACTGTGTCCAATTCTGGGCACCACACTTTAGGAAGGATGTGAAGGCCTTAAAGAGGGTGCAGAAAAGATTCACGAGAATCATTCCAGGAATGAGGGACTTCAGTTATGTTGATAGACTGGAGAAGCTGGGGTTGTTTTCCTTGGAGCAGAGAAGATTGAGAGGAGATTTGATAGAGGTGTTCAAAATCATGAGGGGTCTGGACAGAGTAGATAGAGGGAAACTGTTCCCACTGGCAGAAGGGTCGAGAACCAGAGGACACAGATTTAAGGTGATTGGCAAAAGAACCAAAGGCGACGTAAGAAAAAACTTTTTTACGCAGCGAGTGGTTAAGATCTGGAATGCACTGCCTGAAAGGGTGGTGGAGGCAGATTCAATCACGGCTTTCAAAAGGGAGTTGGATAAGTATCTGAAGGAAAGAAATTTGCAGGGCTACGGGGAAAGGGCGGGGGAGTGGGACTAGCTGAAGTGCTCTTGCAGAGAGCTGGCACGTGTTCGACGGGCCGAATGGCCTCCTTCCGTGCTGTAACCATTCTATGATTCTATAACTCGAGCCATGATTCCCACCCTGTCCCCATCGCTAACCTATCCCAATGTCAAGATATACGTTTTTTGAGTAAGGTTTCATTTCATCAAACCAAGTGGAAGAAGGTTTTTGTTAACAAACACACTCATTAAAAATGATTTGGGTTATTTTAAGGCACAAGCTTAGTTTTCTGAGATGCTTTTTTGCAACAGACATTGTTAGTAGCAGGTGCAATTTTCGCTTGTTCTTAGCTACATCTGAACGAACGGCACCACAGAACACAACTGCCTGAGGCTCCCACTGCTGGGTTGATTGCACATCAGAAAAAACACAGGAAAATAAGGAAAATAACTGTAGGGGCACAAACAGTTGTTTCCAAGCTGTGGGCCATGTCTCTGTGTCTGGCTCTGCAATGGCTGTGGGAGGAACGTAAAAACTAATAGATGTGTGCCACTGCTCTGTACATGCAAGCTGGATGGCTGAGACCACTGGCAGCCAATGAAGAACAAAGCTTCTGGCTCAGTGGCAATGTTTTTACTGTCGTTAGAGAAAACACTGCCTCTGGTAAAACTAATCTCCGTCCAACACAGTGCACCATCTAATCTTTTCTTTATGTGTCTAAATCTTCATGATGAACTTTCTTTGTCACTCACAAAAGATGAACTGAGAAGTTATTCAAAGAAATTATCCTCAAGTTGTGTCAGCCGTGGCTCAGTGGGTAGCACCCTCGCCTCTCAGTCAGAAGGTTGTGGGTTCAAGTCCCACTCCAGGGACTTGAGCACAAAAATCTAATCTGACACTTCAGTGCAGTGCTGAGGGAGCGCTGCAATGTCAGAGGTTCCGCCTTTCGGATGAGACTTTAAACTGAGGCCCCGTCTGCTCTCTCAGGTGGACGTAAAATATCCCATGGCACTATTTTGAAGATGATGCGGAGATGCCGGTGTTGGACTGGGGTGGACAAAATTGAGAGGTCGCACAACACCAGGTTATAGTCCAACAGTTTTATTTGAAATCACAAGCTTTCGGAACTATCGCTCCTTCCTCAGGTGAAGAAGGAGCGATAGTTCCAAAAGCTTGTGATTTCAAATAAAACTGTTGGACTATAACCTGGTGTTGTGCGACCTCTCACTATTTTGAAGAGCAGGAGAGTTATCTCCGGTGTCCTGGCCAATATTTATCCCTCAATCGATATCACTAAAAAACAGATTAGCTGGTCATTATCACATTGCTGTTTGTGGGAGCTTGCTGTGCGCAAATTGGCCACCGCGTTTCCGACAATACAAGAGTGACTACACTTCAAAACATACTTCATTGGCTGTAAAGCACTTTGGGACGTCCGGTGTTCATGAAAGGTGCGATATAAATGTAAGTCTTTCTTTTTCAAGTGATGATGACATTGTTGGAAAACTTGATAAAGTTTTTGGGATATCATACAGATACTATCGATATATTTCTGCATAAATTAACCAATTAATCCTCTTTGCCAGACGCTTGCTCTTGTCACTGATTTTGTTTCTCTCTACCCCCACCTCCCATGTGAAATCAATTAAAACTCCAGAAAACCTTTCTAATCCTACTTACTATTTCTAATCCTACATTATACAAGTTTGAATGGGTACCTTCATTGGCATGATATTTCCTGGGTCCCAGCAGATCAAGAACTATTCATTTCCACTCAGCATTTGGTCATAGAATCATAGAAATTTACAGCACAGAAGGAGGCCATACAGCCCATCTTGTCCGCGGCGGCCGACAAAGAGCTATCCACCCTAATCCCACTTTCCAGCACTTGGTCCACAGCTTTGTAGGTTATGGCACTTCAAGTCATCTTCAGCTGTGCTTATCTTCATCACCTTCAGTCCAATTCATATTTCACACCTTCCATTGCACTCAATGCAATTGTTGAATTGCTAAATCCAGATGTGCTCCATGCTCCTCCATTGTCTCTCACAAGTCCAACCAACAGCGACCACCTCTTACACTGATGACTGCACACTTACTTTTCTCCTATTGATATTCCTGTCACTGTCTCCTCAAATTTTTAATGGTATTCCATTGCTGGAACTCCCTACCATAAACTTGTTTCCTCTTCGGTACCAAACTATTCTTTTCACCTCAACAATCCTTAATTTATCAGGTATAGTAGTGTCTTAACTCACATCAAGTTCTGTTCACCCATCCACCCCTGTGCTCACTGACCTACATTGGCTCTCAGTTAAGCAACGCCTCGATTTTAGAATTTCAAATCCCTCGATGGCCTCACCCCTCCCCATCTCTGTAATCTCTTCTAGCCCTACAACCCTCTGAGATATATGCGCTCTTCCAATTCTGGCCTATTGAGCATCCCCGATTTTAATCGCTCCAACACTGGCAACCGTGCTTTCAGCTGCCTAGATCCTAAGCTCTGGAATTCCCTCCCTAAACCTCTCTGCCTCTCTTTCCACCTTTAAGATGCTTCTTAAAACCTACCTCTGCAATAATATCTCCTTATGTGGCTCAGTGTCAAATTTTGTTTGATAGCGCTCCTATGACGTGCCTTGGGACGATTTACGATGTTTAAGGTGCTATATAAATACAAGTTGTTGTTGTTGTTGTAGTGGTTACAGCGCTGGATCAGTAACCCAGAGGTTGCAAGTTCAAATCCCACCAAGTCAACTTGTGAAATTATATTCAATAAATCTGGTAATTGTGGTCAGCACCAGAAAAAAAAATGCCCATGAAAGCTGCCAGATTGTTGTAAATGTGCTTCAGGGAGGAGAACCTGCCACCTCCATCCACCTGGCCTACACTACGTGGTTGAGACTCAATGCCCTTTAAAGTGGTCCAGTGAGCCGTACACTTGTAAAACAGCTGCTTCATGAAGGCAGCCCACCATCCATCATGTTATTAGGGGAACCAGGGATGGGCAATAAATGTGGTCTTGTCAGTGCCTTCCGCATCTCAAGAACAAATATTTAAAAAAATATCTAAAGCTCAAACCTGTCCACTTCCACTGCACTCCTGAATGGCAGGTAAGTAAAAGATGTCATCTGATAAGTAGTCATTTTCTCATCTCTAGCTTCCAACCTTTCATTGCAATGTTTCTTCTCTCTCTCTATTTTATCAATGCACTGTGGTCAGTTCTCTCCTGTTCCTCAGAGCTCAAAATATGTTTTCACTCCTCCTTTACTATGTGAAAGCAAAACCATCTTTTAATCAACCCCAGGACCTCAGAACGGAGGTACGCATAATCTACCATAGCCTTTCCTTCCTCCTAGCAGGCTTTTAAAATCCAAGATTCATGTCACTTAACCATTGTTTCCTGATTTATTTTATGTTTGTTCCGAGACTCTTCACCCAATTTTCTCAATACTAAAAAAATGCAGCTACAAGTGCACAAAAGGTAAAACAAACAAGATTCATTTTCAACAAATCAGCTATACGCACCATTGGCTACACTTAATAAGGAAAAATCTCCGTGGGGCCAGAAAAACTGATAAAGCAACCACATAGCAAGTGCAACATTGATTGGTTTCGGATAGGGCCAGTCTCCCTTTGAGTTTCTGGCACAGCCCTAATTACATAGTCATGGTCCATTTTGGCATGGGGAGCTTGCCAAAAGAGATGAGGTGGGAAGTGCATGCAAAAGCATCTCTGAAGGGCTGTTGGGAAATTTAAAGGGATGTGACCACTTAAAGGTGAATACCACATATGATGCTCAGATGTTTCCAGGGAAGGGAAACTATAAATATGAGGAAAGACTTGAGATACTTGAGTTGAGGCAGAGACCAATGTATCTTTTACCAAAAAAATAAACAAACTATTTAAAATAGAAGATACAGGGTTATGAGGAGTGAGTGGGGCAGTGGGATTAGTTTTGCATTGCTCTCGCAAAGATCCAACATAGACACAAGGGTCCAAATGGCCTCCTTTTGTGCTGTGGGAATATCGGAACATTAGAAACACAAGTAGACCATTCAGCCCTTCGAGCCTGCTCCGCCATTAAATTAGATCATGGCTGATCTGTACCTCAACTCCATTTTCCCGCCTTTGCTCCATATCACTTGCTACCCTTGCCTAACAAAGATCGCTAGCTGAATGTGCTGTAATTTCTATAATTCTCTTTATTGAATCCAAACTCAGGGGGCGGGTTAAAAATGTTAGTGCTGAACTGAGTTTAGGACAGTGTGCCCTGTGAGAAGTGCCCCACTGAGCCTACTGCCCTTTATGCGATTTCTTGGTTTGGTTTAGTTCGGTCTGTGCCGGCCAGTTTTGACGTGTGAAGTGCAAGTACAGGTCAGCTCTGACTGAGGCTCCCTATTCGGAGTTGTCACATTCAAACGGAACCGAAGTCCAAACCAGAGTCCAAGGAGATAGGGAGAGAGATCGGGCCTGCTAAAAAGTGGCTGCAGTCAGGGGTATTCAGGCTATGGTTTCAGGGTGAATATCAGCAGGTTATAGGAATACTACTAGTTAAAGGTAGGATATTAGTGAGTTATTGTAATACTGTTGGTTATGAGGGGAATCTGAGTGCTACCACCATTACTATTAGTTTTCAGTGCAATTTCAGTGAGTTACTATTAGTTATTGGTGGAATCAAAGTTCCTCCCACTTCTGGTTTCCCTTTTGCGAATCGCTCCCCCACCTTCAAATTCCCCTCTTCCCCGCCCTCGATTTCTCCTCTTCGTGTGCTCACGGATGGCCTCCTGTTTATGGAATTTGTCGCACAACAGCTGCTGGTGCGAAAATGAGCAAAAATACTCAACTATAGGGGAACCAACTGTTATCAGGTAAATGCAATAACATTTGTAGAAGTCATGTGATTAGATGACACGTGATCAAACATCATATGGTCAGATGTCATGTGGTCAGAATGTCACATGATCAAACCTCCAGGAATGCCTCCAACCAGAGTTGGCAACCCTATTCGAGGCCCAATCTGGGTATTTGAGCACATAATCGAGGCTGACACTAAAGTCTAGTACTGAGGAGATCCTACGTTGTCAGAGAAATCGTCTTTCAGATGAGACTTTAAATTGAAGTCCCACCTCCTTGTTCAGGTGGATGTAAAACATGCCATGGCATTATTTGAACAAAAGTAGGGGATTATTCCCTCAACTAACACCACCAAAAACTGATGAACTGCTTGTTGTGGGACTCTGCTGTTCACAAATTGTTTGCTGTGTTTACCTACATAACAACAGTGATTACCGTCAAAAATAATTTGTTGGCTGTGACGTGTTTTGGGACGTTCTGATTACATGAAAGGTGTTACATAAATGGGAGTTTGTTCCTTCTTTCGGAGAAAAAAGTAAAACAATAAAAAAAAATGTTGTAAAAATATCTGCAAAAATTAACAACAGAACCCTGTATTACACTGCAAACCAAAGAAAGTTCAAAAGCATCAGACCATTTAAGAGCCCCGCCAAATTGAGATGAGCAAAGTGAGCAGCCAGCTCAATCCCAGCCAAACAGGACAGAAAATTGCACTGGGCTTTCATTAATTATAATATTTAAATTAATCAATGATTCCATTTCGGTGAATGCCTGCCAGTAAATCCTGCCCATGGTTAAAGTGGCACAGGTCTGGTTTAATGGTTCTTAGCCAGATTTTCCAGTCTATCAGCACCTGCCACACCAAATTTTGGGACTCGAATGTTTACCGTGATTCCTTCCTTTAGTGCAGATTTACAGGAGAAAAAAATAAATGGAGGTAGGAATCACAATTTTCATGCAATGTTGGACGTAGCTATCTGACAAAACACAGGAGCAACTTCTATTCTGTGGAGTCAGTTAAAACACAGGCTGTTGCCATTTTGCATCTGCTGATGAACTGCCTTCTGACAGGAATTCTCAGTCACTTAATCACCAACCCTTGAAGACTAAATCACTATAATTATTTCTTAAAAACTCAAGATGCCCTTATCACAATTTCATATTGGAGTAAATTTTCATCGATTGCACTCCTGGGACAGAGCTTCATGTGGAACATCCACAGAGAGAATTTGGGCAAGTGTTACCCACAATTTTATAATTAATTTTGATGGATGGATAATAATGGACCTGAATCCTGGCCTGTGAAATTCTGCGATGGTGGGGGGCGGTCAAAGACAAAACGTAAGCAATTATTTATAGTTGGCAAAGAAATCCAAATGTAATGACAGTATTACAAAATGTTTTATGCCCTCTTGTTCTGGATTCCCCACTTGAGAAAATAATTTCTCCTTATTTACCCGATCAAATCCCTTTATCTTTTTAAACCTCGATTAGACTACCTCTCAACCTTCTAAACTCGAGGGAATACAACCCAAGTTTATGCAACCCTGCATGAAACTCATAATTTAACCCTTTAAGCCCTGGTACAATTCTGGTGAATCTGTACATCTTTCCTGAGGTGTGGTGCCCAAAAGTGAATGCAATACTCCAGATAGGATCTGACTAAGGCTCTATACAACCGAAGCATCACTTCCTCCCCTTTATAATTCAGCCACCTTAAGATAAAAGCCAACATTCCATTCGCCTTTTGATTACTTTTTGTACCTGTGCACTAGCTTTTAGTGATTTGTGTACATGGACACCTAAATCCCTTTGCTCCTCCACAGCTCCTTGTCGCTCACCATTAAGAAAATATTCCAATTTGTCTTTCTTAGACCTGACACTTCCCCACATTGAACTCCATCTGCCATAGTTTTGCCCATTCACTTAGCCTGTCTATGTCCCTTTGTAACTTCCTGCTCCTATCTACGCAACTTACTGTGCCTCCTAGCTTAGTGTTAGCTGAAAACTTGGATATACAACTCTCTATTCCTTCATCCAAGTCAATAATATATCAGGAGAAAAGCTGAGGCCCCAGTACAGATCCCTAGGGAACACCACTAGTCACATCCCACCAATCAGAGAATGAACCTTTTATCCCTACGCCCTGTCTCCTATCTCCCAACCAATTATTGATTTATATCACCAGGTTGCCTCCAATACTGCAGAAATTGCAGGCGGCCTGGGAGTCCGTGAACCTACTCAAACATTTGTTGCACGGGACTGTTCTGTGCAACACCCTCCATGCCAAATCCCCAATAGGTAAGGGGAGGACTCCCACGTAAGAGAGCCCTCCACTGGGGGCCCCCACCTCCACCGGTCGGCAAAGGAAACAGATTTCTATCTCTTATGTTAATTACATAATGATGTCATTGATGACTGGTGTCATTGTCAACTAAAAGTTCACAAGTGCCCCCTTCTTTTAGGGGCGCAACCCATAAACCATAACTTAAACTAAAAACTTTTAAAGGAAACTTAACAAAATCAAATTAAAATCCTGTCCCGGGGGTGATGAAGCACTCCAGTCCCTCCGGTGCCCACCAGTCATGGAAGGCCTCAAGCGTGCCGGCGGACACCGCGTGCTCCATCTCCAGGGACACCCATGCGTGAACGTAGCCTTGGAAGAGAGGCAGGCAGTCGGGCCGAACAACCCCCTCGACCGCTCGATGCCTGGACCTGTTAATGGCCACCTTGGCCAGGAGCAGTCCCACAAGGAGGTCCCCCGACCTGCCCGCTCCCCTCCGCACTGGCAAAAGGTCAGGAATGTGGTCTGAAGTGCAGCCAGAAATTGAAGAGCAGCCCCTTCAAATAGTGGAATAAGGACTGCAACCTCTCACACTCGGTGTAAATATGAAACACAGACTCATCCAGGCCGCAAAAATTGCAGGCAGCCTGGGAGGTAACATATTTCTAACACTTCAGAAGTATCCACCTTTGTTTGATGGGTGACTTCAATTTTCCTGGAATTCAGCAGCACGATGGTCTACCCTCTGTTATCGTGGAAAGTGCAGCTGAAAAATTTGTTGAAAATATACTAAACTGTTTCCTGACTCAGCAGTCAGTGCAGTAATCAGGATAATCATATATTAGATCGAGGGGGAAAAATTGAGTCGTGCCCCCTAAAAGTAGCACCCCTGAAAAAATTAGTGCCCGAGCGGCTGAAATTCATCGGTAGCGCCCCAAGAGGGAAACGGGGCACTACTGGAAGTGCCCCGCCTCCCTCTTGGGGCGCTGCGGGGGAATATCGCGGCGCTACGTGCCACAGCGCAATGCTCTGCGGCTCATCGTGCCGTGGTACTACAGGTCTTCATCCCTTCTTAAAGGGGAGGGGCCTTGCGCAGCGCGACCCAGGGCCCAGCTGGGCCACCAGGGATCGGAGTGCCAGCAAAAGAGCCCGGCACTCAAGAGAAGTGCCGGGCTGAGAGAGAGCAGCCGGCACTCCGCGGGGGGGCCTTCTCAGAAGGCCGGGGACGGCAACGGGGGCAGGTGCTGGCAGGCGGCCAGCAACAAAAATGGCCGCCCGGCACCTCGCCTTTAATTAGCGCCGCCCCAGCCGCAGGTAGGCCCCTCTCTCCCCGTCGGACATAGCGTCCGCCGCTAAGTCAGGGGGCACTACCGAAGATCATGGCCGTGGCGCGAGTGGGGTGCTGTGCACGGCGATGATGTCATCGCTGGCGGCGTAGCGCCGCGGGGCGCTAACGGTTACCTCTTAGGGTGCTAACAGGAGGCGCAAAGCAACCGAATTTTTCCCCCTAGTGTTTAGTAGTAAGCCTTACCTCGTATTGGGCCTCCATATGAACATAAGAAGTAGGAGCAGGAGTAGGTCATACAGCCCTTCGAGCTTGCTCTGCCATTCAACAAGATCATGGCTGATTTTCTACCTCAACTCCACCTTCCTGCACTATCCCCATATCCCTTAATAGGCAACAGTGACCACAGCATTATATGGTTTCAATTGGCTGGTCCTGAGAATCTGCAACTTGTACCATATTTCAAAAGGGCAAACTTCACCAAAATGGCAGACAATTTGGAACACGTTAATTGGCTAACCCTGCTGGGTGGTGATGAGACTAATGTAGAATACAAATGGAAAGTTTTTAAGAAGATAAAAAATGTGGAAGACAAATATGCACCCAAAGTCAAAAGATGGGAGTGTGGTAAGAAAAAGCCAATGTGGCTGACTGGTCTTGTACAAAGAAAAATAAGGTGTAAACAAAAGTGTTTCTATAAAGGCATCTAGTACTCAACTAAACAGAGTTATGTACAAGGACCAGCTAAAGAAAACGAAGGCTGCTGTTAGATCAGCTAAAAGGATAATGGAAAAGAGGATTGTAGACAATTGTGGAAGTAATGGGAAAAGCTTTTTCAATTATGTGAAGAGTTAGAGAACTGTCAAAGACTGTATTGGCCCATTGAAGGTTGTTCAAGGACAGGTTACAAAGAACTCACTAGGTATGGCGAAAATATTAAATGAGTACTTTGCATCGGTCATTACTCTTCAAGACAATGCTCGACTGTTAGAATTTAATGATGATGTTAATAATAAAGCTAGTAATTGTTTTAGATAGAATTATGAACCTGACAATAGATAGAGCAGCCGGCCTGGATGATATCCGATAGCAAAATACTGCGGATGCTGGAAATCCGAAATAACAACAGAAAACGCTGGAAAAACTCAGCAGGCCAGGCAGCATCCGTGGAGAGAGAAACAGAGTTAACGTTTCAGGTCGAGGACCTTTCGTCAGAACTGGAAAAAAGCAGTAAATTAAATAGATTTAAAGCAAGGATAAAGCTGGGAAAAGGGGGAGGGGATGAAAGATCAAAAGGAGAGATTAAGAGACATTGAGAGACATTAAGAGATAATCAAGACAAGAGGAGGTGTTGATGTGACAGGTTGAGGCTAAATGAAGTATGAAATGCACTGGCAGAATGAAGGACAGCTGCCAGCTTCTGGGAGGGAAAATATCTGGGAGGGATGATATCCACCTGAGCATCCTCAGGGAGATGGGGCATGTGCTATGCAAGCACCTAGCCCGTATTTTTAATAACTCGCTACACTCTGGAACGGTTCCCGTAGACTGGAAGGAGGCTAATGTAGACCCCACCTTTAAAAAATGTGACAAGATGGACCCCGGTAACTATAGGCCCATTAGTTTGACATCAGTAATCAGAAAGATGCTATCTTTCCCCATAGCCCAGTAAATTTTTCCCTTCAAGTATTTATCCAGTTCTCTATTGAAAGTTATCATTGAATCTGCTTCCACCACTCTTTCAGGCAGTGCATTCCAGATCATAACAACTCGCTGTGTAAAAAACTGTTTCTCATGTTGCCTCTGGTTCTTTTGCCAATTACCTGAAATCAATGTCCTCTGGTTATCGACCCTTCTGCTGCTAGAAACAGTTCCTCCTTATTTACTCTATCAAAACCCTTCATGGTTTTGAACACCTCTATCAAATCTCCCCAGAACCTTCTCTGCTGTAAGGAGAACAACCCCAGTTTCTCCAGTCTCTCCACGTAACTGAAGTCTTTCATCCCTGGAACCATTCTAGTAAATCTTTTCTACACCCTCTCTAAGGCCTTGACATCCTTCCTAAAGTGTGGTGCCCAGAATTGGACACAATACTCCATCTGTGGCCTAACCAGTGTTTTATAAAGGTTTAGCATAATTTCCTTGCTTTTGTACTCTATGCCTGTTTATAAAGCCAAGGATCCCGTATGCCTCTTTAACAGCTTTCTCAACTTGTCCTGCCATCTTCAAAGACTTGTGTCCCAGTCTCTGTTCTTGCACCCCTTTAAAATTATGCCACTTAGTTTATCTTGCCTCTCCTCATTCTTCCTAACAAAATGAATTGCTTCACACTTCTCTGTGTTAAATTTCATCTGCCATGTTCCTGCCCATTTCACCAGTCTGTCTATGTCCTCCTAAAATCTGTTACTATCCTCCGCATTGTTTACGACATTTCCGAGCTTTGTATCATCTGCAAACTTTTAAATTATGCCCTATGTACCCAAGTCCAGGTCATTAATATATATCAAAAAGAGCAGTGGTCCTAATAGCGACCCCTGGGGAACACCACTGGATACTTACCTCCAGTCTGAAAAACAACCGTTCACCATTACTCTCTGTTTTCTGTCCCTTAACCAATTTTGTATCCATGTTGTCACTGTCCCTTCAATCACATGGTCTTTAATTTTGCTAACAAGTCTATTATGTGGTACTTTGTCAACCGCCTTTTGAAAGTCCATACATACATCAAACGCATTACCCTCATCAACCCTCTCTGTTACTGTATCAAAGAACTCGATCAAGTTAGTCAAACACGATTTGCCTTTAATAAATCCGTGCCGAGTTTCATTTATTAGTCCATACTTTTCCAAATGCCAATTCATTTTGTCCCGGATTATTGTCTCTAAAAGTTTCCCCCATCAATCACCGACATTAGGCCAACTGGCCTGTAGTTGCTTGATTTATCCCTCTCCCCTTTATTAAACACTTCAAATTATACTCAAATTCAATTCACGCAGTAGATCTTACTTCAATAATGCCTTGAGCTAATATTCCTTTCTCTGTTTAGCACTTAATGGATTTATGATAAAATGCTAATAATGTTGTGGACTTCTTACTGGTATTACAGCCACTGAGATATCCTATTTCTCATCAACATTTGTCTTTTATTACACAATAATTATGTGATCCCTAATCCCTACAGTTAGCAGCACTTACAGGGATCGCATCTCAGGAAACCGTAGGTACCTGGCCCATAATTTCCCAATATGCTCCCGCCGGAAGAGAATGATCTATTCTGGCTATTATCCCCTCAAGAACTACGCAGACATGATTCTCACCCATTTAACTATGGTACAGCCACACATTGCACACCAGTTCATCCAAAAGTGCACAATTCTAACATGCGAGTCATTCATATAAGAAATACTATGCAGAATGTGACCTATCTGCATAGTGATAAATGCAAACTGCTCTAATAATTTGTTTGCACATTCTTGAGATACAGTGGTTTACTGCCGAGTAAGATTTGGATTTATATATGTATCACATAATGGGCTCCTTATTTCCCATAGGCTATTACTGTACTAAGGATACACAGCATCAAGGAAGACTGAGGGTTACTAAATGTAAAGGATGCGGGCCAATGCTTTGATGGAACTGTGGGGACTAAGGATATCAGGGAAGAGGCAACAGGGTAAGGCAGCTGAGCTTTACCTCATGTCACCAGAAGCCGAATGCCGTCTCCTTTTCAGATCTTCTTTTCCTGGCTTCTTTTGAGTGTGCCCCGTCTCTTTCTCTCCCTTGTCTACTAACACCCACGATATCCTCCTCTCCTTTTTATTTGCCACATCCCTGTTGTTTTCTAAGGATTTCGACCTTTTTCACAATCCCAGCATGCAAAATAAAATCAAAACAACTTAAATGGAAACTAACTAATGGCGGAGGATGTGACAAACAGCTCACTTCACAGACTGATGATAAAAGAGCCAACCTTCTTCTGCTTGCCCATTCAAAATAGGTAATGCACATTGCTAACTGTATCAAATTTTTTTTTAAAGTAAACAAGTTTAAACACAGCTTAATGTCCATATACATGGAACAGAAAACACTGCTCATACTGTTAAGGTAACGGTTCTTCTTCCTAAATGAGAGAAATGTTCTCATTGGGTCCCTAAACATCAGCATGAAATGAAAGATAACAATTCAACCAATGGAACTGTATGGGAACACTGCAGAATAACCAAATAAAAGATTGTCAGGGTCAAACTCTTATCAAACACAATAAAGTTGTCAAATATATTCTTCCTCCCCTTCTGATCTTTAACGAAAGTAACTTTTTCCAAAATGTGCTTCTTAATTTTTACCTGCTGACTTTCTGTGTCTAAGCTGCA
The DNA here is from genome assembly GCA_030390025.1 of Squalus acanthias. Lineage (NCBI taxonomy): Eukaryota > Metazoa > Chordata > Chondrichthyes > Squaliformes > Squalidae > Squalus > Squalus acanthias. Next base: position 38,834,740 of record CM059433.1, on the reverse strand, counting down.
ACTGATGGTTCAATATATATTTATTTTAGGAGCGCTGCATCCGTTGACTGATGTGGAATGACATTGTGCATGAAATTTAAAGCTGTATTAATTGCATTGTAGATTGTCTTAACTGTAGCTCCAGAGCTGAAACTCACCTAATCTTGCGACTGCCCCTCGGGCGCTCTGACTGGACTGACATGTAGCTTGTGCTGCTGAGGCGTGAGGCACTGCTGGTTCGGGAGATGGCTGATACGTCACTGGCATCACTGTCCGATGATTTGATTGAAACGTTATCAATGCTTCTATTCTGATCTTTGTATGGTAAATGCTGAAAGTGAGGAAAGTAGTACAACACCATTAACCCTTAATATGACTTCAGGCAAAGTACCAAACAGTTTTTTTGCTTCTCCCTATATTTTACATAATTCCAGGAATCTAGCACTATCCTCACCAGTTACCTGCCCAGTTATTTACCCCTCAACTGTCCTGCTTTTTCGACAACGTAACTGTAACAAGTGGTCAGTACTCCTTATTACAAACGAGTGAGAACCTCCAAAGTGGTTCTTTTCAGGGCTCCATTTGTTTAAGATCCTCTGCCCACTATTACAGAACTACAGTAGAATCAGTGGACAGATTATTGACAATAATAGTTTGGCAAGAGGTCAGTATGTTCTAATGCAGTTTCACAGTGGGGTAGAGTTTCCGCTCAGTTGCGCTGGTTTTTGCGCCGCAATTCACCCGAAATCAGCATAACCCACGCAAAATTTTAAGCACAAATTACATCCAGCACAAATCGAGTTTCCGTGATCTTTTGCGCTGGTTTAAAAAACATCGTGCTAGAAGGTGGCCCCGCCCACAAAACTGGCCATGCCCCCAGGATGAATTAATCACCAATGGGAGCTTCTGCTAATTGCACTTGTTGGTAGGCTTCTGAGGAGACTAAAAATTAAGCTGGTTCTTTTGGGTGCAAGGACTCTAATAGGCACATTTTAAAAGCTTTTGAATGTTATTTTTTTTTAAAGTTTACTAAGAAACTGACTACTGTACCCCAAACTAGCAAATAGTTCTGTATATTTTTTTAAAGTCATTTTCAGTCATTTGAAATCGGGTTACTCACAGGTGGTGGATTGACACTGTGATTAAAAATGTTTATTTTATGATTAACCCATTTTTAGCTGTATTCATCAAACTGCAGCAAGTTACCACCTTTAAATATATCAAGGAATATGATTAAAGCAAAATTTTGTTGAAAAAAATTACATTTTGAAATGCTGCCCGATTGCCCTGGTTCATGGCATATTTTGCGTTGGGCGATATGCAAATGAGTAGGAGCAAAAACTCGAGGAAAAAAATACTCTTTAACACTTACGCAATTTGCACTCAGATTGCCGATTGCACCCAAAGCGGAAACTCTACCCCTGTATTTACATTAATGTTAATGCCCATTTGTGTCCCGTTAAATTATTTCATAATTGTTATGAATATACAAGGAGAGAGATTTTTCTTCTCTAAATGAAAGCTAGGGATGAATTATGATCAGAAACTCGAAAAGGGGTTAAGAAGATATCAAAAGGGCAAAGGTCAAATCATTTATCAACCTAATTTCAACTCAAAGATGTGTAGTTACCTTAAAACAAACTTCTCTCTGTTATTCTTTCTAATATATAATGTACTCAGGAATTTATCAATATATCCAGGAACCTATCAATAAGTCAACTGTTTAAGCAACCAAGAAGGGTATCCATTAAAGTGAAGGGGAGTGAGACGTGTGCAGGGTGTGAAGTCTCGCTCCCAACACCCGTAGGGTGTGAATTCAAATCCCACCATGCCAAGTTCATTTCAATAAATCTGGACATTTATTCGCTGGCACCAGGAAGAATGACCGTCAAAGCTGCTGGATTGCTGTAAAAATCCAACTGGTCATGAATATCCTTCAGGGAAGAGCATCTGCTACCCATAGCTGGCCTGGCCGAAATGTGACTCCAGTCCCAGAATATGTGGTTGCATTAATGATGAGCAAGCCACTCAGTTGTGAAAAAACAATTGCTGCAGAACTGCAGTGGCTCAAGCAGAAGGCCCATCACCACCTTCAGTCTCTGCTCCATCATCGAAGGCTCCTGGGCTGGCAGCTCCTTCCTGAGCTGCTCTTCTCTGCAACTGTATCCTTGGTCATCCATTGCCATCCTTTGGCCTTTCTTCCCCCAATCTCCTTTCTTCCATTGCTTAAGGTACCCTGGCTCTGATAGTGAATGCATTTTAGCCCAAACTACAAGTTTAAAGCTACCCCTGCAGAGCCCACTGCCCATCCCCTGACCCTGCATGTCTTTGTTCTCACTGAGCTCTCTTCAACTGCTGGAACTCCGCTGACATTTCCCGATCACCTGGATTCAGCTACTGCAACTACACTCTGCTACTCAGCCACTTCAAGTTTTAAGCTGCTGAATTCTTTTCTCAAGTTGGTTTCCGAACTCCTGGACTTCTCTGGACATCTAGACTATGCTTCTGCACTGGACTACACTGGATTACACTCTTCTGGACTTCACTCGCCTGCTGCAGAATTTGGACAGCGGTTCGTCGATGCTCCGTGCCGGCTCCATCTTGCCTACGTCGGCTTTGTCCCTTCATGGGACTTCTGACTTTGACTCTGGTCTCCCTACTATTGTCTCCAACCTATTCCCTGCTACTACCAGGAAATATGTGTCCCATTAATTACTACATAACCAGGCCAATGTAACCTGAGCTTTTCCCTGTGTCCATTTGCGTGCGCACTTTGGCTGCCGCTCTGGACCTGAGCCGTTCACTTCTATTTCCACTTTTTCCCCCTATTTTCCTTTTCTCTCTATCCCGCCCTGATCGCTCTCTCCTGTCATTATGCCTCCTTTCATTTCTCCTCTCTCGGATATTCTGCCCTCCCAAATCCCTACCACAATCCTTCATTACTCTTTGACCTTCCTACTTTCCTGCTGCTGTCCCAGGCTTGACTCCCTCTTAGATAAGCTTACAGCTTCCCTCTGTGCCTCTCTTGGCATCCTCCAAAAGGCCCACCATGGCACTCGTCGCTGCCTCCTCACGAGCTGCAACCCCAAACTGTCCCATCCTACTCTCTCGCCGACCTTCCCGCCCAGCGTGCCCGCTGGGGGCTAATCTCGCCAATCTCCTCCCCGTTCAACTCACCCCTCCCAGCGCTGACCCTGTGGACGCTGGCAGGGGGTCAGCCATCACCAACCCTCTCCACATCTCCCTCCAGAATGTCCGTTCACTTGCGAACAAGGCCCTTGCCATCCATGAGCTTATCGTGGATGATTGCATCGATATCATGGACCTGACGGAAACTTGGCTGAAGGGTGATGACACCTTACCCTTAAATGAAGCCTCCCCACCTGGCTATACCGTCCACCACTTGCTCCGCCCAGACCGTCGTGGTGGCGGTGTGGCTCTCATCACCAAATCACACCTTGGTCTGTCCCCCTGTTCCTCCGGCACTTTCTCCTCCTTTGAGCATCTCACCTTATTCCACCCCTCTCACCTCTCATTTAAAATTCTCATTCTCTACCGCCCACCCAAGTACCATAAAAATGTTATTACCTGAGATATCTTCACTGCTTTCCTCCCTCAGCCTCTGCACCAAGTGACTTCTCATCCTCGGTGATTTCAACCATCTCAATTCATCATGCTCTCTCTCCTCTGAGTTCACTAGCCTCCTATCCTCCCTTAATCTCTCCCTCCATGAAAACTTCCGCAACCCATATTCATGGCCACCCCCTCGACCTTGCCATCTCTCGTGGCCTCACTACTCCCATCATGCCAATCGCAGATAAGGCCACTTCCTCGTATCGTTCTCCACCCACATCCCCCTCCCGCCCCGCCTCCAACCCTACTTCCTTCTGTGACCGCCCCTGGAAAAAACTCTCTCCCAACTCTCTTAGAACTGCACTTATGAAATCCCAACTGTCCAGCGTTTGGCCCTCCATTCACCACGACATTTCTGCAGCTACCGATCTGCTCAGCCACACCCTCACCACCACCTTTGATGCCCTAGTCCCTGTTAATACAATTACTCTCTCTCACTCTGGCCGTTCCCCCTGGTACAGCCCTCATCTTCGCTCCCATAAGTCCAAGGGATGCAGACTTGAACGAATATGACGGACAACTGGTTTAGTCATTGACTGCCAGATCTGGCTGGACCACATAAAGCACCATCGGGTCCTGCTCTCGTCTGCCAAAATTGTTCACTATTCCAGAATCATTCTGGAATGCAAAGATAAACCCTGGCTTCTATTCTCTACTGCTAACCGTCTTTTTAAACTCCTCTCCCCCGTCTCCTCCACCCGCACCTCCGACAAGTGTGAGGAGCTCATGGACTTCTTTGTCTCTAAGATTGAGACCATCCATTAAGCTGCCTCTGCCACTTCCCTTCCTTCCCCTTGTCCACCAGGCCAAACTTCCGCTAAGGTTCCCCCCTGCCCTAGCCCTGAACTCACATCTTTCTCCAGTTTCTCTCCGATCTTCCCTCATGACCTTTCCGCGCTCATCTTGACCATGGGACCCACCTCCTGCTCCCTCGACCCTATTCCCACCAAACTGCTGACCACCCAACTTCCTTTTCTGGCTCCCATGTTAGCTGACATTGTTAACGGTTCTCTCTCTCCTCAGGTACTGTCCCACTCTCCCTCAAATCTGCTGTCATCGCCCCTCTCCTCAAAAAAACCCTTGACCCCTCCGTCCTTGCATACTACCGCCCCATCTCCAACCTCCCTTTCCTCTTCAAAGTCCATGAACGTGTTGTCGGCTCCCAAATCCGTGCCCATTTTTCCCGCAACTTCATCTTTGAATCCCTCCAATCAGGTTTCTGCCCCTGCCACAGTACCGAAACTGCTCTCATCAAAGTCACAAATGACATCCTTTGTGACTGTGACAAAGGTAAACTATTCAGCCTTGTCCTTCTTGACTTGTCTGCAGCCTTTGAAACGGTTGACCACTCCATCCTTCTCCAACGCCTCTCCACCGTCGTCCAGCTGGGTGGGACTGCACTCACCTGGTTCCATTCCTATCTATCTAATCATAGCCAGAGAATCACCTGCAATGGCTTCTCTTCCTGTTCCCACATCGTTACCTCTGGTGTCCCCAAGGATCTATCCTTGGCCCCCTCCTATTTCTCATCTACATCATGCCCCTTGGCGACATCATCCGAAAACACAGCGTCAGTTTCCACCTGTATGCTGACACCCAGCTCTACCTCACTACCTCTTCTCTCGACCCCTCCACGGTGTCTAAATTGTCAGACTGCTTGTCCGACATCCAGTTCTGGATGAGCAGAAATTTTCTCCAATTAAATATTGGGAAGACCGAAGCCATTGTTTTCGGTCCCCGCAACAAACTCTGTTCCCTAGCCACCGACTCCATTCCTCTCCTTAATATCTGTCTGAGGCTGAACCACACTGTTCATAATCTTGGTGTCATATTTGACCCTGAAATGAGCTTCCGACCACATATCCGCAGCATAATTAAGACCGCCTATTCCATCTCCATATCGCCCGTCTCCACCCTTGCCTCAGCTCATCCACTGTTGAAACCCTCATCCATGCCTTTGATACCTCTAGACTTGACTATTCTAATGCACTCCTGGCTGGCCTCCCACGTTCTACCCTACGTAAACTTGAGGTCATCCAAAAACTCTGCTGCCCGTGTCCGAACTCGCACCAACTCCCGTTCACCCTTCACCCCTGTGCTCGCTGACCTACATTGACTCCCTATTAAGCAACGCCTCGATTTCAAAATTCTCATCCTTGTTTTCAAATCCCTCCATGGCCTCGCCCCTCCCTATCTCTGTAATCTCCTCCAGCCCCACAACCCTCTGAGATATCTGCGCTCCTCTAATTCTGCCCTCTTGAGCATCCCTGATTATAATCGCTCAACCATTGGTGGCCGTGCCTTCTGTTGCCTAATCCCTAAGCTCTGGAATTCCCTCTCTACCTCTCTTTCCTCCTTTAAGACGCTCCTTAAAACCTACCTCTTTGAGCAAACTTTTGGACATCAGTCCTAATTTCTCCTTATATGGCTTGGTGTCAAATTTTTTTCTTATAATACTCCTGTGAAGCGCCCTGGGACATTTTACTACGTTAAAGGTGCTATATAAATACAAGTTGTTGTTGTTGTTGGCAGAAGGCCCATCACCACCTTCTTAGGGCAACTAAGGATGAGTAATGAATGCAGCTTAGTCAGGGTCACCCACATCCCAAGAACAACAACATTAAATTACACCACAACACTGGTCACAATGGAAACATTTGCTGGGCCTGGACTTTCGCTGCTGGAGGTGTGCAGAAAGAAAAGTGCAGAAAATAATAAGTATCTTAAAAAATTACAATATGAACTTTTTTTTTCAAGGTCTATAGCAATTGGAAGAATCCCAACACATGTTAAAATATTGCACATGTAATTTCTATACCCGTAACAATTTTATATACCTCTAAAAGAACACAATTCAAATGCCTTCTTTCATGCCAGAGAGCTCAAGGGGGCAAAATTGGGTCGTGCCCCCTCTGGGGCGGTAACTTCACGGGGGTGCTAGTTTTAGCGCCCCGAAAATGTTAGTGCCCCCCGCGCCCGAAATTCACTGGTAGCGCCCCAAGAGGGTGGCGGGGCGCTACTGGAAGCGCCCCGCCTCCCTCTTGGGGCACTGCAAGTGAATATCGCGGCGTTACGTGCCGCAGTATAGCAGGCCTTCCTCCCCTTATTAAAGGGGAGGGGCCTTGTGCAGCATAACCCGGGGCCCAGCTGGACCACCAGGGATTGGAGTGCCGGCAAAAGAGCCCGGAGCGCAGCCGGCACCCCGCGGCAGGGGGCGGGGGGCCTTCACAGGAGGCTGGGGACAGCAATGGGGGCAGGTACTGGCAGGCGGCCAGCAACAAAAATGGCCGCCCGGCACATCCCCTTTAATTTGCGCTGCCCCGGCTGCACGTTACGCCCCACCTGACCCTGTTGGACATAGCATCCGGCGGTAAGTCAGGGGGCGCTACAGATGATCGCGGCCAGGGTGCTGCGCATGGCGATGACGTCATCGTCAGAGGCGCAGTGCTGCGGGGCACTAATGGTTACCTCCGCCGCTAACCTCCCGCTGAATTTCGTGGGAGGCGTTAGCAGCATCGCGCCCTGGGTGCTAGTTGCTTTGCGCCCCGTTACGGGAGACACAAATCAACCGAATTTCCCCCCCCCCCCCCCCCCAAGTCTTTCTTCATAACTCAGACCCCTGAAGTTGGGGATCAGCCTTGTGGCTCTTCTGTGCACTGGCTCCGGCATGTGAATGTCACTTGTTTCTTGGGACCAGCTCTGGACGCAGTATTCAAGGTGCGTTCTGGCCAGAGCACTATGCAGTTTGATCATTAAATCCTCTGATTTATGTTTTACTGCTTCGGCTATGCAGATCAATATCCTATTAGATTTGCTGATTGCTGCTCTGCATATACTTAGGTCAAGTCTACCAAGACTTCTGGATCTCTTTCAGCTTCATCCTCAGTTATTTCTACACTATTCTTGGAGTATGCACATTGTTTATTTTTGCTTCCTATGTGTAGCACTTCACATCTATCTGCATTAAAATTCATCTGCCATTGTTCTGCCCTATTGCATATTTTGCCCAAATCATTGTGGAATTTCTGAGCTGCATCTTCTGATTCAATTGCTCCTCCTAGTTTGACCACTTTGCATTGAGATTCTGAATACAAGTCATTTATATAAATTAGAAACAGTAGAGGTCCCAGCAACCTGCCCACTCTGACATAGTTCCTCTAATAAGTACTCTTTGTTTGCTACCTGTCAGCCAGTTTCTCACCCACTCCCAGGATTTACCCTGAATCCCACAGCTCTTTGAGTTCATGGCGAATTTTGGAAGTCGAGGTATACCACATCATAGGGTTTCTCACAGTCCACTTGGGTTGTCATTTCTTCAAAAAAGTCGAGGAGGTTGGCCAGGCAGGATCTACCGCTTCTAATTGCATGTAACTCATTTATTGACATATAGATCATCCTCAAGCATACTCCAGACAGTCGATTCCATTATGTTACTACTGTTTGGTCATCCTTTGTGAATATGGGCACCATATTCACCTCATCCTTTTCTACTGGTATCTTCCGGTGTCCACTGACTGATAGTGCCTCACAAATCTCCTCCCTCGTCTCTCAGAGCACTTTGGGGTAAATGCCATCTGGTAAGTGGCAACCGTCTGTCTCTAAAGTCAAAGGTGTAAGCACCAAACCATGGCTGAAGAGTCCAATTCTTGAGCGACAGTCCTTGCTACAGATGGTGCAGGTGTAAATCACAGGCCCAGATGAATCCCGCACAGTATTAACTCTTGAAGTCTGGTCCGCGTTCCTCTTAGCTCTTTTCTCTTTCTTCTCTCTGTCACCTCTCTCCAGCCTCTTGGCTCCTCGGTACAGCACAGTCCTCCAGTGTGGCCTGTTGTTAGCCACATCCTCCCAGCTTGTGATATTGATTTTAAAAGGTTTCAAGTCCTTCCTGCAAACATCTTTAAACCTGGGCCTAGGTCAGCCCAGCAGATTTGAAGGCATCTATGCCTGTGGATTTCATTGTTTTTAGCCCATTTAGCCTGTCCAGAACTTCCATTTCATTTACTGTGAAGTCATTGATTATACTTGGGATATCTTTGTTTGGAGAGGACATGTTGCTCAGTGAATGATGACCTGTGCTATAGAAGACCAGGGAATTCACCATAGGCGCTACTATAATATATTATATATATATATCTATGAATTTTTAATAATTTTGTAGCCACTAAGTGGGGCCTCTAAAATAGGGAAGACATTTGCTACCATGAAATCAAAAAATCAGCACTAAGGGCAAAAGGCCACTTCCTGAGTATGACACTGGGGAATCGCTCCCATTAAGCCTGCTCCTTCCAATTGATGGTTTATAATCAATGATGTCAGAAACTCAAGCATATTGAAAATTCTATCTAATTTCTTCCTGAGCCCCAAAGCTAATGAAGCAAAATTCCAAACAATGTAACGAATCCAGAATGTCCTCAATATTATCATGCATGGTTGCTTTCCACAGATGACCACATCCTTGGGAGCAGCAGCACATGTTCTGCAGAGTTTTCACCATGGGCACTATTACAACAAAGTTTGAACAACTGTGTAGCCATTAAGGAGACCAGTACATGCTACTAGTGGGGCCTTGGAAATAGGGATGACTTTGTCTTCCATTTCTAATTAAAAGTAATTATTTTTCATGATACAATACAATTCTTCTTCTGCAAGGAAGAAACCATGATTCAAGGGAGTATCCTTCTATGAGGATTTAGCTCCGGGATGGCATGTGAGACACTGGATCTGAGTCTATTCTCAGTGGCAGACTCAGTAATCCAATAACTGAGCCAAGCAGGACTCCAGGTTGCCCTCGATGATTGACCAAGCAACCTGGCTCATTGATGGGACCTGGAGGGGTAGATCTGTAACTGTTGGACAGATTCTTCCCACTCAGCTCCATATACCACTGGAAGCCAATGTCATAACAGGTAGGGTGGGCCTAACCAGCCAACAGTGGGAAACCTCTGTGGTGGTGAGCTGCAGTGTTAAATTCCAGCAGTACATCCAGGTGCTTTTCTTAGCAATCTATGTCTAGGCTAACTTGGCTTATATGTGTGGCACATCTTTCAATGGAGAGATAGCGTGCACTCCCCATGAGAAAGAATGGTGACAGGTTTCTGCATGTGGGGGAGGGAGGAGGAGGGGGAGGGAGGAGGGAGGGGGAGGAGGAAGGAGAGGGGGAGGAGGAGGGAGGGGGAGGAGGAAGGAGAGGGGGAGGAGGAGGGAGGGGGAGGAGTGGAGGAGGAGGGGAGAAGGGGAGGAGTGGAGGGGGAGGAGAGAGGGGGAGGGAGGAGGGAGGAGAGGGGGGAGGAGGGAGGGGGAGGAGTGGAGGGAGGAGGGGAGAGGGGGAGGGGAGGAGGGAGGAGCGGAGGGAGGAGGGAGAGGGGGGAGGGGAGGGAAGGGGGAGGGGGGAGGGAGGAGCGGAGGGAGGAGGGAGAGGGGGGAAGGGCGGAGTGGGAGGGGGAGGAGGGAGAGGGAGGAGGAGGAGTGGAAGGGGAGGGGAGAGGGGGAAGGAGGACGGGAGGGGGAGGAGGGAGGAGGGAGAGGGGGAGGAGGAGGGAGGGGGGAGGAGGAGGGAGGGGGAGGGGAGGGGGGGAGGAGGGAGGGGGGTGGGGGAGGGGAGGAGGGGGAGGGAGGAGGAGGGGGGAGGGGAGGGGGAAAAGGAGGGAGAGGGGGAGGGGAGGAGGGAAGGGCGGAGGGGGAGGGAGGAGGGGGAGGGGGAGGAGGAGGGAGGGGAGGAGGAGGGAGGGGGGAGGGGAGGGGGGAGGAGGGGGAGGGAGGCGGGGGAGGGGAGGGGAGGGGAGGGGGAGGAGGGGGAGGGAGGAGGGGGGGGGGAGAGGAGGGAGGGGAGGGGGGAGGGGAGGGGAGGGGAGGGGGGAGGAGGGGGAGGGAGGAGGGAGGAGGGAGGGGGGGAGAGGGGGAGGAGGGAGGAGGAGGGGGGGAGTGGGGGGAGGAGGGAGGGGGAGGAGGAGGGAGGGGGGAGGAGGGGGAGGGAGGAGGGGGGAGGGGGAGGGGGAAGAGGAGGGGGGGGGGAGGGGAGAGGAGGGAGGGGAGGAGGGGGAGGGAGGAGGGGGGAGGGGAGGAGGGAAGGGTGGAGGGGAGGGGGAGGGGGCGGGGGGGGGCAGGGCGGAGGGGGTAGGGGAGGGGGGAGGGGAGGGGGGAAGGGAGGGGAGGGGGGAGGAGGGGGAGGGAGGAGGAGGGAGGAGGGGGGAGGGGGCGGGGGGGGCAGGGCGGAGGGGGTAGGGGAGGGGGGAGGGGAGGGGAGGGGGGAGATTCCCCCTCAGAATCACTAGCCAGTGATTTCTGCTGGAAAGTATTCCTAAGTTGGATAGCCTGCCAACACGCACTATCCGGGTTCACTCATGAGGAATGGCCACTTGGGCCAGATAAATGGGGACTGCGGTTGAAGGGGCAGAAAAGTGGAAAATTAAATTCAAGAAGCTGGAAATTGGTGGCCCTTCCGCTGCACTCCTGCCATGAGTTCAGTGCGAGTGCAGTAGAAGGTCAGACATTAGGCTAGGACCCAACCACACCAGCTCCCAACCTTCCTGGACAGTTTGCATGGAATGAAACCTCTGTTTGTCCCAAAACATGGTCCCTCTTATCAGAGAGGGCATGGTTGGGCTAGAGGAATCCCAGGCCAGGGGTTTCTTTATGGAACAGTGATGTACCGTTATGCCAAATGAGAGGAGGCATAACGACTTGCCGTCTGGCAAAGGTGGCCCATCTGGATTGTGGCCTAGCCCCCCACAGACACCCAATACCCCATTTTACAGCTGTCACCCACTGGTGGGCACTGCCCAGGTTATGGCGGGGTCACCAGTCACTGGAGCTCACCGGTAAATCTTGGCACTTACGCTGGGATGGGCAGCCTGCAGACTTGAGGCCAACATTAGTGTATTAAAATCAGACTACTGTAACTGCACAACAATGAATGCTGCTACCCAAGGAGCAATGAAGCTGTGCTCACTAAGTATACAGTTTGCTTTCCCTGGGTTGGTGAGTAGCAGTTATTAGAATCCCAAAACTCTACAGTATTTGGCAGAGTGAGTCATTAATTTCCGAAGCAGTGCACTTTAATGATTCAACATGCTCACTGCTGCTCAGCCCCACAACATGCTGCTGTCTGTGGTGCTCTGTTGTAGCTGGAACAACATTTGCAGAGTGAAAGGATACTCAAAACATGACTTGGTGACAAGAAAGCTCTCCTTCTTTGGCTGTCTTTATTGTGCCACACACAATTTGGTGCAGTTATTTACAGTGATTGTTACAGTATAGGCTCATCTACTTTTCTGTATGCTGGGGCGTCCACCTGTTGCCTCCCACCCGTTTGCTAATTCCTTAACCTGGTCTTCAATTTAACAAGAAATAATTGGCTTTGCTACCAAAAGAAACATCAATAAACTTGCAGAATGGGCATGTATTAGAGGAGCAGAGAGATCTGGGGGGTACAGATACACAAATCACTAAAAGTAGTGACATAGGTTAATAAGGCCATAAAAAAAGCAAACCAAGCACTGGGTCCACTGGGATGGAATTGAAAAGCACAGAAGTTATGTTAAACTCGTATAGAATCTTTGTTAGACCACACTTAGAGTAATGTGCTCAGTTCTGGTCTCCACATTATAAAAGGATACAGAGGCATTGAAGAAGGTGCAAAAATGTTTTTACAAGGATGATACCAGAACTGAGAGGTTATAACTATCAAGAAAGACTGGACAAGCTGGGGATCTTTTCTCTAAAAAAGAGAAGGCTGAGGGGTGACCTGATGGAGGTCTTTAAGATTATGAAAGAATTTGCTAAGATAGACATAGAGGGCTGGATTTTGAAACTGGGGTTGGGTTGGGGTCGGGAATCACACATTCTGGCTTGTGAACCCGCCTCCATCGAGATGTGGCCAACCCACTGTATTTTCCCTTGATTGACCTTGTTGAGCCCGCCCAGTGGGCTCAGCAGGCCAATTAAGAGGCACCCGGCAACAGGTGACGTCACAGACTGACATTTCATCTGTCAAGAGCTTTTGACAGATGAAATATCAGCGTTTGACAGCTCTGTGAAGCTGTCAAACACTCACAAATATGATTTCTAACTTCAGTCCTTCCTCTCAGGCTGAGTTAGAAATCATTCCACCACAGAAAACAGAAGGTTGCAGTTTTTGACAGAACCACGGCTTTCCTGCTTTCTGTGCCGGTGAGATTTCTAACTCCGAGAACTGAAGGGCTGACACCTGCAGGAGGAAGTTAAGGTAAGTAAAACTTTTTCCAACACTTAGCACTTACCTTACACACTTGCCTCTGCACACATGCACCCATCACTCACCTGCCCACCGGACATATCGACCCCTCCAACCCCAGCAGACCCACGACCCGCCCCGATAACTTGGCGTGATTGCCACCTGTCGGGAAGCCCACACTTTTCTTATTAAAATAGGGATTATGCAAAAAACTGCCTGTAACTACCTGTTAACAGGCAGTTAATTGTCAGTAATCCCTTCCCGCCTCAGGGAGTCGGGTTCCAGCACATGTCGGGCACCTGCCACCAGAGAAACTGGCATGGAGGCGGGACCCCCGAATCTGAAACTTTAACCCCCCCCCCACCGCCTCCAAACCCGACTCCACGAGGCATTGAAAATCCAGCCCAGAGAGTTTCCACTTGTGGGGGGAATAATAAATCCAAAAGGGAATTCAAGAGAAACTTCTTTACCCAGAGAGTGGTTAGAATGTGGAACTCACTACAACAAGGAGCAGTTGAGGTGAATAGCATAGATGCATTTAAGGGGAAGCTAGATAAGCACATGAAGGAGAAAGGAATAGAAAGTTATGCTGATAGGGTTGGATGAAGAAGGGTGGGAGGAGGCTCACGTGGAGTATAAATAGCGGCATGGACCAGTTAGGCCGAATGGCCTGTTTCTGTGATGTACATTCTATATAATTCTAGGTAATCCTTACCTTTGCATATAGTTCACGTTCCTGTTCCAAACTGGCCACTGATCCCATAGACTGTTTGCTGGCGTGCACTTTTGCCTTCATCTGTTTTGTTCGCTCTTCCCCTAATCGGCTTCCTGTGGAAACAAGATGTTTTTGACTTTCAAAAGGAAATGCTATGTTGTGCAAACTTAAAGCTGCCGTACAGCAACAGTTTTCTCAGTTATTTAATCATAGAAACTTACAGCACAGAAGGAGGCCATTCGGCCCGTCGTGCCTGTGCTGGCTCTTTAGTCCCACCCCCCCGCTTTTTGCCTGTAACCCTGTAAGTTCCTCACTCTCAAGCACCTGTCCAGCTCCCTTTTAAAATTATTTATGGAATCAGCATCCACCACATTTTCAGGTAGAACGTTCCAGATCCCGACAACTCTCTGAGTAAAAAAATTTCTCATCTCCCCTCTAGATCTTTTACCCATGATTTTAAATCTCTGAACTCTGGTTATTGACCCACTCACCAGAGGGAATAGTATTTTTCTATCTACTCCATTAAAAATCTCATCATCTTGAAAACCTCTATTTGGTCACCTCTTAACCTTTTCTGTTCCAAGGAGAACAGTCCTAACTTTTCCAACCTCTCCTCATAACTGAAGTCCCTCATCGCTGGTAACATCCTGGTAAACCTCCTCTGTACCCTTTCTAAGGCCTTTACATCTTTCCTTATGTGCTGGCCAGAATTGTCCACAATACTCTTGCTGAGGCCTAACCAGTGATTTATAAAGTTCTAGCATGATCTCTGCTTTTATGTTCTATGCCTCTATTTATAAACCCAAGTAAACAAAATGCTTTTGTAACCACCTTATCAACTTGCCCTGCCACCTTTAAGGATTTGTGTACATGGACACCAAGGTCTCTCTCCTCACCTACACTTTTTAAATTCGTGCCATTTATAGTAAACTGTCTTTCCATATTAGTCCTCCCAAAGTGCATCACTTCACACTTCTCCGCATTGAACTCTACCTGCCATGCTTCTGCCCATTTCACCATCCTGACTATGTCATCCTGACATCTACAACTATCTACTACGTTGCCAAGTTTCATATCATCTGCCAACTTTATAATGCTACTTCCTCCACCCGAGTTGTTTATAAAAATTGAAAAGAGTAATGGACCCAAAACTGACTCTTCGGGAACACCACTGCAAACCACCTCTCAGTCTGAAAAACATCCATCCACCACCACTCTCTGCTTCCTGTCACTGAGCAAATTCTATATGCGTACCGCCACTTTCCCCTTAATTCCATGGGTTTCCATCTTCTTAATAAGCCTCCTGTGTGGAACTTTGTCAAATGCCTTCCGAAAGTGTTTAAAACATCTACTGCACTGCCTTCATCAACCTTCTCTGTTACCTCATCAAAGAATTCAATCAAGTTAGTCAGACACGATTTGCCTTTAACAAATCCATGCTGGCTCTCCTTGATTGACCCATGCCTTTCCAAATTAAAGTTTATTTTGTCGCTGATAATGGTTTCCAATAACTTCCCCACCACCGATTTTAGGCTGACTGGCCTGTAGATTCCTGGTTTATCCCTCTCCCCTTTCTTGAATAGTGGTATAACATTAGCAACCTTCCAGTACTACTTCTGTAGCCAATGAGGATTGAAAGATTGTGACCAATGCCTCTGCTATTTCTACCTTTGCTTCTATCAGCAACCTAGGATGCATTCCATCCAGATCAGTGGTTTACTAACTTTCAGTAATGCTAATCTTTTTAGTATGTCTTCTCTATCTATTACTATCCTGTCCATAACTTACCTCTTCTCTTTTAGTGTAACCTTCACATCATCCGCTTCCTTTGTGAAGACAGATGCAAGGTACTCATTTAATACTTTAGCCATGTCCTCTGCCTCTACATGAAGATTTCCCTTTGGGCCCTTAATAGGCCCAACTTCTTCCCTAGCGAACCTCTTACACTTGATATGTTTATAGAATGTTTTAGGGTTCAATTTAATGTTGCCTCCTAATCTTTTCTCGTAACCTTCACTCTTGGTTTACAGTAACTTACATCAGCCCAGCATTCCAGAAAGTGAGTCTCAGAACAAAAGCTGTCCTTACATTAGGGTGACCATATTTTCTCAACAGAATCTGGGGACACACAGGATGGGAGCACAGCAAAGAAGCCAGGATGGAAAATGTAGGTTGCGCAGCATAGCGAGGCAAAATGTTTCAGCAGCCGATATATTAACAGTTGCACATTTACACTACTTGTAAAACAAATGTGCATATAATTACCATGGATGTGACGTCACTCCGTTTATAAATAATACAGTAACACTGTTCAGGAATGTCAGTTTTTCGTACCCACTGTCTACACGGCCGATTCAGGAAATCTTTCTTCACATCACTGCCCATGTCATTTATTTTTCACAGATTTATCAATGATTGCTGTGCTATCTCCGTGTTTCAAGTGTTTCAAAGCATGAAGGCTTTGTTGCTCCTGCTAGTGGAATGTGCGTAGAGATTAACCTCCATCAACCATCACTAGTCTCTGATGGTTTGCCCATATTCCTATCTTTAATTTGCACACTGATGACCACAAAGTACAACCAAGCAGCATCCACCCATTAGTTCCAAGCTTTCTGTACACTGACTGACACCCAGCTCTACCTCTCCATTGCCTCTCCCAACATTTCCATTGCCTTTGTGTTGTCAGATTGCTCGTCTGACATCCAATCCTGGATGAACCAAAAATTCCTCCAGTTAAACATTGGGAACACTGAAGCCCCACCACAAACTCTGTTCCTTTGGCTGCGAAGGCTGCACCCAGGTTCTCTGATGCCTTCCTGGAAGCCCTGGTCCAGGGAGTCAGAGCATGCAGGGAGGTCCTATTCCCTGGCAGCAGCAGGAAAAGAGCAGCCAGAGAAACCAAGAGGGCATGACTGGAAATTACACAAGAAGTGAGCAGCAGGGGTGTTGTCGGCCGCTCCTGGATTCAATACAGGAAGAGATTTAATGATCTCATGAGGTCAGGAAAGGGGAGTACATTCTACTACATCCTGATGTGTGTGTCACCCCTACCCAATCACTCTGCCTTCCCAAGCCTACTCCTGCACGTGACTCCTCACACCAACCTACCTTGCAGGTGTACCCATCCCTCACTGTCTATGCACCTACTCACAACCCCATCTGACTATCCACCACTGACACTCACCCTCGTCCTAAAGCAAACATAGAAAGTAATGTCACAGAAGGAGGCCATTTGGCAATGTCACGCCACTCCCTCATAGTCACCCTCTACAGATGTAGCCCATAGATCCCTTACACTTATTCCATCACTCTCACTCAAAGTTCTCTTCTTTCCCTCCTTGCAGGAGAAGAGAGCACAGAACAGGAAAGAAAGAGCGAGCCAAAGATGGCCCTCCAATATATACTCATTTGACGCCAGCAGAGGAGGAGGCTCTCGAAATAAATGGAGTGACAGAGTTGCTGGCGGTGGGAGACGGAGAGAGGGGGACCTTCCAGCAACCTGGTGACAGAATTAAATATCCCACACGGCATCCAACAGTCACCCATGGTGACTGATGTCAGCAGCCAGTGAAATATCACCATGTGCATGTGGTAACGTTACACATTCTTATCATGAGTTCTAATTCATGTCTTTACTCTCCCACAGGTCCATCAAGTCCACCCCCCCGCCCCCCTCACTGTCCAGCCAGAGGAGGAAGATGACTCCTCAGAAGAAGCTCCATTCTATGAGGGCGCACCGTCACTAGAGCCATGCGCACCCATCACCAGTGCAGATACACACAGCTCAGTGGGTCCAGCGAGATATAGAGTAGTGTTGTCACCTGGTGTCTCACACGTCACAGGTGAGCAAGAGCAGGTGGTGGAGACAGGGACAGTAGTGGAGAGTCCTCGTCAGAGGGCGCAGGATGCTCCAAGCTCTGCTCAGCTGGATGCAGATGCTGAACCTCAGGGGCCGTCGACAAACAAGTTGGTCTTGGAGGAGCAGCAACAAATTCGCAAGGCTCTGGCAGCTTTTTACAGCCGTGATGTGCGCAATTGTACAGAGAATGGAGGAGTCCATCTCCAACATGAGCAGCACTATATCGCGGGCGATGGCGACGATGTGCTCTCCCATGGAAAGGATAGCCACCTGCAGGGAGCAGCTAATGCACCAGTCAAACGAGAACATGCCTGCTGTGAACAACAAATTGCAGACTCTCATTGACCTCACCTCTAGGTGTGAAGAGCTGAGGGAGGGTGACTGGTGCAGGACGAAAGAGTCATGATGGCTCCCTGGGAATCTGGCACACACATGCACGATGATCTTTTTATGGTTGCAGACGAGCGGCACATTGAGGGAGTGGAAGCCCTTACGGTTCACGAACACTCATGGGTGATGTGGGGGTGCCTTGATGACCATGTGTGCAGTTGATGATGCCCTGCATCTGTGGGAAGCCAGCCAGAGCCACAAAGCCAAGCGCCCGCTCAGTAACACTGGCTTCATCAGTGGCAAAGAGCACGTAAGTGTCTGACTTGTGAAACATGGCATCGGTCACCTGGGTGATGCATTTGTGAGCGGATGACTGCGAGATCTTGTAAATGTCTGCTGCAGATCCCTGGAAGGAGCTGGAGGCGAAGAAGTTGAAGGTGATGATGACTTTGACAGGTGAGTCCACCAGGTCCTCTGAGCAGCAGATTTTGTTCCAGCAAGCTGCAAATGTCTGCCATGACCTGGCGCGATAGCCTGAGCCTCCTGAAGCACTGCTGTTCAGTCATGTCCAGGAAGCTCATCCTCTGCCTGTGTACCTTGTGTTGGGGGTATCGCTTCTGGTGCGGTGCACCCCTTTGCTGATCCCCTCTCTCCTGTGGAGCATCAGGTCGGTGAGGAGAAGGCTGCTGCTGTTCCTGCTGGTGTTGTTGCTGTTGGGGCTCATCTTGGTCCGAATCTGAGGTCCAAGGTGAGACAGCACAAGCGGCACCCATGCTGATCTGACAGATTTGAGAGGTCGCACAACACCAGGTTATAGTCCAACAGTTTTATTTGAAATCACAAGCTTTCGGAGCTATCGCTCCTTCCTCAGGTGAAGTATTTACTTCACCTGAGGAAGGAGCGATAGCTCCGAAAGCTTGTGATTTCAAATAAAACTGTTGGACTATAACCTGGTGTTGTGCGACCTCTCAATTTTGTCCACCCCAGTCCAACACCGGCATCTCCGCATCATGATCTGACAGATGCCAGGTAAAGTGGAGATCAGAGGCACAATGCTCCAATATAGTGAGAGTGACTTGTAATGTGGTGAGAGTGGCTTCCGAGGTTGCAGAAATCGCCTACAAACTCCTGAAAGCAAAATCTCTGCACGAAATGGTGTCAGGCAGAGCCTTTCCCTTAGGCAAGGATGCAGGTGTAAGCTGTGTGTATTTATGTGCTTTTTCCAGCTGTCACTTAATGAAGTAGCACAATGGCCACTGAGCTCCCGCCTTCCCTTCACAGGGCAGCCTCCCGAGGGCCGTGAATCCCGTGCGCAACCAGTTAAAGTTGAAACCTCACGTTCAAAACGCTGTTAAGGGTTGGTAGTTGGTAGCACACTCGCCTCTGAGTCAGAAGGTTGTGGGTTCAAGTCCAACTCCAGGGACTTGAGCACATAAAGCTAGGCTGATACTCGAGTGCAGTGCTGAGGGAGTGCTGCACTGTCGGAGGTGCCGTCTTTCAGATGAGACGTTAAACCGAGGCCCTGTCTGCTCTCTCAGGTGGACGTAAAAAATCCCATGGCACTATTTCGAAGAAGAGCAGGGGAGTTATCCCCGGTGTCCTGGCCAATATTTATCCCTCAACCAACATAACAAAAACAGATTATCTGGTCATTATCACATTGTTGTTTGTGGGAGCTTGCTGTGCGCAAATTGGCTGCCACGTTTCCCACATTACAACAGTGACTACACTTCAAAAAGTACTTCATTGGCTGTAAAGCGCTTTGAGACGTCCGGTGGTCGTGAAAGGCGCTATATAAATGCAAGTCTTTCTTTCTCAACAAACAGTTAGCTACCTCAATGAGGTTGCCCGCCTCTCCCGAGCGGGTCCAACGCGCCCCAGTTAAATGCGGAAGTCGGTGGGATGACGGCGGGTCCCTGACGCGCCGTCAATTTCAGCGCTTTTAACTGCTGACCTGCCCCCAAGCCTGCACGCTCTGCAATGTGAAAATTCCAGCCCTAGTGTTTTTTTCAATATCACTGCACACAAGCTAAAAACAAAGACGAAAGGGCCTAAAAAGTGCATCTGTGGGCTGTAAAGATTGATTAGATAAGATAAATAAACTACATATGCTAGAAATTTGAAACAAAAACAAACAGATCAATCATCATCTATGAAAATAAATACATTTTTTGGGACCAGAGTTCTTTAGAACTCAGGGTTGAATAAAGCACCTCAATTAGTAAAAATATCTCCACTTAGTAGTTCAGTCTTCTGTGTCTCGGATGAGATATTAAAAGTGTAGTGAAATAGGTACCTAGTGGGAATCCCAGGTGGAAATCCAGTGACAATAAATGTTGTTCACCAAAGGCATGCTTCCATATTACAAGGCCTCACTTCAGCTGATAGGAAGTGTGATCTTGCCTTTGGCAGCTGGCTTTTGTGTTGGGCCTGAGAAAACAATCTGAAGAAGCCCAAGTCATAATAGTGATTAGCAGCTAGCAGTCTCACCCAAACTTTTACTCGAGCCAGGTGAGGCAGCTAGATGTTAAGTAATTATACACACCAGCCATACCAATACTAAGTGTTGTTTCATGAAATGGTTTCAAATTCCAACAGGCTCCCCCTCTTTCCCTGCCCCCCACACCCCGGCTAGACCTGGATCAGCTGATATTTAGGGAATTGTGGTGATAGTGAGTCCGGATAGGGAAAGGAAGAGAGCTGCGGCCGCTGAGCCTGGGGTGAGAGGCCGCTCCCGGGCCTGGTTTATAGCCGGGGAATGGAAGCCTGTGACACGGGCTGAGGCGGTTCGGAATCCGGGGAGGGAAGAAAACTAAAACGAAACATGAAGTGCGATGTAACGAGCTGGCCGAGCCCAGGCTGCTTTAGACCTCGGAGCTGAGAGACCGCGGGCTACCCGGAGCAGGATATACAGCCAGGCAGTAATAGTTGGTCCTTATCTTCCTGGCAGGAAAAATAAAAAAGCAAATTATTTAAATGGGGGGAGATTACAAAATGCTGCAGTACAGAGGGATCTGGGGGTCCTTGTACATGAATCACAAAAAGTTAGGATGCAGGTACAGCAAGTAATTAGGAAGGCAAATGGAGTGTTGGCCTTTATTGCAAAGGGAATGGAGTATAAAAGTAGGGAAGTCCTGTTACAACTGTACAGGGTGTTGGTGAGACCACACCTGGAGTATTGCGTACAGTTTTTGGTCTCCTTATTTAAGGAAGGATACACTTGCATTGGAGGCAGTTCAGAGAAGGTTCACGAGGTTGATTCTGGAGATGAAGGGGTTATCTTATGAAGAAAGGTTGAGCAGGTTGGGCCTATACTCATTAGAGTTTAGAAGAATGAGAGGGGATCTTATTGAAACATAAAAGATTCTGAAGGGGCTTGACAGGGTAGATGCAGAGAGGATGTTTCCCCTTGTGGGGGAATCTAGAACTAGGGGGCATAATTTCAGAATAAGGGGGCACCCTTTTAAATCGGAAATGAGGAGGAATTTCTTCTCTCAGAGGGTCGTGAATCTTTGGAATTCTCTTCCCCAGAGAGCTGTTGAGGCTGTGTCATTGAATATATTTAAGGTGGAGATAGACAGATTTTTGAAAGGTAAGGGAGTCAAGGGTTATGGGGAGTGGGCAGGGAAGTGGAGTTGAGGCCAAGATCAGATCAGCCATGATCTTATTGAATGGCGGAGCAGGCTCGAGGGGCCAAATGACCTACTCCTGCTCCTACGTCTTATGTTCGTATGTTCTTATGGCATCGTTTGGCGAACTCCTGCCGGGTACAACTGCACCTGAAGGGTTTTCACGGAGCAAATGCAACTTGTGCAAGACGCTCGGATTCTGTTCATTTGTGAGTGCTTAAAAGTATTTAAAAGATACTGGTTAAATAAACTTACTTTCTTAAATTTGGCGCGCTGTCGTTGCTCCATCCCACCTTTAGCCGCACTTTATTCGTCTAATTTATTTATGTAGATGCAGCTCAATTTCCCCCTGCTTTGATTGGTCAGTTCCGCCATCAATCATGATTGACGGCATGGTGGGCGGCGCCTCCAGCACGTCATTACCAAGGTTGTTGAAACATCTGCTGCACCTGCAATAACGAGGATGAGTTTCCAGAACCGGGGTCTCTTCCGGGGACACTGATTGCCCAGGACATAGTCCCTAATCCGGGGACTGTCCCTGCTTCATTATCTGTGCAGTCATCAGCGAACATCCCCACTTCTGACCTTATGATGGAGGGAAGGTCATTGATGAAGTAGCTGAAGATGGTTTGGCCTAGAATACTGCCCCGAGGAACTCCTGCAGTGATGTCCTGGGGCTGTGATTATTGACCTCCAACCACCACAACCATCTTCCTTTGTGCTAGGTAGAGAGCCTCGGTGACCTCCCTGATACAGCGGTGGACTGCAAACTTTGAGATGTGACTAATGGAGATGTGCCGCTGCCTGTAAGTTCCCTGTTGCATACAAGTTAAGGACCACGGTAGCCTTGATAGCCACAGGCCCCAGTGCAAGGCTCGAGTTGTGGCTGCAGCAGGTGACTTAGCTCAGTGACAGTCTCCTTTGTGAAGCGAAAGCACCTCAGACAAGTTTGCAGGGCTATGGGGAAAGAGCAATGAAGTGGGAGTAATTGGATAGCTCTTTCAAAGAGCCAGCAGAGGCCTGATGGGCCAAATGGCCTCCTTCTGTGCTGTACAATCCTATGATAATGATAGTGTGAGCACTGTTTCTCAAATTCTCTCCCACTGAAACATGCTCCATTTGCGGCACTTTATTCCCCAGAACTGGATCCATCCTCGCTGGGCTGGAAAAATACTGATCAAGAAAGTTCTTTAGTACTAATTTCAGGAAGTCCTTCACCTCTTTGCCCTTTACATTGTTTTTTCGCAGTCTATATAGGATCATTGAAGTTCTCCATTATCACGACGCTACTGATTTTACATTTTTCTGAAATCTGCTTGCAAATTTGCTCCTCCATTTCCTTCCCACACTTTGGTGGTCTATAGTATACACCTAGCAGTGCAACAACTCCAATTCTGCTCCTTAACTCCAGCCAAATAGATTCTGGGCTAAAAATGCAATTGCGTAGCGCAGGTTGTTTGGGCACTACAGGTGCCGTTTTGGGTTGAAAATGGCGTTCGAGCCACTCGCACATGACTGACGAAATGGCTGACCAATTAAATACATACTTTGGTTCTGTCTTCACAAAGGAGGACACAAATAAACTCCCAGAGATGTCGGGGAACATAGGGTCTAATGAGAGGGAGGAATTGAATGAAATCACTATTTGTAGGGAAATGGTGTTAGGGAAATTGACGGGATTGAAGGCTGATAAATCCCCAGGGCCTGATAATCTACATCCTAGGGTACTTAAGGAAGTGGCCCTAGAAATAGTAGATGCATTGCTAGTAATCTTTCAAAATTCTATAGACTCTGGAACAGTTCCCATGGATTGGAGGGTAGCTAATGTAACCCCACTATATAAAAAAGGTGGTCGAGAAAAAAACGGGGAATTATAGACCGGTAAGCCTGACATCGGTAGTGGGCAAAATGCTAGAGTCCATTATAAAAGATGTAATAGCAGAGCACTTGGAAAACAGTGACAGGATCGGACAAAGTCAACATGGATTTACAAAAGGGAAATCATGCCTGATTAATCTACTGGAAATTTTTGAGGATGTAACTGGTAGAATAGATAAGGGAGAAACAGTGGATGTGGTGTATTTGGACATTCAGAAGGCTTTCGATAGGGTCCCGCATAAGAGATTAGCGTGCAAAGTTAAAGCATATGGGATTGGGGGTGAGGTACTGATTTGGATAGAGAACTGGTTGGCAGACAGGAAGCAAAGAGTTAGAAGAAACGGGTCTTTTTCTGAGTGGCAGGCAGTGACTAGTGGGGTACCACAGGGATCGGTGCTAGGACCCCAGCTATTCACAATATATGAACGAGCACCGCGCAACAATCACCAGGCAGGATTGTTACCTCCCAGTCGGGGAACACTTCAGCAGTCAAGGACATTCAGCCTCGGATCTGCGGGTAAGCGTTCTCCAAGGCAACCTTAGGAACACACGACAGCGCAAAATCATCGAGCAGAAACTGATAGCCAAGTTCCGCACTCATGAAGATGGTCTCAACCGGGATCTTGGGTTTATGTCACGGTACATGACGTGATCCGGACTCGAGTCGTCGTTGGCTTGTTCACAGATGTGATTCTCAGTAAAAAAGTAAAAATTTTCCCAGTAAAAAAGTAAATTTTTTTTACAGCTTATCGTTTTACATACAGACGGCAGCTTTTGACACGTTAGACCCCCTGCAACTCCACCTCATTGTCTCAGTTGTATCTTGCTATGTCTTTGATGTGGTACCTTCCTGGCTGACCTGATTAACTTTATCACACCTCGGCAGATAGTCAGGATGATTTAATTTAGTTGTCTGCAATTGTAAGGTACACATGCATTGTTCTCTATCTATATATGCTTTGTCGAGTCTGTATTTCTTTACTACTTCACCTGAGGAAGGGGCGATCGATAGCTCCGAAAGCTTGTGATTTCAAATAAAACTGTTGGACTATAACCTGGTGTTGTGCGACCTCTCATTGCTGCATAAGCAATGTTCCCCCTAATTTTGTTTTGGGAGTGTGGCCCCTTTAAGGGGCTGCGGGGCCCATTCAGTTTCGCGCATACGCGACATTTAACATTAGAGAACCGGTCCTGGGCTACACGGGACAGGCAGAGAGCTGCACGGCCACGCAGCTTAGAGGGAACGTTGGGTGACAGGCGCACTTTATGCCAGGAGGGGACTTCATTGTCTTCTCTCTGACCAGAGAGATGCAGGCGGAGCGTGCAAGTGGCTTTGCCATGATAGCGCGCTTCCCCATGGTGAAGAGTGCCATCGACTGTACGCACGTGGCTTTGCGGGCACCGCATTTAAATGCTGAGGTTACACTTGCTAAATGTGCAGTTGGTGTGTGACCATGCTCAGCACATCATGATGGTGAATGCCTGGTACAAAAGCAAATTACTGCGGATGCTGGAAATCCGAAATAAAAACAGAAAATGCTGGAAATACTCAGCAAGTCAGGCAGCACTCCAGCAGAGAACACATTGGGCCAAAACTTGCTGGAGTGGGCCATCTTGCAGTGTGCGCTGTTAGTTAGCCTTTTTCCTGCACCCTTCAGCTGCAATATAATTTGCACTGTAACTTGCTGGAAGTGTGATCTGATAATGGCACGGCGAGGGCAACGGGGCATCTGGGAGTTTGGTGAACGACAGGACCAACACTGTATCTCCTTAACCAATGAGATTTAAGGACAGAGGAAGGACTGAGAAGGAACGTGAATTAGAGTCAAATCAGGTACAGAAAGAGAAGTAAAGAGAGGGAAAGAATGATTGGATTAAGAGAGAGAGAAAAGAGAGACTGAAAGAAAAAGTAAGAAAATAAAATTAAATGTGAAATTTTAAAAACTCTAACTTCAATATACTACATGCAGGAATGAGACTCAACAGATTAAATTGTTCTTTTTCTGGACCGGAGAGATTGATTGGCATTGCATTAACAATTATCACTTTGTTAAAAGGGTATTACGCTGTTAATTATGAGCCCTACCTTTCGGTGGCGAGTTTAATGGGCAATTAATGTGCAAATCCAGGAAGTTCTTAAAAATAACGGGGACGCTAAGGGCGAGATGCCACATGTGTAAATCAACCAGCACATTTTGGAGATTTGCAGCTCATGGTGTAGCTTTTCTTCCTTTGAACTTGCTGGTCGATTTGGCCATTAACGCCGTTTGTCGCGAACTCGCTGTTATTTTTCCAGGAAGATTTGACCCATTATTATTTTGCAATACTATTAGATCATTGCATTTTACTATACTGTCTGGGCATACAGAGGTCATCGGTAAGGTCCATCTATGATCCATTTGGGGACCCCAAAGCCAATCTAATATTTAATATCAAATTAACAGGTGAGGCAAACAATTGGAGAATCTGTAATCAATACTTTAGTGTTTTAGGTGCACAAGCTTTTATTTGTTAGGACATTAGATTATGGAAGCAGCTCATGGTGGCACTTTCACCTGCCAATTAAAAGAATGAGACACAAAAATGTTCCTTTGTGATGGTGCTCGAGGCAAGGTTCATTACTAGACCACAGATATAGAGCAATGGCATCGGCAATTTTGTTACCTTGTTCGACACCGCAGCTTTTGATTGGGACCTGTGGGAGCTGTCTTCCCCTCCGACCAGACAGTGGTGTTCCTGTTGGTGATGACTGGACTGGGCTTCCTTGTTGGTGCGCTCTGTGAAAATAGAACAAAGATTACTAACACGTCTATTCTCTCCAATAACTACCGTCTTTTACTTTTCTTTTCTAGAAGCCATTGTTGCCGTACAAAAATTCTCCCATCTCTCCCACCAATTATTGTTCAAGACCCACCAACCTAGTTCACTCCCTCTTGCCACCTCCCTCTCCCCTTCTGAAAAAACATTCTTTTTGGGCATATCTTCAGAATTTTACTCCAGTACTCTCTGTTGCTGGGTGTCCCTTGTTTTTACTCAATGTGAGGCACTTTGAGATATTTTCCTGGGGACACCCTACAGAAATGCAAGTTGTTGTATGGCACTCCAAGAATTTCTTGCTCTACTTATATCTTGACTATGATATTTGACATCAGAAATCCTGAACTTACTGATTTCCCACTAACCTTTTCTCAAGGGCTGCAACCCCAAGTATTGTCTTTCTTGAGGATCATTCTGTGGATTGTTACAGACCAAACCATGGAGTGATGAGATACGTGCAATTCCTAAGGTGAGCTGCTGATCTGAAATGTGCCACCATGGCAGTAGTAAAGTGGAGACCGGGCACTTTCCCATGGGAAGAGAAAAAAGGTGGCAGGACATAGGTGGAACATACATGGGATCAGGAATGGCCTGTAGTTTCCTTGTTTATCCCTTTCTTGAACAGTGGTATGACATTAGCAACCCTCCAGTCCTCTGGCACTACTCTTGTAATCCAATGAGGATTGAAAGATTGTGACCAATGCCTCTGCTATTTCTACCTTTGCTTCTTTCAGCAACCTAGGATGCATTCCATCCAGACCAGATGACTTACCAACTTTCAGTAATGCTAATCTTTATAGTAAGTCTTCTCTATCTATTACTATCCTGTCCATAACTTCCCTCTTCTCTTTGTGTTTTCTTGCTCTCCCTCCCCCAGTTTGTTTCTCTCTCTCCCCCCTCAGTTTGTTTCTCTCTCTCCCTCCCCCAGTTTGTTTCTCTCTCCCTCCCTCAGTTTGTGTTTCTCTCTCCCTTCCCCAGTTTGTTTCTCTCTCCCTCCCCCAGTTTGTTTCTCTCTCCCTTCCCCAGTTTGTGTTTCTCTCTCTCCTTCCCCCAGTTTCTCACTCCCTCCCCGTTTGTGTTTCTCTATTTCCCTCCCCGTTTCTGTTTTCTCTCTTTCTCCCTCCCCAGTTTGTGTTTTCTCTCTCTCTCTCCCAGTTTGTTTGTCTCTCTCCCAGTTTGTGTTTTCTCTCTCTCTCCCTCCCCAGTTTGTGTTTGAGGACCTGAATGCAGTGCTGCAAAAAGTTCAATTACCTCACACCTTCTCACATCCCACTTTCCCTTCATCCCACAATCTCTTCTGATCCACAAGCTGCAGATGGTGTAAGCATGCACCTCTTACTTTGCCCCCTCCCCTCACCACAATTTTACCCTAGTGCCTTTCTCCTTTCAGATACCCAAGAACTGCAACCTGCCTAGGCAGTGGTGGAAGAGCAAGAAGACAGTGATGATGAAGACACACATCACTCAATTTCACACTCGCAGCCACCAGCTCAGATACTGACACTGCGCGTAATTTAGAGGATAGCGAGATCTGCATGTGGTGAGACAACGGACAAGAGTGGCCTGCACCCAGAGCAGGGGGCAAGGATAGTGCAGGTATCAGCTCGCCGGAGGGCGAGGTCGCACACGGGTTCTGCTGCAGAGGACTCAGATGAGGACTGCAATGGGGCTACAGAAGAAGGTTGATGGGGTATACACAATGAAATGTTTGGTAAATTGGGAAGCGTGCCAAAAAGCCTGCATACAATATCAAGAAGCATGGAGGAGTCCAGCACCAACTTGGCACCATGCTTTGTGCAGAGCTTGGATTCCATTATTTCCAGCATGAAAGTGGTGGCCAACTCCATTAGCATGCTTGTGGACCCAACCATGATGCAACGTCTGATGGCCGATGTCTCAGCTTCCATTGCAGCACAAGCAGCAGCCACCCTATGTCTGAGTGCTCAGACTGCTGCCGTGCAAGGTCAGACTTCTGCCATCATGGCTGTGGATACCAGTGTTCAAAGGGGCTTGCAGGGTGTCGCAGCAGTCCAGCAATCTGTCCTCCAACAGATTACTAGGATTGCTGAGGCGCTGCCCCGGGGGAGTGGCAATGGCTCCATGGAGCACGAATCTGCTGTCCTCTCTCAGGATGATGACATTCATCTTGCCACCCATGCCACTCCGCCAGTGCCCTGGCTGTTGCCCGTCAGCCAGCCAGCCCAGTCTGCTGCCACCCATGCCGAGATAATGCAGTCCACCATCAGCCCTTCTAGACCCAGAGTTGCTCAAGGTTGTGCTCCAAGGCCATCTGCAGTCTCCCCACTCAAAGTCAGCAGCCTTCCACAGCCATGCTGCAGCCACTGGGGTAGCACTACGTAGGAGCACTAGGACAGGCAAAGGCACATGGAAGACAGGCACTAAGGGAATGCACAAGGGTGATTAGTTTACATTTGTATGCAATATGGCATGGTTTGATTTATAAATTTGGTTTGGAACGTTTGTTTTGTGGAGGCTTTTATTTTTGCATTGTGGCCAAGAGGACACTGTGATGGTCAGTGACAGAGGGAAGGTAAGGAGTGTGGAACTGTTGGTGAATGGGAAATTGGGGTTGCCGTTATTGGTATCACAGTCGAATGAGTTCTTTACGGACAGCCCGGGCAGAAAGGGGCTGTCTAGGTTGCCACCTCCCTCCTCCTCCTCAGCTGCTCATCGTATAGCTGGTGATAAGGGATATGCCCTCATGATGGCGAGATTGTGCAGCATGCAGCAGACCACCACGAATCTTGACACCTGCTCTACAGAGCACTGCAGGGCTCCTCCACAGCGGTCCAGCACCGGAAGCATTGTTTCAGCACTCCAATGGTCTGCTCTATCACATTACGTGTGGCAGCATGGCTTTCATTGTATGCATGCCACGCATGTGTGCGTAGGTTGCGCACCAGAGTCATCAGTCATGTCAGCGGGTAGACCTTGTCGCCCAGTAGCCACCCTTTGGTTTGCCGTGGTGGCCGAAATGCAGCTGGCACAGCAGACTGCCACAGAATGAAGGCATCATGACTGCTGCCAGGATACTGGGCACTGACCTGCAGGATTCGCTGCCTATGGTCACACACCAGCTGGACGTTGAGGGAGTGGAATCCCTATCGGTTCCAGTAAACGGCAGAGTTGACATGCGGTGCCTGCAAAGCGATGGGCGTGCAGTCAATGGCACCCTGTACCATGGGGAAGCCTGCAATCCTAGTGAAGCCATGTGCTCGCTCCATCTGCTGGTCTCTGACAAGAGAGAATGAAATGTAGTCAGCTCTCTTTGAATAGAGAGCTTCAGTGACCTCCCTTGTGCAACAGAGGAAGGCAAACTTCAAGATGTTGCAAATATCTCCAGCTCCAGTCTGGAAGGAGCCAGGCGCATAAAAGTTCATCGTCATGGTCACCTTCACAGCCACTGGCAATGCAGTCCTTGCCCTGCTCTGGGGTTCCAGTTGTGGCTGCAGCAGGTGACAGATTTCAGTGAGGAAGTCTCACACATTGTTCCTCGCTGAAGTTCAGGTAGGATAATTGCTCCCTGAAGACCCTGGGCAGATATGGCCTCCTGCTGAGAGCCCTTCTCCCCCCCACCCACCCCTCTTCCAGCAGCATGTCCAGCTCTGCGTGGCCTCTGTTCATTCTCCATGTCATGCTGTATTCCAAGGGGACTGACTACTACTGCACCCATGTCCGGCAGCAAGTGGTTTGTGCAGAAACCTTGAAGTCAGGAAAAAATCCTTCAGCACCTGACATGCCACTTCCTGTAGACTTCTGCACCTTGAAGCAACTGTAGAAAGCACCAAACACTTGTAGAATCGTACCAACAGCCAGAAGAAATCAACCAGCAACTAATCTGTTGATGATCCCTTTAAATAGCGCTGGTGGGTGGGTCCTTCCTGCTGCTGAACATGTGTTCAGCTGCGCGAGGTTAAGAGAGGGCACTAGCTGAAGCGTTGAGCTCCAAAATGGCAGCGCTGGTGTCAAATCAGCGTGACGTCATAATCTCCCTGCTCTGCATACCTCCGGCAGATGTTCACTGCACTGGCGCTAATGCCCTCACCAATATGGCATTTGGCGCGATTTGCCCTACAAGTGTGCGCGTGCACCGCGATGCCATTTTGGAGCTCTAAAGGTACTCATAGCACCCAAAAAACAGGAGCTAACGATCTGAATTTTGCGCCCATCATCTTCAGTCTGCAGCCTTTGACACAGTTGACCACCTCCACCAACGGCTCTCCACTGATCTCCAGCTGGGTGGGACTGCACTCGCCTGGTTCTATTCTCAGCTATCTAATCATAGCCAGAGAATCACCTGCAATGGCTTCTCTTCCCGCTCACGCACCGTTACCTCTGGTGTCTCCCAAGCATCTATCCATTGCCCCCTCCTATTTATCATCTACATGGTGCCCCTCAGCGACATCATTCAAAAACACAGGATGAGTAGAAATTTCCTCCAACTAAATATAGGGAAGACCAAAGCCATTGTCCTCGGTCCCCGCTCTGTTTCCTAGCCACCGAGACCATCCCTCTCCCTGGCAACTCTCTGAGGCCGAACCAGACTGTTTGCAACCTTGGTGTCCTATTTTAACCCCGAGATGAACTTCCGACCACATATCCGCGCCATTACTAAGACCGCCTATTTCCATCAGCGGAATATCATCCGACTCTGCCCCTGCCACAGCTTATCTGCCTCGGAAACCCTCATCCATGCCTTTGTTACCTCTAGACTTGACTATTCCAATGCACTCCTGGCCAGCCTCCCACATTCTACCCTCCGTAAACTTGAGGTCATCCAAAATTCTGCTGCCCGTGTCCTAACTCGCACCAAGTCCTGTTCATCCATCACCCCTGTGCTCGCTGAGCACATTGGCTCCCAGTTAAGCAACGCCTTGATTTTAAAATTCTCATCCATGTGCTCCATGGCCTCACCCCTCCCTATCTCTGTAATCTCCTCCAGCCCCACAACCCTCCGAGATATCTGTGCTCCTCTAATTCTGGCCTCGAGCATCCCCGATTTTAATCGCTCCACCATTGGTGGCCGTGCCTTTCAGCTGCCAAGGCCCTAAGCTCTGGAATTTCCTCCCTGAAGCTCTCTGCCTCTCTTTCCTCCTTTAATATGCTGCTTAAAACCTACCTCTCTGCCCTAATATCTCCTTCTGTGTCAAATTTTGCTTCACTCCTGTGAAGTGCCTTAGGATGCTTTACTACGTTAAAGGCGCTATATAGTTGTTGTTGTTAAGATGATTATAGGGTTTGATAGGATAGATAGTGAGAAACGATTTCCTCAGGTGGGGGAGTCCAGTACAAGGGGGCATATCCTTAAAATAGAGCTAGGCCATTTAGGGGGGATGTCAGGAAGCACTTCTTCACACAAAGGGTAGTGGAAATCTGGAACTCTCTCCCTCAAAAATCTGTTGAGGCTGGGGGTCAATTGAAAATTTCAAAACTGAAACTGAGAGATTTTTGTTAGGCAAGGGTATTAAGGGTTACAGAACCAATGCGGAAAGATGTTGTTAAGATCCAGATCAGCCATGATCTGATTGAATGACGGAACAGGCTCGAGGGCCTATGATACTATGATCCAGTACACACTGATAAAAGCAAACTCTTCAGTGACCAGGCAGAGTACTGACTCGCTTTGCATTACCTTGATGTTTGCTGTCCAGCTTTCTTGTCACGGCTTCCAGTGCGGCTAAGTTCCGGCATGCTGGGACAATGGAACACAGATTAAAGACGTGCAAACAGCTACCTCAGCTTTGGGTAAAAAAACGGGTTATTAAGTTGACAAATGGATCTAGTAAAGCAGATCCTAAACACTCACAGATAACAAATAGAAAGAGATAAAAAGAAATGACAATGAATTGTCCCAGCTAGTATAAAATCATAACCCAAAAAATCATAAAATACTTGAGTATGTAAAAAAATGTAAATTACAATTTATGATGTAAATCAGTTGTACACAGTAACTTACTGTACTGTTCTACTATAATGCTGTTTCCTGAAGCCCTTCTGCCATTTGGTACCATTCCAGTGCCGTAGATTGCAGGAAAACCACCAAATGGCATCTTTGGTGCTGGAGGAGTTCAACTGAATTTCGAAAAAAATGTTTTTATTTCTTGCCAATTAATAGGATATATTTCCCTGTCAAATAGCTGGGAGAGCCAGAGACAAATACCAATGCTAGTCTGTGATTCACTGTTGCAAAATGCTCTTGACAACAGGATAGAAAACTTGACTAGATTCCAGCACTGCCCCCGCCCCCACCCTCCATTAAACAGTAAAGAAATTTAAAACATTTCTGACTGTTTGAGGGAGGCTTGCCCAGGTCTGTAGCTTGTCACCATGTCACCATCCTGCGGAGAGGTAGGTGATCTACGGACTGGACAGTCTAAGATAAATGGGCAGCACGCCCCCCTTCCTACATTACACAATGAGTAGCAGATGTACCCAGAAACAAAAAGACACCTTGATTTCCACGAGTTGACAATTCTGCAGCACCATTACTTCACCAGAAACGACAACAAAAGATGGAAAAAAAACACAGGTAGGCAAAAGGCAACAAGTCTGACTTGCACTCAGAGTTATTGGCCATGGTCATAACCACAAAATATTTTTGAAAATCCAATTTTTCCAAATGAATAAATAATGCAATCAAGGGGAACCAAGCCATTTTTTCCCCTTTAGGTTTCTTTAAGATCAAAGATCACCGGACTGGTTTTTAGTGTTCTTGCCATTTGCCTCATTTGAAAGCATGCTCTAACCCTATTAGTACAAGGCCCATTCCTTCCCTCCCCTCATTTTCTGAGCGGTCTTGCCTCCACTAGGGTTAGAGCCTGAAGCCATGTTCTGCACACCACAGAAAAGCTGACACCACAATCTAGTGGCGACCAGAGAAAAAAAAAGGAATTAGTTCAGCCACCTTAGACCCTAATCGCCATACCTGCCCGAGCCAGACTCACTACTCAAGGCTCTGTCCACACCACACTGTCTTTCTAAAGGTCTAAGGCATCTTCGACTAATAATAAAATAAGGTGGGAAAAAAATCAAATCAAAATTGAACCGGCAAAACGAGGACAGATACATTGTGGTATTAAATCAAAACTCATTGTGATTTGACAAATTCACCCAGCATGCAGTTAGTTATATCTTGCATATGGGTCAAACGACACTGCATGGATAACATTCAGTTTTGTTTAAAGAAAAACTAACTTTAATACCCTATTTTTTTCCCGTGTAAATCTATTTTCTTTGCCTCTAGTTTTCTTTTATCCCCACCAGAATGCACTGCCCCTTGCTGGGGTATGGTTCCACAGTTTACCTCACCCAAGTGCCTATTCTTCATGTATGAATCTAGACAGTGAGTGCTGATCCTGTTCTCATGCAATGTCTACACACATTCACTTCCAGTTGGGGGTCACTGGATAGTGATCAGGATTGGGAAGTTTGCTGATTCTCCTTCTCCATTCCTCAGGGTTGCTGAAGCCAATTACAGCACCTGAACTACCACCCAAACTGAGATCAGCTAATCTAGCAGAGACCAGGAATGGTCAATGGTTTATTATTATAGCTTGCGGTGAATTTACCCACTAATCCATGGGTAACCTCTGTTATTTACTTTAAATGGTTAGTGCTAATTACACCTAATTGCTGACAGTGTGAATTAGCTGAATTAACATGCATGGATGAATTAAAAGATTGCTTAAGCACCCTGTGTTGATGACTGTCCACTGATGCGAATTCTGCTGCCTCGCATTGTTAGGTTCAGTAAATCTCCAAGCCAGTTTACCAAATGAGATCATAAATTTTTATTCTTTCTGTGCACATTTTTTTTAAGTTAAAGTCGATTGTAATTTTCTCCAACTGCTTCATTTTGAAAAGAAAAGGTCTGTATGGCGAGACTGCTCTTTTATATAAACAAAACATAGAGAGAGTGTTTCCACTTGTGGGGAAGAGCAAAACTAGAGGCCATCAATATAAGATAGTCACCAAGAAATCAAATGGGGAATTCAGGAGAAACTTCTTTACCCAGAGAGTGGTGAGAATGTGGAACTTGCTACCACAGGGAGTGGTTGAAGAGAATAGTATAGATGCATTTAAGGGGAGGCTGGACATGCATATGAGGGAGAAGGGAATAGAGGGTTATGCGGTTAAAGTTAGATGAGGAAAGACAAGAGGAGCTCGAGTGGAGTATAAACACCGGCATGGACTGGTTGGGCCGAATGGCCTGTTTCTGTGCCATATATCCTATGTATCAAAAAAAGACAAGCACACAGCTTTGTAACGTTAAGATTTAGGGGAAAGACAGAAGTCTGAAGCAATTTTAACATTTTTTGCTTGTGCAGTCCCATCTCACAGTAAAAAAAGCAAACATCTGCAGTTTATCCTGGTCATGCACTGCCAGTCAGCAAATATGACATTTGAGAATTTCTGTTTGGCTTAGGTATGGCTAAGTATCAGAAAAAATATTTAGCTGACACTGTAGCTCCTCAGCTTGATGCTTAAAAAATGAAGCAAAAGATTTTTTTGGAGGGATGTGGAAGGGGCTTGGTGTTCTAACGTTTTCATCCACACCAAAGGATTTGTTGAGCCGAGTGGGCTTTGCTGGATTCTGGCTTTTAATGTAATATGTGCAGCCATATATGTGCGTCCAGAATTGGGCTCTTCTCCCATCAGTGCACTCAGAGCAACTGAGACTCATCCGTCGATTTGACGGGAGACTTCATCACCAGGCATTAAGAATCCCTGATCCTAATCAGAGCTATGCATGAGATTCAAGATGAAGGGAAATAGATGATGAAATAGGTGTTGTCTCAAGTTTGACCTCAGCACCTGATAACAGGTTCCTCACTGTATGGCTTTGACAGAAGCAATGCCAGGGTCTAGCATGTATAGCCCAGGGATTAAGAAGGAGAAAATGGGAGTAAAAAATATACATTCACATTTTATAAAAAATACCAGCAGATCACCTGTGGCATTGCTCACAGTGAGCCAGAGGATACACTGGTTTATAATAAAATGGGTGTTGTCGACACATTGTGACGGGGAAAATGTGACAGTTGGCACTACATGCAACAATTCTAATGTCTAACTAGTCAATTTCCTGTGGCGTTGCATGTGTAGTCTTCAGGTGAAGCAGTGTTAGAGGACGAGAGCTTCTCTTCCCGCTCCCGCAATAGTTTCTCTTCCTGCTGCCGCACCATTTCCTCTGGAGTCCCTCAAGGAACTATCGTTGGCCTCCTCCTATTTATCATCTACACGCTGCCCCTCGGGAACATCATTTGAAAATACAACATCAGATTCCACATGTACCCTGACAACACCCAGCTCTACCTCACTACCACTCTCGTGACCCCTCCACTGCCTCTGATTTGTCAGGCTTCTTGTCAGACATCCAGTATTGGATGAGCAGAAACTTCCTCCAATTAAATATTGGGAAAACAAAGCTATCGTCTTCGGTCCCCGCCACAAACTCCGTTGTCTAGCCACCGACGCCATCCCTCTCCCTGGTCACTGTCTGAGGTTGAACCAGACTGTTTGCAACCTCGGCGTCCTATTTGATCCCAAGTTGAGCTTCCGACCTCATATCCTCTCCATCACCAAGACCACCTACTTCCATTTCCGTAATATCGTCCGTCTCTACCCTTCTCAGCTCATCTGCTGCTGAAACCCTCATGTATTTTTATTGCGAAGAGAATTGAATACAAAAGTAGGGAGGTTATGCTTCAGTTATACAGGGCATTGGTGAGACCACATCTGGAGTACTGTGTACAGTATTGGTCTCCTTATTTAAGGAAGGATGTAAATGCGTTGGAAGCAGTTCAGAGAAGGTTTACTAGACTAATACCTGGAATGGGCAGGTTGTCTTATGAGGAAAGGTTGGACAGGCTAGGCTTGTATCCGCTGGAGTTTAGAAGAGTAAGAGGTGACTTGATTGAAACATATAAGATCCTGAGGGGTCTTGACAGGGTGGATGTGGAGAGGATGTTTCCTCTTGTGGGAGAATCTAGAACTAGGGGTCACTGTTTAAAAATAAGGGCTTGCCCATTTAAGACAGAGATGAGGAGAAATTATTTCTCACAGAGGGTCATGAGTCTTTGGAACTCTCTTCCTCAGAGGGCGGTGGAAGCAGAGGGGGGAAAATTCGGTTGCTTTGAGCCTCCTGTTAGCAACCTAAGAGGGTGCTAATGGGGCGCAAAGCAACTAGTGCCCGGGCGCAGCGATGTTTGCGCCGCTCGTGAAATTGACCAGACATTTTGTGGCGGCGCTAAACACTAACGCCACGATCTCCTGCGCCCCGGACTGGATATTGAGTGGCGCCCCCTGCCTTACTGCCTGCCGCTAGCAACGACAGGTTGAGGGGAGCGTTTTGCAGTCGGGAAGGGACTGGGGGAGCGCTAATTAAAGGTGACCGCTTCCTGCCTTTTTTTGTCGGCGACATTTTTGCACCACGCATTCTGAGAGAGAGAGACTTCTGGAGAGATTCAACGCTGTGTGAAAGAGTTTTGGGTACTGAGCAGCACCTTGCATCTATTTAGAAGAGACTGTGGGGGCTGCACTCAGCTCTTTCCCTGGGCCTCTCCATTGTTCTTTCCAGCAGATTTGATGTACAGGTCTCTCCAGGCCGAGATTCAAGGCTGCAATGAGCAGGGTGTGGATGGAGAGCAAGATCGACCCTCCTCTTTAAGAACTGGCCAGCGCCAGTGTGTCTATGTTCCATTGCTGACTGACATCAGATGAGCTTCACCAGCGCTCTGAGGTAGCGCCTCGCTCCTCAGCGTTAGCGCCTTAAGAGAGGTGGGTAACGCCTGATTTAGCGCTCAAATCACCTCCAGTGGCGATAGAAGCCAAGTTTGCAGTTGGAGGCGATAATTAGTGCCAGGCGCTAAACTTTGCGCCCGGCCGATAATTGCACCCCAAAAGGGGCAATACCGACTGCAAACTTGGCTTCTATCACCTCTGGAGGTGATTGGAGCACTAAATCAGGCGCTACACACCTCTTTTAAGGCACTAACGCCGAAGAGTCTTTGAATATTTTTAAGGCAGATAGATTCTTGATAAGCAAGGGGGTGAAAGGTTATCGGGGGTAGGCGGGAATGTGGAGTAATCAGATCAGCCATGATCTTATTGAATGGCTGAGCAGGCTCGAGGGGCCGAGTGGCCTACTCCTGCTCCTAATTCATATGTTCGTATTTGTTACCTCCAGACTCCACTATTCCAATGCTCTCCTGGCCGGCCTCCCATCTACCACCCTCTGTGAACTTGAGCTCATCCCAAACTCTGCTGCCTGTATCCTAACTCCCATCAAGTCCTGTTCACCCATCACTCCTGTGCTCGCTGACCTATATTGGCTCCCGTCCTCTCTTTGCTTTGATTAGTGCTATAGAGGGATTTCTCCTGTCTGACTGCTCGTTCTGTAGAAGGGCCTTGTGCAAAATGTGCTGCCACTGCCTGGGGAGTAATTTTCATTTTGTTTTGAATTATTTTTACTTTTACATTTATTTATACATACCAGCAAATCTCCCATGATACTGCTCACAGTAAGTCAGAGGAGAGGAACATTATACGATGTAAAAGAGAATGCAATATTCTGTTTCTATAGTGCAGGTGTGTGTCTCTTTAAGACGACAACATTTAACGGATGTTAAGTGATAACTGGGAGGGGTCATTCAAAAGTTAATTGCTAATAAGGCTGGAGATAAGGGGGGGTGAAATTAGTATTGGGTGGGAGCACAAAACAAGTGATAGCGAATCTGTAAATGTATTAAGAGTTCAAGGACGACACTGAATTACTTTGAAAATGATATAACTTTGCTTACCACGGGGGTGATTCCACATTTCATGCTGTTTCTGGTGAGTTGAGCTCACAAAGAGTATGGGTGGGAGACAGGGTGACACCATTGAAGTCCCCTGTAATGATAACATGAATATTGTAACCACTTTCTAACTGAGAGTTCATGGCGGCACGTTTCCACCCATTTGCTCCCTGTGAGCATTGAAGTCAATGGAAAAGAAAATCAGGCGGGGTGTAAAACGGGCTGCCGATATGCTATCGCTGGTTTTGCACTAACACCCAAGACCGATTTCACTTCCAAGAGGGGTTTTGTTTATGGAAAGGTCAATCAAGAGCCGGGAGACAGTGTAGCTCGGGTAAAACTTTCGACTGCTGCGTTTTAATTTTTTTTTTAAATGTGATAGAAATTTGCATTAGACTTTGTATGATGTCTAAGGCATGACAGACAGGAACACAACTCATGTAAAGTTTTTATATTACAGATTTGAAGCAGCACAGCCCCAACCTGACTGGCCCAACCTTCTACGTTCTGTGTGAGAATCAGATATAGTGAGAGAAATGGCAACGACCCGATCACACCAATCCCTCTACCACATGCTGCTTGAAAAACAAGCTGAAGGACAGATGGGTGGAAACGTGCCGCCATGAACTCTCAGTTAGAAAGTGGTTACAATATTCATGTTATCATTACAGATGTGTTACCATCCGTTTTTTTTTGTAAAAGGATAATTATTTTAGTGTTCGTGGTAAAGTCAATCTAGCAATCTTTGTCATCAACAGCAATCTGCCCATCGACCGTTAGTTAGACTTGCCCTTGTCTGTTTATGTTTTAAATTTTTTCACGTGGCAAGTTGCTGAAAGTGCGAGCTGATAACATCGCAGCGAGGGAAACAGAGCATCTGGGACATGAATGAACAGGACAAGCAACAGGGTATCTCCTTTACCAATCAGATTGAAGGACTGAGAAATAAACAGCTCAAGCACTGAGAAGGAAGTGTAAATGAGAGTGGGTGAATTCAATTCAAAATCAGGTACAGAAAGAGAAATAAGTAGAGGGAAAGTAAGATTGGATTAAGAGAGAGAAAAGAGACAGAAAGGAAAAGTAAAAAAAAAATTTTTAACTTGTAATTTTTCAAATTGCCAACAACAATGAAAACCTGAAGGAATGAGACTCCAACATAGTTAATTTTCTGTGCCAAAGAGGTTGATTTGCAATAATGAACACACATCATGTCATTAAAAGGGTACTTAAAACTTGAAATGACTTGACATAACATTTTGTGGTGAGATTAGTTTGAATCTACCGCGCAAATACAGCAACTTCACGCCATTCAATGCATTGCAATGGTGAGCCAGGCAGCAAGATGCCATTTTTGCAAAGCTAAAGGCAGAGCAGCGCAAAGTGGTGGGGGGAGGGAGCTGGAGAGGGAGGGGAGAGAGGGGAAAGGGAGGGGAGAGGGAGATGGAGAGGGAGGGGGAAGGAGGGGGAGAAGGGAGGAGAGAGGAGGAGGAGAGGGAGGGGAGAAGAGGAGAGGGGGGAGAGAAGGGGAGAGGGAGGGGCGAGAGGGGAGAGAGGGGATAGAGAGGGGAGAGAGGGGGTAGGGAGGGGAAGGGGAGGGGGGGAAGGGGAGAGGGGAAGGGGAGGGAGGGAATAGGGAGGGGAGGGAGGGGAAGGGGAGGGGAGTGGGGGAGGTTGTGGAAGGGGAGGGCGGTGGAGAGGGCAGGAAGGGGAAGAAGGAGGGGAGGGAGGGGGAAGAGAGCGGGGGGAGGGAAGGGGCAAGAGAGAAGGGAGGGAAGTGAGGGAGGAGGAGAGAGAAGGGAGGGAGGAGGAGAGAGAAGGGAGGGAGGGAGAGAAGGGAGGGAGGGAGAGAGGGGAGGGAGGGGGATAGGGGAGAGAGACGGGAGGAAGGGGAAGGGAGGGGGAAAGGGCAGGAAGGGGAAGAAGGAGGGGAGGGAGGGGGAAGAGGAAGAAGGAGGGGAGGGAGGGGGGAAGAGGGAGGAGGAGGGGGAGGGAGGAGAGGGGAGAGGGAAGGGAGGGGCAAGAAAGGAGGGAGAGGGTGAGAGGGAGTAGTGGCAGGGGAGAGGTGTGGAGGGAGGGGGAAAGGGAGCAGGAAGGGAGAGGGACGGAGAGACGGGGAGGGGATAGAGGGGGGTGGGGAGAGGGAAGGGAGGGAGGGGGAAGAGGAGGGATGTGAGGGAGAGAGAGGGGGAGAAGGGGGTGGGAGGGAGGAGAGGGAGGGAGGACAGGGCGGAAGAGAATGAGGGAGGGGCGAGAGGGACAGAGCGAGGGGACGGAGGAGAGGGAGGGGGACAGGGAGGGAGAAGGGGAGAGGGAGGGGGTGAAGAAGGGTGGAGGGGGAGGGAAGAGGAGGAAGGTGCAAGGAGGTGAGGGAGGGGAGTGGGGGAGGGGTGAGAGGGGAGGGGTGGGGAGGTGAGGGAGGGAAGGGGTGGGGAGGTGAGGGAAGGGGTGGGGAGGTAAGGGGTGGGGAGGTGAGGGGAAGGGCGGGGTTGGGAGGGAGGGTAGTGGGGGATGGGATAGGAGGGGATGGGATTGGATGGGAGAGTGGAGATGGGATGGAGGGGAGGTGGGCAGTATTGGGAGGGGAGGAGAGAGAAGTGAGGGATGGGGAGGAAGGGGAGTGGAGGTGAGGGGAGGGGAGTGGAGGTGAGAGAGGGGAGGGGAGGGAAGGTGAGGGTGGGATGTGGAGGGAGGGGAGGTGAGTGAGGTGATGGGAGGAAGGGGAGGGGATGGGAGGGAGAGAGGGGAGGGAGGAGAGATACACACACCCTTGTTTTGAATGGCAATGGCTGGCGCGTACTGAGGACACCAGAAGTTTGGCTGAAAC
Organism: Squalus acanthias; assembly: GCA_030390025.1. Lineage (NCBI taxonomy): Eukaryota > Metazoa > Chordata > Chondrichthyes > Squaliformes > Squalidae > Squalus > Squalus acanthias. Next base: position 38,794,046 of record CM059433.1, on the reverse strand, counting down.
ATTGCCTGGCCAGGGAGAATGCTATATTTCCCCACCCACCAGAAATATTTAAACTGTAATGTAAACTGCTGGAATGTAAACATGGAACATGGTTATAAAACATCCTTTCATGGAGGTCTGTGCAGTGTATAGAGAGTACCAGAACGGTACGTGAAGCATATTTTAATCCGTTACAAACTAGTTTACTTGCAAGCAATGCAGTAAATGGTGAGCCTCACAAGTGCATACAACAAGTCTTGTCACTCCCATGAGCTGTCATAACTGTGATACTGTTTAGGATACCTTCATACTTGTGCTATAAATCATAGGACATGCAAAATGAGTGAGTTCAATTCACCGATTTCAGTATTACTCGTATCTCACATATCAATAAGGAACACCAAGAGTTATTCAGTGATTCAGCGCTCAATGGTGCAGAATATGGTGCAGAGTGTTGCAGCGCTACCTGCAATCCGAGCTCCCTTCAAGAACGGCTCGCTCTGGGAGCTCAGGATCACAGAATCACCCCTACTGTTTTTATAGTTTCTTTTATAGATGTACTAGGTAGCTCATGGTTATGAACGCTCACCAATGTAGCAAGACTTTTTATTGGCACTTGTGAGGCTGGCCATTGCTCACCCATGACTACACAATCACACAAGAATACAGGCATGTAAGAATGAGAAAAGCCAGTTCAGCCTGTTTGTTCAATCTGTTTTTGAGGTTCATCTACAGAATATTCTTATACCATTTCAATTTTCATCTTCCCCTTGCTTTCATGCCAAATTTGCATCCCTCTATTGTCTCTTCGTGATCCAAGTCAGCATTCAGTGTGCTAAGTGGCACTCTACTTAGCCTCATTTCTCAACTCCTTGGTTCAAGACTTGATACCATCCTCGAAACACTTCTGATGACTCTCTGTCATATTACACAGACCTCCATTAGGTATCTGCTATTCAGCTGTTAATAAATTATATTCGAGTAACATTTTGCAAATTGCTCGACTAGAAGAATAAGCCTTCTTTCAAGTGGAAAAATACATCAGTACACTGAATGTAGGATTTAGGATTAAGAGAAAAATTATACCAAACAAAGCGAGGACCATTTATAACCCCTCGACGGTTTGCGATATATATTGTGGAGTACCTTTTTTTAGCTTCATACTTTAAAAATAATACTTAAACTTATTAGTGTAAATCAAGCTGTGAGTTCCATTGGTACTTCCGTCTCCACTGAAAACAACAGAAGCATCATCGGACATGTGAAGGTTCAACCATCTCGGGGAGGTGATGGTGATTGGGGGTGGAGGGGTGGGGGTGGAGGGGTGGTGGAGATTAGCTGCTTTCTGAAGCCCTCCATTGTTTTCAGTGAGAGAATGTATTCGGACTGTGATGTGAACAGCATTGGTCAACTTCTGTCCTACCTTTCAGTCCCAGATGCAGCGCTTTTTCTCCCCTGCTTGTGGTTTCCAGACCTCTCCAAGGTCCTGAATATGATCCGAAAATAAAAGAAAGAAAAGAAATACAGGGGAGAAAATAGAATGAATGAATAATGAAACAGAAAAAAACCCAAATCTGTTGAGATTAAAATATTACAACTAACAGCATAATAATGATGCAACATGTCAGATACAACACCAGGCTTAGTAATTAGATAAAATGTCAACAACACAAACTATAATTTAATTTTGTTGAATGATTTCTGTTATAAATCTATATATAACATTGAATTGTTAATAAAATAATCAAGTCTTTATCAGCAGGGGTACGTTATGACTTAGTGCTCCCACCCTCGAGCATTCTGCAATAGGAGGGTACATCAGAGATTTGGGCTGGAGCTCAGTACACCCAATCTGCAATCTACACAACCTTCTGTTTATTCACTTTAATGGATAGGAAACCATGCGAGTCGTGAATTTGAAGATTTGCACCCAGAATTCTTGAGAAGCGCTCTTATCGCACAAAGCTCCGCACCGGGAGCGCTAGATCTTCGAATTTGCTGTTTGCAACAAACTGAAATCACCTAACACATTACAAGGATCATTTTTCATAATTGGGCTCCCAGTGAGGAGTGCATGCCCAAACTCTCAATCGGTAATAGTGGGAGCAAATTTTTGCAAAACCATCCCTCACATTTAATATGGGTGGGGAAGGGAAGAGAGTAAATACAAAATAAAATGAGTAGTTTTACTGATTAACATGACCACATGAGAAGAACTCTCTCGAAACAAATTTGGAGTTTGTTGTAACAGGAATAATTTGTCTGGAAAATATTAAATATTATATTGGAGCAGAATTTTACAATTCCTTCTGCTGAAATAGCTATGTAACTATTGGCTTGCTTCATAGATTAATAAAAATCTCGCTCAAACTTGCTGTTATCCAAGTGAAAGGGCCTTATTAAGATGAAATTAAACAGAACCAGTAGTTGCACAGTTTATTGCTGTTCCTGTGGAAAAGTGCCTGCTTGCCATTTGGTAACTTCCCACAGTAGGAGGATTGAAATCGGAAGCTCACTGTGTGGGGAATTGCAGCCACAGATCCACGTCCCTTTATTCCATGGTGCACCATTCCTGATCGTGGCGCTAAAGCAAGTCATTGGTTTTGATTGCGCCCCACAACATAAAGCACTGTTTCAGCGCATCAACGCTGTTTAAAAGAACAACCAGGGTAAAGCTCAAAATGGCCTTATCCATTTTCAAATATTAACCTCATAAGAATATTTAAAATCACATAAGCCTGATCACTTTTGTTAACCAATATTTTTGAAACAGTAGAGATTGAGATCTGTTTGAATCTAAATACACACTGCTGCTCTGCTGAATACTATGTTTATGTCAATAAATCCATTTTGCATGACTTTTAAAAAATTAATCTACTTGGAGAAAATTTCTGTATTGGAGAGATTTACTTAAAGGGAAGGACAGTCCAAGAGGGAGTACTTCTGTAAAGTACCCGTCTTTTAAAACATATATGGCCAAAAAATTTCTTTTTTTTAAAGACACCTATTTTACCCTTATGGAGACTGTAAGAATATGGCTTTTTGAGGGATCAGGCATTTCAAGAGTTAAGTGACCCTAAGCTTTATGTTCGAACGGCTGTTCTACAGAATCCACAGCTTGCAGATGCCGGGGTGTGTCATGGATGACCTTGTTTATGGCTGAATAGCCGCTGTTTTCGCTAGAAAGGCTGGGGAAGAGAACTGGGAGGCTCAAATCTCTCTCGGCCTGATCTCTTATCTGGTTCTTGTATGTGGGAAAGTGAGCCATCGGAACATAACCAACTAAATTCCTTTTACTAATTTTCAGTATTAAGATCTGCTAGACCGTAGTTTAATTCTAAGATTGCCAGTTTATAGTTTTTATTAAGTTTGTATTAATTTGGTCTTATTTCTGATAGTTAGGTTAAAGCATGTTAAAAACCAGACTCTAATTAGAACCCGTTGTCACCAAGGTCCTGGGTTACGTCATCACCATAGAAACAGAAAAAGCTTGTGCTCAGATAAAGGAAGGCCCAAGGCCTGTGCTGGCCACAGACTGTGCCAGGCTCCTGATTGGGTAGAATGGGGGGTATGGGAGATACACGATTGGATAGATCTTTCTGTAGTTCCGGTTCTTGGGGTATATCCTAGTGGGCTTGGGTCATTCTCAGGGTAGATGGGTCAGGAAGGGCACTGATCTAGACTGGTGCAAACGCATATGCGAGTAGAAGGAACGAGGAATGGGCCACACCTACTACCCAAAGGACAGTTATAACGGGCCATATGATTCTTAATTGTACTTTGTAAACTGCTGCTCAAACTTATGCTTAAATAAAATCATAACTGTTACCAATATGGAGTCAGCTTCGAACCTTTGAACAGAGAAATTCCGGCCCTTGCATCATATTCACAGACACCTTTCCCTCTCTGCTGCAGGACAAGGTGGCTCATAACCACAGGCAGCAGGGGCTACCCACAGGGAGACAGGCGCGCCTGCATGACTTTACCCTAATGGAAGAGACGGTGCTGGAGATCATTGGTGCGGCCATTGTTGAGCCCGTGGTGAGCGGCGCGGCCAAAACACTGCAAGATGACGGTATCCTCCTTCTCACATCCCACTTTCCCCTCATCCCACAATCTCTTCTCACTGACAAGCTGCTGATGGTTTAAGCATGCACATCTTGCTCCCCCCATCCCCCTCTCACCACAACCCTACCCTTCTGCCTTTCTCCTTTCAGATAGCCAAGAACTCCAACCAGGCCAGGCAGTGGTGGAGGAGCAGGAACTTCAAGAGGAAGAAGGCAGTGATGCTGAAGATAGCACCATCACTCGATTTCACACTCGCAACCACCAGCTCAGACACTGACACTGCGCATACTTTAAAGGGTAGCATAGAGGCGGAATCTGCATGTGTCAGTCACCGGGCACGAGTAGGCTGTAGCCAGGGCAGGGGGGTGGGGGGGGGGGAGGGGAGAAGGGTAACGCAGGTGCCAGCTCACCAGAGGGCGAAGTTCTGCTGCAGAAGACTCAGATGAGGACATCGATGGGCCGGCCTACAGAAGAATGCTGATGGGTATGCACAACAAAATGGTTGGTGCATTGGAAGGCCTGGCAGAAAGCCTGAATGCAATGTCAAGGAGCATGGAGGTGTCCAGCACCAACCTTGCACAGGGAAGTGGTGGGATAATCCATTAGCGCACTTGTGGACCCAACCATGATGCAACATCTGATGGCCGATGTCTCAGCTTCCATTGCAGCACAAGCACAAGCCACCCAATGTCTGAGTGCTGCAGAGGAGGCTCAGACTGAAGTCATGCAAGCTCAGCTAGTTGCCATGTTAGCACAGACAGCTGCTATCATGGCTGCGGTTGTCAGTGCTGAAAGGGGCTTGCAGTGTGTCACAGCAGTCCAGCAATCAGCCCTTCAACAGATTGCCTAAGGGGAGTGGCAATGGCTCCGTGGAGCACGAACCTGCTGTCCTCTCTCAGGATGACAGCATTGGTCCTCCCACTCCTGCCACTCCGCCAGTGCCCTTGCTTTTGCCTGTCAGCCAGCCAACCCGGATTGCTGCCGCCTATGCCGACGTGGTGCAATCCGAAGCTGGGCCTTATAGGCCCAAAGCGGCTCAAAGTCATTCTCCAAGGCCATCTGCAGTCTCCCCTCAAAGTGAGAAACTTTCCATCAACCATGCTGCAGCCACTGGGGTAGCACTACGTAGGAGCACTAGAACAGGCGAAGGCTCACGCAAGACAGGCAGTAAGGGAATGCACAAGGGTGATTAGCTGACTTTGGAATGTAATATTGGATGGTTTGATTTATAAATTTGGTTTGGAATGTTTGTTTTGTTGTAGCATTGTGGCCAAGAGGACGCAATGATTGTCAGTAACAGAGGGAAGGTAAGGTATGGGAATGATGAAGAATCGGGAATTAGGGTTGCGTTCACTGGTACCGCAGTCGAATAAGTCGATCACGGACATCCCGGCCAGAAAGGGGCTGTGTTGGTTGCCTCCTCCCTTCCTCAGCTCTTCGCCGTATACATGGTGGCAAGGGCTGTTCACTCATGATGGCGAGGTTATGGAGCAAGCAGCAGATCACAACGAATCTTGAGACGCGCTCTGGCGAGTACTGCAGGGCTCCTCCAGAGTGGTCCAGGCAGCGGAAGCATTGTTTAAGCATGCCAATGGACTGCTCTAGCAGATTTCGTGTGGCAGCATATTTCGTATTTCGTTATATGTATGCCTCCCATGTGTGCTTGTGTTGCGCACCAGAGTCATGAGCCAGGTGGTCAGCGGATAGCCCTTGTCGCCCAGTAGCCACCCTCTGGTTTGTTGTGGTGGCTCAAATGCGGACTGCCGCAGAATGAAGGCATCATGACTGCTGCCAGGTTACTGAGCATTGACCTGCATGATGCACTGAGTATGGTTGCACACCAGCTCGACATTGAGGGAGTGGAATCCCTTCCAGGTTGCGGTATATCGCCGAATTCACATGCGGTGCCCGCTAAGTCATGGGTGTGCAGTCAATGGCACCCTGAACCATGGGGAACCCTGCTATCTTGGCAAAACCACGTGCTTGCTCTGCCTGGTTCTCTCTGGCAAGAGAGAATGAAATGTATTCAACTCTCTTTGGATACATAGCCTGAGTAACCTCCTTATGCAACAGTGCACAACGATCTGGGAGATGTTGTGTATATCGCCCGCTCCAGTTTGGAAGGAGCCGATGGATAAAAATTCATGGCCACGCTCACCTTGACAGCTACTGACAATGCCGTTCTCACCCAGCTCGGAGGCTGCAGTTCTGCCTGCAATAGGTGGCAGATTTCAGTGAGCACCTCCTTAGTGAAGTGGAGACATCACATACACTGTTCCTCGCTGAGGTTGAAGTAGAAGGATTGCTCCCTGAAGACCCTGGGTAGATATGGCCCCCTGATGAGTGTCCTTCTCCCTCTCATCCTCCTCCCTCTTTGAGCAGCTTGTCCTCCTCTGTGTTGCCTGTGCTCATTCTCCCTGTGATTCTGCAGGCCAAGTGGGATACAAACTACTGCACCCATGTCTGGCAGCAACTGGTCTGAGCAGAAGGCTTGAAGTAACCTGTCACACCACTCCCTGGGCACTTCAACAACTTCAAATAAGATAACAGACCACCAAACACTTGTCCAAACTCACCAAGAGCCAGTAGGAATCAATCAGCAACTAACCTGAAAGCACTTGATGATCCCTTTAAATAGCGCTGGTGGGGGATCCTTCCTGCTGCTGAACGCATGTTCAGTAGTCCGAGGTTAAGAGAGGGCATTAGCTACAGCCTTGAGGTCGAAAATGGCAGTGCTGGCATCACGGTGATTGACGTCATGATCTGCAGACTCTGCATACTTCCGGCGCCCCTCCCGGCGGCTGCGCTAACAACCTACCCAAAATGGCATCTGGCGCGGCCCACACCAGAAGCCATTTTGGACCCGAATCAGCACCCGTAGCACCGAAAAAACGGGAGCTAAGGAGCCGAATTTAGCACCAAAGAAGTTTGAGAAGTTGTGTGTGAAAGATTTATTGACATTTTTGAGCAGTTCAGAAGGGGACTCGTATCAAAAGGCAACAGATGGATCCAGAGCCAAATAACTCTGGGGATAATCAAATTAGATACAGGCAGGCAGTTGTTACACTATGCAGCCAACGTTTGCGTGCAGTGTGGGGACATAAGTAATAACAACTATCAGAGAGATGAAACAGAGGGGAAAAAGAATGCCAGCAGCTAAAAGCCGACTGGGAAAAAAAACGCCAGCAGCTAGAAATCTGGAATGGTGAGCTAAGCTGTATGCTAACCAATGTTCCCGTTAATTTGTTTTCGGTGCGCAGCCCATTCAGTTGGGTTAGCATCTGCGGAGAGAGAAACAGAGTTAACATTTCAGGTCGATGACCTTTCGTCAGAATTGATGAAAGGTCATCGATCTGAAACATTAACTCTGTTTCTCTCTCCACAGATGCTGCCTGACCTGCTGATTATCTCCAGCATTTTCTGTTTTTATTTCAGATTTCCAGCATCCACAGTATTTTGTTTTAGTATCAGAAATTGTAAATTGGGTTGACAGAAAAAGCACTAAATTAATCTATGATGGAATGAAGACGGAAAAAAGTTAAAGATTCTGTCCGTTTTCTATTGTTACAAGATGCAGGAGTTCTTTTGCTTTCAACCTATTTCCCCTTAAAAAGCCTGTCTGAATGTCTTGGAGCCCACAAGCTGTGGGAGGCTCCGCCCTCTTCCCTTTTGTGTAAGAATGTTACGAAGGTTTTGCTTAAAGGTGAAAACTAATTTTTTTCCAGTTATATTCAGTATCTTTACAGCCATTTGGAAAGCTACCTGAAGAAAGACCAAGATGATGTCATTTACTTTTTTTGTAAGCATGTGCTACTTTGATTATTTTATCTGTTCTGTATTATGTTTTAGTTAATGAAATATTGGTCTGAATTAATTTGAGATAATTGAGGTTAACTAACCTATTAAATTGTGAAAACCTGACTTTCATTGGAGCCACAGTGAAATTCTGGTCGTTGTAAATTATGTGGAAGTCTCTAGTTCCGGACATGAGACTGTCACACATGAAACCTGATAGTTTTGAATTTCTTAAATGTGTAATGATTTGAATTGGAATTTTGGGACATTTGAAGTGATTCTGCTTGTTTAATCATCTTGGTTGTCCTGGAAAATCTTGGGTTTGGAAACCTCTTAAAAAAAATTCTCATCAGGGAAGACAGCATTTTAGTATGTTTTTTAAAGTTCCTAAGGATAACATTTTTGTACAGATTTTAAAAGGTACAAAGACTTGGAAAGAAAGTAAAATGCCGTTTGGTTCTTCTTTGATCGGGAAAGTTTTTAAATTTCCGTGAAATGACGCAATTGCGTCTGACAATATAAACATACAAAGAAGTTAATCCTTTCTGCTGACTACTTTTTAAAATTCACCATACAACAACTTTTGTATTGCTGACTGTAAATTTATATATTGGGCAATTAAATTTTATGTTTCTAAAATGACATAAGGAAATTACGATTTGACAAATTAATCCCTTGGGCTCTAAGCAGAGCCACAATGGATTCTCTGTTTTTCTTTTAAACAGGTGACCATGGCTTTCCAGACCACATGAATATTGATGGCATAGCAAGAGATCCACCAGTTTTAAGAATTTAAGAACTTATCTGCAGAAATCAAATGTCACAGCATGGTGACGATTTGGACTAAAGGCTTTGTCTTTCAAAGGCTTGGCCTTAACCCATTCAGGGTGATTTGTTATCTTCCGAGATAGAGTGCTCGAGAAGGGGAGATATGGATGTAACCTCCAAACTAATTGCGAGCACTTCTGTCTTTAATGTGAAACTGCCATGTAAGTCCACCAAGCTTGGGCCTCACTTGTTTCTTTAATTGGAATTGATAAGATAAATTGATTTTAAAAAATTTATATGAGTTGCTGTTTCAAGCATTTGAGAAGGGAAAATCTACCTGAAGTTTAAAGGGATAATCAAATTTTCATTAAAAGAAACTGGTGAAAAGCAGTCTAGGTGGCTCTGTCAATTCCTGTGTATCAAGGAAGTAAGTTTGGGGGGGAAATAAAATTGCAGTGTCAGACCTATCAGTCCAACAGCACTGCTATTTGGATTTGGGATCATTTCAAAATGGTAAAATGGACTCAGGCACAATATAGCGGGTTAGTTTTAGGAAATGAAAGATCCTCTAAAATAAAGAATAAACAAACAAAATCTATTAATAACTGGGAACGTTTGATTTATTGAAAGATATTATGAGAATATTGTATTGGACAGTGAAATTCCTCCAGGGCTCATGAATAAGATAAAATGGTAATAAATGGTAATCATTGTGTAAAATTGAATGAGAGGAAGTGATTGAGGAACAAGATAGAAACAGGAAAATTACACCACCAAATGGGAATTGTTCTAAACTAATTTTCTTGTTGAACTGGAATAAATCACCTGGGCACAATTCACCAAAAGATATCGATCTGGTATCAACGTACATTCTAGTGGAAGTCAGGATAGTGTAGGTGAGAATAGTAAATTGATAGCTTTCTCTTGGAGACGATTGTGTCCCTGCCTATGAACATTTTACAAAAACTGCATCCGACAGCCTGGCCACTACCTGAGACATCGGGTAGAGATAAGCAAAGATCTCCAGACACTGCACTCCCCCACCCCCGATCTTTTGATAAGATTACCTGAAAGCCCTAGAATGGCTTGTATCAGATGCCATGTGTGGCATGATATTGGGATAACGGGGTTTGTGTGCAAATGTGATTTGTTACGTATGAGGCAACTAGCATGTGGAAATGCAGGGTGAATTAGCACTGAAGAACGGGTCTCAGACATGCTCAGATAGTTGACAACAGCACAATATGAAATGGTTAATGTGGCTCAGCAGAGTGAGACCACTTTTTAAATCACCAAGGCACTGACATATGCTCCATCGAGAAACTATCTAATTAATGAAACAATCAGGATAGAGTTAAACAAACTGCTACCTGTCAGAGGTATTGAAATTGAAGTTGATGTGGAGAGGGACACAGAATTTGAATTGGGAAAATTGAGTGTTAGGGAGAAATAATACTTAGTAAGAATTATCCACAAAATGGATACAGGTAAAGGGAAAGCTGGAGAATCTTTTAAGTCCATGATTTATTGATGATATTGTAAACAGTAGCTTTCTGTACAATGTATTATGGTTTTCTTTGTCTGTACCATGATCTGTTGCTTGAAATGTATGTATTTAGTCGACATGCTAAAACTCAGAATTAATGGCCCTTCTGCAGAAGGATAAGAAATAGGATTGAGTGATGGCTTGGAGATAGCTGCTCCCCCTCAGGGCGGCAACTGTAGGAATATGGGCTTTTGAGGGTATTTTAAGGGATCAGGCATTGCAAGAGTTATTGGACCCAAGCTTTTTGTTAGAATAGCTGTCTGCAAAATCCACAGCTTGCAGATTGCAGGGGTGCATCATGGAATGGCCTTGTTTATGGCTGAATTGCCCTTGTTTTTGCTAGAAAGCTAGAGAAGAGAACAGGGAGACTTCGATCTGTCTTGGCCTTATCTCTTATCTCATTCTTGCATGTGGGAAAGTGGGCCATTGGGACATAACCAACTAAATTCCTTTTACTAATTTTCAGTATTAAGATCTGCTAGACCGTAGTTTAATTCTAAGATTGCCAGTTTATAGTTTTTATTAAGTTTGTATTAATTTGGTTTTATTTCTGATAGAATTAGGTTAAAGCATGTTAAAAACCAGACTCTAATTAGAACCCGTTGTCACCAAGATCCTGGGTTACGTCATCACCATAGAAACAGAAAAAGCTTGTGCTCAGATAAGGGAGGGCCCAAGGCCTGTGCTGTGCCGGGCTCCTGATTGGGTAGAATGGGGGGTATGGGAGATACATGATTGGATAGATCTTTCTGTAGTTCCGGTTCTTGGAGTATATCCTGGTGGGCTTGGGTCGTTTGATTCTTAATTGTACTTTCTAAACTGCTGCTCAAATACTGTAGTGTATTACCTCTCACTTATGCTTAAATAAAATTATAACTGTTCCCAATATGGAGTCAGCTTCGAACTTTTGAACAGACAGTCCTAAGGGATTCCAATTGTTTCTTACAAGACCTGCCACGTGGGGTGCTTGGTGATGTATGGAGTCGAGGTGCTTGCAGCCCAGAGTGGCTGTCCTGATTGTAAATTGCTGCGCAATGAGCTACAGGAAGCCCCCAGCTGGGTACTGCTGTGTCAGACCCCGGTGCACCCCTTTTTAAAAAGCATGTCCGATCAGTAGGGGGAGTCCGATCAGTAGGGGGAGGGGGGCACAAAATATTCAGAGCTTGTTACTTTAATACTATGTTGCACTTATTAAAAGTTGGCAGAAGAAAATTCATGGCCCCCGATGTACAGTGTTCATAGATCAGCAGAGGCGACCAGCAGGTAACAGTTGACGATGGACTTGTGTTGCGGCTGCGCACACGGCCCATTTGTGTTCAGCAAAATTTTAAAGATTAAAAAATACTGTATATACATTGGCCACCAGTCTCCCACTGCAGGAGGTCCCAAAGCCCCCATACCGGCACGACTCCCCAGTGGAGTACGTATCCCATATCCAAATGGCCCTGAGGCCAGAAATATGGCCGAGATCAGAGGGGTATCTCTGGGGCAGGTGGGAGTCCCGTCCCAATGGACATGTACCCCAATCGAAGGTGGGGGGGTAGAAATTATAGGTCTGTAATGTAAATGCATCATGGAGTGTATTACTAAGCCATAAAGAATGGGAAGTTCCAGGCTTGATCCCTGGCCTATGCTGAGTTAGCCGATCTCAAGTTAATGTCAGCAGAAACAAATCAATTGGCCTCAGGATACCTGTGAATGAGAAGGGGAAAAAAAATCAGCTGTGCCCAGTCTCAGAAATGAAAACTACTAGACACTTTAAGCTGCGATTTTAACTTGGGGCTCAAATTTATTGACCTCGGCGACGTGAGGCTCAGGAGATTTCAACTATCGGGCCTCATCTGCATAGGCCTAGTTAGTCTCCCACTCAAAATCATTGGGAAGCGGTAACGCACCAACAGGCGGGCGCTGAATGTCAGGCAGCAGGAGGCTGCTGTTGGGGACAAAAGGAAGTCTCTGCCACTTAGATAAGGGAGGGCCTCACAATCAGGGTGGGGCAGTAGAGGCCTTGTGGGGCCTGCAGGAGCACTCCTTCTCCTCCTGCCCCCACAAGGAAAGTAAAAAAGTAAAATGACTTACTGCTAGGGCCTCTTCTGACTCTGACTCTGTGTCCCACTAGGTTGGCTTGATGGGAAAGCCACAATGCTCCCGTCCCCCCAAAGGTCTCAGGTTAAAATGGGAGTTGGGCCCCATTAACATAATTGGAGCTCAATCTACATATTTAAATGTGAGAAGTCGCACAACACCAGGTTATAGTCCAACAGCTTTATTTGAAATCACAAGCTTTCGGAGCGCTGCTCCTTCGTCACCTGATGAAGGAGCAGCGCTCCGAAAGCTTGTGATTTCAAATAAAGCTGTTGGGCTATAACCTGGTGTTGTGTGACTTCTCACATTTGTCCACCCCAGTCCAACACCGGCATCTCCACATCATGGCTACATATTTAAAGAAGGATTCTGCCGGTTTCCAGTGGGTGGCTTTTATGCCTGCTCAGAAAAGCAGGTTAAAATTGGAACATGCATGAAGAGAGCAGCAAGCCAGTGGGTAAGTTCCATGGGCAATTTTAACTGCATACCATTCTGCCAGGTGGGCAGGGTTAAAATTGCCCCTTTTGGGTGAGGTACAAGAGACCCACCACTGCTTGTGGGAAGAGTCTCCAGAATAAGTTAGCAACTTCAGACAAAGAAGGGTAAGAGAAAACATTACAACAACAACTTGCATTTATATATTTTTAACAGGAAAAGTAATGTGACCAAATATTTCTGATCAAATCTTATTTGAAAGACATAGATTAACACAGAGGAAAACTGCATATATAATACAGGACAGAACAGCATGGGGGCAGAAATACCAAAGGCATCTCGATTGTGTTGAGTAATAATAACTAATGAAAATGAAATAACATAATTGGGCAGTAGTACAGTAAACACTGCAACCTCATGAATCTGTTCCAGCATTAACAGAAAGCAATTCAAATCATTTAAACAAACTTAACGTAAAATATCTGACAATGAATTCAGCCTTATTGCTGAAATGATAAACGGTGTCCACACTTGAGTTCTCCCTAGACCAATTATTAGTTTTGCTTCTAACCAAATTAGAAAGGCATTTGGCTTTTGTGCTCCTGTTACACAATGATATGCAGGCATCAAATGGAGTCCACACTAAAAGCACTGTACAGGTCTTTATGTTTTTTGTTAGTGTATTCTGTAATCCTTGCTGGGCGGGATCACAGTTTGGAGAATCCATGCTACAAGCCTACCTGCAATTCATGTTCCTGTGGAGCAAGATTCCCTGCTGGGAGTGTAGGATCGCTGATTTTTTGTATCATAGAACAGCTGGATTTAGTAAGGATATTGCATTGGATTTAATGAGGATATTGTATTGGATTTAATGAGGATATTGCATTGGATTTAATGAGGATATTGTATTGAATTAAGTAAAGATATTGCATTGGTGTTTGCTGTGTTTACTTCATTGTGAAAAACCTTTATTCCAGGATGACTAAATTATGGAGTCCTTCTCACAACTGAAGTAAAGTCCAGTAATTCACCACTGCCACAGAATCCTTTACTTATTATAGACCCATTAATATTTAAATAGCAGTACATTTTCTAAAAGGGACATTTGATAGCTTTTTAAACATTTCTTGCTCACTCAGAGTTATGAGCTGTGATCTGGAATTTTTTTTCTTGTTATTTTAGTATCTGTTTCTCAATCTCTGTGGTGTAAGACTGTGGCGAGGAGGTGTCATAGATGCACTGTCAAGCTTGAAATGCTTTGGTCTTTTAAATTTTCCTTATTCTAACAAATGCTGGAGTACCTTTCCAGGGCATCTGCGATTCTTCAGTACCCCTTCCTGTGAAAGCCAAACTGTGTGTGTTGTTCGACTATTTATTCACGAAAGGCATCAAAGCCAAGCCCAATCCTGTACTCACTTGCTATCCACATGTGCTCACTTTCCAACAGTGGCCACCAGATAATGGTCCGTAATTTGCGGTCAGCGGCGAAGCAAAGGCGTTCGCTCCTGGCCCCGAAGTAAGCTTCCCACAAAGATCTCACGATCTCTGTGGCGAGAAGTTCAGCTTTTCCGACATTAAGTTGAAATCAGTGTAAGTTAATGTGAGCTGCTGTGCATCAACAAGCTGTCTAAGCAGCCAATCACAACGCAGAATTCTCACAGACAGGGAACCAGAAAGTGAATAAGCTCCTTTGATTCTAACTTTTTAAAAATGTTATAGAGAGTAAAACAAAGATTGGGGCTCTCACATGGGGTAAAGGCAAACTGGAAACAAAGATGAACAAACCTCTTAAAAAAATTAAAACTTTTTTTTAAAGTTTACTAAAATGTTTAATTTTTATTAAAATGGATAAATTTGACACGCCACAAAATTTAAATTAGTTTTTCAAGGCCATAACTTTTGTTTAGCAGTCGCTAAAACCCCAGTTACACATAATCCAAAAGGGTCTAACTTTTAATGGGGTATTTAACAGCGATATTACTGCGGAAAAGGCAAAGTTTTCTTCAGTTTCTCTGATTTCACTGATTGCCAGCTCTGTGGGGGTGGGGGGGAAGGGGGCACAGTGCAGCCAGTGTTGGAGCAGTGAATGACTGACCGCAACTTCAGGATTTCCATGTTAGGATGCGCATGCGCTATATCCTGACGTTGCGGTCAGTTTCAAAGGGGTAATAACAGCGAACTCTGTTCATTCGCTGTTATTACCCACCGCAAATTCCGGGTCAATAATTAGGAGCAGGAGCTCTGGTGATTATTTCCCTCTCTAGCTCAGAGGAGCTGAGGACAATCGTAGTGTCCTACTGCTAACTCAGCACAGGCCAGGGATTGAATCTGGGACCTTCATGGTCTGTATAGCTCCATACTACATCATACACAAATGAAAGCATTAAACCATTCAGCAGCTTTTTTAAACTACCATTTAGCCATGACATAGCAGTTAGGATGATAGTCACCGTAATGGGAATATGTAATAAAACAAATGTAACAGACATCACAAAAATACTTAGGAGGATAGGATTGGGGCATTGTAATTTATAGGATCCCAAATCTATCCCTGCCTACACTTCAGAGACTTAAACTGTAGATAAAGAAGAAAACAAAATTGCTTTACTCTCATCAATCTGTTGCTAGGTGAGATTTTAACAGTAATGTATTTCTTGCTCTGTTTCCACTGTATTTGGTCTATAATCTGCAGTCTCTCATTGAAATACCTCTGTGCTGCTTTGCGTTTAGCACTCAGATGGTTTTTGCTGTCCTGTTTAGGAATGACAGACTCCAGCGTCCTGCTTCTTCACAACAACAATCAACGAGACACATGAAGTGGGGAGGAAGAGGGGAACCAGACAGAAGAAACAGAGAGAGAAAAATAGAGTCACATGCAGTGAAGGAAAGATCGGAGTTTGGCAAAGTAAGAAAGTAAGCTCTAGAGAAAAAGTGTGACTCTGAATTGAGGCTACGACTACCCAGTAAGGAACACAGTACTTTGGGGACATCGAGGTCATTTTAACTGTTATCAGCCGCCCGTTTTACATCTCCTCCAATTTTCTTTTCCGGAAAAGTCAATGGAAAAGAAAATTGGGCAGGTTATAAAACGGGCGGCCAATTCATTATCACCCAATTTTCACCCAACGATAAAACTAAAAATGACTCCCATCATGGGCTTTGTTTGGTGTTCTCTGTGAATGTTCTTTTTAAGGAATTTTTTTTTTTAAATGGTGAATTTTGTTTATTAAGGTGAGGGGATATGTGTGCAACCCAATCAATGTCAGCATCACGCACTGCCAGATCAGGTACAGCAAAGTTTGATGCACAGTAAAGCTTCCTCTACTCTGCCCCAATAACATGCCTCAACCCCAGTCTCAGAATAACACCTGTAACTGTGTGGCATTTTCAGTATTTCAGATAAGCCATGCTTTAGCCTCTCTGAGTGAGATTTTCCAATTTAGGGGGAGTGTTGTACTGTGGGTCCATGCACACTGAGAACTGGGTAAAGCTGCCCAAGAGCATGTGATCGGTCACCCAATCAGTCTGTCTTGAACTCGAGCCCAAGAGCCCCAGAGGTGAAAGACCAGTGTGGTAACCAATTGCCCAAGACAGGCAGAAGCACAATTAAAATTACAACGTGTCATCATCAAAAGTATTAAAATTAACCCTTATTTAAAAAAATACTCTGCCAGTGCATGAATTACAATAATAAAGAGAATTTGCAGAGAAGAACACCGGAATAGAATAGAAAACTAAGAGAAGCATCACTATCAGTTAAGGACTATAGAAAGACAAACAACACACAAGCGAAATGGACAATGGAGTAAATGACTCTGGGTGACAAACATGTTGTGATGCAAGCATCAGATATTGAAGCTGTGTCACCTCTATAAGTACTGGGGCACTTAATATGGGCCAGATCTTACTTCAGTCCTCTCTTCGCTAACCACCCATCTCCTAATCCAATTACCTCCTACAAGAATGATTTTCTCCAAAATTATGAAAAGATATTTCAAATTGATTTAATTTTCAATATGGCTGTACAGTACGTCAGAACAATAGCTTTTATGATTTAAAAAGGTGCATCTGAAACAAATAATAAATTAATTTTCCTGCTTGGTCATTTTAATCCATGTTTGACTTGAAAATAGAATTGTGTCAATTGGAACTGTTTATTGTATACCACAAAAATTCAGATGCTAGGAAGATCATATCACGTTTATCAAAAAAAAACAGCTTTAACAGGAATCTGAAATTAAAGGGCAAGTCTCACTATACAACCTCCTTTAATGGGCCACAGTCTCCATGCAGAAAAGTGCCCAGAAAACCTTTTTTGTGGAGATGAAGGGGAGCTGTGCCTTATTACTCATGTGCAAATGATGCATAGATGGATTTTATGTCTTGCATCACATCTTGGAATGTCTAACGAAATGAAAAAGGGTTCATCACACAATTTTGTCATGGAGACTGTAACCCCTCTTAAAAAATCAAATAGTCATGTTGTATTATAAACAATGCAAGTTGCCTTGTGTATTGGTCAATTTTTTAAATAATTTTGTTTCAACAGCATGTGATGAAATCACTGGGGGCACTGACTGGAATCTGTCACTGTGGCATATGCTGTAAGGAAGTCAATTAACATACAACTTTGGGTTAAAAACCATGGGGGGAATTTTAACCCCCAAAAAACAAGCGGGTTTGGGTCGAGTTGGAGGCTAAAGTATTAAAAATCTGAATCCCGACCCCAACCTGCCCACTTCAGCTTTTAACAGAGGCGGGACAGGGGTCAACCAGCTAACCCGCTGCCAGGAGCGGGTTGGCACTTCAAATATGCTAATGAGAGTGGAAGCCTCGGATTTAACCTGCTTTGCAGGTTTAACTGTGGCAGGCCGTGATTCTTGGGGCTCGGGAATCCCGGCAACTGCAGCAAGGCGAGGACAGCCTCGGTGAGCACTCCTTGTGGGCCGGGAGGTGCAGGAGTGCTTCCCCCCGACCCGCCCTAGCTCCCCCACCATCGGCACCCACCTCCCATACAACCATCTCCCCCGCGATCAGATTCCACCCCCGCCCCCCCGCAACTCTCCGGGGTCAGGGATCGAAACCCCCCCCCGTGGAGATGGTCCCCCCAGGGGTCGGGGATTGGACTTCCCCACCCCCTCCCCGGGATCAGGGCTTGGACCTACCTGGGGCTGCGGCCTCCTCTCCAGCATTCTCCGCCCGACTGGAAGCCAAGCCTGTCAATCAAGCTGACTCCGGGAGGGGAACCTTCAGTGACATCACACGCACGCTGTGGAGTTAAATCTCCACAGCATGTGGGGAAATCCAGATTTCCCGCTCCCAGCGCGTCAGAAGATTAAAATCCCCCCCCCCCCCCACCCCCACCATATATCAGAACAGTTCTGTAAGAGATTCAGCTCTTGTATGCCTTTTGGACTCAGTTCCCCTTTAAGTGGCTATGCTGCTGAGGTGATCTGCATTCGATATTTTTATACTGGGTTCTGATGGTGAAATTTCCTCTTTATAGTACCATACACTAAAATAGACTGGGACACCTAAAATCTGAATGTAAATTGGAAGCAATATAACTATGGATCATATTGAAAAGATTAGAAATACCAAATATATTTGCTATTGGAAAACACTAATTGAACGAAATATACTTAACTTTTCCAATTGATCCTGCACACATTGTTTTACATAAAATTTCATGTACTCTTTGAATTAGTAAGTACCTGTCATCCTCTGGAGAGGCATGCTGGATGTGAATCCTGGGACTAGTAGGTCGTTTCCTATCTAGGGAGTGAAACCATCTGTTCCACCAATGAAACAGGAAGATACATAGACAAGTTAAATAGAGACTGGGAGCCAGGAACTGCCAGAATAGGCTTAGCGGTAGATGGCTGACTAGGAGTGTACCCCAGGTGTCTAAACACAAGTAACAGGGAGACTATCCTAATCTAGATTTTAGAATGATAACTCTGCACATGTGAGAATGATCCAGAGTTGGAAAATGGTGATGGCAAATCCACTTGTTATTGAACATTTTTAGCATAATATCCTGAGCATGTTTTGTTCAAATTTATATTGTTTTAGATTCAAAGGTCAGTTAAAGTTTCAGTTCACAGTGGGGGGAAAGCTGGCAATCTGCACATGTCTGCTGGTGTTTGTTTTATACATCTCTCTGTGTTATCCCCTGCACATGTATGATGTGGCTTATCTGATGTATGTCTTTGTGATATCTCGTGCAGATATATGATATGGCTTGTCTGATTTATCTGTCTGTTATCTCCTGCACATGTATGATATGGTTTGTCTGATGTATCTCTCTGTGTTATCCCCTGCACATGTATAATATGGCTTGTCTGATGTATCTCTCTGTGTTATCTCCTGCACATGTATGGTGCTGCTTGTCTGATATACGGTGAGGCCACCTATTACACTCCTTCCATGGTCCTGTCTATAAGCTAACATTGCACAGACCAAGGATAAAACATGTGACCTTCCTGGTCTATGTAACACATAATCACACAAGATGGTGCATCTAACCAGTGAGCCATCACGGAGCCCTATGCACTATTTTTGAAGCGTGTACTTGTGCAAACAGTGGTGACATTGACTTTCTACACCTGCTCAGTATCACAGGTAGAAACCGGAGAATTTACAACATTTTTTTTAACCAATTTGCCAGCACATGCTCAGGATTAATCTTGTTTCAAATAAATTTATCTGTGGAATTGCCATGGCTGTCGCCATTGCGAATCAGCTGAGTGATGCTGGTGAAAACAGTGGTGACTCGACAGGAATGAAGCGAGATTGAAATGTGGTACAGGTACTGTTGAAGTCCTTCAGAATATATACATCTAATGTGTAAATGGTGCAAAAAAAATGGGCGACTGAAGCTTTACTTCAACAGTGGCACACAAGCTCTTTCAGAGCAGATACTAACTCTGCATCAGGGGCCTGAGAGTGGAGTCTGTGGACCTATGCTCACAGATCTGGTTTTACTTGATACATATGCAGTATATATGGCAAATATTTTTGACACGCTATGCAGATGAATTAACTGGGGTTATAAGTTTACGGGAAATGCAGATTCTCTGCAAAGCTGTGTTTTCCCTTTAAAAGAGCTATGTGTCAGAAATCATAGCTAACTAAATGAATTACTGGAATGCTGTTTTAAAAAAAAACTCCAACTTTCTCTGCTCATTTCTCTCCCTCCCTGCTCTCCGAAACACATTGGGCCCAAAAATCCTCAGACATGATGTGTGGTGGAGCGGGTATTCGAGCAGAGAAGCTAAAGTCATGTCTCCTTGTGACGTCGGGGCCTTTTGTGAGACAAACAGAAGTTGTGCCTGCCACAGGCTCCATCGAAAATTGGCAGAAGATGCTCTTTTGGGCGCAAAACCTGGCATTTCCTCCCTTGCTGTAGACTTTGCACTCACTTTAACATCCCACCCCCTCAGATCACAAGGAAATTCAGGGTCATTGACTCCTTGCTGGGGTACAGTTCCTTGGGTGCCAGTCATTGTTCAGTACCTCACGCAAGTCATGATTCATCATAAGAGCCTGGACTATGAATGTCAGCAGCTATTCCAACACATGGGGCATCATAGTTGAACCTGATCCTGTCCTCACCTGCAATTCACACACACGCATAATCACAATCACATACACACGCATGCACACACAAGTACACACATGCGCACACACACAAGTACACACGTGCGCACACACACGTACACACACAAATACACACGTGCGCACACACGCATGTACGCACGCATGCACACACATGTACACACACCCAGCCAATTACTCAAATGAGATCAGGAACAGGTCTCTTGCTGATTTCTCCTTTCTTGCTCCGGAATCCTAAAGCCAATTGCAGTTTACTGCTAACCCAATGCAAATCAGTTAAGTTAACAGAGGCTGGGGATCAATCATCTATCCTTCTGGGTTCAAATGACTCAGCTACTCACTGTCTTAACCAGCTTAGCCACCAGAGAAGCTGAATGTGCTTTTATAAGGGGTCTATAAATAACATCAGACTGCTTGGAATCTTGATTCCAATATAGTGATCCTAGTTAGGGCGCTGGTATTTCAGGAAGGGTCAACACAATGAACTACTGGTATTTAAAAGCTTTTTTGTTCTGAAATTTGATTACGGTGAAGGATATCAGTGTTGAGGAATGGAGCACTTTTATTTCTGCCACCCAGTGTCAGCATTAAGTACTCTAGGTCAATTACAGCCCAGTTAGATACAGAGTAAGGGTCCCACCACTCTGCCCTAACCTCAGAAGCCTCCCACACTGCACCAGTTTTAATAATTTTAATTATGGCACGTAGCTCCTTTAAACACAAGCGAACTAGCTGAAAGGGTTCAGAGAGTTTGAAAGCAGTCGTGCTGGCCATCCAAGTCTTTACTTTCTTTGTGAAAATTTGTGTTTTCCCTTATCCTAACTTCAGATTCTGTTCCACATTTTTGGTCAAATGTAAGTGTTACTGTCATTTCTTCAAATAAACTGTGCTTAAAATACGTTAATGTTGTGTAGATACCTGTCTTGTCTGTATTGAAAGAATGTAGGTGTGATTGTTCATTGTATGAGTGAGCCAGTGGGAATTTAGTCTTGTGTTCAAAGTTTGCTGGGCAAGAGTATAAGTATTAAAAGAAACCATTGATTATGCAATAAAAAAAAGGTCTCAGGAAAACCAGTCCTACTGGTAACCTTTTTGAGCAAGTCGGGGTCCTGGATTAGTCAAACTAGGTCATGCTAGTAACAAAAACCAAAAACACTGGCTGACCAAAAGTGACAGATATGAGGGAAAAGAGGATGAGATCAAGTAACAAGGAAAACAGAAGGATAAGAAGGGAATTACTAGCTTGACATTGTTTGACATCCAGTCATTCTTTTCAGTAGATGCACTGCTGTGTTGTGTCCGAACACATCACCCTCACACGCTACAAAACCACTCTCTAGCTGGGGCATCGTTCCAGTTGGCTGTTTACCGCTGAGCGATACAAGAAAACATCAAAGTACCTCCCGTCAAACTTGCAAAGCGGAGTAAAAGTGATCGAGTTAAAGCAGCTGAGAGTGGGGGAAGAGGGAGGAGGTATAGGCACCGTGGCAGCTTCCTTGTGCAGTGCTCTGAAAGTGCTGGATGGCTTCCATGCATTTCACCTGTTCAGATTAAGGCCAAACGCTGCCTTTCAAAGGAAACCACACATCTCTTAAATGCTCATAGCTTTTGAGTTGCTCTGTTCAAGGATCAAGCACAGCCTACAGAGAATAAATACTCCACAGAACATGGAGGAAGAGCAGCCCTTAATATGGTGACAGGTTGTAATTAATGCATTCATAGAAATTATTTACTTTTGTTTTCAGTGCATATTTTGTTTTTCTCTAGTGAAATTTCTCTGCCTTACCAAGAGACTAGAGTTTATTGCTTTTGGAATAAACACCACTTGCATGCTTGTCACAAAGTAAAATACCCATTTGAAATGTTTTTGATAATTTTCTCCCCTTCTCTCCGGAGGGTGCTGGGTAAGGAATGTCGCCAGCCCTCCAGTGCCTCATCTAAGAGCCTGCTCTTCATATGTGATCCGAGGCAATGGGTGTCAGCAGTCTATTTGATTATGGGAAGCCATCACAACTGAGTCTGATGCTGTTCAGTGTAATGACTGGGGATCAGACCTTTTTGATTTTTCCCCTCTCTAGCACCCTCATGCTGAAGTCAACTGGCCCTGAGTCAGGTCAACCAATTCAAGCACAATTCATAATCCTGCTTTGTAGGGTTATTGTAACACAGATTATTTTACTAGTTACCTACCATAATTCTGGATTAGGATTTGGCATCATGATGCAAAATACAGATACAAAATGCATTTGTGTGTGTACCACCATATGTGAATCTGGAAGATTAAACCTGACCTATGATTTGAAAATTACATGCACTGTCAAATTTGAGACAGGCTGAACAAGGGATAATCCCTTTGATTAATTCTGTTGCATGGAAGCAGTGAAGAGATGCTAATAACTATTAATGGCAGACCATTGAATTTCAAGAGTATTAATCATAGTGAAGCCCTGCTGATAATGTTGTTTTAACGTTTTCATTTATTTTGTTTAAATGTGCATATGCTTGGGGACCCAAGTGGCTTTTGTGCCATTTAAAAAAAAAATCTAAATCGGGATATAGAGGGGGAAGCGTAATACTGCTTTAAATCCGGGTGACGTGCAGTCACTTTACCTTGTTGTTTGAGCAGAGATACAGTGGAATCAGCCTGTTAGTACAGTGTAAATAACAAACAGTGCCCACTGACCCCCACACCCATGTCCTCAAACTGTGCTTCCTGGACATTAAGTTCCGCACCAGGAGCAGAAAATCAGAACATCCATCCTTTAATATGCATTGTGACTAGCGATTTCTGTCTTTCAAGGCTGAAATTCCAGCCATTTTAAGCAATCTGAGGTAGTAACACAGAATTATTGAATATGGTTAGAGACTTTCTGGGGGCGGGGGGGAAGCTCCAAAGCGCTCGAGATTTGAAATTAAACTCAACTGCTTCAATCTGCATCCACTGGGCTGTTTCCAAGTTTGAGTCTGGATTGATTCAGATATCAAGGGAAAAAATGTTTAAAATGTTGTGATTGTCAAGATGATGGGTGTTAAGAGCTGGGAAATGTTTTGCATTTTGGGCACTTAGTGCCAGCATTAAACTCTTCCAGGCCAAGATAGAATGGCTAGATGAAGAATACAGACTGTAATAATCACCCCAACCTCAGAAAACCAATCCCGACAGCAGCAGTGTAATATTGTCCCATTTCACGCTTTGCGTTGAAATACAAGCCGACTCAGACCTGGATTCAGGCTGCCAAACCTATTTTATGGAGAACTTTCACTGCAAGCAGGGAACAGAGACTGTTGTGCCATTAAACAAAGCTGGAATCAAACGCACACCTCCAAAGATGAAAGGTCGGAGTGCAATACCCAATCCCGAAAAAGAAATAACTAAAAAAAAAACTCTCAATACACAAAGGTTCCCTCAACTAGAGTAAAAGTGACAAGTGAAAGAAATGTAATTTTCTGCTTTAACTTGGGTCATGTGGTCAAGTGACCAGTAGGGATTCTTGACAAGGTAAGAAGCAAAGTGATTTTATTTATTTGTGCTTCAGAATACTTGATGGTTACTGAATCTTTGGTAATGCCTAAGGTGTTTAAATATTGAAGCAGTTCACAGAACTGCAGCTTTTCCATCAAACACCAGTAAACTAGCAGTGCTCCAATCATTCTTTTAGATAATTACTGTCAATTGATTGCGTTGGGGTAATTTTAACCTAACCCATCCAGTAGCTTTGCCAACCCTCCAGGATAATCCTGGAGTCTCCAGGATATTAAAGATTAATCTCCTGTACTCTGCTGCTAGCAACCCCGGGAGAAAAATCATAGGGGCAATAAAAAATTGAACGTTTTTCTTCATTTTTTGAACACTTTCATTTATTAGTTATAAAAATATTGGGAGATGGGGGAAAAAAAGGCTTTGACTGATAGTCATGAATCATCCTATTGGGTAAGGAAGAGTCTGTTTGCTTTCCAATTGGCGTGTGAAGGCGGTGTGCTGCGCGGATGGGCGTCTTGAGCAATCAATCGCGAGAGTGTGGGGGCGGGGCAATTGGAAGCAGGAGGTCATGTGATGAAACCACCTGGATTACATCCAACTAGAGTTGGCAACCCTATCACCCAGTGGGACACAGATGCGATTGGATTGGCAGCCTGTTTAGGCCATTTCTGCAGGGTTTCCGCCAAAGTTATGATGGGAGATCAAGAGCACCTCGCGGAAATTCCCTGCCATTGACTCTCACCAGGCTCCAGTTTCACAAGTGCCAGCCACTCTCTGGTGCGACGAATAAATGGCCATTCTGAATTTGTGAGGCTAGGCAGTGAGTGTGAGTGTAAGTAGGCTATTGAACTTCTGAAAATTACACCCCCATTCCGTCTTCACCTGGTGCCCACACACACAAATACTTCCCAGCAGGGGTAAAGAGATAGCAATCGGGAGCAGGAAACCTGACTAATGCTGCCTCAATTGAGATCAGCTAAGTGCAGACCAAGGATGGAGCCTGGGACTTTGTGTAGCTCAGTATCACAGTGGATGGTTAACCCAACAGGCCCAAAAACGATTATAGACCAAATCTTTTTAAAACGTATCTGAGAAACCCGGTTAAATACATGGGACAGAAACAAGAAGGATTTACTCTCCCTTTTAAATCTAAGAGAACTGTCAGGGCAATAAGATGATAGAATATGTTTAAAAAGAAGTTTCAATTTCCAGTTCCTATTACGATTTTTAAACTCTAGTCTCTGAATGATGACATACAGTACCACTGTCAACATATGAAAAGCTCTCCACAGGCACAATCGCGAGACTGGAATAAGAAAATGTAAGCAAGGGAAGCCAACGCTACTGAAACGGCAAGCACTCAATGCAAAAGAAATGCAAGAGGTTAAAATGGTTCAGGCCTGAGGGTTCGCCTAAGCAAAAGGGCAGAAAACATTGTAAACACTGTTATAGTGTGAACATGACACAAATCCAAGAATCCTACAGGGTCATAACTAAAGAAACATGGAATCATCAGCACAGATGACAAGGATAAAAAAGGGTTGGATATACCTGTCTCGATCTGGTGACTGTAAACTAGTATCTGGTCTCAAACAGTTGGTGCTAGCACTCCTAGCCCTGTCAAGAGAGTGCTGTATCTCACTAATGCCAGTACATGGTATCCAATGGTGGAAGAGAAAGAGGACAGGAAAGGAAAACAAAGAAGGAATATAATGTTAGATCGTAAATCATAAAGGCAATGCACTTTTAAAAACATGATACAGAACAGTTATGATTTCAATCATTCAAAAATGCTGGAAAGTTGGCAGGATGAATGTTAAAACAATTCACTCAAAAATCAGAATCATGACACAGTTAAAGCAATCTTTGACAATCATTTGATAATGTTATACACATCAGTATTAACCCTTTCATTAGCACAATTCAATATCATGAGCAGGAGTTGGTGTGCTTGGTGGAGTGTGCGGTGAGTGAGTGGTGGCATGGTTACATGGATCGCAATTGGCATGCCAATGATTTCTGTTTGTGACTGCACAAGATGCAGCAGGATCACATAAAAAGTGACAGTTTGATTTGGGTGATTTTAACTTTGAAAAATATCACTATCTTTGCTCAACCCCAAGCCGTCCTATTTCAAGATCTGCCATTGGGCTGCTGTGCTTCTTCTGAACTACAGAAACAAACTTGGGTCTGCTGAAAGGGCAGCAGCCATTCCTGCTAGGGTTTGGGAACGTTAAATCTAGTTTGTGCAGTTTGTTAATTAATGTATTCATCAACAAACTACTGAGCACTGCAAAATGTCAAGGATCAGGACTTAAACGGACTGACAAGAGCTTTATGTTCTATATATTAAAATGAAAACATTACGGGCTTCTGTCATTTTGGTTTCCCCGAGAGTATCAATGTTTACGAGTGGGTACTGTATCTAATTATTTGTATTAACTTTACCTAAAACTATGGTTTGCATAATCTCTCTCAAGTAGAAATTCCCCTTGAACAGTGGTCAACTTGTTCCCTTTTGAGCATCATTAACATGTTTAGTTTAAAACAGGCCAAAAACATCACTAAAATACAGCACACAAGGGTTTGACAAACACAATGCTCTAAAATGAGCACACGAAGGAATCTGAACCCTTTTCTCAACAAATCTACATACTATGTTATGTCAACAACCTTTTATAATGAAATGCTGCAATGACAGATTTGCATCACACCAAAAAGCCAATGGTTTGGCAAAAAGCAGAAAATAGAAAGTTCCAGTTCTGAAACTGACGATGTAATACTTCTTCATACTTTGCCATGACATGATTGTGATCTAATGACTGTTAGCTTGAATTGAATTTGATCCTATTCGTGACAGAATCCTCTCCTTCACTGGCAGTATTCCCTCCAATCACTGACTGTATCCCCAACACTGACTGTATTCCCTCCAATCACTGACTGTATCCCCAACACTGACTGAATCCCCAACACTGACTGTATTCCCCAACACTGACTGTATCCCCAACACTGACTGTATTCCCGAACACTGACGGTATCGCCAACACTGACTGTATCCCCTACACTAACTGTATCCCCAACACTGACTGTATTCCCCAACACTGACTGTATTCCCCAACACTGACTGTATTCCCCCAACACTGACTGTATTCCCCAACACAGACTGTATCCCCCAACACTGATTGTATCCCCAACACTGACTATATCCCCAACACTGACTGTATCCCCTACACTGACTGTATCCCCAAACACTGACTGTATCCCCAACACTGACTGTATTCCCCAACACTGACTGTATCCCTCAACACTGACTGTATTCCCCAACACTGACTGTATTCCCCAACACTGACTGTATTCCCAACACTGACTGCATACCCAACACTGACTGTATTCCCCAACACTGACTGTATTCCCCAACACTGACTGTATCCCCAACACTGACTGTATCCCCCAACACTGACAGTATACCCAACACTGACTGTATCCCCAACACTGACTGTATCCCCCAACACTGACTGTATTTCCCAACACTGACTGTATTCCCCAACACTGACTGTATTCCCAACACTGACTGCATACCCAACACTGACTGTATTCCCCAACACTGACTGTATTCCCCAACACTGACTGTATCCCAAACACTGACTGTGTTCCCCAACACTGACTGTATTCCCAACACTGACTGTATCCCCAACACTGACTGTATTCAACAACACCTACTGTATTCCCAACACTGACTGTATTCCTCAACACTGACTGTATTCCCCAACACTGACTGTATTCTCCAACACTGAATGTATCCCCAACACTGACTGTATTCCCCAACACCGACTGTATCCCCAACACCGACTGTAATCTCAAACACTGACTGTATTACCTCCAATCACGGTCTGTATTCCCCAACACTGACTGTATTCCCCAACAATGACTGTATCCCCAACACTGACTTTATCCCCCAACAATGACAGTATACCCAACACTGACTGTATCCCCAATACTGACTGTATCTCCAACACTGACTGTATCCCCAACACTGACTGTATCCCCAACACTGACTCTATCTTCAACACTGACTGTATCCCCAACATTGACTGTATCCCCAACACTGACTGCATTCCCCAACACTGACTGTATCCCCCAACACTGACTGTATTCACCAACACTGACTGTATCCCCAACACTGACTGTATCCCCAACACTGACTTTATCCCCAACACTGACTGTATCCCCAACACTGACTGTATCCCCAACACTGACTGTATCCCCAACACTGACTGTATCCCCAACAGTGACTGTATTCCCCAACACTGACGGTACTCCCCAACACTGACTGTATCCCCCAACACTGACTGTATTCCCCAACACTGACTGTATTCCCCAACACTGACTGTATCCCTCAACACTGACTGTATTCCCCAACACTGACTTTATTCCCTCCAATCACTGACTGTATCCCCAACACTGACAGTATTCCCCAACACTGACTGTAATCCCCAACACTGACTGTATTCCCCCAACACTGACTTTATTCCCCAACACTGAATGTATTCCCCAACACTGAATGTATTCCCCAACACTGACTGTATTCTCCAACACTGACTGTATCTCCAAAACTGACTGTACCCTCCAACACTGACTGAATTCCCTCCAATCACTGACTGTATCCCCAACACTGACCGTATCTTAACACTGACTGTATTCCCCAACACTGACTGTATCCCCAACACTGATTATATTCCCCATGTGATTGTATTCCCCCAACACTGACTGTATTCCCCAACACTGACTGTATCCCCCAACACTGACTGTAACCCCAACTCTGACTGTATCCCTAACACTGACTGTATTCCCCAACACTGACTGTATCCCCAACACTGATTATATTCCCCATATGATTGTACTCCCCCAACACTGACTGTATTCCCCAACACTGACTGTATCCCCAACACTGACTGTATTCCCCAACACTGACTGTATTCCCCAACACTGACTGTATTCTCCAACACTGACTGTATTCCCCAACACTGACTGTATCCCCAACACTGAATGTATTCCCCAACACTGATTGTATTCCCCCAACACTTACTGTATTCCCCAACACTGACTGTATCCCCAACACTGACTGTATCCCCAACACTGACTGTAATCTCCAACACTGACTGTATTCCTCCAATCACGGTCTGTATTCCCCAACACTGACTGTATTCTCCAACACTGACTGTATCCCCAACACTGACTGTATTCCCCAACACCGACTGTATCCCCCAACACTGACTGTATTCTCCAACACTGACTGTATTACCTCCAATCACTGACTGTATTCCCCAACACTGACTGTATTCCCCAACACTGACTGTATCCCCAACACTGACTTTATCCCCAACACTGACTGTATACCCAACACTGACTGTATCCCCAACACTGACTGTATCTCCAACACTGACTGTATCCCCAACACTGACTGTATCCCCAACACTGACTCTATCTCCAACACTGACTGTATCCCCAACACTGACTGTATCCCCAACACTGACTGTATTCCCCAACACTGACTGTATCCCCAACACTGACTGTATTCCCCAACACTGACTGTATCCCCAACACTGACTGTATCCCCAACACTGACTGTATCCCCAACACTGACTGTATCCCCAACACTGACTGTATCCCCAACACTGACTGTATCCCCAACACTGACTGTATCCCCAACACTGACTGTATCCCCAACACTGACTGTATTCCCCAACACTGACTGTACTCCCCAACACTGACTGTATCCCCAACACTGACTGTATTCCCCAACACTGACTGTATTCCCCAACACTGACTGTATCCCCAACACTGACTGTATTCCCCAACACTGACTGTATTCCCTCCAATCACTGACTGTATCCCCAACACTGACTGTATTCCCCAACACTGACTGTATCCCCAACACTGACTGTATCCCCAACACTGACTGTATTCCCCAACACTGACTGTATTCCCCAACACTGACTGTATTCCCCAACACTGACTGTATTCCCAACACTGACTGTATCTCCAACACTGACTGTATCTCCCAACACTGACTGTATTCCCCAACACTGACTGTATTCCCCAACACTGACTGTATCCCCAACACTGACTGTATCCCAACACTGACTGTATTCCCCAACACTGACTGTATTCCCCAACACTGACTGTATCCCCAACACTGACTGTATTCCCAACACTGACTGTATTCCCCAACACTGACTGTATTCCCCAACACTGACTGTATCCCCAACACTGACTGTATCCCCAACACTGACTGTATCCCAACACTGACTGTATTCCCCAACACTGACTGTATCCCCAACACTGACTGTATTCCCAACACTGACTGTATTCCCCAACACTGACTGTATTCCCCAACACTGACTGTATCCCCAACACTGACTGTATTCCCCAACACTGACTGTATTCCCCAACACTGACTGTATTCTCCAACACTGACTGTATTCCCCAACACTGACTGTATCCCCAACACTGACTGTATTCCCCAACACTGACTGTATTCCCCAACACTGACTGTATTCCCCAACACTGACTGTATCCCCAACACTGACTGTATCCCCAACACTGACTGTAATCTCCAACACTGACTGTATTCCCCAACACTGACTGTATTCCCCAACACTGACTGTATTCCCCAACACTGACTGTATCCCCAACACTGACTGTATCCCCCAACACTGACTGTATACCCAACACTGACTGTATCCCCAACACTGACTGTATCCCCAACACTGACTGTATTCCCCAACACTGACTGTATTCCCAACACTGACTGTATTCCCCAACACTGACTGTATCCCCAACACTGACTGTATTCCCCAACACTGACTGTATTCTCCAACACTGACTGTATTCCCCAACACTGACTGTATTCCCCCAACACTGACTGTATTCCCCAACACTGACTGTATCCCCAACACTGACTGTATCCCCAACACTGACTGTATCCCCAACACTGACTGTATCCCACAACACTGACTGTATCCCCCAACACTGACTGTATTCCCCAACACTGAATGTATTCCCTAACACTTTGTATTCCCCAACACTGACTGTATCCCTCAACACTGACTGTATTCCCCAACACTGACTGTATACCCAACACTGACTGTATTCCCCAACACTGACTGTATTCCCCAACACTGACTGTATCCCCAACACTGACAGTATTCCCCAACACTGACTGTATTCCCAACACTGACTGTATCCCCAACACTGACTGTATTCAACAACACATACTGTATTCCCAACACTGACTGTATTCCCCAACACTGACTGTATTCCACAACACATACTGTATTCCCAACACTGACTGTATTCCTCAACACTGACTGTATTCTCCAACACTGACTGTATCCCCAACACTGACCGTATTCCCCAACACTGACTGTATTCCCCAACACTGACTGTATTCCCCAACACTGACTGTATTCCCCAACACTGACTGTATTCCCCAACACTGACTGTATCCCCAACACTGACTGTATCCCCAACACTGACTATATCCCCAACACTGACTGTATCCCACAACACTGACTGTATCCCCAACACTGACTGTATCCCCAACACTGACTGTATCCCCAACACTGACTGTATTCCGCAACACTGACTGTATTCCCCAACACTGACTGTATTCCCCAACACTGACTGTATTCCCAACACTGACTGTATTCCCCAACACTGACTGTATTCCCCAACACTGACTGTATTCCCCAACACTGACTGTATCCCCAACACTGACTGTATCCCCAACACTGACTGTATTCCCCAACACTGACTGTATTCCCCAACACTGACTGTATCCCCAACACTGACTGTATTCCCCAACACTGACTGTATTCCCAACACTGACTGTATCCCCAACACTGACTGTATTCCCCAACACTGACTGTATCCCCAACACTGACTGTATTCCCCAACACTGACTGTATTCCCAACACTGACTGTATTACCCAACACTGACTGTATTTCCAAACACTGACTGTATCCCCAAAACTGACTGTATCCCCAACACTGACTGTATTCCCCAACACTGACTGTATTCCCCAACACTGACTGTATCCCCAACACTGACTGTATTCCCTCCAATCACTGACTGTATCCCCAACACTGACTGTATTCCTCAACACTGACTGTATCCCCAACACTGACTGTATTCCCCAACACTGACTGTATCCCCAACACTGACTGTATTCCCCAACACTGACTGTATTCCCCAACACTGACTGTATTCCCGAACACTGACGGTATTGCCAACACTGACTGTATCCCCTACACTAACTGTATCCCCAACACTGACTGTATTCCCCAACACTGACTGTATTCCCCAACACTGACTGTATTCCCCAACACTGACTGTATTCCCCCAACACTGACTGTATTCCCCAACACAGACTGTATCCCCAACACTGATTGTATCCCCAACACTGACTATATCCCCAACACTGACTGTATCCCCAACACTGACTGTATCCCCAACACTGACTGTATCCCCAACACTGACTGTATTCCCCAACACTGACTGTATCCCTCAACACTGACTGTATTCCCCAACACTGACTGTATTCCCCAACACTGACTGTATTCCCAACACTGACTGCATACCCAACACTGACTGTATTCCCCAACACTGACTGTATTCCCCAACACTGACTGTATCCCAACACTGACTGTGTTCCCCAACACTGACTGTATTCCCAACACTGACTGTATCCCCAACACTGACTGTATTCGACAACACCTACTGTATTCCCAACACTGACTGTATTCCTCAACACTGACTGTATTCCCCAACACTGACTGTATTCTCCAACACTGAATGTATCCCCAACACTGACTGTATTCCCCAACACCGACTGTATCCCCCAACACTGACTGTAATCTCCAACACTGACTGTATTACCTCCAATCACGGTCTGTATTCCCCAACACTGACTGTATTCCCCAACACTGACTGTATCCCCAACACTGACTTTATCCCCCAACACTGACAGTATACCCAACACTGACTGTATCCCCAATACTGACTGTATCCCCAACACTGACTGTATCCCCAACACTGACTCTATCTCCAACACTGACTGTATCCCCAACATTGACTGTATCCCCAACACTGACTGCATTCCCCAACACTGACTGTATCCCCCAACACTGACTGTATTCACCAACACTGACTGTATCCCCAACACTGACTGTATCCCCAACACTGACTTTATCCCCAACACTGACTGTATCCCCAACACTGACTGTATCCCCAACACTGACTGTATCCCCAACACTGACTGTATCCCCAACAGTGACTGTATTCCCCAACACTGACTGTACTCCCCAACACTGACTGTATCCCCAACACTGACTGTATTCCCCAACACTGACTGTATTCCCCAACACTGACTGTATCCCCAACACTGACTGTATTCCCCAACACTGACTGTATTCCCCAACACTGACTGTATCCCCAACACTGACTGTATTCCCCAACACTGACTGTAATCCCCAACACTGACTGTATTCCCCAACACTGACTGTATTCCCCAACACTGACTGTATTCCCCAACACTGACTGTATTCCCCAACACTGACTGTATTCCCCAACACTGACTGTATCTCCAACACTGACTGTATCCCCAACACTGACTGTATTCCCCCAACACTGACTGTATCCCCAACACTGACTGTATCCCAACACTGACTGTATTCCCCAACACTGACTGTATTCCCCAACACTGACTGTATCCCCAACACTGACTGTATTCCCCAACACTGACTGTATTCCCCAACACTGACTGTATTCCCCAACACTGACTGTATCCCCAACACTGACTGTATCCCCAACACTGACTGTATCCCCAACACTGACTGTATTCCCCAACACTGACTGTATCCCCAACACTGACTGTATTCCCCAACACTGACTGTATTCCCCCAACACTGACTGTATCCCCAACACTGACTGTATCCCCAACACTGACTGTATCCCCAACACTGACTGTATCCCAAACACTGACTGTATCCCCAACACTGACTGTATTCCCCAACACTGACTGTATCCCCAACACTGACTGTATTCCCCAACACTGACTGTATTCCCCAACACTGACTGTATCCCCAACACTGACTGTATTCCCAACACTGACTGTATTCCCCAACACTGACTGTATTCCCCAACACTGACTGTATCCCCAACACTGACTGTATCCCCAACACTGACTGTATTCCCCAACACTGACTGTATCCCCAACACTGACTGTATCCCCAACACTGACTGTATTCCCAACACTGACTGTATCCCCAACACTGACTGTATCCCCAACACTGACTGTATCCCCAACACTGACTGTATTCCCCAACACTGACTGTATTCCCCAACACTGACTGTATTCCCCAACACTGACTGTATCCCCAACACTGACTGTATTCCCCAACACTGACTGTATTCTCCAACACTGACTGTATTCCCCAACACTGACTGTATTCCCCAACACTGACTGTATTCCCAACACTGACTGTATCCCCAACACTGACTGTATCCCCAACACTGACTGTATCCCCCAACACTGACTGTATCCCCAACACTGACTGTATCCCCAACACTGACTGTATTCCCCAACACTGAATGTATTCCCCAACACTGACTGTATTCCCAACACTGACTGTATCCCTCAACACTGACTGTATTCCCCAACACTGACTGTATCCCAACACTGACTGTATTCCCCAACACTGACTGTATTCCCCAACACTGACTGTATCCCCAACACTGACTGTATTCCCCAACACTGACTGTATTCCCAACACTGACTGTATCCCCAACACTGACTGTATTCCCCAACACTGACTGTATTCCCAACACTGACTGTATTCCTCAACACTGACTGTATTCCCCAACACTGACTGTATTCCCCAACACTGACTGTATCCCCAACACTGACTGTATTCCCCAACACTGACTGTATCCCCAACACTGACTGTATTCTCCAACACTGACTGTATTACCTCCAATCACGGTCTGTATTCCCCAACACTGACTGTATTCCCCAACACTGACTGTATCCCCAACACTGACTGTATCCCCCAACACTGACTGTATACCCAACACTGACTGTATCCCCAACACTGACTGTATCCCCAACACTGACTGTATTCCCAACACTGACTGTATTCCCCAACACTGACTGTATCCCCAACACTGACTGTATCCCAACACTGACTGTATTCCCCAACACTGACTGTATTCCCAACACTGACTGTATCCCCAACACTGACTGTATCCCCAACACTGACTGTATTCCCCAACACTGACTGTATTCCCCAACACTGACTGTATTCTCCAACACTGACTGTATCCCCAACACTGACTGTATCCCCAACACTGACTGTATTCACCAACACTGACTGTATCCCCAACACTGACTGTATCCCCAACACTGACTGTATCCCCAACACTGACTGTATCCCCAACACTGACTGTATCCCCCAACACTGACTGTATCCCCCAACACTGACTGTATTCCCCAACACTGACTGTATTCCCCAACACTGACTGTATTCCCCAACACTGACTGTATCCCCAACACTGACTGTATTCCCCAACACTGACTGTATTCCCCCAACACTGACTGTATCCCCAA
Source organism: Squalus acanthias (assembly GCA_030390025.1). NCBI lineage: Eukaryota > Metazoa > Chordata > Chondrichthyes > Squaliformes > Squalidae > Squalus > Squalus acanthias. The sequence continues at coordinate 38,758,600 of CM059433.1, read as the reverse complement.
CACTGACTGTATCCCCAACACTGACTGTATTCCCCCAACACTGACTGTATTCCCCAACACTGACTGTATTCCCAACACTGACTGTATCTCCAACACTGACTGTATCCCCAACACTGACTGTATTCCCCAACACTGACTGTATCCCCAACACTGACTGTATCCCCAACACTGACTGTATTCCCCAACACTGACTGTATCCCCAACACTGACTGTATTCCCCAACACTGACTGTATTCCCCAACACTGACTGTATTCCCCAACACTGACTGTATCCCTCAACACTGACTGTATTCCCCAACACTGACTGTATTCCCTCCAATCACTGACTGTATCCCCAACACTGACTGTATCCCCAACACTGACTGTATTCCCCAACACTGACTGTATTCCCCAACACTGACTGTATTCCCCAACACTGACTGTATCCCCAACACTGACTGTATCCCCAACACTGACTGTATCCCCAACACTGACTGTATCCCCGACACTGACTGTATCCCCAACACTGACTGTATTCCCCAACACTGACTGTACTCCCCAACACTGACTGTATCCCCAACACTGACTGTATTCCCCAACACTGACTGTATTCCCCAACACTGACTGTATCCCTCAACACTGACTGTATTCCCCAACACTGACTGTATTCCCTCCAATCACTGACTGTATCCCCAACACTGACTGTATTCCCCAACACTGACTGTATCCCCAACACTGACTGTATTCCCCAACACTGACTGTATTCCCCAACACTGACTGTACCCCCAACACTGACTGTATTCCCCAACACAGACTGTATCCCCAACACTGACTGTATCCCCAACACTGACTGTATCCCCAACACTGACTGTATCCCCAACACTGACTGTATCCCCAACACTGACTGTATCCCCAACACTGACTGTATTCCCCAACACTGACTGTATCCCCAACACTGACTGTATTCCCCAACACTGACTGTATTCCCCAACACTGACTGTATTCCCCAACACTGACTGTATCCCCAACACTGACTGTATTCCCCAACACTGACTGTATTCCCCAACACTGACTGTATCCCCAACACTGACTGTATTCCCCAACACTGACTGTATCCCCAACACTGACTGTATTCCCAACACTGACTGTATTCCCCAACACTGACTGTATCCCCAACACTGACTGTATTCCCCAACACTGACTGTATTCCCAACACTGACTGTATCCCCAACACTGACTGTATTCCCCAACACTGACTGTATCCCCAACACTGACTGTATCCCCAACACTGACTGTATTCCCCAACACTGACTGTATTCCCCAACACTGACTGTATTCCCCAACACTGACTGTATCCCCAACACTGACTGTATCCCCAACACTGACTGTATCCCCAACACTGACTGTATCCCCAACACTGACTGTATCCCCAACACTGACTGTATCCCCAACACTGACTGTATCCCCAACACTGACTGTATTCCCCAACACTGACTGTATCCCCAACACTGACTGTATCCCCAACACTGACTGTATCCCCAACACTGACTGTATTCCCCAACACTGACTGTATCCCCAACACTGACTGTATTCCCCAACACTGACTGTATCCTCCAACACTGACTGTATCCCCAACACTGACTGTATTCCCCAACACTGACTGTATCCCCAACACTGACTGTATTCCCCAACACTGACTGTATTCCCCAACACTGACTGTATTCCCCAACACTGACTGTATTCCCCAACACTGACTGTATTCCCCAACACTGACTGTATCTCCAACACTGACTGTATCCTCCAACACTGAATGAATGCCCTCCAATCACTGATTGTATCCCCAACACTGACTGTATTCCCAACACTGACTGTATTCCCCAACACTGACTGTATTCCCCAACACTGACTGTATCCCCAACACTGACTGTATTCCCCAACACTGACTGTATTCCCCAACACTGACTGTATTCCCCAACACTGACTGTATCCCCAACACTGACTGTATCCCCAACACTGACTGTATCCCCAACACTGACTGTATTCCCCAACACTGACTGTATCCCCAACACTGACTGTATTCCCCAACACTGACTGTATCCCCAACACTGACTGTATTCCCCAACACTGACTGTATCCCCAACACTGACTGTATTCCCCAACACTGACTGTATTCCCCAACACTGACTGTATTCCCCAACACTGACTGTATTCCCCAACACTGACTGTATCCCCAACACTGACTGTATTCCCCAACACTGACTGTATTCCCCAACACTGACTGTATTCCCCAACACTGACTGTATCCCCAACACTGACTGTATCCCCAACACTGACTGTATCTCCAACACTGACTGTATCCCCAACACTGACTGTATTCCCCAACACTGACTGTATTCCCCAACACTGACTGTATCCCCAACACTGACTGTATCCCCAACACTGACTGTATCCCCAACACTGACTGTATCCCCAACACTGACTGTATCCCCAACACTGACTGTATTCCCCAACACTGACTGTATTCCCCAACACTGACTGTATTCCCCAACACTGACTGTATCCCCAACACTGACTGTATCCCCAACACTGACTGTATTCCCCAACACTGACTGTATTCCCCAACACTGACTGTATTCCCCAACACTGACTGTATTCCCCAACACTGACTGTATTCCCCAACACTGACTGTATCCCCAACACTGACTGTATCCCCAACACTGACTGTATTCCCCAACACTGACTGTATCCCCAACACTGACTGTATCCCCAACACTGACTGTATTCCCCAACACTGACTGTATTCCCCAACACTGACTGTATTCCCCAACACTGACTGTATCCCCAACACTGACTGTATTCCCCAACACTGACTGTATCCCCAACACTGACTGTATTCCCCAACACTGACTGTATCCCCAACACTGACTGTATCCCCAACACTGACTGTATCCCCAACACTGACTGTATCCCCAACACTGACTGTATTCCCCAACACTGACTGTATCCCCAACACTGACTGTATCCCAACACTGACTGTATTCCCCAACACTGACTGTATCCCCAACACTGACTGTATTCCCCAACACTGACTGTATTCCCAACACTGACTGTATCCCCAACACTGACTGTATTCCCCAACACTGACTGTATCCCCAACACTGACTGTATCCCCAACACTGACTGTATTCCCCAACACTGACTGTATTCCCCAACACTGACTGTATTCCCCAACACTGACTGTATCCCCAACACTGACTGTATCCCCAACACTGACTGTATCCCCAACACTGACTGTATCCCCAACACTGACTGTATCCCCAACACTGACTGTATTCCCCAACACTGACTGTATCCCAACACTGACTGTATCCCCAACACTGACTGTATCCCCAACACTGACTGTATTCCCCAACACTGACTGTATTCCCCAACACTGACTGTATTCCCCAACACTGACTGTATTCCCCAACACTGACTGTATTCCCCAACACTGACTGTATTCCCCAACACTGACTGTATCCCCAACACTGACTGTATTCCCCAACACTGACTGTATTCCCCAACACTGACTGTATCCCCAACACTGACTGTATCCCCAACACTGACTGTATTCCCCAACACTGACTGTATCCCCAACACTGACTGTATTCCCCAACACTGACTGTATCCCCAACACTGACTGTATTCCCAACACTGACTGTATTCCCCAACACTGACTGTATCCCCAACACTGACTGTATTCCCAACACTGACTGTATTCCCCAACACTGACTGTATCCCCAACACTGACTGTATTCCCCAACACTGACTGTATTCCCCAACACTGACTGTATTCCCCAACACTGACTGTATTCCCAACACTGACTGTATTCCCCAACACTGACTGTATCCCCAACACTGACTGTATTCCCCAACACTGACTGTATCCCCAACACTGACTGTATCCCCAACACTGACTGTATTCCCCAACACTGACTGTATCCCCAACACTGACTGTATTCCCCAACACTGACTGTATTCCCCAACACTGACTGTATCCCCAACACTGACTGTATCCCCAACACTGACTGTATCCCCAACACTGACTGTATTCCCAACACTGACTGTATCCCCAACACTGACTGTATCCCCAACACTGACTGTATCCCCAACACTGACTGTATTCCCCAACACTGACTGTATTCCCCAACACTGACTGTATCCCCAACACTGACTGTATTCCCCAACACTGACTGTATCCCCAACACTGACTGTATCCCCAACACTGACTGTATCCCCAACACTGACTGTATCCCCAACACTGACTGTATCCCCAACACTGACTGTATTCCCCAACACTGACTGTATCCCCAACACTGACTGTATCCCCAACACTGACTGTATTCCCCAACACTGACTGTATTCCCCAACACTGACTGTATCCCCAACACTGACTGTATTCCCCAACACTGACTGTATCCCCAACACTGACTGTATCCCCAACACTGACTGTATTCCCCAACACTGACTGTATCCCCAACACTGACTGTATTCCCCAACACTGACTGTATTCCCCAACACTGACTGTATTCCCCAACACTGACTGTATTCCCCAACACTGACTGTATTCCCCAACACTGACTGTATCCCCAACACTGACTGTATCCTCCAACACTGACTGTATTCCCCAACACTGACTGTATCCCCAACACTGACTGTATCCCCAACACTGACTGTATTCCCCAACACTGACTGTATTCCCCAACACTGACTGTATCCCCAACACTGACTGTATTCCCAACACTGACTGTATTCCCCAACACTGACTGTATTCCCCAACACTGACTGTATCCCCAACACTGACTGTATCCCCAACACTGACTGTATCCCCAACACTGACTGTATTCCCCAACACTGACTGTATCCCCAACACTGACTGTATCCCCAACACTGACTGTATCCCCAACACTGACTGTATTCCCCAACACTGACTGTATCCCCAACACTGACTGTATTCCCCAACACTGACTGTATTCCCAACACTGACTGTATTCCCCAACACTGACTGTATCCCCAACACTGACTGTATCCCCAACACTGACTGTATCCCCAACACTGACTGTATTCCCCAACACTGACTGTATTCCCAACACTGACTGTATCCCCAACACTGACTGTATCCCCAACACTGACTGTATTCCCCAACACTGACTGTATTCCCCAACACTGACTGTATTCCCCAACACTGACTGTATCCCCAACACTGACTGTATCCCCAACACTGACTGTATTCCCCAACACTGACTGTATTCCCCAACACTGACTGTATCCCCAACACTGACTGTATTCCCCAACACTGACTGTATTCCCCAACACTGACTGTATTCCCAACACTGACTGTATTCCCCAACACTGACTGTATCCCCAACACTGACTGTATTCCCCAACACTGACTGTATTCCCCAACACTGACTGTATTCCCCAACACTGACTGTATTCCCCAACACTGACTGTATTCCCCAACACTGACTGTATCCCCAACACTGACTGTATTCCCCAACACTGACTGTATCCCCAACACTGACTGTATCCCCAACACTGACTGTATCCCCAACACTGACTGTATTCCCCAACACTGACTGTATTCCCCAACACTGACTGTATTCCCCAACACTGACTGTATCCCCAACACTGACTGTATTCCCCAACACTGACTGTATCCCCAACACTGACTGTATTCCCCAACACTGACTGTATTCCCCAACACTGACTGTATCCCCAACACTGACTGTATTCCCCAACACTGACTGTATTCCCAACACTGACTGTATCCCCAACACTGACTGTATTCCCCAACACTGACTGTATTCCCCAACACTGACTGTATTCCCCAACACTGACTGTATTCCCCAACACTGACTGTATTCTCCAACACTGACTGTATCCCCAACACTGACTGTATCCCCAACACTGACTGTATCCCCAACACTGACTGTATCCCAACACTGACTGTATTCCCCAACACTGACTGTATTCCCCAACACTGACTGTATTCCCCAACACTGACTGTATCCCCAACACTGACTGTATCCCCAACACTGACTGTATCCCCAACACTGACTGTATCCCCAACACTGACTGTATCCCCAACACTGACTGTATCCCCAACACTGACTGTATCCCCAACACTGACTGTATTCCCAACACTGACTGTATTCCCCAACACTGACTGTATTCCCCAACACTGACTGTATTCCCCAACACTGACTGTATTCCCCAACACTGACTGTATCCCCAACACTGACTGTATCCCCAACACTGACTGTATTCCCCAACACTGACTGTATCCCCAACACTGACTGTATCCCCAACACTGACTGTATTCCCCAACACTGACTGTATTCCCCAACACTGACTGTATCCCCAACACTGACTGTATTCCCCAACACTGACTGTATTCCCCAACACTGACTGTATCCCCAACACTGACTGTATTCCCCAACACTGACTGTATCCCCAACACTGACTGTATTCCCCAACACTGACTGTATTCCCCAACACTGAATGTATCCTTCAACACTGACTGTATTCCCCAACACTGACTGTATCCCCAACACTGACTGTATTCCCCAACACTGACTGTATCCCCAACACTGACTGTATCCCCAACACTGACTGTATTCCCCAACACTGACTGTATCCCCAACACTGACTGTATTCCCCAACACTGACTGTATTCCCCAACACTGACTGTATCCCCAACACTGACTGTATCCCCAACACTGACTGTATCCCCAACACTGACTGTATTCCCCAACACTGACTGTATCCCCAACACTGACTGTATCCCCAACACTGACTGTATCCCCAACACTGACTGTATCCCCAACACTGACTGTATTCCCCAACACTGACTGTATCCCCAACACTGACTGTATCCCCAACACTGACTGTATTCCCCAACACTGACTGTATTCCCCAACACTGACTGTATTCCCCAACACTGACTGTATTCCCCAACACTGACTGTATCCCCAACACTGACTGTATCCCCAACACTGACTGTATTCCCCAACACTGACTGTATTCCCCAACACTGACTGTATTCCCCAACACTGACTGTATCCCCAACACTGACTGTATTCCCCAACACTGACTGTATCCCCAACACTGACTGTATTCCCCAACACTGACTGTATCCCCAACACTGACTGTATCCCCAACACTGACTGTATTCCCCAACACTGACTGTATTCCCCAACACTGACTGTATTCCCCAACACTGACTGTATTCCCCAACACTGACTGTATCCCCAACACTGACTGTATCCCCAACACTGACTGTATCCCCAACACTGACTGTATCCCCAACACTGACTGTATTCCCCAACACTGACTGTATCCCCAACACTGACTGTATCCCCAACACTGACTGTATCCCCAACACTGACTGTATTCCCCAACACTGACTGTATCCCCAACACTGACTGTATTCCCCAACACTGACTGTATTCCCCAACACTGACTGTATTCCCCAACACTGACTGTATCCCCAACACTGACTGTATTCCCCAACACTGACTGTATTCCCCAACACTGACTGTATTCCCCAACACTGACTGTATCCCCAACACTGACTGTATCCCCAACACTGACTGTATTCCCCAACACTGACTGTATTCCCCAACACTGACTGTATTCCCCAACACTGACTGTATCCCCAACACTGACTGTATCCCCAACACTGACTGTATCCCCAACACTGACTGTATTCCCCAACACTGACTGTATTCCCCAACACTGACTGTATTCCCCAACACTGACTGTATCCCCAACACTGACTGTATCCCCAACACTGACTGTATTCCCCAACACTGACTGTATCCCCAACACTGACTGTATCCCCAACACTGACTGTATTCCCCAACACTGACTGTATTCCCCAACACTGACTGTATTCCCCAACACTGACTGTATCCCCAACACTGACTGTATTCCCCAACACTGACTGTATTCCCCAACACTGACTGTATTCCCCAACACTGACTGTATTCCCCAACACTGACTGTATTCCCCAACACTGACTGTATCCCCAACACTGACTGTATTCCCCAACACTGACTGTATCCCCAACACTGACTGTATTCCCCAACACTGACTGTATCCCCAACACTGACTGTATTCCCCAACACTGACTGTATTCCCCAACACTGACTGTATCCCCAACACTGACTGTATTCCCCAACACTGACTGTATTCCCCAACACTGACTGTATCCCCAACACTGACTGTATTCCCCAACACTGACTGTATTCCCCAACACTGACTGTATCCCCAACACTGACTGTATTCCCCAACACTGACTGTATTCCCCAACACTGACTGTATCCCCAACACTGACTGTATTCCCCAACACTGACTGTATCCCCAACACTGACTGTATTCCCCAACACTGACTGTATTCCCCAACACTGACTGTATTCCCCAACACTGACTGTATCCCCAACACTGACTGTATCCCCAACACTGACTGTATCCCCAACACTGACTGTATCCCCAACACTGACTGTATCCCCAACACTGACTGTATCCCCAACACTGACTGTATCCCCAACACTGACTGTATTCCCCAACACTGACTGTATTCCCCAACACTGACTGTATCCCCAACACTGACTGTATTCCCCAACACTGACTGTATTCCCCAACACTGACTGTATCCCCAACACTGACTGTATTCCCCAACACTGACTGTATTCCCCAACACTGACTGTATTCCCCAACACTGACTGTATTCCCCAACACTGACTGTATCCCCAACACTGACTGTATCCCCAACACTGACTGTATTCCCCAACACTGACTGTATTCCCCAACACTGACTGTATTCCCCAACACTGACTGTATCCCCAACACTGACTGTATCCCCAACACTGACTGTATCCCCAACACTGACTGTATCCCCAACACTGACTGTATCCCCAACACTGACTGTATTCCCCAACACTGACTGTATTCCCCAACACTGACTGTATCCCCAACACTGACTGTATCCCCAACACTGACTGTATTCCCCAACACTGACTGTATTCCCCAACACTGACTGTATCCCCAACACTGACTGTATTCCCCAACACTGACTGTATCCCCAACACTGACTGTATCCCCAACACTGACTGTATTCCCCAACACTGACTGTATTCCCCAACACTGACTGTATCCCCAACACTGACTGTATTCCCCAACACTGACTGTATTCCCCAACACTGACTGTATTCCCCAACACTGACTGTATTCCCCAACACTGACTGTATTCCCCAACACTGACTGTATCCCCAACACTGACTGTATTCCCCAACACTGACTGTATCCCCAACACTGACTGTATTCCCCAACACTGACTGTATTCCCCAACACTGACTGTATTCCCCAACACTGACTGTATTCCCCAACACTGACTGTATCCCCAACACTGACTGTATCCCCAACACTGACTGTATCCCCAACACTGACTGTATCCCCAACACTGACTGTATCCCCAACACTGACTGTATCCCCAACACTGACTGTATCCCCAACACTGACTGTATCCCCAACACTGACTGTATTCCCCAACACTGACTGTATTCCCCAACACTGACTGTATCCCCAACACTGACTGTATTCCCCAACACTGACTGTATCCCCAACACTGACTGTATCCCCAACACTGACTGTATCCCCAACACTGACTGTATCCCCAACACTGACTGTATCCCCAACACTGACTGTATCCCCAACACTGACTGTATCCCCAACACTGACTGTATCCCCAACACTGACTGTATTCCCCAACACTGACTGTATTCCCCAACACTGACTGTATCCCCAACACTGACTGTATTCCCCAACACTGACTGTATTCCCCAACACTGACTGTATCCCCAACACTGACTGTATCCCCAACACTGACTGTATTCCCCAACACTGACTGTATTCCCCAACACTGACTGTATTCCCAACACTGACTGTATTCCCCAACACTGACTGTATTCCCCAACACTGACTGTATTCCCCAACACTGACTGTATTCCCCAACACTGACTGTATCCCCAACACTGACTGTATCCCCAACACTGACTGTATCCCCAACACTGACTGTATCCCCAACACTGACTGTATTCCCCAACACTGACTGTATCCCCAACACTGACTGTATTCCCCAACACTGACTGTATCCCCAACACTGACTGTATTCCCCAACACTGACTGTATCCCCAACACTGACTGTATCCCCAACACTGACTGTATTCCCCAACACTGACTGTATTCCCCAACACTGACTGTATCCCCAACACTGACTGTATTCCCCAACACTGACTGTATTCCCCAACACTGACTGTATCCCCAACACTGACTGTATTCCCCAAAACTGACTGTATTCCCCAACACTGACTGTATTCCCCAACACTGACTGTATCCCCAACACTGACTGTATTCCCCAACACTGACTGTATCCCCAACACTGACTGTATCCCCAACACTGACTGTATCCCCAACACTGACTGTATCCCCAACACTGACTGTATCCCAACACTGACTGTATCCCCAACACTGACTGTATCCCCAACACTGACTGTATCCCAACACTGACTGTATCCCCAACACTGACTGTATCCCCAACACTGACTGTATTCCCCAACACTGACTGTATTCCCCAACACTGACTGTATTCCCCAACACTGACTGTATCCCCAACACTGACTGTATCCCCAACACTGACTGTATCCCAACACTGACTGTATCCCCAACACTGACTGTATTCCCCAACACTGACTGTATCCCCAACACTGACTGTATCCCCAACACTGACTGTATTCCCAACACTGACTGTATCCCCAACACTGACTGTATTCCCCAACACTGACTGTATGCCTCCAACACTGACTGTATCCCCAACACTGACTGTATCCCCAACACTGACTGTATCCCCAACACTGACTGTATTCCCCAACACTGACTGTATTCCCAACACTGACTGTATCCCCAACACTGACTGTATTCCCCAACACTGACTGTATTCCCCAACACTGACTGTATTCCCCAACACTGACTGTATTCCCCAACACTGACTGTATTCCCCAACACTGACTGTATCCCCAACACTGACTGTATCCCCAACACTGACTGTATTCCCCAACACTGACTGTATCCCCAACACTGACTGTATCCCCAACACTGACTGTATCCCCAACACTGACTGTATCCCCAACACTGACTGTATTCCCCAACACTGACTGTATCCCCAACACTGACTGTATCCCCAACACTGACTGTATTCCCCAACACTGACTGTATCCCCAACACTGACTGTATCCCCAACACTGACTGTATTCCCCAACACTGACTGTATTCCCCAACACTGACTGTATTCCCCAACACTGACTGTATTCCCCAACACTGACTGTATTCCCCAACACTGACTGTATCTCCAACACTGACTGTATCCTCCAACACTGAATGAATGCCCTCCAATCACTGATTGTATCCCCAACACTGACTGTATCCCCAACACTGACTGTATTCCCCAACACTGACTGTATTCCCCAACACTGACTGTATTCCCCAACACTGACTGTATTCCCCAACACTGACTGTATTCCCCAACACTGACTGTATTCCCCAACACTGACTGTATTCCCCAACACTGACTGTATTCCCCAACACTGACTGTATTCCCCAACACTGACTGTATTCCCCAACACTGACTGTATCCCCAACACTGACTGTATCCCCAACACTGACTGTATTCCCCAACACTGACTGTATCCCCAACACTGACTGTATTCCCCAACACTGACTGTATCCCCAACACTGACTGTATCCCCAACACTGACTGTATCCCCAACACTGACTGTATCCCCAACACTGACTGTATCCCCAACACTGACTGTATCCCCAACACTGACTGTATCCCCAACACTGACTGTATCCCCAACACTGACTGTATTCCCCAACACTGACTGTATTCCCCAACACTGACTGTATTCCCCAACACTGACTGTATTCCCCAACACTGACTGTATCCCCAACACTGACTGTATCCCAACACTGACTGTATTCCCCAACACTGACTGTATTCCCCAACACTGACTGTATTCCCCAACACTGACTGTATTCCCCAACACTGACTGTATTCCCCAACACTGACTGTATTCCCCAACACTGACTGTATTCCCCAACACTGACTGTATTCCCCAACACTGACTGTATTCCCCAACACTGACTGTATCCCCAACACTGACTGTATCCCCAACACTGACTGTATCCCCAACACTGACTGTATTCCCCAACACTGACTGTATTCCCCAACACTGACTGTATCCCCAACACTGACTGTATTCCCCAACACTGACTGTATCCCCAACACTGACTGTATCCCCAACACTGACTGTATCCCCAACACTGACTGTATCCCCAACACTGACTGTATCCCCAACACTGACTGTATCCCCAACACTGACTGTATTCCCCAACACTGACTGTATTCCCCAACACTGACTGTATCCCCAACACTGACTGTATTCCCCAACACTGACTGTATTCCCCAACACTGACTGTATTCCCCAACACTGACTGTATTCCCCAACACTGACTGTATCCCCAACACTGACTGTATCCCCAACACTGACTGTATCCCCAACACTGACTGTATCCCCAACACTGACTGTATCCCCAACACTGACTGTATCCCCAACACTGACTGTATTCCCCAACACTGACTGTATCCCCAACACTGACTGTATCCCCAACACTGACTGTATCCCCAACACTGACTGTATTCCCCAACACTGACTGTATCCCCAACACTGACTGTATCCCCAACACTGACTGTATTCCCCAACACTGACTGTATTCCCCAACACTGACTGTATCCCCAACACTGACTGTATCCCCAACACTGACTGTATTCCCCAACACTGACTGTATTCCCCAACACTGACTGTATTCCCCAACACTGACTGTATTCCCCAACACTGACTGTATCCCCAACACTGACTGTATCCCCAACACTGACTGTATCCCCAACACTGACTGTATCCCCAACACTGACTGTATCCCCAACACTGACTGTATTCCCCAACACTGACTGTATTCCCCAACACTGACTGTATTCCCCAACACTGACTGTATTCCCCAACACTGACTGTATTCCCCAACACTGACTGTATTCCCCAACACTGACTGTATTCCCCAACACTGACTGTATCCCCAACACTGACTGTATTCCCCAACACTGACTGTATCCCAACACTGACTGTATCCCCAACACTGACTGTATCCCCAACACTGACTGTATCCCCAACACTGACTGTATCCCCAACACTGACTGTATTCCCCAACACTGACTGTATTCCCCAACACTGACTGTATTCCCCAACACTGACTGTATCCCCAACACTGACTGTATCCCCAACACTGACTGTATTCCCCAACACTGACTGTATTCCCCAACACTGACTGTATCCCCAACACTGACTGTATCCCCAACACTGACTGTATTCCCCAACACTGACTGTATTCCCCAACACTGACTGTATTCCCCAACACTGACTGTATTCCCCAACACTGACTGTATCCCCAACACTGACTGTATCCCCAACACTGACTGTATCCCCAACACTGACTGTATCCCCAACACTGACTGTATCCCCAACACTGACTGTATTCCCCAACACTGACTGTATTCCCCAACACTGACTGTATTCCCCAACACTGACTGTATTCCCCAACACTGACTGTATTCCCCAACACTGACTGTATTCCCCAACACTGACTGTATCCCCAACACTGACTGTATTCCCCAACACTGACTGTATTCCCCAACACTGACTGTATCCCCAACACTGACTGTATCCCCAACACTGACTGTATCCCCAACACTGACTGTATTCCCCAACACCGACTGTACTCCCCAACACCGACTGTATTCCCAACACTGACTGTATCCCCAACACTGACTGTATCCCCAACACTGACTGTACTCCCCAACACTGAACGTATCCCCAACACTGACTGTATACCCAAAACTGACTGTATCCCCAGCACTGACTGTATCCCCAACACTGACTGTATCCCCAACACTGACTGTATTCCCCAACACTGACTGTATTCCCCAACACTGACTGTATTCCCCAACACTGACTGTATCCCCAACACTGACTGTATTCCCCAACACTGACTGTATCCCCAACACTGACTGTATTCCCCAACACTGACTGTATTCCCCAACACTGACTGTATTCCCCAACACTGACTGTATTCCCCAACACTGACTGTATTCCCCAACACTGACTGTATTCTCCAACACTGACTGTATCTCCAACACTGACTGTATTCCCCAACACTGACTGTATTCCCCAACACTGACTGTATTCCCCAACACTGACTGTATTCCCCAACACTGACTGTATCCCCAACACTGACTGTATCCCCAACACTGACTGTATTCCCCAACACTGACTGTATCCCCAACACTGACTGTATCCCCAACACTGACTGTATTCCCCAACACTGACTGTATCCCCAACACTGACTGTATCCCCAACACTGACTGTATTCCCCAACACTGACTGTATTCCCCAACACTGACTGTATCCCCAACACTGACTGTATCCCCAACACTGACTGTATTCCCCAACACTGACTGTATTCCCCAACACTGACTGTATCCCCAACACTGACTGTATCCCCAACACTGACTGTATTCCCCAACACTGACTGTATTCCCCAACACTGACTGTATTCCCCAACACTGACTGTATTCCCCAACACTGACTGTATCTCCAACACTGACTGTATCCTCCAACACTGACTGTATTCCCCAACACTGACTGTATCCCCAACACTGACTGTATCCCCAACACTGACTGTATTCCCCAACACTGACTGTATCCCCAACACTGACTGTATCCCCAACACTGACTGTATCCCCAACACTGACTGTATTCCCCAACACTGACTGTATCCCCAACACTGACTGTATCCCCAACACTGACTGTATTCCCCAACACTGACTGTATTCCCCAACACTGACTGTATCCCCAACACTGACTGTATCCCCAACACTGACTGTATCCCCAACACTGACTGTATCCCCAACACTGACTGTATTCCCCAACACTGACTGTATTCCCCAACACTGACTGTATCCCCAACACTGACTGTATCCCAACACTGACTGTATCCCCAACACTGACTGTATCCCCAACACTGACTGTATCCCCAACACTGACTGTATCCCCAACACTGACTGTATTCCCCAACACTGACTGTATTCCCCAACACTGACTGTATTCCCCAACACTGACTGTATTCCCCAACACTGACTGTATTCCCCAACACTGACTGTATTCCCCAACACTGACTGTATTCCCCAACACTGACTGTATTCCCCAACACTGACTGTATTCCCCAACACTGACTGTATCCCCAACACTGACTGTATCCCCAACACTGACTGTATTCCCCAACACTGACTGTATCCCCAACACTGACTGTATCCCCAACACTGACTGTATTCCCCAACACTGACTGTATTCCCCAACACTGACTGTATTCCCCAACACTGACTGTATCCCCAACACTGACTGTATTCCCCAACACTGACTGTATCCCCAACACTGACTGTATCCCCAACACTGACTGTATTCCCCAACACTGACTGTATCCCCAACACTGACTGTATCCCCAACACTGACTGTATTCCCCAACACTGACTGTATTCCCCAACACTGACTGTATTCCCCAACACTGACTGTATTCCCCAACACTGACTGTATCCCAACACTGACTGTATCCCCAACACTGACTGTATGCCCTCCAATCACTGACTGTATCCCCAACACTGACTGTATCCCCAACACTGACTGTATTCCCCAACACTGACTGTATTCCCCAACACTTACTGTATTCCCAACACTGACTGTATTCTCCAACACTGACTGTATCTCCAACACTGACTGTATTCCCCAACACTGACTGTATCCCAACACTGACTGTATTCCCCAACACTGACTGTATCCCCAACACTGACTGTATTCCCCAACACTGACTGTATCCCCAACACTGACTGTATCCCCAACACTGACTGTATTCCCCAACACTGACTGTATCCCCAACACTGACTGTATTCCCCAACACTGACTGTATCCCCAACACTGACTGTATCCCCAACACTGACTGTATCCCCAACACTGACTGTATCCCCAACACTGACTGTATCCCCAACACTGACTGTATCCCCAACACTGACTGTATCCCCAACACTGACTGTATCCCCAACACTGACTGTATCCCCAACACTGACTGTATTCCCCAACACTGACTGTATTCCCCAACACTGACTGTATTCCCCAACACTGACTGTATCCCCAACACTGACTGTATCCCCAACACTGACTGTATTCCCCAACACTGACTGTATCCCCAACACTGACTGTATTCCCCAACACTGACTGTATTCCCCAACACTGACTGTATCCCCAACACTGACTGTATTCCCCAACACTGACTGTATTCCCCAACACTGACTGTATCCCCAACACTGACTGTATTCCCCAACACTGACTGTATCCCCAACACTGACTGTATTCCCCAACACTGACTGTATTCCCCAACACTGACTGTATCCCCAACACTGACTGTATCCCCAACACTGACTGTATCCCCAACACTGACTGTATCCCCAACACTGACTGTATTCCCCAACACTGACTGTATCCCCAACACTGACTGTATTCCCCAACACTGACTGTATTCCCCAACACTGACTGTATTCCCCAACACTGACTGTATCCCCAACACTGACTGTATCCCCAACACTGACTGTATTCCCCAACACTGACTGTATTCCCCAACACTGACTGTATTCCCCAACACTGACTGTATCCCCAACACTGACTGTATCCCCAACACTGACTGTATTCCCAACACTGACTGTATTCCCCAACACTGACTGTATTCCCCAACACTGACTGTATTCCCCAACACTGACTGTATCCCCAACACTGACTGTATCCCCAACACTGACTGTATTCCCCAACACTGACTGTATCCCCAACACTGACTGTATCCCCAACACTGACTGTATCCCCAACACTGACTGTATCCCCAACACTGACTGTATCCCCAACACTGACTGTATTCCCCAACACTGACTGTATTCCCCAACACTGACTGTATCCCCAACACTGACTGTATCCCCAACACTGACTGTATTCCCCAACACTGACTGTATCCCCAACACTGACTGTATCCCCAACACTGACTGTATCCCCAACACTGACTGTATTCCCCAACACTGACTGTATTCCCCAACACTGACTGTATTCCCCAACACTGACTGTATTCCCCAACACTGACTGTATTCCCCAACACTGACTGTATTCCCCAACACTGACTGTATTCCCCAACACTGACTGTATCCCAACACTGACTGTATCCCCAACACTGACTGTATTCCCCAACACTGACTGTATCCCCAACACTGACTGTATCCCCAACACTGACTGTATTCCCCAACACTGACTGTATTCCCCAACACTGACTGTATTCCCCAACACTGACTGTATCCCCAACACTGACTGTATCCCCAACACTGACTGTATCCCAACACTGACTGTATTCCCCAACACTGACTGTATCCCCAACACTGACTGTATTCCCCAACACTGACTGTATCCCCAACACTGACTGTATCCCCAACACTGACTGTATTCCCCAACACTGACTGTATTCCCCAACACTGACTGTATCCCCAACACTGACTGTATTCCCCAACACTGACTGTATCCCCAACACTGACTGTATTCCCCAACACTGACTGTATTCCCCAACACTGACTGTATTCCCCCAACACTGACTGTATCCCCAACACTGACTGTATCCCCAACACTGACTGTATTCCCCAACACTGACTGTATTCCCCAACACTGACTGTATTCCCCAACACTGACTGTATCCCCAACACTGACTGTATCCCCAACACTGACTGTATCCCCAACACTGACTGTATTCCCCAACACTGACTGTATCCCCAACACTGACTGTATCCCCAACACTGACTGTATTCCCCAACACTGACTGTATCCCCAACACTGACTGTATTCCCCAACACTGACTGTATTCCCCAACACTGACTGTATCCCCAACACTGACTGTATTCCCCAACACTGACTGTATTCCCCAACACTGACTGTATTCCCCAACACTGACTGTATCCCCAACACTGACTGTATCCCCAACACTGACTGTATCCCCAACACTGACTGTATCCCCAACACTGACTGTATTCCCCAACACTGACTGTATTCCCCAACACTGACTGTATTCCCCAACACTGACTGTATCCCCAACACTGACTGTATCCCCAACACTGACTGTATTCCCCAACACTGACTGTATCCCCAACACTGACTGTATTCCCAACACTGACTGTATCCCCAACACTGACTGTATCCCCAACACTGACTGTATCCCCAACACTGACTGTATCCCCAACACTGACTGTATTCCCCAACACTGACTGTATTCCCCAACACTGACTGTATTCCCCAACACTGACTGTATTCCCCAACACTGACTGTATCCCAACACTGACTGTATCCCCAACACTGACTGTATTCCCCAACACTGACTGTATCCCCAACACTGACTGTATCCCCAACACTGACTGTATTCCCCAACACTGACTGTATTCCCCAACACTGACTGTATTCCCCAACACTGACTGTATCCCCAACACTGACTGTATTCCCCAACACTGACTGTATTCCCCAACACTGACTGTATTCCCCAACACTGACTGTATTCCCCAACACTGACTGTATCCCCAACACTGACTGTATCCCCAACACTGACTGTATTCCCCAACACTGACTGTATCCCCAACACTGACTGTATCCCCAACACTGACTGTATCCCCAACACTGACTGTATCCCCAACACTGACTGTATCCCCAACACTGACTGTATCCCCAACACTGACTGTATCCCCAACACTGACTGTATTCCCCAACACTGACTGTATCCCCAACACTGACTGTATTCCCCAACACTGACTGTATCCCCAACACTGACTGTATCCCCAACACTGACTGTATCCCCAACACTGACTGTATCCCCAACACTGACTGTATTCCCCAACACTGACTGTATTCCCCAACACTGACTGTATTCCCCAACACTGACTGTATTCCCCAACACTGACTGTATCCCCAACACTGACTGTATCTCCAACACTGACTGTATCCTCCAACACTGAATGAATGCCCTCCAATCACTGATTGTATCCCCAACACTGACTGTATCCCCAACACTGACTGTATTCCCCAACACTGACTGTATTCCCCAACACTGACTGTATCCCCAACACTGACTGTATTCCCCAACACTGACTGTATCCCCAACACTGACTGTATCCCCAACACTGACTGTATCCCCAACACTGACTGTATTCCCCAACACTGACTGTATCCCCAACACTGACTGTATCCCCAACACTGACTGTATCCCCAACACTGACTGTATTCCCCAACACTGACTGTATCCCCAACACTGACTGTATCCCCAACACTGACTGTATTCCCCAACACTGACTGTATCCCCAACACTGACTGTATCCCCAACACTGACTGTATCCCCAACACTGACTGTATCCCCAACACTGACTGTATCCCCAACACTGACTGTATCCCCAACACTGACTGTATCCCCAACACTGACTGTATTCCCCAACACTGACTGTATTCCCAACACTGACTGTATCCCCAACACTGACTGTATTCCCCAACACTGACTGTATTCCCCAACACTGACTGTATTCCCAACACTGACTGTATTCCCCAACACTGACTGTATTCCCCAACACTGACTGTATTCCCCAACACTGACTGTATCCCCAACACTGACTGTATCCCCAACACTGACTGTATTCCCCAACACTGACTGTATCCCCAACACTGACTGTATCCCCAACACTGACTGTATCCCCAACACTGACTGTATTCCCCAACACTGACTGTATTCCCCAACACTGACTGTATCCCCAACACTGACTGTATCCCCAACACTGACTGTATCCCCAACACTGACTGTATTCCCCAACACTGACTGTATTCCCCAACACTGACTGTATCCCCAACACTGACTGTATCCCCAACACTGACTGTATTCCCCAACACTGACTGTATTCCCCAACACTGACTGTATTCCCCAACACTGACTGTATTCCCCAACACTGACTGTATTCCCCAACACTGACTGTATTCCCAACACTGACTGTATCCCCAACACTGACTGTATTCCCCAACACTGACTGTATCCCCAACACTGACTGTATCCCCAACACTGACTGTATCCCCAACACTGACTGTATCCCCAACACTGACTGTATTCCCCAACACTGACTGTATTCCCCAACACTGACTGTATTCCCCAACACTGACTGTATTCCCCAACACCTACTGTATTCCCAACACTGACTGTATTCCCCAACACTGACTGTATTCCCCAACACTGACTGTATCCCCAACACTGACTGTATTCCCCAACACTGACTGTATCCCCAACACTGACTGTATTCCCCAACACTGACTGTATCCCCAACACTGACTGTATCCCCAACACTGACTGTATTCCCCAACACTGACTGTATCCCCAACACTGACTGTATTCCCCAACACTGACTGTATCCCCAACACTGACTGTATCCCCAACACTGACTGTATCCCCAACACTGACTGTATCCCCAACACTGACTGTATCCCCAACACTGACTGTATTCCCCAACACTGACTGTATCCCCAACACTGACTGTATCCCCAACACTGACTGTATTCCCCAACACTGACTGTATTCCCCAACACTGACTGTATCCCCAACACTGACTGTATTCCCCAACACTGACTGTATTCCCCAACACTGACTGTATCCCCAACACTGACTGTATCCCCAACACTGACTGTATCCCCAACACTGACTGTATTCCCCAACACTGACTGTATCCCCAACACTGACTGTATTCCCCAACACTGACTGTATCCCCAACACTGACTGTATTCCCCAACACTGACTGTATCCCCAACACTGACTGTATCCCCAACACTGACTGTATCCCCAACACTGACTGTATTCCCCAACACTGACTGTATTCCCCAACACTGACTGTATTCCCAACACTGACTGTATTCCCCAACACTGACTGTATTCCCCAACACTGACTGTATTCCCCAACACTGACTGTATTCCCCAACACTGACTGTATCCCCAACACTGACTGTATTCCCCAACACTGACTGTATCCCCAACACTGACTGTATCCCCAACACTGACTGTATCCCCAACACTGACTGTATTCCCCAACACTGACTGTATCCCCAACACTGACTGTATCCCAACACTGACTGTATTCCCCAACACTGACTGTATCCCCAACACTGACTGTATTCCCAACACTGACTGTATTCCCCAACACTGACTGTATCCCCAACACTGACTGTATCCCCAACACTGACTGTATCCCCAACACTGACTGTATCCCCAACACTGACTGTATTCCCCAACACTGACTGTATCCCCAACACTGACTGTATTCCCCAACACTGACTGTATTCCCCAACACTGACTGTATTCCCCAACACTGACTGTATCCCCAACACTGACTGTATTCCCCAACACTGACTGTATTCCCCAACACTGACTGTATCCCCAACACTGACTGTATTCCCCAACACTGACTGTATCCCCAACACTGACTGTATCCCCAACACTGACTGTATTCCCAACACTGACTGTATTCCCCAACACTGACTGTATCCCCAACACTGACTGTATTCCCCAACACTGACTGTATTCCCCAACACTGACTGTATCCCCAACACTGACTGTATCCCCAACACTGACTGTATCCCAACACTGACTGTATCCCCAACACTGACTGTATCCCCAACACTGACTGTATTCCCCAACACTGACTGTATCCCCAACACTGACTGTATCCCCAACACTGACTGTATTCCCCAACACTGACTGTATCCCCAACACTGACTGTATCCCCAACACTGACTGTATTCCCCAACACTGACTGTATTCCCCAACACTGACTGTATCCCCAACACTGACTGTATTCCCCAACACTGACTGTATCCCCAACACTGACTGTATTCCCCAACACTGACTGTATTCTCCAACACTGACTGTATCTCCAACACTGACTGTATCCTCCAACACTGACTGAATTCCCTCCAATCTCTGACTGTATCCCCAACACTGACTGTATTCCCAACACTGACTGTATCCCAACACTGACTGTATCCCCCAACACTGACTGTATTCCCCAACACTGACTGTATTCCCCAACACTGACTGTATTCCCCCACACTGACTGTATCCCCAACACTGACTGTATCCCCAACACTGACTGTATTCCCAACACTGACTGTATTCCCCAACACTGACTGTATCCCCAACACTGACTGTATTCCCCAACACTGACTGTATTCCCCAACACTGACTGTATTCCCCAACACTGACTGTATCCCCAACACTGACTGTATCCCCAACACTGACTGTATCCCCAACACTGACTGTATTCCCCAACACTGACTGTATCCCCAACACTGACTGTATTCCCCAACACTGACTGTATCCCCAACACTGACTGTATCCCCAACACTGACTGTATTCCCCAACACTGACTGTATTCCCCAACACTGACTGTATTCCCCAACACTGACTGTATTCCCCAACACTGACTGTATCCCCAACACTGACTGTATTCCCCAACACTGACTGTATCCCCAACACTGACTGTATTCCCCCAACACTGACTGTATTCCCCAACACTGACTGTATTCCCCAACACTGACTGTATTCCCCAACACTGACTGTATCTCCAACACTGACTGTATTCCCCAACACTGACTGTATTCCCCAACACTGACTGTATCCCCAACACTGACTGTATCCCCAACACTGACTGTATTCCCCAACACTGACTGTATTCCCCAACACTGACTGTATTCCCCAACACTGACTGTATTCCCCAACACTGACTGTATCCCCAACACTGACTGTATTCCCCAACACTGACTGTATCCCCAACACTGACTGTATCCCCAACACTGACTGTATTCCCCAACACTGACTGTATTCCCAACACTGACTGTATCCCCAACACTGACTGTATTCCCCAACACTGACTGTATTCCCCAAAACTGACTGTATCCCCAACACTGACTGTATCCCCAACACTGACTGTATTCCCCAACACTGACTGTATTCCCCAACCTGACTGTATCCCCACACTGACTGTATCCCCAACACTGACTGTATCCCCAACACTGACTGTATTCCCCAACACTGACTGTATCCCCAACACTGACTGTATTCCCAACACTGACTGTATCCCCAACACTGACTGTATCCCCAACACTGACTGTATTCCCCAACACTGACTGTATTCCCCAACACTGACTGTATTCCCCAACACTGACTGTATCCCCAACACTGACTGTATCCCCAACACTGACTGTATTCCCCAACACTGACTGTATCCCCAACACTGACTGTATCCCCAACACTGACTGTATCCCCAACACTGACTGTATCCCCAACACTGACTGTATCCCCAACACTGACTGTATTCCCCAACACTGACTGTATTCCCCAACACTGACTGTATCCCCAACACTGACTGTATTCCCCAACACTGACTGTATCCCCAACACTGACTGTATTCCCCAACACTGACTGTATTCCCCAACACTGACTGTATTCCCCAACACTGACTGTATCCCCAACACTGACTGTATTCCCCAACACTGACTGTATTCCCCAACACTGACTGTATTCCCCAACACTGACTGTATTCCCCAACACTGACTGTATTCCCCAACACTGACTGTATTCCCCAACACTGACTGTATCCCCAACACTGACTGTATCCCCAACACAGACTGTATTCCCCAACACTGACTGTATTCCCCAACACTGACTGTATCCCCAACACTGACTGTATCCCCAACACTGACTGTATCCCAACACTGACTGTATTCCCCAACACTGACTGTATCCCCAACACTGACTGTATCCCCAACACTGACTGTATCCCCAACACTGACTGTATCCCCAACACTGACTGTATCCCCAACACTGACTGTATCCCCAACACTGACTGTATTCCCCAACACTGACTGTATTCCCCAACACTGACTGTATTCCCAACACTGACTGTATTCCCCACACTGACTGTATTCCCCAACACTGACTGTATCCCCAACACTGACTGTATTCCCCAACACTGACTGTACCTCTCCAACACTGACTGTATCCCAACACTGACTGTATTCCCCAACACTGACTGTATCCCCAACACTGACTGTATTCCCCAACACTGACTGTATTCCCCAACACTGACTGTATTCCCCAACACTGACTGTATTCCCCAACACTGACTGTATCCCCAACACTGACTGTATCCCCAACACTGACTGTATTCCCCAACACTGACTGTATTCCCCAACACTGACTGTATCCCCAACACTGACTGTATCCCCAACACTGACTGTATCCCCAACACTGACTGTATTCCCCAACACTGACTGTATCCCCAACACTGACTGTATCCCCAACACTGACTGTATTCCCCAACACTGACTGTATTCCCCAACACTGACTGTATTCCCCAACACTGACTGTATCCCCAACACTGACTGTATCCCCAACACTGACTGTATCCCCAACACTGACTGTATTCCCCAACACTGACTGTATTCCCCAACACTGACTGTATTCCCCCAACACTGACTGTATTCCCCAACACTGACTGTATTCCCCAACACTGACTGTATTCCCAACACTGACTGTATTCCCCAACACTGACTGTATCCCAACACTGACTGTATCCCCAACACTGACTGTATTCCCCAACACTGACTGTATCCCCAACACTGACTGTATTCCCCAACACTGACTGTATCCCCAACACTGACTGTATCCCCAACACTGACTGTATTCCCCAACACTGACTGTATTCCCCAACACTGACTGTATCCCCAACACTGACTGTATCCCCAACACTGACTGTATCCCCAACACTGACTGTATTCCCCAACACTGACTGTATTCCCCAACACTGACTGTATCCCCAACACTGACTGTATTCCCCAACACTGACTGTATTCCCCAACACTGACTGTATTCCCCAACACTGACTGTATCCCCAACACTGACTGTATCCCAACACTGACTGTATCCCCAACACTGACTGTATCCCCAACACTGACTGTATCCCCAACACTGACTGTATCCCCAACACTGACTGTATTCCCCAACACTGACTGTATTCCCAACACTGACTGTATTCCCCAACACTGACTGTATCCCAACACTGACTGTATTCCCCAACACTGACTGTATTCCCCAACACTGACTGTATTCCCCCAACACTGACTGTATCCCCAACACTGACTGTATCCCCAACACTGACTGTATCCCCAACACTGACTGTATTCCCCAACACTGACTGTATTCCCCAACACTGACTGTATCCCCAACACTGACTGTATTCCCAACACTGACTGTATTCCCAACACTGACTGTATTCCCCAACACTGACTGTATCCCCAACACTGACTGTATTCCCAACACTGACTGTATCCCCAACACTGACTGTATCCCCAACACTGACTGTATCCCCAACACTGACTGTATCCCCAACACTGACTGTATTCCCCAACACTGACTGTATCCCCAACACTGACTGTATTCCCCAACACTGACTGTATTCCCCAACACTGACTGTATTCCCCAACACTGACTGTATCCCCAACACTGACTGTATTCCCCAACACTGACTGTATTCCCCAACACTGACTGTATCCCCAACACTGACTGTATTCCCCAACACTGACTGTATTCCCCAACACTGACTGTATCCCCAACACTGACTGTATTCCCCAACACTGACTGTATTCCCCAACACTGACTGTATTCCCCAACACTGACTGTATCCCCAACACTGACTGTATTCCCCAACACTGACTGTATTCCCCAACACTGACTGTATCCCCAACACTGACTGTATTCCCCAACACTGACTGTATCCCCAACACTGACTGTATCCCCAACACTGACTGTATCCCCAACACTGACTGTATCCCCAACACTGACTGTATTCCCCAACACTGACTGTATCCCCAACACTGACTGTATTCCCCAACACTGACTGTATCCCCAACACTGACTGTATTCCCAACACTGACTGTATTCCCCAACACTGACTGTATCCCCAACACTGACTGTATCCCCAACACTGACTGTATTCCCCAACACTGACTGTATCCCCAACACTGACTGTATCCCCAACACTGACTGTATTCCCCAACACTGACTGTATTCCCCAACACTGACTGTATCCCCACACTGACTGTATTCCCCAACACTGACTGTATCCCCAACACTGACTGTATCCTCCAACACTGACTGTATCCCCAACACTGACTGTATCCCCAACACTGACTGTATCCCCAACACTGACTGTATCCCCAACACTGACTGTATTCCCCAACACTGACTGTATCCCCAACACTGACTGTATCCCCATCACTGACTGTATTCCCCAACACTGACTGTATTCCCCAACACTGACTGTATCCCCAACACTGACTGTATTCCCCAACACTGACTGTATCCCCAACACTGACTGTATTCCCCAACACTGACTGTATCCCCAACACTGACTGTATTCCCCAACACTGACTGTATTCCCCAACACTGACTGTATCCCCAACACTGACTGTATCCCCAACACTGACTGTATCCCCAACACTGACTGTATCCCCAACACTGACTGTATTCCCCAACACTGACTGTATTCCCCAACACTGACTGTATTCCCCAACACTGACTGTATTCCCAACACTGACTGTATTCCCCAACACTGACTGTATCCCCAACACTGACTGTATTCCCCAACACTGACTGTATTCCCCAACACAGACTGTATTCCCAACACTGACTGTATTCCCCAACACTGACTGTATTCCCCAACACTGACTGTATTCCTCCAACACTGACTGT
Organism: Squalus acanthias; assembly: GCA_030390025.1. Taxonomy (NCBI): domain Eukaryota; kingdom Metazoa; phylum Chordata; class Chondrichthyes; order Squaliformes; family Squalidae; genus Squalus; species Squalus acanthias. The sequence continues at coordinate 38,731,522 of CM059433.1, read as the reverse complement.
ATCCCCAACACTGACTGTATTCCCCAACACTGACTGTATTCCCCAACACTGACTGTATTCCCCAACACTGACTGTATCCCCAACACTGACTGTATCCCCAACACTGACTGTATCCCCAACACTGACTGTATCCCCAACACTGACTGTATCCCCAACACTGACTGTATCCCCAACACTGACTGTATTCCCCAACACTGACTGTATTCCCAACACTGACTGTATCCCCAACACTGACTGTATCCCAACACTGACTGTATCCCCAACACTGACTGTATCCCCAACACTGACTGTATTCCCCAACACTGACTGTATCCCCAACACTGACTGTATTCCCCAACACTGACTGTATTCCCCAACACTGACTGTATTCCCCAACACTGACTGTATCTCCAACACTGACTGTATTCCCCAACACTGATTGTATTCCCCAACACTGACTGTATTCCCCAACACTGACTGTATCCCCAACACTGACTGTATTCCCCAACACTGACTGTATCCCCCAACACTGACTGTATCCCCAACACTGACTGTATTCCCCAACACTGACTGTATCCCCAACACTGACTGTATCCCCAACACTGACTGTATTCCCCAACACTGACTGTATTCCCCAACACTGACTGTATTCCCCAACACTGACTGTATCCCCAACACTGACTGTATTCCCCAACACTGACTGTATCCCCAACACTGACTGTATCCCCAACACTGACTGTATTCCCCAACACTGACTGTATCCCCAACACTGACTGTATTCCCCAACACTGACTGTATCCCCAACACTGACTGTATCCCCAACACTGACTGTATCCCCAACACTGACTGTATCCCCAACACTGACTGTATTCCCCAACACTGACTGTATCCCCAACACTGACTGTATCCCCAACACTGACTGTATTCCCCAACACTGACTGTATCCCCAACACTGACTGTATCCCCAACACTGACTGTATTCCCCAACACTGACTGTATCCCCAACACTGACTGTATCCCCAACACTGACTGTATTCCCCAACACTGACTGTATTCCCCAACACTGACTGTATCCCCAACACTGACTGTATCCCCAACACTGACTGTATTCCCCAACACTGACTGTATTCCCCAACACTGACTGTATTCCCCAACACTGACTGTATTCCCCAACACTGACTGTATTCCCCAACACTGACTGTATCCCCAACACTGACTGTATCCCCAACACTGACTGTATTCCCCAACACTGACTGTATCCCCAACACTGACTGTATTCCCCAACACTGACTGTATTCCCCAACACTGACTGTATCCCCAACACTGACTGTATCCCCCAACACTGACTGTATCCCCAACACTGACTGTATTCCCCAACACTGACTGTATTCCCCAACACTGACTGTATTCCCAACACTGACTGTATCCCCCAACACTGACTGTATCCCCAACACTGACTGTATTCCCCAACACTGACTGTATTCCCCAACACTGACTGTATCCCCAACACTGACTGTATTCCCAACACTGACTGTATTCCCCAACACTGACTGTATCCCCAACACTGACTGTATTCCCCAACACTGACTGTATTCCCCAACACTGACTGTATCTCCAACACTGAATGAATGCCCTCCAATCACTGATTGTATCCCCAACACTGACTGTATCCCCAACACTGACTGTATTCCCCAACACTGACTGTATTCCCCAACACTGACTGTATTCCCCAACACTGACTGTATCCCCAACACTGACTGTATTCCCCAACACTGACTGTATCCCCAACACTGACTGTATCCCCAACACTGACTGTATTCCCCAACACTGACTGTATCCCCAACACTGACTGTATCCCCAACACTGACTGTATTCCCCAACACTGACTGTATTCCCCAACACTGACTGTATTCCCCAACACTGACTGTATTCCCCAACACTGACTGTATTCCCCAACACTGACTGTATCCCCAACACTGACTGTATTCCTCCAATCACTGACTGTATCCCCAACACTGACTGTATTCCCCAACACTGACTGTATTCCCCAACACTGACTGTATCCCCAACACTGACTGTATCCCAACACTGACTGTATCCCAACACTGACTGTATCCCCAACACTGACTGTATCCCCAACACTGACTGTATTCCCCAACACTGACTGTATCCCCAACACTGACTGTATCCCCAACACTGACTGTATTCCCCAACACTGACTGTATCCCCAACACTGACTGTATCCCCAACACTGACTGTATCCCCAACACTGACTGTATCCCCAACACTGACTGTATCCCACAACACTGACTGTACTCCCCAACACTGAACGTATCCCCAACACTGACTGTATACCCAACACTGACTGTATCCCCAACACTGACTGTATCCCCAACACTGACTGTATCCCCAACACTGACTGTATTCCCCAACACTGACTGTATTCCCCAACACTGACTGTATTCCCCAACACTGACTGTATTCCCCAACACTGACTGTATCCCAACACTGACTGTATTCCCCAACACTGACTGTATTCCCCAACACTGACTGTATCCCCAACACTGACTGTATCCCCAACACTGACTGTATTCCCCAACACTGACTGTATTCCCCAACACTGACTGTATCCCCAACACTGACTGTATTCCCCAACACTGACTGTATCCCCAACACTGACTGTATTCCCCAACACTGACTGTATTCCCCAACACTGACTGTATCCCCAACACTGACTGTATTCCCCAACACTGACTGTATCCCCAACACTGAATGTATTCCCCAACACTGACTGTATCCCAACACTGACTGTATTCCCCAACACTGACTGTATCCCCAACACTGACTGTATTCCCCAACACTGACTGTATTCCCCAACACTGACTGTATCCCAACACTGACTGTATTCCCCAACACTGACTGTATTCCCCAACACTGACTGTATCCCAACACTGACTGTATCCCCAACACTGACTGTATTCCCAACACTGACTGTATCCCCAACACTGACTGTATTCCCAACACTGACTGTATTCCCCCAACACTGACTGTATTCCCCAACACTGACTGTATTCCCCAACACTGACTGTATTCCCCAACACTGACTGTATCCTCCAACACTGACTGTATCCTCCAACACTGAATGAATGCCCTCCAATCACTGATTGTATCCCCAACACTGACTGTATTCCCCAACACTGACTGTATTCCCCAACACTGACTGTATCCCCAACACTGACTGTATTCCCCAACACTGACTGTATTCCCCAACACTGACTGTATCCCCAACACTGACTGTATTCCCAACACTGACTGTATCCCCAACACTGACTGTATTCCCAACACTGACTGTATTCTCCCAACACTGACTGTATTCCCCAACACTGACTGTATTCCCCAACACTGACTGTATTCCCCAACACTGACTGTATTCCCCAACACTGACTGTATTCCCCAACACTGACTGTATCCCCAACACTGACTGTATCCCCAACACTGACTGTATCCCCAACACTGACTGTATTCCCAACACTGACTGTATTCCCCAACACTGACTGTATTCCCCAACACTGACTGTATCCCCAACACTGACTGTATCCCCAACACTGACTGTATCCCCAACACTGACTGTATTCCCCAACACTGACTGTATTCCCCAACACTGACTGTATTCCCCAACACTGACTGTATCCCCAACACTGACTGTATTCCCCAACACTGACTGTATTCCCCAACACTGACTGTATTCCCCAACACTGACTGTATCCCCAACACTGACTGTATTCCCCAACACTGACTGTATTCCCCAACACTGACTGTATCCCCAACACTGACTGTTCCCCAACACTGACTGTATTCCCCAACACTGACTGTATCCCCAACACTGACTGTATTCCCCAACACTGACTGTATCCCCAACACTGACTGTATCCCCAACACTGACTGTATTCCCAACACTGACTGTATCCCCAACACTGACTGTATCCCCAACACTGACTGTATTCTCCAACACTGACTGTATCTCCAACACTGACTGTATCCCCAACACTGACTGTATCCCCAACACTGACTGTATTCCCCAACACTGACTGTATTCCCCAACACTGTACTGTATTCCCCAACACTGACTGTATCCCCAACACTGACTGTATTCCCCAACACTGACTGTATTCCCCAACACTGACTGTATTCCCCAACACTGACTGTATCCCCAACACTGACTGTATTCCCCAACACTGACTGTATTCCCCAACACTGACTGTATCCCCAACACTGACTGTATTCCCCAACACTGACTGTATCCCCAACACTGACTGTATCCCCAACACTGACTGTATTCCCCAACACTGACTGTATCCCCAACACTGACTGTATCCCCAACACTGACTGTATCCCCAACACTGACTGTATCCCCAACACTGACTGTATTCCCCAACACTGACTGTATTCCCAACACTGACTGTATCCCCAACACTGACTGTATTCCCCAACACTGACTGTATCCCCAACACTGACTGTATCCCCAACACTGACTGTATTCCCAACACTGACTGTATCCCCAACACTGACTGTATCCCCAACACTGACTGTATTCCCCAACACTGACTGTATTCCCCAACACTGACTGTATCCCCAACACTGACTGTATTCCCAACACTGACTGTATTCCCAACACTGACTGTATCCCCAACACTGACTGTATTCCCCAACACTGACTGTATCCCCAACACTGACTGTATCCCCAACACTGACTGTATTCCCCAACACTGACTGTATTCCCCAACACTGACTGTATCCCCAACACTGACTGTATTCCCCAACACTGACTGTATCCCAACACTGACTGTATCCCCAACACTGACTGTATTCCCCAACACTGACTGTATTCCCCAACACTGACTGTATCCCAACACTGACTGTATCCCCAACACTGACTGTATCCCCAACACTGACTGTATCCCAACACTGACTGTATTCCCCAACACTGACTGTATTCCCCAACACTGACTGTATCCCCAACACTGACTGTATCCCCAACACTGACTGTATTCCCCAACACTGACTGTATTCCCCCAACACTGACTGTATCCCCAACACTGACTGTATCCCCAACACTGACTGTATTCCCCAACACACTGTATCCCCAACACTGACTGTAACCCCAACACTGACTGTATTCCCCAACACTGACTGTATCCAAAACTGACTGTATCCCCAACACTGACTGTATCCCCCAACACTGACTGTATCCCCAACACTGACTGTATTCCCCAACACTGACTGTATTCCCCAACACTGACTGTATTCCCCAACACTGACTGTATCCCCAACACTGACTGTATTCCCCAACACTGACTGTATTCCCAACACTGACTGTATCCCCAACACTGACTGTATCCCCAACACTGACTGTATCCCCAACACTGACTGTATCCCCAACACTGACTGTATTCCCCAACACTGACTGTATTCCCCAACACTGACTGTATTCCCCAACACTGACTGTATCCCCAACACTGACTGTATTCCCCAACACTGACTGTATCCCCAACACTGACTGTATCCCCAACACTGACTGTATCCCAACACTGACTGTATTCCCCAACACTGACTGTATCCCCAACACTGACTGTATCCCCAACACTGACTGTATTCCCCAACACTGACTGTATTCTCCAACACTGACTGTATTCCACCAACACTGACTGTATTCCCCCAACACTGACTGTATTCCCCAACACTGACTGTATTCCCCAACACTGACTGTATTCCCCAACACTGACTGTATCCCCAACACTGACTGTATTCCCCAACACTGACTGTATTCCCCAACACTGACTGTATCCCCAACACTGACTGTATTCTCCAACACTGACTGTATCCCCAACACTGACGGTATCCCCAACACTGACTGTATTCCCCAACACTGACTGTATTCCCCAACACTGACTGTATCCCCAACACTGACTGTATCCCCAACACTGACTGTATTCCCCAACACTGACTGTATCCCCAACACTGACTGTATTCCCCAACACTGACTGTATCCCCAACACTGACTGTATCCCCAACACTGACTGTATACCCAACACTGACTGTATCCCCAACACTGACTGTATTCCCCAACACTGACTGTATCCCCAACACTGACTGTATCCCCAACACTGACTGTATCCCCAACACTGACTGTATCCCCAACACTGACTGTATCCCCAACACTGACTGTATCCCCAACACTGACTGTATTCCCCAACACTGACTGTATTCCCCAACACTGACTGTATTCCCCAACACTGACTGTATCCCCAAACACTGACTGTATACCCAACACTGACTGTATCCCCAACACTGACTGTATCCCCAACACTGACTGTATTCCCCAACACTGACTGTATTCCCCAACACTGACTGTATCCCCAACACTGACTGTATTCCCCAACACTGACTGTATCCCCAACACTGACTGTATTCCCCAACACTGACTGTATTCCCAACACTGACTGTATTCCCCAAACACTGACTGTATCCCCAACACTGACTGTATCCCCAACACTGACTGTATTCCCAACACTGACTGTATTCCCAACACTGGACTGTATCCCCAACACTGACTGTATTCCCCAACACTGACTGTATTCCCCAACACTGACTGTATCCCCAACACTGACTGTATTCCCCAACACTGACTGTATCCCCAACACTGACTGTATCCCCAACACTGACGTATCCCCAAAACTTGACTGTATTCCCCAACACTGACTGTATTCCCCAACACTGACTGCTGTATCCCCAACACTGACTGTATTCCCCCAACACTGACTGTATTCCCCAACACTGACTGTATCCCAACACTGACTGTATCTCCAACACTGACTGCTATCCTCCAACACTGACTGTATCCCCAACACTGACTGTATTCCCCAACACTGACTGTATTCCCCAACACTGACTGTATCCCCCAACACTGACTGTATTCCCCAACACTGACTGTATTCCCCAACACTGACTGTATTCCCCCAACACTGACTGTATCCCCAACACTGACTGTATTCCCCAACACTGACTGTATCCCAACACTGACTGTATTCCCCAACACTGACTGTATTCCCCAACACTGACTGTATTCCCCAACACTGACTGTATTCCCCAACACTGACTGTATCCCCAACACTGACTGTATTCCCAACACTGACTGTATTCCCAACACAGACTGTATCCCCAACACTGACTGTATCCCCAACACTGACTGTATTCCCCAACACTGACTGTATCCCCAACACTGACTGTATCCCCAACACTGACTGTATTCCCCAACACTGACTGTATTCCCAACACTGACTGTATCCCCAACACTGACTGTATCCCCAACACTGACTGTATTCCCAACACTGACTGTATCCCTCCAACACTGACTGTATCCCCAACACTGACTGTATTCCCCAACACTGACTGTATTCCCCAACACTGACTGTATTCCCCAACACTGACTGTATTCCCAACACTGACTGTATTCCCCAACACTGACTGTATCTCCAACACTGACTGTATTCCTCCAACACTGACTTTATTCCTCCAATCACTGACTGTATCCCAACACTGACTGTATTCCCCAACACTGACTGTATTCCCCAACACTGACTGTATTCCCCAACACTGACTGTATTCCCCAACACTGACTGTATCCCCAACACTGACTGTATCCCCAACACTGACTGTATCCCCAACACTGACTGTATCCCCAACACTGACTCTATTCCCCAACACTGACTCTATTGCCCAACACTGACTGTATTCCCCCAACACTGACTGTATCCCCAACACTGACTGTATCCCCAACACTGACTGTATCCCCAACACTGACTGTATTCCCCAACACTGACTGTATTCCCCAACACTGACTGTATCCCCAACACTGACTGTATCCCCAACACTGACTGTATTCCCCAACACTGACTGCATTCCCCAACACTGACTGTATCCCCAACACTGACTGTATTCCCCAACACTGACTGTATTCCCCAACACTGACTGTATTCCCCAACACTGACAGTATCCCCAACACTGAATGTATCCCCAACACTGACTGTATTCCCCAAAACTGACTGTATCCTCAACACTGACTGTATCCCCAACACTGACTGTATTCCCCAACACTGACTGTATTCCCCAACACTGACTGTATCCCCAACACTGACTGTATTCCCCAACACTGACTGTATCCCCAACACTGACTGTATTCCCCAACACTGACTGTATCTCCAACACTGACAGTATTCCCCAACACTGACTGTATTCCCCAACACTGACTGTATCTCCAACACTGACTGTATTCCCCAACACTGACTGTATTCCCCAACACTGACTGTATTCCCCAACACTGACTGTATCCCCAACACTGACTGTATCCCCAACACTGACTGTATTCCCCAACACTGACTTTATTCTCTCCAACCACTGACTGTATCTCCAACACTGATTGTATCCCCAACATTGACAGTATTCCACAACACTGACTGTATTCCCCAACACTGACTGTATTTCCCAACACTGACTGTATTCCCCAACACTGACTGTATTCTCCAACACGGACTGTATTCCCCAACACTGACTGTATTCCCCAACACTGACTGTATCCCCAACACTGACTGTATTCCCCAACACTGACTGTATCCCCAACACTGACTGTATTCCCCAACACTGACTGTATTCCCCAACACTGACTGTATCCCCAACACTGACTGTATCCCCAACACTGACTGTATTCCCCAACACTGACTGTATTCCCCAACACTGACTGTATTCCCCAACACTGACTGTATTCCCCAACACTGACTGTATTCCCCAACACTGACTCTATCCCCAACACTGACTGTATCCCCAACACTGACTGTATTCCCCAACACTGACTGTATTCCCCAACACTGACTGTATTCCCCAACACTGACTGTATTCCCCAACACTGACTGTATCCCCAACACTGACTGTATTCCCCAACACTGACTGTATTCCCCCAACACTGACTGTATCCACAACACTGACTGTATCCCCCAACACTGACTGTATTCTCACAACACTGACTGTATTCCCCAACACTGACTCTATTCCCCAACACTGACTGTATTCCCCAACACTGACTGTATCCCCAACACTGACTGTAATCCCCAACACTGACTGTATTCCCCAACACTGACTGTATTCCCCAACACTGACTGTATCCCCAACACTGACTGTATCCCCAACACTGACTGTATTCCCCAACACTGACTGTATCCCCAACACTGACTGTATCCCCCAACAGACTGTATTCCCCCAACACTGACAGTATCCTGTCCATTACTGACTATATCCCCACCAACCCTGACAGTCTCCTCTCCATCACTGACTATATTCCCACCAACCCTGACAGTATCCTCTCCATCACTGACTATATTCCCACCAACCCTGACAGTCTCCTCTCCATCACTGACTATATCCCACAAATCCTGACAGTCTCCTCTCCATCACTGACTATATCCCCACAAATTCTGACAGTATCCTCTCTATCACTGACTGCTCAATTATTGCACACTCGTCTCTGAGTCAGAAGGTCGTGGGTTCAAGCCTCACTGCAGACTGGAGCACATAATCTAGGCTGACACTTCAGGACAGGTCAGAGAGAGTGCTGCATTGTTGGAGATGCTGTCTTTTGGATAAGACGTTAAACCGAGGTCCCATCTGCCCTCTCAGGTGGACGTAAAAGGTCCCACGGCACTATTCAAAGAAGAGCAAAGGAGTTCTCTTGGTATCCTGGCAAATATTTATCCCTCACCCTATATCACTAGTAAACAGAGTATCTGGTCATTATTTCTTTGCTGTTTGTGGGACCTTGCTGTGCGCAAATTTTCTGCCGCATTTCCTACATTACAACAGTGACTATACTTCAAAAACTATGCAATTAGCTGGAAAGTGCTTTGGGATGTCCTGAGGACACGAAAGGCACTATATAAATGCAAGTTCTTTCATTCTTTCGTCTTTCCATTTCAAAAATGTTTTACAGAAATTATATTGATACGCCATCTATCGAGCATCGGTTTATGAAATATATTTACTGATGTCCTACTGTGGATACACTGCTTATGCCTCAGTTAACATATATGACTGCTTGCCTCTTTATTTCATGAAAGAAATAATTCTGAAATATTTAGGTTTATCTAATTCCATACTTTATGAAACATCGTCCTGTAGATCGAGTCATAGCAATGTTTGAAAGTGTTTTACTTTCACAATCCTTTTGAAAATAAGTTTAAAATAAAAATGGAGACGCTGGGGTTGTTCTCCTTAGAGCAGAGAAGGCTAAGAGGAGATTTGATAGAGGTGTTTAAATTCATGAAGGGTTTAGATAGAGTGAATAAAGAGAAACCGTTTCCAATGACTGAAGGGTCGATAACCAGAGGGCACAGGTTTAAGGTGATTGGCAAAAGAAAAAGAGGCGACAAGAGGAAATACTTTTTTACGCAACGAGTGGTTAGGATTTAGAATGCACTGCCTGATAGGGTGGTGGATACAGTTTCAATAGTAGCCTTGAAAAGGGAATTGGATAAATACTTCAAGGAGAAAAATTGCAGGGGTATCGGGAAAGAGCCTGGGAGTGGGAGTAACTGGATTGCTCTTCGAAAGAGCCAGTGCAGACTCGATGGGCCGAATGGTGCTGTACTCTTCTATGATTCTATGCTCAACCTTTTATTTTTCTCTATTTTAAAATATTTTTGATAAATCTTACATGTTGTTAACATAATTGGGGAACTAGTTTAAAGGAGTTACCTTGCCTTGATCTTGTGAGGCTTAGCAGACTCACACAGCTACAGTGGCAAAGCTACTGGAATACCTTAGGTTAAGGTTTGTATCAGCAGGAATAGTACTTCAGATGAACCATACTTCAGGTTGAATACTGCTTGTCTCGTTCCCCCAATCTGCATTTACTGCTTAAGGAAAAACGCTCGTAAAATAAAAATGTTGACAAAAAATTAAAAGTTGGTAAAGTTCCTTTCTTTCGCAGTTGCCCCCCAAAGACACTGGTTCATTTGGAGTGCATTTCCATGGGCACCAGAAGCACTAAAGGACCCCACCTAAGTGGTCATTCTTGATATGTGAACTTGGACAATGAGTTTTTAGGCTAATCAACCATCACATATTACAGCTGAACTGTATGACATCCTTGCCCAACAACACTTCCCAACAACAGAGACTGGGCAAGCATCAATCAGGATCTCTGGCTGATTTTACTCCCTCTCCAAGCAAGGTATGTAAAACCAGTTGCAGAATCCTACCATTGGCCATTGGAGATAAGCTAAATCAGCACAGACCTGGGAGTTTTTCTAATTGATGTGAAACTAGGCACTGTGGAGGTGCAGAAATATTTAGGGGCCCATGTACAGAAATCACTCAAAACTAATGGACAGGTACAAAAATAATTTTAAAAGGCTAATGGATTGTTGGTGTTCACATTAAGGGGGCTGGAATACAAAGGGGTGGTAGTTATGCTACAGTTGTATAAAGCTCTGGTTAGACCGCATCTTAAGTACTGCATTCAGTTCTGGGCACTGCACCTCAGGAAGGATATATTAACCTGAGAGAGGGTACAGCGCAGATTCACCAGAATGATACCGGGGCTAGAAGGGTTAAATTATGAGGACAGGTTGCATCGACTAGATTTGCATTCTCTTGAGTATAGAATATTAAGTGGTAATATAATTGAGGTGTTTAAGGTGATTAAAGGATTTGATAGGGTAGATAGAGAGAAACTATTTCCTCTGGTGGGGGAGTCCAGAACAAGGGGGCATAACCTTAAAATTAGAGCTGGGCCGTACATGTCAGGAAGCAATTCTTCACACAAAGGGTAGTGGAAATCTGGAACTCCCCAAAAAGTTGTTGAAGCTGGGGGACAATTGAAAATTTCAAAACTGAGATTGATAGATTTTTTTTAGGCACGGGTATTAAGGGATATGAAACCAAGGCGGGTAGATGGAGTTGAGATACAGATCAGCCATGGTCTAAATGAATGGTGGAACAGGCTCGAGGGGCTGAATGGCCTACTCCTGTTCCTATGTAGAGTTTCTTGGTCTGCACAGTTGAGTGCCATACAGCAAGAGTTATATGATGGTCAATCTTTTAAATAGTTTGATTTTTATCACGTATCAACTCCCTCTTTAAAAAGGCATCGTTAAACTCAGCCATGAGAAACCTAACAAAGTTCTATTTCTTGTCCTGCTGATGAGCACCAGGAAAGTGACTGGACAGACATCCAGACACTTTCAACCCTTCTTACCTAACCAAGAGTTCTGTAAATGACAATATCCGTGATTCCCGTGTCTGAGAACTGTCCTGTCTAATGCTGGATTTAATGCAGGCAGGCAAAGTGGAGCTTCAGAAGCAGTTTGAAAATTAAATGTTACAAGCAAATTATTAATTCATGCAGATACATATAATAATAATGCATCATAAATTAGAAACAAAAGATCAAATATAGTAAAATAATTAACCAGCAATTATGATGCATTACAATAGCATCTAGAAAAGTAATAAAAGACATGTTAAATACATTCCAACAGAAAGCAAACCAATTGAATAAATTAAAGTAATCATAAATGTAATCAGTAATTGTTTGAGCTCCCCAGGGATAAAACCGGTGCTTTATGATTCATTTTTACTAGAAATGCAATGAAAAAGTTATTAATGAAAAAAATAAACTGTATTGGAAATAGTTCCCCCTCTGATAAAGTTGGTGCATAAAACAGTAAGTGATTGATAGGCAACAGTTGTGTCCCTTCTTGACAAATGGGCTGAGTGTTTTTTTTAATTATTAAGAAATCTAATTGAGGAAGAAGGTCCATAAGGGAAGGTTGAAAACAGCAACAAAAAAATTGGCTACATCAAAAAATATAAATTAAATGACACTTAAAAAGTGTACATTCCAAAAGAAAGTAAAGATTGAGGGAGTAAGGAATTCCACAGTTTAAAGGTGCTGGGAAAAGATTAACTATAGTTGTGGATGCTATGTTGCCCAATGCTCTTTTCCATGGCTTATCCCTATCTCTGTAACCACCTCTTGCGCTGCAATCCTCCCCACCCCTCCCCCATGAACTCTCTATTTCTCTGACTCTGGCGTCTTGTGCATTCCCCATCCCTTCACTCCAGCTGTGGCTGTGCCTTAAGCCACCTAGGCTCCACACTCTGGAACTCCCTCCCTAAACACTACTGCCTCTCCACCTCCTTTAAAACCCACCTCTCTGACCAAACATTTTGCCGCCCGCCTCCTCCAATATCTCCTTCTTTGGCTCGCCATCCATTTCCTTTTCTTAAAGCTCTATGAAGCATTTTGAGATGTTTTTCTACATTAAAGGGGCAGCATTCTTAAAATGGTGGTCATGTCATCTTAGTGCCATGGTATAACAGCAGGATAAGATATTTCACAAGGTCTACACAGAGAAATGTAAGCATCACAGTCAGTGACAATATAAAGAAAGAAAGACAGACTTGCATTTCTACAGCACCTTTCACGACCACCGGACGTCTTAAAGCGCTTTACAGCCAATGAAGTACTTTTGGAGTGTCGTCACTGTTGTAATTTGGGAATCTCCAATATTTACGGGGTGGGTGCGGAGGAGCGGGGTAGCAGGGGAAAATCTGGCAGGGCCGGGGACACGGAGATCCTGCCGAGTTTAATGGCAGGACCTCATTATAATTTTGTTCTTCTGTTACCTGCCTGGCAACCAGCCAAATCGACATGGCTGGCAGGCAGGAAACTAGCGGCAGGAGGCTGCACCCAGACACCCTTGGGGACAGTCCCCACCAATCAGAAGGGGGGAGAGAGCGAGAGATCAGAGCTTGGCGGGGGGGTGGGAGGGGGGGGAGGGGAGGGGGTCGGCCGCAATCGTGGCAGGGCGGAGAGAGAGGCCATGATCGGCAGAGGGGAGTCCAGCAAGTGAAGGATTTTGGGCTTTTTATACTTGTTTTAAAGACTAAAATAATGGACTTGGAATGAAACCCTTGCTTTCTTTGTAAATAGCACAGCTGCCAGATTGACTGAAGTCAGGATGCATATTGTCCAGGATGCTGAGAGAGAGAAACGTATGTGTTAGCCAGATGAATTGGAGCCTTCGTAAGATTATACCTGACCTGAAGTAACTGATGAGAAGAAACCTTAAGGGGCCATAATGTCACTGACTGTGATGCTTATATTTCTCTGTGCAGATCTTATGAAGTATCTTATCCTGCTGTTATATGGCACTAACATGACACAACTAAAATCTTTTACAAGGAGTGCTGTAAAAGGCACTTAACTTCTTGAACCAGCAGCTCTGGCCTCCCTTTTACTGACACTTCCCATTGACCCTGTGTGGTCTGGCCTCGGTCCTGGTGCTCAGGCATACGTAACCTGTTTGTGCCCACCCACATTACACTCTCGAACCCTGCAACCCTGACACCACCTGACCACCTGAACCCCCCCCTCCATACTTACCTGGACCCCTCTGCCACTCCCCCCATGATCACCCCTCTGCTAGCTAAACCTTTTACAAGGTGAATCCTTTGCACGTACTTAAAGTAATTAGATACCACCTACGAGCAGACAGTATTAACAGCAAACTAAGAGTCTCCTTCTTTGTCTCAATCATTTTTTTCGTGTTTTATTAAACTTAGCTTTCACGTCACTGTGGACAAATTCCACCACAGCAGCACACGCTTAAAGCAGTTATAATATAAGAACATAGAGGTAAATATTCAACTTACGGCCAAAATGGGAGCAAAGTCTGCACAGCGACTGCTCTGTGCATTGGTCTGTGACAGCCTGAGGAAAAGTGCTCCAAGCTTCCTAACAAGTCTTACTTTATGGGGGAATTTTAACCTCAGAAAGTGGGCAGGTTTGGGTCGGTGGGAGGTTAAAGTGTTAAAAATCCCACCAACCCACTTCTGGTTTTAATGGATGTGGGACGGGGGCGGGCAGCCAACCCGCTCCCAGGAGGGTTTGTTGGCACTGTAAATATGAAATTAAGGCTGGAAGCCTCGGATTTAATCTGCTTTGCAGGTTTAACTGTGGCCAGCCGGGGTTCAGGGGCCTCAGGCAACCCAAGAGCTCAAGGGAGGCGAAGACAGCTTCGAAGAAAAGGTAAACCTTTACACACCAGGGTCGGGGATCAGACACCTCCCCCATGCTCCCACTAGCCGCTGCAGGTTCCTTATCTGCAGATGCGGCCTGACTGGAAGCCAAGACTGTCAATCAGACTGACTTCCGGGTGGGGATCCTGTTAAAAAAAGTCGCACACTGTTGAGTTAAAACTCCACAGCATGTGGGGAAATTCTGAGTTTCCCGACCGAAACGCTGCCCCTCTCCCCATCCCCCACGGGGCCATAGAATCTTACAGTGCAGAAAGAGGCCATTTGGCCCATCGTGCCTGTGCCGGCTCTTTGAAAGAGCTATCCAATTAGTCCCACTCCCCTGCTCTTTCCCCATAGCCCTGCTTATTTTCCCTTTTCAAGTATTTATCCAGTTCCCTTTTGAAAGTTACTATTGCATCTGCTTCCACCATCATTTCAGGCAATGCATTCCAGATCATAACAACTCACTGCATAAAATAAGTTCTCATCTCCTTTCTGGCTCTTTTGCGAATTATTTTAAAATCTGTGTCCTTTGGTTACAGACCCTCCTGCAACAGTTTATCTTATCATAACCCCTAATAATTTTGAACACCTCTATTAAATCTCCCCTTAACTTTTTCTGCTTTACGGAGAACAATCCCAGCTTCTCTGGTCTGTCCGCATAACTGAAGTCCCTCATCCCTCGCACCATACTGTTAAGTATCCTCTGCACACTCTCCAAGGCCATGACATCATTCCTAAAGTGTGGTGCCCAGAAGTGGACATAATACTCCAACTGAGGCCTAGCCAGAGATTTATAAAGGTTTGGCATAACTTCCTTGCTTGTGTACTCTCTGCCTCTAGTTATAAAGCAAAGGATCCCATATGTTTTTTTTAAAACAGACTGATCAACGTGATCTGCCACCTTAAAAATGTGTATACAAACACCCCATTAATATATAACAAAAAAAAAAGCAGTGATCCTAATACCAACCCCTGGGGGACACCACTGCATACATTCCTCCAGTCTGAAAAATAACCGTTCACCACTACTCTCTGCTGTCTATCCGTAGTCAATTTTGTTTCCACGCTGCCACTGTCCCTTTAATTCCAATTTTGCTAATAAGTCTATTATGTGGTACTTTATCAAATGCATTTTGAAAGTCCATATACACAACTTCAACCACACTACCTCATTATCCCTGTCTGTTACTTCATCAAAGACTCAATCAAATTTGTCAGACATGATTTGCCTTTAACAAATCCATACTGGCTTTCATTTATTAATCCATCAGATTATTGGCTCTAAAAGTTTTCCCACCACTGGCGTTAGGCTGACTGGCCTGTAGTTACTAGGTTTATACCTCTCCCCCTTTTTTGAACAGGGGCGTAACATTTGCAGTCCTCCAGTCCTCTGGCATCACTCCCATATCCAAGGAGGATTGGAAGATTGTGGCCAGAGCATCCGCTATTTACACCCTTACTTCCCTCAGTAACCTAGGCTGCATTCCATCTGGATCTACTTTGAGCACTACCAACTTTTTACGTACTTCCTCTTTATCTATTTTTATCCTATCCAATTTCGATACTACCTCCTCCTTTACTATGACATTGGCAGCATCATTTTGTTTTGTGAGGATAGATTCAAAGTACTCATTTAGTACCACAGCCATGCCCTCTGCCTCCACCAGATCATCTCCTTTTTGGTCCTTAATCAGCCCCACCCTTCCTTTGATTATCCTTTTAATGTTTATATGATTATAAAAGACTTTAGTGTTCCCCATTATGCTACCCGCTAATCTTTCCTCATACACTTTCTTTACCCCTCTTATTTCCTTTTTCAGTTCTCCTCTGCACTATCTGTTTTCAGCTTGATTCTCTGCTGTATTATGACATTTATCATAAGCCTCCTTTTTCTGTTTCATTTTAATCTCTATATCTTTCATCATCCAGGGAGCTCTAGCTTTGGATTCCCTTCCTTTCCCCCTCACAGGAATCTGTTTAGTACTATTAGTATATCTAGTTTTATTGTATTGCGGTATATTAATTGACAGCTTGGGCCGAAGACCAACTGGAACTACATAAATCACAACAAACTAATTGTATTATTTATTCCCTTCTGTGTTCCAGAGCAATGTAATATTTGTGATCTAAACTTCTTACCTGTATATGTCTTGGTGAAAACCATTCACCAGTAATGGCATCTTTGGAGGCAACGTTTTACTGGTGTTAAGTGACGTTCTGGTTTGGGCAGAATAAATAGAACCAAACAGAAAATGTAAACAGAAAAAAAAAATTCCCTATCAAACATATAACTAAAGCAGAGAACATAACGTGAGCTGAAGCACAACTTTAGAGCAAGTTACCATTGTAATCCATTCAATAATTTGAATATTAATAGGAATAACAGAGACGTTTTGGATTGTCACAGAAAGAATGCAATAAAGTTCATCGTGCCATATCTAGACCTGAATGGTAAAACTGTTCAATGTGCCATATCTAGATTAGCATGGAAATAATGTTGATTATGAAAGGAAGGGTCTCTCTATACTCTCTATACTTCTGATCGGGGATGTGGCCTCAGAAATTACTGTTGCCAAATGGTGAGTGTTTATGTAGATGTGGCATTGATTTACTTTCCACTTTACAAATATCTGTGGCTTCAAGGCCATGTGCTATTCCTCACTTGTGATGCAGCTTGTGACAGTCTTGAAATAGCAATAATCTCACTTCTCCTACCACTCCTTATTCTAGTAACTCCAATCTGGCTGCCATCCCACTGACAGTATAAAGACTACACAGATTAAAGTCAGGTTGTCTCCCAATCTCTCCTCATCCTCCTAGACCTCTTTACTGCCTTCAATTCAGTCAACTACTCTATCTTTCAATGCCTCTCTCTGCGGTCCACCTCCAGGGACCTACTAGTTCATTTCTTACCTAGCTCAACGCAGTCACAACATTACTGCCAATGGCTTCTGCTCCTCTGATCACACAGTGACCTCTGGTGTGCCCAGGATCCAGCCTGTGCCCCTCCAGTTCAACACCTGCATGGTGCTCCTTGGTGACATTGTTCTTGAAGCACAGGGTCAGCTTCCACATATATGCTGACAACAGAAGAGTCCAGGAATCCAGCAAGTCAAATGTGAGCAGAGGTTCAGCCATTAAAAAGAGCACAGTAAAAACACAGAACTGGGTCTTGAAACTTGTAGCTTGAAGTTGTAGCTTGACTTAAATGCACTCACTACTGGGGGCAGGGGGCCTTACTGCTACAACTTACTTCTGAGCTGGGAGAGCAATAGCTCCCCTCGTAGGAGAAAACAGTGGAGGAGAGGAGACTGGGGCAAGGGTGTAGGCAAGGGCAAAGAATGGCAGTGGATGGCCATGGATAGAGTTGCAAAGGAGATCCAAGTAGGGAGCTGCCAACCTGGGAGCTATCTTTCCATTTTACTTCCACAAAATATACACTGGCTACAATTCAATGCATGGTGGGGGTTATTTTCCTTGTTCTAATGCCTCATGTTCCCAGGAGTTAAGGAGAAGAAATAGGAGCAGTGACCCCAATTGCTGGCTTACCACACGGTTTACTCATGACGGACAGTCCCTGAAGCTGAACAGATGAGGGTGGGAAGCTGCTGGCTGAAACAAGTGAAACCTTTTAAATTTCATGTAGGTGACACAGAAACAATGCCTCCCGAGTTCTTTTTCAGGCCTAATGCTGGGTGAATGCCCATGGAAACTGGGCATCAACCGTTGCCAGGTTGCACCTTCAGAATGGAGGATCCGTCAGCAACTTGCAGCAACGCAGGGCTATCTTACTACCATGACCTGGTTCATTCTGCAACCTAGTCTATGTTAATTAAATACAACTTTAATTAAAGACATAATAAAGAATGTTATAGAAGCTATCTGTCTAACTGAGCTCTATTTTGCCCCTTAATACATACAGCCTGGGTTGGAGGACTTGGAGAGGTATGATGATGTAAATAAGGTAAAATTGATGAACAGCTGGCTCATGACAGATAAGAGCTTTTATATAAGGAAGAGCCAAGAGAGTGTTACAGATAAATCAAGAACTTAAATGTGGCAAAGCAATGTTAGCAATATTATCTGGCTGCGACAGCTTACTTCTGAACTGGGAGAGCAATAGCTCACCCACTAGGAGAAAACAAATTTGCTTTACTGAATAGCTGCTTTGGTTTCTGTCTCTTTCTCAGTCAGCGTAGTTCTTTATGGAAAAGTAGGATTTAACAACTGGTAGAAATATTTCTCTTTGTACCAGTAATCAAAGTGAATTAATAATGGACAGGAAGTTCTAGTTGTCTATGTTATTTGAAATCATGCTGCAAAATACATGCAAATTGCGACATGATAAAAGCACGAGGCCAAAAACCATTTGTCTGACATTGCTCTCTTCTCAGAAAATTGTTGAAGCGTCTGTTCCATTGTCATAGTTTAACGGCTAGTGAAGTCACAGGAGCACATGGGTTGAAATGTGCTCTTCTTGGGACTGCACCTTTGTTAGCGATAAAACTAGCAGCCAATTAGAATGTAACTGCAATAATGATACTTTTAACACTTCTCAAGCAACATACAATCTACTTAATTGGCGTAAAATTCAAAAATTCATTTGTCTAATGTGGAGGGCGTAATTTTGATGGTTGAACAACAATGAGAAAATACCAACGCCACTCTCCACTTGCTGGTAACCTGAGCTACGGAGAAACCAAGCACATTTTATGAGGGAAAACAGCTTCCATATATGTAAAGGAGTTGCTAAGCATGGAACTGTGTTACTCAAAGAGTAGCGTCGCCTCACATACTAGAAGGAGCTGGTTGAGGTCTGTATGAAGTTGCTAAACTTAAGAGCACAGGTAAGGCACAGGACATGTGTGAACATAAAGGAGAGTAGTGGTTGTTAGAAATATCTAAAAACACTGTATCAAGACACAGAAATGTTAGCAAGGATGTAGAAAGAGAATGTGTTAGAATTTGAAATAGTAGGGATATGCAAATTACATTGTAATGTCATGAGGGGAGAGAGAATAAACTGGAGGAAGCAACTTCCATGAGCCAAATCAATGTGCATCAATTCTCACTGCTCTTATGTTTATAGGCAAAACTCACACATGACAGCACCACGCAACATCACACCAGTGGAGGTTCCCCAGACATTGAAGAACCCATTCTAAATGAGGAAGTTCTAAATGATTTATTGAGGAGAGACAGCTTGAAGGCACAGGGACTAGTGATTGGAGAGGTGTGAAGAACTACCGGCATGTTTCATAAGGTAAATTTTGCAAAGCCTTAAAGGGCCTTGTGATTTTCCATCCACTGTTAGAACTTTTGGGTCTGCATGAGACTTTTTCCTAGGTTCATTATCATCAATCTCACAATCAGGTGCTTACCTTTACCGTTCAATATCTAGTCATATTATACTAGGGGTAGTATTGAACTGTATGTTGTAATCTCACTCCCCTGTCTCTTTAGGTTTTCTCTATGCTCACTCCAAGCTCATCTCATCTCAAGTACCTCCTGCTCCCTTACCTCCATTCCCAGGAAACTGCTGACCACGCAACTTCCCGTCCTGGCCCTGATGCTAGCTGACTATTCCAACGCACTCCTGGCCGGCCTCCCACGTTCTACCCTCCGTAAACTTGAGTTCATCCAAAACTCTGCTGCCCGTATCCTAACGCGCACCAAGTCCCGTTCACCCATCACCCCAGTGCTCGCTGATCTACACTTGCTCCCGGTTAAGCAACGCCTCGATTTAAAAATTCTCATCTTTGTTTACAAATCCCTCGATGCCTCGCCCCTCCCTATCTCTGTAATCTCTTCCAGCCCTACAACCCTCCAAGATCTCTGCGCTCCTCCAATTTTGCCTCGAGCATCCCCGATTTTAATTGCTCCACCATTTGCGGCCATGGCTTCAGCTGCCAAGGCCCTAAGCTCTGGAATACCCTCCCTAAACCTGTCCGCTTCTCTTTCCTCCTTTAAGACACTCCTTAAAACCTACCTCATCTGCCCTAATATCTCATGTGTCTTGGTGTCAAATTTTGTTTGATAACGCTCCTCTGAAGTGCCTTGGGGTATTTTACTATGTTAAAGGCACTATATAAATACAAGTTATTGTTGTTGACGTTGTTCTACGTCCTCAGTCACTTCTCTGCAGCCTTTGACATGGTCAACCACACCATCCTCCTCCAAGTCTTCTCCTCTATTGTCCAGCTCAGCGGGACTGCCCTTGTTTGGTTCCACTCTTACCAACCAACCATAGCTAAAGCATTTCCACGAATAGCTTCTCTTCCAGCCCCTGCACCATCATCTTCAGAGTCCCTAAGGATTCACCTTTGGCTCCTTTTCCTCATCTATCACCTGTCCCTTAGCAACATCATTTGCAAACATGCAGTCAGCCCCTTCATCTCCCTCTTCTCATTTAAGACCCACCTACAAACCCACTTCTTTAACCAAGCCTTTGGTATACTCTCCTAATACCTCTTTCTTTAACGGCGTCCTTTTTATCCTTGCAACTGTCTGAAATGTCTTGGGATGTGTCCCTATATTAAAGGTGTTCTATAAATGCATGTTGCTGTCCCTCTGTGTGTGTTTTTCCAATCTGTTAAAAGATGGACTAACACTCTAGTGAGACATGGCCAAGCTGATTTATTTTTCACAGAATCTGTGAATGAGAAGAGGAATGATTACAGCAAATTTCAACTTATTTTGTAACAATCCTCCTAACAGAAAATAACAAGAACACTTCACTGTCCCGATTAGCAGGCTAAATATAACTTTTCTGACCAGTAGTTTCTCTGAAACGAATTGGTACTAAGCTGAAGAAAAGAGCTTTCTCGCTCTGGGTCTGACTTCCGTACCAGTTCTCACAGACTGCCTCTGCAGGCCGTGTGTTTCTTAGCTGGACAGGAATGCAGAGGTTTGACTTCTGGACCTCCCTTCCCCAGTATCCAGGGTATGGCTAGTTGAGCTGCCAATCAGACTGACTACCCCCACTCCCCCCAGGAGTAGTTTCCTGCCAGACAACCCCATGTTGAGCTCACACGAATGCAGCCTCTCCAAACATATCATCTGTGATAACAACAGAAAACGCTTTTTTCCTCAACCGAGGATTCCCCTCTACCGTGGTCAACACGGCCCTCGACCGTGTCCGTTCCATCTCCCGCACTTCTGCCCTCACCCCGGCCCCTCCCTCCCGGAACCACGATAGAGTTCCCCTTGTCCTCACCTTTCACCCCACCAGCCTCCACATTCAACGGATCATCCTCCGCCATTTCCGCCACCTCCAACGTGATCCCACCACCAAACGTATCTTCCCCTCACCTCCCCTTTCAGCATTCCGTAGGGACCGCTCCCTCCGAGACACCCTAGTCCACTCCTCTATCACCCCCAGCACCCCTTCCCCTTCACCCGGCACCTTCCCGTGCAAGCGCAGGAGATGCAACACCTGCCCTTATACATCCCCCCTTCCCACTCTCCAGGGCCCCAAACACCCCTTCCAGGTGAAACAGCGATTTACTTGTACTTCTTGCAATCTAGTATACTGTATTCGCTGCTCACGATGTGGTCTCCTCTACATTGGGGAGACCAAACGCAGATTGGGTGACCGCTTTGCGGAACACCTCCGTTCAGTCCGGAAGGGTGACCCCGAGCTTCCGGTCGCCTGTCATTTTAATTCACCCCTCCACGCTCACTCAGACCTCACCGTCCTCGGCCTCTTGCATTGTTCCACGGAAGCGCAGCGTAAGCTCCAGGAACAGCACCTCATCTTCCGTTTAGGCACTTTACAGCCTTCCGGACTCAATATCGAGTTCAACAATTTCAGATCATAACCCCGGCCCCTACCACATATGTATACATTTTATCCACTCTTTTGGTCCGTGCCTTTTTCCTTTTTCTCTCTCTCTCCCCCCACGGCAGCTGTCTCTGATTCTGCCAGCATTTCACACCTTACCTTTTGTTTCTCAACCTGTCCCATTACCATCTCGTCTTGCCTTGAGCATCTCTCAATGTCTCTACTCACTGAAGACCATCCCTTTTGTTCTTTTATTCCTCCCCCCAGCCTCCCCCTTTCATTTTTATCTGTTTATTTCTTGCTCTCTCAGTTCCGACGAAGGGTTTCGACCTGAAACGTTAACTCTCTTTCTCTCTCCACGGATGTTGCTGGCCTGCTGAGTTTTTCCAGCGTTTTCTGTTGTTATTTCGGATTTCCAGCATCCGCAGTATTTTGCTATCATATCATCTGTGAATGCTCACTGGAAGTGTTGAAATGTGATAATGTCTCAAATGATAAGGAAAGCAGTTTCAATGGCTGGCATTCAGAAGATCTGCAAGGGATCTCCTGTTCTCCTGTCATAACTCAAGCAGGAGACTGGCGCAACCCACAAAAAAAAATCAGTGGATACCAATGAGAGTACTGGGTTACGCTGTATCTCATGTTTTTTGAGGGTTCTGTCGGATTCCCATTGGAGTTACGTGGGAGACCAAGTGAACCCCCATAGAATTTTAGTGCGTTAGTCTCCTACTGCTTCAAGAGCTCCAATAATTTTTCTTTGTCAAAAATAGCTACACATTGGGAATTAAAACTCAATATCCTGACTTCATATCAAAACATTATTACAAAAAAATCCTTCTAGGACAAGTAATGAAAAATCCCTAAATGCAACATGGCACATCGCTCCTGCAAAGTCACATTTGCTGCTTTGTAGATCTGGCCAGGATCTTCCTTGATGTTCTGCAAAGGTCCTGTACAGGCCAGCAATGTTGAAAGTGCATTGCTAGTTTGTACAGGTGGACTAAGAACTCAGCTCAGCCTGACCAGACCCAAAAGGGAGAACTAATGCCAAACGTCACTGCTGGGAGCTGTTCATAATTGATGCCGGTAGCAAGTTTGGTCCAGGGCTGAAAACCTCATTCCTTACTGCACATTTTATAAACAGCTATTTGGTTCAATGGGAACCAATCAACTACTTGTGGATGCTTTCAAGGGAAAACAGTTCAGAGAAGAGTGATTACTCTCTCAATAAAAAGACACTGAGACCAGCAACCCCTTTCTATAGCATCATTTTTGGAAGCTATACGTAAATGCAGTTTTCGGCAAGGCCCAGCTGTTTGTATAGATTTTGTGTTAATGAAGGCATTACCAACATGGATTAAATAGCAGAGGACATAGTACGTCACAGTGTGCTTACATTACAGTGTACTTCCATAAAGGGTTATTTGTGTTCATCTAACATCTAGCAAGGATGTGCTTTAAACGTGAAGTGATATTAGGGAACATAATCGCAGGCCGTATGGTCAGGTGCATGGTCTAATAAACTAACAGCTGATACGGGTGGATCCTCTGGCTCAGAAGATTTTTTTTAACTACATTTAATTTATATCTGAGTGGCATTGTCAAAAATCTGCAGAGCACACCAAATACAAACTATGAAAATGATTGCCGCTCAATATTATTCACCACAAGGATGAAAGACAAGATAGCAGAAACACAAAGTGTAGCTGTTTTTAAAGCACAACAAGATGTCTATCAATGAACTCATACATTTTTACAACTGAAAACCATTATTATGACAGCAACACTAAACCAATGTAAAAAAAAAGTCATTCACAGATTACCTTCATTTACAGAATGAGAAAGGTGTCTTGAATGCTGTTGGGCTGCTATATTTACCTGGCAGTATGCAGGCACTCTGCACTCCATCCTCGCTTTGCTCTGGGCAGCATAAGGAACTCGCTGCACAGACATGATGAATGGGGTGCAATACAGTGAGGAGAAAAGATGGAGCAATGAAAAAGAAAGTGAGATCTGATGAAGATGTCACTGACAGTGAACAAATCAAAACCTTGTCATTGTACGTTTCAATGATACAAGCACTTAAAATCTGCAAACAAACAGGCCAACATTTTATTTATCGTGATAATACTGCAGAGAAAATGCATTTAAATGCACCATGGCACTAAGTACAGAGCAGCCCCGTGAATTAATGTTCTATTTAATTTAACTGGTTTTCTGGAACCATTCCATTCTCCATGCAGAAGAAGAAAACAGCCTGACATTATCTGGAAATGTACCTTTCATCCCAGGTCAGATAGCAAGGGCAAAAGAAAAGGATGTCCCCACCGCACCCCCAACACCACCTTGGAAACCGTGTCCATTAGGCTCAGAATTGTGCAAGTTGATTTATTTCCTAACAAAAGTTTTTCACAAGAAGCACTGGCACAGTGCGGCAGTGTAAGTGCAGAGGAGACAGGGGTTTATGCACCGATGTAAATTCACCTGCAGGTCTTCACTTATACCAGTCCTGTCCCCTCAACAGCAGCACAGTATAAACATCTCATCCCCATGAGAAGAGATACAGTAAATGGTTTGCCTGCAATTTTGTTACGTTGGGACTGTGGACTGTAACATAATTGCAATTTACCTGCAGGGTATCACTAATAAAATTTGGCTCTTAATTTTTCTACAGTCCTGACAAAAGTACAATATACAAAAGGATATTAAAAGTGTGACTTGAAGAGACAGTGTTTATTCTATCGCACTACTTAAATTATCAATTATAAAGCTGATTTATAGATTATAGCTCAAACTTTAACAAAGCTCTTTCTACTTTCGTTTGAAATAAACCTGGTAGAAACAAGGTTGTTTTCAGGAAATCTGTCAAATCCAGTGTATAAATCACACCCCGCATCTCTTTGGATTACATCTCGAATTTTCTGTCACTTTGCCTGACTGACTAACCTATGAACACCAGAGAAGGACTCACCATGCGGAACTTGGAATTTTGCGATACTGGCACAAGAGCACCTCAGTGGTCATCAAACCCAGCAAGCAGGCTGAAGCTGTACCTTTCCCAGTGCTTCACAAATCACTCTATTCTGCCTCCTTCATACTTGTTAAGAACAAAAATATAAATAGAGGTGCAACATAGACTGGATTTTATGGAGGGTATATGTGGACCGGATGATTTTCTGTTATTAATTTTAAATTAATATGGCTACTACAGGAAAAGCTCAGGCATATACAAAGCTAACCATTGTAATACTGTCTCTCCAGCAAACCTAATCTAAATGGGAGACCCCAATGCTTTTAGTAAGTAGAATTGGCACAAGAGATTGGACGCTACTGTTGTTTATAGACATCCAACACTGTTGCATTGTAACACCTACCAATACATATATAGTACAGTGGGATGCCATTCGGCCCATCGTGTCTGTGCCGGCTCTTTGAAAGAGCGATCCAATTAGTCCCACTCCCCTGTTCTTTCCCCATAGCCCTGCAATTTTCTTTTCTTTTAAGGTATATATCCAATTCCATTTTGAAAGTTATTATTGAATCTGCTTCCACCACCTTTTCAGGCAATGCATTCCAGATTATAACAACTCGCTAAATAAAAAGAATTCTCCTCATACACACTTCTTTATAACACAATAAACTCGGAATAAACCTACATCAAAAGGTGCAGAAAAAGCTTGCAGATGCAAATAGGCTTTTAGGAGTCCATACAATTCAGATGATTATGCATTGAGATTCTGTTCTGATGCATTGCACAGTAGCATTAAATTTAAACAAATTCACTTTATACAGACATAGTTAAGAATGATTGCAAGTCCCACTCCCACCCTCTCAAGCACTGTGAGGTTGAAATTCCTACCTTTGCTATTTTAGTAAACAGGATGACATGAGTTAGCAGCTGCACTTTACCACTTTCACTCATGTGAACTTTACTAAAAGTGAAGAGAGCAATTTCACCTTGCGTTCTTAAATCGCCCTTTGACAGCCTGACAAGGGCTGGTCTGACAAGATTTTCCTTAATGATTGTGGGTGCAAATGGAATGCGGTGATGCAAGCTTCGCATTGCCCAAATAGTGCACGGCTGACCTGGATGAATCTTCCGAGGGCAGCATTTACATATTCACAGCATGATCCCACCATGTAATTTGCCAACCACAGGGTTGGCAGACTCAGGGGCGAGATATCCAGTTCTGCAGCAGCTCTTTAAAAGGAAAGGGGATTTATTTATTTGCATTCAACTAATTTGGGAAAGTGTTTCTATATTCTGAACTGTTATAGAATCATAAAATCATAGAACCTTACAGCATAGAAGGGGGCCATTCGGCCTGTCGTACCTGTGCCGGCTCTTTGAAAGAGCTGTCCAATTTAATCCCATACCCCAGCTTTTTCCGCATAACCCTACAAACTAGACCTCTTCCAGTACATGTCCAATTGCCTTTTAGAAGTTCCTATGGAATCTGATTCCACCACCCTTTCAGGTAGTGCATTCCAGATCATTACAACCCTCTGTGTGAAGAAATTTCTCTTAATTTCCCCTCGAGTTATTTTGCCAATTATTTGAAATCTATGACCTCTGGTTACCGACCCACTTGCCACAGGAAATAGTTTCTCCCTACTTGCTCTAACAAAACCCCTTATCATTTTGAATACCTGTATTAGGTTTCCCTTTAACCTTCTCTGCTCGAAGGAGAACAATCTCAGCTTCTCCAATCTCTCCACATATCTATAGTCCCTCATCCCTGGTATCATCCTGGTAAACCTCCCCTGTACCCTCTCCAGGGCCTTGACACCTTTCCTAAAGTGTGGTGCCCAGAATTGTACACAATACTCCAGCTGAGGCCTAACCAGACATGTGTAAAGGTTTAGCATGACTTCCTTGTTTTTGCATTCAATGCCCCTATTTACAAAGCCAAGTGTCCCATACATTTTCTTAACTGCCTTATCAAATTGTCCTGCTCCCCCGCTGTTATTTGCGTGCGGCAGGTGGGGTAGCAGCGGCCAGTGGTGGTCCTGGTGGGAGCGGGGGGAGGGAAATCCAAGTCAACCTCACCACATGAATTCTTCATCATTCTCTGCCGTGATGTCACCTGGTTTCCGGCAGAATTGGGAAGGAAGGACCCCCCCCCAATGCTTCCTTTGAGTAGAACTCCCCATCTGGAGAGTGGATCACTGACTATTGCTTCATATTGTCTAGAATTTAACAGATTAAGGAGTGATATCTCTAGGTATCTCCAGTCAAATTTTAAATAAGTAATGAGAGAAATGTGAGACTCTAAAGAATATCCAAAGTAATACCTACAATACCAGTAGGACAATAATACTACAGTTTAAGGCCAGAACAAGTAACAGTGCACTATTCATTTCAGTGCTGGATATAAAGAATAGTAAAACAAAACTTATAAACCAAGTTTCAACAGTATCCATTCCAGAATGCCATATCATGAGGAATGGATACTGAAACTAGTTCTTAACCAGCTGCAATGCCTTACATTATAGAGAGGAGTCCTGATAAAATTAAAATTCGTCAAATACTACTCTGTTGATTTTAACAGGCATGTAAACTTTTTCCAAGATGAAATGCGACTAAATCCTTATGAGCCTGAAATTATGGTGTGAAATTCTAAAACACAAACACTCAACATGTTCGCCTCCATTAAACTGGTGGAAGGGTTAACCAGCAGAAAGATGAATTTCAAGCAAACCCGTTGAGCATTTCTACATTAATATTGCTATGGCATAATTTCAGGCCTTGCATGATATTCAGAACACCCATATTTTTGTGATCTTAAAGTGGAACTGTATTTTTCTCAATTTGCTCTTAATTTTCAATGCTCACACGGCTCAGAAAATCGACCCTAAAATGTCTGTTTAAAAAATTCATTTCTGGGATATGAGCTCCGCTAGTAAGGCCAGCAATAATTGCCCATCTCTAGTTGCCCATGAGCAGATTGTGGTAAGCCTTCTTCTTGAACAGCTGTAGTCCATGTGGTGAAGGTACTCTAACAATGCTGTTAGGAAGGGAGTTCCAGGATTTTGACCCAGAGACGATGAAGGAACGGCGGGCGATATATGTCCCAAGTCAGGATGGTGTGTGACTTGGAGGGGAACTTGGAGGTGGTGGTGTTCCTATGCGCCTGCTGCCCTTGTCCTTCTAGGTGGTAGAGGTCGCAGGTTATTTCCTCTGACCAGCTGTTTTAAAGCATGCATCACAGAACTTGTAGAACTATTATGTGGAGAGGATCTTCCTTTATAACACTGAAGATTGGCACTGCTCCCTGAACTCTGCTTGATATTAAGTCCTGCTGCATTGCATAAAAGAGTAACATCACCTTTTATTCCCATACTATCTAACTGATAATTTGCACATCCAGAAAACAATTTTTTAATAAAATCACAAGCTATAGAACCTTAAAGATATTTCTAAGATGTTCCCAAAACAGTATTTGGCACTGATGCACAACTAAATGGAATGCTCAAATTATTTAGCCACAAAGAGGTTCCTTCCTAGAGGTAATGTGTATTTTTCAGGAAATGTGCCTTTCATGAATTAGGAGCTCATTTATCTTTCAACTTAAATGAAAAAACCTTATGAAAAATTCCAATCAGTTGAATATTTTCCTGATAAATTCCACTGGTCCACCCTTCATTCCTGCCAATTGTACAAGTATAAATTTATTGTCTTTATGTCCATGAACACTTTACAGCTGTAGCCTACTGAAGAGTCTTCAGAACAAACACTTCCTTGCTCACTTCAGTGTGATATCATGAATAATAGATTAGATTACTAATGGCAGAGTATTAAGCCATGTAAATATACTACTTTTTCCTCTTTTATCTTTCAAATTCACTGGATTAAATGTATTTTTTAAGGCATTAAGTTTTATTAACCTAAACAATGAAACTCCTTGGCCCCGATATTAACGCGGAGACTGGAACAGAGCGGTGGAGGTGACGGATGCACAACATTGTGGGACACTAAGAAATGTCCGATTTCAATGGAGATGCCTCATTATCATTTTACTTCCTGGGTTTGTGACTCCAATGTGCATGAGCAGGTGTGATGCAGACCCGCATGACGCGATTTCACCTCGACTATTTAAAGACCCAGTTCACAGATGCAATGGAAAAGGACGTCTGGAGATAGATAG
The DNA here is from genome assembly GCA_030390025.1 of Squalus acanthias. NCBI lineage: Eukaryota > Metazoa > Chordata > Chondrichthyes > Squaliformes > Squalidae > Squalus > Squalus acanthias. The sequence continues at coordinate 38,701,477 of CM059433.1, read as the reverse complement.
TGAGGTATTTTAAGGAGTAAACTGAGGGACATGTCTGTCAGAGCAAAAGCTGCACCCAGGTTCAGTGAGTCATCTCTGGATGCTCAGCTGGGTGCAGTAAGGGCCAGGAAGGAGGTCCTCTTTCCCAGCAATGGGAAAAAGAAATCGGTTGCCACGACTAAGAAGGCGTGGCTGGAGGTGGATCAGGAAGTGAGCAGCAGAAGTGTGACCATGAGGACCTGGATCCATTGCAGGAAGTGTTTCAAGGCCCAACCAGGTCAGGAAGGTGAGCAAAGTTGCAGATTCACCTACGTGCTATAGTGCACCTCCTCTCACTCTGTCTTGTCAAGCGTACTCCAGTCACATCACTCCTCACACCCACTTCACTTTCAGCAGCACCCATCGTTCCCTTTCAGTGCACATTCTCACCTCTACTTTCCTCTATCCACAACTGTTAGTCACCCCAATCCTCAAGTAATCTGATCAGTGATCTCCCTTGATTCTTAGCACACGTCCTCAAATGGCACCGTCAACATGTCCTCAAATGCTGCCAGTGACACTCGTGATGCATCTGCCTGATTATCACCCTCACCTAATACACTACATCCATTGGATGCACACATGCCTCAGAGCCAATCATAGGTCTGTCGTGCCAACCTTGCAGAAGAGAGCACAGAATGCTAGGGAGAGGGCGAGGACCAGAGGCAGACACCACCCCACCCCACACCCCCCACCCCAACCCCCACAAGATCGTGGAGCTTTACCTGGCAGAGGTTACTCGACTTTGGAGATTAGCGGCGAATCTGCTTCCCTATATGTATTGGAGATGCTGAAATTGGTAGTGCATTGCATCAGGGTGACAGAGTTAATCTCTCAGACCCACATTTCCTACACAAAGTCATCTTGAGTTGACTTCAGCACTTTATCAAATATGATCACTTTCATCATGTGTATTTCAACATTTGTAAAGTTCCATGTCTAAATCTTATCTGTCTCCTCTCTTCTCCAGGGCCATCATGCAAAGATAACGAGCCCATACCCAGAGATGACGAGGATTCCTCAGAAGAGCTGATTCCTGCTGAGGCCGCACCATTACAGGACACATGCATTGCAGGAACCAGCGCCGATACGAGCACAGCGGTGGATCCTCTTAAACAGTTAGGTGGGATGTTACCTGGTGAATCACACGACACAAGTAAGCATGAGCAGAGAATGATGACAGGGACAGCTGTGGAGAGTCCTCGTCAGAGTGCGCCATCCTCTCCAAGCTCTGCTCAGCTGGACAGAGAGCTAAACCCGGCGGGAGCTATCAATTAAAAGGAGAATACTGGAGGCTCAGCAGCAACTGTGCAAGGTACCAATGTCACTCCATTATTTATGAAGAGTAGGAGAGATAAACTAGGAAATTATTGGCCTATTAGTCCTCTAGATATATAGATATCACGAGAGCATTTGGACAATATGATCAGAGAGCCAGCATGGACTTGTAAAGGGTAAGTCATGTCTGACAAACCGAGTTTAATCTTTTGAGGAGTTAACAGATGTGGTAGATAAGTAAGTGTCTATGGATGTTATCTATATTGATTTTTTGAAGAGGTGACTAAAGTAGTGGACAGGGGAATGTCTATGGATGTTATTTATATGGACTTCCAGAAGGCATTTGATAAAGTCCCACATAAGAGACTGTTAACTAAGGTATTAGTCCATGGAATTGAGGGCAAATTATTGACTTGGTTCGGAAATTGGCTGAGTGGCAGGAGACAGGCAGTAGGGATAAGAGGTAGGTACTCAAATTGGCAGGATGGGACTTGTGGTGTCCCGCAGGGATCTGTGTTAGGGCCTCAATTATTCACAGTATTTATTAGCGACTTAGATGATGGCATAGAAAAACATATGTTCAAATTTACCGATGGCACAAAGATAGGCGGCAGTGTAGATGAAAGCATAAAATTACAAAGGGATATTGACAGATTAAGTGAATGGGCAAAACTGTGGGAAATGGATTTCAATGTAAGCAAATGTGAGGCTCATCCACTGTGGACCTAAAAAGGACAGAACAGGGTACTTTCTAAATGGTGAAAAGCTAAAAACAGTGATGTCCAAAGAGACTTGGGGGTCCAGGTACATATCATTAAAATGCCATGAACAGGTACAGAAAATAATCAAAAAGGCTAATGGATTGTTGGCCTTTATATCTAGAGGACTAGAGTACAAGTGGGTAGAAGTTATGCTGCAGCTATACAAAGCCCTGGTTAGACCACACCTGGAGTACTGTGAACAGTTCTGGGCACCACACCTTAGGAAGGATATATTGGCCTTAGAGGGAGTGCAGCGTAGGTTTACCAGAATGATACCCGGACTTCAAGGATTAAGTTACGAGGAGCGATTACACAAATTAGGGTTGTATTCCCTAGAATTTATAAGGTTAAGGGGTGACCTGATCGAAGCTTTCAGGATATTAAGGGGAACAGATAGGGTTGAGAGAGAGAAACTATTTCTGCTGGTTGGGGATTCTAGGACTAGGGGCATAGTCTAAAAATTAGAGCCAGACCTTTCAGGAGTGAAATTAGGAAACACTTCTACGCACAAAGGGTGGTAGAAGTTTGGAGCTCTCTTCCGCAAACGGCAAATGATGCTAGATCAATCGTTAATTTTAAATCTGAGATTGATAGCTTTTTATTAACCAAAGGTATTAAGGAATATGGGCCAAAGGCGGGTATATGGAGTTAGATCGCAGATCAGCCATGATCTCACTGAATGGCGAAACAGGCTCGAGGGGCTGAATGGCCTCCTCCTGTTCCTATGAGAGCGCACGGAATTGGAGGCAACCTGTTGGCTTGGATAGAGAATTGGGTTGGAGACAGGAGACAGAGAGTAGTGATAATCGGTAGGTACTCAAACTGGCCGGATGTGACTAGTGGTGTCCCCCAGGGATCTGTACCGGGGCTGCAGCTTTTCACTAAATTTATAAATTACTTGGATGAAGGAATAGAGAGCTGTATATCGAAGTTTACTGATGACACTAAGTTAAGTGGCAGAGTAATTAGTGTAGATGGGAGCAGAAGGTTGCAAAGGGACGTTGATAGATTAGGTGAGTGGGCAAAATGTTGGCAGATGGAGTTTAATGTGGGAAAGTGTGAGGTCATCCACTTTGGACCTAAGAAAGATAGATTCTCCAAGCTGTTTTCCAGCAGAGAGGCAACAGTGATGTGCCGCTAGCCCAGGGCAGGGAGGATGCTAATAAGGGAGATGAAAGTGTGCACTCTTCTCAAAACATCAGCCCCTCTCACCTGTTGACACACCTCAACCAGTACCCGACATGCTGCCTCCTCAGGTGCGGGTGGAGCAGTCTTTGGCAGGGCCCTCATGGGCCCCAACACCCAGAGGAACAGAGCAGCCTGCCTCTTCGTCTGCTGAAGCCATAGAGATAGCACCATGTAGAAGGGCCAGTGATAGGAAAAGAAAAGCTTTATAGTTCACCAAGGATAATTTTGTACATGACATTCAGGGGTAAAAATTAAAGGGGGCGCTTTGCCGGGAAAAGTTAGTGCCCCCGTGGCCGATTTTTCCAGGTAGTGCTCCGAGAGGGAGGAGGGGCGATACTGGAAGTGCCTCCTTATTAAAGGGGAGAGGTCTGGCGCAGCGAATCCCGGCGCCCAGCTGGGCCAACAGGGATCGGGAGTGCCGGCAAACGAGCCCGGCACTCAAGAAGAGTGCCGGGCTCACGGAGAGCAGCTGGCACCCCACAAGGAGGCTTCACGGGGGCCAGGGACAGCAACTGGGGCAGGTGCTGGCAGGCGGCCAGCAACAAAAATGGCCGCCCGCCACCTCCCCTTTAACTAGCGCCGCCCCGGACGCAGGTAGGCCCCCCTGACCCCGGCGGACATAGCGTCCGGCGTTAAGTCGGAGGGGGGGGGGGGCGCCACCCAATTTTACAGCCGGCGTGTGAGCGGGGCGCTGCGCATGGCGATGACGTCAGTGCTGGCAGCGCAGCGCAGCGCCGCACAGCGCTAACTGGTAGCGCCGCCACTCACCTCCCGCTGAATTTCACAGGAGGCGTTAGCGTTGCCGTGCCCAGGCGCTAGTTGATTTGCGAGGGCGCTAACGGGAGGCGCAAATCAACCGAATTTAGCCCCCTAAATTTATGAATTCGCACCACTTTCCTCTGCTCCCCATTCTTGAATGGCGAGTGCCAATTGTACTTTTCATTTGTTTGGTGCTGAATGTGGAGAGATGATTTGACTGACACCAATTGGTGAATGCGGAAACAGTGGATGGATGGTTACAGGACTGCTTGCGTGAGGTGGGGAGAGGGATGTTATTGTGACATTGGTCCAGTTTGAGTGACTAACTGAACCTTCGAGCTATCAAGGCATCCCTGGCATCTCGAGCAGCAATGTGATCGGTTGGTCTTGCATTGGCCCCATCTTCCTCCTCGCCATTGGAATCCTCATCAGATGATGAGTGATGAGTGGTTTGTTCCTCCTCCACCTCTGGTCCTCACTGCTGCGCTATGTTGTGCAGAACACAGCAGACCATGATTATCCTGGAGACCCTCGTTGGTGAGTACTGAAGGGTGCCTCCAAAACTGTCCAGGCACCTGATGTGCAGCTTCTGCATGCCGATGGCTCGCTTGATGACACATCTGGTTGTTATATGGCTTGGGCTGTACCGCTCCTGGTGTTCATTGGTGGGGTTCCTTAGAGGTGTCATCAGCCAGGTTTGAAGGGGGTAACCCATGTCAGCCTTTAAGGATCATTCCAGATCAGGAATGTTGGACTGCCGCAGTACAAAAGCATCATGGCAGCTCCCAGGGAATCTGGTGCAGACCTGCATGAACCTTTTATTATGGTTGCACACCAGCTGCACATTGATGGAATTTTTTACAAAGCTGGGTGGGAATGTAAGTTGTGAGGAGGATGCAAGGAGGCTTCAAGGGGATATAGACAAGCTAAGTGAGTGGGCAAGAACATGGCAAATGGAATATAATGTGGAGAAATGTAAAGTTATCCACTTTGGTCGGAAAAATAGAAAAGCAGAGTATTTTTTAAATGGTGAGAGATTGAGAAATGTTGGTGTTCAGAGGGACCTGGGTGTCCTTGTACACGAATCACTGAAAGTTAACATGCAGGTACAGCAAGCAATTAGGAAAGCAAATGGTATGTTGGCCTTTATTACAAGAGGATTTGAGTTTAAGAGTAAAGCCATCTTACTGCAATTATATAGGGCCCTGGTGAGACCACACCTGGAGTATTGTGTACAGTTTTGGTCTCCTTACCTAAGGAAGGATATACTTGCCATAGAGGCAGTGCAACAAAGGTTCACCAGACTGGTTCCTGGGATGGAGGGATTGTCCTATGAGGAGAGATTGAGTAGACTAGGCCTATATTCTCTAGAGTTTAGAAGAATGAGAGGTGACCTCATTGAAACATACAAAATTCTTACAGGACTTGACAGGGTAGATGCAAGGAGGATGTTTCCCCTAGCTGGGGAATCTAGAACCAGGGGTCACAGTCTCAGAATAAGGGGTCGACCATTTAGGAGAAGAGGAGAAATTTCTTCACTCAGAGGGTGGTGAATCTTTGGAATTCTCTACCTCAGAGGGCTGTGTAGGCTTAGTCGTTGAGTATATTCAAGACAGAGATCGATAGATTTTTGAATATTAAGGGAATCAAGGGATATGGAGATAGTGCAGGAAAGTGGAGATGAGGAAGATAATCAGCTATGATCTTATTGAATGGTGGAACAGGCTCGAATGGCCAAATGGCCTACTCCTGTTCCTATTTCTTATGTTCTTATGAATGAAATCCCTTGCGGTTGACGAATGCTCCTGGTTGATCAGAGGATGCTCAGATTGCAACGTGTGCGCAGTCGATGGCACCCTGCACCTGTGGTAAGCCAGCAGAGATGCGAATCCCAGTGCCCGCTCATTCTGGTTATTGTTATCACAGGGAAGTTTATATACCTCTCAGCCCTGGCAAACAATGCCTCCGTCACCTGCCTTATGCATTTATGAACAGCTGGCTGCAACACCCTTGCTGTGTCTTCGGCGGCAGCCAGGAAGGAACTGGACGCAAAAAAATGAAGGGCGGTAGTTACTTTCACAGCCACTTGTAATGCGTGTCCGCCAGGTCCAGCAGGCAGCAGGTCTTCTTCTCAGAAGTTGCAGATGTCTGCAATCACCTGACGTGACAATCTCAGTTTGGGAAGCACTGCTCCTCCGACAGGTCAAGGAAGCTGAACCTCTGTCTGTCAATCCTGTTAGGTGGGTAGCTCCTTCTGCAAGCCTCTGTTGCTTCCTTCTCTGCTGGCCACCTGCAGCTCCCTCCGCAGCACACCCTTGCTGCTGTTGATCCTCATTCTCATCCTCTTCCTCGGCTCAATCAAGAGCAACCCTGGTGGCACCCATCGTGATTTTTTTTAAATATTTGTTCCTGGCATGTGGGTGATGCTTGCAAGGCCAGCATGTATTGCCCATCCCTAGTTGCCCTTGAGAAGGTGGTGGTGAGCCTCCTTCTTGACCGCTGCAGTCCGTGTGGTGAAGGTACTCCCACAGTGCTGTTAGGGAGGGAGTTCCAGGATTGTTACACAGCGACGATGAAGGATCAGCGATATACTTCCAAGTCAGGATGGTGTGTAACTTGGAGGGGGACTTGCAGGTGATCGTGTTCCCATGCGACTGCTGCCCTTGTCCTTCTAGGTGGTAGAGGTCACGGGTTTGGGAGGTGCTGTCGAAGAAGCCTTGGCGAGTGCATCTTGTAGATGGTACACACTGCAGCTACAGTGCACCGGTGGTGGAGGGAGTGAATGTTTAAGGTGCTGGATGGGGTGCCAATCAAGTGGGCTGCTTTGTCTTGGATGGTGTCGAGCTTCTTGAGTGTTGTTGGAGCTGCACTCATCCAGGCAAGTGGAGAGTATTCCATCACACTCCTGACTTGTGCCTTGTAGATGCTGGAAAGGCTTTGGGGAGTCAGGAGGTGAGACAGTCACCGCAGAATACCCAGCCTCTGACGTGCTCTTGTGGCTACAGTATTTATGTGGCTGGTCCAGTTAAGTTTCTGGTCAATGGTGACCCCAGGATGTTGATGGTGGGGGATTCGGCGATGGTAATGCCATTGAATGTCAAGGGGCGGTGGTTAGACTCTCGCTTGTTGGAGATAGTCATTGCCTGGCACTTGTGTGGCACAAATGTTGCTTGCCACTGTGTGAACACCTCTAAACTCTCCAAATCACTCTCTCACACCAAGTACTCTCACCAAACCTGTGTCACACAGGAAACTGAGAAAGGACCTGAGAGTACTGAATCTTTATTGATATCGGGCCTCCTGACCTCTAACCAGCCTGATAAAGTGCCGAGCAATCTGGCCTCAGATTCCCTGGCGACCTATCTGACTCCCGGGTAACCCGTGCTGCACGGTTAATTTAAATTCGGCCTCCCATAGCATTGTAGGAGCCTGATTTAAATGTGATAGTAAGTGTCCCACCTCTCCACTCGGAAGCCCCAATATCTGCTGCCGTTAAAATGTCGGCGGCTGCATAGGCGGCGGGTTGGGGTCACAATTTCACCTCTCGACCCGCTCCTGCTCGTCGTGGCAGGGGTTTAATATTGAGGCCCTTGCCTCTTTCGGTCTTCCAATAACTACACTTAATTAGAATGATTAATTAACACGATCATGATGATATTGTATATCGTGGTCGAAGAGAAATTTAGAATATATTGTTAATTTTCTTGCTGTGATTTCTTTCACGACATCTCTAGATTTGATCCATCTAGCCTGTGCTGATCCTAACCTCCTCCCTCTCAACATTAGAAAAATAATGCTGGCCATTATCTCACAGATCTACACTTTGATGGTAGCAAAATACTGCGGATGCTGGAAATCCGAAATAACAACAGAAACGCTGGAAAAACTCAGCAGGCCAGGCAACATCCGTGGAGAGAGAAAGAGAGTTAACGTTTCAGGTCGAAACCCTTCGTCGGAACTGAAAGAGCAAGAAATAAACAGATAAAAATGCAAGGGGGAGGCTGGGGGGAGGAATGAAAGAACAAAAGGGATGGTCTTTAGTGAGTAGAGACATTGAGAGCTGCTCAAGGCAAGACGAGATGGTAATGTGACAGGTTGAGAAACAAAAGGTAAGGTGTGAAATGCTGGCAGAATCAGAGACAGCTGCCGTGGGGGGAGAGAGAGAAAAAAAAGGAAAAAGGCACGGACCAAAAGAGTGGATAAAATGTATATATATGTGGTAGGGGCTGGGGTTATGATCTGAAATTGTTGAACTCGATATTGAGTCCGGAAGGCTGTAAAGTGCCTAAACGGAAGATGAGGTGCTGTTCCTGGAGCTTACGCTACGCTTCCGTGGAACAATGCAAGAGGCCGAGGACGGTGAGGTCTGAGTGAGCGTAGAGGGGTGAATTAAAATGACAAGCGACCGGAAGCTCGGGGTCACCCTTCCGGACTAAACGGAGGTGTTCCGCAAAGCGGTCACCCAATCTGCGTTTGGTCTCCCCAATGTAGAGGAGACCACATCGTGAGCAGCGAATACTAGATTGCAAGAAGTACAAGTAAATCGCTGTTTCACCTGGAAGGGGTGTTTGGGGCCCTGGAGAGTGGGAAGGGGGGATGTATAAGGGCAGGTGTTGCCGTGCAAGCGCAGGAGATGCAACACCTGCCCTTATACATCCCCCCTTCCCACTCTCCAGGGCCCCAAACACCCCTTCCAGGTGAAACAGCGATTTACTTGTACTTCTTGCAATCTAGTATACTGTATTCGCTGCTCACGATGTGGTCTCCTCTACATTGGGGAGACCAAACGCAGATTGGGTGACCACTTTGCGGAACATCTCCGTTCAGTCCGGAAGGGTGACCCCGAGCTTCCGGTCGCTTGTCATTTTAATTCACCCCTCCACGCTCACTCAGACCTCACCGTCCTCGGCCTCTTGCATTGTTCCACGGAAGCGCAGCGTAAGCTCCAGGAACAGCACCTCATCTTCCGTTTAGGCACTTTACAGCCTTCCGGACTCAATATCGAGTTCAACAATTTCAGATCATAACCCCGGCCCCTACCACATATGTACACATTCTATCCACTCTTTTGGTCCGTGCCTTTTTCCTTTTTTTCTCTCTCTCCCCCCACGGCAGCTGTCTCTGATTCTGCCAGCATTTCACACCTTACCTTTTGTTTCTCAACCTGTGCCATTACCATCTCGTCTTGCCTTGAGCATCTCTCAATGTCTCTACTCACTAAAGACCATCCCTTTTGTTCTTTTATTCCTCCCCCCAGCCTCCCCCTTGCATTTTTATCTGTTTATTTCTTGCTCTTTCAGTTCCGACGAAGGGTTTCGACCTGAAACGTTAACTCTCTTTCTCTCTCCACGGATGTTGCCTGGCCTGCTGAGTTTTTCCAGCGTTTTCTGTTGTTACACTTTGATGGTCTTTGATTGATTCCCCTACTGACTAGGATATATCCAGGGTCATCAGCAGCAAAGTAAAGACAGCATTCCCAATCACCAGGACATATACAGATGTGTGCACGGATACAGAGAACACACACCAAGCTGGTACTGTGGTTTGTCCAGGAGAGTCCTAGGTTTGAGGCCCAGTCTTTGCTGAATTAGCTGATCTTGTTAGCCAAGGATGGTGGAATGGGTGCTCTTGTTGACCTCGGCAACATTCACCTAGGGCAAGGGGCTGGAAAATCTACCCGGGTTCCTGTTCCTGATCATTGCCCAGTGATTCCTGCAGCATGTGCACAAGTGTGGACGTTGTCTGAGAACAGGATTAGCCCTCCATGAGAGAATAGTTTGCCAGCACTCAATGTATAGGCTCTCACATGAAGAATGGCCACTTGGTTGAGGTTTTGGAAGGCATCCAGCATATGTAGAACTGAACCCAGCAAGCGTCAGTGTCTCAGGTCAGATGGGCAGAAAAGGCATTATTGGGATCTCTTCGCTCAGCAGTGAAATTAAGTGAAAATCTTCACAGATGAGACCATTTCGTCTACCCAAACCCTCAGTACACAGGGTTATCTGGGACGTCTCAATTGTTGAGATATTTATTGCATCTCCGTGCTGATTAACATTCTATTCATACCACATACAGTATTTAGATTAGAATTTTATACATACACAAAATTAGTGCAACACAAAATTAGTGCAAAATAAAATAGGTGACTCAATCAAATGGCATGAGGAAAAAGTAAATAAAACAAAAAAAAGTCTTAAAAAGACGCACCTTCTCTATCTTAAAATCAGTCTTTTTCTTAGTTACAGCCTCTGCACTTTTTTTTATTGAGAACCCTAAGCAAAGGGCAAAGGCCCCGAATGCAGGACAGCAACATGGTGAAAAGACCAGGGGAAAAAGAAGATAAATCAAGAAGTAGAGGTTATTCGAGATCAAAGGAGAAAGGTAAAACTGAAGTAGAGAAAGAGTTGCATAATTTTGAGATGCCAGGAATGAATGAAGTAGCGTAGACTCATGGGCCAGTATTTGCTGGAGCGGGGCATCTCGCAGCATGGGGAGTTGGATTTTTTCCTCACTCTTTAACTCAACATTTTTTTGTGCCGCAACTTGCTGGAAGTGCAAGTTAACAACTGTTAAATGATTCAGTTACTTTATAATGTAATCACCTCTCAAAGTGCAAAGGTCAACGGGGCATCTGGGACCTTGGTGAACGGCGGGACCAACCTTAACCAATTAAATTTAAGGATATAGAAAGAAACAGAAACAATGGAGAAGGAAATAGGATGAATTAGAATCAAATTAGATATGGGAAGAGAAATAAAGAGAGGGAAAGAAAGATTGGATTAAGAGAGAAAGGAAAAAGAGACAGAAAGGAAAAGTAAGAAAAAAATTCTAAATTTAAAAAGCCTCTAGGAACAATTTACTACCTGCAGGAGTGGAGTCCACAGTTTCAATTGTTCCTTAAGTCGTTAAATACCAGCCAGATTTTAACAAGGTAAGAATGCAGGGTAGTGGGGAATTGGAGAATATGTCAGATGATGTATTTGGAGCTTGGAACAAACAGGGAAGAAAGTTCAGAGGTGAAATGGCCATGACAGAATTCAGCTGTTAAATGATTCAGGTACTTTATAGCTTACATAGAAACATAGAAACATAGAATCTAGGAGCAGGAGTAGGCCATTCAGCCCGTCGAGCCTGCACCACCATTCAATACGATCATGGCTGATCATCCAAATCCAGTACCCTGTCCCTGCTTTTAATCCCCACAGTACACATATCCCACCCGACCCCCGTAACCCCACGTATTTAATTCCCCCTAACATATCCCATCCTATCCCCATAACCCCACATATTTAATCCCCCCCTAACACTAAGGGTCAATTTATCATAGCCAAATCAACCTAACCCGCACATTTTTGGACTGTGGGAGGAAACCGGAGCACCCGGAGGAAACCCACGCAGACACGGGGAGAATGTGCAAACTCCACACAGACAGTCACCCGAGGTCAGATTCGAACCCGGGTCTCTGGCGCTGTGAGGCACCAGTGCTAACCACTATGCCACCGTGTTGCCCACCTCTCAAAATATTATTGCAGAAGTGGAGGTTTAGATCAGTGGAATTATTTTCTATCAGTGGAATTATTGTCAAACACCACCAAAAAGAAAAATGACACAAAGAAATCTACATACAAAGTTTGTGACAACAGGAGAATTGAATAATTTTGCTGAACACTGTACCTGTCTCTTTCATATATGTAATGACTGTCTCTGTCCCTGGGTCTGCGCTCGACTGGACTGTGAGAGGCATCTTGGTATCGGGTGGGAGAACGAGATCGTCGACTTTGATGGATTTCGTCTAAACTCCTATGAAGAAAGGTTTACAATTTGGTAGAGGATTGTCAAAACTATATTACAGGTGAAAATTTTGTCTACGAAACCATTCAACTTGATGGAAAACAATTTAGTACAAGAAAATCACAAAGCACAAAAGCCAATATAGATCAAAAAAGTTTGCCTTTTTCCCAATGTTCCTGAAAATCCAGGCAAGAAATTGCCAGTTTTCAATCAAAACAAATCATCTAATTGACAAACGCAGGAGCGAAGATTAAACATTAACCACTTTCTGCCTACAGTTTAAAAAAAAAGCAGCAAGAATAATGAAAACACACCTCTGTAATGGGACACTGGGTAAACGTGACCGGGTCCTGCCCTGGTCGTCACCACGGTGAGGAGAGACAGAGCGCGAACGATGGTGTGGGGTTCTCTGCTGATCTGGTACGGTTAGTGTGCTTGATCTACTTTCTCTACTGCTACCCCTATAATCTGTTGGTTAAGATGCCAAAAATAAAAATACAATGGTAGTATTAATGTTTGTTAACGAGAACATTAGTCAACACTAGCAATGCTGCAGCTATAAAGCAAAACTTTTATGAAACAAGAACTTAAAAGTGTGATTCCATTCAATGGCCTTTGCAACCTCCCTTTTTGGTCATCACTTTTATGTTTTTAAAGTATGAGACACTCCTTGAGATGCATGCAAACCATGAGCACCAAAACAGCCTGTAACCAAAATAAAGTGTTCAGGGACTGGTCTGGTTGTGTGACGTACATTTAATATGTACTATTATGATTAAAAATAATTGGAAAGGCACCAGCTTTCTCTTCACACATGGACAAGTCCAGAGGCCATGCAAATGTCTACATTAGGTAAAGCAAAGCCATGCAGGTTGCAATCACTCAGAAATCTTGTGTCTACGGGTATGTGCTGCTCTACAGCAGTTCATCTGTGGAGCTCAAGCAGGAAGACAGTTCGGGAATAAGTGGAATCCAAGCATTTATTGAAAAGTGTCATCTCCTCCATAAAGAACATGATTACTCTTACTGTATGACAGTTTGTTTGTTCAAGCTACCTTGAATATTACAAGAATAGTATTACAGGTATTGCACTGTATGGTGTGTGAGACCAAGGTTAGACCATGGCCACAGACCCCATCACAAAGTAGTCTTTCTGTCATCTGACCAGAGTCCCAAAATGTTATACAATGCAATTTATTTTAAGCACATTTATTTGTTTTACATGGAGTGTAATGTATTAAGTTAACTTAATGTAGAAAATAAAAGGGACCATTTTGTCTCTTAGGTCAGACAGCAGTGGGAAGGGCCAGGACTGGTACTGAAACAATGAGAGTGCAAGTGAAAACAAAAAGCTCACTCTGTCCAGGCCAAGTCAATGTTTTCCAGCCCTCTCAGCCTCCCATTGATTGTCAATGGGAGTACATGCATGGGCGTGTTACAAAGCAACTTCCACAGCAGCCAAAATCAAGGGTTTCTGAAATTATTTCTTCTCACTTTCTAAATTACTCTTTAAGGTTAGAGTATTGGATTTTTAAGCATTTCCCAATATTTGGTATTTTACTATTAAATGAACTGAGTCCTCAGTTATAGTGATTTGAAAAAAACTTGTTCTTATTAAACAGCACGCAACATGGAGTTCCAAGCTTGCTTGCTTTGGTAAAGAGAAAGCTTTGAAGTTTTCAAGATGATGAAGGAAATGAATGAAGTTGATCCAAGCAAATTGTTCAGTACGGTGTAGGGTTGGTGCAACAAGCAACACAAATCAAAAAGGAGTAAAAACTGAAGTCAGACTGGATAGCCTAGATTTTCCAATTGGCTTTATTCTAAAATAAATGAAGCTACCATTAAAATAATGGGAATTAGAAAATCTAGACTAATATATTTACACAACGAGTTGCAGAATAAGTTATCGAGGAAGGCCAGAGTCAGACTGTATATATGGGTCAAAAAGTATTTAGATAGGTTTCTGGAGATTGAAAGGATTGAGGGATATGGTGAGAAGGCAGGTAAATGGGGTTGATGTATAAAAAAGGGACAAGCTTTTTTGGCTTTATTTGCATTTTCCTGTCCTTAAATGTCTTACCCTCTGATTGCAGGATGCAGGCTTTTAGCCGCAATTTATTACTTGGTGAATCTTTGATCACTGTCCCTGTTATGCAGAGAAGTGCCAATCACAGTTCTTTGCCATTGGAGTGGCAGAAAAGCAGTCACTGCACCTGTGCACATCCCAGCGACTAAGTACGGAGCAGGCTATGGAGTGGAACGCCAGGACAGTCTCAAGAGTGAAACTAATTCCAATTCTAAGGAATTTATTTTAATGAAAAAAGAAAGACAGCAAAAAAACAGTATATTTATGTGGTGTCATTTTTTTTTGTTCTCTAATCCAAAGCTTATTATTTTCTATAGAATTTAATTGTAGAATTGTAGTTAAGCTGTATGATTTTAGGGTATAACCTGATAAATTCCATCCAACTGATAAATCACAAAATCACCCAGAAACTTCAACACTGTAGTTTTGGTTTGAGGCACGCAGCCACTTTTCTTTTTCTCCCGATACTGATGGGCAGCATCATTTTAGTGCATGCCTTCCAGTTTCTGTGTCATGTACAAATGATTGAACAAACTTCATGGTGAAAGAGGATGAGGATGCAGATAATGCTGGTTGTAACTAGTTGTTAGCATTTATTATTTCCTTCAATTTCCTTCCAAAATAGTTTCTCTGATAAAACTAGATTAGACTGAAAGTTTTCTTATATTGTTTTATTTTTGACTTTAGAAGATTTTGCTCACTGATCCAAATTCAAGATAAAACATAACCCAAAAATCAGAAAAGTTAGTCATACTGTTTTAAAATTCCAAACTTTTTAATCAAGTTCAATTTAACTGAATTTACAACTGCGCCTGCCACATTAAGTTATTCTATATCTATGCGTTCAGTGACATTTTTACGTCATAGGGTCACTTTGCAAGGTTTTGTTCCTGATGTGGAACCTTGCTGGACAGGAGTGCAGATCACAGAATTAGCGTTAAAGCCCCATCTCCAAACCATGCCCCTGTAAAGCGAGTTTTCCACATCTCAAGCAGAGCCTTGCAGAGTTACTGCCAAATTGTACATGTGATGAGCAATATCTCCATAAAGAATGAAAATGTCTGAGCTGCTTCTTATACATAAAAATCAAAACAGCAGATTATTTTTGTACTGTTCACATGTGGGCTTATGTAAGAGACTGTGTTGAACATCTTGTTTGCAATCAGATTTGAGACAGTTTAGCTGAATTGTTTTTCAGAATGGATACCCGTGTCTGTTCCTTATAAAGATAGCGTCAAGTTAATATAACATGATCAGCTCTATCAATCCAAGCTGATCAGAAATTCTTGGACCAAAAGATTTTTTTTTTGCTTTCACACTCAGTAATCCAATACTCAAACTTCAAATGCATTTAGTAAAAAGCACATGTAATGCCAGACACTCAATCACCATTTGTGTACCTTTAAAGATTTTTAAAAAAAAGTGAAATACACTTCATCTTCATAGAGTGAGATAAATTCTCTCTGAATAAGAATAATTTGCAGAATAAATATCATTGCTAGTACCTTTTGGTTAAATCTCAACCAACTAGGTTGTGCTTTTACACAGCTAATGACAATATTTGTGATGGCTGGCAGATGGATGTTCTCTGCTTCAGGAAATGTTTCTGACCTCCTGCTAGAGCCCCACACCAAAAGCAATTTCTAAATGTGGATAGCATTCATAGATTAGGGTATGTTCTGCCACCCCACCCACCTGACGAGACCACTCCAATACCATCATCAACATCATAATCTGAGATGTCACTATCAATGATTCGCTGAGATCCTGGGTAGTGATGGAACAAACAGACAAAACAGCTATGCGTGTGGGCTCATTAACACTTATGGTAAAATCTTTAATCAGAAATGCTTTATAGTATAAGTGTATTAGGTGAGCTATGAAACAAGTAAGCTAGAAAATTAAAAACTGGTGAATTAATCTATATTTTTAACAACACGAGTTTTTAGTATGCTGTCTGTAACAAAAAGGGTAGATCAGTTTAAACTAAATGGATAATAGACATGCAATTAGCTAATCGTTGTGTTTTACTTTGCAAACAGAAATAAAGCAAGAATTAAACTCTGAACATAACAAGGCACATTACACCAACGCTGCTCCTGATGCGGAGCAGTACCCTCTAGGAGTGCACACTGGGAAATTGTACACATGTACAATCCTGCACACCTCATGATTTTCCATCTATTAATCAACAGAAAATTGTGGAGGACATACACACAAATTCCCAATGTGCAGTTGCAGCAGGCAAGGCTCCCTGGCACGAGAGTACACTTGTAAAATTTACCCTAGCATCTTGCATATCTTTTGATTTTGTGCTGGTCCCAAGTGACAGATGGTTAACAATACCAAATCTACAGCATGATGATACTGGTATTGAATGAGTCAAAACATATGAAGCATGGGTCATGTCTTCAGACCAAATTCTTGGGCTGGATTTTCATTACGCTTATTTTGAATCATCATTGTTATTTTATTATAGTGCTTGCAGTTCCACAGCAGCTTGCACAAAATAATTAATTGGAACAATGCCTTGAAGGCACATTTTTTTTTTTAATTAAATACTATTATGGTGGTTTCATTTAGTTTGGGATTGTCTTCTGTGCCCCATGTGAAAACAGACAGTGCTGGAATCGCACAGCAAGTCAGCCAGTAACAGAACGAGGAGAGGTGAATGCTTTGGGTGGTGACGCTTGAATATGAATCTGTCTTTTTCTATCAAATGCTGACTGACTTTTCTGTTTTGATTTCCAATTGTTACCATTTCTCACCCCCCTGGAGAGTAGGGGAACATTTCCTTGGTTAGTTTTTCATAGTGGAATTGTGATTGGGCTCCTTATACTCACAGTTACAATTTTGATACAAACAGTGGACATCTTCCCCCGGTGTATTCCATATCATTTGTGGAATCCTTAATCCTGAACTTTGGATACTGACAAGCAAAACGACTTGGAGCAAGCTGGCTGTCAGCATCCTCACTCACACCCATGAGTATATAGTAGGTATGTATTTCTCCAGTAACGTGCAGGCAAGTAAATGTAAGTATTGATATGGTCAAATCATTTGGGACATCAGCACTTCAATTCAAATTGTGTGGTACATCCAGGCAGTCTGCTCTTTGTTTTTCAAATCCAAGTATTAATAGCCTTGAACACTAGAGTTTCCTTAAATTAAAATAATGTGTTCTGTATTACAAAGAATAACACAGCCTGGATTATGTTGTAAGTCGGTAACACATCTCCAAGTTGAGATGAAGTTAACAGCTCAGAAATGCCAGAGGAGGGGCTAGACTGTACACAAATAATGGATATATGATTATAAAACAGTTAGATGATCTTAAAAAAGACAAACTACCTGGTCCGAACAACTTGCATCTAAAAGTCTCAAAGAAGATGGGGGCTGAAATCAGAGTTAACTGACATTTTTTACAAACTGCCAATCTGGGAAAGATTCCTGAGGAATGGAAAGTGGCCAAAATAATGCCATTATTATAAAAGGATTAAGAGACACAAATGGGAGCTGTGCAGACGCAAGTCTAACATCTGCAATTTATTTGATGAACACTTGCACAGGATAGTTAGCAGGGGTTCAGGAAAAGGGGCTCATGTTTAACTAACCGGCTGGATCTCTTTGAAGACATCACTGACACGGTGAACAATCAAGTTGATATATACTTGGATTTTCAGAAAATTTTAACAAGATTCTACATGGGTGATTAATGACAAAAGTTAAGAAAGTAAAATATGGCACACTGTTTAAAAAGGAGCACAAACAAGTTGACAATTTTACTTGTTAGGTTAGCTCAATATATGAAATATATATGTATTCAGTACATGCCTTTGGTACTTTTCCAGTTAAAAACTAGCATTTAATTGCTTTCTAAAATAAGAACAACCTGAACACAGCATTTATGGAGTATTAATATGGGCCCTGAAATTACACAAGTGGATATACGCTCAACATGTTTGTCTGAAAATCCTCGTTCTCCTTTTTAACAGAGCGTTAACCTAATTATTTTAATTAGGAAAGATCCACTGCTAAAATAGCCAAGAGAGGAACTTCAGATGAACACGTGTTTGGATGCTATTACCCAAGTGCATTATTTTAAGGATCAAATGTCTTCTGTTGGGTCCCCTAGTTTAGCAGTTAGTAAAACATTACAATAAATGAATTAAAATAATATTCCTGGTTAGGAAAGAGAAAGCCTTATTTTCAGGACAGCCTGATTGTAAAACTGAAAGTCATTTATATTTTACACAGTGATTTCAAACATACATCGCAGTCAACTTAATTCACAATTAATAAAATAACTGAGTATCTGTTATGCTGAGGATTTACTTCAGAATCTAGCCAGACAGATGACAGAACTCGAATGGGACTGCAATTATCAATGACCTACTTTGTAGCCTTTTACTAGGACTTTCCCCATGGACATGCCGCCGTGGCATGTAGGGCGATGGCTGAGGCAGAGGTAGTGAAGATACATCATGTGTCTGAAGTTTGTACCAGTGTGGTTCATCATCCAGCAATGCCGTCTCCAGCTCTATAAGGATCTGCAAAAGTGCAACAATGTGATCTATACCAGCAATTATCAACCAATGTTGTAGATAAACAACTGTAAGAAAGTGCTGGATAAATATCTAATTAGGAGCAGGATGGAGGATTATAAGGATAAGTGACAGATATAGTCATATTCCGTGGAACGTGGTGGGTCTTGAGCTGCTGAAATCAGAAAAATCAGGGCAAGACAACCAATGAAACTAGAAGTAGATTATCGACCTCATTGTTGGAAAGAAGTTGAACCTGTCACCATGCTACCAAGGAAAAACACCTGAGGATATTGTCCCTTTAAGTAGTTTATACCCTGCAACTAATAATGAAGTATCTAATTTATTATTAAAATCTTGCTAGGACAAATACTTCCTGTCTGCAAACCTTAGTCACGCTTTTGTGTCAACACTTACAATTGTAAATTGCTAAGTCAGCATTCTCCATTCAATTTTAATATGTCAACAATCACAATGGCCTGAGCTTCATCCCCTTACGCCCCCACTTCAATGAATTTCGAGCTCGGCACGATGCTGAGCTCTTTTTCCGCCGCCTTCGCCTCCGTGCCCACTTCTTTGGCCAGGAGTCTTCCCCCCGCATGGCTGACCCTTTCTCCCACTTTCAGAATTCTCGTTCTACCTGGACCCCTCCCTCTGGCCTCTTACCCTCTCTAGATCTTTTCATTGCAAACTGCCGCCGTGACATCGATCGTCTCCATTTCTCTGCTCCCCTCACTCACTCCAACCTACCTCCCTCTGAACTTGCAGCACTCCATTCTCTCAGATCCAACCCCGACATTGTCATTAAACCTGCTGACAAGGGTGGTGCTGTTGTTTGGCGAACCGACCTCTACCTAGCGGAAGCTGAATGCCAACTCTCCGACACCTCCTCCTACCTCCACCTGGACCATGACCCCACTACCGAACATCAAGCCACCGTTTCCAAGACTGTCACTGACCTCATCTCCTCTGGAGATCTTCCCCCCACGGCCGCCAACCTCATAGTCCCCCAACCCCGCACAGCCCGCTTCTACCTCCTTCCCAAGATCCACAAACAGGACTGCCCTGGTAGACCCATCGTTTCAGCCTGTTCTTGCCCCACGGAACTTATCTCTTCCTATCTCGACTCTATTTTTTCTCCCCTTGTCCAGTCTCTTCCCACCTACATCCTCGACTCTTCCGACGCCCTCCGCCATTTTAACAGTTTCCAGTTTCCCGGCCCCAACCGCCTCCTTTTCACTATGGACGTACAATCCCTCTACACCTCTATCCCCCACCAGGATGGCCTGAGGGCGTCCGCTTCTTCCTTGAACAGAGGCCCAACCAGTCCCCATCCACCACCACCCTCCTCCGCCTGGCTGAACTTGTTCTCACATTGAACAACTTCTCCTTTGACTCCACTCATTTCCTCCAAATCAAAGGTGTTGCTATGGGTACCCGCATGGGTCCTAGCTATGCCTGCCTTGTTACAGTCCTACTCGGGTCCCCTCCCTCACCTCTTTTTCCGGTACACTGATGACTGTATCGGTGCCGTCTCCTGCTCTCGGCCTGAACTAGAAAATTTCATTCATTTTGCTTCCAATTTCCACCCTTCCCTCACCTTCACATGGTCCATCTCCTACTCTTCCCTTCCCTTCCTCGACTTCTCCGTCTCCATCTCTGGGGATAGGTTATTGACAAACATTCACTACAAGCCCACTGACTCCCACAGCTACCTGGACTACACCTCCTCCCACCCCGCCTCCTGTAAGGACTCTATTCCATTCTCCCAGTTTCTCCGTCTCCGCCGCATCTGCTCTGACGATGCCACCTTCCATACCAGTGCTTCCGACATGTCTTCCTTTTTCCTCAACCGAGGATTCCCCTCTACTGTGGTTGACACGGCCCTCAACCGTGTGCGTTCTATTTCCCGCACTTCTGCCCTCACCCCTGCCCCTCCCTCCCGGAACCACGATAGAGTTCCCCTTGTCCTCACCTTTCACCCCACCAGCCTCCACATTCAACGGATCATCCTCCGCCATTTCCGCCACCTCCATCGTGATCCCACCACCAAACGCATCTTCCCCTCACCTCCCCTTTCAGCATTCCGTAGGGACCGCTCCCTCCGCGACACCCTAGTCCACTCCTCTACCACCTCCAGCACCCCTTCCCCTTCGCCCGGCACTTTCCCGTGCAAGCGCAGGAGATACAACACATGCCCTTATACCTCCCCCCTTCCCACTGTCCAGGGCCCCAAACACCCCTTCCAGGTGAAACAGCGATTTACTTGTACTTCGTGCAATTTAGTATACTGTATTCGCTGCTCACGATGTGGTCTCCTCTACATTGGGGAGACCAAATGTAGATTGGGTGACCACTTTGCGGAACACCTCCGTTCAGTCCGTAAGGGGGACCCCGAGCTCCCGGTGGCCTGTCACTTTAATTCACCGCTTCACTGCCACTCAGACCTCACCGTCCTCGGCCTCTTACACTGTTCCACGGAAGCTCAGCGTAAGCTCGAGGAACAGCACCTCATCTTTCGATTAGGCACTCTACAGCCCTCTGGACTCAACATAGAGTTCAACAATTTCAGATCATAACCTCGGCCCCTATCATATATATATATATATATATTTTTTTTTTATCCACACTTTTTGTTTGTCCTTTTTTTCTTCCCTCCCACATGGCAGCTGTCCTTTATTCTGCCAGCGCTATTCATACTTCATCTAGAGCCATCCTTTGTTCCTTAACCTGTCCCATTACCACCTCCTCTTGCCTTGAATATCTTAATGTCTCTCAATGTCTCTTAATCTGATTGAATTCTTTGAGGAGGTAACTAAGTGTGTAGATGAAGGTAGAGCAGTTGATGTCGTATACATGGATTTTAGTAAGGCGTTTGATAAGGTTCCCCATGGTCGTCTCATGAAGAAAGTAAGGAGTTGTGGGATAGAGGGAAATTTGGCCGATTGGATAAGTAACTGGCTATCTCATAGAAGGCAGAGGGTGGTGATGGATGGAACATTTTCGGACTGGAGACCAGTTACCAGCGGTGTGCCACAGGGGTCGGTGCTGGGTCCTCTGCTGTTTGTGATTTTTATCAATGACTTGGAGGAGGGGACTGAAGGGTGGATCAGTAAATTTGCTGATGACACCAAGATTGGTGGAGTAGTGGATGAGGTGGAGGGCAGTTGTAGGCTGCAAAGAGACATTGATAGGATGCAGAGCTGGGCCGAAAAATGGCAGATGGAATTTAACCCTGATAAGTGCGAGGTGATTCATTTTGGTAGGGCAAATGTGAATAAGGATTACAGGGTCAACGGCAGGGTTCTGAGGAACGTGGAGGAGCAGAGGGATCTGGGGGTTCATATCCACAGATCTCTGAAGGTTGCCACTCAAGTGGATAGAGCAGTAAAGAAGGCCTATGGTGTGTTGGCGTTTATTAACAGAGGGTTTGAGTTTAAGAACCGTGAGGTTATGCTGCAACTGTACAGGACCTTGGTGAGACCACATTTGGAATATTGTGTGCAGTTCTGGTCACCTCACTATAGGAAGGACGTGGAAGCATTGGAAAGAGTGCAAAGGAGATTTACCAGGATGCTGCCTGGTTTGGGGGGGAGGTCTTATGAGGAAATATTGAGGGAGTTGGGGCTTTTCTCTTTAGAGCGGAAGAGGATGAGAGGCGACTTAATAGAGGTTTATAAGATGATGAGGGGGATAGATAGAGTGGATGTTCAGAGACTATTTCCTCAGGTAGAGGCAGCTGTTACAAGGGGGCATAACTATAAGGTGCATGGGGGGAGATATAGAAGGGATGTCCGAGGTAGATTCTTTACTCAGAGAGTGGTTGGGGTGTGGAATGGACTGCCTGCTGTGATAGTGGAGTCGGACACTTTAGGAACTTTCAAGCGGTTATTGAATAAGCACATGGAGCACACCAGAGTGATAGGGAGTGTGATAGCTTGATCTTGGTCTCGGACAATGCTCGGCACAACATCGAGGGCCGAAGGGCCTGTACTGTTCTAATCTCGCCTGCTTTCTATCCTATCACTGACCTTCCCTTTTGTTCTTTCATCCCCTCCCCCATTTCCCAGCCCCTAAACTTGCTATAAAATCTATTCCATTTCCTGCTTTTTTTCCAGTTCTGACGAAAGGTCTTCGACCTGAAATGTTAACTCTGTTTCTCTCTCCACGGATGCTGCCTGGCCTGCTGAGTTTTTCCAGTGTTTTCTGTTGTTATCACAATGTAGTTGCAGGCTCTGGCCACTATGTGGCTCTGTGGAGGGAGCTTCTGAAGTCTCACTCTGAACTCTATCACCATCTTGTATATATAAACAACATACGATCATCTGATCATGGGCAATGCTATGAGCACTTTACTAATGTATAACATTAGCTTGGCTCTTGACCAGGAGTTAGCACTGACACCCTAAGTAACAGCAGAAGCACAAAAATATAATACAATAGCAGCAGAGAAGCTGCAAGCTGTGCCAGGTTTAAAGAGAAATAAGGGGCAGGCCTGGAGGGAACTTCTTGTGTGGAAGTTGAATTTCTTCCAAAGAGTGAGGACGGTTCCGGCTATGGTAGGTAATCTTACATTGCTCCTCAATCTCCACATACAAGCAGATGTAAATTAAAGTAGTTCAAAAACTAGTGGTAGAAATCTGACGACCCACACCTACTGTGTGAACCATGGTAGCTCCACGAGAAAAGCCTTTGACGCATTGGCACAAGAAATGTACTAGAGGAATCTCTAATTTATTCTTGCTGTGAGCCCATGTGAAGAGTTTTGGGAGGGAGCATGATCTGAGGCGCCCCCAACGCTCAGATTCCCAAGCAGTATTCCTGCCCAGGTGAAGACCAGTCCATGCAAATAAGATGAACCGGGACACAAATCTGCATTCAGCAAGCTACAGTCAGAGGGCTTTCTGAAGCACAATGCCCAACCAATGCTGGGAGTATTTTTATAGCAGAAATGTATAAAATTTTAAAGTGCATGCATTATTTTACCTCTCCAAGAAATTCACTTTCTTCTTCTTGTACTCGAGGCTGATCCCACAGCGTGATCTCTAACATCCGTTCTCGAAAGTCTCTCCGATGTACATGAGAATAGATAAATGTTTGGTTCCATTTTGGCTCTAAGCTTTTCTTTACTGTTTTGGTCCTCCGTTTACTCTTGTCACTGGTCGTTAAAATACACAGTTCAATTACTTTTCATTCTAGTTGACTTGTTTATTAACAGAATCTCAGTTTCCAACTTCATTGAGTAACCAAAGTTTAAAATGTGAAACAAGTCAAAACAATAGACTGCTATACATTTTCTGCCTTTTCAAAGTGTATCATCTAAATAATTTTGTGCAAAACAAACACACTATTGTGTAAATATATAAACTGATTGAGGTCTTTATTTGCAACGTGTTGCCATGAAGGTTTCAAAAATGAATGAAAGTGTGTTTCTGCATTTGGGGTGGAAGATTGAAAACATTGTAACACACTTAAGTCACTTATGTTCAACCTGCCCCGCCCCACCACCAATACCTGGCAATCCAGCTCTCACAGCCCAGGTCATTCAGTCTTTTTTGCCGTTTCATCTTGTTGAAATTTTGTGGGCCTGGATGTTAATAAAGGGGTCTGTTTTAGCACTGCTGCCTCATTGGTGGATAAACGCCAAGATCTCTGTTAGTATCAACAATTTGAGATATATGCAAATGATTGGAACCTAAACTTGATGGTGCCTCCACACCCCCGCCTCCCCCCTGTGGCTCCAAAGAGCCCATTAAGTCAAAATCTCTTACAGAATTTCAGCAGCAACAGTTTAACACATTGCCTGAAAAAAGTAAATTTCTTTACAATATGTAGTGTATGTGCTTCCAACATGCACTGAAGTAAAATATGATATCACTGCAGTTCAGTTTACATGATACTGCAATTCAAATCATTCACACTTTGGGTCCCCTCTCATGATTCATTTGCAGAATTTGATTAATGTTGATAAACTGCTTTTGATGATTACAGCTGAGCCCCTCTCAATGTGTTACTGTCGTGTAACACATTCCAACCTACACTAAGGGTTTCAGATTATAATGGTTTATGATAAAGTAAATAGTGATTGTTTCCACCTGTGAACAAGATACTGACAGGAGGGCACAAAGTTAATTACAAAAAGTATTAAAGGAGAAGGTAGAAAAAAATATTTACATAAAGCGTGGGTAGTATGTGGAATTCTCTGCCACAAACTGTAGTTGGAGCAAAACCTATCATTTCTTTTAAAAGGAAATTAGATAGTGAAAAAGAAGAATCTTAAACTGTATGGGGAGGAAGCAGGAGAGTGGGTTTAAAGTAGGTGGCTCATGTTGAGAAAAATGCCAACACAGACTTGTACATATAAATAGCGAGACGTTACAACACAGAAACATCCCATTTGGTCCAACTAGTCCATATTGGCATTTACCATCCACGGGAGCTAAAAGTCCAAATCACACATCCACCCTGTTCCCATATCCCTTCATTTCCTTTGCTTTGATCCACCTATCCATCCAATCCAATCTTGAACGTTGATAGTTTCTGCTTCAACCACTAACCCTAGAAGTAAATTCTACAGCCTCACAACTCTCTCTAAAGAAACTTCTCTTGTTCGCTCTTCTAAATCTCTTGCATTCAATCTTGTATCTAAGGCCGCTCATTCTTGACCCCTCAATGACTGGAAACAGTCTGCTCCATCATTTAATAATTTTGAACACTTTAATCATATTACCTCATAATCTGTGTTGCTATAATGAAATAAAGATTTAACTTTTCAAGTCATCCTTTGTATTTGTATTTCCTCGAACCAGGGAGTATCCTAGCTCAATACCCTGCCTATAGTGTGGTGCCCAATACTGCACACAGTGCTCTAACTGAGGTCTTATTGAGGTATTATATCGGCTCATCATTACCTCTTGGCTTTTTTATTCAATAACCCTTATGATAAAACCTAGAATTCCATTAGCTTATTTTTACAGCCTTATCAAACTGAGATGCTGACTCTACTGTCCTATGAACCTGTACCACAAATACCTCTGCTCTTCCACAGCACTGGGCCTAGAGTATAATTACTGATTTTTTTTTAATCAAAATATATAACCTCACTCCTTTCACTGAATTCCATCTATCATTTTTAGCCCGCTCCCCATCTTATCAATCTCCCTTTCTGGTTTCCTTTGGTCCTCCATAATTCCTATCAGCTGCAAATTTCACCACTCCCTCAGGGATATATTCAAATCATTGGCATTCACATGGAACGGAAGTGGCCCTAGAACTGAACACATCTTCCAAACTACGCTGAAAATCTGCTTTAACTCCCTTCTAGCCAAATTTTAATCCATTTGCTATCCTCTCCCTAATTCCATACCCCGTAATCTCCCTTGTGGTACCTTGTCAAAGGCTTTTTAAAGTCCATGTACATTACAGCCACTGCATTTTCCATATCCACCATATGGTTACCTTCTCAGATAATTCTAAGGATGTGATGGGTCAAAAGGTCTGCTCTGTGCTGTAGCACATATGTTATACCCTTGGATGTAAATTGTATTTTAACAATATTCTTCATTACAAAGGTCAGAAAGAATGGAGAATGAAAAGCTCAAAGCCATATTTTCCTCAATTCAAAAAAAGTTTTTTTTTTCTTAGCTTGTGGTTTTACCCTGGATGCGTACTCTCCTAAGTGTACTGTTAGTATTCAAAGATGGAAAACGGGAAAAGCAAGACACAGATACATGGGAGTGGGTTGTTACTGTGTGACAACATCAGATTTGGTTACCGTCATGGGAAGTAAGAGTGCCCTGTTTTGCTGATCCTGTTCCCAGTATCTCACCGTCTTATTTAGCATGTTATAATTTTATCTTTGTATTTTAACATCTTTACTACTTATATTGTGATTTCTTACTAAAACCTTTATACTTTGGAACAAAACTCCCTCTAGTCTCTCGGTACAAAAGATCTAATCTGCTTTATTTTACTCACCCAATTGCATTACAGGACCCCCGATTTAAATATGCTAATGAGCCTCCCGCCTCTCCAAGGCAGGAGATCTGACAGTCTGGATAATTGCCGTCGTTAATATCGTGGCGGCCAGGAACACGGAGGGTTGTGGGCACATTGCTCGTTTTGATCATTTTAACCCCACTCCTGCCCGTTGGGGGCCCATGACTTTGAGGTTCGACAGGTGTGTGAAAGATGCCAGACTGTGTTTGCCAGATATAAACATGAATGTGGGATACGTGTATTCAGAGTGAGGGGGATAACCCCCAACCACAGAGACAATACCCTGTCTGAGAGAGGCGGTGGATAGCTTACGTACAACAATAACATGTTTAGAGAACCAGGGGGTATCAGGAAATGTAATGATCTGTCAAGAGTATAGCCGGCTCTGAGCGAGCGACAGTTGAGTACAGAGAATGAAATAAATATACACCAGAAAAGTATTTCTGACTGGAGAGAGTATGCAGTGGGGTCCCCCAGGCGTCGGTATTGGGACCATTGCTTTTCTTGTTATATATAAATGACCTGGACTTGGGTATAGGGAGTACAATTTTGAGTTTCCGGTTGTGGGGAAAAAGCTGGGCAGTGGGACTAAGTTGGACAGCTCTTTTAAAGAGGCGGCACAGGCATGACGGGCCAAATGACCTCCTTCTATGCTATAAGATTCTATGGGGAAAAATTGGGTTGGTTTGCGCCTCTCGTTAGCGCCCCGCTCCCCGGTGGTCCAGCAGGGCCCCGGGGCGCACGGCGCTAGGCCCCTCCCCTTTAATCAGGGGAGGAGGCCTGCAATGACGCGGTGCTACGTGCTGCCGTGCGCAGCGGCGTGAAATTCAGTAGTAGCGCCCCAAGCAGGAGGTTGGAGCGCTTTCCAGTATCGCCCTACCTGCTGCTTGGGGCGCTACTACTGAATTTATGGCGGAGGGGCGCTAACTTTTTCGGGCCGCTAAAATTAGCGCCCTGGCGGCGCTAGTGCCCCAAAATGGGCGGCACCCAATTTTCCCCCCTATGATTCTATGAATTTTGAAGTTTGCGGAGGGATTACAGTTCTCTACCACTCTAGACTATACCCCCTAGTTCTAGACACTCCAGCCAGGGGAAACAACCTCTCAGCATCTACCCTCTCAATCCCCTTCAGAATCTTTTATGTTTCAATGAGATCACCTCTCATACTTCTAAACTCCAGAGTACAGGCCCAATCTACTCAATCTCTCCTCAAAGGACAACCCTCTCATCCCAGGGATCAATCAAGTGAACCTTCGTTGCACCGCCTCTAAGGCATGTATGTCCTTTCTCAGATAAGGAGACCAAAACTGTGCAGAGTACTCCAGGTGTAGTCTCACCAAAGCCCTGTACAATTGCAGTAAGACTTCCTTACTCTTGTACTCCAACCCCCTTGCAATAAAGGCCAACATGCCATTTGCCTTCCTAATTGCTTGCTATACCTGCATTGCTTTACGTGTTTCCTGTACGAGGACACCTAAATCTCTCTGAACACCAACATTTAATAGTTTCTCACCATTTAAAAAAATTCTGTTTTTCTGTTCTTCCTACCTATTCTTGCACCCCTTTAAAATTGTACCATTTAGCTTGTATTTTCTCACCTCATTCTTCCAACCAAAATGTATCACCTCACACTTTTCTGCATTGAATTTCATCTGCCATGTGTCCGCCTAATCCACCAGTCTGTCTATGTCCTTTTGAAGTCTAATACTATCTTCCTCACTGTTTACTACACCTCCAAGTTTTGTGTCATCTGCAAATTTCAAAATTGTGCCCTGTACCCTGAAGTCCAAGTCATTAATGTATATCAAAAAACACTGTCAATGGTACTATTTTGAGGGATGTGCAAGAGCAGAGGGGCCTGGGAGTGCATTTTCACAAATCTTTAAAGGTGGCAGGGCAAATTGATAAGGCAGTTCAGAAAGCATACGGGATACTTGGCTTTGTAAATAGGGGCACTGAATACAAAATCAAAGAAGTCATGCAAACCTTTACAAATTACTGGTTAGGCCTCAGCTGGAGTATTGTGTATAATTCTGGGCACCGCACTTTAAGAAAGATGTCAAGGCCTTGGCGAAGGTACAGAGAAGGATGATACCAGGGATAAGGGACTTCAGTTATGTGGAGTAATTAGAGAAGGTGGGATTGTTCTCCTTAGAGCAGAGAAGCTTAACGGGAGACCGAATAGAGGTGTTCAAAATGATACGGGCTTTTGATGGAGCAAGTATGGAGAAAATGTTTCCCCTGGCAAGTGGGTCGATAACCAGATGTCACAGATTGAAAATAATTGTCAAAAGAACTAGAGTGGAAATGAGAAATTTCTCCACACACAAGGTTGTTAAGATCTGGAACGCACTCCCTGAAAGGGTGGTGCGTTCCAGAAATCAGATTTAATAGGAACTTTCAAAAGGCAATTGGACATGTACTTGAAGAGACTAATTTGCAGGGTTATGGGGAAAAAAGCTGGGGTGTGGGACTAAATTGTACAACTCTTTCAAATAGCCGGCACAGGCACGATGGGCTGAATAGCCTCATTCTGTGCTGTAATATTCTATGATTCTATAAAAGCTGCTCCCATTCTCGCGTCAAACGCAGAGATGTTAGTCAAGCTGGTCCATGTGGCATTCGGTGATAGATATCTCGAATGGGTTCTGCAGTCTCCCACCACTCTCCAATTCGCAGTATCCGTGCCATCAGTAAGACCGCCTACTTGCACCTCCGTAACATCGCCTGACTCACTGCCGCCTCAACTCATCTGCTGCTGAAGCCCTCATCCATGCCTTTGTTACCTCTAGACTTGACTATTCCAACGTACTCCTGGCTGGCCTCCCATCTTCCACCCTCAGTAAACTTGAGGTCATCCAAAACTCGGCTGCCCGTGTCCTAACTCGCACCAAGTCACGTTCACCCATCTCCCCTGTGCTCGCTGACCTACATTGTCTCCCGGTTAAGCAACGCCTCGATTTTAAAATTCTCATCCTTGTTTTCAAATCCCTCCATGGCCTCGCCCCTTTCTACTTGTGCAACCTCCTCCAGCCTTATAACCCTCCGAGATATCTGCGCTCCTCCAATTCTGGCCTATTGAGCATCCCCGATTTTAATTGCTCCACCATTGACGGCTGTGCCATCAGCTGCCAAGGCCCTAAGCACTGGAATTCCCTCCCTAAACCTCTCCGCCTCTCTTTCCTCCTTTAAGACACTCCTTAAAACCTACCTCTTTGACCAAGCTTTTGGTCATTTGCCCTAATATCTCATGTGGCTAGGTGTCAAATTTTGTTTGATAACACTCCTTTGAAGCACCTTGTGACGTTTTACTACATTAAAGGTGCTATATGTTATGTTATATTATATTATATCATATGCTATATAATGTTTCCCACATTACAACAGTGATTACACTCCAAAATAGTACTTCATTGGCTGTAAAACGCTTTGAGATGTCCAGTGGACGTGAAAGGCGCTATATAAAAATGTAAGTCTTTCTTTCTTATATAAATTCAAGTTGTTCTTGTTGTTGTTGTATAAATTTGCCTTTACTTTTGAAGGGCAGAAGTACACTTGGATTGTCCTCCCTCAACGTATTGACAAAAGCCCCACTATTTTCCATGCTCACATGAAACAAGCTCTGAGAGTGCTGTCGAATGCCGAGGTTATATAACATCCTAATACATACCCATGTTCGGGAAGAGCATTTATGAATGTTGAGTGAGATTTTACATCGACTGGAGTCCTCTGGACTTAAGGTCAATGTCAAAAAGCTACAGTTGATGAAACCTAAGGTCGAGTTTCTTGGTGTCATCCGAAAGGCAGAATGAGGACCAGGATAAAGTGAAGGTTAGCATAGCCTGACTACTGCCCACTGACGAGACCTCCTTGTTTGTTTCTGGTTATGTCCGGATTTTATCTCTGACTATAGAATCATAGAAACTTACATCCCAGTCCAACATCGGGAGAAAAGGAACCTCCCCATCCAACAGCTGGAGGAATGGAACCTCCCCATCCAACATCAGGAGGAAAGGAACCTCCCCGTCCAACAGCTGGAGGAATGGAACCTCCCCGTCCAACATCAGGAGGAATGGAACCTCCCCGTCCAACATCAGGAGGAAAGGAACCTCCCCATCCAACATCAGGAGGAAAGGAACCTCCCCGTCCAACATCAGGAGGAATGGAACCTCCCCATCCAACATCGGGAGGAAAGGAACCTCCCCATCCAACATCAGGAGGAATGGAACCTCCCCGTCCAACATCAGGAGGAATGGAACCTCCCCATCCAACATCAGGAGGAATGGAACCTCCCCATCAAACATCAGGAGGAATGGAACCTCCCCATCCAACATCAGGAGGAATGGAACCTCCCCATCCAACAGCTTGAGGAATGGAACCTCCCCATCCAACATCAGGAGGAATGGATCCTCCCCATCCAACATCGGGAGGAATGGAACCTCCCCATCCAACATCAGGAGGAATGGAACCTCCCCATCCAACATCAGGAGGAATGGATCCTCCCCATCCAACATCGGGAGGAATGGAACCTCCCCTTCCAACATCAGGAGGAATGGATCCTCCCCATCCAACATCAGGAGGAATGGATCCTCCCCATCCAACATCGGGAGGAATGGATCCTCCCCATCCAACATCGGGAGGAATGGAACCTCCCCTTCCAACATCAGGAGGAATGGAACCTCCCCATCCAACATCAGGAGGAATGGATCCTCCCCATCCAACAGCTGGAGGAATGGATCCTCTCCATCCAACATCAGGAGGAATGGATCCTCCCCATCCAACAGCTGGAGGAATGGATCCTCTCCATCCAACATCGGGAGGAAAGGATCCTCCCCATCCAACATCGGGAGGAATGGAATCTCCCCATCCAACATCAGGAGGAATGGATCCTCCCCATCCAACATCAGGAGGAATGGAACCTCCCCATCCAACAGCTGGAGGAAAGGAGCCTCCCCATCCAACATCAGGAGGAATGGAACCTCCCCATCCAACAGCTGGAGGAAAGGAACCTCCCCATCAAACAGCTGGAGGAATGGATCCTCCCCATCCAACAGCTGGAGGAATGGAACCTCCCCGTCCAACAGCTGGAGGAATGGAACCTCCCCATCCAACAGCTGGAGGAATGGAACCTCCCCATCCAACAGCTGGAGGAAAGGAACCTCCCCATCAAACAGCTGGAGGAATGGATCCTCCCCATCCAACATCAGGAGGAATGGATCCTCCCCATCCAACAGCTGGAGGAATGGATCCTCTCCATCCAACATCAGGAGGAATGGATCCTCCCCATCCAACAGCTGGAGGAATGGATCCTCCCCATCCAACAGCTGGAGGAATGGATCCTCCCCATCCAACATCAGGAGGAAAGGAACCTCCCCATCCAACATCAGGAGGAATGGAACCTCCCCATCCAACATCAGGAGGAATGGATCCTCCCCATCCAACAGCTGGAGGAATGGATCCTCCCCATCCAACATCAGGAGGAATGGAACCTCCCCGTCCAACAGCTGGAGGAATGGATCCTCCCCATCCAACATCAGGAGGAATGGAACCTCCCCATCCAACATCGGGAGGAATGGAACCTCCTCATCCAACAGCTGGAGGAATGGATCCTCCCCATCCAACATCGGGAGGAATGGAACCTCCCCATCCAACATCAGGAGGAAAGGAACCTCCCCGTCCAACATCGGGAGGAATGGAACCTCCCCATCCAACATCGGGAGGAATGGAACCTCCCCATCCAACATCGGGAGGAATGGATCCTCCCCATCCAACAGCTGGAGGAATGGAACCTCCCCATCCAACATCAGGAGGAATGGATCCTCCCCATCCAACATCAGGAGGAATGGTACCTCCCCATCCAACATCAGGAGGAATGGATCCTCCCCATCCAACATCGGGAGGAATGGAACCTCCTCATCCAACATCAGGAGGAATGGATCCTCCCCATCCAACATCAGGAGGAATGGATCCTCCCCATCCAACATCAGGAGGAATGGAACCTCCCCATCCAACATCAGGAGGAATGGAACCTCCCCATCCAACATCAGGAGGAATGGATCCTCCCCATCCAACATCAGGAGGAATGGAACCTCCCCGTCCAACATCGGGAGGAATGGAACCTCCCCGTCCAACATCAGGAGGAATGGAAACTCCCCATCCAACATCGGGAGGAATGGAACCTCCCCATCCAACATCGGGAGGAATGGATCCTCCCCATCCAACAGCTGGAGGAATGGAACCTCCCCATCCAACATCAGGAGGAATGGATCCTCCCCATCCAACATCAGGAGGAATGGAACCTCCCCATCCAACATCAGGAGGAATGGATCCTCCCCATCCAACATCAGGAGGAATGGATCCTCCCCATCCAACATCGGGAGTAATGGAACCTCCCCTTCCAACATCGGGAGGAAAGGAACCTCCCCGTCCAACATCGGGAGGAATGGAACCTCCCCGTCCAACATCAGGAGGAATGGAACCTCCCCATCCAACATCGGGAGGAATGGATCCTCCCCATCCAACATCGGGAGGAATGGAACCTCCCCATCCAACATCGGGAGGAATGGAACCTCCCCGTCCAACATCGGGAGGAATGGAACCTCCCCGTCCAACATCGGGAGGAATGGAACCTCCCCGTCCAACATCGGGAGGAAAGGAACCTCCCCGTCCAACATCAGGAGGAATGGAACCTCCCCGTCCAACAGCTGGAGGAATGGAACCTCCCCGTCCAACAGCTGGAGGAATGGAACCTCCCCGTCCAACAGCTGGAGGAATGGAACCTCCCCGTCCAACATCAGGAGGAATGGAACCTCCCCGTCCAACAGCTGGAGGAATGGAACCTCCCCGTCCAACAGCTGGAGGAAAGGAACCTCCCCGTCCAACATCAGGAGGAATGGAACCTCCCCGTCCAACAGCTGGAGGAATGGAACCTGCCCGTCCAACATTCAACAGTTTCAGGCAAACACTGGTACAAGAATGGACCCCTGCTGTTATTACGGGTGATTATGTGTCTCGGATTGACTATAGGCCTGGCATGAGGAGATGTGTTGATGGTTAATTATTGGATGGAATTGACATTGCCGTCCAAGTGTAATGGAACAACATTGGAAGTGGAAGTGACACTGGGAGACGCAGTAGGACTGACTTGTGTATATTCCAGCAGCCCAGGAATTGCATACCTGACTGACAATAATTTTGGAAGGAAGAATGAGGTGAGACAATATAAACTAAGTGGTATAATTTTAACGGGGGTGCAGGAACAGAGAAACCTGGTGGTTCACGTACATAAATCTTTGAAGGTAGAGGGACAAGTTGATAGAGCTGTTAAAAAAGAATAAGATCATCAGTTTATGAATAAGAGCCATAGAATACAAAAGCAAAAAGTTATGCTAAATCTTTAAAAATCACTGGTTAGATGCCAGCTGCAGTATTGTGTCCAATCCTGGGCACCACACTTTAGAAAGAACATCAAGGCCTTGGAAGGGGACAGAGGAGATTTACTAGAATGGTGCCAGGGATGAGGCATTTCATTTATCTGGGATTGTTCTCCTTAGAGCAGAGAAGGGGAGATTTAATAGAGGTATTCAAAATTATGAGGGGTTTTAATACAGGAGATAGGGAGAAACTGTATCCACTGACAGGAGGATCGGAAACCAGAGGCCACAGATGTAAAATAATTTACAAAAAAGTTAGGGGAGAGTGGAAGAGTGTTGATACATGGGGACAGAAAGGAAAAGGCAAGTCCAGGTGAGTCTGGGCATGAAGGAAAACAGCTGGAGGGGTAGTACCATATAAGGTGCTGCAACAATAAAAAGGGACCAATAGAAGACAGAAAGGACTTTCCGTAACACCAACACTGGACATGTGTAAATAGCTTATATCCACTAACAATAGATGATACAATGTGAGGAGCGCATACCTATGTTTAACTGTACTCTGTGTAACTACTGTGTGTGCTGAAGCAAGAATAAAAGGGTTCTAACCAGAACCAAAAGCTGACTTTGTTACTACTCAAGCGAACGACGCACGTTTCTTTTTTAAATTCAACAAGGAGAATTTTTTTTACTCAGCGAGTTGTTTTAATCTGGAATGCATTGCCTGAAAGGGGGGTGGAAGCAGATTCAATAGTAACTTTCAAAAGGGAATTGGATATATACTTGAAATGGAGAAATTTGCAGGGTTATGTGGAAAGAGCAGGGGAGTGGGACTAATTGGATATCTCTTTCAGAGAGCCAGCACAGACACAATGGGCCAAATGGCCGCTTTCTGTGCTGTCTGATTCAATAATTCTAATTGGACTCTTACCGCATGGAGAAGAGGCAGTAGTGGAAAAGATGAGAACTTGAGTAAAAGGAAGGATCCATATTATGATATAGTATGCCATATACTGGTGTCAACAGGCTCTGATACATGAGCAATTTCACTCACCAATCAAGTTAGGCCATAATTAGTTCGATGAGGGTACACTGGCTATGATTTGTCCTATGAATGTGTACTGGCGATGGTTAGTCCTATAAGAACATAAGAAATAGGAGCAGGAGTAGGCCAATTGGCCCCCCGAGCCTGCTCCGCCATTCAATAAGATCATGGCTGATCTGATCCTAACCGCCAATCTACTATCACAGAACCATCTCCTGAACCTAACAGAATTGGACACACAAAATAGGAGCAGGATCAGGCTACACGGCCCCTGGGCCTGCTACGCTACCCACAGGGCCATGACCGATCCGAACCTAGACTCATGTCCAAATTCCTGCCCGCTCCCCGTAACCCTTAATTCCCTTTACTTCTAGGAAACTGTCTATTTCTGTTTTAAATTTATGTAATGATGTAGCTTCTACAGCTTTTTGGGGCAGCATATTCCATGGACCTACCACCCTCTGAGTGAAGTAGTTCCTTCTCATCTCAGTTTTGAAAGAGCAGCCCCTTATTCTAAGATTATGCCCCCTAGTTCTAGTTTCACCCATCATCGGGAACATCCTCCCCGCATCCACCCGATCCAACCCCTTCACAATCTTATATGTTTCAATAAGATCGCCTCTCATTCTTCTGAACTCCAATGAGTAGAGTCCCAATCTACCCAACCTCTCCTCATATGTCCATCCCCTACATCCCCGGGATTAACCGAGTGAACCTTCTTTGTACTGACTCGAGAGCAAGTATGTCTTTTCTTAAGTATGGACACCAAAACTGCATGCAGTATTCAGGGTGCGGTCTCACCAATACCTTGTACAACTGAAGCAATACCTCCCTATTTTTATATTCTATCCCCCTAGCAATGAAAGCCAACATTCCTTGGCCTTCTTAATCACTTGCTGCACCTGCATACTAACCTTTTGATTTCGTGCACCAGGACCCCCAGATCCCTTTGTACTTCAGTACTTTCCAGTTTCTTGCCATTAAGATAATAACTTGCTCTACTATTTTTCCTGCCAAAGTGCATAACCTCACACTTTCCAGTATTGTATTCCATCCGCCAAATCTCTGCCCACTTACTTAGCCTGTCTATGTCCCCTTGCAGATTTTTTATGTCCTCCTCACTCACTACTTTCCCTCCCATCTTAGTATCATCTGCAAACTTTGATATGTTACACTCGGTCCCCTCCTCCAAATCGTTAATATAGATTGTAAAGAGTTGGGGATCCAGCACTGACCCCTGCGGAACACCACTAGTTACTGATTGCCAGTCTGAGAATGAACCATTTATCCCAACTCTCTGCCTTCTGTTAGATAGCCAATCCTCTAGCCATGCCAGAATATTACCCCCATCCCGTGATTTTTTTATCTTAAGCAATAATCTTTTGTGTGACACCTTGTCAAATGCCTTTTGGAAGTCTAAATACACCACATCCACTGGTTCCCCTTTATCCACCCTGTATGTTACTTCCTCAAAGAACTCCAGCAAATTTGTCAAACATGACTTCCCCTTCATAAAACCATGCTGACTTTGTCCTATTAAATTATGATTATCCAAATGTCCCGTTACTGTCTCCTTAAATAATGGACTCCAAAATTTTACCTACCACAGATGTTAGGCTAACCTGTCTATAGTTTCCAGCCTTCTGCCCTTTTTAAATAAGGATGTTACATTAGCAGTTTTCCAGTCTGCCGGGATCTTTGCTGAGTCCAGGGAGTTTTGGAAAATTATTACCAATGCATCCACAATCCCTACCGCCACTTCCCTCAAGACCCTAGGATGTAAGCCATCAGGTCCAGGTGATTTATCCGCCTTGAGTCCCATTATTTTACCGAGTACCACTTCCTTAGTGATTTTGATCATGTTTAGCTCCTCCCCCCCTATAGCCCCCTGTTTGTCCAGTGTTGGGATATTCTTAATGTCCTCTACTGTAAAGACTGATACAAAATATTCATTCAGTGTATTTGCCATCTCCATATTTCCCACCATTAATTTCCTGGTCTCATCCTCTAAGGGACCAACATTTACTTTAGCCACCCTTTTTCTTTTTATATAACTATAAAAACTCTTACTATCTGTTTTTATATTTTTTGCTAATTTACTTTCATAATCTATCTTCCCTTTCTTAATCAATCTTTTTGTTATTTTTTGCTGTCTTTTAAAGTTTTCCCAATCCTCTATCCTCCCACTAGATTTGGCTACCTTATAAGCCCTTGTTTTTAGTCGAATACTATCCTTAATTTCTTTACTTAGCCACGGATGACTGTCCTTTCTTTTACACCCTTTTCTTCTCAGTGGAATATATATTTTTTGGAAGTTGTAAAATAACTCCTTAAATGTATCGTCTTACCCTTTAATCTATTTTCCCAATCCACTCTACTCAATTCCGCTCGCATACCTTCATAGTCTCCTATATTCAAGCTTAGCACGCTTGTTTGAGATCCAACCTTCTCACCCTCTAATTGAATATGGAATTCAACCATGTTATGGTCACTCATTCCAAGGGGATCCTTTACTAGGACATTTTTAATTAATCCTGTCTCGTTACACAGGACCAGATCTAAGGTTGCTTGCCCTCTGGTCGGTTCAGTTACATACTGCTCAAGAAACCCATCCCTAATACACTCAATGAACTCATCTTCAAGGCAGCCCTGCCCAATTTGATTTGTCCAATTAATATGATAGTTAAAATCCCCCATAATTATAGATGTTCCCTTATTACAAGCCTCAACTATTTCCTGATTGATACTCCGTCCAACAGAGTTGCAACTGTTCGGAGGCCTATAGACTACGCCCACTAGTGTTTTTTTCCCCTTATTATTCCTTATCTCCACCCAAACTGTTTCATTATCCTGATCTTTTGACCCAATATCACTTCTCTGTATTACAGTGATTCCTTCCTTTATTAACATAGCCACCCCACCTCCCCTTCCTTCCTGCCTGTCCTTCCCGATTGTTAAATAACCTGGTATGTTTAATTCCCAGGCATTGTCACCCTGCAGCCATGTTTCTGTAATGGGCACAAGATCATACCCATATGTAGTTATTTGTGCCATTAACTCGTCTATTTTGTTACGAATGCTACTTGCATTCAGATAGAGAACTTTCAAATATGTTTTGTGACACTTAGTTCCTGCTTTTGCCCTTTTTATTACTTTACCTTTTACTCCATACCTTCTGCCCCTTCCTGACACACTCTGGTTTTTAATTTCCCCACTGCTACCTAAGTCTATGACCTTCTCTGTTGTCATTTTTATTATTTGCTCTCTAGGAACCTCCCCCCCACTAGTTAGTTTAAAGCCCTCTCTACAGCCCTAGTTATATGATCCGCCAGGACTCTAGTCCCAGCACTGGCCAAGTGAAGCCCGTCCCAACGGAACAGCTCCCTCCTGCCCCAGTACTGGTGCCAGTGTCCCAGGAAGCAAAACCCATTTCTCCCACACCAGTCTTTGAGCCACTCATTTAACTCTCTAATTTTATTTGTCCTAGCCAAATTCGCTCGTGGCTCAGGTAATAATCCAGAGATTATTACCCTTGAGGTTCTGTTTTTTAATTTGACCCCTAGCTGCTCATACTCCTTTAACAGAACCGGCTTCCTTGTCCTATCTACGTCGTTTGTACCAACATGGACCACGACAACTGGTGGAGGTGCACTGCCGATCGTTAGGACTATGTGGGTGATACATGGTCATCTGAGGATGCACTGGCGATACTTAGTCCAACTAGGCTGCAGTGGCGATGGTTAGTCCTATGAAGGTGCACAGGCAATGGTTAATTCTATGAGGGTGTACTGGCGATGGTTAGTCCTACGAGGGTGAAAAAGCAATAATTAGTTCTATGACGGTACACTGGCAATGCTTAGTCCTGTGAGGGTGCATTGGCAATAATTAGTCCTAAGAGGGTGCACTGGCGATATTTAGTCCTATGAGGGTGCACTGGCGATAATTAATTCTATGAGGGTACATTGGCGATGGCTAGCCCAATGAGGGTGCGCTGGCAATGCATAGTCTTATGAGGGTGCACTGGCAATGGTTATTCCTATGAGAGTGCACTGGTGATAATTCATTCTGTGATGGTACACTGGCGATGGTTAGTCCTAAGAGGGTACACTGGCGATGGTTAGTTCTAAGAGGGTACACTGGCGATGGTTAGTTCTATGAGGGTGCACTGGCGATGGTTAGTCCTTTGAGGGTGCACTGGCAATACTTAGGACTATCCATTGCCAGTGCACCCTCAAAGGACTAAGTATTGCCAGTGCATCTCAAAGGACTATGAGGATGCACTGGGGATAATTAGTCCTTTGGGTGCACCGGCAATGGTTTTATCCTATGAGGGTGCACTGGCGATGGTTAGTCCTACGAGGGTGCAATGGTGATAATTCATCGTTTGAGGGTGTACTGGCAATGGTTAGGCCTATGAGGGGGCACTGGCGATGGTTAGTCCTCTGAGGGTGCGCTGGCGATGGTTAGTCTGATGCGCGTGCACTGGTGATGTTTAGTCCTATGAGCGAGCACTGGCAATGGTTAGACCTATGAGGGTGCACTTTCAATATTTAGTGCTATAAAGGTGCACTGGCAATGGTTAGTCCTATGAGGGTGCACTGGCGATGATTAGTCCTATGAGGGTGCACTGGCGATGGTTAGTCCCATGAGGGTGCACTGGCAATCGTTAATCCTATGAGGGTGCACTTACGATAGTTCGTATAATGAGGGTGCACTGACTATACTTAGTCCTATGTGGGTGCACTGACGATGATTATTCCTATGAGGGGGCACTGATGATGATTATTCCTATGAGGGGGCACTGACGATGATTATTCCTATGAGGGGGCACTGATGATGATTATTCCTATGAGGGGGCACTGATGATGATTATTCCTATGAGGGGGCACTGATGATGATTATTCCTATGAGGGTGCACTGATGATGATTATTCCTATGAGGGTGCACTGATGATTATTCCTATGAGGGGGCACTGGCGATGATTATTCCTATGAGGGGGCACTGGCAATGGTTCGTCCTATGAGGGTGCACTGGTGATAATTAGTCCTATGAGGGTGCACTGATGATGATTATTCCTATGAGGGTGCACTGATGATGATTATTCCTATGAGGGTGCACTGATGATTATTACTATGAGGGTGCACTGATGATGATTATTCCTATGAGGGTGCACTGATGATGATTATTCCTATGAAGGTGCACTGGCGATGATTAGTCCGATGAGGGTGCACTGGCGATGATTATTACTATGAGGGTGCACTGGCGATGGTTAGTCATCTGAGGGTGCATTGGCAATGGTTAGACCTTTGAGGGTGCACTGGCGATGGTTAGACCTTTGAGGGTGCACTAGCAATGGTTAGTCATATGAGAGTGGGTTAGCTCAGTTGGTTAGAGCGTGGTGCTAATAACGCCAACCTCGTGGGTTCGATCCCAGTACGGGACATTTACATTTTTGAGATTTACCAGAATGGTTCCGGGGATGGGGGATCTTAGCTACAAGGACAGGTTGGAGAAGCTGGATTTGTTTTCATTAGAGCAAAGGAGGTTGAGGGGTGATTTGATAGAGATGTACAAGATTATGACGGGTTTGGATAGGCTAGGCGGCGAAAAGCTGTTCCCACTAGTTGATGGTACAAGGACTAGGGCACACAGATTTAAGGTTCTGGGCAAGAGATACAGGGGGGTTTGAGGAAAAACTTTTTTACGCAGCGAGTGGTGATGACCTGGAATTCGCTGCCGACAGAAGTGGTGGAAGCGGAGACACTCAATGTTTTCAAGGGGAGACTGGATAGGCACTTGAGGAAAATAAACTAGCAGGGCTACGGGGATAGAGCGGGTGAATGAGACTGACTGGATTGCTCTACAGAGAGCTGGCACGAACTTGATGGGCCGAATGGCCTCCTTCTGTGCCGTTATGACTCTATGACTCTCTATGACTTAGTCCTATGAGGATGTGGTGGCGATGGTTGGTTCTCGGAGGGTGCACTGGCGATGGTTAATCCTATGAAGGTGTACTGGCGATGTTCAGTCCCATGAGGGTGCACTGGCAATACTTAGTCAACTGCAGGTCCACTGGCTATACTTAGTCCTATGAGCATGCACTGGCAATGGTTAGTCCTATAAGTCTGCACTGTCGATATTGAGTCCTATGAGGTTGCACTAGTGAAGATTAGTCCTATGACGGTGCACTGCCGATGGTTAGTCCTGTGAGGGTGCACTGACGATAGCACTTTGAGGGTGCACTGGCGATGGATAGTCCCATGTGGGAGCTTTGACGATGGTTGCTCATATGAGAGTGCACTGGCGATGTTTAGTCCTATGAGAGTGCACTGGCGATATTTCATCCTATGAGGGTACACTGGCGATGGTTAGTCATCTGAGGGTGCACTGGCGATGTAATAACTCTTGTGAAATGGGATTAAAGGTTAAAAACCTGGGCACTGACACTAATCTGCGTGAGTCAGATGAGACTGGATGTTCAGACGTGTGTGAGGAAGGACCAAATAATGGATGAGTAATTACACGGTCTCATGTGGCCTTATATAATGATGTACACTTTGACATTTCACTTGTATTAATTGATCTCTGCAGCATTTCTTTTTCAAAAGGTCTGTGTTATCCTGAGTATGAGGAATTGTATGGTTTCATGTTACATGAATTGGTACAGGAATTTAATCAACAAAATGCTGGCAAATATCCAGATGAACTTTGGCCACCAGTTATGTCCCAAAAGGTTACCGATGGTAAGTTACATTAGGGGAATGGATAGGATTAGGAGCAACCATAGGAATGGCAGCATGGAACAGAATAGATATCGAATGGTCGTGGGAGCATGATGAAGCGATGTGACAACAGTTTAAAGAATTATTGACAGAGATCAATGGAGGAGCTGAAGACTTGATAAACGAAGAATTTAAAACAATTATCTTGATTAAAGAAATAGTGCAAGGTATGTTAGTAACTAAAGATAAAGTCAATGAGATCATCAAAATCAGCAATGACAATTACAAACATCAGAACATTTCAGAGGCTATCACATGCATTATGTGTGGAGGATTTTTACTAAATCGAATCATAAGTCATATAGAAAATAACCGGATTTCAAATTTTATCCAAGACAGTTATATAAAGCGCTGGTTCAAAGGCACTTCAAATAAGTGGGGGAGTTTGTGCACAAATCTTTGAAGGTGGCTTGTCCGACATCAAGCACTGCATGAGTAGAAATTTCCTCCAATTAAATATTGGGAAGCCCAAAGCCATTATCTTTGGTTCACGCCACAAACTCTGTCCCCTTTCCACTGATTCGATCTCTCTTCCTGGCAACTGTCTATGGCTGACCAAGTCTGTTTGTAACGTTGGTGTCATATTTGATCATGAAGAGGCTGCCTATCTCATATCCGTTCTATCACTAAGATCGGCCATTTCCACCTTCGTAATATCGCCTTGGTCCGCCCTTACCTCAACTTATCTGTTGCCTTTATCACCTCTAGACTTGACTATTCCAATGCTCTTCTGGCCGGCCTCCCCAGTTCTACCCTCCATAAACTTGAGGTCATCCAAAACTCTGCCGCCTGTGTCCTAACTTGCACCAAGTCCTGCTCACCCATCTCCCCAGTGCTTGCTGACCTCCATTGGCTCCCAGTTAAGCAACGCCTCGATTTTAAAATTCTCATTCTTGCTTTCAAATCCCTCCATGGCCTCGCCTCTCCCTATCTCTAATCTCCTCCAGCTCTATAATCCGCCTCGACCTCTGCGCTCCACTTATTCTGGCCTTTTGAACATCCCCGATTTTAATTGCTCCACCATTGGCGGTCGTGCCTTCAGCTGCCTAGATCCTAAGCTCTGGAATTCCCTCCATAAATCTCTCCGCCTCTCCACTTCTCTTTCCTCCTTTAAGACACTCCTTAAAGCCTACCTCTTCGACCAAGCTTTTGGTCATCTGCCCCAACATCTCCTTATATGGCTCGGTG
Organism: Squalus acanthias; assembly: GCA_030390025.1. Classification (NCBI taxonomy): domain Eukaryota; kingdom Metazoa; phylum Chordata; class Chondrichthyes; order Squaliformes; family Squalidae; genus Squalus; species Squalus acanthias. The sequence continues at coordinate 38,658,663 of CM059433.1, read as the reverse complement.
TCAAAAAAAAATTTCTCCTAACGCTCCTGTGAAGGACCTTGGGATGTTTTATTACGTTAAAGGTGCTATATAAATATAAGTTGTTGTTGTGGCAGGACAGGTTAACAAAGCAATTAATAAAGCATAGGGGATCCTGGGCTTTATAAATCGAGGCATAGAGTACAAAAGCCAGGAAGTTATGCTAAACCTATATAAAACACTGATTCGGCCCCAGCTGGAGTATTGTGTCCAATTCTGGGCACCACACTTTAGGAAGGACATGAAGACTTTCAAGAGGGTACAGAAGAGATTTACTCAAATGGTTCCAGGGATGAGGGATTACAGTTACGTGGTTAGACTGGAGAAGCTGGGGTTGTTCTCCTTGGAGCAGAGAAGGCTAAGAGGAGATTTGATAGAGGTGTTGAAAATCATGAAGGGTTTAGATAGAGTAAATAAAGAGAAACCGTTGCCAATGGCTGATGGGTCGATAATCAGAGGGCACAGATTTAAGGTGATTGGCAAAAGAACCAGAGGCAACATGAGGAAAAACTTTTTTACGTAACGAGTGGTTAGGATTTGGAATACACTGACTGAAAGGGTGGTGGAAACAGATTCAATAGTAACTTTCAAAAGGGAATTGGATAAATACTTAAAGGAGAAAATAATGCAGGGATATAGGGTAAGCACGGGGGAGTGGGACTAACTGGATTTCTCTTCGAAAGAACCGGCGCAGACTTGATGGGCTGAATGGCCTCCTTCTGTGCTGCACAATTCTATGAAGTGTAAAGTGAGACACTACAGCTCTGTCTAATATGCCCCCAAGCCATATAATCAAATACAGCAAGCTTGGGGTCTGATACTAATGGTAGTGGCAATCCCACAGTTGAACAGTAACAAATAACCGCTGGAATGTTTAAAGTGGAGTCAATAGAAGTTTTGGAGACATCTTGGTCCATTTCTAGAGCGAATGACGGAGTCTGTACACCCACAGATACCTCCAGCTGTTCCAGGAACTGTGGAGTCTGGCTATGCTGCTGCAATGGGCTGCAGAGCCCTTGCCAGCTTGTGGCTTCAGTCTGGATGAAGAATCCCCTAACTGTACTATACAAGTGACTAAAGGGGGTGCCGGAAGAACCAACTTGGAAAGAGGAAAGTACTGTGTGACATCTGGCGAGGCCACATTACACATGGGAAGGTCACCTGTCCTGTTTCTAAACACATGTTCTGCTTTATAACAGCTGAAATAACTAAAGTTGTAGATAAGATTTTGGTGCCAGTTGAGGCCTACAATGTTAGAGATTCAGGTGAATATATTCCTCCAAGCAGAAGCATTGAGAGCTGCAACCAGATTTGGGCATCCTAAGAGGGTGCTAACGGAGCGCAAAGCAACTAACGTCCAGGCGCGGCGATGTTTGCGCCGCTCGTGAAATTGACCAGACATTTTGTGGCGGCGCTAAACACTACCGCCACGATCTCCTGCGCCCGGAAGCGCCCCGGACCGGATATAGAGTGACACCCCTTGCCTTACCGCCTGCCGCTAGCAACGACAGGTAGAGGGGAACGTTTTGCAGTAGGGAAGGGACTGGGGGACATTTTTGCACCACGCATTCTGAGAGAGAGAGAGAGCGAGAGAGAGACTTCTGGAGAGATTCAACGCTGTGTGAAGGAGTTTTGGGTACTGAGCGGCACTTAGCAGGTTCATTTTGATTTGACCTTCCTTGCATCGATTTAGAAGAGACTGTGGGGGCTGCACTCTGAGCTCTTTCCCTGGGCCTCTCCATTGTTCTTTCCAGCAGAATTGATGCACAGGTCTCTCCAGGCCGAGATTCAAGGCTGCAATGAGCAGGATGTGGCTGGAGAGCAAGATCGACCCAATCCCTTTTAAGAACTGGCCGGTGCCAGTCTGTCTGTGTTCTATTGCTAACTGAGCTTCGCCAGCGCTCTGAGGTAGCGCTTCGCTCCTCGGCGTTAGCGCCTTAAGAGAGGTGTGTAATGTCTGATTTAGTGCTCATATCACCTCCAGGGGCGATAGAGGCCTAGTTTGCAGTCGGAGGCGATAATTAGCGCCCGGCCGCTAATTGCGTCCCAAATGGGGCGATACTGAATTTCTCCCCCTAAAGAAGAGAAAGAACATAATGGAGATGATCACTCAAATGAAGGATAAGTAAGGCATATGAAGGGGAACCATGATAAGAATAGTTGCATGTGCAACCCTGGAAAAGGTATTTTCCTGAGTTCCAAGGAGGGGAATGTAGGATAGTGTATAACACAATATTGAGGGGAAGGGACAGTGGGAAGGTCGCCGATTGTGGCGGGGTGGGGGGGGGGTGGGGAGAGAGGCCGCGATCGGCAGAGGGGAGGCTGAAGGCTTCCTTGAGGGGCCGCGGAGAGCACTCCTGCTCCTCCTGGTCCACAAAGAGTGCTGTAAAAGGGACTTACCCACTTGAGCTGGCAGCTCCAGCCTCCCTTTCACTGCCGGGTTTCCCGAGTCCTGGGAAACCCGCATGGCAACTGTTGAATTTAAACGAGGCTCTCAATTGCACTGTCGGAGCGTGATTTAAACATGTTAAATATGCCCCTCGAGAGCAGGACTCTCGCACGGCACGAAACCTGCGGCCGTAAAAATGGCAACGGTCACACATGCGGCGGGTTGGGGACGCGTTCCCCATTTAAAAAATTTTAATTCAACAACTGACCCTCTCCCGCCCGTCATGGGGGATTAATATCGAGACCAATCTCCTTGAAGCTGTCAAACACTGACAATCTGTCCTCTAAGTTAATTCCTTCCTCTCAGGCTAATTTAGAGATCTCTGCAGAACAAAAAGCAGAGGCTGCAGCTTTTGACAGCTCAACGGCCATTCTGCTTTCTGTGCCGGTGAGATTTCTGACTCCCGAGACCTGAAGGGCTGACGCCTGCAGGAGGAAGTTAAGGTAAGTAAAACTTTTTCCCACACTTTACACTTGCCTTACACACTTACCTCTGCACACATGCACCCATCACTCACCTGCCCACCGGACATATCGACCCCTCCAACCCCTGCAGACCCACAGTCCGCCTCGCTAAAATGCCGTGGTTTGGAGCCGTCTGGTAGCCCACATTTCAGGGCTAAAAATAGGGATTAGGCAACAAACTGCCTGTTAACTACCTGTTAACAGGCAGTTAATTCTCACAAATCCCCTTCCCGCCTCGGGGAGGCGGGTCCCAGCACAGGTCGGGTACCCGCCTCCTGTGAAACTGGCATGGAGGCGGGTTGGGTTCGGGACCCCCGAATCTGCTATTTTCCCACCCCACACGCCTCCAAACCCGCCTCCACGGGTCAATGAAAATTCTGCCCTTAAGCACAAAAATCTAGGCTGACACTCCAGTGCAGTACTGAGGGAGTGCCATCAGAGGTGCCATCTTTTGGATGAGATGTTAAACCGAGGCCCCGTCTGCTCTCTCAGGTGGACGTAAAAGATCCCATGGCATTATTTTGAAGAAGAGCAGGAGAGTTATCCCTGGTGTCCTGGCCAATATTTATCCCTCAATCAACATCACTAAAACAGATGATCTGGTCATTATCACATTGCTATTTGTGGGAGCTTGCTGTGTGCAAATTGGCTGCCGCATATCCTACATTACAACAGTGACTACACTTCAAAAAGTACTTCATTGGCTGTAAAGCACTTTGGGACGTCCGGTGATCGTCAAAGGCGCTACATAAATGCAAGTCTTTCTTATAAACAAAACACACATTCCACTGAGAATGGAGCATATGTGTTGTGACATTGCCATCTACTGGTGTAGCAGCATGAGACACAAAGATCACACGATAATCTTTCTGTCGATATTAATAAAACCAGTAAGTTGATTTATCTCTGGTGTCCGAACCTATATCATTTAGATTAATCTACTCGGTTGATCTAACAGAGCCGATTAAAAAAAATTAATCCTGCAAAATTCTGAGGTCATCCAGGCCATGGGCCCAGCCTGGAAACCCCTGTGGGCCCGACTCCAGTCTCTCTATTGACCTGGTTGCCAGTATCCAGGTAACTTGAGCCAATGAGAGCAGAAGCAGGAGCAACGGGAATTTCAGTGGCTGATGCTGTCCTATGAGCCCTGTGTCCTTCATGACATCAGGCCTTCAATGGAGCAGACGCCCGCAACAGGAATTCCCAAATTTCACTCCATGTAAGGGTACCATGCGACCTATGATCTGGTGCTGCTCTCAATCCTTTACAGTCTAGTAGGGTGGGTGAGGGCTTATAGTCTTGTGAGTGCCATCATTTGTGATCCTGGTGCTCTGATAATAGTAGTATAGCCAAAGTCCTGAGTGATTTAGATGGGGAGGAACCTTAGCAGCAGTCGAGTAATTATTACCATCCAAGTTGCTGTCGGTCTAATGAAAGCAGATAAGTAACTGGAAGTCTAACAGCAATATGGTGATTTAGTAGTAATATGTGTCTACCGAATACTTAGTGGTCTCATGGCAATGCATGTATATATCTCAGTACCTCCTGATTCACAGTAAATGATTTTGCACCAACCATTTTGCGTTTGTGACTAGTTAAGATGTGGACTTGGACTTCCCTGAAATAAAAGCCTGAAATTATTTGGATGTTCATCCCTACTACACAGCAACACAAATAGATCTGGAACTAAATCAGAGAGAATTGTTAAAAAAAGCGATTTTTGATGTTCACCTTCGATCTGGAAGGAAGTACATTTTTACATAGGGATTCCTGGGCCGACCATCCCCTCGGGAAGGAAGCTCCGTGGCTTGTAACACATTAACTATCAGCTGGTGGCCTACTTTATCATACCAGAGTTTCACCTGTGAAAACAACGCATTTGATGAACCCCATGCATATTGTGGAAATCACAGCATTTAAATAACATTACATGGCAAAATGAGGAGTCAGACTTTCAGTACATGTCAGATATTCGTGGCAGCAGGAGCTGTGTTTTCAATGTGTATATGGGTGAAAAAATATCTGTTGTTATTGCACAGAATTTTACTCTGACCACAATATTAATTAGAATATAGTTTTTAGAAATTCTTCAAGTGCAGGTTTTCCCAGATGAAAAGAAATTGTGGGGGCATGTCTCATTCCCATTCCCACTCACCGGAGTAATGTGAGTCAATCCCAATTCCAAAAATCTTCTGTTATTGAGGTTTGAACATATACAAATTATTCTAATATCAAAGGGAACACCATCTGAGCTTCATTAATCAATCATGACAGATTACCAAATGTTTGCCTCCGTCAAGACAATGGTCCGAGATTAAGCTGTGGGACATTAACCTATGAACACTTCACACATTTTCTATTTTAGTAGGCATGTTAAAACATTTATTTTAAATAGGTTGATGATTCCAATAGCAGACAGAAGACAGACATGTTGCATCCCATGGTGTAATTTTAGGGCCATTGTCCTTTCTCCAATCCTTCCCCTCCTCTCTAAGGTGCTGCCTCTTACTCAGGTACCAGCAGTCCTCTGGTATGCTGCTTAAGAGGATATGTTTCCTGTGTAAACCTATGTAAGTAAGTGTTGGTAGGCTATCAGGACCAAACCCTAATTCTGTTTTCACCTGACAGACTCATGAATAGATTTTCTAGCAGGGGTCAGGAGACAACAATTGGGAGCAGGAACCGCTGCTAATTTTTCACCCCCATAACACAGGGCACAGAGGTGAATTGTAGAGTCTCAACCGAGGCCGCGATTGTGCGCTAACTTAGACAGACCAGGATTCAAACCTGGGACCTTCCCGTTTATATTGTTTGGTGGCAGACTAGATGATGCATTTACTCACTAGGCAGCAGGGGAGCTGTACATATAATGATTAAAACACTTAGGCCATGAGATTCGGCACCTCAGCGCAGTAGTTAAGGACGGTTTTGGGGGAAAAAAGGCGACCGCCTCGCATCCGGCATGGTCCGCGCTGTTCGCTGTCTTGGTGAGTGCGATAGCATGAGCTGCGTGCGCCAGCAGTATTCAGAGTAGGCGGAGCGTGACGTCAGTCAGTATGTAACGTTGATTTGACACATGACCTGCCATTTTGGGCGTCACCACTACATTCAACGCACTCTTCTAAACACGCATAGCTGAACGTGCGATCAGTTGAACGAGGCCCCCCCCCCCCCCCCCCCCCCCACCAGCGCTACTTAAAGGGAAACATCCAACTTGCAGGTATGTTGATTATTTCTCTTGTACTGGCTCTTGCAGAGTTTGTAGGAGCACTGGGTTGCTGCAAGACATATATAAAGTTGTTAAAGTGTGCAGGGAGTGCGGCTGGACGTTGGGAAGGCATTGGCTGCTACTGAAGGCCTCTGACTATACCACTTGCTCCCAGTCATGAGGGCTCTAGTTGCAGTCTCCCTCACGCTGCAGCATATCAGGGAGATGGAGCAGAGGCAGCAAAGAAGACAAGCTGCTCGCAGAGGGAGGAGGAGGGGGAGCAGGGCTCTCAGTAGGAGGCCTTACCCACCGAGGGTCTTCAAAGAGCACTTCTCCTACCTGCATCTAAGCCAGGAGCAGTGTGTTCAGCGGCTCCGCTTCACTAAGGAGGTGCTCACAGAACTCTGCCACCTCTTGGAACCAGACCTCAGAGCAGGGTGACGATGGCTCTGCCAGTGGCCCTCAAGGTGACCGTGGACATGAATTTTTTTTGCCAGCGGACCCTTCCAGGTTGGAACAGGCGACATAGCAAACATCTCGCAGTTCGCCGCCCATCGCTGCATCCGGCAGGTCACAGAAGCTCTGTACGCGAGGAGAGGGGACTTCATTGTCCTCACTGTAAACAGAGAGAAGCAGGAGTAGCACGCACATGGTTTTGCCATGGGGCTTCCCCATGGTGCAGGGCGCCATCAACTGCACACACGTGGCTTTGCGGGCACCGCATATCAATGGTGAGATGTATTGTAACCGCAAAGGGTACAACTCACTTAATGTGCAGTTGGTGCGTGACCACGCCCAGCACAGCATAATGGTGAATGCCCGGTATCCTGGCAGCAGTCATGATGCCTTCATCCTGTGCCAGTCCACTGTGCCAGCAATCTTCCAACCACCACGTCGAACCTGAGGGTGGTTGCTAGGCGACAAGGGCTATCCGCTCTACACCTGGCTGATGATTTCCCTCCGCAACCCCACCACTCGTGGCCAGCAATCATCTAATGACAGCCATGCTGCCACGAGGACCGTCATTGAGCAGACTATCGGGGTGCTCAAGCAATGATTCCGCTGACTTGACCACTCGGGAGGAGCCTTCCAGTACTTGCTGGAGCGAGTGCCCCAATTCGTGGCAGTCTACTGCATACTCCACAAGTTGGCCATCATGAGGGCACAGTCGTTGCCACTACGGGTTCCGTGACCACCTCAGGAGGAGGAGGAGGAAGAAGAGAAGAAAGAGGAGGAGAAGGAAGAGGAAGCAGCCTGCAAATTCCCCATTCCGAACGGACTGTCCATGAGCACATCATCAGATTCCGGCTCCTCTGAATGAAACCCCAGATCCCCGTTGCACAACACTTCCCCAGCTTACCATCCCTCTGTCACGGAACATCACAGCATTCTCTTGACCACAATGCTGAAATGAAAGCCATGACAAAGCAAACATTCCAAACATAATTTATAAATGATTAATTCCAAAACTACATAACAAAGTCAACTAATCACACTTGTGCATTCCCTTAGTGCCTGTCCTTTGTGTGCCTTTGCCGGTCCTAGTGCTCCTACGAAGTGCTACCCCAGTGGCTGCAGCATGGCTGGTGGAAGGCTGCTGACTTTCAGTGGGCAAGACTGCAGTTCGCCTTGCAGGTCGAACTCGAACAGCTCTGGACCTAGAAGGCCCGGCTGTAGACTGCACCATCTCAGCACGGGTGGCAGCAGCCTGAGCTGGCTGGCTGACAGACAGGTAACAAGGGCACTGGCGGAGTGGCAATGGTGGAAGTACAAATGATGTCAACCTGCTCCACGAAGCCACTGGCACTCCCCTGGAGTGGCGCCTCAACAATCCTAGTAATCTGTTGGAGGACAGATTGCTGGACTGCTGAGAGACCCTGCAAGCCCGTTTCCACACCGGTAAACACAGCCATGATGGCAACAGTCTGAGCTTGCGTGGCAGCACTCAGGTGTTGGGTCGCTTCCGCTTGTGCTGCAATGGAAGCTGATACATCGGCCATCAGACTCTGCATTATGGTTGGGTCCACAAGTGCTCTGATGGAGTTGCCCATCACTTCCATCCTGGAAATCATGGGCTCCAAGCTCTGCGCAAAGCCCCGTGCAAGGTTGGAGCCGGACTCCTCCATTCCCCTTAACAGTGGCAACAGGCTCTCCGGCAGGTTTGCCAATGCACCAAGCATTTCTGTGTGCATGCCCATCACCCTTCTTCTGAAGGATGTCCCATCGGAGTCTTCATCTGACTCCTCTGCAGCAGAATTCATGTAAGACTTTGCCCTCCGGGGAGCTGACCTTTCCCCCTGCCCTGGCTGCAGGTCACTCGTGCCCAGTGACTCCCCACGTGCAGATCCTGCCTCTATACTACTCTCTAAAGTACGCACAGTGCTTTCGGAGCTAATGCCTGCGAGTGTCAGATCGAGTGACGGTGTCTCTTCTTCTCTATCACTCTCCTCCTCTTGCTCTTCCTGTACAGGTTGGGCTGCTTGGACTTCTTGGATATCTGAAAAGAGAAAGGCACAAGGGTCGGGTTGTGGTGAGTGGAGGGGGAAAGCAAGATGTGCATGCTTACACCATATGCAGCTTGTGAGTGAGAAGAGATTGTAGGATGAGGGGGAAGTGGGATGTGAGAAGGAGGATTAGATATGAGCATCATCAATGCTTTCAGTCTCACCAATCGCCACGGCCCCAGTGACAGCCCCTCCAATGATTTCCAGCATTTTCAGGTTCTGCAGCCGTGCCTGCCCCCCGGCCTGTTAGCTGTTGCTGGTGCCAGTTATGCACCACCTTGGCCTGCAAGATAAAGGGAAGTGTGCCAGTGAGTGTGGTGTGATGTGCTTGTTTGATGTGCCTGTTATGGTTGAATATCTGGCATTGTGTGCAAAGTGTGAGATGTGGGTGTGAGCCTTGCAACAGTGGTAAGTGTGTGAGGGTGAGGTGAAGCTATGATTGTGAGGTATGAGTCGTGATTGATAGAGATTGTTGGTGGGTGAGTGATGGGGGTGTGGTGCATTGAGCAGTGTGTGAGGCTAGTGGTGCAGTTGTTGGGATATGGCATTTCAAGATGCATTCACTGACCTTGACCACTCGTGTGAGGTCATTAAACTTCTTTCGGTACTGTATCCAGGTCCTGGGGGAAAGATTGATGGCACTGACCGCTTCAGCAATCTGCTCCCACTGCCTTTTTACAGTCAGTTTGGAGGGCCTCCTGGCCCCCTGCGGATCCTGACTCATCCTTTCGATACCCTGCACTAAGGCCTCCAGTGCTGCGTCTCTGCCCTGTTGTGTCATAGGTACCTTCCAGTTTCCTTTGTTACACTAACAATGAGGTGTTTCTTTCATAAAGCACCTCCTCTTTAAGAAGTGCAGACTGCGTTTCACACTGCAGGCTACCTTTAAATAGAGATCACACTTCCCACGAAATTGGGCCCTCTGCTGAGCCAACCAGCAGTTTTCTGCGCTGGGCTCAGCACTTCAATCATGTTAATTAGCAGACAGCATGAATTCCATTGTCTCGAAGCAGGCAGCAAGCATTCAGTACTTAACATGAGTTCAGTACCAGATGTATTATATATGAGTCATTTTCTCCTTTTCTCAATGCAGTGATTCATGCTGTAGTATGGACAAGTAAGTCTTCTCACACCCCAGGCCAGTGACAGCTATGACCAATTTCTATCAGCTGCCTGATAGTTGTCTAATGTGACTTTTCCTCTGATTCCCTCCCCTGCCTCTCTCTCACCATCATCATGGAGAAGTGCATAACTTAAGCTCAGCACATTCCAGGACTCCAAACCCACAACCTATCGCTCTAATAAATTACATAGAATTACATCGAATATACAGCACAGAAACAGGCCATTCGGCCCAACTAGTCTGTGCTAGTGTTTATACTCCACACAAGTATCCTCCCATTCCCTCTACCTCATCTCAGCCTTTCAGCATATCTTTCTACTCCCTTTTCTCTCACGCACTTGTCTGGTTTCCTTTTGAAAGCATCTAAGCTATTTGCCTCAACCACTTCCTGTGGTAGCGAGTTCCACATTCTAACCACTCTCTGAGTAAAGACATTTCTCCTTATTTCCTTATTGGATTTATTAGTAACTATCTTGTATTTATGGCCCCTCGTTTTGGATTCTCCCACAAGTGGAAACATTCTCCCCACATCTACCCTGTTCAACACATCCATAATTTTAAAGACCTCTATCAGGTCACCTCGAAGTCTTTTCTTTTCTAAAGAAAAAAGCCCCAATCTTTCTTGATAGCTGTAATCTCTCACATCTGGTCCCATCCTTGTAAATCTGTTTTACACTTTCTCCAGTGCTTCTATGTCCTTTTTATAGTCTGGAGACCAGAACTGTGCACAGTACTCAAGTGCAGACCAACCAGGGTCCTACACAAGTTTAACATAACTTCACTATTTTTGAATTCTATACCCAGAGAAATAAATCACAGTGTTTTGTTAGCATTTTTAATTGCTTTGCTGACCTGCGATGCTGTTTTTAATTATTTGTTCACCTGTATCCCTAGATCCTTTTGCTCTTCTACCCCATTCAGTTTCTTATTTTCTAAGGTATAGGTGATGTTTCTATTTTTCCTACCAAAGTGCATCACTTCACATTTATTTATGCTAAAGTCCATTTGACACTTAATTGCCCAGTTTGCAAGTTTTCTAATCTCTTCTTGTATTATGTTGCATTCTTCCTCAGTGTTAGCTGCACCCCGAAGTTTGGTACCATCTGCAAATTTTACTTGTTCCTAACCCAAATCGTTAATGTAAATTATGGATAATAGTGGTCCCAGTACTGATCCTAGTAGAACACTGCTATCTACCTTCCTCCAATATGAATAACTATCCTTTACCCCTACTCTCTGCTTTCTATTTTTTTTAGCCAATTTGCTATCCATTACTGTATAAGATGTATAAGAGGACAGCATGCCGGAAATCCCAAAGAAACTAATATTGAATCGAGGACAAGGACTCAATAAAATTAACGTAGGTAAAATAAAAGTAATAATGAAAATAATGGCACTAAAGAGTGACAAATCCCCAGGGCCAGATGGTTTCCATCCCAGGATTTTAAAGGAAGTAGGTGAGCACATTGCAGATGCCCTAACTATACTCTTCCAAAGTTCTCTCGATTCAGGAACCGTCTCTTTATATTGGAAAATTGCGCATGTTACTCTGCTTTTTATGAATGGTGAGAGGGAAACCAGGGAATTATAGATCAGTTAGCCTAGCATCTGTTGTTGGGAAATTGCTAGAGGCTATAATTAAGGGTAGGGTGACTGAACACCTTGAAAATTTTCAGTTGATCAGATAGAGCCAGCATGGATTTGTCAAAGGTAGGTCATGCCTGACAAACCTGATTGAATTTTTTGAAGAAGTGACTAAAGTAGTGGACAGGGGAATGTCTATGGATGTTATTTATATGGACTCGCAGAAGGCATTTGATAAAGTCCCACATAAGAGACTGTTATCTAAGGTAGAAGGCCACGGAGTTGAGAGAAAATTATTGACCTGGTTAGGAAATTGGCTGAGCGGTAGGAGACAGAGAGTAGGGATAATGGGTAGGTACTCAAATTGGCAGGATGTGACTAGTGGTGTCCCGCAGGGATCCGTGTTGGGGCCTCAACTATTCACAATATTTATTAACGACTTAGATGATGGCATAGAAAGTCATGTATCCAAATTTGCTGATGACACAAAGATAGGCGGCATTGTAGGCAGTGTAGATGAAAGCATAAAATTACAAGGGGATATTGATAGATTAATTGAATGGGCAGAACTGTGGCAAATGGATTTCAATGTAAGCAAATGTGAGGTCATCCATTTTGGACCTAAAAAGGATAGAACAGGGTACTTTCTAAATGGTGAAAAGCTAAAAACAGCGGAGGTTCAAAGAGACTTGGGGTCCAGGTACATAGATCATTAAATTGTCATGAACAGATACATAAAATAATCAAAAATGTTAATGGAATGCTGGCCTTTATATCTAGAGGACTAGAGGCAGTAGTTATGCTGCAGCTATACAAAACCCTGGTTAAACCACACCTGGAGTACTGTGAACAATTCTGGGCACCACAGCTTAGGAAGGATATATTGGCCTTGGAGGGAGTGCAGCGTAGGTTTACCAGAATGATACCCGGACTTCAAGGGTTAAGTTACGAGGAGAGATTACACAAATTAGGGTTGTATTCCCTAGAATTTAGAAGGTTAAGGGGTGATCTGATCGAAGTTTTCAGGATATTAAGGGGAACAGATAGGGTAGATAAAGAGAAACTATTTCTGCTGGTTGGGGATTCTAGGACTAGGGGCATAGTCTAAAAATTAGTGCCAGGCCTTTCAGGAGTGAAATTAAGAAACACTTCTACACACAAAAGGTGGTAGAAGTTTGGAAAACTCTTCCACAAACGGCAATTGATGTTAGATCAATTGTTAATGTTAAATTGGAGATTGATAGCTTTTTGTTAACCAAAAGTGTTAAGGGATATGGGCCAAAGGCAGGTATATGGAGTTAGATCACAGATCAGCCATGATCTCATCGAATGGTGGAACAGGCTCGAGGAGCTGAATGGCCTCCTCCTGTTCCTATGTTCAGCTATTTGTCCCCTGACTCCACATGCCCTAATCTTAGTCATGAGCCTACCATTTGGTACCTTATCAAAAGCCTTTTGAAAATCCAAGTATATGACATCTACTGCATTACCCTTGACTACTCTTTCCGTTACCTCTTTAAAGTATTTTGTCAGGTTAAGCATGAGTTAGCCTTTTGGAATCCATGATAACTATTTTTTATTATATGTTCTGCCTCCACATGCTCTTCGATCACTTTTTAGTATAGATTCCAGTATCTTTCCTATCACTGACGTTAAACTGACTGATCTATAGTTCCCAGGTTTTGTTCTATCTCTTTTTTTGTACATAGGAAACATTAGCTGTCCATCAGTCCTCTGACACCAACCCCTCTTCTATGGAACTTCTATTGCCTCTGCCATCTCCTCCCTCATTTCCTTGAGTATGTGTGGGTGCATACCATCCGAACCTGAGGTCTTATCCTTTTAGTTTTGCTAGCTTGTCAATATTTTCTCCCTTTCTATCCCAACTGTATTAATATTCCTTTAAGTTCATCCTCTAGTGAAGTGTCTATTTCATTATTTTCTTTAATGAAAACTGAGGCGAAGTAGTTATTCAATACTTCTGCCATTTCTCTGTCATTACCTGCGAATTTATCTTGCTCATCCTTTAGTGGCCCTATCCCTACTTTAATTTTCCTTTTGTTATTTATGTGCTTATAGAACACTTTATTGTTTCTTTGTATATTCCTTGATGATTTGATTTTGTAGTTTCTCTTTCCCTTCCTGATGGATTTTTTAACTTCTGTCCCAAGTTCTTTGTATTCCCTTGTGTCCTCCTCTCCTTTAGTATCTAAGTACTTCTTATTTGTCTTCCTCTTTAGATTCAATTTTCCCTTTAGTTCTTTATTCATCCACGGTGCCCCATAATTAGCTAGCTTGTTTTTGACTTTTAGTGGAATACATTTCTCTTCAACTCTATTGATTACCCTTTTAAAGATTCCCCACTGTTTTTCTGACTCTTTTGCTTTTCAAGGTTTTCTCCCAGTTTACCTTCTTCAGTTTCATTCTCGTTTCCTCATAATTTTCTATTTTCTAATCTATTACCATAGTCTTTATCCTACTTATGTCATTCTTGATCCTAATCTTGAACCTTACTATGTTGTGATCACTACTATTAAGATGCTCTCCAACTCTTACTTCCCCTGTCTGTTCTGGTTCATTACCTATTACAAGATCCACCAGTGATTCTTTTCTTGTTGGACTTCTTACGTACTGAGTGAGAAAGGAGTCCTGAATACACTGAAAAAACTCGATTCCCCATTTAACCTTTTGCTACTTCTTCCTGCCAGTTTATTTGGGGATAGTTGAAATCTCCCATGATTATTGTTCTATGCCTGCTACTGACCTCGTAGATTTGCCTACATATTTCTTCCTCCACAGTCTGTGCCACATAACTACAATCTTATCTTTGAAACATCAGTGGATTCCATGCTGCAGTCAGATTAAATACCCTTGATTGGAACAGAGGGAACATTTGCTTTGCAATTTATATTGATTTTTGAAGTTGAAGACAACACAGTAACATGGGTAAGTGAGGGTAGCGCACTAGTATTGGGACAATAAATAAAAGATTCTCCATGCAAACATGTTGGGAGGGTGGGGGTACTTTGGGTTTACTCCTGTAATCATACTGTGTTTTTCTATTTTTATGTTGTTGAAGCAATGAAAGTAGAGGAAGGATCTGTATCATATTTTCAGCACTAGAATCATTCACCATTAACAAAAAACAAGTATAAGCGACAAGACTACCTTTTAATATAAATGCCACTTGTTTATCGATCCTTTTTCTCCATTAGGTTATTCATTTGTTTATAGACACATCTGCTCCAGATAAACCTTACATCAACAAATGCAAATTATTTTCTTGTAGCTTACATGGTGATGATCTGTCTCCAGTTTCATCCTTCCCTGTCCTTCATTCCAAGCCATGTGCTCACCTGTACGTAAATTCACCCTTTGCTTTGAAACTTAAATAATTTTGTTTTATCCAGGATAGTGGATAATTTCAGGACTAAATAGACCTATGTATTGAGGAGGCTCAACATTGCTTTGGGCTTGTATGTGGACAAGTATGCCAGCCATTAATACCTGTAATGGCTTATAACAAAGTAAGTATCATACACAGCCCCCCAGTACTTCACCAACCATCCACTCTATATGCATTTATGTGTGCACCAATGGATAACAACACACTCATTAAACAGAATAAATGATTCTTGTAACAAAATACATGAAGAAAAAATGACCAATCACAGGCTAGATTTTCCTCTTTGTGCTTGGGCATTGGGTTACGAGGAAAAATCAGGCTTGAAAGACTGCGTGCCTGTAATGGAGCCTGCCTAACGTTCCACCCACATGATTACTGAATGATCAAACGAGAAAGAGGAAACGCTACCCAGTCACATTTTTTAGTTTCATTTCTGAAAATTTGTTCCTAAAATATCTATACTTCAACTGAAAAAGGCAAAAGGAGGCAGAAGAAGACAAAAGGAGGCAGCCTTCCTCCCAACAAATCTGTTTACTCCTGCTTGTTTTATTATTTTACTCACTGAAAGCTGTCCAGGTAGGACCTGAGGGGCATCTTTCAGAGCTCCAGGGCTCGTGGGAGAAATGACTGAAATGCATGGTCGTTCCATCTTCTGTGATTCAAAGGAACTTGAACCTGTAAATAGTAAAACAATATTTACTCAAAGCACTTTTGTTATTATGTGCAGATACTTGTAATACGTAAAAGTATTGTACTGCTAATGCAAATTTAAATCCACATTTATAATATTTATTGAATTTGGTAATTCAAAGCTCTATGAATATTAATGCTCTCATGAATAAATCTCACAAGTTATTGCCAGTTACACAAAATAATTATATTAATTCACAGCCAGGAAATAAATTAATGTCTTTATTCCACAAGTGAGATATGCTTCGCCTCTCAAAATATCGTTTATCAGTTGGCCATAACATACAGTACGTTGTACAACCTAGGTACAAATAAATCATGGAGACTTGGTGATGCAGTGGATTAGAGACTAGTCTTTCATCTCTAGCACCTAGAATTAAATGCAGCCCAGAGTAAGGGGATGAAGGGCTCCTTCATCTGTTGGCTGTAAGGGTCCTACGTGAAATGAGTTTGGGCAGTGTCAATACAATCCCTAATGGGTATCAGCCCACAGCAGAAACCTGCGCCTGATTTAATGGTGTGGGGGGGAGAAAATAAATATTTTGAAGTTGCCAATATAATAATGACCTTTATGTAAATTTGGAATTATATATTGTACTCAAAGAAATCAAAAAGCAGTACTTGGGAGAAGAGAACAGAAAGATACTGGAGCCAAATTTACTCTCCAGCTACACCGGGTCCCTATCGCTTTTGTCTCTCATCAAAACTTCCACTTCAGATCATCCAAAACTCCGCTGCAAGTATCCGAACCTGCACTATGTCACCTTCATCCAACACACCTGCTTGCCTATACTGACTCCAATAGTTCAAATTTAAAATTCTCATTGTTGTGTTTAAATCCCTCCAGAGCCTTGGCCCTCCCTACCTTTGTAACTCCTCCACCTTTAGAATTCCTCCCCCTGAACTCTCTGTGCCTCCGATTGCAGCCTCTTCTGCACCCCCCTCCTTCCTTTTGTCCCACCATGAGGGTCGTGCCTTCAGTCATCTAGGCCCTGAAATTCTCTCCCTAAACTCCCCCATCTCTCCACCTCCTTCTCTACCTTTAAGGCGTTTTGTGAAATGCATCTCTTTGTCCAAGCATTTGGTCACCCTTCCTATTCTCTCCTGGGAAGTGGGACAGAGTCAGGGGGGCAACTAATTGTTGAGTGGAAGCCTCATTTACAATGGAGGAGTAAGACCAGAGGAAATTGAGAACCATTACTTTTATGATAATTCTTTATAACCTTGATGTTTAAAAGGGTTGCTGATGGTAAAACTCATTCTTGAAACTTATTATTAAAGCTGTGTTACTTATTATTACACCAACTATATGACACCACACTCCTTAAACCAGGGTTACTCATCTTTTTATTTTATCAACATTTTTTTATTTTATTTTTTCATCCATCCTTTTGTTTGGCCTTTTTTTTCCCTCCCAGAAGCTGGCAGCTGTCCTTCATTCTGCCAGCCCAGTTCACACTTCATCTAGCCTCTACCTGTCACATTAACACCTCCTCTTGCCTTGATTATCTCTTTATGTCTCTTAATCTCTCCTGCTTTCTATACTACCACTGACCTTGCCTTTTGTTCTTTCATCCCCTCCCCCTTTTCCCAGCATATACTTGCTTTAAATCTATTTAATTTCCTGCTTTTTTCCAGTTCTGACGAAAGGTCTTCGACCTGAAACGTTAACTCTGTTTCTCTCTCCACGGATGCTGCCTGGCCTGCTGAGTTTTTCCAGCGTTTTATGTTGTTATTACTCATCAATGTTTTGTTAATGCTCACTATCCCTGTACCTATCGCATTCTCTCTCTGTATACTAATATACACACACATAAGTGTGCATGTGTGCAGCAAATACAAGATCAGAGAGACACTAAGCAGCATGCCCATGAAGATGACAAGTGGGGTAGCTTTACCACAGATTGTCCCCTGGGAAAGTAGAGGAAGAAAATTATCCAAAACCTATTCCCAACACAAACCTATGGCTTGGAGTTTTTGAACAAGACGTCATCATACTGTCCATCAACAACTGTGCTTATCCCTCTTTATATTTAATCGCTCTCACTGTATTCATTCTTTTTGGATTTTTTCTAACCTATTTCTCTCCATTGCTGCTCTATCTGATTTAAACTCTGTGCAGTGTCTAACAGTGAAACCTAGAACAACAGTTCAATTTTAGAAGTGATTACAAACACCCCATTATATTTAAGAGTAAAAAGAATCCTTAAATTAATCATCAATAAATATTGCTGAGCAACTTGCATTTTTTGGGCATCTGAACCTTTACTGAAGGCACAAGTGCAAGGGAACATCACAAGATGAGTAAATTACAGTCTATGGGTTAAGTAGCAGAGTTTCAGAGAAATATCCCAGAGAGTGGTGTGTGAGCACATCACCTATCAGTGCTGCAGACACAGATGAACCATTTGATGAAAATCATGTGCAGATCATTACTCTGTGTGCCACTGCTCCCATATCAGGAATTCTGCCAGCAACAAACTCATGAATTGTACAGCAGTGGTGTACCATTAATACTCATCACTGAACAATGAAAAGAATTCTTCTTCTGTTAACCAAGTAGAGCCTTGACACAATACAAACTCAACAATTACAAACTTGCCTCTCTAACTAACATGTACCCCTGTCCTGCAAGAACATAAGCCTGGGTAAGGTGAATCTTCGAGAACTGGAACTATTTTGCCAAATTTTAAAAGTTGACACTTCTATTTTGTCTGCCCCTTTACTGCAAATTGTAGAAAGACAATGTAACAGTGGATATAAATGATGTTAAGTGAGATTGTTCCTATAGGTGGTCAGTCCTGGTTTTCTGGGCAGTACAGCAAATGACACCCACTAATTCAGGGGTAATAAATGGGACTAATGAAATGCAGAAACTCAGGGTTTAAAAAGCCAAATATCTAATTTTCTTTTAAATACTTACTAGACTCCAAAGGAGGATGGGAACTCTCCGGAATTCTAGGTATATCACTATAGACAGAAAAAGTAACAACCTTATTTTAAACAGTCAAGGTGACATTTTCAGCAAAAATAGCCATCAAGTTCAGATACACCTAACATTTCATACTAACAATATTAACCACAAATAAGTTAATACGATTCTCATATTTGTTTTGAAATACGTTCTCTAAAAGTATTTCAATCGGATCTAGAAAATGAAAAGGAGTTCAATGAATGGAAATTCAGACATTTCGAAGTTCTGTTATCTGTGTGGTGTTTGCACCTTAGTGAGAAACTGCTCCAAATATCACCAGGAGAGGTTTGATCAATTCAGCTGTTTGTACCTTAAACATAGATTCTCACCATAAGAATCGCTTTTAAGAAACAGCCAGTTAAGAAGAACTGAGATTCACTTTGATTTGATTCTGTCATTTTTTCTAAATTTGTCTTAATATTTTGTTTGAACAGTGAGTGGCAATGATAGCATCAGGGGAAAATTTTGGTGCAGTTACGAGGCCAATTTCATAGTATGACTCCGGTGGACAGAGTGCCGCTCTGCCATTCCCTGTGGGTCACAGGAAGTGATGCCGGAAAGGTTAATGATGGGAAAAGATCAGATGGTGTTTACTCTCACCCATGCCATAGCATTGCTGGATGCTTGGAATGCCATGCCTTCCTGCGATATAGCGCTACTATGGTGAACAGACGGTAGTTTAAAATTTAAATCCTTCTGAAAGGGATGCTGTCTGGGATTTTCAAATTTTTTAAAATAACTCTCATCTTGTCTTGGGCTGTCCTGGGGCACACGTTCCTAACTGCAACTAAGGTTTGCAGCAGTGACTTTCACTCTTCCCCAGGCCGGCTTCACAATGAGGTCCACCTAAATTATATAAATAAAGCTGAACCTGGAAAATCTGCTGCATCTCCAAAGACTGCAAACAATATGCAATTTATTAGCCTGTGTGCATAATTGAAAAACACCTCACACCAGTTGAATCCCTGGTTATGGGCCCACGGCAGGGGTTTGAAGGCCTTTCTCGTGACACAGGGAGATTGTCACATTTCAAGCTTTGCCATCAAGGTGAGACCTTGGTGTAATATATGTTAAAAATGTTACTAATCAGCTAAACCTAACTCTCAAGTGGTTAAACTTACAGGACAGCAGGGCTGGCAGGTACAGATTAAGTTTCTAACAGGATGACTGAACCAGCGTCCTGAAACAATGAAAGATAATTGGACATTCCAGCAATCGTTCACACTCATACTCATGCTGTGATAACACAATTCATTTCAACTCAACAGAGATCATTGCCAAGTTAGACTGGTGGATTCTGCTTTTGGGGGCATGGGCAGTTAGCTTCCACCACAGAGCGACCTTGTATAGCATATGTTAAAAATGCTATCATTAAGCTAAATTTAGTCCTTAAATAACATTTTTAAACATATATTACACCAAGATCCCATTGTGGCGGAAGAAAAAGAAGCAGAGGCAGAGACACGCACAGTCAGCTTTTAAACAGAAAGCTGCAAGCGCAAGCTTTGGCCAGGCTCAGAAGAATGCAGGAGGGTAGTTGGAAGCTAGTTTGTTTAAGTCAAGCAAGTTGATTCACTGATGTATGAAAGCGTAGCATGGTCATTATTTTGTATTAAAGACAAGTAGCACTGATTGAATTAAGTGAGTCTGATCAGAATTGTTGCGCTGTATGTTCACTTGTTGCCTGTGAAATAACACGGCTTAACAATTCATATTTTGCCTCGTCTTACCAAGAGTTTCTTCGAACCACTTTCGAAAAGTTTAGAGAAGTACAGTTGAGGGCACATACAAACGACATAATATCCAGTTCGTATGGCAAGGAGATGTATTGTTCACCGTGACTAACGTATTCTGTAAATAGATATTGAGCAGTGTACGCAAGAGGCACGGGATCTGCTTACGGGTGCGACTGACATCACTGAACACAAGAAGGTATCTACGGCAGAGCTGCATTAGTAACATTCAATTAATGTTAATGCAGCTCCCTCATGGTCAGAATCAGTAAACCTTTGAAGCTGGTACCTCTGATAATGTCATCAGTACATACTGTTTTAAAGAAACACAGAAATAATCAAGAAAGAAATCAAATTTAATCACAGTTCAAGTTAATCAAACACTTTGCAACAGTTTGATTTTTAAAAGGAAGTCCCAGTGCCAAAATGCCCTCCTTAAACAGGCTCTCACCAATTTTAAAGTTGCAGCGTCCTTTTCTTGCACTTTTCATTGCCCTACAGTATACAGAGTGGTCCCAGTAAGATAGCCTCCATTTACCACAGAGAAGAGGTTTATTTAAGAGAGATTTGAACTTATTAAGGATGAAGCTGCATAGAATCGCATACAAACCGGTGATGTCATGACACTGATATTCCAACATGCTGTGCTGGAAAGGAATAGGGTGTGGAATTTCAATTGCAATCAACCAAATGTAGAGTTCCCAGCTTCAGTAAAGCAATTAGAAGGAGACAACAGCTCCACACAGGAAGAGAGTGAAAACTGGGAGCGGAGGTCCAGACAACTGGTTGTCATCTGGTAGCTAAGAGGCCTGACCTAAGACCCAAGATAGTCCGTTGGAGGGGGTATGTAAAATGAGGAGTCCAAGTGGCTAGCTCAAATATGATATTGGCAGAGCCTGGAATCAGTGCTCCAAGACTAAGGGAAAAATACTTTACTTTCTGCCTGCACGCCCTGACAAGGAATGAAGCATCAGCTGAGAAGTGGAAGCTGAAAGGATGACAAAATAACAATCAAAAATGGGCCAAAATAGTAAGATTGTATCAGGGATGGGATCTAGTCAGTGATGAATCCAAATCGCAACTAAAAATAGTTTCAACCATTTTCACCATCACCAAGCAAGGATCAACTGGATAGTTCTTAAGCGGCTTTGGCTGGATTAAAAATATGCAGCACAACAGGAAGATATTAAAGGGTCCATATCTTTGTAAAAAAATCTCTTTGGCAATGTTTTTTTTTATTTGTTTGCAAATACGTAACACAATGACACAATCACATCAAACCCAATCATCATATCGATAGCAAAATACTGCAGATGCTGGAAATCCGAAATAACAACAGAAAACGCTGGAAAAACTCAGCAGGCCAGGCAGCATCCGTGGAGAGAGAAAGAGAGTTGACGCTTCAGGTCGATGACCAATCATCATATCACTGTGACAAAAATGCTCTGAGATCCTCAAAAGCAGAAATCCCTTTAACCCATTCCTGGAATTCCAGGCACAGTCTTTCATTTCCTGTTTCTGGCTGGGGCGGAGATCACCTCTTACAGAAGGTAGGTACTGCAGGGAATTCAGGGCCAGAGTGATCTCCTGGACTAGTTTCGATCGCCTAGATGGCTCGGAGAGGAATTTCCCAGATTTCCCCCCCCGCCACCAAAAAAAAATTGGCCTGGGTTTTAATCTGGTATTTCGCCTCTCCCAGGAGATCACATGGTTTCGGATGGGGTGGAGTGTATATGTTGCGATACACAAGGTATCGCAATTGTGTGGGACAGGCTGGATGGACCAGAGGGTCTTTACCTGCCCGTCATTGTTTGCATGTTCGTGTGTAACATTTACTGACAAGCCGTCTTCCAACTCAACTCAAATACACAAGAGGCAATCCTTGGCTGGTTTGGTTTTGAATTTATAATTAAAACATGCGAGACAAACGCACCCTCAGAAAGGGACACTACAGCTTTCATCAAACAATGCACCAAATTACTTGAAGGAATGATAAATGAGTATACAGCAGTGATAGATGAAATGCAAGACAAGGAGAACTGCAGATGTGCTAAGTATTAAAACTATTCTACAGTAAGCCTCTTAAGGGACAAAGGATACAACAACTATCTGGGATGATCGTGATTGGGGTCAGAACTTTGACAGCTATTTGAATAAAATATTTGCAACTGGAAAAATAATTGTTTGTAAAAATGTCTTGCTTTTTTGAAAAGTTTTGTGTTAATGCGCATTTACCCAATGAGTGGTTAGGATTTGGAATGCACTGCCTGATAGGGTGGCGGATACAAATTCAATAGCAACCTTCAAAAGGGAATTGGATAAATACCTGAAGGAGAAAAAATTGCAGGGATATGGGGAAAGAGTGGGGGAGTGGGACTAACTGGATCGCCCTTCGAAAGAGCCAGCGCAGACTTGATGGGTTGAATGGCCTCCTTCTGTGCGGTACTATTCTATGCTTCTATATATGGGTGTGTGTCTGTGCAGGTATAGATGTTTCATATTTATGTCTAATGTATGTGCATCACTCAATTAGCAATAACAGCAACAATATTGCATAAGAATTGGGAGCCATTTGGATATTAGAAACTGTAAATAGTTTTAAGGTACATTGATTGCAGTGCTGAGGTGTGTAAATCATGGATTTTCTCATTCTGGGATTCACCATCAGCATGCAAGACAATGATGTCATACTACCACCTCACACATCTCTGAACTGCCACAAGTCCAACAACAACATCAACTTGAATTTATATAGCACCTTTAATGTAGTAAACATCCCCAAGGCGCTTCACAGGAAGGAGATATTAGGACAGGTGACTAGTCAAAGAGGTAGGTTTTAAGGAGCATCTTAAAGGAGAGCAAGTTGGAGGGCATTCCAGAGCTTAGGGCCAAGATGGTTGAAGGTACAGACACAAAAATGCACAAGAGGCCAGAGTTGGAGGAACGTGGAGTTCTCGGAGAGACATAGGGCTGGCGGAGGTTAAAGATAGGGAGGGGGGAGGCCATGAAGGGATTTGAAAATGAGGATGAAATGTTTAAAATTGAGGCGAGTTGATGGGTGAACGGGACGTGGTGCGAGTTAGGATGCGGGCAGCGGTGTTTTGGATGAGTTCCAGTTTATGGAGGGTGGAAGATGGAAGGCTGGCCAAGAGAGCATTGGAATAGTCAAGCCTAGAGAGAACAAAGGCATGAGTGAGGTTTTCAGTAGCAGCTGTGCTGAGGCAGGAGCAGAGACGGGCGATATTACGGAGGTGGAAGTAGGGGGTCTTTGTGATGGAGAGGATATGGGGTCAGTAGCTCAGCTTAGGGTCAAATAGGACACCAAGGTTGCATACAGTCTGGTTCACCCTGAGACAGTGACAGCAGAGGGGGATGGAATCAGTGGCTATTGAACAGAGTTTGTGGTGGGGCCAAAGACAATGGCTTTGGTCTTCCCAATGTTTAATTGGAGGACATTTCGGTTCATCCAGGACTGGATGTCGGACAAGCAGTCTGATAACAGAGAGACAGTGGTGAGGTGAGCTTCCACTAGCCCATCACTCAGCTCTGACTTTCCATTAGTGCAACATATGGCTAAGTTAGTTCAACATGATTGCCTGATACTACTATGCCTCAGGAAAAATTGAGAGATGGAGGTTGACTTTTTTTTGGTCGGGGGCTAGTTATTTTCAGTTGGTATGATACTGAGATGTACAGATGAGGAGGGTCCCTGGTTCAATCCTCAGTTTGTGTTGAGTTAGCTGATCTAATCCCATGTTGTATTGGTGGCATTTCAATTGGCTTTAAATCCTAAAATGACAGAGGACTACAGGGCTTTGTGGCAGTACAGAAAGGAGGCACGAAACTGTAAGAGATTGCTGTAAAAATACAACCTCATTGGTTCCTTTCAATTTTATTATAATGTTGCCTCTTACAAAAAGCACCATCTCGGGAGTTAGGAATTTTTGTAGCAGGGTTTTGTTATCACCTATTTTTCTTGAAACAAACATTACCCTCCAGTCCTGACAAAAAGTCAGTTATAAAAATCAGTTTCTCAAACCTCGATATTTTGTGTACTTAGGGGAAGGGCTAACGGCCTTCATACAGGACACCACCAAGGTTGAAAAGATTAGAATAGGGGTGATAAATGAATAAGTAGTGTTTAAGTGACACCAAGCTTGACTTTGGAAATTCGATAGATTTGAGGAGGAAGAGAAGACTAAGGATGTCAATGAGTTCCACAGTATTGAGATCCTGAGAAAGAATACATGAGAAAACGTGATTGCTGTATTCAAATATAGACTCCTCACACCAGGATGTGGTTGGGGGGCAGTGGGGGGGGGGGAGAGAGAAAGGGCATTCAGGAGCAAGTTAGAAAGAGGACGGACCATATTGATAAAATAAAGCAAGAAAGGCTGTGGCAAAGAGCAAGGATGGAAGCTAAAGATGAAATAACCACCAGTAAGATGATAAGTTTTGCCTCTGTGAGTCTGTGATGATGAGGTTTGCCTGCAGTACAAGCAATGTTTTTCAGTTGCAAACTGCAGCTTTCCTAATTTGTCGTTGTATTTGGAAAGCTGCACAGACAATGGAAGAGGTGACAATGGAAGAGGTGACAATGGAAGAGGTGAAAATGGTCTCTTTTCCATTGGGACAGTTAAAACATACATGTTAACATCAAACTGTGTTACTCACTGGTAAATCTTATAATCTCGTCTGTGAGAATTTTTGGCATGCAACTGACAAAAGAATCTTTAAGTAAAAAATTGACAGTGAAAATAATGAAGTAATTTAAAAAAAAAGAAACTGAACAATAAACAGACATTTCAGATTACATTTTATCTGAACAAATATTGAAAACTGCAAAAAAAAAAACAATTTAACACCAAAACCATAAAATCCTGAATTAATTAATTAACCTTTTGAGAACACAAGCATTCTTTTCTTTCTCTTCCAAACTAAAATCTCTATCTAGATTATCAACACTTCAGTCAGAATATACTGAAACCTAGCTAAATACCCATCTCGGACTGCCCGTTGAAGAGAGTCTCACCAGTACAACTCAATTAGTTTGTAGTAGGTTATTTTCTTTTTTTGTTAATTCTCCTCTTCTGAGACTCCCTGTCCCGTGCTCCATTCCCCAGCCAAGACTGGCTGCCATGCTGCCACCAATGCTGTTCTAGAGTTGTTGGCCATTAACCAGGGATGATTCACACTCTAATTATTTTCTTCCTTTCGGCCGGAAAGTGCTTAGCCTCCACCCAGCTTCTCCCCATAGCCGAGTCGGTCAGCTGGGAAAGGCTGAGCATGGACCTACATTCTACAACTCTTTGCAACAGCCTGCAAAAACTCCAATGCACTAGGTTGGTGCACTGAAACAGCAGGACACCCTTTTAGATATCAGCCATGACTCAGTTGGTAGCACTCTCACCTCTGAGTCGGTAGGTTGTGGGTTCAAGCCCCACTCCAGAGACTTGAATCTAGGCCGAGAATCCAGTGCAGTACCGAGGGAGTGCTGCACTGGCAGAGGTGCGTCTTTCAGATGAGACATTAAACAGAGGCCTCATCTGCCCTCTCAGGTGGATGTAAAAGATCCCATGGCAGTATTTCTAAGAAGAACAGGGGCGTTCTCCCCAGTGTCCTGGCCAATATTTATCCCTCAACGAACATCACTAAAACAGAATATCTGGTCATTATCTCATTGCAGTTTGTGGGACTTT
This sequence comes from Squalus acanthias, assembly GCA_030390025.1. Taxonomy (NCBI): domain Eukaryota; kingdom Metazoa; phylum Chordata; class Chondrichthyes; order Squaliformes; family Squalidae; genus Squalus; species Squalus acanthias. The sequence continues at coordinate 38,632,811 of CM059433.1, read as the reverse complement.
GTTGTGCACAAATTGACAACACTTGAAAAGCATTTAATTGGCTGTAAAGCACTTAGGGATGTCCTGAGGTCATAATAGGTGCTATATAAATGGAAGTCTTTCTTTCTTTAAAAACTAAAATGCTACAAATAATAGCAAAATGTAGACTGGTTGCCAGAAAATCTCAAAGTTTTGTCTCCTCTGTAACAGTTAGTGGAGGCTGACTGAAAGGAACTAGACGTGTGTGTTCTGATACTGGGCCTGAACATCCGTAGGTCTGCAATCCTGGTGTAAGTGCTAGGACGCGCCCACCAGGATCTTCCGCTGCTGACACCAAACAGACTTTCTGGGGCCATCGGGAGGCTCCCGAAGCTCCATTTTTCTGGCTGGTGCGTGCACCACTAGAAGAGCATCTAAGGTGCCCTCCCAATTTTCCAGTTATTTATTAATAATCAGAGTGCTACCTCAAAATTTACCCCAACAACATTTTTGTGCCCTTTTCACAATCTCTCCTGAAAATATTTCCTTCTTTTTCATCCATTCTTCCTCTCCTCTCTCTTTAGCCAAACATGCTCACACTTGCTGGGGTTTCAATTCTAAGGGTGCCAGTTATCGACAGTATGCTGGGCGACTGCCTATGTTTTTCTGTGTGATCTTAGACAGTGAACATTGGCAGGCTATTCCTTCATGAATGGCATCACAGCAAAACCAGATCTTGTCTTCATCCAACATCCACATATTCACTCTCATAAGAACATAAGAATTAGGAGCAGCAGTAAGCCATACGGCCCCTCAAGCCTGCTCCACCATTCAATAAGATCATGAGCAGATCAGGTTCAGGAGCCCTAGTTGTGGCACTAAGGCCAACCTGCAGAGGTCCCAGCACTGCCCTGGTTGAGGTCAGCTGGCACAGCACAAACCAGGAATTGAACCTGGGAGCTTCTTAGTCTGTAAGGATGGGTTATTTCCACACTGGGAAACAAATTTATCAAATGAGCCACTGAAACATTTGCCTGAAATTATTTCTAAACCAACATACATTGATTTTCATTTTTTGAATGGGACTGAAAATGACAAAAGTATATTGACTTTTAGACTCCTAGAGGTTTTCATACATTTGACCCCTACCTGCTGCACCATCTTACTGTATCATGTAGTGATAGTCTAATAAATGAGAGACCTAAAATAAATAAATAAAATAAAGATCTTGAATTGAACTTTCTGGATAAATGCACCCATCAATCATGCACTCAAACTGAAATGTAGTTTCATGACAAGTTGAAGTGTGGTCATGGCATTTGTGCAGTGTTAATTTTAGAGTAACCATTTGCCCATTTTAACAGTGCCCGTTGCCCATTCTACAAGTGAGAAAGCATAACTGATTGCTTAAAGTTTAAAAAATGCACCAATTCTTGCAACCACCTCCCCATAACCAGAATTTAGCTAAACACCACACATTTTCTATTTTTGAATACATAAAAATACTTGCTGTTGAATATCATACCATAGTAGAAATTTCTCCAGGTGTCCACAGTATGTCCAAACACAACCCCAGGCTCAAGAGTTTCCATACCAAGTTAAAGAGCCACTTACCTAAATCCCGAGAATGTAGGCATAGGTTGGCAGAGCTCCCAATTGTGTGTAGCGGTACTACTGGAGCTTAACTGGCATCATAGCTACATCAGAGGACCTAAATAAATATTGTCATAATAACCCCCTCAACTCTTTAGGTGACTGGTGCAGAATTGCCTTATGAGGGTCTCAATCTTTTTCATTCTGCATTCCTTTTCTATATTTGTGGTTTAAAGTATTGGATAAAAAGAAACCCACAATGTATAGGTAGAATACATGTGACCTGTCATCACGGGACAAGCACTGATCATCTAGGTCCTTTCTTCAGAAGCAACATTATACAAGATTGCAAACCTTACCCTATTGGCCTTGAAACAACTATTTCAACTTGAAGTTCTGATTTTGATTCCAAAATGATATTGTAAACCTCTTCATTTGTAGCTCCAGGTAACTGTTTTCCATTCCATTCAAGGACCTCATCGCCTAGGATACAGCAAAGAAAAGTTTCACGATTACTATACTTTTTCCCTAAATTATAACTTCCATACATTTTCTCACTATAAAATTTTTTGTGATAAAATAACGCATTCTGATATTTCACATTTTTCAGAGTGCTTCATTGGCTGTAAAGCGCTTTGGGAAGTCCTGAGGTCGTGAAAGGCGCTATGTAAATGCAAGTCTTTCAGTCTTTCCTTTTTATGGATATCATGTCCTCAGCACTGACTCACCAAAAGTAACATCTCTTAAAGGATCCTAACTCTGCCTTCTCATTCGTTAGGTCACTAACAGCGTAGTGAAGCAGAGATGGAAGAAGACAATGAGCCAAGACCCTCTGCTTCTGAGTGAAAGTTCATCGACCTGAAACGTTAACTCTGTTTCTCTCTCCACAGATGCTGCCTGACCTGCTGAGTGTTTCCAGCATTTTCTGTTTTTATTTCAGATTTGCAGCATCCGCAGTATTTTGCTTTTATATGAACATCATCATTTTGTTCAGGCCTTAGAGTCATTATCAGTCCTGAGGGGTTCATTACCGATGAGCCTTGTAATGATTCCAACCCCAAACAATGGTGGTCACGGGTTGTCTGGGCTCTGCTGGTAGAGAAGTAGTTAACTAGGTGTCATGTCCTCTGACAACAATAAAAAAGAGCAGACCAGAAGCAATGTTCCCTTTAATTGTTTTTGGGTGCGCGGCCCATTCAAAATACTGCGCATGCGCGGTTCATCCCACTGAAAAGCCAGTGAGCCAGCTGCGCAGGAGGTCCAGGGCGCTGGCCGCGCAGCTTAACGGGAACATTAATCAGAAGGGAAGATTTCCTCTGGACACTTTTCCACCTGCAGTCCCACCTTTAAGGATGTACATTCCTTTAAAACACATTTAGGATTATGCAATACCACAAATAGGAAATCTTTCCCAGTTCCTTTTATTTCTGTAATATGTAAGTAGGTGTTCAATACAACCATGACCATTAAACCTCTGAGATGGGTGTGTATTTGCTAGAGATAGTGGAGAGTGTCATAACATGGATAAACTAATTTTCCTGTCACATGACTGTGTTTGTCCTGAAGGCATACGTGTCAAACATTTACTTACCAGCTCTCAAATGGCCAACGACATCAGCTAAGCTGCCTTTTTTTACTTTGGTGATGAAGGCCCCAAGTCTTCCGGTTTCTGTTATCTTTCCTCCAACCACCTGGATGACAAGAATGTCAAATTAATTCTCAGCTAGAAATTGACCATTGTTTAAATGTGATTAAAGAGAAACTTAATTCATACACAGTAGCTATTCTCAATAATCACATTGGCCCGAACATTAGACCTAATACGCGAGAGTACGCACTGTGTACTCTTGCGTATTAGGTCCCGAATTGCCGGTTTCCTGCATGCACTGCGCATGCGCGGGAAACTGGCACTTCATGTATTGCAAAGGGGGCGGTTCCTAAGTGAACCGCGTGCGTACTACAGGTTGCGCGCACGCAGTGCACTTAGGTTTTTTTTCAGGTTTGAACGCGCAGGTAAGTGGTGAAGATTTTACACATAAAGAAAGCAGGCGTAGGACCCCCTTTTAACAAGGTAAGTAGTGAATTAAGTGTTATTTTAAATTTTTTTCAACAGGTTTATCTTTTTTAGAGACTTTAAAGAAAGGTAAGTTTATTTTTATAACTTTTAAAAAGATTTTAAATTTTTCAAAAATTTAATTTTTTGTTTAAAGTGGTTAATTTATTTAACTATAGTTATTTTATTAATGTGATGGCTTTTTTTTTAATTTAATTGAGGTTTAGCTGTTCTTTTGGGGGCTTGTAGTATTCATAGCTTTGACAGCCCTTGCTGTCAAAACTATGAATGAAAGATGGTGTGCTGCCATTGGCTCTAACTGAATCACGTGATCCCAGAGCTCGCACGAACTAATTGCGCCTCTGGGACACGCAAGCACTGCACGGTTGTAACAGGGAGAGGCCCTGAAACTGAAGTTCGTGTGGGCCCCAAACAAAAAGGTAGGCGCGGAGTGCGATATCGTGGGGAATCCTTACCCCCGCGGGAACCATCGATGTTTAATTTCTGGGCCATTACTGTATACAGTATAACGACATTGGGTCATGCACTGTGTAAACTATACCAAAGTCATATTCTGTTCACTGCCCCAAAATGTAAACTGAAACGTGAAGAGGTCTCCTTATGGTTGTTTATTCGTGCACTGTCTAATGTGGTACTGAGACAGACAGACCAGTGGGCTCCCAGGTTTGATTCCAATCTGTGCTGAGTTAAATGATTGCAGCAAGTGAAACTGGGAAGAAAAAAAAATGCAGTTTTTTCACTTCCAAGAGCATACTTTCTGCTTCTGGCTCTCCGAGTGGTAATATCCCAATTTTTGAGATTATTAACGCTAACTTTCTTCCGTATAAAACCCCACGTTTTCCGCTGGCAGAAATCTTTCACCACATCGACATTATTGTGAACGTCATAATCTAACCAATCCCAATTTACCTCTGAGAATACCAGGTTCATACTTCTGAAATAACTTAACAGCTACGTAACTATGAAAATGATCCATTAACTCGATTTAAACAACAGGAATAATACAGCCCTGCAAGTTTTTTCAATGCAATTTGAATTGAATTATCCAATAATTCAAATAAAGTGTCTGAGTTATCAAGAGTAAACTGTATACGAAACTGCACTTAACCTACCAAACTGAACAGTAGGTAAAACCTTATTCATTGCTCATCTATCTTGTCTATACCACATCTTTTGCAAGTCTTATTAAGGCGAAATACGTGGCCCTCATAACATCAACTGACGACAGGGAACTTTTCATTTCAATCACATTGAGAGTTAGAAATATTCAGCCAGCAGGACGTTTCCCAGTTTCAACAAGGGACCTGTGGCATACAAGTTGATGTAACCCAGCAAGTACTTTGCACAGACACAATCATACATTTACAGCAATGTAAGTCTTCGCTAAAGAGATGAGTGTTCACCATTCAGAATCGAACTTCCCTTTACTGACGGGTTGTACACAAATACCATTCAGAAGGACTCACTTTTAACCCAAGCAGTGCTCCGGATTCTTTTGGCATACTTGTTCTCTTGTTTAAAATAATACGTCCGATTAGACGATCTCCTTCTTTGGATGGTTGCCATGTAACAGGATGCTGTCAATTAGAAGACATTGATTAAATCACATAATTGAAGCAGAAACCAGGAAACAAAAACACATTCACTTCTAAAATCTAGGCGCAGTCTTGCTGTGCAGAAATTCACAAATCTTTGCTAGAGATGAACGATCACAGTCCTGCTGCTCCATGAGAGGGCACCGAGACAGATCTTATCCTAATCTGCCCAGCACGAACTGGGCACCTTGGGGTCGGATGCCCGTTTTGCACCCCACCAGATTTTACCCTCCATTCAAATAAATAGAGAGCCAAATCAGGCAGGGTGTATAACAGACAACCGATCCAAACCCACCCAGTGCCTGCCAGGTAGGACAGGTTAATCATTGGAGCTGGAGATTCTCACTGAGGAAAAGAGAAAGACGGTTCACTGTGAGCATGAATGTTGGTTTCTGCAAACCTATGTGCAAATGCTATATTTGGCTATCACAATACATCTAAGAGGATAAATGTAACAACACTGATCAATACGTAGATTAACAAGGTGAAATCAGTTTACACAAGGTTAAACAATTTGGGCTGATGCCAGACCACACTAGGGTCTGTGACTTCATATAATGTAGGCACAAATATGTGCTACTTAATCTCAGCACTGACATACATTGCCAGCCAGTGTCGTCACACCTTCCTCAATCTTAGTACAAAAACATCTTGCTCAAACTTAGCACAGACACAGACTGCCAGTCCCAGAGCCATCACACACTGTTCAATCTCAGCACTGACACACACTGGTCAATCTCAGCACTGACACACACTGTTCAATCTCAGCCCTGATACACACTGTTCAATCTCAGCACTGACACACTGTTCAATCTCAGCGCTGACACACACTGTTCAATCTCAGCACTGACACACACTCTTCAATCTCAGCGCTGACACACTCTGTTCAATCTCAGCACTGACACACACTGTTCAATCTCAGCGCTGATACACACTGTTCAATCTCATCACTGATACACACTGTTCAATCTCAGCGCTGACACACACTGTTTAATCTCAGCACTGACACACACGGTTCAATCTCAGCACTGACACACACTGTCCAATCTCAGCACTGACACACACTGTTCAATCTCAGCGCTGATTCACACTGTTCAATCTCAGCGCTGACACACACTGTTTAATCTCAGCACTGACACACACGGTTCAATCTCAGCACTGACACACACTGTTCAATCTCAGCGCTGATTCACACTGTTCAATCTCAGCGCTGACACACACTGTTTAATCTCAGCACTGACACACACGGTTCAATCTCAGCACTGACACACACTGTCCAATCTCAGCACTAACACACACGGTTCAATCTCAGCACTGACACACACTGTCCAATCTCAGCACTGACACACACTGTTCAATCTCAGCACTGACACACACTTGTCAATCTCAGCACTGACACAACCTGTTCAATCTCAGCACTGACACACACTGTTCAAGCTCAGCACTGACACACACTGTTCAATCTCAGCACTGACACACACTGTTCAATCTCAGCACTGACACACACTGTTCAATCTCAGCCTTGACACACACTGTTCAAACTCAGCGCTGACACACACTGTTCAATCTCAGCACTGACACACACTGTTCAATCTCAGCACTGACACACACTGTTCAATCTCAGCGCTGATACACACTGTTCAATCTCAGCGCTGATACACACTGTTCAATCTCAGCACTGATACACACTGTTCAATCTCAGCGCTGACACACACTGTTCAATCTCAGCACTGACACACACTGTTCAATCTCAGCACTGATACACACTGTTCAATCTCAGCGCTGACACACACTGTTCAATCTCAGCACTGACACACACTGTTCAATCTCAGCACTGACACACACTGTTCAATCTCAGCACTGACACACACTGTCCAATCTCAGCACTGACACACACTGTTCAATCTCAGCGCTGATACACTCTGTTCAATCTCAGCACTGACACACTGTTCAATCACAGCACTGACACACGCTGTTCAATCTCAGCGCTGACACACACTGTTCAATCTCAGCGCTGACACACACTGTTCACTCTTGCAGTGACACACACTGTTCAATCTCAGCACTGACACACTGTTCAATCTCAGCACTGACACACACTGTTCAATCTCAGCACTGACACACACTGTTCAATCTCAGCGCTGACACATACTGTTCAATCTCAGCACTGACACACGCTGTTCAATCTCAGCACTGACACACACTGTTCAATCTCAGCGCTGACACACTGTTCAATCTCTGCACTGACACACACTGTTCAATCTCAGCACTGACACACACTGTCCAATCTCAGCACTAACACACACTGTTCAATCTCAGCACTGACACACACTGTTCAATCTCAGCACTGACACACACTGTTCAATCTCAGCACTGACACACAATTGTCAATCTCAGCACTTGCACAACCTGTTCAATCTCAGCACTGACACACACTGTTCAAGCTCAGCACTGACACACACTGTTCAATCTCAGCACTGACACACACTGTTTAATCTCAGCACTGACACACACTGTTGAATCTCAGCACTGACACACACTGTTCAATCTCAGCACTGACACACACTGTTCAATCACAGCACTGACACACACTGTTCAATCTCAGCACTGATACACACTGTTCAAGCTCAGCACTGACACACACTGTTCAATCTCAGCGCTGATACACACTGTATAATCTCAGCGCTGACACACACTGTTCAATCTCAGCACTGACACACACTGTTCAATCTCAGCACTGACACACACTGTTCAATCTCAGCACTGACACACAGTGTTCAATCTCAGCACTGACACACTGTTCAATCTCAGCACTGACACACACTGTTCAATCTCAGCACTGACACACAATTGTCAATCTCAGCACTGACACACAATTGTCAATCTCAGCACTGACACACCTGTTCAATCTCAGCACTGACACACACTGTTCAAGCTCAGCACTGACAGACACTGTTCAATCTCAGCACTGACACACACTGTTCAATCTCAGCCTTGACACACGCTGTTCAATCTCAGCGCTGATACACACTGTTCAATCTCAGCACTGACACACACTGTTCAATCTCAGCACTGACACACACTGTTCAATCTCAGCCTTGACACACACTGTTCAAGCTCAGCACTGACACACACTGTTCAATCTCAGCGCTGACACACTGTTCAATCTCAGCACTGATACACACTGTTCAATCTCAGCACTGACACACACTGTTCAATCACAGCACTGACACACACTGTTCAATCTCAGCACTGATACACACTGTTCAAGCTCAGCACTGACACACACTGTTCAATCTCAGCGCTGATACACACTGTTAATCTCAGCGCTGACACACACTGTTCAATCTCAGCATTGACACACACTGTTCAATCTCAGCACTGACACACACTGTTCAATCTCAGCACTGACACACAGTGTTCAATCTCAGCACTGACACACTGTTCAATCTCAGCACTGACACACACTGTTCAATCTCAGCGCTGACACACACTGTTCAATCTCAGCGCTGACACACACTGTTCAATCTCAGCACTGACACACACTGTTCAATCTCAGCATTGACACACACTGTTCAATCTCAGCACTGACACACAATTGTCAATCTCAGCACTGACACAACCTGTTCAAGCTCAGCACTGACACACACTGTTCAATCTCAGCACTGACACACACTGTTTAATCTCAGCACTGACACACACTGTTCAATCTCAGCCTTGACACACGCTGTTCAATCTCAGCGCTGATACACACTGTTCAATCTCAGCACTGACACACACTGTTCAATCTCAGCACTGACACACACTGTTCAATCACAGCACTGACACACACTGTTCAATCTCGGCACTGACACACACTGTTCAATCTCAGCGCTGACACACACTGTTCAATCTCAGCGCTGACACACTGTTCAATCTCAGCACTGACACAACCTGTTCAATCTCAGCGCTGACACACCGTGTTCAATCTCAGCACTGACACACACTGTTCAAGCTCAGCACTGACACACACTGTTCAATCTCAGCGCTGATACACACTGTTCAATCTCAGCACTGATACACACTGTATAATCTCAGCGCTGACACACACTGTTCAAACTCAGCGCTGACACACACTTGTCAATCTCAGCACTGACACAACCTGTTCAATCTCAGCACTGACACACACTGTTCAAGCTCAGCACTGACACACACTGTTCAATCTCAGCACTGACACACACTGTTCAATCTCAGCACTGACACACACTGTTCAATCTCAGCACTGACACACACTTGTCAATCTCAGCACTGACACAACCTGTTCAATCTCAGCACTGACACACACTGTTCAAGCTCAGCACTGACACACACTGTTCAATCTCAGCACTGACACACACTGTTCAATCTCAGCACTGACACACACTGTTCAATCTCAGCCTTGACACACACTGTTCAAACTCAGCGCTGACACACACTGTTCAATCTCAGCACTGACACACACTGTTCAATCTCAGCACTGACACACACTGTTCAATCTCAGCGCTGATACACACTGTTCAATCTCAGCGCTGATACACACTGTTCAATCTCAGCACTGATACACACTGTTCAATCTCAGCGCTGACACACACTGTTCAATCTCAGCACTGACACACACTGTTCAATCTCAGCACTGATACACACTGTTCAATCTCAGCGCTGACACACACTGTTCAATCTCAGCACTGACACACACTGTTCAATCTCAGCACTGACACACACTGTTCAATCTCAGCACTGACACACACTGTCCAATCTCAGCACTGACACACACTGTTCAATCTCAGCGCTGATACACTCTGTTCAATCTCAGCACTGACACACTGTTCAATCACAGCACTGACACACGCTGTTCAATCTCAGCGCTGACACACACTGTTCAATCTCAGCGCTGACACACACTGTTCACTCTTGCAGTGACACACACTGTTCAATCTCAGCACTGACACACTGTTCAATCTCAGCACTGACACACACTGTTCAATCTCAGCACTGACACACACTGTTCAATCTCAGCGCTGACACATACTGTTCAATCTCAGCACTGACACACGCTGTTCAATCTCAGCACTGACACACACTGTTCAATCTCAGCGCTGACACACTGTTCAATCTCTGCACTGACACACACTGTTCAATCTCAGCACTGACACACACTGTCCAATCTCAGCACTAACACACACTGTTCAATCTCAGCACTGACACACACTGTTCAATCTCAGCACTGACACACACTGTTCAATCTCAGCACTGACACACAATTGTCAATCTCAGCACTTGCACAACCTGTTCAATCTCAGCACTGACACACACTGTTCAAGCTCAGCACTGACACACACTGTTCAATCTCAGCACTGACACACACTGTTTAATCTCAGCACTGACACACACTGTTGAATCTCAGCACTGACACACACTGTTCAATCTCAGCACTGACACACACTGTTCAATCACAGCACTGACACACACTGTTCAATCTCAGCACTGATACACACTGTTCAAGCTCAGCACTGACACACACTGTTCAATCTCAGCGCTGATACACACTGTATAATCTCAGCGCTGACACACACTGTTCAATCTCAGCACTGACACACACTGTTCAATCTCAGCACTGACACACACTGTTCAATCTCAGCACTGACACACAGTGTTCAATCTCAGCACTGACACACTGTTCAATCTCAGCACTGACACACACTGTTCAATCTCAGCACTGACACACAATTGTCAATCTCAGCACTGACACACAATTGTCAATCTCAGCACTGACATAACCTGTTCAATCTCAGCACTGACACACACTGTTCAAGCTCAGCACTGACAGACACTGTTCAATCTCAGCACTGACACACACTGTTCAATCTCAGCCTTGACACACGCTGTTCAATCTCAGCGCTGATACACACTGTTCAATCTCAGCACTGACACACACTGTTCAATCTCAGCACTGACACACACTGTTCAATCTCAGCCTTGACACACACTGTTCAAGCTCAGCACTGACACACACTGTTCAATCTCAGCGCTGACACACTGTTCAATCTCAGCACTGATACACACTGTTCAATCTCAGCACTGACACACACTGTTCAATCACAGCACTGACACACACTGTTCAATCTCAGCACTGATACACACTGTTCAAGCTCAGCACTGACACACACTGTTCAATCTCAGCGCTGATACACACTGTATAATCTCAGCGCTGACACACACTGTTCAATCTCAGCATTGACACACACTGTTCAATCTCAGCACTGACACACACTGTTCAATCTCAGCACTGACACACAGTGTTCAATCTCAGCACTGACACACTGTTCAATCTCAGCACTGACACACACTGTTCAATCTCAGCGCTGACACACACTGTTCAATCTCAGCGCTGACACACACTGTTCAATCTCAGCACTGACACACACTGTTCAATCTCAGCATTGACACACACTGTTCAATCTCAGCACTGACACACAATTGTCAATCTCAGCACTGACACAACCTGTTCAAGCTCAGCACTGACACACACTGTTCAATCTCAGCACTGACACACACTGTTTAATCTCAGCACTGACACACACTGTTCAATCTCAGCCTTGACACACGCTGTTCAATCTCAGCGCTGATACACACTGTTCAATCTCAGCACTGACACACACTGTTCAATCTCAGCACTGACACACACTGTTCAATCACAGCACTGACACACACTGTTCAATCTCGGCACTGACACACACTGTTCAATCTCAGCGCTGACACACACTGTTCAATCTCAGCGCTGACACACTGTTCAATCTCAGCACTGACACAACCTGTTCAATCTCAGCGCTGACACACCGTGTTCAATCTCAGCACTGACACACACTGTTCAAGCTCAGCACTGACACACACTGTTCAATCTCAGCGCTGATACACACTGTTCAATCTCAGCACTGATACACACTGTATAATCTCAGCACTGACACACACTGTTCAATCTCAGCGCTGACACACACTTGTCAATCTCAGCACTGACACAACCTGTTCAATCTCAGCACTGACACACACTGTTCAAGCTCAGCACTGACACACACTGTTCAATCTCAGCACTGACACACACTGTTCAATCTCAGCACTGACACACACTGTTCAATCTCAGCCTTGACACACGCTGTTCAATCTCAGCGCTGACACACACTGTTCAATCTCAGCACTGACACACACTGTTCAATCTCAGCACTGACACACACTGTTCAATCTCAGCGCTGATACACACTGTTCAATCTCAGCGCTGACACACCTGTTCAATCTCAGCACTGACACACACTGTTCAATCTCAGCGCTGACACACACTGTTCAATCTCAGCACTGACACACACTGTTCAATCTCAGCACTGATACACACTGTTCAATCTCAGCGCTGACACACACTGTTCAATCTCAGCACTGACACACACTGTTCAATCTCAGCACTGACACACACTGTTCAATCTCAGCACTGACACACACTGTCCAATCTCAGCACTGACACACACTGTTCAATCTCAGCGCTGATACACTCTGTTCAATCTCAGCACTGACACACTGTTCAATCACAGCACTGACACACGCTGTTCAATCTCAGCGCTGACACACACTGTTCAATCTCAGCGCTGACACACACTGTTCACTCTTGCAGTGACACACACTGTTCAATCTCAGCACTGACACACTGTTCAATCTCAGCACTGACACACACTGTTCAATCTCAGCACTGACACACACTGTTCAATCTCAGCGCTGACACATACTGTTCAATCTCAGCACTGACACACGCTGTTCAATCTCAGCACTGACACACACTGTTCAATCTCAGCGCTGACACACTGTTCAATCTCTGCACTGACACACAACTGTTCAATCTCAGCACTGACGACACACTGTCCAATCTCAGCACTAACCACACTGTTCAATCTCAGCACTGACACACACTGTTCAATCTCAGCACTGACACCACACTGTTCAATCTCAGCACTGACACACAATTGTCAATCTCAGCACTTGCACAACCTGTTCAATCTCAGCACTGACACACACACTGTTCAAGCTCAGCACTGACACACACTGTTCAATCTCAGCACTGACACACACTGTTTAATCTCAGCACTGACACACACTGTTGAATCTCAGCACTGACACAACACTGTTCAATCTCAGCACTGACACACACTGTTCAAATCACAGCACTGACACACACTGTTATATTCTCAGCACTGATACACACTGTTCAAGCTCAGCACTGACACACACTGTTCAATCTCAGCGCTGATACACACTGTATAATCTCAGCGCTGACACACACTGTTCAATCTCAGCACTGACACACACTGTTCAATCTCAGCACTGACACACACTGTTCAATCTCAGCACTGACACACAGTGTTCAATCTCAGCACTGACACACTGTTCAATCTCAGCACTGACACACACTGTTCAATCTCAGCACTGACACACAATTGTCAATCTCAGCACTGACACACAATTGTCAATCTCAGCACTGACATAACCTGTTCAATCTCAGCACTGACACACACTGTTCCAAGCTCAGCACTGACAGACACTGTTCAATCTCAGCACTGACACACACTGTTCAATCTCAGCCTTGACACACGCTGTTCAATCTCAGCGCTGATACACACTGTTCAATCTCAGCACTGACACACACTGTTCAATCTCGCACTGACACACACTGTTCAATCTCAGCCTTGACACACACTGTTCAAGCTCAGCACTGACACACACTGTTCAATCTCAGCGCTGACACACTGTCAATCTCAGCACTGATACACACTGTTCAATCTCAGCACTGACACACACTGTTCAATCACAGCACTGACACACACTGTTCAATCTCAGCACTGACACACACTGTTCAATCTCAGCACTGACACCACCTGTTCAATCTCAGCGCTGATACACACTGTTCAATCTCAGCGCTGACACACACTGTTCAATCTCAGCACTGACACACACTGTTCAATCTCAGCACTGACACACACTGTTCAATCTCAGCACTGACACACACTGTTCAATCTCAGCACTGACACACACTGTTCAATCTCAGCACTGACACACACTGTTCAATCTCAGCGCTGACACACACTGTTCAATCTCAGCGCTGACACACACTGTTCAATCTCAGCACTGACACACACTGTTCAATCTCAGCACTTGACACACACTGTTCAATCTCAGCACTGACACACACTGTTCAATCTCAGCACTGACACACACCTGTTCAAGCTCAGCACTGACACACACTGTTCAATCTCAGCACTGACACACACTGTTCAATCTCAGCACTGACACACACTGTTCAATCTCAGCCTTGACACACGCTGTTCAATCTCAGCGCTGACACACACTGTTCAATCTCAGCACTGACACACACTGTTCAATCTCAGCACTGACACACACTGTTCAATCACAGCACTGACACACACTGTTCAATCTCAGCACTGACACACACTGTTCAATCTCAGCGCTGACACACACTGTTCAATCTCAGCAGCTGACACACACTGTTCAATCTCAGCACTGACACACACTGTTCAATCTCAGCGCTGACACACACTGTTCAATCTCAGCACTGACACACACTGTTCAAGCTCAGCACTGACACACACTGTTCAATCTCAGCGCTGATACACACTGTTCAATCTCAGCACTGATACACACTGTTCAATCTCAGCACTGACACACACTGTTCAATCTCAGCCTGATACACACTGTTCAATCTCAGCGCTGACACACACTGTTCAATCTCAGCACTGACACACACTGTTCAATCTCAGCACTGACACACACTGTTCAATCTCAGCACTGACACACACTGTTCAATCTCAGCACTGACACACACTGTTCAATCTCAGCACTGACACACACTGTTCAATCTCAGCACTGACACACCACTGTTCAATCTCAGCACTGACACACACTGTTCAATCTCAGCACTGACACACACTGTTCAATCTCAGCACTGACACACACTGTTCAATCTCAGCACTGACACACACTGTTCAATCTCAGCACTGACACACACTGTTCAATCTCAGCACTGACACACACTGTTCAATCTCAGCACTGACACACACTGTTCAATCTCAGCACTGACACACACTGTTCAATCTCAGCACTGACACACACTGTTCAATCTCAGCACTGACACACACGTGTTCAATCTCAGCACTGACACAACTGTTTCAATCTCAGCACTGACACACTCTGTTCAATCTCAGCAGCTGACACACACTGTTCAATCTCAGCACTGACACACACTGTTCAATCTCAGCACTGAACACACTGTTCAATGACATCTGTCTGACACACACTGTTCAATCTCAGCACTGACACACACTGTTCAATCTCAGCAGCTGACACACACTGTTCAATCTCAGCACTGACACACACTGTTCAATCTCAGCACTGACACACACTGTTCAATCTCAGCACTGACACACACTGTTCAATCTCAGCACTGACACACACTGTTCAATCTCAGCGCTGACACACACTGTTCAATCTCAGCACTGACACACACTGTTCAATCTCAGCACTGACACACCTGTTCAATCTCAGCACTGACACACACTGTTCAATCTCAGCGCTGACACACACTGTTCAATCTCAGCGCTGACACACACTGTTCAATCTCTGCACTGACACACTGTTCAATCTCAGCACTGACACACACTGTTCAATCTCAGCACTGACACACTGTTCAATCTCAGCACTGACACACACTGTTCAATCTCAGCACTGACACACACTGTTCAATCTCAGCACTGACACACACTGTTCAATCTCAGCACTGACACACACTGTTCAATCTCAGCACTGACACACACTGTTCAATCTCAGCGCTGACACACACTGTTCAATCTCAGCACTGACACACACTGTTCAATCTCAGCACTGACACACACTGTTCAATCTCAGCACTGACACACACTGTTCAATCTCAGCACTGACACACACTGTTCAATCTCAGCACTGACACACATGTTCAATCTCAGCACTGACACACACTGTTCAATCTCAGCACTGACACACACTGTTCAAGCTCAGCACTGACACACACTGTTCAATCTCAGCACTGACACACACTGTTCAATCTCAGCACTGACACACACTGTTCAATCTCAGCCTGACACCACTGTTCAATCTCAGCACTGACACACTGTTCAATCTCAGCACTGAACACACTGTTCAATCTCAGCACTGACACACACTGTTCAATCTCAGCACTGACACACACTGTTCAATCTCAGCACTGACACACACTGTTCAATCTCAGCACTGACACACACTGTTCAATCTCAGCACTGACACACACTGTTCAATCTCAGCGCTGACACACACTGTTCAATCTCAGCGCTGACACACGCTGTTCAATCTCAGCACTGACACACACTGTTCAATCTCAGCACTGACACACACTGTTCAATCTCAGCACTGACACACGCTGTTCAATCTCAGCACTGACACACACTGTTCAATCTCAGCACTGACACAACCTGTTCAATCTCAGCACTGACACACACTGTTCAAGCTCAGCACTGACACACACTGTTCAATCTCAGCACTGACACACACTGTTCAATCTCAGCCTTGACACACGCAGTTCAATCTCAGCGCTGACACACACTGTTCAATCTCAGCACTGACACACACTGTTCAATCTCAGCACTGACACAGACTGTTCAATCTCAGCGCTGACACACACTGTTCAATCTCAGCGCAGACACACACTGTTCATTCTCAGCACTGACACACACTGTTCATTCTCAGCACTGACACACGCTGTTCAATCTCAGCACTGACACACACTGTTCAATCTCAGCACTGACACACACTGTTCAATCTCAGCACTGACACACACTTGTCAATCTCAGCACTGACACAACCTGTTCAATCTCAGCACTGACACACCCTGTTCAATCTCAGCAGTGACACACACTGTTCAAGCTCAGCACTGACACACACTGTTCAATCTCAGCACTGACACACTGTTCAATGTCAGCGCTGACACACACTGTTCAATCTCAGCACTGACACACACTGTTCAATCTCAGCACTGACACACACTGTTCAATCTCAGCGCTGACACACACTTTTCAATCTCAGCACTGACACACACTGTTCAATCTCAGCGCTGACACACTGTTCAATATCTGCACTGACACACACTGTCCAATCTCAGCACTGACACACACTGTTCAATCTCAGCACTGACACACACTGTCCAATCTCAGCACTGATACACACTGTTCAATCTCAGCGCTGATACACTCTGTTCAATCTCAGCACTGACACACTGTTCAATCACAGCACTGACACACGCTGTTCAATCTCAGCGCTGACACACACTGTTCAATCTCAGCGCTGACACACACTGTTCACTCTTGCAGTGACACACACTGTTCAATCTCAGCACTGACACACACTGTTCAATCTCAGCACTGACACACTGTTCAATCTCAGCACTGACACACACTGTTCAATCTCAGCACTGACACACACTGTTCAATCTCAGCGCTGACACACGCTGTTGAATCTCAGCACTGACACACGCTGTTGAATCTCAGCACTGACACACACTGTTCAATCTCAGCACTGACACACACTGTTCAATCACAGCACTGACACACACTGTTCAATCACAGCACTGACACACACTGTTCCATCTTAGCGCTGACACACACTGTTCAATCACAGCACTGACACACTCTGTTCAATCTCAGCACTGAGACACACTGTTCAATCTCAGCACTGACACACACTGTTCAATCACAGCACTGACACACACTGTTCAATCACAGCACTGACACACACTGTTCAATCTCGGCACTGACACACACTGTTCAATCTCAGCGCTGACACACACTGTTCAATCTCGGCACTGACACACACTGTTCAATCACAGCACTGACACACACTGTTCAAGCTCAGCACTGACACACACTGTTCAATCTCAGCGCTGACACACTGTTCAATCTCAGCACTGATACACACTGTTCAATCTCAGCACTGACACACACTGTTCAATCACAGCACTGACACACACTGTTCAATCTCGGCACTGACACACACTGTTCAATCTCAGCGCTGACACACACTGTTCAATCTCAGCACTGACACATCCTGTTCAATCTCAGCGCTGACACACCCTGTTCAATCTCAGCACTGACACACACTGTTCAATGTCAGCGCTGACACACTGTTCAATCTCAGCACTGATACACACTGTTCAATCTCAGCACTGACACACACTGTTCAATCACAGCACTGACACACACTGTTCAATCTCGGCACTGACACACACTGTTCAATCTCAGCGCTGACACACACTGTTCAATCTCAGCACTGACACAACCTGTTCAATCTCAGCACTGACACACCCTGTTCAATCTCAGCACTGACACACACTGTTCAAGCTGAGCACTGACACACACTGTTCAATCTCAGCGCTGATACACACTGTATAATCTCAGTGCTGACACACACTGTTCAATCTCAGCACTGACACACACTGTTCAATCTCAGCACTGACACACACTGTTCAATCTCAGCACTGACACACTGTTCAATCTCAGCACTGACACACACTGTTCAATCTCAGCACTGACACACTGTTCAATCTCAGCACTGACACACGCTGTTCAATCTCAGCGCTGACACACACTGTTCACTCTTGCAGTGACACACACTGTTCAATCTCAGCACTGACACACACTGTTCAATCTCAGCGCTGACACACACTGTTCAATCTCAGCACTGACACACACTGTTCAATCTCAGCACTGACACGCTGTTCAATCTCAGCACTGACACACACTGTTCAATCTCAGCACTGACACACGCTGTTGAATCTCAGCACTGACACACACTGTTCAATCTCAGCACTGACACACACTGTTCAATCTCAGCACTGACACACACTGTTCAAGCTCAGCACTGACACACACTGTTCAATCTCAGCACTGACACACACTGTTCAATCTCAGCGCTGACACACGCTGTTCAATCTCAGCCTTGAGACACGCTGTTCAATCTCAGCGCTGACACACACTGTTCAATCTCAGCGCTGACACACACTGTTCAATCTCAGCACTGACACACACTGTTCAATCTCAGCACTGACACACACTGTTCAATCTCAGCGCTGATACACACTGTTCAATCTCAGCACTGAAACACACTGTTCAATCTCAGCACTGATACACACTGTTCAATCTCAGTGCTGATACACACTGTTCAATCTCAGCACTGACACACTGTTCAATCTCAGCACTGACACAAACTGTTCAATCTCAGCACTGACACACACAGTTCAATCTCAGCACTGACACACACTGTTCAATCTCAGCACCGACACAGACTGTTCAATCTCAGCGCTGACACAGACTGTTCAATCTCAGCGCAGACACACACTGTTCATTCTCAGCACTGACACACACTGTTCATTCTCAGCACTGACACACGCTGTTCAATCTCAGCACTGACACACACTGTTCAATCTCAGCACTGACACACACTGTTCAATCTCAGCACTGACACACACTGTTCAATCTCAGCACTGACACACACTTGTCAATCTCAGCACTGACACAACCTGTTCAATCTCAGCGCTGACACACCCTGTTCAATCTCAGCAGTGACACACACTGTTCAAGCTCAGCACTGACACACACTGTTCAATCTCAGCGCTGACACACACTGTTCAATCTCAGCACTGACACACACTGTTCAATCACAGCACTGACACACTGTTCAATGTCAGCGCTGACACACACTGTTCAATCTCAGCACTGACACACACTGTTCAATCTCAGCACTGACACACACTGTTCAATCTCAGCACTGACACACTGTTCAATGTCAGCGCTGACACACACTTTTCAATCTCAGCACTGACACACACTGTTCAATCACAGCACTGACACACACTGTTCAATCACAGCACTGACACACTGTTCAATGTCAGCGCTGACACACACTGTTCAATCTCAGCACTGACACACACTGTTCAATCTCAGCACTGACACACACTGTTCAATCTCAGCACTGACACACTGTTCAATGTCAGCGCTGACACACACTTTTCAATCTCAGCACTGACACACACTGTTCAATCTCAGCGCTGACACACACTGTTCAATCTCAGCACTGACACACACTGTTCAATCACAGCACTGACACACTGTTCAATGTCAGCGCTGACACACACTTTTCAATCTCAGCACTGACACAAACTGTCCAATCTCAGCACTGATACACACTGTTCAATCTCAGCGCTGATACACTCTGTTCAATCTCAGCACTGACACACTGTTCAATCACAGCACTGACACACGCTGTTCAATCTCAGCGCTGACACACACTGTTCAATCTCAGCGCTGACACACACTGTTCACTCTTGCAGTGACACAAACTGTTCAATCTCAGCACTGACACACTGTTCAATCTCAGCACTGACACACACTGTTCAATCTCAGCACTGACACACACTGTTCAATCTCAGCACTGACACACACTGTCCAATCTCAGCACTGACACACACTGTTCAATCTCAGCACTGACACACACTGTCCAATCTCAGCACTGATACACACTGTTCAATCTCAGCGCTGATACACTCTGTTCAATCTCAGCACTGACACACTGTTCAATCACAGCACTGACACACGCTGTTCAATCTCAGCGCTGACACACACTGTTCAATCTCAGCGCTGACACACACTGTTCACTCTTGCAGTGACACACACTGTTCAATCTCAGCACTGACACACACTGTTCAATCTCAGCACTGACACACTGTTCAATCTCAGCACTGACACACACTGTTCAATCTCAGCACTGACACACACTGTTCAATCTCAGCGCTGACACACGCTGTTGAATCTCAGCACTGACACACGCTGTTCAATCTCAGCACTGACACACACTGTTCAATCACAGCACTGACACACACTGTTCAATCACAGCACTGACACACACTGTTCCATCTTAGCGCTGACACACACTGTTCAATCACAGCACTGACACACTCTGTTCAATCTCAGCACTGACACACACTGTTCAATCTCAGCACTGACACACACTGTTCAATCACAGCACTGACACACACTGTTCAATCACAGCACTGACACACACTGTTCAATCTCGGCACTGACACACACTGTTCAATCTCAGCGCTGACACACACTGTTCAATCTCAGCGCTGACACACACTGTTCAATCTCGGCACTGACACAAACTGTTCAATCACAGCACTGACACACACTGTTCAAGCTCAGCACTGACACACACTGTTCAATCTCAGCGCTGACACACTGTTCAATCTCAGCACTGATACACACTGTTCAATCTCAGCACTGACACACACTGTTCAATCACAGCACTGACACACACTGTTCAATCTCGGCACTGACACACACTGTTCAATCTCAGCGCTGACACACACTGTTCAATCTCAGCACTGACACATCCTGTTCAATCTCAGCGCTGACACACCCTGTTCAATCTCAGCACTGACACACACTGTTCAAGCTCAGCACTGACACACACTGTTCAATGTCAGCGCTGACACACTGTTCAATCTCAGCACTGATACACACTGTTCAATCTCAGCACTGACACACACTGTTCAAGCTCAGCACTGACACACACTGTTCAATCTCAGCACTGACACACACTGTTCAATCTCAGCGCTGACACACGCTGTTCAATCTCAGCCTTGACACACGCTGTTCAATCTCAGCGCTGACACACACTGTTCAATCTCAGCGCTGACACACACTGTTCAATCTCAGCACTGACACACACTGTTCAATCTCAGCACTGACACACACTGTTCAATCTCAGCACTGAAACACACTGTTCAATCTCAGCACTGATACACACTGTTCAATCTCAGTGCTGATACACACTGTTCAATCTCAGCACTGACACACTGTTCAATCTCAGCACTGACACACACTGTTCAATCTCAGCACTGACACACACAGTTCAATCTCAGCACTGACACACACTGTTCAATCTCAGCACTGACACAGACTGTTCAATCTCAGCGCTGACACACACTGTTCAATCTCAGCGCAGACACACACTGTTCATTCTCAGCACTGACACACACTGTTCATTCTCAGCACTGACACACGCTGTTCAATCTCAGCACTGACATACACTTGTCAATCTCAGCACTGACACAACCTGTTCAATCTCAGCGCTGACACACCCTGTTCAATCTCAGCACTGAAACACACTGTTCAATCTCAGCACTGATACACACTGTTCAATCTCAGTGCTGATACACACTGTTCAATCTCAGCACTGACACACTGTTCAATCTCAGCACTGACACAAACTGTTCAATCTCAGCACTGACACACACAGTTCAATCTCAGCACTGACACACACTGTTCAATCTCAGCACCGACACAGACTGTTCAATCTCAGCGCTGACACACACTGTTCAATCTCAGCGCAGACACACACTGTTCATTCTCAGCACTGACACACACTGTTCAATCTCAGCACTGACACACGCTGTTCAATCTCAGCACTGACACACACTGTTCAATCTCAGCACTGACACACACTGTTCAATCTCAGCACTGACACACACTGTTCAATCTCAGCACTGACACACACTTGTCAATCTCAGCACTGACACAACCTGTTCAATCTCAGCGCTGACACACCCTGTTCAATCTCAGCAGTGACACACACTGTTCAATCTCAGCACTGACACACACTGTTCAATCTCAGCGCTGACACACACTGTTCAATCTCAGCACTGACACACACTGTTCAATCACAGCACTGACACACTGTTCAATCTCAGCGCTGACACACACTGTTCAATCTCAGCACTGACACACACTGTTCAATCTCAGCACTGACACACACTGTTCAATCTCAGCACTGACACACTGTTCAATGTCAGCGCTGACACACACTTTTCAATCTCAGCACTGACACACACTGTTCAATCTCAGCGCTGACACACACTGTTCAATCTCAGCACTGACACACACTGTTCAATCACAGCACTGACACACTGTTCAATCTCAGCGCTGACACACACTGTTCAATCTCAGCACTGACACACACTGTCAATCTCAGCACTGACACACACTGTTCAATCTCAGCGCTGACACACTCTGTTCAATCTCAGCACTGACACACTGTTCAATCACAGCACTGACACACACTGTTCAATCTCAGCACTGACACACACTGTTCAATCTCAGCGCTGACACACACTGTTCACTCTAGCAGCTGACACACACTGTTCAATCTCAGCACTGACACACACTGTTCAATCTCAGCACTGACACACACTGTTCAATCTCAGCACTGACACACACTGTTCAATCTCAGCACTGACACACACTGTTCAATCTCAGCGCTGACACACACTGTTCAATCTCAGCACTGACACACACTGTCCAATCTCAGCACTGATACACACTGTTCAATCTCAGCGCTGATACACTCTGTTCAATCTCAGCACTGACACACTGTTCAATCACAGCACTGACACACACTGTTCAATCTCAGCGCTGACACACACTGTTCAATCTCAGCGCTGACACACACTGTTCACTCTTGCAGTGACACACACTGTTCAATCTCAGCACTGACACACACTGTTCAATCTCAGCACTGACACACTGTTCAATCTCAGCACTGACACACACTGTTCAATCTCAGCACTGACACACACTGTTCAATCTCAGCGCTGACACACGCTGTTCAATCTCAGCACTGACACACGCTGTTCAATCTCAGCACTGACACACACTGTTCAATCTCAGCACTGACACACACTGTTCAATCTCAGCACTGACACACACTGTTCAATCTCAGCGCTGACACACACTGTTCAATCTCAGCGCTGACACACACTGTTCAATCTCAGCACTGACACAAACTGTTCAATCACAGCACTGACACACACTGTTCAAGCTCAGCACTGACACACACTGTTCAATCTCAGCGCTGACACACTGTTCAATCTCAGCACTGACACACACTGTTCAATCTCAGCACTGACACACACTGTTCAATCACAGCACTGACACACACTGTTCAATCTCAGCACTGACACACACTGTTCAATCTCAGCGCTGACACACACTGTTCAATCTCAGCACTGACACACACTGTTCAATCTCAGCGCTGACACACCCTGTTCAATCTCAGCACTGACACACACTGTTCAATCTCAGCACTGACACACACTGTTCAATCTCAGCGCTGACACACTGTTCAATCTCAGCACTGATACACACTGTTCAATCTCAGCACTGACACACACTGTTCAAGCTCAGCACTGACACACACTGTTCAATCTCAGCACTGACACACACTGTTCAATCTCAGCGCTGACACACACTGTTCAATCTCAGCCTGACACACACTGTTCAATCTCAGCGCTGACACACACTGTTCAATCTCAGCGCTGACACACACTGTTCAATCTCAGCACTGACACACACTGTTCAATCTCAGCACTGACACACACTGTTCAATCTCAGCACTGACACACACTGTTCAATCTCAGCACTGACACACACTGTTCAATCTCAGTGCTGACACACACTGTTCAATCTCAGCACTGACACACTGTTCAATCTCAGCACTGACACAAACTGTTCAATCTCAGCACTGACACACACTGTTCAATCTCAGCACTGACACACACTGTTCAATCTCAGCACTGACACACACTGTTCAATCTCAGCGCTGACACACACTGTTCAATCTCAGCGCTGACACACACTGTTCAATCTCAGCACTGACACACACTGTTCAATCTCAGCACTGACACACGCTGTTCAATCTCAGCACTGACACACACTGTCAATCTCAGCACTGACACAACCTGTTCAATCTCAGCGCTGACACACACTGTTCAATCTCAGCACTGACACACACTGTTCAATCTCAGCACTGACACACACTGTTCAATCTCAGCGCTGACACACACTGTTCAATCTCAGCACTGACACACACTGTTCAATCTCAGCACTGACACACTGTTCAATCTCAGCGCTGACACACACTGTTCAATCTCAGCACTGACACACACTGTTCAATCTCAGCACTGACACACTGTTCAATCTCAGCGCTGACACACACTTTCAATCTCAGCACTGACACACACTGTTCAATCTCAGCGCTGACACACACTGTTCAATCTCAGCACTGACACACACTGTTCAATCTCAGCACTGACACACTGTTCAATGTCAGCGCTGACACACACTTTTCAATCTCAGCACTGACACAAACTGTTCAATCTCAGCACTGACACACACTGTTCAATCTCAGCGCTGATACACACTGTTCAATCTCAGCACTGACACACTGTTCAATCACAGCACTGACACACGCTGTTCAATCTCAGCGCTGACACACACTGTTCAATCTCAGCGCTGACACACACTGTTCACTCTTGCTGTGACACAAACTGTTCAATTCAGCACTGACACACTGTTCAATCTCAGCACTGACACACACTGTTCAATCTCAGCACTGACACACACTGTTCAATCTCAGCACTGACACACACTGTCAATCTCAGCACTGACACACACTGTTCAATCTCAGCACTGACACACACTGTCCAATCTCAGCAATGATACCACTGTTCAATCTCAGCGCTGATACACTCTGTTCAATCTCAGCACTGACAACACTGTTCAATCACAGCACTGACACACGCTGTTCATTCTCAGCGCTGACACACACTGTTCATCTCAGCGCTGACACACACTGTTCACTCTTGCAGTGACACACACTGTTCAATCTCAGCACTGACACACATGTCCAATCTCAGCACTGACACACACTGTTCAATCTCAGCACTGACACACTGTTCAATCTCAGCACTGGACACACACTGTTCAATCTCAGCACTGACACACACTGTTCAATCTCAGCGCTGACACACGCTGTTGAATCTCAGCACTGACACACGCTGTTGAATCTCAGCACTGACACACACTGTTCAATCTCAGCACTGACACACACTGTTCAATCACAGCACTGACACACACTGTTCAATCACAGCACTGACACACTCTGTTCAATCTCAGCACTGACACACACTGTTCAATCTCAGCACTGACACACACTGTTCAATCACAGCACTGACACACACTGTTCAATCACAGCACTGACACACACTGTTCAATCTCGGCACTGACACACACTGTTCAATCTCAGCGCTGACACACACTGTTCAATCTCAGCGCTGACACACACTGTTCAATCTCAGCACTGACACAAACTGTTCAATCACAGCACTGACACACACTGTTCAAGCTCAGCACTGACACACACTGTTCAATCTCAGCGCTGACACACTGTTCAATCTCAGCACTGACACACACTGTTCAATCTCAGCACTGACACACACTGTTCAATCACAGCACTGACACACACTGTTCAATCTCGGCACTGACACACACTGTTCAATCTCAGCGCTGACACACACTGTTCAATCTCAGCACTGACACACACAGTTCAATCTCAGCACTGACACACACTGTTCAATCTCAGCACTGACACAGACTGTTCAATCTCAGCGCTGACACACACTGTTCAATCTCAGCGCAGACACACACTGTTCATTCTCAGCACTGACACACACTGTTCATTCTCAGCACTGACACACGCTGTTCAATCTCAGCACTGACACACACTGTTCAATCTCAGCACTGACACACACTGTTCAATCTCAGCACTGACACACACTGTTCAATCTCAGCACTGACACACACTTGTCAATCTCAGCACTGACACAACCTGTTCAATCTCAGCGCTGACACACCCTGTTCAATCTCAGCAGTGACACACACTGTTCAAGCTCAGCACTGACACACACTGTTCAATCTCAGCGCTGACACACACTGTTCAATCTCAGCACTGACACACACTGTTCAATCTCAGCACTGACACACACTGTTCAATGTCAGCGCTGACACACACTGTTCAATCTCAGCACTGACTACACTGTTCAATCTCAGCCTGACACACTTTTCAAGCTCAGCGACTGACACACACTGTTCAATCTCAGCGCTGAAACACACTGTTCAATCTCAGCACTGACACACACTGTTCAATCTCAGCACTGAACACACTGTTCAATGTCAGCGCTGACACACACTTTTCAATCTCAGCACTGACAACAAACTTTCCAATCTCAGCACTGATACACACTGTTCAATCTCAGCGCTGATACACTCTGTTCAATCTCAGCACTGACACACTGTTCAATCACAGCACTGACACACGCTGTTCAATCTCAGCGCTGACACACACTGTTCAATCTCAGCGCTGACACACACTGTTCACTCTTGCAGTGACACACACTGTTCAATCTCAGCACTGACACACTGTTCAATCTCAGCACTGACACACACTGTTCAATCTCAGCACTGACACACACTGTTCAATCTCAGCACTGACACACACTGTTCAATCTCAGCACTGACACACACTGTTCAATCTCAGCACTGACACACACTGTCCAATCTCAGCACTGATACACACTGTTCAATCTCAGCGCTGACACACACTGTTCAATCTCAGCACTGACACACTGTTCAATCTCAGCACTGACACACACTGTTCAATCTCAGCGCTGACACACACTGTTCAATCTCAGCGCTGACACACACTGTTCACTCTTGCAGTGACACACACTGTTCAATCTCAGCACTGACACACACTGTCCAATCTCAGCACTGACACACACTGTTCAATCTCAGCACTGACACACTGTTCAATCTCAGCACTGACACACACTGTTCAATCTCAGCACTGACACACACTGTTCAATCTCAGCGCTGACACACGCTGTTCAATCTCAGCACTGACACACCTGTTGAATCTCAGCACTGACACACACTGTTCAATCTCAGCACTGACACACACTGTTCAATCACAGCACTGACACACACTGTTCAATCACAGCACTGACACACTCTGTTCAATCTCAGCACTGACACACACTGTTCAATCTCAGCACTGACACACACTGTTCAATCACAGCACTGACACACACTGTTCAATCACAGCACTGACACACACTGTTCAATCTCGGCACTGACACACACTGTTCAATCTCAGCGCTGACACACACTGTTCAATCTCAGCGCTGACACACACTGTTCAATCTCGGCACTGACACAAACTGTTCAATCACAGCACTGACACACACTGTTCAAGCTCAGCACTGACACACACTGTTCAATCTCAGCGCTGACACACTGTTCAATCTCAGCACTGATACACACTGTTCAATCTCAGCACTGACACACACTGTTCAATCACAGCACTGACACACACTGTTCAATCTCGGCACTGACACACACTGTTCAATCTCAGCGCTGACACACACTGTTCAATCTCAGCACTGACACATCCTGTTCAATCTCAGCGCTGACACACCCTGTTCAATCTCAGCACTGACACACACTGTTCAAGCTCAGCACTGACACACACTGTTCAATGTCAGCGCTGACACACTGTTCAATCTCAGCACTGATACACACTGTTCAATCTCAGCACTGACACACACTGTTCAATCACAGCACTGACACACACTGTTCAATCTCGGCACTGACACACACTGTTCAATCTCAGCGCTGACACACACTGTTCAATCTCAGCACTGACACAACCTGTTCAATCTCAGCACTGACACACCCTGTTCAATCTCAGCACTGACACACACTGTTCAAGCTCAGCACTGACACACACTGTTCAATCTCAGCGCTGATACACACTGTATAATCTCAGCGCTGACACACACTGTTCAATCTCAGCACTGACACACACTGTTCAATCTCAGCACTGACACACTGTTCAATCTCAGCACTGACACACGCTGTTCAATCTCAGCGCTGACACACACTGTTCAATCTCAGCGCTGACACACACTGTTCACTCTTGCAGTGACACACACTGTTCAATCTCAGCACTGACACACACTGTTCAATCTCAGCGCTGACACACACTGTTCAATCTCAGCACTGACACACACTGTTCAATCTCAGCACTGACACGCTGTTCAATCTCAGCACTGACACACACTGTTCAATCTCAGCACTGACACACGCTGTTGAATCTCAGCACTGACACACACTGTTCAATCTCAGCACTGACACACACTGTTCAATCTCAGCACTGACACACACTGTTCAAGCTCAGCACTGACACACACTGTTCAATCTCAGCACTGACACACACTGTTCAATCTCAGCGCTGACACACGCTGTTCAATCTCAGCCTTGACACACGCTGTTCAATCTCAGCGCTGACACACACTGTTCAATCTCAGCGCTGACACACACTGTTCAATCTCAGCACTGACACACACTGTTCAATCTCAGCACTGACACACACTGTTCAATCTCAGCGCTGATACACACTGTTCAATCTCAGCACTGAAACACACTGTTCAATCTCAGCACTGATACACACTGTTCAATCTCAGCGCTGATACACACTGTTCAATCTCAGCACTGACACACTGTTCAATCTCAGCACTGACACAAACTGTTCAATCTCAGCACTGACACACACAGTTCAATCTCAGCACTGACACACACTGTTCAATCTCAGCACTGACACAGACTGTTCAATCTCAGCGCTGACACACACTGTTCAATCTCAGCGCAGACACACACTGTTCATTCTCAGCACTGACACACACTGTTCATTCTCAGCACTGACACACGCTGTTCAATCTCAGCACTGACACACACTGTTCAATCTCAGCACTGACACACACTGTTCAATCTCAGCACTGACACACACTGTTCAATCTCAGCACTGACACACACTGTTCAATCTCAGCACTGACACACACTTGTCAATCTCAGCACTGACACAACCTGTTCAATCTCAGCGCTGACACACCCTGTTCAATCTCAGCAGTGACACACACTGTTCAAGCTCAGCACTGACACACACTGTTCAATCTCAGCGCTGACACACACTGTTCAATCTCAGCACTGACACACACTGTTCAATCACAGCACTGACACACTGTTCAATGTCAGCGCTGACACACACTGTTCAATCTCAGCACTGACACACACTGTTCAATCTCAGCACTGACACACTGTTCAATGTCAGCGCTGACACACACTTTTCAATCTCAGCACTGACACACACTGTTCAATCTCAGCGCTGACACACACTGTTCAATCTCAGCACTGACACACTGTTCAAAGTCAGCGCTGACACACACTGTTCAATCTCAGCACTGACACACACTGTTCAATCTCAGCACTGACACACACTGTTCAATCTCAGCACTGACACACTGTTCAATGTCAGCGCTGACACACACTTTTCAATCTCAGCACTGACACAAACTGTCCAATCTCAGCACTGATACACACTGTTCAATCTCAGCGCTGATACACTCTGTTCAATCTCAGCACTGACACATCCTGTTCAATCTCAGCGCTGACACACCCTGTTCAATCTCAGCACTGATACACACTGTTCAAGCTCAGCACTGACACACACTGTTCAATGTCAGCGCTGACACACTGTTCAATCTCAGCACTGATACACACTGTTCAATCTCAGCACTGACACACACTGTTCAAGCTCAGCACTGACACACACTGTTCAATCTCAGCACTGACACACACTGTTCAATCTCAGCGCTGACACACGCTGTTCAATCACAGCACTGACACACACTGTTCAATCTCGGCACTGACACACACTGTTCAATCTCAGCGCTGACACACACTGTTCAATCTCAGCACTGACACATCCTGTTCAATCTCAGCGCTGACACACCCTGTTCAATCTCAGCACTGACACACACTGTTCAATCTCAGCACTGACACACACTGTTCAATGTCAGCGCTGACACACTGTTCAATCTCAGCACTGATACACACTGTTCAATCTCAGCACTGACACACACTGTTCAAGCTCAGCACTGACACACACTGTTCAATCTCAGCACTGACACACACTGTTCAATCTCAGCGCTGACACACGCTGTTCAATCTCAGCCTTGACACACGCTGTTCAATCTCAGCGCTGACACACACTGTTCAATCTCAGCGCTGACACACACTGTTCAATCTCAGCACTGACACACACTGTTCAATCTCAGCACTGACACACACTGTTCAATCTCAGCGCTGATACACACTGTTCAATCTCAGCACTGAAACACACTGTTCAATCTCAGCACTGATACACACTGTTCAATCTCAGTGCTGATACACACTGTTCAATCTCAGCACTGACACACTGTTCAATCTCAGCACTGACACAAACTGTTCAATCTCAGCACTGACACACACAGTTCAATCTCAGCACTGACACACACTGTTCAATCTCAGCACTGACACAGACTGTTCAATCTCAGCGCTGACACACACTGTTCAATCTCAGCGCAGACACACACTGTTCATTCTCAGCACTGACACACACTGTTCATTCTCAGCACTGACACACTCTGTTCAATCTCAGCACTGACACACACTGTTCAATCTCAGCACTGACACACACTGTTCAATCTCAGCACTGACACACACTGTTCAATCTCAGCACTGACACACACTTGTCAATCTCAGCACTGACACAACCTGTTCAATCTCAGCGCTGACACACCCTGTTCAATCTCAGCAGTGACACACACTGTTCAAGCTCAGCACTGACACACACTGTTCAATCTCAGCGCTGACACACACTGTTCAATCTCAGCACTGACACACACTGTTCAATCACAGCACTGACACACTGTTCAATGTCAGCGCTGACACACACTGTTCAATCTCAGCACTGACACACACTGTTCAATCTCAGCACTGACACACTGTTCAATGTCAGCGCTGACACACACTTTTCAATCTCAGCACTGACACACACTGTTCAATCTCAGCACTGACACACTGTTCAATCACAGCACTGACACACGCTGTTCAATCTCAGCGCTGACACACACTGTTCAATCTCAGCGCTGACACACACTGTTCACTCTTGCAGTGACACACACTGTTCAATCTCAGCACTGACACACACTGTCCAATCTCAGCACTGACACACACTGTTCAATCTCAGCACTGACACACTGTTCAATCTCAGCACTGACACACACTGTTCAATCTCAGCACTGACACACACTGTTCAATCTCAGCGCTGACACACGCTGTTCAATCTCAGCACTGACACACGCTGTTCAATCTCAGCACTGACACACACTGTTCAATCTCAGCACTGACACACACTGTTCAATCACAGCACTGACACACACTGTTCAATCACAGCACTGACACACTCTGTTCAATCTCAGCACTGACACACACTGTTCAATCTCAGCACTGACACACACTGTTCAATCACAGCACTGACACACACTGTTCAATCACAGCACTGACACACACTGTTCAATCTCAGCACTGACACACACTGTTCAATCTCAGCGCTGACACACACTGTTCAATCTCAGCGCTGACACACACTGTTCAATCTCGGCACTGACACAAACTGTTCAATCACAGCACTGACACACACTGTTCAATCTCAGCACTGACACACACTGTTCAATCTCAGCGCTGACACACTGTTCAATCTCAGCACTGACACACACTGTTCAATCTCAGCACTGACACACACTGTTCAATCACAGCACTGACACACACTGTTCAATCTCAGCACTGACACACACTGTTCAATCTCAGCGCTGACACACACTGTTCAATCTCAGCACTGACACACACAGTTCAATCTCAGCACTGACACACACTGTTCAATCTCAGCACTGACACAGACTGTTCAATCTCAGCGCTGACACACACTGTTCAATCTCAGCGCTGACACACACTGTTCAATCTCAGCACTGACACACACTGTTCAATCTCAGCACTGACACACGCTGTTCAATCTCAGCGCTGACACACACTGTTCATCTCAGCACTGACACACACTGTTCAATCTCAGCACTGACACACGCTGTTCAATCTCAGCACTGACACACACTTGTTCAATCTCGCACTGACACACACTGTTCAATCTCAGCGCTGACACACACTGTTCAATCTCAGCAGCTGGACACACCACTGTTCAAGCTCAGCACTGACACACACTGGTCAATCTCAGCGCTGACACACTTTCAGTCAGCCTGAAACACGCTGTTCAATCTCAGCACTGACACACACTGTTCAATCTCAGCGCTGACAACACTGTTTCAATATCAGCACTGACACACACTGTTCAATCCAGCACTGACACAACTGTTCAATCTCAGCTCTGACACACACTGTTTCAATCTCAGCACTGACACACACTGTTCAATCTCAGCGCTGACACACACTGTTTCAATCTCAGCACTGACACACCTGTTCAATCACAGCGCTGACACACCTGTTCAATCTCAGCACTGACACACACGTTCAATCTCAGCACTGACACAAACTGTCCAATCTCAGCCTGATACACACTGTTCAATCTCAGCGCTGATACACTCTGTTCAATCTCAGCACTGACACACTGTTCAATCACAGCACTGACACACGCTGTTCAATCTCAGCGCTGACACACACATGTTCAATCTCAGCGCTGACACACACTGTTCACTCTTGCAGTGACACAAAACTGTTCAATCTCAGCACTGACACACTGTTCAATCTCAGCACTGACACACACTGTTCAATCTCAGCACTGACACACACTGATCAATCTCAGCACTGACACACACTGTCAATCTCAGCACTGACAACACACTGTTCAATCTCAGCACTGACACACACTGTCCCAATCTCAGCACTGATACACACTGTTCAATCTCAGCGCTGATACACTCTGTTCAATCTCAGCACTGACACACTGTTCAATCACAGCACTGACACACGCTGTTCAATCTCAGCGCTGACACACACTGTTCAATCTCAGCGCTGACACACACTGTTCACTCTTGCAGTGACACACACTGTTCAATCTCAGCACTGACACACACTGTTCAATCTCAGCACTGACACACACTGTTCAATCTCAGCACTGACACACTGTTCAATCTCAGCACTGACACACACTGTTCAATCTCAGCACTGACACACACTGTTCAATCTCAGCGCTGACACACACTGTTCAATCTCAGCACTGACACACACTGTTCAATCTCAGCACTGACACACACTGTTCAATCTCAGCACTGACACACACTGTTCAATCTCAGCACTGACACACACTGTTCAATCACAGCACTGACACACACTGTTCAATCTCAGCACTGACACACACTGTTCAATCTCAGCACTGACACACACTGTTCAATCTCAGCACTGACACACACTGTTCAATCACAGCACTGACACACACTGTTCAATCTCAGCACTGACACACACTGTTCAATCTCAGCGCTGACACACACTGTTCAATCTCAGCGCTGACACACACTGTTCAATCTCGGCACTGACACAAACTGTTCAATCACAGCACTGACACACACTGTTCAATCTCAGCACTGACACACACTGTTCAATCTCAGCGCTGACACACTGTTCAATCTCAGCACTGATACACACTGTTCAATCTCAGCACTGACACACACTGTTCAATCACAGCACTGACACACACTGTTCAATCTCAGCACTGACACACACTGTTCAATCTCAGCGCTGACACACACTGTTCAATCTCAGCACTGACACATCCTGTTCAATCTCAGCGCTGACACACCCTGTTCAATCTCAGCACTGACACACACTGTTCAATCTCAGCACTGACACACACTGTTCAATCTCAGCGCTGACACACTGTTCAATCTCAGCACTGACACACACTGTTCAATCTCAGCACTGACACACACTGTTCAATCTCAGCACTGACACACACTGTTCAATCTCAGCACTGACACACACTGTTCAATCTCAGCGCTGACACACACTGTTCAATCTCAGCACTGACACAACCTGTTCAATCTCAGCACTGACACACCCTGTTCAATCTCAGCACTGACACACACTGTTCAATCTCAGCACTGACACACACTGTTCAATCTCAGCGCTGATACACACTGTATAATCTCAGCGCTGACACACACTGTTCAATCTCAGCACTGACACACACTGTTCAATCTCAGCACTGACACACTGTTCAATCTCAGCACTGACACACACTGTTCAATCTCAGCGCTGACACACACTGTTCAATCTCAGCGCTGACACACACTGTTCACTCTTGCAGTGACACACACTGTTCAATCTCAGCACTGACACACACTGTTCAATCTCAGCGCTGACACACACTGTTCAATCTCAGCACTGACACACACTGTTCAATCTCAGCACTGACACACTGTTCAATCTCAGCACTGACACACACTGTTCAATCTCAGCACTGACACACGCTGTTCAATCTCAGCACTGACACACACTGTTCAATCTCAGCACTGACACACACTGTTCAATCTCAGCACTGACACACACTGTTCAATCTCAGCACTGACACACACTGTTCAATCTCAGCACTGACACACACTGTTCAATCTCAGCGCTGACACACACTGTTCAATCTCAGCCCTGACACACGCTGTTCAATCTCAGCGCTGACACACACTGTTCAATCTCAGCGCTGACACACACTGTTCAATCTCAGCACTGACACACACTGTTCAATCTCAGCACTGACACACACTGTTCAATCTCAGCGCTGACACACACTGTTCAATCTCAGCACTGAAACACACTGTTCAATCTCAGCACTGACACACACTGTTCAATCTCAGCGCTGACACACACTGTTCAATCTCAGCACTGACACACTGTTCAATCTCAGCACTGACACAAACTGTTCAATCTCAGCACTGACACACACTGTTCAATCTCAGCACTGACACACACTGTTCAATCTCAGCACTGACACACACTGTTCAATCTCAGCGCTGACACACACTGTTCAATCTCAGCGCAGACACACACTGTTCATTCTCAGCACTGACACACGCTGTTCAATCTCAGCACTGACACACACTGTTCAATCTCAGCACTGACACACACTGTTCAATCTCAGCACTGACACACACTGTTCAATCTCAGCACTGACACACACTGTTCAATCTCAGCACTGACACACACTGTTCAATCTCAGCACTGACACACACTTGTTCAATCTCAGCACTGACACAACCTGTTCAATCTCAGCGCTGACACACCCTGTTCAATCTCAGCACTGACACACACTGTTCAATCTCAGCACTGACACACACTGTTCAATCTCAGCGCTGACACACACTGTTCAATCTCAGCACTGACACACACTGTTCAATCACAGCACTGACACACTGTTCAATCTCAGCGCTGACACACACTGTTCAATCTCAGCACTGACACACACTGTTCAATCTCAGCACTGACACACTGTTCAATCTCAGCGCTGACACACACTGTTCAATCTCAGCACTGACACACACTGTTCAATCTCAGCGCTGACACACACTGTTCAATCTCAGCACTGACACACTGTTCAAAGTCAGCGCTGACACACACTGTTCAATCTCAGCACTGACACACACTGTTCAATCTCAGCACTGACACACACTGTTCAATCTCAGCACTGACACACTGTTCAATCTCAGCGCTGACACACACTGTTCAATCTCAGCACTGACACAAACTGTTCAATCTCAGCACTGACACACACTGTTCAATCTCAGCGCTGACACACTCTGTTCAATCTCAGCACTGACACACACCTGTTCAATCTCAGCGCTGACACACCCTGTTCAATCTCAGCACTGACACACACTGTTCAATCTCAGCACTGACACACACTGTTCAATCTCAGCGCTGACACACTGTTCAATCTCAGCACTGATACACACTGTTCAATCTCAGCACTGACACACACTGTTCAATCTCAGCACTGACACACACTGTTCAATCTCAGCACTGACACACACTGTTCAATCTCAGCGCTGACACACACTGTTCAATCTCAGCACTGACACACACTGTTCAATCTCAGCACTGACACACACTGTTCAATCTCAGCGCTGACACACACTGTTCAATCTCAGCACTGACACACCTGTTCAATCTCAGCGCTGACACACACTGTTCAATCTCAGCACTGACACACACTGTTCAATCTCAGCACTGACACACACTGTTCAATCTCAGCGCTGACACACTGTTCAATCTCAGCACTGATACACACTGTTCAATCTCAGCACTGACACACACTGTTCAATCTCAGCACTGACACACACTGTTCAATCTCAGCACTGACACACACTGTTCAATCTCAGCGCTGACACACGCTGTTCAATCTCAGCCTTGACACACGCTGTTCAATCTCAGCGCTGACACACACTGTTCAATCTCAGCGCTGACACACACTGTTCAATCTCAGCACTGACACACACTGTTCAATCTCAGCACTGACACACACTGTTCAATCTCAGCGCTGACACACACTGTTCAATTCTCAGCACTGACACACACTGTTCAATCTCAGCACTGACACACACTGTTCAATCTCAGTGCTGATACACACTGTTCAATCTCAGCACTGACACACTGTTCAATCTCAGCACTGACACACACTGTTCAATCTCAGCACTGACACACACAGTTCAATCTCAGCACTGACACACACTGTTCAATCTCAGCACTGACACAGGACTGTTCAATCTCAGCGCTGACACACACTGTTCAATCTCAGCGCAGACACACACTGTTCATTCTCAGCACTGACACACACTGTTCATTCTCAGCACTGACACACGCTGTTCAATCTCAGCACTGACACACACTGTTCAATCTCAGCACTGACACACACTGTTCATCAGCTCTCAGCACCCTGACACACACTGTTCAATCTCAGCACTGACACACACTTGTCAATCTCAGCACTGACACACCTGTTCATCTCAGCGCTGACACACCCTGTTCAATCTCAGCAGTGACACACACTGTTCAAGCTCAGCACTGACACACACTGTTCAATCTCAGCGCTGACACACTCTGTTCAATCTCAGCACTGACACCACACTGTTCAATCACAGCACTGACACACTGTTCAATGTCAGCGCTGACACACACTGTTCATCTCAGCACTGACACACACTGTTCAATCTCAGCACTGACACACACTGTTCAATTCAGCGCTGACACACACTGTTCAATCTCAGCACTGACACACACTGTTCAATCTCAGCACTGACACACACTGTTCAATCACAGCACTGACACACTGTTCAAATTCAGCGCTTGACACACACTGTTCAATCTCAGCACTGACACACAGCTGTTCAATTCTCAGCACTGACACACACGGTTCAATCTCAGCACTGACACACTGTTCAATCTCAGCACTGACACACACAGTTTCAATCACAGCACTGACACACACTGTTCAATCTCAGCACTGACACACACTGTTCAATCTCAGCGCTGACACACACTGTCACTCTCAGCAGCTGACACAAACTGTTCAATCTCAGCATGACACACTGTTCAATCTCAGCACTGACACACACTGTTCAATCTCAGCACTGACACACACTGTTCAATCTC
Source organism: Squalus acanthias (assembly GCA_030390025.1). NCBI lineage: Eukaryota > Metazoa > Chordata > Chondrichthyes > Squaliformes > Squalidae > Squalus > Squalus acanthias. Next base: position 38,593,980 of record CM059433.1, on the reverse strand, counting down.
AGCACTGACACACACTGTCCAATCTCAGCACTGACACACACTGTTCAATCTCAGCACTGACACACACTGTCCAATCTCAGCACTGATACACATGTTCAATCTCAGCGCTGATACCACTCTGTTCAATCTCGGCACTGACACACTGTTCAATCACAGCACTGACACACGCTGTTCAATTCAGCGCTGACACACACTGTTCAATCTCAGCGCTGACACACACTGTTCACTCTTGCAGTGACACACACTGTTCAATCTCAGCACTGACACACACTGTCCAATCTCAGCCACTGACACACACTGTTCATTCTCAGCACTGACACACTGTTCTAATCTCAGCACTGACCACACTGTTCAATCTCAGCACTGACACACACTGTTCAATCTCAGCGCTGACACACGCTGTTGAATCTCAGCACTGACACACGCTGTTGAATCTCAGCACTGACACACACTGTTCAATCTCAGCACTGACACACACTGTTCAATCACAGCACTGACACACACTGTTCAATCACAGCACTGACACACTCTGTTCAATCTCAGCACTGACACACCCTGTTCAATCTCAGCACTGACACACACTGTTCAATCACAGCACTGACACACACTGTTCAATCACAGCACTGACACACACTGTTCAATCTCGGCACTGACACACACTGTTCAATCTCAGCGCTGACACACACTGTTCAATCTCAGCGCTGACACACACTGTTCAATCTCGGCACTGACACAAACTGTTCAATCACAGCACTGACACACACTGTTCAAGCTCAGCACTGACACACACTGTTCAATCTCAGCGCTGACACACTGTTCAATCTCAGCACTGATACACACTGTTCAATCTCAGCACTGACACACACTGTTCAATCACAGCACTGACACACACTGTTCAATCTCGGCACTGACACACACTGTTCAATCTCAGCGCTGACACACACTGTTCAATCTCAGCACTGACACACACTGTTCAATCTCAGCTCTGACACACCCTGTTCAATCTCAGCACTGACACACACTGTTCAATCTCAGCACTGACACACACTGTTCAATCTCAGCGCTGACACACTGTTCAATCTCAGCACTGATACACACTGTTCAATCTCAGCACTGACACACACTGTTCAATCTCAGCACTGACACACACTGTTCAATCTCAGCACTGACACACACTGTTCAATCTCAGCGCTGACACACACTGTTCAATCTCAGCACTGACACAACCTGTTCAATCTCAGCACTGACACACACTGTTCAATCTCAGCACTGACACACACTGTTCAATCTCAGCACTGACACACACTGTTCAATCTCAGCGCTGACACACACTGTTCAATCTCAGCACTGACACACACTGTTCAATCTCAGCACTGACACACACTGTTCAATCTCAGCACTGACACACACTGTTCAATCTCAGCACTGACACACACTGTTCAATCTCAGCGCTGACACACACTGTTCAATCTCAGCAGCTGACACACACTGTTCAATCTCAGCAGCTGACACACACTGTTCAATCTCAGCGCTGACACACACTGTTCATCTCAGCAGCTGACACACAACTGTTCAATCTCGAACTGACCACACACTGTTCAATCTCAGCACTGACACGCTGTTCAATCTCAGCACTGACACACACTGTTCAATCTCAGCACGACACGACGCTGTTGAATCTCAGCACTGACACACAACTGTTCAAATCTCAGCACTGACACACCTGTTCAATCTCAGCACTGACACACACTGTTCAAGCTCGCACTGACACACTCTGTTCAATCTCAGCACTGGACACACACTGTTCAATCCAGCGCTGACACACGCTGTTCAATCTCAGCCTTGACACACGCTGTTCAATCTCAGCGCTGACACACACTGTTCAATCTCAGCGCTGACACACACTGTTCAATCTCAGCACTGACACACACTGTTCAATCTCAGCACTGACACACACTGTTCAATCTCAGCGCTGATACACACTGTTCAATCTCAGCACTGACACACACTGTTCAATCTCAGCACTGATACACACTGTTCAATCTCAGCGCTGATACACACTGTTCAATCTCAGCACTGACACACTGTTCAATCTCAGCACTGACACACACTGTTCAATCTCAGCACTGACACACACTGTTCAATCTCAGCACTGACACACACTGTTCAATCTCAGCACTGACACAGACTGTTCAATCTCAGCGCTGACACACACTGTTCAATCTCAGCGCAGACACACACTGTTCAATCTCAGCACTGACACACACTGTTCAATCTCAGCACTGACACACACTGTTCAATCTCAGCACTGACACACACTGTTCAATCTCAGCACTGACACACACTGTTCAATCTCAGCACTGACACACACTGTTCAATCTCAGCACTGACACACACTGTTCAATCTCAGCACTGACACACACTTGTCAATCTCAGCACTGACACAACCTGTTCAATCTCAGCGCTGACACACACTGTTCAATCTCAGCGCTGACACACACTGTTCAATCTCAGCACTGACACACACTGTTCAAGCTCAGCACTGACACACACTGTCAATCTCAGCGCTGACACACACTGTTCAATCTCAGCACTGACACACACTGTTCAATCTCAGCACTGACACACACTGTTCAATCTCAGCACTGACACACACTGTTCAATCTCAGCACTGACACACACTGTTCAATCTCAGCACTGACACACACTGTTCAATCTCAGCACTGACACACACTGTTCAATCTCAGCACTGACACACACTGTTCAATCTCAGCACTGACCACACTGTTCAATCTCAGCACTGACACACACTGTTCAATCTCAGCACTGACACACACTGTTCAATCTCAGCACTGACACACACTGTTCAATCTCAGCACTGACACACACTGTTCAATCTCAGCACTGACACACACTGTTCAATCTCAGCACTGACACACACTGTTCAATCTCAGCGCTGACACACACTGTTCAATCTCAGCACTGACACACACTGTTCAATCTCAGCACTGACACACTGTTCAATCTCAGCACTGACACACACTGTTCAATCTCAGCGCTGACACACACTGTTCAATCTCAGCGCTGACACACACTGTTCACTCTCAGCACTGACACACCTGTTCAATCTCAGCACTGACACACACTGTTCAATCTCAGCACTGACACACACTGTTCAATCTCAGCACTGACACACACTGTTCAATCTCAGCACTGACACACACTGTTCAATCTCAGCGCTGACACACACTGTTCAATCTCAGCACTGACACACACTGTTCAATCTCAGCACTGACACACACTGTTCAATCTCAGCACTGACACACACTGTTCAATCTCAGCACTGACACACTGTTCAATCTCAGCACTGACACACACTGTTCAATCTCAGCACTGACACACACTGTTCAATCTCAGCACTGACACACACTGTTCAATCTCAGCACTGACACACACTGTTCAATCTCAGCACTGACACACACTGTCCAATCTCAGCACTGACACACACTGTTCAATCTCAGCACTGACACACACTGTTCAATCTCAGCACTGACACACACTGTTCAATCTCAGCACTGACACACGCTGTTCAATCTCAGCACTGACACACGCTGTTCAATCTCAGCACTGACACACACTGTTCAATCTCAGCACTGACACACACTGTTCAATCACAGCACTGACACACACTGTTCCATCTCAGCGCTGACACACACTGTTCAATCTCAGCACTGACACACACTGTTCAATCTCAGCGCTGACACACACTGTTCAATCTCAGCGCTGACACACACTGTTCAATCTCAGCACTGACACACACTGTTCAATCTCAGCACTGACACACACTGTTCAATCTCAGCACTGACACACACTGTTCAATCTCAGCGCTGACACACTGTTCAATCTCAGCACTGATACACACTGTTCAATCTCAGCACTGACACACACTGTTCAATCTCAGCACTGACACACCTGTTCAATCTCAGCGCTGACACACACTGTTCAATCTCAGCACTGACACACACTGTTCAATCTCAGCACTGACACACACTGTTCAATCTCAGCGCTGACACACTGTTCAATCTCAGCACTGACACACACTGTTCAATCTCAGCACTGACACACACTGTTCAATCACAGCACTGACACACACTGTTCAATCTCAGCACTGACACACACTGTTCAATCTCAGCTGACACACACTGTTCAATCTCAGCACTGACACAACCTGTTCAATCTCAGCGCTGACACACACTGTTCAATCTCAGCACTGACACACACTGTTCAATCTCAGCACTGACACACACTGTTCAATCTCAGCGCTGACACACACTGTTCAATCTCAGCACTGACACACACTGTTCAATCTCAGCACTGACACACACTGTTCAATCTCAGCACTGACACACGGTTCAATCACAGCACTGACACACGCTGTTCAATCTCAGCGCTGACACACACTGTTCAATCTCAGCGCTGACACACACTGTTCAATCTTGCACTGACACACACTGTTCAATCTCAGCACTGACACACACTGTTCAATCTCAGCACTGACACACTGTTCAATCTCAGCACTGACACACACTGTTCAATCTCAGCACTGACACACACTGTTCAATCTCAGCGCTGACACACACTGTTCAATCTCAGCACTGACACACACTGTTCAAGCTCAGCACTGACACACACTGTTCAATCTCAGCACTGACACACTGTTTAATCTCAGCACTGACACACACTGTTCAATCTCAGCCTGACACACACTGTTCAATCTCAGCACTGATACACACTGTTCAATCTCAGCACTGACACACACTGTTCAATCTCAGCGCTGACACACTGTTCAATCTCAGCACTGATAGACACTGTTCAATCTCAGCACTGACACACACTGTTCAATCTCAGCGCTGACACACCCTGTTCAATCTCAGCACTGACACACACTGTTCAATCTCAGCACTGACACACACTGTTCAATCTCAGCAGGCTGAACACACTGTTCAATCTCTGGCTGATCTCATGCTAATCTCAGCCTGACACACACTGTTCAATCACAGGCACTGACACACACTGTTCAATCTCAGCACTGACACGACACTGTTCAATCCTCAGCACTGACACACACTGTTCAATCTCAGCACTGAAACACTCTGTTCAATCTCAGCGCTGACACACGCTGTTTATCTCAGCACTGACACACACTGTTCAAGCTCAGCACTGACACCACACTGTTCACATCGTCAGCACAGACACACTGTTCAATCTCAGCACTGAACACACTGTTCAATCATCAGCACTGACACACACTGTTCAATCTCAAGCACTGACACACACTGTTCAATCTCAGGCACTGACACACAACTGTTCAATCTCAGCACTGACACACACTGTTCAATCTCAGGCACTGACACACACCTTTCAATCTCAGCACTGACAACACACTGTTCAATCTCAAGCACTGACACACACTGTTCAAGCTCAGCAACTGACACACACTGTTCAATCTCAGCGCTGAACACACTGTTCAATCTCAGCGCTGACACACACTGTTCAATCTCAGCACTGACACACACTGTTCAATCTCAGCACTGACACACACTGTTCAATCTCAGCACTGACACACTGTTCAATCTCAGCACTGACACACACTGTTCATATCTCAGCCTGACACACTGTTCAATCTCAGCACTGATACACACTGTTCAATCTCAGCACTGACACACACTGTTCAATCTCAGCACTGACACACACTGTTCAATCTCAGCACTGGACACACACTGTTCAATCTCGAGCACTGACACACACTGTTCAATCTCAGCGCTGACACACACTGTTCAATCTCAGCGCTGACACACACTGTTCAATCTCAGCGCTGACACACACTGTTCAATTCTCAGCACTGACTGACACACACTGTTGCAATCTCCGCACTGACACACGCTGTTCAATCTCACGCACTGACACACACTGTCAATCTCAGCACTGACACACACTGTTCAATCTCAGCACTGACACAACACGTTCAATCTCAGCACTGACCACACTGTTCAATCTCAGCACTGACACACACTTGTCAATCTCAGCACTGACCACACTGTTCAATCTCAGCACTGACACACACTGTTCAATCTCAGCAGCTGACACACACGGTTCAATCTCAGGCACTGACACACACTGTTCAATCTCAGCCTGACACACACTGTTCAATCTCAGCGCTGAACACTACTGTACAATCTCAGCACTTACTCACACTGTTCAATCTCAGCACTGACACACACTGTTCAATCTCAGCGCTGATACACACTGTTCAATCTCAGCACTGACTCACACTGTTCAATCTCACGCTGACACACACTGTTCAATCTCAGCAGCTGACACACACTGTTGCAATCTCAGCGCTGACACACACGTTCAATCTCAGCACTGACACACACTGTTCAATCACAGCACTGACACACACTGTTCAATCTCAGCAGCTGACACACACTGTTCAATCTCAGCACTGACACACACTGTTCAATCTCAGCACTGACACCACTGTTCAATCTCAGCACTGACACACACTGTTCAATCTCAGCACTGACACACACTGTTCAATCACAGCACTGACACACACTGTTCAATCTCAGCACTGACACACACTGTTCAATCTCAGCGCTGACACACACTGTTCAATCTCAGCACTGACACACACTGTTCAATCTCAGCACTGACACACACTGTTCAATCTCAGCACTGACACCACTGTTCAATCTCAGCACTGACACACACTGTTCAATCTCAGCACTGACACACACTGTTCAATCTCAGCATGACACACACTGTTCAATCTCAGCACTGACACACACTGTTCAATCTCAGCCTGACACACACTGTTCAATCTCAGCACTGACACACATGGTTCAATCTCAGCACTGACACACACTGTTCAATCTCAGCACTGACACACTGTTCAATCTCAGCACTGACACACACTGTTCACTCTCAGCACTGACACACACTGTTCAATCACAGCACTGACACACTGTTCAATCACAGCACTGACACACACTGTTCAATCTCAGCGCTGACACACACTGTTAATCTCAGCACTGACACACACTGTTCAATCTCAGCACTGACACACACTGTTCAATCACAGCGCTGACACACACTGTTCAATCTCGGCACTGACACACACTGTTCAATCTCGGCACTGACACACACTGTTCAATCACGGCACTGACACACACTGTTCAAGCTCAGCACTGACACACACTGTTCAATCTCAGCGCTGACACACTGTTCAATCTCAGCACTGACACACACTGTTCAATCTCAGCACTGACACACACTGTTCAATCTCAGCCTGACACACACTGTTCAATCTCAGCAGCTGACACACACTGTTCAATCTCAGCACTGACACACACTGTTCAATCTCAGCACTGACACACACTGTTCAATCTCAGCACTGACACACACTGTTCAATCTCAGCACTGAAACACACTGTTCAATCTCAGCACTGACACACACTGTTCAATCTCAGCACTGACACACACTGTTCAATCTCAGCACTGACACACACTGTTCAATCTCAGCACTGACACACACTGTTCAATCTCAGCACTGACACACTGTTCAATCTCAGCACTGACACACACTGTTCAATCTCAGCACTGACACACACTGTTCAATCTCAGCACTGACACACACTGTTCAATCTCAGCGCTGATACACACTGTTCAATCTCAGCACTGACACACACTGTTCAATCTCAGCACTGACACACACTGTTCAATCTCAGCGCTGACACACACTGTTCAATCTCAGCACTGACACACACTGTTCAATCTCAGCACTGACACACTGTTCAATCTCAGCGCTGACACACCTGTCATCTCAGCACTGACACACTGTTCAATCTCAGCACTGACACACACTGTTCAATCTCAGCACTGACACACACTGTTCAATCTCAGCACTGACACACACTGTTCAATCTCAGCACTGAAACACACCTGTTCAATCTCAGCACTGACACACACTGTTCAATCTCAGCACTGACACACACTGTTCAATCTCAGCACTGACACACACTGTTCAATCTCAGCCGCTGACACACACTGTTCAATCTCAGCACTGACACACACTGTTCAATCTCAGCGCTGACACACACTGTTCAATCACAGCGCTGACACACACTGTTCAATCTGCATGACACACTGTTCAATCTCAGCCTGACACACACTGTTCACTCTCTGCACTGACACAACACTGTTCAATCTCAGCACTGACACACACTGTTCAATCTCAGCACTGACACACACTGTTCAATCTCAGCACTGACACACACTGTTCAATCTCAGCGCTGACACACACTGTTCAATCTCAGCACTGACACACACTGTTCAATCTCAGCACTGACACACACTGTTCAATCTCAGCACTGACACACACTGTTCAATCTCAGCACTGACACACTACTGTTCAATCTCAGCACTGACACACACTGTTCAATCTCAGCACTGACACACACTGTTCAATCTCAGCACTGACACACACTGTTCAATCTCAGCGCTGACACACACTGTTCAATCTCAGCACTGATACACACTGTTCAATCTCAGCCTGACACACACTGTTCAATCTCAGCACTGACACACCTGTTCAATCTCAGCACTGACACACACTGTTCAATCTCAGCACTGACACACACTGTTCAATCTCAGCGCTGATACACACTGTTCAATCTCAGCACTGACACACACTGTTCAATCCAGCACTGACACACACTGTTCAATCTCAGCGCTGACTACACACTGTTCAATCTCAGCACTGACACACTGTTCAATCTCAGCACTGACACACACTGTTCAATCTCAGCTCTGACACACACTGTTCAATCTCAGCACTGACACACACTGTTCAATCTCAGCACTGACACACACTGTTCATCTCAGCACTGACACACACTGTTCAATCTCAGCGCTGACACAACTGTTCAATCTCAGCACTGACACACACTGTTCAATCTCAGCACTGACACACACTGTTCAATCTCAGCACTGACACACACTGTTCAATCTCAGCACTGACACACACTGTTCAATCTCAGCACTGACACACACTGTTCAATCTCAGCACTGACACACCTGTTCAATCTCAGCGCTGACACACCTGTTCAATCTCAGCACTGACACACACCTGTTCAATCTCAGCACTGACACACTGTTCAATCTCAGCGCTGACACACACTGTTCAATCTCAGCACTGACACACACTGTTCAATCTCAGCACTGACACACACTGTTCAATCTCAGCACTGACACACTGTTCAATCTCAGCGCTGACACACACTGTTCAATCTCAGCACTGACACACACTGTTCAATCTCAGCGCTGACACACTGTTCAATCTCTGCACTGACACACACTGTCCAATCTCAGCACTGACACACACTGTTCAATCTCAGCACTGACACACACTGTTCAATCTCAGCACTGACACACACTGTTCAATCTCAGCACTGACACACACTGTTCAATCTCAGCACTGACACAACTGTTCAATCTCAGCACTGACACAACTGTTCAATCTCAGCACTGACACACACTGTTCAATCACAGCACTGACACACACTGTTCAATCTCAGCACTAACACACACTGTTCAATCTCAGCACTGACACACACTGTTCAATCTCAGCACTGACACACACTGTTCAATCACAGCGCTGACACACATGTTCAATCTAGCACTGACTACACACTGTTCACTCACGGCACTGACACACTGTTCAATCTCAGCTCTGACACACATGTTCAATCTCAGCGCATGACACACTGTTCAATCAGCATGAACACACGTTCAATCTCAGCACTGACACACACTGTTCAATCACAGCACTGACACACACTGTTCAATCTCGCACTGACACACACTGTTCAAGCTCAGCACTGACACACACTGTTCAATTCAGCGCTGGAACACTGTTCAATCTCAGCTCTGATACACCACTGTTCAATCTCAGCACTGACACACACTGTTCAATCTCAGCACTGACACACACTGTTCAATCTCAGCACTGTCACACACTGTTCAATTCAGCACTGACACACACTGTTCAATCTCAGCACTGGACACACACTGTTCAATCTCAGCGCTGAACACACTGTTCAATCTCAGCACTGACACACACTGTTCAATCTCAGCACTGACACACACTGTTCAATTCAGCGCTGACACACTGGTTCAATCTCAGCCTGATACACACTGTTCAATCTCAGCACTGACACAACAGTTCAATCTCGCACTGACCACCACTGTTCAATCTCAGCGCTGATACACACTGTTCAATCTCAGCACTGACACACACTGTTCAATCTCAGCACTGACACACACTGTTCAATCTCAGCGCTACACACAATGTTCAATCTCAGCACTGACACACACTGTTCAATCTCAGCACTGACACACTGTTCAATCTCAGCGCTGACACACACTGTTCAATCTCAGCGCTGACACACACTGTTCAATCTCAGCACTGACACACTGTTCAATCTCAGCACTGACACACACTGTTCAATCTCAGCGCTGATACACACTCTTCAATCTCAGCGCTGATACATACTGTTCAATCTCAGCGCTGATACACACTGTTCAATCTCAGCACTGACACACACTGTTCAATCTCAGCACTGACACACACTGTTCAATCTCAGCACTGACACACACTGTTCAATCTCAGCGCTGACACATACTGTTCAATCTCAGCACTAACACACTGTTCAATCTCAGCACTGACACACACTGTTCAATCTCAGCGCTGATACACACTCTTCAATCTCAGCGCTGATACACACTCTTCAATCTCAGCGCTGATACACACTGTTCAATCTCAGCACTGACACACACTGTTCAATCTCAGCACTGACACACGCTGTTCAATCTCAGCACTGACACACACTGTTCAATCTCAGCACTGACACACACTGTTCAATCTCAGCGCTGACACACTGTTCAATCTCAGCGCTGATACACACTGTTCAATCTCAGCACAGACACACACTGTTCAATCTCAGCACTGACACACACTGTTCAATCTCAGCACTGACACGCACTGTTCAATCTCAGCATTGATACACACTGTTCAATCTCAGCACTGACACACACTGTTCAATCTCAGCACTGATACACACTGTTCAATCTGAGCACTGACACACACTGTTCAATCTCAGCACTGACACACACTGCTCAAATCAGAGCTGAAATCAGCGGGCACAGGGTTGATGGGTGAATGGGACTTTGTCTGAGTTAGGACACGTGCAACAGAGTTTTGGATAGCATCAAGTTAATGGGAACGGTAGCATAGTGTTATTAGTCGGGAAAAGGTATTGGGAATATTGATGGGACTGAAGGCTGAAAAATCCCCGGGGCCTGATGGTCTGCATCCCAGAGTACTTAAGGAGGTGGCTTTGGAAATAGTGGATGCATTGACGATCATTTTCCAACATTCCTCAGACTCTGGATCAGTTCCGATGGAGTGGAGGGTGGCCAATGTAACCCCTCTTTTTAAAAAAGGAGGGAGGGAGAAAGCAGGGAATTATAGACCGGTCAGCCTGACATCGGTTGTGGGTAAAATGATGGAAGCAATTATTAAAGATGTCATAACAGACCATTTGGAAAGTGGCGACATGATAGGTCCAAGTCAGCATGGATTTGTGAAAGGGAAATCATGCTTGACAAATCTTCTGGAATTTTTTGAGGATGCTTCCAATAGGATGGACAGGGGGGAACCAGTAGATGTGGTGTATTTGGACTTTCAGAAGGCCTTCGACAAGGTTCCACACAAGAGATTGGTGAGCAAAGTTAAAGCACATGGGATTGGGGGTAATGTGTTGACGTGGATTGAGAACTGGTTGGCACACAGGAAACAAAGAGTAGGAGTAAATGGGTACTTTTCAGAATGGCAGGCAGTGACCAGCGGGGTACCGCAGGGTTCGGTGCTGGGACCCCAGCTGTTTACATTATATATTAATGATTTGGACGAAGGGATTAAATGTAATATCTCCAAATTTGCGGATGACACTAAATTGGGAGGCAGTGTGAACAATGAGGAGGATGCTAGGAGACTACAGAGTGACTTGGACAGGTTGGGTGAATGGGCAAATGTATGGCAGATGAAGTACAATGTGGATAAATGTGAGGTTATCCACTTTGGTGGTAAAAATAGAGAGGCGGACTATTACCTGAATGGTGGCAGATTAGGGAAAGGGGAGGTGCAACGAGACCTGGGCATCATGGTACATCAGTCATTGAAGGTAGGAATGCAAGTGCAGCAGGCAGTCAAGAAAGCAAACGGAATGATGGCCTTCATAGTAAGGGGATTTGAGTACAGGAGTAGGGAGGTGATGCTGCAGTTGTACAGGGCCTTGGTGAGGCCACACCTGGAGTATTGTGCGCAGTTTTGGTCTCCTAACTTAAGGAAGGACATTCTTGCTATTGAGGGAGTGCAACGAAGGTTCACTAGATTGATTCCTGGGATGGCCGGACTGACATATCAAGAAAGATTGGGTCAACTGAACTTGTATCCTCTGAAATTCAGAAGAATGAGGGGGGATCTTATAGAGACATTTAAAATCCTGACTGGTTTAGACAAATTAGATGCGGGCAGAATGTTCCCAATGGTAGGGAAAACTAGAACCAGGGGTCACAGTCTAAGGATTAAGGGGAAGCCATTTAGGACTGAGCTGAGGAGGAACTTCTTCAGCCAGAGAGTGGTGAATCTATGGAATTCTCTTCCACAGAAGGTTGTTGAGGCCAGTTCGCTAAATATATTCAAAAGGGAGTTAGATATAACACTCACAACTAGGGGGATCAAGGGGTATGGCGAGAAAGCAGGAATGGGGTACTGAGGTAGCATGTTCAGCCATGAACGCATTGAATGGCGGTGCAGGCTCGAAGGACCGAATGGTCTACTCCTGTACCTATTTTCTATGTTTCTATGTTTCTATGACTAGTAATCCAGAGTACTGGACTAAAGATCCAGAGATGTGAGTTCAAATCCCACCACAGCAGCTGAGGAATTTAAATTCAGTTAATTAAATAAATCTGGAATAAAAAGTTATGGTAACCATGTAACTATCGGATTGTCATAAAAACCCATCTGGTTCACTAATGTCCTTTAGGGAAGGAAATCTGCCGTCCTTGTCTGGTCTATATGTGACTCCAGACCCACAGCAATGTGGTTGACTCTTAACTGCCCTCTGAAATGGCCTAGCAAGCCATTGTAACAAAGTGCTACGAAACAAAATAATAAAAATGAAACCGGACTACGGACTACGGACACGGCAACGGCACAGCCAGCCCAGTCAACCCTGCAAAGTCCTCCTCACCAACAGCTGGGGACTTGTGCCAAAATTGGGAGAGCTGTCCCACAGACATGTCAAGCAACAGCTTCACATAGTCATACTCACAGAATCATACCTTTCAGCCAACATCCCAGACTCCTCCATCACCATCCCTGGGTATGTCCTGTCCCACCGGCAGGACAGACCCATCAGGGGTGGCAGCACCGTGGTATACAGTCGGGAAGGACTGGCCCTGGGAGTCCTCAACATTGACTCCGGACACCATGAAGTCTCATGGCTTCAGGTCAAGCCCATGGGCAAGGAAATGTAAAGTTTCGCAATTATCGCGATTCAAAATAACGAAAGAGAAGCAGATGCGTTTGATCAGTTTATTTAAACGAAATGCTGTCATGATTAAAAAGGACACAGAAGCCTGTAAAATGGTCGCCGGGCATCGTGGCAGAAGCTTCCAGATGTACAGTGGGCAGACAAGATGGCGTTCGAATAAACATTTCAGTATAAGACTGGATCATACTCGATAAACACTGATAAAGACAGGATGCAACCTGTTTGCATTTGTGACAATAGCAAAAATATGAGTGCTGGAATCGTTTTCCATGCACAAGTAAGGACCATTGTACTGGGCAATCGAAGGCCCATCCAGACACATCAATACACAAATACCCCCACGGCTCTACAATGAGAGACACATCGACGGGTGATTAAACAAGTATTCGGGGGGCCCCAAAACCAGTCAGGGAGACGATTCATACAATCCTGGCTGGGTCAACAATGGGGAAAACATTAACGGGTAGTTGGCCAGTTTCAGGTGCTACCGAAACCAGTTAAAAAGATAATCGCCCCATGCTGGGAGTTTTGAGCGCCAATATTACACAAAGGACAAACATTAAGATTTGGGCGGGAGATAAGGGATCGCAGCACTATAACTATAGTGAACAAATGTCCATCGGTCTCTTATCTCGCTGCTGACTGCTGAACTCTTGATTCGACTCTTGTTCTCCCGGCTGGTCTCTTATGCGCTTGATTCGACTTCGAATGTTGGGTGGAGCTCAATCGGAACGAGCCGCCTCGACAAGGGCAAGTGACCGGGTGCACCATCCCGAGAGTCGGTAAACGGTGTCTGGACCCGAAGGCCCGAAGAGACAAGACGAAGAGACAAGACGAAATGACAAGAAAAGAAGAATCCACGTGCCGCCACGGTCAGTAAACCCCGACCGCGCCCGAAAATATAAATACCAAACTCTTTTCTTGAATTCTACGGGTTACTGCACGATCCGGTTTGGGTCCATCGACTTCCTCACAACAACAGGAAGACTTTTCTTTGAGTTCTACAACCGTGCCCGAGTTCTGTCGAGTTCTTCATGACAACGGGGAGCCCGGCCTACTTGTCGCAGCAGCGAAGATAAACAAGTGGGGTGCAGAACCCCTCCGAACACGTGACAGTCAGGCGCTGCAGCGAAACGAGCCGAGTGCCTCACTTTAAAATTCTCCGAAGTATCACGAGTGGTGAGCATGTTTCCCGATCCTACAAATCTAGACGTAGTGTAGGTATTGATAAGGGAGGGTGGTTTTATTAAGGATAAAGTATAATGTGTTCCCCTTTATACGATGTGCCGTGCGTTCTTCATTACCATAGACCAAGCTTTATGAATGTATGTATACTTGTACTCTCGTTAATTTGCGCCTATGACATGTACTTCATGATTTTGGACGCTATGCAATAAAGATTTCCATTTCGTACTATTCAACCGGGTCTATCTGAGTTTTCTCTGCATTACTGCTTCTGCACCTAAGTCCAGTGTTAGAACCGTAAGGGTGAGTGGGTCGAACCACTCACAGGTGCTTATTGCAATAAGGCTGGCCGGAGACCAGAGCAAGCAATAGTATTAGGCAACGAAGGCCTAACCTCGCACCAGCACCGTCCGTGATACAAGCACGACGAGACCCTTACAGAAACCACCTACTGCCTTCCGTCAGCTGATGAATCAGTACTCCTCCGCGTTGAACGCCAATAGAAAGAAGCACTGAGAGTAGCAAGGGCACAGAATGTACTCTGCGTGGGAGACTTCACCACTACTGGCCGAGTCCTGAAGGACATAGCTGCCATTCTGGGCCTGCGACAGGTGGTGACTGAACCAACACGAGGGAAAAACCTACTTGACCTCGTCCTCACCAATCTACCTGTCGCAGATGCATCTGTCCATGACAGTATTGGTAGCAGTGACCACCGCACAGTCATTGTGGAAACGAAGTCCCATCTTCCCACTGAGGACACCCTTCATCGTATTGTGTGGCACTACCACCGTGCTAAATGGGATAGATTCAGAACAGATCTAGCAGCTCAAAACTGGGCATCCATGAGGTGCTGTGGGCCATCAGCAGCAGCAGAATTGTATTCCACCACAATCTGTAACCTCATGGCTCGGCATATCCCTCACTCTACCATTCCCATCAAGCCAGGAGACCAACCCTGGTTCAGTAAGGGGTGTAAAAGAGCATGCCAGGAGCAGCACCAGACGTATCTAAAAATGATATGCCAACTGGGGAAGCTGCAACACAGGACTACATGCATGCTAAAAAGTGGAAGCAGCATGCTATAGACAGGGCTAAGTGATCCCACAATCAACGGATCACATCAAAGCTCTGCAGTCCTACCACATCCAGTCGTGAATGGTGGTGGACCATTAAACAACTAATGGGAGGAGGAGGCTCCATGAATATCCCCATCCTCAATGATGGTGGAGCCCAGCACGTGAGTGCAAAAGACAAGGCTGAAGTGCTTGTAACCATCTTCAGCCAGAAGTGCCGAGTGGATGATCCATATCGGCCTCATCCTGAGGTCCCCACCATCACAGAAGCCAGTCTACAGCCAATTCGATTCACTCCACGTGATATCAAGAAACGGCTGAGCGCACTAGATACAGCCAAGGCTATGGGCTCTGACAACATCTCGGCTATCGTGCTGAAGACTTGTGCTCCAGAACTAGCCGCGCCTCTAGCCAAGCTGTTCCAGTACAGCTACAACACTGGCATCTATCCGACAATGTGGAAAACTGCCCAGGTATGTCCTGTCCACAAAAAGCAGGACAAATCAAATCCGGCCAATTACTGCACCATCAGTCTACTCTCAATCATCAGCAAAGTGATGGAAGGTGTTATCGACAGTGCTATCAAGCAGCACTTACTCACCAATAACCTGCTCACTGATGCCCAGTTTGGGTTCCACCAAGACCTCAATACAGCCTTGGTCCAAACATGGACAAAGGAGCTGAATTCCAGAGGAGAAGTGAGAGTGACTGCCCCAGACATCAAGGCAGCATTTGACCGAGTGTGGCATCAAGGAGCCCGAGTTAAACTGAAGTCAATGGGAATCGGGGGAAAACTCTCAACTGGCTGGAGTCATACCTAGCACAAAGGAAGATGGTTGTGGTGATTGAAGGTCAATCATCACAGCCCCAGGACATCGCTGCAGGAGTTCCTCAGGGCAGTGTCCTAGGACCAACCATCTTCAGCTGCTTCATCAATGACCTTCCCTCCAACATAAGGTCAGAAATGGGATGTTCTCTGATGACTGCAGTGCTCAGTGCCATTCACAACTCCTCAGATAATGAAGCAGTCCATGCCCACAAGCAACAAGACCTGGACGACGTTCAGGCTTGGGCTGATAAGTGGCAGGTAACATTCGCGCCACAGAAGTGCCAAGCAATGACTATCTCCAGCAAGTGAGAGTCTAACCACCACCCCTTGACATTCAATAGCATCACCATCACCGAATCCCCCATCATCAACATCCTGGGGGTTACCATTGACCAGAAACTTAACTGGACCAGCCACATAAATACTGTGGCAACAAGAAAAGGTCAGAGGCTAGGTATTCTGCGGCGAGTGTCTCACCTCCTGACTCTCCGAAGCCTTTCTACCATCTATAAGGCACAAGTAAGGAGTGTGATGGAATACTCTCCACTTGCCTGGATGAGTGCAGCTCCAACAACACTCAAGAAGCTCGACACCATCCAGGACAAAGCAGCCCACTTGATTGGCACCCCATTTACCACCTTAAACATTCACTCCCTCCGCCACCAGCTTACCGTGGCTGCAGTGTACCATCTACAAGATGCACTGCAACAACTCGCCAAGGCTTCTTCGGCAGCACCTCCCTAACCCGTGACCTCTTTCACCTAGAAGGACAAGGGCAGCAGACGCATGGGAACACCACCACCTCCAAGTTCCCCTCCAAGTCACACATCATCCTGATTTAGAAGCATATCGCCGATCATTCATCGTCGCTGGGTCAAAATCCTGGAACTCCCTACCTAACAGCATTGTGGGAGTACCTTCACCACACGGACTGCAGTGGTTCAAGAAGGTGGCTCACTACCACCTTCTCGAGGGCAATTAGGGATGGGCAATAAATGCTGGCCTTGCCAGCAACGCCCACATCCCATAAACAATTTTTTTTTTAAAGGATAGAAGGTGGGAGTCTGGCCAGCAGTGCATTGGAATAATCAAGTCTAGAGGTAACATAGGCATGGATGAGGGTGTCAGCAGATGAGATTAGGCAGGGGTGGAGTCAGGTGATGTAATGGAGGTGGAAATAGGCGGTCTTAGTAATGACACCGATCAATCTTAGCACTGACACACACTGCTCAATTTCAGCGCCGACACACACTGCTCAATTTCAGCGCTGACACACACTGCTCAATTTCAGCGCCGACACACACTGCTCAATTTCAGCGCTGACACACACTGCTCAATTTCAGCGCCGACACACACTGCTCAATTTCAGCGCTGGCACACACTGTTCATAGGAACAGGAGGAGGCCATTTAGCTCCTTGAGCTTGTCCCGCCATTCAATGAGATCATGGCTGATCTGTAACCTAACTCCATATACCTGCCTTTGGCCCATATCCCTTTAATACCTTTGGTTAACAAAAATCTATCAATCTCAGATTTAAAATTAATAATTGATCTAGCATCAATTGCCGTTTGCGGAAGAGAGTTCCAAACTTCTACCACCCTTCGTGTGTAGAAGTGTTTCCTAACTTCACATCTGAAAGACCTGGCACTAATTTTTAGGTTATGTCCCCAATCCTGGACTCCCCAACCAGTGGAAATAGTTTCTCTCTATCTACCCTCTCAGTTCCCTTTAATATCTTGAAAACTTCGATCAAATCACCCCTTAATCTTTTAATTTCCAGGGAATACAACCCTAGTTTGTGTAATCACTCCTCGCAATTTAACCCTTGGAGTTCAGGTATCATTCTAGTAAATCTATGCTGCACTCCCTCCAAGGCCAATATATCCTTCCTAAGGTGTGGTGCCCAGAACTGCTCACAGTACTCCAGGTGTGGTCTAACCAGGGCTTTGTATAGCAGTAGTATAACTTCTACCCCCTTTTATTCTAGTCCACTAGATATAAAGACCAACATTCCATTAGCCTTTTTGATTGTTCTCTGTACGTGTCCATGACATTTTAATGATCCATGTACATGGACACCTAAGTTTCTTTGGTCCTCCACTGCTTCTAACTTTTCACCATTTAGAAAGTACTCTGATCTATCCTTTTTTGGTCAAAAGTAGAAGACTTCACACTTACCTACATTGAAATACATTTGCCACAGCTTTGCCCAACCACTTAATTTATTAATATCTCTTTGTAATTTTATGCTTCCATCTACACTGCTTACAATGCCGCCTATCTTAGTGTCATCGGCAAACTTGGATATGTGGCTCTCTATCCCGTCATTTAAGTCATTAATAAATAGTGAATAGTTGAGGCCCCAACACAATCCCTGTCGGACACCACGAGTCACATCCTTCCAATTAGAATACCTGCCCATTATCCCTACTCTCCGTCTCCTGCCGCTCAGCCAATTTCCTAACCAGGTCAATAAATTTGTCCTTAATTCCATGAGCTTCAACTTTAACTAACAGTCTCTTATGATGGACTTTATTAAATGCCATCTGGAAGTCCATATAAATAACATCCATAGACATTCCCCTGTCCACTACTTTAGTCACCTCTTCAAAAAATTCGATCAGGTTCATCAGGCATGACCTACCCTTTATAAATACATGCTGGCTCTCTCTGATCAGCTGAAAATTTTCAAGGTGCTCAGTCACCCTGTCCTTAATTACAGACTCTAGTAATTTCCCAACAGATGTAAGGCTAACTGGTCTAAATTCCCTGGTTTCCCTCTCTCACCTTTCTTAAATAACGGAGTGACATGTGCAATTTTCCAATCTCAAGGAATGGTTCCTAAATCGAGAGAACTTTGGACGATTATAGTTATGGCATCTGCAATGTTCTCACCAACTTCCTTTAAAACCCTGGGATGGAAACCATCTGGCCCTGGGGATTTGTCACTCTTTAGTGCCATTATTTTCTTCATTGCTGTTCATTTGCTTACATTAATTATGGCGAGTCCCCATTCCTGATTCAAAATTAGTTTCCTTGGGATCCTTCCCTCTTCCTCTACTGCAAATATTTTGTGTTGATTTTGATATCCCTTGCAAGATTCTTTTCATACTCCCTTTTTGTAGCTCTATCTGTTTTGTCACCCTTTGCTGTTCTTTGTAACACTCCCATTCATCAGGATCTGTGCTCTTTTTCGCATTTTTGTATGCTTCTTCTTTTAGTTTTATGTTGTTCCTTACCTCTTTTGTTGTCCATGGCTGTTTTTGTTGGCAAGTAGAGCTCTTGCCCCTTAGGGGTATAAACTGGTTCCGGATCACGTTAAATTCTTTTTTGAAAACCTCCCACTGATCTTCTGTCGTTTTACCCTTTAACAGATTTCCCCAGTTTACTGTGGACAATCTATTTCTCATCCTGTTGAAGTCGGCCTTACCGAAATCTAGAATCTTAAAAGTTGTTTCAGGTTTCTCCCTTTCAAACATAACATTGAACTCAATCATATTATGGTTACGATTAGATAAATGTTGATGCACGGTTAGGCTGTTAACTAAATCTGGCTCATTACTCATTATTAATCTAATATGGTTAGTTCTAAGACATATTGTTGCAGAAAACTGTCCTGAATACACTCAATAAATTCGCTAACTTTCAGACTTGAGCTCATCTGCTTATCCCAATTTATATGGAAGTTAAAATCCCTCATTAAAACCACTCTGGCTTTGCTACATGCTTGTCTAATCTCTGCATTTATACATTCTGCCACATCACAGCTGCTACCAGGGGGCCGATACATAACTCCCACTACAGTCTTAAGTCCTTTTGTATTTCTTAATTCTACCCATAAAGTTACCACTGCCTGCTTACCTCTCGTTATATCCTCTCTTATCATTAAAATAATTTCATTCTTAATCATTAAGGCAACCTGGTATATTCAGTTCCCAGTCCTGACCATCTTGCAGCCATGTCTCAGTAATGGTTACCATGTCGTACCGTTTAAGTTGAATTTGCCTACAATTCATTCAATTTTTCCTTATACTCCGTGCACTTGTATAAAGGCGGCTTATTTGGGCCACATGCCCTAACTTGTCCTTCTGCTCTAATTTTGTTTTTCTCACACATTTCTTACTTCTTTCTCCCAATTTAACTACGTTACATCTTTTAGTTTTCCCTTTTTGTAGTGCCTAATGCACAATTTCTGATTACTACTCTACTGTCTTCCTTTTTGTTTGTTTTAGAATTATTATTTATCCCTGAGCCCTCCTCCTTCCACCCCCATTTACTAGTTTAATGTCCTTGTGACAACCCTATTTATCCTTTCCGCTAGGACCCTGGTCCCAGCCCGGTTCAGGTCGACTATATTCAGAA
Source organism: Squalus acanthias (assembly GCA_030390025.1). NCBI lineage: Eukaryota > Metazoa > Chordata > Chondrichthyes > Squaliformes > Squalidae > Squalus > Squalus acanthias. The sequence continues at coordinate 38,572,844 of CM059433.1, read as the reverse complement.
TACACTGTACTATTGACAGTAATGTTACTGACTATATTCAGATTACACTGTACTATTGACAGTAATGTAATTGACTATATTCAGTTTACACTGAACTATTGACAGTAATGTTGCTGACTATATTCAGATTACACTCTTCTTCTTGGGCAGTCCCTCGGAACCGAGGATGACTTGCTTCCACACTAAAAATGAGTTCTCAGGTGACTGATGAGTCCAATGCAGGACCTACAGTCTCTGTCACAGGTGGGGAAGACAGTGGTTGAAGGGGCGGGTGGGTGGAGTGCTTGGGTTGACGTACGCTCCTTCCGCTGCTTCCGCTTGGCTTCCGCTTGCTCCCGGCGAAGAGACTCAAGGTGTTCGGCGCCTTCTAGGATGCTTCTCCTCCACTTTGTGCGGTCTTGGGGAAGGGATTCCCAGGTGTCAGTGGGGATGTTGCACTTTTTCAAGGAGGCTTTGAGGGTGTCCTTGAAGCGTTTCCTCTGCCCACCTGGTGCTCTCTTGCCGTGTCGGAGCTCCGAGTAGAGCGCTTGTTTTGGGAGTCTCATATCGGGCATGCGGACGATGTGGCCCGTCCATCGGAGCTGATCGAGCATGGTCAAAGCTTCGATGCTGAGGATGTTGGCCTGAGCGTGAACACAGAAATGGGTGTGCCTATCCTGCCAATGGATTTGCAGGATCTTGCGGAGGCAGCGTTGGTGGTACCTCTCCAGTGCTTTGAGGTGTCTGCTGTACATGGTCCATGCTTCTGAAGCATACAGGAGGGCGTGTATCACTACTGCTCTGTAGACCATGAGCTTGGTGCTGGGTTTGAGGTCCTGGTCTTCAAACACTCTCTTCCTCAGGCGACCGAAGGCTGCACTGGCACACTGAAGGCGGTGTTAGACTTCGTCAACGAAGTCTGCCCTTGTTGACAGTACGCTCCCGAGGCATGGAAAGTGGTCCACGTTGTCCAAGGCCTCGTCATGGATTTTGATAATCGGGGTCATCGCAAGAATCCTCCTCAATCGCCTTCTCCCAGTGGCTGAAGAGCTCCTCCCAGAGCCGCAATGCGGATTCCGCCCACTAAGGGGCACAACTTTAAGAGAAATGCAGGGAAAAGCACCAACCACTGTACATGGCCTTCTCTGACCTCAGAAAGGCCTTCGACACCGTCAACTGTGAGGGATTATGGAGTGTCCTCCTCAAATTCGGCTGCCCTCAAAAGTTTGTCACCATCCACCGCCAGCTTCACGATGACATGCAAGCTGTGATCCTGACCAACGGATCCACCACAGACCCAATTCACGTACGGACCGGGGTCAAGCAAGCCTGTGTCATCGCACCAACGTTCTTCTCGATCTTCCTGGCTGCAATGCTCCATCTCACCCTCAGTAAGCTCCCCGCTGGAGTGGAGCTAATCTACAGAACAAACGGGAAACTGTTCAACCTCCGTCGCCTCCAGTCCAGATCCAAGGTCGTCCCATCCTCTCATCGAATTACAGTGTGCAGACGACGCTTGCGTCTGCGCACAGTCGGAGGCCGAACTCCAAACCATCATCAACACCTTCACCGAAGCATACGAGAGCATGGGACTTACATTAAACATCCGTAAGACAAAGGTCCTCTACCAACCTGCCCATGCCACACAGTACTGCACCCCAATTATCAGATTTCACTGTACTATTGACAGTAATCAGTAATGTTAATGACTATATTCAGATTACAATGTACTATTGACAGTAATCAGTAATGTTAAAGACTAAATTCAGATTACACTGTACTTACTATTGACAGTAATGTTACTGACTATATTCAGATTACACTGAACTATTGACAGTAATGTTACTGACTATATTCAGATTACACTGAACTATTGACAGTAATGTTACTGAGTATATTCAGATTACACTGAACTATTGACAGTAATGTTACTGACTATATTCAGATTACACTGTACTATTGACAGTAATGTTACCGACTATATTCAGATTACACTGAACTATTGACAGTAATCAGTAATGTTAGTGACTATATTCAGATTACACTGCACTATTGACAGTAATGTTACCGACAATATTCAGATTACAACGCACTATTGATGGTAATGTTACCGACTATATTCAGATTACACCGTACTATTGACAGTAATGTTACCGACTATATTCAGATTACACCGTACTATTGACAGTAATGTTTCCGACTATATTCAGACTACACTGAACTATTGACAGTAATGTTACCGACTATATTCAGACTACACTGAACTATTGACGGTAATGTTTCCGACTATATTCAGACTACACTGAACTATTGACAATAATGTTTCCGACTTTATTCCGATTAAACTGAAGTATTGACGGTAATGTTACCGACTATATTCAGATTAGACTGAACTATTGACGGTAATGTTACCGACTATATTCAGATTAGACTGAACTATTGACGGTAACGTTACCGACTATATTCAGATTACACTGAACTATTGACGGTAACGTTACCGACTATATTCAGATTACACTGAACTATAGACAGTAATGTTACCGACTATTTTCAGATTAGACTGAACTATTGACGGTAACGTTACCGACTATATTCAGATTACACTGAACTATTGACGGTAACGTTACCGACTATATTCAGATTACACTGAACTATTGACAGTTATGTTACCGACTATATTCGGAATACACTGTACTATTGACAATAATCAGTAATGTTACTGACTATATTGAGATTACACTGAACTATTGACAGTAATGTTTCTGACTATATTCAGATTGCACTGAACTATTGACAGTAATGTTACCGAATATAATCAGATTACACTGAACTATTGACAGTAATGTTTACGACTATAATCAGATTACACTGAACTATTGACAGTAATGTTTCCGACTATATTCAGTTTACACTGAACTATTGACAGTAATGTTAGTGACTATATTCAGATTTCACTGAACTATTGACATCATTGTTACTGACTATATTCAGATTACACCGAACTATTGACAGTAATGTTTCCGACAATGTTTAGATTACACTGAACAATTGACAGTAATGTTACCGACTATATTCAGATTTCATTGAACTATTGACAGCAATGTTACTGACTATATTCAGATTACACCGAACTATTGACAGTAATGTTTCCGACAATGTTCAGATTACACTGAACTATTGACGGTAACATTACCGACTATATTCAGATTACACTGAACTATTGACAGTAACGTTACCGACTATATTCAGATTACACTGTACTGTTGACAGTAATGTTACCGACTCTGTGCAGCAGCAGCTTGAACACCTTTCGGTAGTAATTGAGGCCATGAAGCACAGTCAGGCGGCGGGGGGGCAAAACGTTTTGGCTGTTTCTCATAGTGCAGACTCACGGCCCCAGTGACGGTCACAGGCCTCCACGTTGACCACGTCTTCGCTTGTCTGGTATGGGGAGGACGGACGACCCTTTGTCCGGGCCAGTGATCATGGAGGCCGCCGCCATGTTATGCTTGTGGATTCCGGTTCTGCCGTGACTAATTTACCTGACCCTGCTCCATTTTCCCATTCTGGCACCGCCCTAAACATCGCTGGCTTTACTTTTTCTACTCAGTTAGTTAATCAGGGATTGAGCTCCAGTCTTGTCCATTGAGGGGAATTCCGTCGATGTCCCCTCTCCTGTATATATGGCCACCCATGACCAAAAAGGTATCCTCGGAAGTGACACGCTGCATAAACACTGTGCTGTCCTCGACTACGCTAATGATTGTCTTTAGTGGCACTTTAATGAGGGACCACTGCCACCTATTTCAGATGCCCATTCTGTATATGCAATTAAAAAACCCGAGGATTTCACCCTTCCTGTGACTGAAGACCCCGTGGTTAATACATTAATTCATAAATTTTCAGAGGTTTTTGCTAAGTCCAAACATGATTGTGGTAGGATGTCAGGAGATGAGGAGATTAATGGACCCTCCCATCCACCTGTTAAGCAGTATTCCATTCCGGCTGAGAGTAAACCTTATGTTCGGTCTACTATCGATTAATTGTTAAAGTAGGGTGTTATCCGCACTGGCACTTTTACCACTAATTCTCCAACCTGGCCAGTTAAGAAACCAGATGATAGCTGGCGTCTAACAATTGATTATCACAAGCTTAATTCGGTAACCCCAGCTTGCGCCCCTGTTGTTCGGGAGACCCCCACTCTCCTGTCCCAGATTCCACCAGGTAGCTGCTACTTCTCCACCTTTGACATTTCAAACGGCTTCTGGAGTATTCCTGTTAAGTCAGAGGATCAGTACAAGTTTGCCTTCACTTTTGAAGATCAAAGTTATACTTGGACATGTTTACCTCAAGACTTTCACAACGCCCCAACTATATTTCACAAACGGATGGCTAAGGCACTGAAACCTTTTTCGAGACCCGACTGCCTGCTGCAGTATGTTGATGACCTTTTGCTTGTAACGCCTGACAAAAGGACTCGTATTAAATTAATGGAAGAGCTATTAGACCTTCTTCTAAAAGCTGGGCTGAAAATTAACCCCAAAAAGGTACAACTGTTACAGCCAGAAGTGACATTTTTAGGGGCTTCTGTGGGACAAAAGGGACTCAGCCCTGACCAGCATACGATTGAGGTGATTCAGCGTTTACCATTGCCCGCATCCAAAACCGCACTTCACTCCTTCCTGGGCCTAGTGGGATACCAGCGCTCATTTATTCCCAGATTTGTGGAACTAGCCAAACCATTATATGAACTGTTAAAGGGTGAAGAGGACGCTGTGACCCGTGACTGGACCACCGAACATACAACGGCTGTGTCCCTCCTTCAAACTGCTGTTATGCAGCCACATGCCTGATAAGCCCTGACCGAGATAAGCCTTTCCACCTGGAGGTGGGATCCACCGATCAGTCTTGCAGCTGTTCTGTGCCAAGAGGTACAGGGTAAACTTATGCCAATCGCATTCGCCTCCCGTATTTTGAATGGTGTGGAAAAGAATTTCACTGTGTGTGAGCGACATCTGCTAGCCACTTTTTGGGCAGTCAAACACTTCACGTTTATTACTGGGCTGAACAAAACGATCATACATAGCCCCCACACCCCTTTGAATCTTCTACTTAAACCAGGGGACACTTTGGTCGACTCAGTCACTGGACACTTCTGTTAACTCAGAGAGATTTGGAAATAATGCCAAGGCAGACAACTCTACTACCTCAGCTCCTACTGTACGAGGGGGGAAGCCATGAGTGCCCCCTTCCACCACTGGAGTTCGACCGTCATCCCGTCTCTCCTATTCCGCTAAGTGACGCCCAGAACATCTACATTGATGGGTCATCCTATCACAGGGATGGAAAGCCCCTTACTGGATTTGCAGTAGTCATGCCTGACCGAGAACTTAAGTATAAATGCATTCCCCACTCTGCCCAATATGCTGAAGTTGCAGCCCTGGTGACAGCAATCCAAGTTACTCATGACATACCAGTTAATGTCTGGTCAGATCGTGCCTATGCGATTAACACTTTGTTATCTTTACTGCTGTATGCTCGGAATAATTTTTGTACTGTCGATGGTAAGACCCTGCTCCATGCAGACCTCTTTGCTTCCCTTTGGGACTCTTTAAATTCACGATCAGCCCCTGTCTATGTTGGTAAGGTGAAGTCCCATTCACGTTCTTCAGATGTACATACCCAGGGTAACTCACAGGCAGATCGTGCTGCCAAGGATGCCACTGTTAACGGTGACCTCTGGCAAGCCCCTACCACTCCCTTAAGATCAGTCTCGAGTATCCAAGGTGGGGATATCGACCTCCCCTCCCTCCAGTCCAGTTATTCCCCCTATGCGGTTGTTATTGCATGGCATCAGAATGGATGTCCATTACCTCAGCCCACTCCATGGGCTGCAGACATCCAGTTGGCTCCGGATCAGTCTGGGGAAGCTGCTCCCCTGTTAATGTACAACCCCCGCTTGCAGTGGCTATCGTCTGATCTCCCGGTTGTCTGTGTTCCCCCATCCATGGCACCCGAAATTTTTGATCTCCTGCACTCACACCCGGTAGGAGGGCACAATCCAGCTGATGCAACTGTTCAGAAACTACGCAAATTTGCATGGTATCCCGAATGCATCACAGATGTTACTCATAGGGTGAATCGTTGTCTGCCCTGTTTACAGCACAATCCAAGTGCCCACACTAATCGGGCACTGTTGCCCAGTCCCCCTCCTCCCGATGGGCCGTGGACCCACCTTCAAATTGATTTTATAGGGCCCTTACCTACAGGACCTTCTGGCTTGCGGTATTGTCTGGTTATAGTTGATAAATTTACTAAATGGATGGAGGCTTTTCCATGTAAAACATTGACAGCAGCTTGTCTTTTATTGGGTGAGGTGATCTGCAGGTGGGGAGTGCCAATTCAAGTTGATAGCAATCAGGGATCACACTTTACCGCCCAAATTTTTACCGAATTACAACGGATAATGGGTATCTCGCATTAACTTCACATCTCCCATCATCCACAATCATCTGGAGTGGTGGAAAGAGGAAACCGAACTCTGAAAACTATGTTAAACACATTTTGTGCAGATCACTCCACCAGTATGTTGCCAATGTGTCTAATGGCTTATAGATCCACCCCACATAGCACAACGGGTATCTCGCCCTACCAGGCTATGACCAGGCGACTAATGCGAATGCCAGCCCATCTGTTAACCCCTTCAGCCACACCCTTAGTACAGGGAATTGCCAACCAAAGATGGCTTGAAATGGTGGTAGAAAACATAGAACAAACTAACATGTTTGGAGCTATACAAACAAGCAAATCAAAAAACCAGGCAAAGAGATACTTCGACAAGAAGGGCCGACCATTTGAGTATCAAGTGGGAGATGTTGTAATGGTACTAAACTATGGGAAGAACCAACGTTGCTTCGAACCAAAGTGGAATGGCCCCTTCCTTCGGTTTATCTGGTGCAATTCCCTGGGAAAAAGGGGAGGGCCAAGGTGGCTAAATGGTACCATATCAATCAGTTGAAAACTGTGAAAGAATAAATATTCCTGGTTAGATGTTAAACTGTAGCTTTCTTTATAATTTCTGTATTCTTTGTTTTGCATCATTGTCACTTGAAATGTATGTACTTAGTCGACATGCTAATGATTGTAAGACTGAATTATAACTGTGACTGTAATAATTGTGTTTTGTAGGTAACAGAGCGTGGGAAAAGCCAGTACGATCCAGTATGAGCTGCACAGTTATGTGGTACAATTCAGGTACGACATTCTCCTGTTGTCTGAGGACTTCAGTGAGCTTGTGATGCAACTGAACTCCCCCCAAAGCAATTTTATGTTTTGGAGCAAGACAACTCGAGAATAGATATTGGAATTGACAGCATAGGGGACGATTCACACTGGTGGGATATTGGGGTTTATATATCAGCACACCCTTAGATTCGTATCATTTCACACACTCTGCAATTTCTCCAACTTGTAATGACAGTGTATCTGATATATGTAACCCGTGTAGTAAGACTTTGATGCATAAGACAAATGTGTATCTATAAGTATGACTAACTGTGCTAATGAATTAATGATGGACGAAAATCAGAGGCAATGTAGAGGAGACCCCAGGCGGGGTAAGATCAGGAAAGATAGAAGAAACGGAGGATAGCCCAGGCGGGGAAGAATTGGAACACCGGAACAGTGAATTGAACCGTCGAACCAATAATTTAGAGTTGGCAAGGTTAATAGAGGTTCGTAAATGAGAGGTCGAAATAGAGTTTTTCTCCCTCTCAAGGTGGGGACTGTTAGAAACTAGGGGTGCCTAAAAATGTATATGGCTACACGAATAATACTGTCTTTAAATGATAAGTTTCATTTTCCTGGAAAGCTTGCATTAGATTTGAGACAGTCTTTTTAATCAGTTAGATTAGGTGAAACAAACATTCCACACGGGGGCTCATAGGATGGCCCTGCCAGGCTAGTTATCTGTTGTTTGTAAGTTAGGGTTTTGACTTTGTTAATGTATATTTAATTTGGCCAGTGAAGGCCCAACCTATGTTTCTTCCATTATTACTAATAACCATATTATAATCTCCACAGATAGAATTTGGAGTTTAGTTTAGCAGAACTGCTTGTGAAGATAATTAAAAGTTAATTAGGAAAAGACATAGAATGAAAGGAATTTGAGGAGGCAAAGGTATCCTTCTTAGAATGGGCCATTTGCTAGATGAAGGTGAGATTATTGCTTAAGGTAAAAAATCACGGGATTGGGGGTAATATTCTGGCATGGATAGAGGATTGGCTATCTAACAGAAAGCAAAGAGTTGGGATAAATGGTTCATTCTCAGACTGGCAATCAGTAACTAGTGGTGTTCCACAGGGGTCAGTGCTGGGTCCCCAACTCTTTACAATCTATATTAACGATTTGGAGGAAGGGACCAAGTGTAACATATCAAAATTTGCAGATGATACTAAGATGGGAGGGAAAGTAGTGAGTGAGGAGGACATAAAAAACCTGCAAGGGGACATAGACAGGCTAAGTAAGTGGGCAGAGATTTGGCAGATGGAATACAACACTGGAAAGTGTGAGGTGATGCACTTTGGCAGGAAAAATCCTAGAGCAGTTTATTATCTTAATGGCAAGAAACTGGAGAGTACTGAAGTGCAAAGGGATCTGGGGGTCCTGGTGCACAAAACTCAAAAGGTTAGTATGCAGGTGCAGCAAGTGATTAAGAAGGCAAATGGAATGTTGGCTTTCATTGCTAGGGGGATAGAATATAAAAATAGGGAGGTATTGCTTCAGTTGTACAAGGTATTGGTGAGACCGCACCTGGAATACTGCATACAGTTTTGGTGTCCTTACTTAAGGAAAGACATCCTTGCTCTCGAGGCAGTGCAAAAAAGGTTCACTCGGTTAATCCCGGGGATGAGGGGGTGGTCATATGAGGAGAGGTTGTGTAGATTGGGACTCTACTCATTGGAGTTCAGAAGAATGAGAGGCGATCTTATTGAAACATATAAGATTGTGAAGGGGTTGGATCGGGTGGATGCGGGGAGGATGTTCCCGATGACGGGTGAGACTAGAACTAGGGGACATAGTCTTAGAATAAGGGGCTGCTCTTTCAAAACTGAGATGAGGAGGAACTACTTCACTCAGAGGGTGGTAGGTCCATGGAATATGCTGCCACAAAAAGCTGTAGAAGCTACATCATTAAATAAATTTAAAACAGAAATAGACAGTTTCCTAGAAGTAAAGGGCATTAAGCTTTACGGGGAGCGGGCAGGAATTTGGACATGAGTCTAGGTTCGGATCGGTCATGGCCCTGTGGGTAGTGGAGCGGGCCCAGGGACCATGTAGCCTGATTCTGCTCCTATTTCGTGTGTGCAATTCTGTTAGATGCAGGAGATGGTTCTGTGATAGTAGATTGGCGGTTAGGATCAGATCAGCCATGATCTTATTGAATGGCGGAGATGGTTCGAGGGGCCGATTGGCCTACTCCTGCTCCTATTTCTTATGTTCTTATGTTCTTATAGCGACTGGCTAATGTGCGACAGCTCTGGCTGGGGCCATGATTAAGAGGGACAGGGCCGGGCCTTGTGCTTGCTGGGTTAAGGAGGATAGAGTCAAGAGAGATAAGATGGATTCCAATGGAGGAACCTTCAAAATGTAAAAACAAGAAAGATAAATTGGATGAAGTAATGAGACCCTCTTTTGGGGAGGGCTTTCATCCAAGAACCAAGACAAAGAACTTGAGCTGTCATTGGTTGATGAAGTTTTAGAGGAACCTCTATAGGTTAAATGGTCTTGTCAATAACTTGGCCTCAGGCCCACCCCTAAAAAGAGAAGAAAAAGTGACACCCCAAGGGCTTGCCCACACAGACTGTGGAGGGGAGAGCCGAACAGAAGTTGCAAAGAGAAGTTGGGCTGGTCGAACGCTCTTTTGAGAGTGATCCCACACTCACCATCGGAGGTACTAGAGAGAGAGAGAGAGAGAGGCCAGAAGCCAGATAACTGTTCACGCATGCCAGCCGTCTGTCCGATCGGATCCAGTACCAGCTGCTTGTCATGGTCGTATGTTCTGGCTGTAGTACTAGTGTGTTATATTCCGTCCTGAACTCCGATTAAACACAATATACCCACCATATTGGTTTGCATTGGATCCTGTTCACCAGAGATACGTGAATCTCTACAATTGACAGAAATGTTTCCGACTATATTCAGATTACACTGAACTATTGACAGTAATGTCACCGACTATATTCAGTTTACACTGAACTATTGACTGTAATGTTACCGACTCTATTCAGATTACACTGAACTATTGACAGTAACGTTACCAACTATATTCAGATTACACAGCATTATTGACAGTAATGTTACCGACTAAATTCAGATTACACTGAACTATTGACATTAATGTTACTAACTATATTCAGATTACACTCAACTACTGACAGTAATGTTATCAACTATATTCAGATTACAAAGCACTATTGACAGTAATGTTACCGACCATATTCAGATTACACAGCACTATTGACAGTAATGTTTCCGACTATATTCAGATTACACTGAACTATTGACAGTAATCAGTAATGTTAGTGACTATATTCAGATTTCACTGAACTATTGACAGTAATGTTACTGACTATATTCAGATTACACTGAACTATTGACAGTAATCAGTAATGTTAGTGACTATATTCAGATTTCACTGAACTATTGACAGTAATATTACTGACTATATTCAGATTACACTGAACTATTGACAGTAATGTTACCGACTATATTCAAATTACACTGCACTATTGACAGTAATGTTACCGACTATATTCAGATTACACTTTACTACTAACAGTAATGTAACCGACAATAGTCAGATTACAGTGAACTATTGACAGTAATGTTACCAACAATATTCAGATTACACTGCACTATTGACAGCAATGTTTCCGACTATATTCAGATTTCACTGAACTATTGACAGTAATGTTACTGACTATATTCAGATTATTACTGAACTATTAACAGTTATGTCACCGATTATATTCAGATTACACTTGACTATTGACAGTCATGTCACAGTATATATTCAGATTACACTGAACTATGGACAGTAATGTTACCGACTTTATTCAGATTACACTGAACTATTGACAGTAATGTTACCGACTTTAATCAGATTACACTGAACTATTGACAGTAATGTTACTGACTATATTCAGATTACACTGAACGATTGACAGTAATGTTACAGGCTATAATCAGATAACACTGAACTATTTACATTACCGTTGCTGACTATATTCAGATTACACTGAACTATTGACAGTAATGTTGCCGACTATATTCACAATACTCAGCGCTGTTGATAGTAATGTGACCGACTATATTCAGATTACACCGCACTATTGACAGTAATGTTTCTGACTAGATTCAGATTACACTGAACTATTGACAGTAATGTTACCGAATCTATTCAGATTACACTGAACAATTGACAGTAATGTTACTGACTATACTCAGATTACACTGCACTATTAGCAGTAATGTTACAGACTATATTCAGATTACACTGAATTATTGAAAGTAATGTTACCGACTATAATCAGATTACACTGAATTATTGACAGTAATGTTACCGACTATAATCAGATTACACTGAACTATTTACATTACCGTTGCTGACTATATTCAGATTACACTGAACTATTGACAGTAATGTTACCGATTATATTCAGATAACACTGAACTAGTGACAGTAATGTTACCAAGTATATTCAGATTACACTGCACAATTGACAGTAATGTTACTGACTATATTCAGATTACACTGAACTATTGGCAGTAATGTTACCGAATCTATTCAGATTATACTGCATTATTGACAGTAATGTTACCGACTATATTCAGACTATACTGAACTATTAATAGTAAGGTTACCGACTATATTCAGATTTCACTGAACCAGACATTAATGTTACCGACTAAATTCAGATTACACTGAACTATTGACAGCACTGTTACCGACAATATTCAGATTAGACTGCACTATTCACAGTAATGTTCCCGACTATATTCAGATTACACTGCAGTATTCACAGTAATGTTCCCGACTATATTCAGATTACACTACACTATTCACAGTAATGTTACCGAGTATATTCAGATTACACTCAACCATTGACAGTAATGTTACCGACTATATTCAGATTACACTGTACTATTGACAGTAATCTTACCGACTATATTCAGATTACACTGAACTATTGACAGTAATGTTACCGAATCTATTCAGATTATACTGAACAATTGACAGTAATGTTACTGACTATACTCAGATTACACTGAACTATTGACAGTAATATATCCGACTATTTTCAGATTAGACTGAACTATTAACAGTAAGGTTACCGACTATATTCTGATTTCACTGCACTATTGGCAGTAATGTTACAGACTATATTCAGATTACACTGAACTATTGACAGTAATATTTCCGACTATTTTCAGAATTCACTGAACTATTGACAGTAATGTTACTGACTATATTCAGATTACACTGAACTATTGACAGTAATATTTCCGACTATTTTCAGATTAGACTGAACTATTAACAGTAAGGTTACCGACTATAATCAGATTACACTGAATTATTGACAGTAATGTTACTGACTATATTCAGATTACACTGAACTATTGACATTACCGTTGCTGACAATATTCAGATTACACTAAATTATTGACAGTAATGTTACCGACTATAATCAGATTACACTGAACTATTTACATTACCGTTGCTGACTATATTCAGATTACACTGAACTATTGACATTACCGTTGCTGACAATATTCAGATTACACGGAACTAAAAACAGTCATGTAACCGACCATATTCACATTACACTGAACTATTGACAGTAATGTTACCGATTATATTCAGATAACACTGAACTAGTGACAGTAATGTTACCAAGTATATTCAGATTACAATGCACTATTGACAGTAATGTTACTGAATATATTCAGATTACACTGAACTATTGGAGTAATGTTACCGAATCTATTCAGATTATACTGCACTATTGACAGTAATGTTCCCGACTATATTCAGATTACACTACACTATTCACAGTAATGTTACCGAGTATATTCAGATTACACTCAACCATTGACAGTAATGTTACCGACTATATTCAGATTACACTGTACTATTGACAGTAATCTTACCGACTATATTCAGATTACACTGAACTATTGACAGTAATGTTACCGACTAAATTAAGATTACATTGAATTATTGACAGTAATGTTACCGAATATATTCAGATTTCACTGCACTATTGACAGTAATGTTAGTGACTATATTCAGATTAGACTGAATTACTGACAGTTATGTTTGCGAATATATTCAGATTTCACTGAACAATTAACATTACCGTTGCTGACAATATTCAGATTACACCGAATTATTGACAGTAATGTTACCGACTATAATCAGATTACACTGAATTATTGACAGTAATGTTACCGACTATATTCAGATTACACTGAATTATTGACATTACCGTTGCTGACTATATTCAGATTACACTGAACTATTGACATTACCGTTGCTGACAATATTCAGATTACACTGAACTAAAAACAGTCATGTAACGGACTATATTCAGATTACACTGAACTAAAAACAGTAATGTTACCGACTGTATTCAGATTAAACTGAACTATTGACCGTAATGTTACCGACAATATTCAGATTACACTGCACTATTGACAGTAATGTTACTGACTATATTCAGATTACACTGAACTATTGGCAGTAATGTTACCGAATCTATTCAGATTATACTGCACTATTGACAGTAATGTTACCGACTATATTCAGATTACACCGCACTATTAACAGTAAGGTTACCGACTATATTCAGATTACACTGAACCAGACATTAATGTTACCGACTAAATTCAGATTACACTGAACTATTGACAGTAATGTTTCCGACTATATTCAGATTACACTGAACTATTGACAATAATGTTACCGACTATATTCAGATTACGCTGAACTATTGACAGTAATGTTTCCGACTATATTCAGATTACACTGAACTATTGACAATAATGTTACCGACTATATTCAGCTTACACTGAACTATTTGACAGTAATGTTACCGACTATATTCAGATTACACTGAACTATTTGACAGTAATGTTACCGACTATATTCAGATTACACTTAACTATTGACAGCACTGTTCCCGACAATATTCAGATTAGACTGCACTATTCACAGCAATGTTCCCGACTATATTCAGTTTACACTACACTATTCACAGTAATGTTACCGAGTATATTCAGATTACACTGAACTATTGACAGTAATGTTACCGAGTATATTCAGATTGCACTGAACTATTGACAGTAATGTTACCGACTATATTCAGATTACACTGAACTATTGACAGTAATGTTTCCGACAATATTCAGCTTACACTGAACTATTGACAGTAATCTTACCGACAATATTCAGATTATACTGAACTATTCACAGTAATGTTCCCGACTATATTCAGATTACACTGAACTATTGACAGTAATGATACCGACTAAATTAAGATTACATTGAATTGTTGACAGTAATGTTACCGAATATATTCAGATTTCACTGCACTATTGACAGTAATGTTACCGACTATATACAGATTACACTGAACTATTGGCAGTAATGTTACCGACAATATTCAGATTAGACTGCACTATTGACAGTAATGTTACCGGCTATATTCAGATTACACTACACTGTTGACAGTAATGTTACTGCCTATATTCAGATTACACAGAACTATTGACAGTAATGTTACCGACTATATTCAGATTACACTGCACTATTGACAGTAATGTTACCGCCTATATTCAGATTACACTGAACTATTGACAGTAATGTTACCGACTATATTCAGATTACACTGAACTATTGACAGTAATGTTACGGACTATATTCAGATTACACAGCACTGTTGACAGTAATGTTACCGCCTATATTCAGATTACACTGAACTATTGACAGTAATGTTACGGACTATATTCAGATTACACAGCACTTTTGACAGTAATGTTACCGACTATATTCAGATTACACTGAACCTTTGACAATAATGTCACCGACTATGTTCAGATTACTCTGAACTACTGACAGTAATGTTACCGACTATATTCAGATTATACTGCACTATTAATTGTATTGTTACCGACTATATTCCAATTACTCTGCACTTTTGACAGTATTGTTGTTGGCTATATTCAGATTACACGGAACTAAAAACAGTAATGTAACCGACTATATTCAAATTACACTGAACTATTCACAGTAATGTTACCGACTATATTCAGATTACACTGTACTATTGACAATAATGTTAGCGACTATATTCAGATTACTCTCTCTCTTAGGCAGTCCCTCGGAACCGAGGATGACTTGCTTCCACATTAAAAATGAGTTCGCAGGTGACTGATGAGTCAAAAGCGGGACCGACAGTCTCTGTCACAGGTGGGGCAGACGGTGGTTGAAGGGGCGGGTGGGTGGGGTGCCTGGGTTGACGTGCGCTCCTTGTGCTGCCTGCGCTTGGCTTCTGCTTGCTCCAGGCGAAGAGACTCGAGGTGTTCGGCGCCTTCCCGGATGCTTCTCCTCCACTTTGGCGGTCTTGGGCTAGGGATTCCCAGGTGTCGGTGGGGATGTTACACTTTTTCAAGGAGGCTTTGAGGGTGTCCTTGAAGCGTTTCCTCTGCCTACCTGGGGCTCTCTTGCCGTGCCGGAGCTCCGAGTAGAGCGCTTGTTTTGGGAGTCTCGTATCGGGCATGCGGACAATGTGACCTGTCCATCGAGCTGATCGAGCGTGGTCAAAGCTTCGATGTTGGGAATGTTGGCCTGAGCAAGAACACTGACGTTGGTGCGCCTATCCTGCCAATGGATTTGCAGGATCTTGCGGAGGCAGCGTTGGTGGTACCTCTCCAGTGCTTTGAGGTGCCTGCTGTACATGGTCCATGTCTCTGAGGCATACAGCAGGGCGGGTATCACTGCTGCTCTGTAGACCATTAGCTTAGTGCCGGGTTTGAGGTCCTGGTCTTCAAACACTCTCTTCCTCAGGCGACCGAAGGCTGCATAGGCACACTGAAGTCGGTGTTGGACTTCGTCGTCGACGTATGCCCTTGTTGACAGTAGGCTCCCGAGG
This sequence comes from Squalus acanthias, assembly GCA_030390025.1. Lineage (NCBI taxonomy): Eukaryota > Metazoa > Chordata > Chondrichthyes > Squaliformes > Squalidae > Squalus > Squalus acanthias. Next base: position 38,556,650 of record CM059433.1, on the reverse strand, counting down.
TATGGAAAGTGGTCCACGTTGTCCAAGGCCTTGTCGTGGATTTTGATAATCGGGGGGGGGCAGTACTGTGTGGCGGGGGCAGGTTGGTAGAGGACCTTTGTCTTACGGATGTTTAGTGTAAGGGCCATGCTCTCAAACGCTTCGGTAAAGGTGTTGACGATGGTTTGGTGTTCGACCGCCGAGTGAGCGCAGACGCAAGCGTCGTCTGCACACTGTAATTCGATGAGAGGATGGGACGACCTTGGATCTAGACTGGAGGCGACAGAGGTTGAACAGTTTCCCGTTTGTTCTGTAAATTAGCTCCACTCCAGCTGGGAGCTTACTGAGGGTGAGATGGAGCATTGCAGCAAGGAAGATCGAGAAGAGCGTTGGTGCAATGACACAGCCTTGCTTGACCCCGGTTCGTACATGAATTGGGTCTGTGGTGGAACCGTTGGTCAGGATTACACTGCACTATTGACAGTAATGTTACCGACAATATTCAGATTACACTGAACTAATGACAGTAATGTTACCGAGTATATTCAGATTACACTGAACTATTGACAGTAATATTACTGACTATATTCAGATTACACTGCACTATTGACAGGAAGGTTACCGACTCTATTCAGATTACACAGCACTATTGACAGTAACGTTACTGACTATATTCAGATTACACTGAACTAGTGACAGTAATGTTCCCGACTATATTCAGATTACATTGCACTATTGACAGTAATGTTACCGACTATATTCAGATTTCACTGAACTATTGACAGTAATGTTACCGACTATATTCAGATTACACTACAGTATTCACAGTAATATTCCCGACTATATTCAGATTACGCTACACTAATCACAGTAATGTTCCCGACTATATTCAGATTACTCTGCACTATTGACAGCACTGTTACCGACTATATTCAGATTACACTGAACTATTGACAGCACTGTTACCGACTATAGTCAGATTACACTGAACTATTGACAGTAATGTTACCGACTATATTCAGATTACACTGAACTATTGACAGTAATGTTACTGACTATAATCAGATTACACTGAATTATTGACAGTAATGTTACTGGCTATATTCAGATTACACTGAACTATTGACAGGAATGTGACCGACTATATTCAGATTACACTGAACTATTGACAGTAATGTTACTGACTATATTCAGATTACACTGAACTATTGACAGGAAAGTTACCGACAATATTCAGATTACACTGAACTATTGACAGTAATATTACTGACTATATTCAGATTACACTGAACTATTGACAGTAATGTTACTGACTATATTCAGATTACACTGAACTATTGACAGGAAAGTTACCGACAATATTCAGATTACACTGAACTATTGACAGTAATATTACTGACTATATTCAGATTACACTGAACTATTGACAGTAATGTTACCGACTATATTCAGATTACACTGAACTATTGACAGTAATATTACTGACTATATTCAGATTACAGTGAACTATTGACAGTAATGTTACTGACTATATTTAGATTTCACTGAACTATTGACAGCACTGTTACCGACAATATTCAGATTAGACGGCACTATTCACAGTAATGTTCCCGACTATATTCAGATTACACTGCACTATTAATTGTAATGTTACCGACTATATTGCAATGACTCTGCACTATTGACAGTGTTGTTGTTGGCTATATTCAGATTATACTTATCTGTTGACATTACCGTTGCTGACAATATTCAGATTACACTGAACTAAAAACAGTAATGTAACCGACTATATTCAGATTACACTGAACTATTGACAGTAATGTTACCGACTATTTTCAGATTAAACTGAACTATTGTCAGTAATGTTACCGACTATTTTCAGATTAAACTGAACTATTGACAGTAATGTTACCGACTATTTTCAGATTACACCGCACTATTAGCAGTAATGTTACCGACTACATTCAGATTACACTGCACTATTAACAGTAATGTTACCGACTATATTCAGATTACACTACACTATTCACAGTAATGTTACCGACTATATTCAGATTACTCTGCACTATTGAGAGGAAGGTTACCGACTATATTCAGATTACACTGCACTATTCACAGTAATGTTACCGACTATATTCAGATTACTCTGCACTATTAATAGTAATGTTACCGACTATATTCAGATTAAACTGCACTATTAATAGTAATGTTACCGACTATATTCAAATTACACTGCATTATTAACAGTAATGTTACCGACTATATTCAGATTACACTGAACTATTGACAGTAATGTTACCAACTATATTCAGATTACACTGAATTACTGACGGTAATGTTACTGACTATATTCAGATTACACTGAACTATTGACAGTAATGTTACCAACTATATTCAGATTACACTGAACTATTGACAGTATTGTTACCGACTATATTCAGATTACACTACACTATTCACAGTAATGTTACCGACCATATTGAGATTACACTGCACTATTGACAGTAATGTTACCGACTATATTCAGATTTCACTGAACTTTTGACAGTAATGTTACCGACTATATTCAAATTACACTGCACTATTAACAGTAATGTTACCGACTCTATTCAGATTACACTGAATTATTGACAGTAATGTTACCGACTCTATTCAGATTACACTGAATTATTGACAGTAATATTACCGACTCTATTCAGATTACACTGCACTATTAATAGTACTGTTACCGACTATATTCAAATTACACTGAAGTACTGACAGTAATGTTACTGACGATATTCAGATTACACTGAACTATTGACAGTAATGTGACCGACTATATTCAGTTTACACTGAACTATTGACAGTAATGTTACCGACTATATTCAGATTACACTATACTGTTGACAGTAATGTTACCGACTATATTCAGTTTACACTGAACTATTGACAGTAATGTTACCGACTATATTCAGATTTCACTGAACTATTGACAGCACTGTTACCGACAATATTCAGATTAGACTGCACTATTCACAGTAATGTTCCCGACTATATTCAGATTACAATGAACTGGTGACAGTAATGTTACCGACTTTAATCAGATTACACTGCACTATTAATAGTAATGTTAACGACTATATTCAAATTACACTGCATTATTAACAGTAATGTTACCAACTATATTCAAATTACACTGCGTTATTAACAGTGATGTTACCGACTATATTCAGATTACACTGAACTATTCACAGTAATGTTACCGACTATATTCAGATTACACTGAACTATTCACAGTAATGTTACCGACTATATTCAGATTACACTGAATTATTGACAGTAATGTTACCGACTATATTCAGATTACACTGAACTATTGACAGTAATGTTACCAACTATATTCAGATTACACTGAACTATTGACAGTATTGTTACCGACTATATTCAGATTACACTACACTATTCACAGTAATGTTACCGACCATATTGAGATTACACTGCACTATTGACAGTAATGTTACCGACTATATTCAGATTTCACTGCACTTTTGACAGTAATGTTACCGACTATATTCAAATTACACTGCACTATTAACAGTAATGTTACCGACTCTATTCAGATTACACTGAATTATTGACAGTAATGTTACCGACTCTATTCAGATTACACTGAATTATTGACAGTAATATTACCGACTCTATTCAGATTACACTGCACTATTAATAGTACTGTTACCGACTATATTCAAATTACACTGAAGTACTGACAGTAATGTTACTGACGATATTCAGATTACACTGAACTATTGACAGTAATGTGACCGACTATATTCAGTTTACACTGAATTATTGACAGTAATGTTACCGACGATATTCAGATTACACTGAACTATTGACAGGAATGTTACCGACAATATTCAGATTAGACTGCACTATTGACAGTAATGTTACCGACTATATTCAGATTACACTGAACTATTCACAGTAATGTTACCGACTATATTCAGATTACAATGAACTGGTGACAGTAATGTTACCGACTTTAATCAGATTACACTGCACTATTAATAGTAATGTTACCGACTATATTCAAATTACACTGCATTATTAACAGTAATGTTACCAACTATATTCAGATTACACTGAATTACTGACAGTAATGTTACTGACTATATTCAGATTACACTGAACTATTGACAGCACTGTTACCGACTATATTCAAATTAAACTGCATTTTAACAGTAATGTTACCGACTATATTCAGATTACACTGAATTACTGACAGTAATGTTACTGACTATATTCAGATTACACTGAACTATTGACAGTAATGTTACCAACTATATTCAAATTACACTGCATTATTAACAGTAATGTTACCAACTATATTCAAATTACACTGCATTATTAACAGTAATGTTACCGACTATATTCAGATTACACTGAACTATTGACAGTAATGTTACTGACTATATTCAGATTACACTGAACTATTGACAGTAATGTTACCGACTATATTCAGATTACACTGACCTATTCACAGTAATGTTACCGACTATATTCAGATTACACTGCACTATTGACAGTAATGTTACCGACTATATTCAGATTGCACTGAACTATTGACAGTAATGTTACCGACTATATTCAGATTGCACTGAACTATTGACAGTAATGTTACCGACTATATTCAGATTACACTGAATTATTGACAGTAATGTTACTGACTATATTCAGATTACACTGAACTATTGACAGGAATGTTACCGACAATATTCAGATTAGACTGCACTATTCACAGTAATGTTACTGACTATATTCAGATTACACTGAACTATTCACAGTAATGTTACCGACTATATTCAGATTACATTGAATTATTGACAGTAATGTTACCGACTATAATCAGTTTACACTGCACTATTGACAGTAATGTTACTGACTATATTCAGATTACACTGAACTAGTGACAGTAATGTTACCGACTATATTCAGATTACACTGTACTACTGACGGTAATGTTGCCGACTATATTCTGATTACGCTGAACTATTGACAGTAATGTTACCGACAATATTCAGATTAGACTGCACTATTGACAGGAATGTTACCGACTATATTCTGATTACAATGAACTGGTGACAGTAATGTTACCGACTATATTCAGATTACGCTGAACTATTGACAGCACTGTTACCGACTATATTCAGATTAGACTGCACTATTGACAGTAATGTTCCCGACTATATTCTGATTACGCTGAACTATTGACAGCACTGTTACCGACAATATTCAGATTAGACTGCACTATTCACAGTAATGTTCCCGACTATATTCAGATTACAATGAACTGGTGACAGTAATGTTACCGACTTTAATCAGATTACACTGCACTATTAATAGTAATGTTACCGACTATATTCAAATTACACTGCATTATTAACAGTAATGTTACCAACTATATTCAAATTACACTGCACTATTGACAGTAATGTTACCGACTATATTCAGATTACACTGAACTACTGACAGTAATGTTACTGACTATATTCAGATTACACTGAACTATTTACAGGAATGTTACTGACAATATTCACATTACGCTGAACTATTCACAGTAATGTTACCGACTATATTCAGATTACACTGAATTATTGAAAGTAATGTTACCGACTATATTCAGATTACACTGAACTATTCACAGTAATGTTACCGACTATATTCAGATTACACTGAATTATTGACAGTAATGTTACTGACTATATTCAGATTTCACTGAACTATTGACAGCACTGTTACCGACAATATTCAGATTAGACTGCACTATTCACAATAATGTTCCCGACTATATTCAGATTACACTGCACTATGAATTGTAATGTTACCGACTATATTCCAATGACTCTGCACTATTGACAGTAATGTTACCGACTATATTCAGATTACACTGAACTATTCACAGTAATGTTACCGACTATATTCAGATTACACTGCACTATTGACAGTAATGTTACCGACTATATTCAGATTGCCCTGAACTATTGACAGTAATGTTACCGACTATATTCAGATTGCACTGAACTATTGACAGTAATGTTACCGACTATATTCAGATTACACTGAATTATTGACAGTAATGTTACTGACTATATTCAGATTACACTGAACTATTGACAGGAATGTTACCGACAATATTCAGATTAGACTGCACTATTGACAGTAATGTTACTGACTATATTCAGATTACACTGAACTATTCACAGTAATGTTACCGACTATATTCAGATTACATTGAATTATTGACAGTAATGTTACCGACTATAATCAGTTTACACTGCACTATTGACAGTAATGTTACTGACTATATTCAGATTACACTGAACTAGTGACAGTAATGTTACCGACTATATTCAGATTACACTGTACTACTGACAGTAATGTTGCCGACTATATTCTGATTACGGTGAGCTACTGACAGTAATGTTACCGACTATATTCAGATTACACTGAACTATTGACAGTAATGTTACCGACTATATTCATATTACACTGAACTATTGACAGGAATGTTCCCGACTATATTCTGATTACGCTGAACTATTGACAGTAATGTTACCGACAATATTCAGATTAGACTGCACTATTGACAGTAATGTTACCGACTATATTCAGATTGCACTGAACTATTGACAGCACTGTTACCGACAATATTCAGATTAGACTGCACTATTCACAGTAATGTTCCCGACTATATTCAGATTACAATGAACTGGTGACAGTAATGTTACTGACTTTAATCAGATTACACTGCACTATTAATAGTAATGTTACCGACTATATTCAAATTACACTGCACTATTGACAGTAATGTTACCGACTATATTCAGATTACACTGAACTATTGACAGTAATGTTACTGACTATATTCAGATTACACTGAACTATTCACAGTAATGTTACCGACTATATTCAGATTACACTGAATTATTGACAGTAATGTTACCGACTATATTCAGATTACACTGAACTATTCACAGTAATGTTACCGACTATATTCAGATTACACTGAATTATTGACAGTAATGTTACTGACTATATTCAGATTTCACTGAACTATTGACAGCACTGTTACCGACAATATTCAGATTAGACTGCACTATTCACAGTAATGTTCCCGACTATATTCAGATTACACTGCACTATTAATTGTAATGTTACCGACTATATTCCAATGACTCTGCACTATTGACAGTGTTGTTGTTGGCTATATTCAGATTATACTTATCTGTTGACATTACCGTTGCTGACAATATTCAGATTACACTGAACTAAAAACAGTAATGTAACCGACTATATTCAGATTACACTGAACTATTGACAGGAAGGTTACCGCCTATATTCAGCTTGCATTGAATTATTGACAGTAATGTTACCGACTATAATCAGTTTACACTGCACTATTGACAGTACTGTTACTGACTATATTCAGATTACACTGAACTAGTGACAGTAATGTTACCGACTATATTCAGATTACACTGTACTACTGACAGTAATGTTGCCGACTATATTCTGATTACGCTGAACTACTGACAGTAATGTTACCGACTATATTCATGTTACACTGCACTATTGACAGTAAGGTTACCGACTATATTCAGATTGCACTGAACTATTGACAGTAATGTTACCGACTATATTCAGATTACACTGAATTATTGACAGTAATGTTACTGACTATATTCAGATTACACTGAACTATTGACAGGAATGTTACCGACAATATTCAGATTAGACTGCACTATTCACAGTAATGTTACCGACTATATTCAGGTTACACTGAACTATTCACAGTAATGTTACCGACTATATTCAGATTACAATGCATTATTAACAGTAATGTTACCAACTATATTCAGATTACACTGAATTACTGACAGTAATGTTACTGACTATATTCAGATTACACTGAACTATTGACAGCACTGTTACCGACTATATTCAAATTACACTGCATTATTAACAGTAATGTTACCAACTATATTCAGATTACACTAAATTACTGACAGTAATGTTACTGACTATATTCAGATTACACTGAACTATTGACAGCACTATTACCGACTATATTCAAATTACACTGCATTATTAACAGTAATGTTACCGACTATATTCAGATTACACTGAATTACTGACAGTAATGTTACTGACTATATTCAGATTACACTGAACTATTGACAGTAATGTTACCGACTATATTCAAATTACACTGCATTATTAACAGTAATGTTACCAACTATATTCAAATTACACTGCATTATTAACAGTAATGTTACCGACTATATTCAGATTACATTGAATTATTGACAGTAATGTTACCGACTATAATCAGTTTACACTGCACTATTGACAGTAATGTTACTGACTATATTCAGATTACACTGTACTACTGACAGTAATGTTACCGACTATAATCAGATTACGCTGAACTATTGACAGTAATGTTACCGACAATATTCAGATTAGACTGCACTATTGACAGTAATGTTACCGACTATATTCAGATTGCACTGAACTATTGACAGCACTGTTACCGACATAATTCAGATTAGACTGCACTATTCACAGTAATGTTCCCGACTTTATTCAGATTACAATGAACTGGTGACAGTAATGTTACCGACTTTAATCAGATTACACTGCACTATTAATAGTAATGTTACCGACTATATTCAAATTACACTGCATTATTAACAGTAATGTTACCAACTATATTCAAATTACACTGCACTATTGACAGTAATGTTACCGACTATATTCAGATTACATTGAACTATTGACAGTAATGTTACTGACCATATTCAGATTACACTGAACTATTGACAGGAATGTTACCGACAATATTCAGATTACGCTGAACTATTCACAGTAATGTTACCGACTGTATTCAGATTACACTGAATTATTGACAGTAATGTTACCGACTATATTCAGATTACACTGAACTATTCACAGTAATGTTACCGACTTTATTCAGATTACACTGAGCTATTGACAGTAATCAGTAATGTTACTGACTATATGCAGCTTACACTGTACTATTGACAGTAATGTTACTGACTGCATTCAGATTACACTGCACTATTGACAGTAACATTACCGACTATATTCAGATTACACTGAACTATTGACAGCAATGTTACCGAATATATTCAGATTACACTGAACTAGTGACAGTAATGTTACTGACTATATACAGATTACACTGTACTATTGACAGTAATGTTACTGACTGCATTCAGATTACACTGCACTATTGACAGTAACATTACCGACTATATTCAGATTACACTGTACTATTGACAGTAATGTTTCTAACTATATTCAGATTACACTGAACTATTGACAGCAATGTTACCGAATATATTCAGATTACACTGTACTATTGACAGTAATGTTTCCGACTATATTCAGATTACACTGAACTATTGACAGCAATGTTACCGACTATATTCAGATTACACTGAACCATTGACTAATGTTACTGACTATATTCAGATTACACTGAACTCAGGCCAACATCCCCAGCATCGAAGCTTTGACCACGCTCTATCAGCTCCGATGGACAGGTCACATCGTCCGCATGCCCGATATGAGACTCCCAAAACAAGCGCTCTACTCGGAGCTCCAACACGGCAAGAGAGCCCCAGGTGGGCAGAGGAAACGCTTCAAGGTCACCCTCAAAGCCTCCTTGAAAAAGTGCAATATCCCCACTGACACCTGGGAATCCCTGGCTCAAGACCGCACAAAGTGGAGGAGAAGCATCCGGGAAGGCGCCGAACACCTCGAGTCTCTTCGCCGGGAGCAAGCGCAAGCCAAGCGCAAGCAGCAGAAGGAGCGCATGTCAAACCAAGCACCCCACCCACCCGCCCCTTCAACCACCGTCTGCCCCACCTGTGACAGAGACTGTCGGTCCCGCATTGGGCTCAACAGTCACCTGCGAACTCATTTTTAATGTGGAAACAAGTCATCCTCGGTTCCGAGGGACTGCCTAAGAAGAAGAAGAAGACGACACTGAACTATTGACGGTAATCAGTAATGTTACCGACTATATTCAGATTACACAGAACTATTGACTAATATTACTGACTATATTCAGATTACACTATTCTAATAACAGTAATGTTACCGACTATATTCCGATTACACTGTACTATTGACATTAATGTTCCCGACTATATTCCGATTACACTGTACTATTGACAGTAATGTTACTGACTATATTCAGATGACACTAAACTATTGACATTAATGTTACTGTTTATATTCCGATTACACTATACTAGTAACAGTAATGCTCATGAGCGTTAAAAAATTGACGTTGACTTACCGAGCTGATAGGTGAGGTCTCACTGCTATGCCATGTGACTGGATCCAACCAATAATAATCTAAATCACCTGGGGAGGGGTGGGGAAAGAACACAATTGAAAATTATAGCCAGCACAAAATAATTTTTGATAAACAAGAAAAGCTCTTAGGCCCAACAAGTCTGTGCTCATTTAATAGATCAACCTTACCTACTTGTCTTTGCACTACTGTTTTCAATCCCTTTTCTGTGGGAAAACAACTCATTGCTTCTCAAACTCAATTCTACTCTCCGTACACTTCCTACTAATTTTTTCTACAATTCTATTTCCCTTTCAGTAAACATCTTGCCTTTGGTTCACCTTTTTACTCCTAACTTTAGAAAATTTAACTTGTGTCCCCTGGTGTTTGAACCTTTCATCCTGGTCCCTTTACCTGCATCAATTTTGTCATTGTGCTTCTTTATCTTGAAAATTGTAGGTAGTTCACCTCAGCCTACATATTCTGCACTAGCAGCACTGCTGCCGGAATGTGGCAAGGTAGGATCTCCTACTGCCCGACTGATGCTGCAAATTTCTTGGGGTCAGCGTCAATTAAATATTTCCAATGAGCCAGCAGCAGTATGTCTACCAGCCACTTGGAACCGGCTAATATGGGTGAGGGGATTGGAATTTGCACGCGAATGCAGGAATCAGATGCTTTAAAGGGCCAGGTATCCACCTCAACTAGGACCATATTGCTGGCTGCATACCTGCCGCCAACTTCCAGCAATTAGAGAATGACGAGCATAAGTCTGCAATACCATTACCTGCCTGCTACAGTGTTTAAAAGTTTCCTCTGTGTTGCCTAGTAATAGTGGATGCCTGTTTAACGCTGATGTTAAGTGGTGTCCAGTGTTACCGAGGCGATAACAATCAATATTACGTATGAAGTCACTCCACGTTATCGTGCCAGTTAAATGCATCTGCCCATAATTGGAAGGGCATAAAATATGTTAAGCACAGAAATGGGCGAGGATCAGGTCCCCAAACTTTGTTCTGCCATCTACCTGCCCAGTATAACCAATAAAAGCAGGTGGAAAGACAGAGGAAAATTGTGCCCCTCAAACGTGCCATTTTCTCAAGAAAAAAGCTTAATCAACAAGCTAACAGTACATGATTTATTTTAAGTATGAGCCAGATACAGCAGATGTTTATTTTCAAGTGGTAATTTTATAAGCTTGCGCCCCGTCACAGAGCTTAAAGTGATGGGTGAATGTTTTGAGAATTCAAGCATGAAAGACAGCGTGTCCTTTTTGTGGTCCGACCCATTTTCTGTCCATTGCCTTCTCTGCCTGAATGCGTGGCATGCATCCTCCTCAAACAAAATTCTGCAAGAGGAGTGTGAACCCCATAAATTTACCTCCATACAGATTCCGCCACAGGCACACTGTGGCTGCACTATGTACAATCTACCAAATGTACTGCAGCAACTCATCAAGGCTTCTTCAATAGCAACCCCCTCCGCTGTGATCTCTACCACCAAGAAAGACAAGTGCAGCAATGTTGTGAGAACACCATCACCTCCAAGTCTCACGCCATTCTGTCTTGAATATATATTGCCATTCCTTCAGCATCACTCGGCAAAATCTAGGAATTCACTATTTAACACCATTGTGGTAGCATCATCACCACAAGGACCACAGCTGTTCAAAGAACAGGCCTTCCACATTCTCAGGGCAACTAGGGATGGGCAATAAATGCAGCCTTACAAACATCACACACATAGAATAACTGAATCATACAGCACAGAAGGAGATCATTCAGCCCATCATGCCTGTGCCGGCTCTTTGGTAGAGCTATCCAATTAGTCCCACTCTCCTGCTCTTTCCCCATAGCCCTGCTATTTTTTCCCCTTCAAGTATTTATCCAATTCCCTTTGAAAGTTACTATTGAATCTGCTTCAACCACCCTTTCAGGCAGTGCATTCCAGAACAACTCGCTGCGTAAAAAAAATTCTCCTCATCTCAGCTCTGGTACTTTTGCCAATTATCTTAAACCTGTGTCCTCTGGTTACCGACCCTTCTGCCACTAGAAATAGTTCCTCCTTATTTACTCCATCAAAAACCCTTTATGATTTTGAACACTTCTATTAAATCTTCCCTTAACAACCCCAGCTATCCACGTAACTGAAGTTCCACATACCTGGTACCATTCTTGTAAATCTCCTCTGCACCTTCTCCAAGGCCTTGACATCCTTCCTAAAATGTGGTGTCCAAAATTGGGCACAATACTCCAGCTGAGGCCTAACCAGTGATTTATAGAGTTTTAGCATAACTTTCTTGCTTTTGTACTCTATGCCTCTGTTTTATAAAGCCATGGATCCTGTATGCCTTTTTAACAACCTTCTCAACTTGTCCTGCCAAGTTTCAAAGATTTGCGTATGTAAACCCCCAGGTCTCTGTTCCTGCACCCCCATTAAAATTGTACCATTTAGTTTATATTGCGTCTCCTCATTCTTCCTTCCAAAATGTATCACTTCATACTTCTCTGCATTAAATTTCATCTGCCATGTGTCTGCCCATTTCACCCGTCTGTCTATATCCTCTTCTCTTCTCTTAGGCAGTCCCTCAGAACCAAGGATGACTTGCCTCCACATTAAAAATTAGTTCTCAGGTGACTGATGAGTCCAATGCGGGACCAACAGTCTCTGTCACAGGTGGGGCAGACGGTGGTTGAAGGGACGGGTGGGTGGGGTGCTTGGGTTGACATGCGCTCCTTGCGCTGCCTGCGCTTGGCTTCCGCTTGCTCTCGGCGAAGAGACTCGATATGTTTGGCGCCTTCCCGGATGCTCCTCCTCCACTTTGTGCGGTCTTGGGCCACGGATTCCCAGGTGTCGGTGGGGATGTTACACTTTTTCAAGGAGGCTTTGAGGGTGTCCTTGAAGCGTTTCCTCTGCCCACCTGGGGCTCTCTTGCGGTGCCGGAGCTCCGAGTAGAGCGCTTGTTTTGGGAGTCTCGTATCGGGCATGCGGACAATGTGACCCGTCCATCGGAGCTGATCGAGCGTGGTCAAAGCTTCAATGCTGGGGATGTTGGCCTGAGCAAGAACACTGACGTTGGTGCGCCTATCCTGCCAATGAATTTGCAGGATCTTGCGGAGGCAGCGTTGGTGGTACCTCTCCAGTGCTTTGAGGTGCCTGCTGTACATGGTCCATGTCTCTGAGGCATACAGCAGGGCGGGTATCACTGCTGCTCTGTAGACCATGAGCTTAGTGCCGGGTTTGAGGTCCTGGTCTTCAAACACTCTCTTCCTCAGGCGACCGAAGGCTGCATAGGCACACTGAAGGCGGTGTTGGACTTCGTCGTCGACGTCTGCCCTTGTTGACAGTAGGCTCCCGAGGTATGGTAAGTGGTCCACGTTGTCCAAGGCCTTGTCGTGGATTTTGATAATCGGGGAGCAGTACTGTGTGGCGGGGGCAGGTTGGTAGAGAACCTTTGTCTTACGGATGTTTAGTGTAAGGTCCATGCTCTCATACGCTTCGGTGAAGGTGTTGACGATGGTTTGGAGTTCGACCTCCGAGTGAGCGCAGACACAAGCGTCGTCTGCGTACTGTAATTCAATGACAGCGGACGGGACGACCTTGGATCTGGACTGGAGGCGACGGAGGTTGAACAGTTTCCCGTTTGTTCTGTAAATTAGCTATATCCTCTTAGTCTGTTACTCGCCACCCCAATGTTTACTACATTTCTGAGTTTTGTGTCATCTGCAAACTTTGAAATTATGCCCTATCTACCCAAGTCCAGGTTATTCATATATATCAAAAAGAGCAGTGGTCCTAATACCGACCCCCCTGGGGAACATTAAAAATTGAACTGGCATTTGGAGACCAGTGAATGAGCTCTGCACATGTATGCGAGCTCTCCTTGACCAGAAAGCAATGTGAAGTCCGTAGTATAATTCAGCACTGTTGTCTCTGCATACCTTTAAAGGAGCACCCCAATGTTCCCTCTACACTGGGCAGCCACGCAGCAATGGGAAAAGTCCCTTGCATGCCGCTCACCACTTCTCCATTGTAAATACCGCGCATACACGGAAATTTAAAGGGACTGCGCACTAAATGAAACAGGCCACGCAGAACAAAGCGCAGCTTACAGGGAGCATTGTCTCAACATGAACCTGTACTTATACCACCACTGAAATGCTGCACCCCTGCTGATGATGGGCTGGACTGAAATTGTGTTCACACGGTGACAGTGCCAGTAACACTGTTTGATTATGTATGCTACTCTAATAATGTCCAGGCTGCAATCCACGCCTGATCGTTATTCTGCTGCAAGTTGGTTACCCAGCGCCACCTTGAGTAGCAACTTGCGAAACTTATGCAAGAATCAATCTGCAATTTGTATTTTGATGTATCCAGTGTTTGAAATGTTTATATTTGAAAATCCTACCTTCAGCTATTACTTGGTTCGGATTACATTTTAAAAAAAACTACTCTAGGCACAACATTATAGCATCTCCAAAAGTAAACAGACTTCAATCTCAATTTTCACATGAATTGCATGCTGTGCAATGTGCTATTGATTTCAATAAAAAATAACCTATGGGAAAATGCAGATTTCGACAGTGAGCTATTAATGCCAATTGGATTAATAAGACATCAGATGAATGGCAACGTTCATCATTAACAATTCTCAATTGTTTCCAAACAAACGTGGTTTTAAAGCTCATCAGTTTCTCCAGAAATAATGCAGGTCTTCAGTCCCCAGCCATTAAGACATACTCACTTACACATATGCCTCAACCAATTAGATCTGAGTGATTGCTTCAATTAGAGTTCATTTTCAAATGCTAAGCAGCACAAGAGAATCCAATATTAAAAAAATCACAGTACTCTACCATCCAATCCAGAGTGTGCTGACACTTGCCTTAGCTGCAAGCAGCTGTTCAATAGCAGGGCTATTTCAGGGGCTTGTTTGGATACCTTTGTGTGCCTTCAAAGTATATGGGAGCAAATGTGCAATTGCTTGTGTCAAATGGCAATTGTAAAATAGAGGACTGACTTGCACAGCAGTGGGGGTTATAATCCTAAGGTTAGAGTAGTTCCTGCTCTGATATTTTTTTTCAGTATTTTGCCCATAAGGCAAAATGAATATTAAAAAGTTCTGATTACCGCTAAATTTCATGAAAAACAGAGAACATTCAAAGCTGCCAAAGGAAATATTACTCAAAGACGTGACAACCCGTAGAAAGGAACAAAATCAGCTACACTTCCCTCAAATGAAAGTTAAAATTCTAATTTATAGATCAATTATGCTGTTTATCACACTATGTTTTTTTAAGTTTCAGAATGTATTCTTTTTAAGCTTTCCTTGGCAATTTTTATTGAATAATAACTGATGACACAAATATAAAGTACCCTCCTTATTACATTGGAAAAATATGGGGGAAACCGTATTCTGCAACTTGGCTTAATATGGAGGTATATCGTTCCAGATAGATTAAAATAATACCCTAAAAGATCACGGGTAGTGGTATTCCTTAAATAAAGTGAGTCTCGGATTTCGGCCATGTCGTTGCGGAGGCTCCGAGCTGACAAAGGGGGAGGGAAATAAGAACGATCACACTCGGCTGCTTTTGTTCACCTCCTACTATCCTGCGATACCAAAGCAGGTCATTTGCCTTCAGACTGGCTATGAAACAGTGCATGACATTGACAGACCCGAAGGACGGAAACAATAATAAATGAAAAGCAGACAACAATTTAAAAAAAAGTAATACATGTAATATTCTTTTACCTTGATGATGCCACTTTATAATACGCACTTCCCAACACAGCTGCATGACTCAGTTTAATTTAAAATTCCAAATCAAAATCCGCCATCCTTCAAATCCTTCCTGTCTCAGCTGCTGATTGTAACAGCATTTAAACAATGGCAAGCTGAAGATTTATTGTGGTATATTTGATCATAAAGAAATGGGATACTTAAGGTATCAAATGAGCAACGTTTACCATCTAAGAATGGAACTCCCAGCTGACAAATAGTGCTTTTAAATAGTAAATAAAAACAGATTCTTTTTGAGAGGAAAAGAAAGTCAGATCACTCAAAGCATTCTTATCTGAAAACTGTATAAAACGTGTATTGTAGGTTTCCAGAGTTACTAACCACATGACACGGGGGAAGCAGGGCACATCAACTGTCTTCTCCCAAACAGAGCTTCTGTAAGTAACCCAGAGATATCAATAATTGTCAATTCTTTCGAAAAAAAACACTTTACACTTTAGATTAATAGTGAACAATGACCTTCGACATGTGTTTCACCCCCACTATCTCAAATAAAACATGCTTTTAAGGATTCATTAGCAAGTTCAGTCACTGCAGACATCTTAAAAGTGTTTTTGGATCTGCAACTAGAGCTTTAATTGACATGCACATCAGAAAAACAGATTTGTTTTAAATATAACAATGCAAATAGTACGCTACTTGGAAATGCATTCCATATTTCAGCCAGGACACTACCACTCTATTTTTTTTTACCTGTCCCTGACTGTAAAGTGTTAAGGAGAATCTGTAGAAATCCAGCAAACATATCACCGCAATCTGTCACCGTGCTGCATTCAACGCACTGCTTAGCCCCATCGACAGTTCTCACTATGCAGTCTGATCTCCAAGGGAGGATACAGTTTCATTACTGTAGCAATTACGGCAACGGAAATATTGTCTCCAAATTTCTCTTGTAAAAATCACTGTTGTGTTCACAAGCTACACACTTGAATTGCCACAGCAGCGACATCACACAAGGTCAGAAATGCCGTAGTCATCAAATTAAGACTGCAGAACATTACAGCCATTGAGTATCACAGTAATCCATGTAGGTGCTGCACGCGCTAAATACGTCGTCAACTGGGCAGGCTGGTAATGATTTGATGAGTCCTGCTACTAACTGCCTGCTGAAGGGGAAGATGTAAATTCTGCCTGTTCTGCAGCCCAGACAAGACAGGTGATTAATATCCCTGAAGCTGGTGCTATAAAATATAAAACATAGTCTCAGGCATCAGTCCAATCAATAGCATTGCTGTGGCCATTATTACCATTTAATAGTGCAATTCCCAGTAGAGCTCTTATACATATTTTGTTTTAAAACAAGAAGTAAAAATGCAGGCCAGTATATCACAATGTCCACACACGCAGAGCAGAGAAAAATTAAATTCACAAGGTCACAATCACAAGTAACGTAGGTATATGTGCTGGGGAAAAGGGTCTGAGAAATTAGGCATTCAGCTCAGCAAACCTCCCTTGAGTGTATTTGAGAGAAATAATGGGCCAGAATTTGCTGACAAAATAACGGCAAGTTTACTGTGCACGCCGTTATTAATGTGTAAATCGTCCAGGAACTTGTGGTGAGGAAGAGATACGGCGTGAATTGTGAAGCGCCACAAATTGCTCACCGATTAGCAGCGCTCCGCCATTAGCCTCGTGAAAATGCCAGCTTGACGTCAATCTCCCCGTGAGTGCCAAGAAATTGCTGATTTGCACGTTAATTACCAATTAATCTCACCTCAGAAGGTTAGGGCTGGTACTCAACAGTGTAAGTACCTGTTTAACAACAACGAGATGTATGTTGCTGCAATACCACTCAACCTCTAAAGGAATCAACTGAAACTGTGAAGTCTCATTCCTACAGGTAGTAAATTGTTGCTAGAGATTTTTTAAATGTTAAAAATCTCGAGCGTTAGAAATTAGTGGCCTTAGCGCCACTCTGTAGCGCCAGTAAATGGCACTAAAACGGCAGCCGCCACACTTTTGCTGGCTGCTGGCGATTCTCTCGGCAGCTGCCATTTTCGTCCTTACCTTTGCGCTGCTGGTAACTGGCAGCGCCATCCCAAACAAAATGGTGGCATTGTGACATAAATCAGCGTGCAACAGCAACTTTATACCACAAGCGTTAGCTTCGACCCTAGCACCGAATTCATCGCTGGGTCCTAAGCAGGTTAACCTGGCGTGTAAGCAGGCTGACAGGTGGTGATGTCTGCACCTCTGAAAGGGACACACACGTCGTTCAGGTAAGTTTGGATTTAATATTTTGGACTGGGTTATTTTGATATTAATGAAGTAGTGGCATGCTGCAATAGATGTCAAAAGTTTTTTTTAAGTGTGATGGGAGTGCTGCTGGACACTTGCAAGGGCTCGGATGGTAAATGAAGGCCTTTGAGAAGACAGAACATGCTGCAAATACTCAACAGGTCACGCAACATCCGTGGAGAGAAAAACATAGTTCACGTCTCAGGTCGAGATGCTGCCGGACTAGCTGAGTACGTCCAGCATTTTATGGTGTCATTTCACATTTACCGCTTGCAGAGGAAAGAGGAAGACACAGAGAGGAGGAATCGGATGAAGGATGCATCCCAGACAGCCTCTTTGTGGCCAGGATATCCAGGATGGAATCGGCCGCCTGCGGTCCCAGTGACCGCAACTCGAATTCCCCTTTCATCATTAGTCCTGCACCTTACCTTCCATCTGTTACTGACCATCACAATGATGCTGAAATAAAAGCCACCACAAAGCAAACTTTCCAATCCAGCTATATATATCTATTAAAAAGAAAGACTTGCATTTATATAGCGCCTTTCATGACCACCGGACGTCTCAAAGCACTTTACAGCCAATGAAGTACTTTTGGAGTGTAGTCACTGTTGTAATGTGGGAAACGCGGCAGCCAATTTGCGCTCAGCAAGCTCCCACAAACAGCAATGTGATAATGACCAGATAAACTGTTTTTGTTATGTTGATTGAGGGATAAATATTGGCCAGGGATAACTCCCCTGCTCTTCTTTGAAATAGTGCCATGGGATCTTTACGTCCACCTGAGAGAGCAGACGGGGCCTCGGTTTAATGTTTCATCCGAAAGACAGCACCTCCAACAGTGCAGCACTCCCTCAGCACTGCATTGGAGTGTCAGCCTAGAATTATGTGCTGAAGTCCCTGGAGTGGGGCTTGAACCCACAACCTTCTGACTCAGAGGCGAGTGTGCTACCAACTGAGCCACAGCTGACACCCAATGTGACATCAAGAAATCAACCCATCACCTGTATGCATTCTCTTAGTGACTGTCTTGTGTGTGCCTTTGCCTATCCAACTAATGTCACGCAGTGCTACCCCAGTGGCTGCAGCATGGCTGGTGGAAAGCTGCTGTCCTTGCTGGTTGACCATGAGGAGCTGGGAGTGTCAAATCAATCATCTTCTTCTTGTTCTTCATTCTCCTCTACCTCTTCTTGGTCACCCACTGGCTGGGCAGATCAGTGTGTTTCACACACACCTGAGTGTGTGAAATGAGGAAGGCACAAGGGTGGAGTTGTGCTGACGGGAAGGTAGGAAAGCAAGTGGTGCATGCCAGAAGGAGGATAACGTATGAGGATACCAGCATCTTGAATCCTTTCAGTCCCGCCGCTGGCCAAGGGCTCAACCATGCTTCTACCAAGAAAGGCCTGCACCGTCTCCTCCAAGGAGGTGAGGCTAGGAATGGGAGATGTGCCTCGTGATTGGTGCAGATTGTTGGCAGGTGAGTGATTGGGGGTGGGGGTCGTGCATTGAGCAGTGTGTGAGGCTCGTGGTGCAGATGGTAGGAGGCGGCTTTTGAGATGCATTCACTGACCCGTGGTCTAAGGTCATGAAGCTTCTTTGGGTACTGGAGCCAGGTCATGGGGGCGACACTGTTGGCAGTGATGGCATCGGTGATGTACTCTCACATCGTTCTTTCTGGAGGACCTCCTGGCCCCTTTGGGTAGAGGGCCTGTCTTCCAGTGTTGACCCCCTGCACAAAGCTGGAGTGCTGCGTGCGAGACCCTGGGTGCTCCTTCCCTGGCTTGCTGAGCCATTTGTGTTAGTGCTGAGGCACATTTTTTTAGGTTAGGAAGGGAATTCAGCTTTAAGAGCTGAATATTCACATTTGGGACTTCTTTTTAATGTAAAATATTTTTTTTAAAGGCAGAAAGGGCTGAAAGCTGCATTGTTTCACTTCATTTTAATTTGTATTGCTTCAGTGTGCATGGCCCCTTTAATTCTCAGACCTCTTCATTGCCCACAATTCCTGGCAAGCTCCACAGCCTCGATTCCAGAAGCTGTGGGAAGCTGCAACACCGCTCCTGCACATGAACTTCGCCTCGGATACCTCCAGTAATGCCACCAGGACGGCGTTGCACGGCAGGTAAGAGCTTCGCCAACAATCTCCATCCCCCCCAGACAAATTTTGCTCTATTTGCGTTGCAGCCATTTTCAGCGGCCGTTAACTCCAGTCGCCGGTGACACCTTTTTTGCCTCTCTCTTAATCCAATCTTTCTTTCCCTCTCTTTATTTCTCTTTCTGTACCTGATTTGACTCTAATTCACCCTCCTTCTCCGTTGTTCCACTGTTTCTTACTCAATCCTTAAATCTTATTGATTATTTGTCCCGTCGTTCACCAAGGTCCCAGATGCCCCGTTATCAGCTTGCACTTACAGCAATTTGTAGCCCAAAAAATTTTCAAGCTGAAGGGTGAGGGAAAAAGTCTAACGTGATACATCACGAGATGCCCCGCTCCAGTAAAATCTGGGCCAATGTTTGCCAAATTTACGGAACTTTCTTGAGAATGAAAAACATAAGAACATAAGAAATAGGAGCAGGAGTAGGCCATTTGGCCCTTCGAGCCTGCTCTGCCATTCAACAAGATCATGGCTGATCTTCTAGCTCAACTCCACCTTCCTGCACTATCCCCATATCCCTTAATTCCCTTGGTTCCCAAAAATTTATCGACCTCTGTCTTGAATATACTCAATTACTGAGCATCCACAGCTCTCTGGGGCAGAGAATTCCAAAGATTCACAACCCTTTGAGTGCAGAAATTTCTCCTTATCTCAGTCCTAAATGGCTGGCCCCTTATTCTGTGACCGTAACACCGTGTTCTAGATTCCCCAGCCAGGGGAAACATTTTCCCAGCATTAACCCTGACAAGCCCCTTAAGAATTTTATATGTTTCAATTCTTAATGAGAATAGCACAATTGAATAGATCTGTGACGATTTAATTCACTGTTAGCTAACTGATTTAAAGCAATAGATTACAGATTAAATAATCACTTAATTGGTTCATCATTGAGCCAGTGAGTCTGGACATGGGTGAGACACTGGACACAGTTCTGGACCCAACCATTCAGATGCTGCTGTACCTAAGGCAGTTGCTGTTGTTTCAACACAAACACTGTTTCACTGTGCTTTGGTTATAGCATTAGTGAGGCTACTGGCATATGTGCAGCAATTCCTTCAGTTTGACAATTCTGGTAAGAGACACTGGATCTGTATTTAACCATGAAGGGGAATGAAAAAAAATCAGTTTGAGAGTGTAACAAAGTCAAAGGTGATTGATGTGGTAAACCGAGAGAGAGAAGATTGGGTGCTTACATACTCATCCAGCTGATTGCTTTGCATCTGCCGAAAGATGTTTCAATCAAACGTCAAAGTTAAAGTATACCTGACGAGTTACTAGGTTGACACCTGACCTTGGGAAATAGGTCATTGGCAAAAAGCCAGAGGTGAGGCGAGAAGACATTTTTTTTTTACGCAGCGAGTTGTTAGGATCTGCAATGCACTGCCTGAAAGGGTGGTGGAAGCAGATTCACTAAAAACTTGTTAAGGGGAATTGGATAAATACTTGAAGGGAAGAAAATTGCAGGGCTATGGGGAAAGAGCTGAGGAGTGGAACTAATTGGAGAGCTCTTTCAAAGAATCGGCACAGGCACGATGGGCCGAATGGCCTCCTTCTGTGCTGTAAGATTCTGTAACTGGCTATTTGGGAATTATGCAGGATAAACTACATTCCTTGGGTTAGTTGCTATGATACCTCTATTTCTGGCCTGCTTATGATGGGTGCAGAGTGTGAAAAGTCGAAGAATAGAAAGAGTAAAAAGGCACTGCAACAAGTTGTAAGAGTATTAGAAAAAGCTGACGGTTTGCTCTCTCTCTCCCTAATGTTGACTCAGTGAACAATTTCATTCCAGCTTGAGAAATAAAGCCTTGCAAGAATAATCAAGGAGCAACAGGGACAAACATTAAAAAGAATAACAGCTTCATGAAGAAACTAGCCGTGTAATTCTCTCAGAGCAATGAGGAAGTCATATTGCTGCATGCTGGGGTTTCTCCACACTGCAGCATCCTTGGAACTGCAGGCACAGGTGTAGTTCTTAACTCTCTTCTGATGTTAACAACAACTTGCATTTATATAGCACTTTTAACGTATTAAAACATCTCAAGGCACTTCACAGGAGCATTTGCAAATCAAAATTTGACACCAAGCCACATAAGGAGATATTAGGACAGATGACCAAAAGTTTGGTCAAAGAGGGAAGTTTTAAGGAGCGTCGTAATGGAGGAAAGAGAGATAGAGAGGCGAAGAGGGTAGATGGAATTAAGATACAGATAAGCCATGATGGCGGAGCTGGCTCGAGGGGCTGAATGGCCCACTCTTGTCCCTATGTAACATGCACCATTCTCCTAGCTTAACTGCACTGAACTGCTGCCAGAGGCCTGCGAGTGGTCCTTTCAGTTGAGGAGTGCTGTGTGCCTGCAAAGTTGGAATTGAAATAAGAGCACAAGACTGCACTGCTGGCAATATTTAAATTCATAGAGTGTGGATAATCCATAAAGTGTAAAATCCTTGTGGAAGAGAAGTCTAACAAACCTTTAGTAGGAACACAAAAGCAAAATACTGCAGATGCTGGAAATCTGAAATAAAAACAGAAAATGCTGGAAATACTCAGCAGGCCAGGCAGCATCTGTGGAGAGAGAAACAGAGTTAACGTTTCAGGTCGATGAGTTCTGACAAAGGGTCATCGACCTGAAACGTTAACTCTGTTTCTCTCTCCACAGATGCTGCCTGACCTGCTGAGTATTTCCAGCATTTTCTGTTTTTACTTTAGTAGGAACATGTGATTTATTATATGGGCAATAAGTTTGAACGTATTCTGGAATTTTCTTTATAGACTGAAGTATAAAGTCATAATGTATGTCAAGGAATCACTATGTCAGCAGTGTTCATCGAAGAAGACAATAACAACTTATATTTCTAGAGCACCTTCAACGTAGTAAAACGTCCCAAGGTGTTTCACAGGAGCGGTATCAAACAAAACTTGACACCAAACCACATAAGGCTGATGACCAGAAACTTGGTCAAAGAGGTAGGTTTTAAGGAGCATCTTAAAGGAAGAAAGAGATGTAGAGAGGCGGAGAGGTTTAGGGAGGGAATTCCAGAGCTTGGGGCCTTGTCAGCTGAAGGCACGGCCCCCAATGATGGAGCGATTAAAATCGGGCATTCTCAAACGGCCAGAATTGGAGGAGCAGATACCTTGGAGGGCTGTAGGGCTGGAGGAAATTACAGAGATAGGGAGGGGAGAGGCCATGGAGGGATTTGAAAATAAGGATAAGAATTTTAAAATCGAGGTGTTGCTTAACTGGGAATCACAGGGGTGATGGGTGAAAGGGACTTGGTGAGAGTTAGTACACAGTCAGCAGAGTTTTGGATGACCTCAAGTTTATCTATCATGTCAGAGTGATAGATCTGGGTTGAATATCAATTTCAACCCTATGTTTTTCAGAGAAGCCGAAGCTTCCATGTAAAAACATTAATAAAGATATTCCAACACACAAAGACAATTTTATAGATAAATTTAATCGTGTTGGTGAAATATGTACTTTTTATATCTTTTTTACATTTTTGATTGTTCTCCTTAGAACAAAGAAGGTGAAGAGGAGATTTGATAGAGGTGTTTAAAATCATTAACAGTATTGAGAGAGTAAATAAGGAGAAACTGTTTCCAGTGGCAGAAGGGTTGTTAACCAGAGGACACAGATTGAAGGTGGTTGGCAAAAAACCAGGGGCGTGTTTCCCCATGTCAGGAAACATTTTTTTATACAGTGAGCTGTTGTGATCTGGAATGCACTCCTTGAAAGAGTGGTGGAAGCAGATTCAATAGTAACTTTCAAAAGAGAATGGGATAAATACTTAAAGGGAAAAAAATTACAGGGCTATGGGGAAAGAGCAGGGAAGTGGGATTAATTGGATAGCTCTACCAAAGGGCTGGCACAGGCACAATGGGCTGAATGGCCTCCTTCTGTGCTGTATATATGATTCTATGATTATGTTACAAAGATGGTTTACAGATACAGAAATTTGAGTTACTGAGAAAAAAAGTGTGTTGGCCAAAGATTTTGTAATTTTTTTAGACTCATTTCATTGTTTCAGTTTCTGCTTTTTTTATTGGCAGATTCTCCTCACTGTTTATAGTTGCAAGCTTGGATCAGTCACTGTTCCATGATTCCAAAATTTGAGCTAAAAAGTATGATCATACATTGTGCGATGTTACAGAGCGTGACATAGAAAGTGTGATGCCTCGAGACATAGGCGGGTCGATTTTAAGCCCCCCATGCCGTTTTTCTCTTTTTACTCTATCAAAACCTCTCATCCTCCTGAAAACCTCTAGTAGGTCACCTCTTACATTTCCAACCTCGCCTCGTAACTGAAGTCCCTCATCCCTGGTAACATCCTGGTAAACCTCCTCTGTACCCTTTCTAAGGTCTTTACATCTTTCCTGAAGTGTGCTGCTCAGAATTGTCAACAATACTCCAGATGAGGCCTAACCAGTGATTTATAAAGTTCCATCATGATCTCTGTCCTTTTATATTCCTACCTCTATTTATAAACCTAAGTAACCCATATGCCTTTTTAACCACCTTATCAGCTTGCCCTGCACCATTTAAGGATATCTGTAAAGGACAGCAAGGTCTCTCTGCTCATCTACGCTTTTCAAAATCGTGCCATTTATAGTATATTGTCTTTCCATATTAGTCCTCCCAAAGTGCAGCACTTCCCATTTCTCGGCATTGAACTCCATCTGCCATGCTTCTGCCCATTTCACCATCCTATCAATGTCATCCTGAAGCCTATAACTATCCTCATCACTATCTACGACGTTGCCAAGTTTCGTATCATCTGCAAATTTTATAATGCTGCTCCCTATACCCGACTCTAGGTCGTTGATAAAAATTGCAAAGAGTAATGGACCCAAAACTGACCGTAGGGTAACACCACTGCAAACCACCTCCCAGTCTGAAAAACATCCATCCACCACCACACTCTGCTTCCGGTCACTGACCCAATTCTGTATCCATACCGCCACTTTCCCCTTAATTCCATGGGCTTTCATCTTCTTAACAAGCTTCCTTTGTGGCACTTTGTCGAATGCCTTCCGAAAGTCAACAATACAACATTTTTAAAATTCGTTTAAATGTTGATGGTGGGGGATTCGGCGATGGTAATGCCATTGAATGTCATGGGGAGGTGGTTAGACTCTCGCTTTTGGAGATAGTCATTGCCTGGCACTTCTGTGGCGCAAATGTTACCTGCCACTTATCAGCCCAAGCCTGAACGTCATCCAGGTCTTGTTGCATGTGGGCATGGACTGCTTCATTATCTGAGGAGTTGCGAATGGCACTGAACACTGTGCCGTCATCAGCGAACATCCCCATTCCAAAACTCCCTGGACTCAGCAAAGATCCCGGCAGACTGGAAAACTGCTAATGTAACTCCGTTATTTAAAAAGGGCAGTAGACAGAAGGCTGGAAACTATAGACTAACATCTGTGGTAGGTAAAATTTTGGAGTCCATTATTAAGGAGACAGTAACGGGACATTTGGATAATCATAATTTAATAGGACAAAGTCAGCATGGATTTATGAAGGGGAAGTCATGTTTGACAAATTTGCTGGAGTTCTTTGAGGAAGTAACATACAGGGTGGATAAAGGCGAACCAGTGGATGTGGTGTATTTAGACTTCCAAAAGGCATTTGACAAGGTGCCACACAAAAGATTATTGCTTAAGATAAAAAATCACGGGCTTGGGGGTAATATTCTGGCATGGGTAGAGGATTGGCTATCTAACAGAAGGCAGAGAGTTGGGATAAATGGTTCATTCTCAGACTGGCAATCAGTAACTAGTGGAGTTCCGCAGGGGTCAGTGCTGGGTCCCCAACTCTTTACAATCTATATCAACGATTTGGAGGAGGGGACCGAGTGTAACATATCAAAGTTAGCAGATGATACAAAGATGGGAGGGAAAGTAGTGAGTGAGGAGGACATAAAAAATCTGCAAGGGGACTTAGACAGGCTAAGTAAGTGGGCAGAGATTTGGCAGATGGAATACAATACTGGAAAGTGTGAGGTTATGCACTTTGGCAGGAAAAATAGTAGAGCAAGTTATTATTATCTAAATGGCAAGAAACTGGAAAGTACTGAAGTACAAAGGGATCTGGGGGTCCTGGTGCACGAAACTCAAAAGGTTAGTATGCAGGTGCAGCAAGTGATTAAGAAGGCCAATGGAATGTTGGCTTTCATTGCTAGGGGGATAGAATATAAAAATAGGGAGGTATTGCTTCAGTTGTACAAGGTATTGGTGAGACCGCACCTGGAATACTGCATACAGTTTTGGTGTCCTTACTTAAGAAAAGACATACTTGCTCTCGAGTCAGTACAAAGAAGATTCACTCGGTTAATCCCAGGGATGAGGGGATGGACATATGAGGACAGGTTGGGTAGATTGGGACTCTACTCATTGGAGTTCAGAAGAATGAGAGGCGATCTTATTGAAACATATAAGATTGTGAAGGGGTTGGATCGGGTGGATGTGGGGAGGATGTTCCCGATGATGGGTGAAACTAGAACTAGGGGGCATAGTCTTAGAATAAGGGGCTGCTCTTTCAAAACTGAGATGAGGAGGAACTACTTCACTCAGAGGGTGGTAGGTCCATGGAATATGCTGCCCCAAAAAGCTGTAGAAGCTACATCATTACATAAATTTAAAACAGAAATAGACAGTTTCCTAGAAGTAAAGGGAATTAAGGGTTACGGGGAGCGGGCAGGAATTTGGACATGAGTCTAGGTTCGGATCGGTCATGGCCCTGTGGGTAGCGGAGCGGGCCCAGGGGCCGTGTAGCCTGATCCTGCTCCTATTTCATGTGTCCAATTCTGTTAGATTCAGGAGATGGTTCTGTGATAGGAGATTGGCGGTTAGGATCAGATCAGCCATGATCTTATTGAATGGCGGAGCAGGCTCGAGGGGCCAATTGGCCTACTCCTGCTCCTATTTCTTATGTTCTTATGTTCTTATTTCTGACCTTATGTTGGAGGGAAGATGAAGCAGCTGAAGATGGTTGGGCCTAGGACACTACCCTGAGGAACTCCTGCAGCGATGTCCTGGGGCTGTGATGATTGACCTTCAACCACCACAACCATCTTCCTTTGTGCTAGGTATGACTCCAGTCAGTGGAGAATTCCGCCCCCCCCTGATTCCCATTGACTCCAGTTTTACTAGGGCTCCTTGATGCAACACTCGGTCAAATGCTGCCTTGATGTTTAGGGCAGTCACTCTCACCTCACCTCTGGAATTCAGCTCCTTTGTCCATGTTTGGACCAAGGCTGTAATGAGGTCTGGAGCCGAGTGGTCTTGGCGGAACCCAAACTGGGCATCAGTGGGCAGGTTATTGGTGAGTAAGTGCCGCTTGATAGCACTGTTGACGACACCTTCCATCACTTTGCTGATGATTGAGAGTAGACTGATGGGGCAGTAATTGGCTGGATTGGATTTGTCCTGCTTTTTGTGGACAGGACATACCTGGGCAGTTTTTCACATTGTCAGATAGATGCCAGTGTTGTGGCTGTACTGGAACAGCTTGGCTAGAAGTGCAGCTAGTTCTGGAGCACAAGTCTTCCGCACGATAGCTGGGATGTTGTCGGGGCCCATAGCCTTTGCTGTATCCAGTGCGCTCAGCCGTTTCTTGATATCACGTGGTGTGAATCGAATTGGCTGAAGACTGGCTTCTGTGATGGTGGGGACCTCAGGAGTAGGCTGATATGGATCATCCACTCGGCACTTCTGGCTGCACTACCTTGATCAACCTTCCCTTTTACCTCATCAAAGAATTCAATCAAGTTAGTCAGACACGATTTGCCTTTAACAAATCCATGCTGGCTCTCCTTGATTAATCCATGCCTTTCCAAATGAAAGTTTATTTTGTCCCTGATAATGGTTTCCAATAACTTTCCCACCACCGATATTAGGCTGACTGGCCTGTACTTTCCTCTTTATCCCTCTCCCCTTTCTTGCAGAGTGGTATAACATTAGCAACCCTGCAGTCCTCCGGCACTACTCCAGTATCCAATGAGGATTGAAAGATTGTGACCAATGCCACTGCTATTTCTACCTTTGCTTCTATCAGCAACCTAGGATGCATTCCATCCAGACAAGGGGGTTTACCAACTTTCAGTAATGCTAATGTTTTTAGTATGTCTTCTCTATCTATTACTATCCTGTCCATATCTTCCCTCCCCTCTATTAGTGTAACCTTTACAGCCTCCGCTTCCTTTGTGAAGACAGATGCAAAGTACTCGTTTAATACTTTAGCCATATCCTTTGCCTCTACATGAAGATTTCCCTTTGGGTCCTCAATAGCCCAACTTTTTCCCCACTTACACTTTGTATGTTTATAGACTGTTTTAGGTTTCAATTTACCGTTGCTGCTAAACTTTTCTCCTAACTGCTCTTTGCCTCTGATATTAACTTTTTCAATTACCTACTGTACTTTCCATAATCTTCCTGATTATTAACTGAATCTTGCTCCTGACATTTGTCATAAGCCTCCATTTTCTGTTTTATTTTAACTTTTATTCCCTGTGTCATCCAGGGCACATTAGCTTTGGATGCTCTACCTTTTCCCATCAAAGGATATGACTAGTTTGTACCTTAACTATCTCTTTCCTGAATGCCCTCCATTGCTCTGTTACTGCTTTACCCTGCAATCACCTTTTCCAATCTACCTGTGCTAGGTTTCTTCTTAAACCACTGAAATTAGTTCTTCCTCAGTTGAGCATTTTTACCATCGATATTTTCTGGTCTCTTTCCATAATTACTCTAAACCGAATTATGTTGTGGTAACTGTTAGCCAGATGATCTCCTACTGTAACACACTCCACTTGCCCTACTTCAGTTCCCAGAACCAGATCCAACATGGCTTCCTTCCTTGTTGGACTGGAAACATATTAATCGAGAAAGTTCTTGTGTACACATATGAGAAATTCCTCTCCTTCCCTACCCTTAGCACTATGTCTTTCCCAGTCTATATTAGGATAATTAAAGACTCCTAATATTACTACTCTATTTTTGTTACATGCCATTGAAATTTGCTGACAAATTTGCTCATCTATCTGCTTCTCACTGTTTGGAGCTCTATAAAAAATCTCCCAACAATGTAACAGCTCCCCCTCTGTTCCTCAACTCAGGCCAAATAGATTCAGTCCTAGAACCATCTAGTAAATGCTTTCTATTTAGAACGGTACCATCCTTAATCAATACTGCCATGCCCCCTCCTCTTTTTCCTTCTCTATCATTCCTAAATACTTGGTAACCAGGAATATTAAGAACCCATTCCTGGCCTTGTTTGAGCCATGTCCCTGTCAATGCAACCACGTCATAATCCCATGTGTCAATTTGTGCCTGCAGCTCACCAACCTTATTAGTTACACTACAGACATTGAGGTACATACAATTTAAATACCACTTTCGTCACTTTTGCTATTTTCCTCAATCTGGTCCGATTGCAGGTCTGTGTCAACCATTCAAATATCTATACAATGGAACAAACCAGTTCTTCCCCATATCAAACAAACAATGTTACAGAAATGAACCAATTTCATCTTTTTCTCAAAGGAACATTCTGTCTCATTTTCGGCAGAGTCGGGGTGGGGGAAAGAAAATCGGACATGGAGGTGTTCCGCCAGGTCCCATCACCCAATGCTGTTTCTGCAATTTTCCTCCAAAAGGGACACAATGCGCCTACCCAAATATGGCTGGGTATATAGCTATGAGTTCAATGGTACATTGCATCTGGTACTGCAGCCATCACCACCTCCCCACCCATGGAGGGCACCCTGGCAGCGCCAGGAGCCCTACAAAATTATTCAAATGGCTCTGACCTTAAGAAATCAGGTGGGCCAGAGGTGGAGGTATGGGGCAAGCAGAGGTCCTGCCCACTGAACTTATATCACCATTTCGGCAAAAAGGGGAAATAAATTTGCTTCATGATCTTTAAGTAAACAAAAAAAAGCAAGTTCAAGTTTGCTAAGATACCACAGTACAATTTGTCAAGTCTTTTGGTCGTCCTGATTGTGACTTTACCTCGTTTCTCTATCATTTTCTGTACCAAATCCATAATTACAACAACTTGGCCAAGTCTTAGAAGATTTTCTTCCTTTCCTTTTAATAAACATTTCAAAGTGTTTCTACTGTGATTCTTGATTGTTATTTGTTAACAATAAGATGCACATTAATAAACTGTGAATGAACAAGTTATTTGACCATGTTATCCAGGTTAGTCTGCCACTATTATACATATTTATATATTGGTTGAATCGTGGCCAAAACATCAAGGTCACCCCCTGATTTCGTTATCATTTAGTGTTTCCATCACAGTTCATTTCTCGTTATCATGTAGTGTTTCCACCACAGTTCACTCCTCGTTATCATTTAGTGTTTCCATCACAGTTCATTTCTCGTTATCATGTAGTGTTTCCACCACAGTTCACTCCTCGTTATCATGTAGTGTTTCCACCACAGCTTCATTCCTTGGTATCATACAGTATTTGGAGTGACATCATGTCACAAAACCAGGCACCATAACACTTGCCTCCCCTTGTGCCATATTAAAGGAAGTGAAACAAATACATTAATTACCACTTTGCTGCTTAACTACAATATGTACCTGTGAAATGTGCTAAACATCAAACTATTCACCATTCAGTTCCATGGATGCCTGTTCCTGTTCAGCATATAGTAATAGAGCAAGTGTCTGTAATCTACATAAATGTATAATAATAGACCGGTCTTCTGTAAATGCGTAGTAGGATAAATCTATTAAAAGGATACAATTAGATTATCTTCCATAAATATAATGTGGCAATTTTCTACCAGTGCATAAAAGAGGGTAATTTTCTGTAAGGGTATAATTGAGTACCTTTTGCAAGTATGTAAAAGGGTAATTCTTCATAAATGCTAAAGAGTATAATTATCTCTCAATGCTTAATAATAGAACCGATCGCCTGCCAGGTTTTACAGCATTTGGTAACACGATGTGCTGTTCCTTGGATGGTGCATGCCACAGAGTCTTGTGTACAACATGTATGTACAGAGAAGTTACAACTCGTAACACAGTATTCAGTCTCAGGGGTTTCACAGAATTCAATCTCACGGGTTTCACAGTATTCAGTCTCACGGGTTTCACAGTATTCAGTCTCACGGGGTTTCACAGTATTCAATCTCACGGGTTTCACAGTATTCAGTCTCACGGGTTTCACACTATTCAGTCTCACAGGTTTCACAGTATTCAGTCTCACGGGTGTCACAATATTCAGTGATACGGTTTCACAGTATTCAGTCTCACAGCTTTCACAGTATTCAGTCACACAAAATTCATAGTATTCAGTCTCACAGGTTTCACAGTATTGAGTGTCACGGGTTTCACAGTATTGAGTCTGGGGGGTTTCACAGTATTGAGTCACACGAATTTCACAGTATTCAGTCTCAGGGGATACACAGTATTCTCTCTCACAACTTTCACAGTATTCAGTCTCACGGCTTTCACAGTAATCAGTCTTACGGTTTCACAGTATTCAGTCTCAGATGTTTCTCAGTATTTAATCTCCCGAGTTTCAGAGTATTCAGTCTCAGGGGTTTCACAGTGTTCAGTCTCAGGGGATACACAGTATTCAGTCTCAGGGCTTTCACAGTATTCAGTCACACAAAATTCATAGTATTCAGTCTCACAGGTTTCACAGTATTGAGTGTCACGGGTTTCACAGTATTGAGTCTGGGGGGTTTCACAGTATTGAGTCACACGAATTTCACAGTATTCAGTCTCAGGGGATACACAGTATTCTCTCTCACAACTTTCACAGTATTCAGTCTCACGGCTTTCACAGTAATCAGTCTTACGGTTTCACAGTATTCAGTCTCAGATGTTTCTCAGTATTTAATCTCCCGAGTTTCAGAGTATTCAGTCTCAGGGGTTTCACAGTGTTCAGTCTCAGGGGTTTCACAGTATTCAGTCTCACGGCTTTCACAGTAGTCAGTCTCGGGTTTCAGAGTATTCAGTCTCAGGGGTTTCACAGTGTTCAGTCTCAGGGGATACACAGTATTCAGTCTCACGGCTTTCACAGTATTCAGTCTGAGGGGTTTCACAGTAATCAGTCTCACGGGTTTCACAGTAGTCAGTCTCGGGATTCACAG
The DNA here is from genome assembly GCA_030390025.1 of Squalus acanthias. Lineage (NCBI taxonomy): Eukaryota > Metazoa > Chordata > Chondrichthyes > Squaliformes > Squalidae > Squalus > Squalus acanthias. Next base: position 38,523,984 of record CM059433.1, on the reverse strand, counting down.
TATTCAGTCTCAGGGGTTTCACAGTATTCAGTCTCACGGCTTTCACAGTATTCAGTCTCAGGGGTTTCACAGTAATCAGTCTCACGGGTTTCACAGTAGTCAGTCTCGGGATTCACAGTATTCAGTCTCATGGGTTTCACAGTGTTCAGTCTCACGGGATTCACAGTATTCAATCTCATGGGATACACAGTATTCAGTCTAGGAGGTTTCATAGCATTCAGTCTCACGGATTTCACAGTATTCAGTCTGACGGGTTTCACAGTATTCAGTCTCATGGGTTTCACAGTGTTCAGTCTCACGGGATTCACAGTATTCAATCTCATGGGATACACAGTATTCAGTCTAGGAGGTTTCATAGCATTCAGTCTCACGGATTTCACAGTATTCAGTCTCACGGCTTTCACAGTATTCAGTCTCAGGGGTTGCACAGTATTCAGTCTCACGGATTTCACAGTATTCAGTCTCAGATGTTTCTCAGTATTTAATCTCCCGAGTTTCAGAGTATTCAGTCTCAGGGGTTTCACAGTATTCAGTCTCACGGCTTTCACAGTATTCAGTCTCACGGATTTCACAGTATTCAGTCTCACGGCTTTCACAGTATTCAGTCTCACGGGATTCACAGTGTTCAGTCTCAGGGGATACACAGTTCAGTCTAGGAGGTTTCACAGTATTCAGTCTCAGGGGATACACAGTATTCAGTCTCACGGCTTTCACACTATTCAGTCTCACGGGATTCACAGCATTCAGTCTCACGGCTTTCACAATATTCAGTCTCACAGGTTTCACAGTATTCAGTCTCAGGGGTTTCACAGTATTCAGTCTCACGGCTTTCACAGTAGTCAGTCTTGGGTTTCAGAGTATTCAGTCTCAGGGGTTTCACAGTATTCAGTCTCACGGGTTTCACAGTATTCTCTCTCACAACTTTCACAGTATTCAGTCTCAGGGGTTGCACAGTATTCAGTCTCACGGCTTTCACAGTATTCAGTCTCAGGGGTTTCACAGTAATCAGTCTCATGGGTTTCACAGTATTCAGTCTCACGTCTTTCACAGTATTCAGTCTCACGGCTTTCACAGTATTGTCTCTCACAACTTTCACAGTATTCAGTCTCACGGCTTTCACAGTATTCAGTCTCAGATGTTTCTCAGTATTTAATCTCCCGAGTTTCAGAGTATTCAGTCTCAGGGGTTTCACAGTATTCAGTCTCACGGCTTTCACAGTATTCAGTCTCACGGATTTCACAGTATTCAGTCTCACGGCTTTCACAGTATTCAGTCTCACGGGATTCACAGTGTTCAGTCTCAGGGGATTCACAGCATTCAGTCTCACGGCTTTCACAATATTCAGTCTCACGGGTTTCACAGTATTCAGTCTCACGGATTTCACAGTATTCAGTCTCACGGCTTTCACAGTATTCAGTCTCAGATGTTTCTCAGTATTTAATCTTCGGAGTTTCAGAGTATTCAGTCTCAGGGGTTTCACAGTATTCAGTCTCAGGGGTTTCACAGTAATCAGTCTCACGGGTTTCACAGTAGTCTCTCTCACAACTTTCACAGTATTCAGTCTCAGGGGTTTCACAGTAATCAGTCTTACGGTTTCACAGTATTCAGTCTGACGGCTTTCACAGTATTCAGTCTCAGGGGTTGCACAGTATTCAGTCTCACGGATTTCACAGTATTCAGTCTCAGATGTTTCTCAGTATTTAATCTCCCGAGTTTCAGAGTATTCAGTCTCAGGGGTTTCACAGTATTCAGTCTCACGGCTTTCACAGTATTCAGTCTCACGGATTTCACAGTATTCAGTCTCACGGCTTTCACAGTATTCAGTCTCACGGGATTCACAGTGTTCAGTCTCAGGGGATACACAGTTCAGTCTAGGAGGTTTCACAGTATTCAGTCTCAGGGGATTCACAGTATTCAGTCTCAGGGGTTTCACGGGATTCACAGTATTCAGTCTCAGGGGATACACAGTATTCTCTCTCACAACTTTCACAGTATTCAGTCTCACGGCTTTCACAGTATTCAGTCTCACGGCTTTCACAGTATTCAGTCTCACGGCTTTCACAGTATTCAGTCTCACGGGATTCACAGCATTCAGTCTCACGGCTTTCACAATATTCAGTCTCACGGGTTTCACAGTATTCAGTCTCAGGGGTTTCACAGTATTCAGTCTCACGGCTTTCACAGTAGTCAGTCTTGGGTTTCAGAGTATTCAGTCTCAGGGGATTCACAGTATTCAGTCTCAGGGGTTTCACGGGATTCACAGTATTCAGTCTCAGGGGATACACAGTATTCTCTCTCACAACTTTCACAGTATTCAGTCTCACGGCTTTCACAGTATTCTCTCTCACAACTTTCACAGTATTCAGTCTCAGGGGTTGCACAGTATTCAGTCTCAGGGGTTTCACAGTATTCAGTCTCAGGGGATACACAGTATTCAGTCTCACGGCTTTCACAGTATTGTCTCTCACAACTTTCACAGTATTCAGTCTCACGGCATTCACAGTATTCAGTCTCAGATGTTTCTCAGTATTTAATCTCCCGAGTTTCAGAGTATTCAGTCTCAGGGGTTTCACAGTATTCAGTCTCACGGGTTTCACAGTATTCAGTCTCACGGGTTTCACAGTATTCAGTCTCACGGCTTTCACAGTATTCAGTCTCAGATGTTTCTCAGTATTTAATCTTCGGAGTTTCAGAGTATTCAGTCTCACGGCTTTCACAGTATTCAGTCTCACGGATTTCACAGTATTCAGTCTCAGATGTTTCTCAGTATTTAATCTCCCGAGTTTCAGAGTATTCAGTCTCAGGGGTTTCACAGTGTTCAGTCTCAGGGGATTCACAGTATTCAGTCTCAGGGGTTTCACAGTATTCAGTCTCACAACTTTCACAGTATTCAGTCTCACGGCTTTCACAGTATTCTCTCTCACAACTTTCACAGTATTCAGTCTCACGGCTTTCACAGTATTCAGTCTCAGATGTTTCTCAGTATTTAATCTCCCGAGTTTCAGAGTATTCAGTCTCAGGGGTTTCACAGTATTCAGTCTCACGGCTTTCACAGTATTCAGTCTCACGGATTTCACAGTATTCAGTCTCACGGCTTTCACAGTATTCAGTCTCACGGCTTTCACAGTATTCAGTCTCACGGGATTCACAGTGTTCAGTCTCAGGGGATACACAGTTCAGTCTAGGAGGTTTCACAGTATTCAGTCTCAGGGGATTCACAGTATTCAGTCTCAGGGGTTTCACGGGATTCACAGTATTCAGTCTCAGGGGATACACAGTATTCTCTCTCACAACTTTCACAGTATTCAGTCTCACGGCTTTCACAGTATTCAGTCTCACGGCTTTCACAGTATTCAGTCTCACGGCTTTCACAGTATTCAGTCTCACGGGATTCACAGCATTCAGTCTCACGGCTTTCACAATATTCAGTCTCACGGGTTTCACAGTATTCAGTCTCAGGGGTTTCACAGTATTCAGTCTCACGGCTTTCACAGTAGTCAGTCTTGGGTTTCAGAGTATTCAGTCTCAGGGGATTCACAGTATTCAGTCTCAGGGGTTTCACGGGATTCACAGTATTCAGTCTCAGGGGATACACAGTATTCTCTCTCACAACTTTCACAGTATTCAGTCTCACGGCTTTCACAGTATTCTCTCTCACAACTTTCACAGTATTCAGTCTCAGGGGTTGCACAGTATTCAGTCTCAGGGGTTTCACAGTATTCAGTCTCAGGGGATACACAGTATTCAGTCTCACGGCTTTCACAGTATTGTCTCTCACAACTTTCACAGTATTCAGTCTCACGGCTTTCACAGTATTCAGTCTCAGATGTTTCTCAGTATTTAATCTCCCGAGTTTCAGAGTATTCAGTCTCAGGGGTTTCACAGTATTCAGTCTCACGGCTTTCACAGTATTCAGTCTCACGGATTTCACAGTATTCAGTCTCACGGATTTCACAGTATTCAGTCTCACGGCTTTCACAGTATTCAGTCTCACGGGATTCACAGTGTTCAGTCTCAGGGGATACACAGTTCAGTCTAGGAGGTTTCACAGTATTCAGTCTCAGGGGTTTCACTGTATTCAGTCTAGGAGGTTTCACAGTATTCAGTCTCACGGGATTCACAGCATTCAGTCTCACGGCTTTCACAATATTCAGTCTCACGGGTTTCACAGTATTCAGTCTCACGGATTTCACAGTATTCAGTCTCACGGCTTTCACAGTATTCAGTCTCAGATGTTTCTCAGTATTTAATCTTCGGAGTTTCAGAGTATTCAGTCTCAGGGGTTTCACAGTATTCAGTCTCACGGCTTTCACAGTATTCAGTCTCACGGGATTCACAGCATTCAGTCTCACGGGATTCACAGCATTCAGTCTCACGGCTTTCACAATATTCTGTCTCACGGGATTCACAGTATTCAGTCTCACGGCTTTCACAGTATTCAGTCTCACGGATTTCACAGTATTCAGTCTCAGGGGATACACAGTATTCAGTCTCAGATGTTTCTCAGTATTTAATCTCCCGAGTTTCAGAGTATTCAGTCTCAGGGGTTTCACAGTATTCAGTCTCACAACTTTCACAGTATTCAGTCTCACGGATTTCACAGTATTCAGTCTCAGGGGATACACAGTATTCAGTCTCAGATGTTTCTCAGTATTTAATCTCCCGAGTTTCAGAGTATTCAGTCTCACGGCTTTCACAGTATTCAGTCTCAGATGTTTCTCAGTATTTAATCTCCCGAGTTTCAGAGTATTCAGTCTCAGGGGTTTCACAGTGTTCAGTCTCAGGGGTTTCACAGTATTCAGTCTCACGGCTTTCACAGTAGTCAGTCTCACGGCTTTCACAGTATTCTCTCTCACAACTTTCACAGTATTCAGTCTCACGGCTTTCACAGTATTCAGTCTCAGATGTTTCTCAGTATTTAATCTCCCGAGTTTCAGAGTATTCAGTCTCAGGGGTTTCACAGTGTTCAGTCTCACGGGTTTCACAGTATTCTCTCTCACAACTTTCACAGTATTCAGTCTCACGGCTTTCACAGTATTCAGTCTCACGGGATTCACAGTATTCAGTCTCAGGGGATACACAGTATTCTCTCTCACAACTTTCACAGTAATCAGTCTCACGGGTTTCACAGTATTCAGTCTCACGGCTTTCACAGTATTCAGTCTCAGGGGTTTCACAGTATTCAGTCTCACGGCTTTCACAGTATATCAGTCTCACGGATTTCACAGTATTCAGTCTCAGGGGATACACAGTATTCAGTCTCAGATGTTTCTCAGTATTTAATCTCCCGAGTTTCAGAGTATTCAGTCTCAGGGGTTTCACAGTGTTCAGTCTCAGGGGATTCACAGTATTCAGTCTCACGGCTTTCACAGTAGTCAGTCTCGGGTTTCAGAGTATTCAGTCTCAGGGGTTTCACAGTGTTCAGTCTCAGGGGATTCACAGTATTCAGTCTCAGGGGTTTCACAGTATTCAGTCTCACAACTTTCACAGTATTCAGTCTCACGGGTTTCACAGTATTCTCTCTCACAACTTTCACAGTATTCAGTCTCAGGGGTTGCACAGTATTCAGTCTCACGGCTTTCACAGTATTCAGTCTCAGATGTTTCTCAGTATTTAATCTCCCGAGTTTCAGAGTATTCAGTCTCAGGGGTTTCACAGTGTTCAGTCTCAGGGGTTTCACAGTATTCAGTCTCACGGCTTTCACAGTAGTCAGTCTCGGGTTTCAGAGTATTCAGTCTCAGGGGTTTCACAGTGTTCAGTCTCAGGGGATTCACAGTATTCAGTCTCAGGGGTTTCACAGTATTCAGTCTCACAACTTTCACAGTATTCAGTCTCACGGGTTTCACAGTATTCTCTCTCACAACTTTCACAGTATTCAGTCTCAGGGGTTGCACAGTATTCAGTCTCACGGCTTTCACAGTATTCAGTCTCAGATGTTTCTCAGTATTTAATCTCCCGAGTTTCAGAGTATTCAGTCTCAGGGGTTTCACAGTATTCAGTCTCACGGGATTCACAGTATTCAGTCTCAGGGGATACACAGTATTCAGTCTCACAACTTTCACAGTATTCAGTCTCACGGGTTTCACAGTATTCTCTCTCACAACTTTCACAGTATTCAGTCTCAGGGGTTGCACAGTATTCAGTCTCACGGCTTTCACAGTATTCAGTCTGACGGGTTTCACAGTATTCAGTCTAGGAGGTTTCATAGCATTCAGTCTCACGGATTTCACAGTATTCAGTCTCACGGCTTTCACAGTATTGTCTCTCACAACTTTCACAGTATTCAGTCTCACGGCTTTCACAGTATTCAGTCTCAGATGTTTCTCAGTATTTAATCTCCCGAGTTTCAGAGTATTCAGTCTCAGGGGTTTCACAGTATTCAGTCTCACGGCTTTCACAGTATTCAGTCTCACGGCTTTCACAGTATTCAGTCTCACGGGATTCACAGTGTTCAGTCTCAGGGGATACACAGTTCAGTCTAGGAGGTTTCACAGTATTCAGTCTCAGGGGTTTCACTGTATTCAGTCTAGGAGGTTTCACAATATTCAGTCTCACGGGTTTCACAGTATTCAGTCTCAGGGGTTTCACAGTAATCAGTCTCACGGGTTTCACAGTAGTCAGTCTCGGGATTCACAGTATTCAGTCTCAGGGGTTTCACAGTATTCAGTCTCAGGGGATACACAGTATTCTCTCTCACAACTTTCACAGTATTCAGTCTCAGGGGTTTCACAGTCATCAGTCTTACGGTTTCACAGTATTCAGTCTCACGGATTTCACAGTATTCAGTCTCACGGCTTTCACAGTATTCAGTCTCACGGGATTCACAGCATTCAGTCTCACGGCTTTCACAGTATTCAGTCTCACGGCTTTCACAGTAGTCAGTCTTGGGTTTCAGAGTATTCAGTCTCACGGGATTCACAGTATTCAGTCTCAGGGGATACACAGTAATCAGTCTTACGGTTTCACAGTATTCTCTCTCACAACTTTCACAGTATTCAGTCTCACGGGTTTCACAGTATTCTCTCTCACAACTTTCACAGTATTCAGTCTCACGGCTTTCACAGTATTCAGTCTCAGGGGTTTCACAGTATTCAGTCTCACGGGTTTCACAGTATTCAGTCTCAGGGGATACACAGTATTCTCTCTCACAACTTTCACAGTATTCAGTCTCAGGGGTTGCACAGTATTCAGTCTCACGGCTTTCACAGTATTCAGTCTCAGGGGTTTCACAGTATTCAGTCTCACGGGTTTCACAGTATTCAGTCTCAGGGGATACACAGTATTCTCTCTCACAACTTTCACAGTATTCAGTCTCAGGGGTTTCACAGTAATCAGTCTCATGGGTTTCACAGTATTCAGTCTCACGTCTTTCACAGTATTCAGTCTCACGGCTTTCACAGTATTGTCTCTCACAACTTTCACAGTATTCAGTCTCACGGCTTTCACAGTATTCAGTCTCAGATGTTTCTCAGTATTTAATCTCCCGAGTTTCAGAGTATTCAGTCTCAGGGGTTTCACAGTGTTCAGTCTCAGGGGATACACAGTTCAGTCTAGGAGGTTTCACAGTATTCAGTCTCAGGGGTTTCACTGTATTCAGTCTAGGAGGTTTCACAATATTCAGTCTCACGGGTTTCACAGTATTCAGTCTCAGGGGTTTCACAGTAATCAGTCTCACGGGTTTCACAGTAGTCAGTCTCGGGATTCACAGTATTCAGTCTCAGGGGTTTCACAGTATTCAGTCTCAGGGGATACACAGTATTCTCTCTCACAACTTTCACAGTATTCAGTCTCAGGGGTTTCACAGTAATCAGTCTTACGGTTTCACAGTATTCAGTCTCACGGCTTTCACAGTATTGTCTCTCACAACTTTCACAGTATTCAGTCTCACGGCTTTCACAGTATTCAGTCTCAGATGTTTCTCAGTATTTAATCTCCCGAGTTTCAGAGTATTCAGTCTCAGGGGTTTCACAGTGTTCAGTCTCAGGGGATACACAGTTCAGTCTAGGAGGTTTCACAGTATTCAGTCTCAGGGGTTTCACTGTATTCAGTCTAGGAGGTTTCACAATATTCAGTCTCACGGGTTTCACAGTATTCAGTCTCAGGGGTTTCACAGTAATCAGTCTCACGGGTTTCACAGTAGTCAGTCTCGGGATTCACAGTATTCAGTCTCAGGGGTTTCACAGTATTCAGTCTCAGGGGATACACAGTATTCTCTCTCACAACTTTCACAGTATTCAGTCTCAGGGGTTTCACAGTAATCAGTCTTACGGTTTCACAGTATTCAGTCTCACGGATTTCACAGTATTCAGTCTGACGGGTTTCACAGTATTCAGTCTAGGAGGTTTCATAGCATTCAGTCTCACGGATTTCACAGTATTCAGTCTCACGGCTTTCACAGTATTCAGTCTCACGGCTTTCACAGTATTCAGTCTCACGGCTTTCACAGTATTCAGTCTCACGGGATTCACAGCATTCAGTCTCACGGCTTTCACAATATTCAGTCTCACGGCTTTCACAGTATATCAGTCTCACGGATTTCACAGTATTCAGTCTCAGGGGATACACAGTATTCAGTCTCAGATGTTTCTCAGTATTTAATCTCCCGAGTTTCAGAGTATTCAGTCTCAGGGGTTTCACAGTGTTCAGTCTCAGGGGTTTCACAGTATTCAGTCTCACGGCTTTCACAGTAGTCAGTCTCGGGTTTCAGAGTATTCAGTCTCAGGGGTTTCACAGTGTTCAGTCTCAGGGGATTCACAGTATTCAGTCTCAGGGGTTTCACAGTATTCAGTCTCACAACTTTCACAGTATTCAGTCTCACGGGTTTCACAGTATTCTCTCTCACAACTTTCACAGTATTCAGTCTCAGGGGTTGCACAGTATTCAGTCTCACGGCTTTCACAGTATTCAGTCTCAGATGTTTCTCAGTATTTAATCTCCCGAGTTTCAGAGTATTCAGTCTCAGGGGATTCACAGTATTCATTCTCAGGGGTTTCACAGTATTCAGTCTCACGGGATTCACAGTATTCAGTCTCAGGGGATACACAGTATTCAGTCTCACAACTTTCACAGTATTCAGTCTCACGGGTTTCACAGTATTCTCTCTCACAACTTTCACAGTATTCAGTCTCAGGGGTTGCACAGTATTCAGTCTCACGGCTTTCACAGTATTCAGTCTCAGGGGTTTCACAGTATTCAGTCTCACGGGTTTCACAGTATTCAGTCTCAGGGGATACACAGTATTCTCTCTCACAACTTTCACAGTAATCAGTCTCATGGGTTTCACAGTATTCAGTCTCACGTCTTTCACAGTATTCAGTCTCACGGCTTTCACAGTATTGTCTCTCACAACTTTCACAGTATTCAGTCTCACGGCTTTCACAGTATTCAGTCTCAGATGTTTCTCAGTATTTAATCTCCCGAGTTTCAGAGTATTCAGTCTCAGGGGTTTCACAGTATTCAGTCTCACGGCTTTCACAGTATTCAGTCTCACGGCTTTCACAGTATTCAGTCTCACGGGATTCACAGTGTTCAGTCTCAGGGGATACACAGTTCAGTCTAGGAGGTTTCACAGTATTCAGTCTCAGGGGTTTCACAGTCATCAGTCTTACGGTTTCACAGTATTCAGTCTCACGGATTTCACAGTATTCAGTCTGACGGGTTTCACAGTATTCAGTCTAGGAGGTTTCATAGCATTCAGTCTCACGGATTTCACAGTATTCAGTCTCACGGCTTTCACAGTATTCAGTCTCACGGCTTTCACAGTATTCAGTCTCACGGGATTCACAGCATTCAGTCTCACGGCTTTCACAGTATTCAGTCTCACGGCTTTCACAGTAGTCAGTCTTGGGTTTCAGAGTATTCAGTCTCACGGGATTCACAGTATTCAGTCTCGGGATACACAGTAATCAGTCTTACGGTTTCACAGTATTCTCTCTCACAACTTTCACAGTATTCAGTCTCACGGGTTTCACAGTATTCTCTCTCACAACTTTCACAGTATTCAGTCTCACGGCTTTCACAGTATTCAGTCTCAGATGTTTCTCAGTATTTAATCTCCCGAGTTTCAGAGTATTCAGTCTCAGGGGTTTCACAGTATTCAGTCTCACGGCTTTCACAGTATTCAGTCTCAGGGGATACACAGTATTCTCTCTCACAACTTTCACAGTATTCAGTCTCAGGGGTTTCACAGTAATCAGTCTCATGGGTTTCACAGTATTCAGTCTCACGGCTTTCACAGTATTGTCTCTCACAACTTTCACAGTATTCAGTCTCACGGCTTTCACAGTATTCAGTCTCAGATGTTTCTCAGTATTTAATCTCCCGAGTTTCAGAGTATGCAGTCTCAGGGGTTTCACAGTATTCAGTCTCACGGCTTTCACAGTATTCAGTCTCACGGATTTCACAGTATTCAGTCTCACGGCTTTCACAGTATTCAGTCTCACGGGATTCACAGTGTTCAGTCTCAGGGGATACACAGTTCAGTCTAGGAGGTTTCACAGTATTCAGTCTCACGGGATTCACAGCATTCAGTCTCACGGCTTTCACAATATTCAGTCTCACGGGTTTCACAGTATTCAGTCTCACGGATTTCACAGTATTCAGTCTCACGGCTTTCACAGTATTCAGTCTCAGATGTTTCTCAGTATTTAATCTTCGGAGTTTCAGAGTATTCAGTCTCACGGCTTTCACAGTATTCAGTCTCACGGATTTCACAGTATTCAGTCTCACGGCTTTCACAGTATTCAGTCTCAGATGTTTCTCAGTATTTAATCTCCCGAGTTTCAGAGTATTCAGTCTCAGGGGTTTCACAGTGTTCAGTCTCAGGGGATTCACAGTATTCAGTCTCAGGGGTTTCACAGTATTCAGTCTCACAACTTTCACAGTATTCAGTCTCACGGCTTTCACAGTATTCAGTCTCAGATGTTTCTCAGTATTTAATCTCCCGAGTTTCAGAGTATTCAGTCTCAGGGGTTTCACAGTATTCAGTCTCACGGCTTTCACAGTATTCAGTCTCACGGATTTCACAGTATTCAGTCTCACGGCTTTCACAGTATTCAGTCTCACGGGATTCACAGTGTTCAGTCTCAGGGGATACACAGTTCAGTCTAGGAGGTTTCACAGTATTCAGTCTCAGGGGTTTCACTGTATTCAGTCTAGGAGGTTTCACAGTATTCAGTCTCACGGGATTCACAGCATTCAGTCTCACGGGTTTCACAATATTCAGTCTCACGGGTTTCACAGTATTCAGTCTCAGGGGATACACAGTATTCAGTCTCAGATGTTTCTCAGTATTTAATCTCCCGAGTTTCAGAGTATTCAGTCTCACGGGTTTCACAATATTCAGTCTCACGGGTTTCACAGTATTCAGTCTCACGGATTTCACAGTATTCAGTCTCACGGCTTTCACAGTATTCAGTCTCAGATGTTTCTCAGTATTTAATCTCCCGAGTTTCAGAGTATTCAGTCTCAGGGGTTTCACAGTATTCAGTCTCACGGCTTTCACAGTATTCAGTCTCACGGATTTCACAGTATTCAGTCTCAGGGGATACACAGTATTCAGTCTCAGATGTTTCTCTGTATTTAATCTCCCGAGTTTCAGAGTATTCAGTCTCAGGGGTTTCACAGTGTTCAGTCTCAGGGGTTTCACAGTATTCAGTCTCAGGGGTTTCACAGTATTCAGTCTCACAACTTTCACAGTATTCAGTCTCACGGCTTTCACAGTATTCAGTCTCAGGGGATACACAGTATTCAGTCTCAGGGGATACACAGTTCAGTCTAGGAGGTTTCACAGTATTCAGTCTCAGGGGTTTCACTGTATTCAGTCTAGGAGGTTTCACAGTATTCAGTCTCACGGGATTCACAGCATTCAGTCTCACGGCTTTCACAATATTCAGTCTCACGGGTTTCACAGTATTCAGTCTCACGGATTTCACAGTATTCAGTCTCACGGCTTTCACAGTATTCAGTCTCAGATGTTTCTCAGTATTTAATCTCCCGAGTTTCAGAGTATTCAGTCTCAGGGGTTTCACAGTATTCAGTCTCACAACTTTCACAGTATTCAGTCTCACGGCTTTCACAGTATTCAGTCTCAGATGTTTCTCAGTATTTAATCTCCCGAGTTTCAGAGTATTCAGTCTCAGGGGTTTCACAGTGTTCAGTCTCAGGGGTTTCACAGTATTCAGTCTCACGGCTTTCACAGTAGTCAGTCTCGGGTTTCAGAGTATTCAGTCTCAGGGGTTTCACAGTGTTCAGTCTCAGGGGATTCACAGTATTCAGTCTCAGGGGTTTCACAGTATTCAGTCTCACAACTTTCACAGTATTCAGTCTCACGGCTTTCACAGTATTCTCTCTCACAACTTTCACAGTATTCAGTCTCACGGCTTTCACAGTATTCAGTCTCAGATGTTTCTCAGTATTTCATCTCCCGAGTTTCAGAGTATTCAGTCTCAGGGGTTTCACAGTGTTCAGTCTCAGGGGATTCACAGTATTCAGTCTCAGGGGATACACAGTATTCAGTCTCACAACTTTCACAGTATTCAGTCTCACGGCTTTCACAGTATTCAGTCTCACGGCTTTCACAGTATTCAGTCTCAGGGGTTTCACAGTATTCAGTCTCACGTGATTCACAGTATTCAGTCTCAGGGGATACACAGTATTCTCTCTCACAACTTTCACAGTATTCAGTCTCAGGGGTTTCACAGTATTCAGTCTCAGGGGTTGCACAGTATTCAGTCTCACGGCTTTCACAGTATTCAGTCTCAGATGTTTCTCAGTATTTAATCTCCCGAGTTTCAGAGTATTCAGTCTCAGGGGTTTCACAGTATTCAGTCTCACGGCTTTCACAGTATTCAGTCTCACGGATTTCACAGTATTCAGTCTCACGGCTTTCACAGTATTCAGTCTCACGGGATTCACAGTGTTCAGTCTCAGGGGATACACAGTTCAGTCTAGGAAGTTTCACAGTATTCAGTCTCAGGGGTTTCACTGTATTCAGTCTAGGAGGTTTCACAGTATTCAGTCTCACGGGATTCACAGCATTCAGTCTCACGGCTTTCACAATATTCAGTCTCACGGGTTTCACAGTATTCAGTCTCACGGATTTCACAGTATTCAGTCTCACGGCTTTCACAGTATTCAGTCTCAGATGTTTCTCAGTATTTAATCTTCGGAGTTTCAGAGTATTCAGTCTCAGGGGATACACAGTATTCAGTCTCAGATGTTTCTCAGTATTTAATCTCCCGAGTTTCAGAGTATTCAGTCTCAGGGGTTTCACAGTGTTCAGTCTCAGGGGTTTCACAGTATTCAGTCTCAGGGGTTTCACAGTATTCAGTCTCACAACTTTCACAGTATTCAGTCTCACGGCTTTCACAGTATTCTCTCTCACAACTTTCACAGTATTCAGTCTCACGGCTTTCACAGTATTCAGTCTCAGATGTTTCTCAGTATTTAATCTCCCGAGTTTCAGAGTATTCAGTCTCAGGGGTTTCACAGTGTTCAGTCTCAGGGGTTTCACAGTATTCAGTCTCACGGCTTTCACAGTCGTCAGTCTCGGGTTTCAGAGTATTCAGTCTCAGGGGTTTCACAGTGTTCAGTCTCAGGGGATTCACAGTATTCAGTCTCAGATGTTTCTCAGTATTTAATCTCCCGAGTTTCAGAGTATTCAGTCTCAGGGGTTTCACAGTGTTCAGTCTCAGGGGATTCACAGTATTCAGTCTCAGGGGATACACAGTATTCAGTCTCACAACTTTCACAGTATCCAGTCTCACGGGTTTCACAGTATTCTCTCTCACAACTTTCACAGTATTCAGTCTCACGGCTTTCACAGTATTCAGTCTCACGGCTTTCACAGTATTCAGTCTCACGGCTTTCACAGTATTCAGTCTCACGGCTTTCACAGTATTCAGTCTCAGGGGATACACAGTATTCTCTCTCACAACTTTCACAGTATTCAGTCTCAGGGGTTTCACAGTAATCAGTCTCATGGGTTTCACAGTATTCAGTCTCACTTCTTTCACAGTAATCAGTCTCACGGGTTTCAGAGTATTCAGTCTCACGGCTTTCACAGTATTGTCTCTCACAACTTTCACAGTATTCAGTCTCGGGTTTCACAGTATTCAGTCTCACGGGATTCACAGTATTCAGTCTCAGGGGATACACAGTATTCTCTCTCACAACTTTCACAGTAATCAGTCTCACGGGTTTCACAGTATTCAGTCTCACGGCTTTCACAGTATTGAGTCTGGGGGGTTTCACAGTATTCAGTCTCACGGGTTTCACAGTATTCAGTCTCAGGGGGTTCACAGTATTCAGTCTCACGGGTTTCACAGCATTCAGTCTCACGGCTTTCACAATATTCAGTCTCACGGGTTTCACAGTATTCAGTCTCACGGATTTCACAGTATTCAGTCTCACGGCTTTCACAGTATTCAGTCTCAGATGTTTCTCAGTATTTAATCTTCGGAGTTTCAGAGTATTCAGTCTCACGGCTTTCACAGTATTCAGTCTCACGGATTTCACAGTATTCAGTCTCACGGCTTTCACAGTATTCAGTCTCACGGCTTTCACAGTATTCAGTCTCAGATGTTTCTCAGTATTTAATCTCCCGAGTTTCAGAGTATTCAGTCTCAGGGGTTTCACAGTGTTCAGTCTCAGGGGATTCACAGTATTCAGTCTCAGGGGTTTCACAGTATTCAGTCTCACAACTTTCACAGTATTCAGTCTCACGGCTTTCACAGTATTCAGTCTCAGATGTTTCTCAGTATTTAATCTCCCGAGTTTCAGAGTATTCAGTCTCAGGGGTTTCACAGTATTCAGTCTCACGGCTTTCACAGTATTCAGTCTCACGGATTTCACAGTATTCAGTCTCACGGCTTTCACAGTATTCAGTCTCACGGGATTCACAGTGTTCAGTCTCAGGGGATACACAGTTCAGTCTAGGAGGTTTCACAGTATTCAGTCTCAGGGGTTTCACTGTATTCAGTCTAGGAGGTTTCACAGTATTCAGTCTCACGGGATTCACAGCATTCAGTCTCACGGGTTTCACAATATTCAGTCTCACGGGTTTCACAGTATTCAGTCTCAGGGGATACACAGTATTCAGTCTCAGATGTTTCTCAGTATTTAATCTCCCGAGTTTCAGAGTATTCAGTCTCAGGGGTTTCACAGTGTTCAGTCTCAGGGGTTTCACAGTATTCAGTCTCAGGGGTTTCACAGTATTCAGTCTCACAACTTTCACAGTATTCAGTCTCACGGCTTTCACAGTATTCTCTCTCACAACTTTCACAGTATTCAGTCTCACGGCTTTCACAGTATTCAGTCTCACGGGATTCACAGTGTTCAGTCTCAGGGGATACACAGTTCAGTCTAGGAGGTTTCACAGTATTCAGTCTCAGGGGTTTCACTGTATTCAGTCTAGGAGGTTTCACAATATTCAGTCTCACGGGATTCACAGCATTCAGTCTCACGGGTTTCACAATATTCAGTCTCACGGCTTTCACAGTATTCAGTCTCAGATGTTTCTCAGTATTTAATCTCCCGAGTTTCAGAGTATTCAGTCTCAGGGGTTTCACAGTATTCAGTCTCACGGCTTTCACAGTATTCAGTCTCACGGATTTCACAGTATTCAGTCTCAGGGGATACACAGTATTCAGTCTCAGATGTTTCTCAGTATTTAATCTCCCGAGTTTCAGAGTATTCAGTCTCAGGGGTTTCACAGTGTTCAGTCTCAGGGGTTTCACAGTATTCAGTCTCAGGGGTTTCACAGTATTCAGTCTCACAACTTTCACAGTATTCAGTCTCACGGCTTTCACAGTATTCAGTCTCAGGGGATACACAGTATTCAGTCTCAGATGTTTCTCAGTATTTAATCTCCCGAGTTTCAGAGTATTCAGTCTCAGGGGTTTCACAGTGTTCAGTCTCAGGGGTTTCACAGTATTCAGTCTCAGGGGTTTCACAGTATTCAGTCTCACAACTTTCACAGTATTCAGTCTCACGGCTTTCACAGTATTCAGTCTCAGATGTTTCTCAGTATTTAATCTCCCGAGTTTCAGAGTATTCAGTCTCAGGGGATTCACAGTATTCAGTCTCACGGGTTTCACAGTATTCAGTCTCACGGCTTTCACAGTATTCAGTCTCACGGCTTTCACAGTATTCAGTCTCAGATGTTTCTCAGTATTTAATCTCCCGAGTTTCAGAGTATTCAGTCTCAGGGGTTTCACAGTGTTCAGTCTCAGGGGTTTCACAGTATTCAGTCTCACGGCTTTCACAGTAGTCAGTCTCGGGTTTCAGAGTATTCAGTCTCAGGGGTTTCACA
Organism: Squalus acanthias; assembly: GCA_030390025.1. Taxonomy (NCBI): domain Eukaryota; kingdom Metazoa; phylum Chordata; class Chondrichthyes; order Squaliformes; family Squalidae; genus Squalus; species Squalus acanthias. The sequence goes on along the minus strand of CM059433.1, from coordinate 38,507,672 downwards.
GTGTTCAGTCTCAGGGGATTCACAGTATTCAGTCTCAGGGGTTTCACAGTATTCAGTCTCACAACTTTCACAGTATTCAGTCTCACGGCTTTCACAGTATTCTCTCTCACAACTTTCACAGTATTCAGTCTCACGGCTTTCACAGTATTCAGTCTCAGATGTTTCTCAGTATTTCATCTCCCGAGTTTCAGAGTATTCAGTCTCAGGGGTTTCACAGTGTTCAGTCTCAGGGGATTCACAGTATTCAGTCTCACAACTTTCACAGTATTCAGTCTCACGGGTTTCACAGTATTCTCTCTCACAACTTTCACAGTATTCAGTCTCACGGCTTTCACAGTATTCAGTCTCACGGCTTTCACAGTATTCAGTCTCAGGGGTTTCACAGTATTCAGTCTCACAACTTTCACAGTATTCAGTCTCACGGCTTTCACAGTATTCTCTCTCACAACTTTCACAGTATTCAGTCTCACGGCTTTCACAGTATTCAGTCTCAGATGTTTCTCAGTATTTCATCTCCCGAGTTTCAGAGTATTCAGTCTCAGGGGTTTCACAGTGTTCAGTCTCAGGGGATTCACAGTATTCAGTCTCACAACTTTCACAGTATTCAGTCTCACGGGTTTCACAGTATTCTCTCTCACAACTTTCACAGTATTCAGTCTCACGGCTTTCACAGTATTCAGTCTCACGGCTTTCACAGTATTCAGTCTCAGGGGTTTCACAGTATTCAGTCTCACGTGATTCACAGTATTCAGTCTCAGGGGATACACAGTATTCTCTCTCACAACTTTCACAGTATTCAGTCTCAGGGGTTTCACAGTATTCAGTCTCAGGGGTTGCACAGTATTCAGTCTCACGGCTTTCACAGTATTCAGTCTCAGATGTTTCTCAGTATTTAATCTCCCGAGTTTCAGAGTATTCAGTCTCAGGGGTTTCACAGTATTCAGTCTCACGGCTTTCACAGTATTCAGTCTCACGGATTTCACAGTATTCAGTCTCACGGCTTTCACAGTATTCAGTCTCACGGGATTCACAGTGTTCAGTCTCAGGGGATACACAGTTCAGTCTAGGAGGTTTCACAGTATTCAGTCTCAGGGGTTTCACTGTATTCAGTCTAGGAGGTTTCACAGTATTCAGTCTCACGGGATTCACAGCATTCAGTCTCACGGCTTTCACAATATTCAGTCTCACGGCTTTCACAGTATTCAGTCTCAGATGTTTCTCAGTATTTAATCTTCGGAGTTTCAGAGTATTCAGTCTCAGGGGTTTCACAGTATTCAGTCTCACGGCTTTCACAGTATTCAGTCTCACGGATTTCACAGTATTCAGTCTCAGGGGATACACAGTATTCAGTCTCAGATGTTTCTCAGTATTTAATCTCCCGAGTTTCAGAGTATTCAGTCTCAGGGGTTTCACAGTGTTCAGTCTCAGGGGTTTCACAGTATTCAGTCTCAGGGCTTTCACAGTATTCTCTCTCACAACTTTCACAGTATTCAGTCTCACGGCTTTCACAGTATTCAGTCTCAGATGTTTCTCAGTATTTAATGTCCCGAGTTTCAGAGTATTCAGTCTCAGGGGTTTCACAGTGTTCAGTCTCAGGGGTTTCACAGTATTCAGTCTCACGGCTTTCACAGTCGTCAGTCTCGGGTTTCAGAGTATTCAGTCTCAGGGGTTTCACAGTGTTCAGTCTCAGGGGATTCACAGTATTCAGTCTCAGATGTTTCTCAGTATTTAATCTCCCGAGTTTCAGAGTATTCAGTCTCAGGGGTTTCACAGTGTTCAGTCTCAGGGGATTCACAGTATTCAGTCTCAGGGGATACACAGTATTCAGTCTCACAACTTTCACAGTATCCAGTCTCACGGGTTTCACAGTATTCTCTCTCACAACTTTCACAGTATTCAGTCTCACGGCTTTCACAGTATTCAGTCTCACGGCTTTCACAGTATTCAGTCTCACGGGATTCACAGTATTCAGTCTCAGGGGATACACAGTATTCTCTCTCACAACTTTCACAGTATTCAGTCTCAGGGGTTTCACAGTAATCAGTCTCATGGGTTTCACAGTATTCAGTCTCACGTCTTTCACAGTAATCAGTCTCACGGGTTTCAGAGTATTCAGTCTCACGGCTTTCACAGTATTGTCTCTCACAACTTTCACAGTATTCAGTCTCGGGTTTCACAGTATTCAGTCTCACGGGATTCACAGTATTCAGTCTCAGGGGATACACAGTATTCTCTCTCACAACTTTCACAGTAATCAGTCTCACGGGTTTCACAGTATTGAGTCTGGGGGGTTTCACAGTATTCAGTCTCACGGGTTTCACAGTATTCAGTCTCACGGGTTTCACAGTGTTCAGTCTCATGGGATTCACAGTATTCAGTCTCAGGGGATTCAGAGTATTCAATCTGACGGGTTTCACAGTATTCAGTCTCAGGGGTTTCACAGTATTCAGTCTCACGGGTTTCACAGTATTCAGTCTCACGGCTTTCACAGTATTCAGTCTCAGATGTTTCTCAGTATTTAATCTTCGGAGTTTCAGAGTATTCAGTCTCAGGGGTTTCACAGTATTCAGTCTCACGGCTTTCACAGTATTCAGTCTCACGGATTTCACAGTATTCAGTCTCAGGGGTTTCACAGTATTCAGTCTCACAACTTTCACAGTATTCAGTCTCACGGCTTTCACAGTATTCTCTCTCACAACTTTCACAGTATTCAGTCTCACGGCTTTCACAGTATTCAGTCTCAGATGTTTCTCAGTATTTAATCTCCCGAGTTTCAGAGTATTCAGTCTCAGGGGTTTCACAGTGTTCAGTCTCAGGGGATTCACAGTATTCAGTCTCAGGGGATACACAGTATTCAGTCTCAGGGGATACACAGTATTCAGTCTCACAACTTTCACAGTATCCAGTCTCACGGGTTTCACAGTATTCTCTCTCACAACTTTCACAGTATTCAGTCTCACGGCTTTCACAGTATTCAGTCTCACGGCTTTCACAGTATTCAGTCTCACGGGATTCACAGTATTCAGTCTCAGGGGATACACAGTATTCTCTCTCACAACTTTCACAGTATTCAGTCTCAGGGGTTTCACAGTAATCAGTCTCATGGGTTTCACAGTATTCAGTCTCACGTCTTTCACAGTAATCAGTCTCACGGGTTTCAGAGTATTCAGTCTCACGGCTTTCACAGTATTGTCTCTCACAACTTTCACAGTATTCAGTCTCGGGTTTCACAGTATTCAGTCTCACGGGATTCACAGTATTCAGTCTCAGGGGATACACAGTATTCTCTCTCACAACTTTCACAGTAATCAGTCTCACGGGTTTCACAGTATTCAGTCTCACGGCTTTCACAGTATTGAGTCTGGGGGGTTTCACAGTATTCAGTCTCACGGGTTTCACAGTATTCAGTCTCAGGGGGTTCACAGTATTCAGTCTCACGGGTTTCACAGTGTTCAGTCTCACGGGATTCACAGTATTCAGTCTCAGGGGATTCAGAGTATTCAATCTGACGGGTTTCACAGTATTCAGTCTCAGGGGTTTCACAGTATTCAGTCTCACGGGTTTCACAGTATTCAGTCTCACGGGTTTCGCAGTAGTCAGTCTCGGGTTTCACAGTATTCTCTCTCACAACTTTCACAGTATTCAGTCTCACGGGTTTCACAGTATTCAGTCTCACGGCTTTCACAGTATTCAGTCTCAGGGGTTTCACAGTATTCAGTCTCACGGCTTTCACAGTATTCAGTCTCGGGTTTCACAGTATTCAGTCTCAGGAGTTTGACAGTATTAAATCGTAGAGATTTCACAGTATTCAGTCTCAGGGGTTTCAGAGTATTCAATCTGACGGCTTTCACAGTATTCAGTCTCACGGGTTTCAGAGTATTCAATCTGACGGGTTGCACAGTATTCAGTCTCACGGGATTCACAGTGTTCAGTCTCACGGCTTTCACAGTATTCAGTCTCACGGCTTTCACAGTATTGTCTCTCACAACTTTCACAGTATTCAGTCTCGGGTTTCACAGTATTCAGTCTCACGGGATTCACAGTATTCAGTCTCAGGGGATACACAGTATTCTCTCTCACAACTTTCACAGTAATCAGTCTCACGGGTTTCACAGTATTCAGTCTCACGGCTTTCACAGTATTGAGTCTGGGGGGTTTCACAGTATTCAGTCTCACGGGTTTCACAGTATTCAGTCTCAGGGGGTTCACAGTATTCAGTCTCACGGGATTCACAGTATTCAGTCTCAGGGGATTCAGAGTATTCAATCTGACGGGTTTCACAGTATTCAGTCTCAGGGGTTTCACAGTATTCAGTCTCACGGGTTTCACAGTATTCAGTCTCACGGGTTTCGCAGTAGTCAGTCTCGGGTTTCACAGTATTCTCTCTCACAACTTTCACAGTATTCAGTCTCACGGGTTTCACAGTATTCAGTCTCACGGCTTTCACAGTATTCAGTCTCAGGGGTTTCACAGTATTCAGTCTCACGGCTTTCACAGTATTCAGTCTCGGGTTTCACAGTATTCAGTCTCAGGAGTTTGACAGTATTAAATCGTAGAGATTTCACAGTATTCAGTCTCAGGGGTTTCAGAGTATTCAATCTGACGGCTTTCACAGTATTCAGTCTCACGGGTTTCAGAGTATTCAATCTGACGGGTTGCACAGTATTCAGTCTCACGGGATTCACAGTGTTCAGTCTCACGGCTTTCACAGTATTCAGTCTCAGGGGTTTCACAGTATTCAGTCTCACGGATTTCACAGTATTCAGTCTCACGGGTTTCACAGTATTCAGTCTCAGGGGATTCAGAGTATTCAATCTGACGGGATTCACAGTATTCAGTCTCAGGGGTTTCACAGTATTCAGTCTCACGGGATTCGCAGTAGTCAGTCTCGGGTTTCACAGTATTCAGTCTCACGGGATTCACAGTATTCAGTCTCAGGGGATTCAGAGTATTCAATCTGACGGGTTTCACAGTATTCAGTCTCACGGGATTCACAGTGTTCAGTCTCACGGCTTTCACAGTATTCAGTCTCAGGGGTTTCACAGTATTCAGTCTCAGGGGATTCAGAGTATTCAATCTGACGGGATTCACAGTATTCAGTCTCAGGGGTTTCACAGTATTCAGTCTCACGGGATTCGCAGTAGTCAGTCTCGGGTTTCACAGTATTCAGTCTCACGGGATTCACAGTATTCAGTCGCAGGGGTTTCACAGTATTCAGTCTCACGGATTTCACAGTATTCAGTCTCACGGGTTTCACAGTATTCAGTCTCAGGGGATTCAGAGTATTCAATCTGACGGGATTCACAGTATTCAGTCTCAGGGGTTTCACAGTATTCAGTCTCACGGGATTCGCAGTAGTCAGTCTCGGGTTTCACAGTATTCAGTCTCACGGGATTCACAGTATTCAGTCTCAGGGGATTCAGAGTATTCAATCTGACGGGATTCACAGTATTCAGTCTCACGGGTTTCGCAGTAGTCAGTCTCAGGGGTTTCACAGTATTCAGTCTCAGGGGTTTCACAGTATTCAGTCTCACGGATTTCACAGTGTTCAGTCTCACGGGATTCACAGTATTCAGTCTCAGGAGTTTGACAGTATTAAATCGCAGAGATTTCACAGTATTCTCTCTCACAACTTTCACAGTATTCAGTCTCACGGGATTCACAGTATTCTCTCTCAGGGGTTTCACAGTATTGAGTCTGGGGGGTTTCACAGTATTGAGTCACACGAATTTCACAGTATTCAGTCTCACGGGTTTCAGAGTATTCAATCTGACGGATTTCACAGTATTCAGTCTCACGGGTTTCACAGTAGTCAGTCTCGGGTTTCACAGTATTCAGTCTCAGGAGTTTGACAGTATTAAATCGCAGAGATTTCACAGTATTCTCTCTCACAACTTTCAGAGTATTCAGTCTCAGGGGTTTCACAGTATTCAGTCTCACGGGATTCACAGTATTCAGTCTCACGGGTTTCACAGTAGTCAGTCTCGGGTTTCACAGTATTCAGTCTTACGGTTTCACAGTATTCAGTTTCACAGGTTTCACAGTATTCAGTCTCACGGCTTTCACAGTATTCAGTCTCACGGCTTCCACAGTATTCAGTCTCAGGAGTTTGACAGTATTAAATCGCAGAGATTTCACAGTATTCAGTCTCACGGGTTTCACAGTATTCAGTCTCAGGGGTTTCACAGTATTCAGTCTCGGGTTTCAATGTATTCAGTCTCAAGGGATACACAGTATTCAGTCTCAAGGGATAGACAGTATTCAGTCTCAGGGGTTTCACAGTATTCAGTCTCACGGGATTCACAGTATTCAGTCTCAGGGGATTCACAGTATTCAGTCTCACGGGATTCACAGTGTTCAGTCTCACGGGATTCACAGTATTCAGTCTCACGGGATTCACAGTGTTCAGTCTCACGCGTATCACCGTATTCAGTCTCACGGCTTTCACAGTATTCAGTGTTACGGCTTTCACCGTATTCAGACTTACGGTTTCACAGTATTCAGTGTCACGGCTTTCACAGTATTCAGTCTTACGGTTTCACAGTATTCAGTCTCATGGCTTTCACAGTATTCAGTCTTACGGTTTCACAGTATTCAGTTTCACAGGTTTCACAGTATTCAGTCTCACGGCTTTCACAGTATTCAGTCTCAGGGGTTTCACAGTATTCAGTCTCGGGTTTCAATGTATTCAGTCTCAAGGGATACACAGTATTCAGTCTCAAGGGATAGACAGTATTCAGTCTCAGGGGATTCACAGTATTCAGTCTCACGGGATTCACAGTGTTCAGTCTCACGGGATTCACAGTATTCAGTCTCACGGGATTCACAGTGTTCAGTCTCACGCGTATCACCGTATTCAGTCTCACGGCTTTCACAGTATTCAGTGTTACGGCTTTCACCGTATTCAGACTTACGGTTTCACAGTATTCAGTGTCACGGCTTTCACAGTATTCAGTCTTACGGTTTCACAGTATTCAGTTTCACAGGTTTCACAGTATTCAGTCTCACGGCTTTCACAGTATTCAGTCTCACGGCTTCCACAGTATTCAGTCTCACGGCTTCCACAGTATTCAGTCTCACGGGTTTCACAGTATTCATTCTCAGGGGTTTCACAGTATTCAGTCTTACAGTTTCACAGTATTCAGTTTCACAGTATTCAGTTTCACAGTATTCAGTTTCACAGGTTTCACAGTATTCAGTCTCACGGCTTTCACAGTATTTAGTCTCGGGTTTTGCAGCATTCAGTCTTAATCGTTTCACTGTATTCAGTCTCACTGGCTTCACAGTAATCAGATTCACGGCTTTCACAGTATTCAGTGTCATGGGTTTCAGAGTATTCTGTCCCATGGCCTGCACAGTATTCAATCTCACAGTAATCAGTCTCGGGTTTCACAGTATTCAGTCTTGAAGGTTTCACAGTATTCAGTTTCACACTTTTCACCGTATTCAGTCTCAGGGGTTTCACAGTATTCAGTCTCACAGTGTTCAGTCTCAGGGGTTTCACAGTATTCAGTCTCATGGCTTTCACAGTATTCAGTCAGTCTCACAGGTTTGTCAGTATTCAGCCTCACGAATTTCACAGCATTCAGTCTCACAGCTTTAACAGTATTCAGTCTGGGGTTTCACAGTATTTAGTGTCACAGGTTTCACAGTATTCAATCTCAGAGCTTTCACAGTATTCAGTCTCACTGGCTTCACAGTAATCAGTCTCACGGCTTTCACAGTATTCAGTGTAATGGCTTTCAGAGTATTCAGTCTCATGGCTTGCACAGTATTCAGTCTCAGGGGTTTCACAGTAGTCAATCTCACTGCTTTCACAGAATTGAATCTGACGGGTTTCACAGTATTCTGTCTCACGGCTTTCGCAATATTTAGTCTCAGAGGTTTCACAGTATTCAGTCTCAGGTGTTGCACAGTGTTTAGTCTAACGAGTTTCACAGTATTCAGTCTCACATTATTCAGTCTCACGGCTTCCACAGTATTCATTCTCGGGGGTTTCACAGCATTCAGTGTCAGAGCTTTCACCGTATTCAGTCTCATGGCTTTCACAGTATTCAGTCTTACGGTTTCACAGTATTCAGTTTCACGGCTTCCACAGTATTCTGTCTCACGGCTTTCACAGTATTCAGTCTGGGGATTCACAGTATTCAGTCTCACGGTTTCACAGTGTTCAGTCTCACGGATTCACAGTATTCAGTTTCACACTTTTCACAGTATTCAGTCTCACGGGTTTCACTCTATTCAGTGTCACGGCTTTCACAGTATTCAGTCTCACGGTTTCACAGTGTTCAGTCTCACGGATTCACAGTATTCAGTTTCACACTTTTCACAGTATTCAGTCTCATGGGTTTCACTCTATTCAGTGTCACGGCTTTCACAGTATTCAGTCTCACAGGTGACACAGTATTCAGTCTCACGGCTTTCACAGTATTCAGTCTCACGGCTTTCACAGTATTCAGTCAGTCTCACAGGTTTGTCAGTATTCAGCCTCACGAATTTCACAGCATTCAGTCTCATAGCTTTCACAGTATTCAGTCTGGGGTTTCACAGTATTCAGTCTTGAAGCTTTCACAGTAATCAGTCTCACGGCTTTCACAGTATTCAATGTAATGGGTTTCAGAGTATTCAGTCCCATGGCTTGTACAGTATTCAATCTCACAGTATTCAGTCTTGAATGTTTCACAGTATTCAGTATCGCGGGTTTCACAGTATTCAGTGTCATGGGTTTCAGAGTATTCAATCTCACTGCTTTCACAGAATTGAATCTGACGGGTTTCACAGTATTCATTCAGATGATGTTTCACAGTGTTCAGTCTCACGAGTTTCACAATATTCAATCTCAGAGCTTTCACGGTATTCAGTCTCACGGCTTTCACAGTATTCAGTGTCATGGGTTTCAGAGTATTCAATCTCACTGCTTTCACAGAATTGAATCTGACGGGTTTCACAGTATTCAGTCTCACGGCTTTCGCAATATTTAGTCTCAGAGGTTTCACAGTATTCAGTCACAGGGGTTGCACAGTATTTAGTGTAACGAGTTTCACAGTATTCAGTCTCACGGGTAATTCAGTCTCAGGGGTTTCACCGCATTCAGCCTAACGAATTTCACAACATTCAGTCGCGGGTTTCACAGTATTCAGTCTCAGTGTTCAGTCTCACGGGTTTCACAGAATTGAATCTCACCTGTTTCACAGTATTCAGTCTCACAGCTTTCACAGTATTCAGTGTCACGGCTTTCACAGTATTCAGTGTCACGGCTTTCACAGTATTCAGTCTTACGGTTTCTCAGTATTCAGTCTCACGGGTTTCACAGAATTGAATCTCACGGGTTTCACAGTGTTCAGCCTCAAGGGTTTCACAGTGTTCCGTCTCACGGCTTTCACAGTAATCAGTCTCACGGGATTCACAGTATTCTGTCTCACGAGGTTCACAGTATTCAGTCTCAGGGGTTGCACAGTATTCAGTCACACGGGTTTCACAGTATTCAGTCTTACGGTTTCACAGTATTCAGTCTCACGAGGTTCACAGTATTGAATCTCACGGGTTTCACAGTGTGGTAACACAATACAGCTTCCTGTGACTCGAACTTTATTGCATCACTTCCTGTGATTAGTCCAGGATAAATACTGGACTGATCAGTTGAATCCTGGAGAGGCATAGAGTAAGACCTCTTTTGTATGTAGCACCTTTTTAGTTGATTAAAGCTTACTTTAAGTTCACCACGCGTAAGGCTCATTCTTACGACAATTTAATCAACTTTGGAAAACTTCGCACTCAAACTTTTTGGATGAACTCGGAACGAAGGATCCAGGGAATCACCCATCATGGAAAACATCCTTAAACCATCGCGTCTTGACTTGGACCCAAACACCCAGCAGCCGGTAAGGTGTGGAAACACTGGTATCGCACGTTTGACAATTTTCTTGAGTATTGCAAGGCTGATGATGACTCAAAGTTGCGGATACTCATCAACTGTGTCACCCGGAATGTATTTCAGTATGTGGAGGAATGGGGCAGTTACGAGGAGGCAATTCGGACGCTTAAGAGACTATATACTAAGACACCGAATGAGGTCTATGCCAGACATCTACTAGCTACAGCCCAACAAGGGCCGGAGGAATCCATTGACAAATTCCTCCAAGAGCTTCGCAGACTTAGTATGGACTATAACTTTCAGGCGGCCTCAGCTGAGCTGTACCGTGAAGAAATGATCCGTGATGCTTTCATCTGCGGGCTTGCCTCCCCAAATATACGCCAGCGTCTACTGGAAAGTAAGACACTTGAGCTTCAGAAAGCTTATGACATGGCTTGCTCTCTAGATCTGGCAAAAAGGAATGCAGACCTTTATACAGTGCCCAGACCTCGGTCTACTGCCTTAACTACAGTCAGGCAATTTAAGAGGCCACAGGTGAACTCTATTAGGGAGGTCTTTATCCCTGACGATCAATCTGATGACTTCACTGATGAAGAGGATGATGACCCCACTGTGGCAGCCTCTTGGCAATCTAAGAAATGCTTCTTTTGTGGTGATGAGTTTCACCCTCGGAAATTCTGCCCTGCTCGCAATGCGTTTTGCAGTCATTGCAACAAAAAGGGTCATTTTGCAAAGGTTTGCCTATCAAGAGCCTCTACGAGGGCTTATCAAGCTAAGTCCTACCGAACTGCCCTGGTAAGGGCCTATCAAGATGTTCCGGCTAACATCTATCGTGCTTCCTCTCGGGTTTCCTCTCGAAGAAACACACCTAGAGTTTCAGCCACTCTTTGTGCAACGACACCAATTACAGCTGCTTGTCCTCAGAACCTATTCCATGCAGCTACAAAAGCATCAATTAATGGACATACTTTAGATGCCTTAATTGACTCAGGTAGCACTGATAGTTTCATTAGGGAACAGATTGTTGCAGAGTTAAAGCTACATGTTTTCCCATCGGACCAGGCAATTGCGATGGCTCAGTCATCACTTAATACCAGAATTTCTGGCTTTTGTATGGTTGAAATAACACTTAATGGTCACAGGTATCCCTCCACCCGGCTTTCGGTGCTCAAGGATTTATGTAGTGATCTTATCTTAGGGCTGGATTTTCAAAAGCAGCATAAGAAGCTCACCATTGAGTTCGGCGGATCCAAAACTGAACTCACTATTTCTAATATACGACCTCGATTACCGTTCTGTGCATTGTCAGCAGCTTCACTGGATGAACCCTCACTGTTTACCAGTATCCCTCCTCGATGCAAACCGATTATAACAAAGTCACGACGTTTCAGTCAGGAAGACCAGTCTTTTATTGCGGCTGAGATTTCTCGGCTTTTAGCAGAGGATATCATCGAGCCTTGTTCGTCGCCATGGCGCGCCCAGGTCGTTATTGTTAAGAACCCTCTACAACCTCACAAGAAACGGCTGTGCATTGACTATTCACAGACCATCAATCAATATACGGACTTGGACGCATACCCATTGCCGCGCATCGATGATATGGTTAATAAACTGGCTGAGTACACGGTGTTCTCAACATATGATCTGAAAAGTGCCTATCATCAGGTACCCTTGAAGGTCTCAGACAAGCAGTATACGGCCTTTGAAGCCAATGGACGGCTGTATCAATTTTGTCGCCTCCCCTTTGGGGTCACTAATGGAGTGGCTGTCTTCCAGCGAGCAATGGATGACCTGGTCAAACAGGAAGACTTGAAGGATACGTTTCCTTATCTGGACAATATTACTGTCGCAGGTCGCAATCAGCGGGAACATGACGCCAATCTCCAACGATTTTGGGATGCACTCCAGCACCGTAATTTGACATTAAATGCGGCTAAATCCATTGAGTCACAACCAACCATCAACATCCTTGGCTATTGTGTGGGCAATGGCATCATTAAACCTGACCCTGAAAGGCTTCGCCCACTCCAAGAACTCCCGCCACCTAAGAATCCGGCCTCCTTGTGCCGGGCCCTCGGCCTGTTTGCATACTATGCTAAATGGATTCCTAACTTCTCGGACCGAATCCAACCTCTACTGAAGGCCAGCACATTCCCACTAGACACAGCGGCTGTTGCAGCCTTTAACCTCCTGAAAAAACAGTTGGAGAAAGCGGCTCTTCACTCCATCGATGAGAGTCTTCCTTTTGTTGTTGAGTGTGATGCCTCGGAGGTGGCGATCTCGGCCACTCTGAATCAGGAAGGTCGTCCGGTGGCATTTTTGTCCAGGACTTTTCAAGGGGCTGAGCTACATTATCCTCCAGTCGAGAAAGAAGCTACAGCCATCATAGAGGCAGTACGGAAGTGGACTCATCTCCTAGCTCGCCAGCACTTTACCTTAATCACGGACCAGCGATCGGTCGCCTTCATGCTCGATAATCGAAAACGGACCAAAATTAAAAATAATAAAATCCAGCTTTGGCGGCTGGAATTGGCCTCTTTTGGTTACACCATCCACTATCGACCTGGCAAGGAGAATGTGGCTCCGGATACCCTCTCACGAGCATTCTGCTCCGCCATGGCACCCTCTACGCTCGTAGACATCCATGATGGGTTGTGTCATCCGGGCGTTACTCGCATGCTACACTTCGTGCGGTCCCGAAATCTCCCATTCTCTACTGGGGATGTAAAGAAGATGTGCTCGGACTGCAGAGTCTGTGCGGAATTGAAACCTCAGTTTTTCCGCCCCTCGGGTGGTATACTCATACATGCGACCCAGCCAATGCAACGGCTTAGCATTGATTTTAAGGGGCCGTTGCCCTCTTCAACTCGCAACACTTATCTGTTGACCATGGTCGATGAGTATTCCCGTTTTCCGTTTGCCTTTCCCTGCCCCAATATGCTGACGACCACGGTTATCAGCTGCCTTGAGCAGGTATTTGCTTTCTGTGGCATGGCATCCTATGTTCATTCAGATCGGGGCCATTCTTTTATGTCAGGAGAACTCAAGGCCTATCTCTCGGAACGGGGTATTGCTGCCAGCAGAACGACGCCTTATCATCCGGTCGGGAATGGGCAAGTCGAGCGTTTTAACGCTATCATCTGGAATGCGGTACGTCTGGCTTTGAGATCTCGGGGCCTACCCAACCAGCAATGGGAAGCAGTACTTCCAGACGCATTACACTCCACACGGTCCCTCCTTTCGACCGCCACAAATACGACGCCTCATGATCGGTTCTTCCGATTTCAGCGTCGCTCATCCTATGGGATATCTCTCCCGTCGTGGCTGACTACACCGGGACCAGTGCTACTCCGAAGATATGTCCGGGCATCTAAGAATGACCCCCTGGTAGATGAAGTTGAGCTCACTGACGTCAACCCTACCTACGCCTATATTCGGTATCCTGACGGTCGGGAATCTACCGTGTCATTGTGGGATCTGGCTCCCTGCCCGCCGAAACATAGAGGGACACCAGGGGATGATATTGTACCAGGCACATCTCTGGGCTCGCCAGGTGCCTCTCATCACGATCTGGATCTGACGCTGGCTGGTACCTCACTCCAGCGTGCCGACCTGGGGCAGACTGACTATGAGCCCGTCGGGGCTCGCACGCGCAGCCATGATCCACCCCGTACCGTACGCTCGGAAACGGATCTGCCACAGCCCTGCCCGACACCCGTTCGGGCACCAGTACACAGTCAGGATCGTCCTGACCCCTCACAGAGCGGGCTGGATCACTCGGACTCTGGTCCACGGCCCGCGGCGGGTAAACGGGCTAGGGGCCCTCTACCGCAACGAGAACCCAAACGGGTGCAGCTCTCCCTCGTCCAGCGGCTACGAAATGGAGGGAGCATCCCGGCCTCCTAATCTTTTGGGGGGGGAGAATGTGGTAACACAATACAGCTTCCTGTGACTCGAACTTTATTGCATCACTTCCTGTGATTAGTCCAGGATAAATACTGGACTGATCAGTTGAATCCTGGAGAGGCATAGAGTAAGACCTCTTTTGTATGTAGCACCTTTTTAGTTGATTAAAGCTTACTTTAAGTTCACCACGCGTAACGCTCATTCTTACGACACACAGTATTCAGTCTCAGGGGTTTCACAGTATTGAATCTCACGGGTTTCACAGTATTCAGACTCACGGGTTTCACAGTATTCAGTCTCACGGGTTTCACAGTATTCAGACTCACGGGTTTCACAGTATTCAGTCTCACGGGTTTCACAGTATTCAGTCTCACTTCTTTCACAGTATTGAATCTCACGGGTTTCACAGTATTCAGTCACATGGTTTTCACAGTATTCATTCTCACGGCTTTCACAGTATTCAGTCTAACTGGTTTCACAGTATTCAGTCACACGGTTTTCACAGTATTCATTCTCACGGCTTTCACAGTATTCAGTCTAACTGGTTTCACGGTATTCAGTCTCACGGTTTTCAGAGTATTCATTCTCACGGCTTTCACAGTATTCAGTCTTACGGTTTCACAGTATTCAGTCTCACGGGTTTCACAGTATTCAGTCTCAGGGGTTTCACAGTATTCAGTCTCACAGGTAATTCAGTCTCATGGGTTTCACAGTATTCAGTCTCACGGGTTTCACAGTATTCAGTCTCACGGGGTTCACAGTATTCAGTCTCAGGGGTTTCACAGTATTAAATCTCACGGATTTCACAGTATTGAATCTGACGGGTTTCACAGTATTGAACCTCACGGGTTTCACAGTATTCAGACTCACTGGTTTCACAGTATTCAGACTCACTGGTTTCACTGTACTCAGACTCACGGGCTTCACAGTATTCAGTCTCACGGGTTTCACAGTATTCAGTCTCACGGGTTTCACAGTATTCAGTCTCACGGGTTTCACAGTATTCAGTCTCACGGGTTTCACAGTATTGAACCTCACGGGTTTCACAGTATTCAGACTCACTGGTTTCACAGTATTCAGTCTCACGAGGTTCACAGTATTCAGTCTCACGGGTTTCACAGTATTGAACCTCACGGGTTTCACAGTATTCAGACTCACGGGTTTCACAGTATTCAGACTCACTGGTTTCACAGTATTCAGACTCACGAGGTTCACAGTATTCAGTCTCACAGGATTCACAGTATTCAGTCTCACGGGTTTCACAGTATTCAGTCTCACGGGTTTCACAGTATTCAGTCTCAGGGGTTTCACAGTATTCAGTCTCACAGGTAATTCAGTCTCATGGGTTTCACAGTATTCAGTCTCACGGGTTTCACTGTACTCAGACTCACGGGTTTCACAGTATTGAACCTCACGGGTTTCACAGTATTCAGACTCACGGGTTTCACAGTATTCAGACTCACTGGTTTCACAGTATTCAGACTCACGAGGTTCACAGTATTCAGTCTCACAGGATTCATGCTATTCAGTCTCACGGGTTTCACAGTATTCAGTCTCACCGGGTTCACAGTATTCAGTCTCAGGGGTTTCACAGTATTAAATCAGATGAGGTTTCACAGTATTTAGTCTCACGGCTTTCGCAATATTCAGTCTCTCTGGTTTCACAGTATTCAGACTCACGGGTTTCACAGTATTCAGTCTCATGGGTTTCACAGTATTCATTGTCACGGCTTTCACAGTATTCGGTCTTACGGTTTCTCGGTATTCAGTCTCACGAGGTTCACAGTATTGAATCTCACGGGTTTCACAGAATTCAGACTCACAGGATTCACAGTATTCAGTCTCACGGGTTTCACACTATTCGGTCTCACGGGTTTCACAGTATTGAATCTCACGGGTTTCACAGTATTCAGTCTCTCTGGTTTCACAGTATTCAGACTCACGGGTTTCACAGTATTCAGTCTCATGGGTTTCACAATATTCAGTCTCGGGTTTCACAGTATTCAGTCACACGGTTTTCACAGTATTCATTCTCACGAGTTTCACACTATTCAGTCTCGGGTTTCACAGTATTCAGTCTCACGGATTTCACAGTATTCAATCTAACGACTTTCACAGTATTCAGTCTCACGGCTTTCACGGTATTCAGTATTACGGTTTCAGTATTCAGTCTCACGAGGTTCACAGTATTCAGTCTCACGGGTTTCACAGTATTCATTCTCTCGGGTTTCACTGTATTCAGACTCACGGGTTTCACAGTATTCAGTCTCTCGGGTTTCACAGTATTCAGTCTCACGGATTTTGCAGTATTCAGTCTCACGGGTTTCACAGTATTCAGTCTCTCGGGTTTCACAGTATTCAGTCTCTCGGGTTTCACAGTATTCAGTCTCACGGCTTTCACAGTATTCAGTCTCACGAGGTTCACAGTATTCAGTCTCACAGGTTTCACAGTATTCAGATTCACTGGTTTCACAAAATTCAGTCTCTCGGGTTTCACAGTATTCAGTCTCAGGGGTTTCACAGTATTGCATATCACGGGTTTCACAGTATTCAGTTTAACGAGTTTCACAGTATTCAGTCTCACGGGTTTCACACTATTCAGTCTCACGGGCTTCACAGTATTCAGTCTCAGGGGTTTCACAGTATTAAATCTCACAGGTTTCACAGTATTCAGTCTCACGGATTTTGCAGTATTCAGTCTAACGGGTTTCATAGTATTCAGTCTCACGGGTTTCACAGTGTTCAGTCTCGCAGGTAATTCAGTCTCGGGGGTTTCACAGTATTGAATATCACGGGTTTCACAGTATTCAGACTCACTGGTTTCACAATATTCAGACTCACGGGTTTCACAGTATTCAGACTCACGGGTTTCACAGTATTCAGACTGACGGGTTTCACAATATTCAGTGTCACGGGTTTCACAGTATTCAGTCTCAGGGGTTTCACAATATTCAGACTCACGGGTTTCACAGTATTCAGTCTCAGGGGTTTCACAATATTCAGACTCACGGGTTTCACAGTATTCGGTCTCACGGGTTTCACTGTATTCAGACTCACGGGTTTCACAGTATTCAGTCTCTCGGGTTTCACAGTATTCAGTCTCACGGATTTTGCAGTATTCAGTCTCACGGGTTTCACAGTGTTCAGTCTCGCAGGTAATTCAGTCTCGGGGGTTTCACAGTATTGAATATCACGGGTTTCACAGTATTCAGACTCTCGGGTTTCACAATATTCAGACTCACGGGTTTTGCAGTATTCAGTCTCACGGGTTTCACAGTATTCAGACTCACGGGTTTCACAGTATTCAGTCTCAGGGGTTTCACAATATTCAGTTTCACGGGTTTCACAGTATTCGGTCTCACGGGTTTCACAATATTCAGTCTCAGGGGTTTCACAATATTCAGTTTCACGGGTTTCACAGTATTCAGTCTCAGGGGTTTCACAATATTCAGACTCACGGGTTTCACAGTATTCGGTCTCACGGGTTTCACAGTATTCAGACTCACGGATTTCACAGTATTCGGTCTCACGGTTTCACAGTATTCAGTCTCTCTGGTTTCACTGTATTCAGACTCACGGGTATTACAGTATTCAGTCTCACGGTTTCACAGTATTCAGACTCACAGGTAATTCAGTCTCGGGGGTTTCACAGTATTGAATATCACGGGTTTCACAGTATTCAGTCTCTCTGGTTTCACAGTATTCAGACTCACGGGTTTCACAGTATTCGGTCTCACGGGTTTCACAGTATTCAGTCTCTCGGGTTTCACTGTATTCAGACTCACTGGTTTCACAGTATTCAGACTCACGGGTTTCACAGTATTCAGTCTCTCGGGTTTAACAGTATTCAGACTCACTGGTTTCACAGTATTCAGTCTCACGGGTTTCGCAGTATTCAGTCTAACGAGTTTCACAGTATTCAGTCTCGGGGGTTTCACAGTATTCAGACTCACGAGTTTCACAGTATTCAGTCTCACGGGTTTCACAGTATTCAGTCTAACGAGTTTCACAGTACTCAGTCTCAGGGGTTTCACGGTATTGAATATCACGGGTTTCACAGTATTCAGTCTCACGGTTTCACAGTATTCAGACTCACTGGTTTCACAGTATTCAGACTCACTGGTTTCACAGTATTCAGTCTCACGGGTTTCACAGTATTCAGTCTCACGGTTTCACAGTATTCAGTCTCACGGGTTTCACAATATTCAGTCTCACGGGTTTCACAATATTCAGACTCTCGGGTTTCACAATATTCAGACTAACGGGTTTCACAGTATTCAGACTAACGGGTTTCACAGTATTCAGTCTCACTGGTTTCACAGTATTCAGACTCACGGGTTTCACAGTATTCGGTCTCACGGGTTTCACAATATTCAGTCTCAGGGGTTTCACAATATTCAGTTTCACGGGTTTCACAGTATTCAGTCTCAGGGGTTTCACAATATTCAGACTCACGGGTTTCACAGTATTCGGTCTCACGGGTTTCACAGTATTCAGTCTCTCGGGTTTCACTGTATTCAGACTCACTGGTTTCACAGTATTCAGACTCACGGGTTTCACAGTATTCAGTCTCTCGGGTTTAACAGTATTCAGACTCACTGGTTTCACAGTATTCAGTCTCACGGGTTTCACACTATTCAGTCTCACGGGCTTCACAGTATTAAATCTCACAGGTTTCACAGTATTCAGTCTCACGGATTTCGCAGTATTCAGTCTAACGAGTTTCACAGTATTCAGTCTCGGGGGTTTCACAGTATTCAGACTCACGAGTTTCACAGTATTCAGTCTCACGGGTTTCACAATATTCAGTCTCACGAGTTTCACAGTACTCAGTCTCAGGGGTTTCACGGTATTGAATATCACGGGTTTCACAGTATTCAGACTCACTGGTTTCACAGTATTCAGTCTCACGGGTTTCACAGTATTCAGTCTCACGGTTTCACAGTATTCAGTCTCACGGGTTTCACAATATTCAGTCTCACGGGTTTCACAATATTCAGACTCTCGGGTTTCACAATATTCAGACTAACGGGTTTCACAATATTCAGACTAACGGGTTTCACAGTATTCAGACTAACGGGTTTCACAGTATTCAGTCTCACTGGTTTCACAGTATTCAGACTCACGGGTTTCACAGTATTCAGTCTCACTGGTTTCACAGTATTCAGACTCACGGGTTTCACAGTATTCGGTCTCACGGGTTTCACAATATTCAGTGTCACGGGTTTCACAGTATTCAGTCTCGGGTTTCACAATATTCAGTTTCACGGGTTTCACAGTATTCAGTCTCAGGGGTTTCACAATATTCAGACTCACGGGTTTCACAGTATTCGGTCTCACGGGTTTCACAGTATTCGGTCTCACGGGTTTCACAGTATTCAGACTCACGGGTTTCACAGTATTCGGTCTCACGGTTTCACAGTATTCAGACTCACAGGTAATTCAGTCTCGGGGGTTTCACAGTATTGAATATCACGGGTTTCACAGTATTCAGTCTCTCTGGTTTCACAGTATTCAGACTCACGGGTTTCACAGTATTCGGTCTCACGGGTTTCACAGTATTCAGTCTCTCTGGTTTCACAGTATTCAGACTCACGGGTTTCACAGTATTCAGACTCACGGGTTTCACAGTATTCAGTCTCTCGGGTTTAACAGTATTCAGACTCACTGGTTTCACAGTATTCAGTCTCACGGGTTTCACAATATTCAGTCTCACGAGTTTCACAGTACTCAGTCTCAGGGGTTTCACGGTATTGAATATCACGGGTTTCACAGTATTCAGTCTCACTGGTTTCACAGTATTCAGACTCACGGGTTTCACAGTATTCGGTCTCACGGGTTTCACAATATTCAGTGTCACGGGTTTCACAGTATTCAGTCTAACGAGTTTCACTGTATTCAGACTCACGAGTTTCACAGTATTCAGACTCACTGGTTTCACAGTATTCAGTCTCACGGGTTTCACAATATTCAGTCTCACGAGTTTCACAGTACTCAGTCTCAGGGGTTTCACGGTATTGAATATCACGGGTTTCACAGTATTCGGTCTCACGGTTTCACAGTATTCAGACTCACAGGTAATTCAGTCTCGGGGGTTTCACAGTATTGAATATCACGGGTTTCACAGTATTCAGTCTCTCTGGTTTCACAGTATTCAGACTCACGGGTTTCACAGTATTCGGTCTCACGTGTTTCACAGTATTCAGTCTCTCGGGTTTCACTGTATTCAGACTCACTGGTTTCACAGTATTCAGACTCACGGGTTTCACAGTATTCAGTCTCTCGGGTTTAACAGTATTCAGTCTAACGAGTTTCACTGTATTCAGACTCACGAGTTTCACAGTATTCAGTCTCACGGGTTTCACAGTATTCAATCAGATGATGTTTCACAGTATTCAGTCTCACAGTATTGAGTCAGATGGTGTTTCACAGTATTTCGTCTCACGGCTTTCGCAATATTCAGTCTCTCTGGTTTCACTGTATTCAGACTCACGGGTTTCACAGTATTCAGACTCACGGTTTCACAGTATTCAGACTCACTGGTTTCACAGTATTCAGACTCACTGGTTTCACAGTATTCAGACTCACTGGTTTCACAGTATTCAAACTCACGGGTTTCACAGTATTCAGTCTCATGGGTTTCACAATATTCAGTCTCTGGTTTCACAGTATTCAGTCTCAGGGATTTCACAATATTCAGTCTCACGAGCTCCACATTATTCAGTCTCACGTGTTTCACAGTATTCGGTCTTACGGGTTTCACAGTGTTCAGTGTCACGGCTTTCACAGTAATCAGTCTCACGGGTTTCACAGTATTCGGTCTCACGGCTTTCACTGTATTCAGTCTCACGGGTTTCACGGTATTCAGTCTCACTGGTTCCACAGTATTCAATCAGATGAGGTTTCACACTATTCAGTCTCACGGGCTTCACAATATTCAGTCTCTCGGGTTTCACTGTATTCAGACTCACCGGTTTCACAGTATTCAGACTCACGGGTTTCACAGTGTTCAGTCTCTTGGGTTTCACAGTATTCAGTCTCGGGGTTTCACAATATTCAGACTCACGGGTTTCACAGTGTTCAGTCTCTTGGCTTTCACAGTATTCAGTCTCGGGGGTTTCACAATATTCAGTGTCACGGGTTTCACAGTATTCAGTCTCACGGCTTTCACAGTATTCAGTCTCACGGGTTTCACAATATTCAGTCTACGGTTTCACAGTATTCAATCTCTCGGGTATCACAGTATTCAGTCTCACGGTTTCACAGTATTCAGACTCACTGGTTTCACAGTATTCAGACTCACTGCTTTCACAGTATTCAGACTCACGGGTTTCACAGTATTCAGTGTCACGGCTTTCACAGTATTCAGTCTCACAAATTTCGCAGTATTCAGTCTCACGGGTTTCACAATATTCAGTGTCACGGGTTTCACAGTATTCAGTCTCTCTGGTTTCACTGTATTCAGACTCACGGGTTCCACAGTATTCAATCAGATGAGGTTTCACTGTATTCAGTCTCACGGGTTTTACAGTGTTCAGTCTCACGGCTTTCGCAATATTCAGTCTCACGGGTTTCACAGTATTCAGTCTCTCGGGTTTCACTGTATTCAGACTCACGGGCTTCACAGTATTCAGACTCACGGGTTTCACAGTATTCAGTCTCACGGTTTCACAGTATTCAGACTCAGGGGTTTCACAGTATTCAGACTCACTGGTTTCACAGTATTCAGACTCACTGGTTTCACAGTATTCAGACTCACTGGTTTCACAGTATTCAGACTCACGGGTTTCACAGTATTCAGTCTCATGGGTTTCACAATATTCAGTCTCTGGTTTCACAGTATTCAGTCTCAGGGATTTCACAATATTCAGTCTCACGAGCTCCACATTATTCAGTCTCACGTGTTTCACAGTATTCGGTCTCACGGGTTTCACAGTGTTCAGTGTCACGGCTTTCACAGTAATCAGTCTCACGGGTTTCACAGTATTCGGTCTCACGGCTTTCACTGTATTCAGTCTCACGGGTTTCACAGTGTTCAGTGTCACGGCTTTCACAGTATTCATTCACACGGCTTTCACAGTATTCAGTCTTACGGTTTCTCGGTATTCAGTCTCACGGGTTTCACGGTATTCAGTCTCACTGGTTCCACAGTATTCAATCAGATGAGGTTTCACACTATTCAGTCTCACGGGCTTCACAATATTCAGTCTCTCGGGTTTCACTGTATTCAGACTCACCGGTTTCACAATATTCAGTCTACGGTTTCACAGTATTCAATCTCTCGGGTATCACAGTATTCAGTCTCACGGTTTCACAGTATTCAGACTCACTGGTTTCACAGTATTCAGACTCACTGCTTTCACAGTATTCAGACTCACGGGTTTCACAGTATTCAGTGTCACGGCTTTCACAGTATTCAGTCTCACAAATTTCGCAGTATTCAGTCTCACGGGTTTCACAATATTCAGTGTCACGGGTTTCACAGTATTCAGTCTCTCTGGTTTCACTGTATTCAGACTCACGGGTTCCACAGTATTCAATCAGATGAGGTTTCACAGTATTCAGTCTCACGGCTTTCGCAATATTCAGTCTCACGGGGTTTCACAGTATTCAGTCTCTCTGGTTTCACTGTATTCAGACTCACGGGTTCCACAGTATTCAATCAGATGAGGTTTCACAGTATTCAGTCTCACGGGTTTCACAGTATTCAGACTCTCGGGTTTCACAGTATTCAGTCTCACGGCTTTCGCAATATTCAGTCTCACGGGGTTTCACAGTATTCGGTCTCATGGGTCATTCAGTCACGGGGGTTTCACAGTATTGAATATCACGGGTTTCACAGTAATCAGTCTCACGGGTTTCACAGTATTCGGTCTCACGGGTTTCACAGTATTCGGTCTCACGGGTTTCACAGTATTGAATCTCACGGCTTTCACTGTATTCAGTCTCACGGGTTTTACAGTGTTCAGTCTCATGGGTTTCACAGTATTCAGTCTCTCGGGTTTCACAGTATTCAGACTCACTGGTTTCACAGTATTCAGACTCACTGGTTTCACAATATTCAGTGTCACGGGTTTCACAGTATTCAGTCTCACGGGTTTCACAGTATTCGGTCTCGGGTTTCACAATATTCAGTGTCACGGGTTTCACAGTATTCAGTCTCACGGTTTCACAGTATTCAGACTCACGGTTTCACAGTATTCAGTCTCTCGGGTTTCACTGTATTCAGACTCACGGGTTTCACAGTATTCAGTGTCACGGGTTTCACAGTATTCATTCTCGGGGTTTCACAGTATTCAGTCTCTCTGGTTTCACTGTATTCAGACTCACGGGTTTCACAGTATTCAGTCTCACGGTTTCACACTATTCAGTCTCTCGGGTTTCACAGTATTCAGTCTCTCGGGTTTCACAGTATTCAGTCTCACGGGTTTCACAGTATTCAGTCTCACAGTATTGAGTCAGATGGTGTTTCACAGTATTTAGTCTCACGGCTTTCACAGTATTCAGACTCACGGTTTCACAGTATTCAGACTCACTGGTTTCACAGTATTCAGACTCACTGGTTTCACAGTATTCAGACTCACTGCTTTCACAGTATTCAGACTCACGGGTTTCACAGTATTCAGTGTCACGGCTTTCACAGTATTCAGTCTCACAAATTTCGCAGTATTCAGTCTCACGGGTTTCACAATATTCAGTGTCACGGGTTTCACAGTATTCAGTCTCTCTGGTTTCACTGTATTCAGACTCACGGGTTCCACAGTATTCAATCAGATGAGGTTTCACAGTATTCAGTCTCACGGCTTTCGCAATATTCAGTCTCACGGGGTTTCACAGTATTCAGTCTCTCTGGTTTCACTGTATTCAGACTCACGGGTTCCACAGTATTCAATCAGATGAGGTTTCACAGTATTCAGTCTCACGGGTTTCACAGTATTCAGACTCTCGGGTTTCACAGTATTCAGTCTCACGGCTTTCGCAATATTCAGTCTCACGGGGTTTCACAGTATTCGGTCTCATGGGTCATTCAGTCACGGGGGTTTCACAGTATTGAATATCACGGGTTTCACAGTAATCAGTCTCACGGGTTTCACAGTATTCGGTCTCACGGGTTTCACAGTATTCGGTCTCACGGGTTTCACAGTATTGAATCTCACGGCTTTCACTGTATTCAGTCTCACGGGTTTTACAGTGTTCAGTCTCACGGGTTTCACAGTATTCAGTCTCTCGGGTTTCACAGTATTCAGACTCACTGGTTTCACAGTATTCAGACTCACTGGTTTCACAGTATTCAGACTCACTGGTTTCACAATATTCAGTGTCACGGGTTTCACAGTATTCAGTCTCACGGGTTTCACAGTATTCGGTCTCGGGTTTCACAATATTCAGTGTCACGGGTTTCACAGTATTCAGTCTCACGGTTTCACAGTATTCAGACTCACGGTTTCACAGTATTCAGTCTCTCGGGTTTCACTGTATTCAGACTCACGGGTTTCACAATATTCAGTGTCACGGGTTTCACAGTATTCATTCTCGGGGTTTCACAGTATTCAGTCTCTCTGGTTTCACTGTATTCAGACTCACGGGTTTCACAGTATTCAGTCTCACGGTTTCACACTATTCAGTCTCTCGGGTTTCACAGTATTCAGTCTCTCGGGTTTCACAGTATTCAGTCTCACGGGTTTCACAGTATTCAGTCTCACAGTATTGAGTCAGATGGTGTTTCACAGTATTTAGTCACACGGCTTTCACAGTATTCAGACTCACGGTTTCACAGTATTCAGACTCACTGGTTTCACAGTATTCAGACTCACTGGTTTCACAGTATTCAGACTCACTGGTTTCACAGTATTCAGACTCACGGGTTTCACAGTATTCAGTCTCATGGGTTTCACAATATTCAGTCTCACGGCTCCACATTATTCAGTCTCACGTGTTTCACAGTATTCGGTCTCACGGGTTTCACAGTGTTCATTGTCACGGCTTTCACAGTAATCAGTCTCACGGGTTTCACAGTATTCGGTCTCACGGCTTTCACTGTATTCAGTCTCACGGGTTTCACAGTGTTCAGTGTCACGGCTTTCACAGTATTCATTCACACGGCTTTCACAGTATTCAGTCTTACGGTTTCTCGGTATTCAGTCTCACGGGTTTCACGGTATTCAGTCTCACTGGTTCCACAGTATTCAATCAGATGAGGTTTCACACTATTCAGTCTCACGGGCTTCACAATATTCAGTCTCTCGGGTTTCACTGTATTCAGACTCACCGGTTTCACAATATTCAGTCTACGGTTTCACAGTATTCAATCTCTCGGGTATCACAGTATTCAGTCTCACGGTTTCACAGTATTCAGACTCACTGGTTTCACAGTATTCAGACTCACTGCTTTCACAGTATTCAGACTCACGGGTTTCACAGTATTCAGTGTCACGGCTTTCACAGTATTCAGTCTCACAAATTTCGCAGTATTCAGTCTCACGGGTTTCACAATATTCAGTGTCACGGGTTTCACAGTATTCAGTCTCTCTGGTTTCACTGTATTCAGACTCACGGGTTCCACAGTATTCAATCAGATGAGGTTTCACAGTATTCAGTCTCACGGCTTTCGCAATATTCAGTCTCACGGGGTTTCACAGTATTCAGTCTCTCTGGTTTCACTGTATTCAGACTCACGGGTTTCACAGTATTCAGACTCTCGGGTTTCACAGTATTCAGTCTCTCTGGTTTCACAGTATTCAGACTCACGGGTTTCACAGTATTCAGTCTCACGGCTTTCGCAATATTCAGTCTCACGGGGTTTCACAGTATTCGGTCTCATGGGTCATTCAGTCACGGGGGTTTCACAGTATTGAATATCACGGGTTTCACAGTAATCAGTCTCACGGGTTTCACAGTATTCGGTCTCACGGGTTTCACAGTATTCGGTCTCACGGGTTTCACAGTATTGAATCTCACGGCTTTCACTGTATTCAGTCTCACGGGTTTTACAGTGTTCAGTCTCACGGGTTTCACAGTATTCAGTCTCTCGGGTTTCACAGTATTCAGACTCACTGGTTTCACAGTATTCAGACTCACTGGTTTCACAGTATTCAGACTCACTGGTTTCACAATATTCAGTGTCACGGGTTTCACAGTATTCAGTCTCACGGGTTTCACAGTATTCGGTCTCGGGTTTCACAATATTCAGTGTCACGGGTTTCACAGTATTCAGTCTCACGGTTTCACAGTATTCAGTCTCAGGGGTTTCACAGTATTTAATATCACGGGTTTCACAGTATTCAGTCTCTCGGGTTTCACTGTATTCAGACTCACGGGTTTCACAGTATTCAGACTCACGGGTTTCACAGTGTTCAGTGTCACGGCTTTCGCAATATTCAGTCTCACGGGGTTTCACAGTATTCAGTCTCACAGGTAATTCAGTCTCTCTGGTTTCACTTTATTCAGACTCACTGGTTTCACAGTATTCAGACTCAGGGGTTTCACAGTATTCAGACTCACGGGTTTCACAGTATTCAGTCTCTCGGGTTTCACAGTATTCAGACTCACGGGTTTCACAGTATTCAGTCTCTCGGGTTTCACTGTATTCAGACTCACGGGTTTCACAATATTCAGTGTCACGGGTTTCACAGTATTCATTCTCGGGGTTTCACAGTATTCAGTCTCACGGTTTCACACTATTCAGTCTCTCGGGTTTCACAGTATTCATTCACACGGCTTTCACAGTATTCAGTCTTACGGTTTCTCGGTATTCAGTCTCACGGGTTTCACGGTATTCAGTCTCACTGGTTCCACAGTATTCAATCAGATGAGGTTTCACACTATTCAGTCTCACGGGCTTCACAATATTCAGTCTCCCGGGGTTTCACAGTATTCAGTCTCACAGGTAATTCAGTCTCGGGGGTTTCACAGTATTGAATATCACGGGTTTCACAGTATTCAGTCTCTCTGGTTTCACTGTATTCAGTCTCTCGGGTTTCACAGTATTCATTCACACGGCTTTCACAGTATTCAGTCTTACGGTTTCTCGGTATTCAGTCTCACGGGTTTCACGGTATTCAGTCTCACTGGTTCCACAGTATTCAATCAGATGAGGTTTCACACTATTCAGTCTCACGGGCTTCACAATATTCAGTCTCACGGGGTTTCACAGTATTCAGTCTCACAGGTAATTCAGTCTCGGGGGTTTCACAGTATTGAATATCACGGGTTTCACAGTATTCAGTCTCTCTGGTTTCACTGTATTCAGACTCACGGGTTTCACAGTATTCAGACTCACGGGTTTCACAGTATTCAGTCTCATGGGTTTCACAATATTCAGTCTCTGGTTTCACAGTATTCAGTCTCAGGGATTTCACAATATTCAGTCTCACGAGCTCCACATTATTCAGTCTCACGTGTTTCACAGTATTCGGTCTCACGGGTTTCACAGTGTTCAGTGTCACGGCTTTCACTGTATTCAGTCTCACGGGTTTCACAGTGTTCAGTGTCACGGCTTTCACAGTATTCAGACTCACGGGTTTCACAGTATTCAGTCTCTCGGGTTTAACAGTATTCAGACTCACGGGTTTCACAGTATTCAGACTCACTGGTTTCACAGTATTCGGTCTCACGGGTTTCACAGTATTCGGTCTCACGGGTTTCACAGTATTGAATCTCACGGCTTTCACTGTATTCAGTCTCACGGGTTTTACAGTGTTCAGTCTCACGGCTTTCGCAATATTCAGTCTCACGGGTTTCACAGTATTCAGTCTCTCGGGTTTCACTGTATTCAGACTCACTGGTTTCACAGTATTCAGACTCACGGGTTTCACAGTATTCAGTCTCTCGGGTTTAACAGTATTCAGACTCACGGGTTTCACAGTATTCAGACTCACTGGTTTCACAGTATTCAGTCTCTCGGGTTTCACTGTATTCAGACTCACTGGTTTCACAGTATTCAGACTCACGGGTTTCACAGTATTCAGTCTCTCGGGTTTCACTGTATTCAGACTCACTGGTTTCACAGTATTCAGACTCACGGGTTTCACAGTATTCAGTCTCACGGTTTCACAGTATTCAGTCTCACGGCTTTCGCAATATTCAGTCTCACGGGGTTTCACAGTATTGAATATCACGGGTTTCACAGTAATCAGTCTCACGGGTTTCACAGTATTCATTCACACGGCTTTCACAGTATTCAGTCTTACGGTTTCTCGGTATTCAGTCTCACGGGTTTCACGGTATTCAGTCTCACGGGGTTTCACAGTATTCAGTCTCACAGGTAATTCAGTCTCGGGGGTTTCACAGTATTGAATATCACGGGTTTCACAGTATTCAGTCTCTCTGGTTTCACTGTATTCAGACTCACGGGTTTCACAGTGTTCAGTATTATGTTTCAGTGTTCAGTCTCACGGGTTTCACAGTATTCAGTATTATGTTTCAGTGTTCAGTCTCACGGGTTTCACAATATTCAGTCTACGGTTTCACAGTATTCAATCTCACGGGTTTCACAGTGTTCAGTCTCACGGGTTTCACAATATTCAGTCTCACGGGTTTCACAGTATTCAATCTCATGGGTTTCACAGTATTCAGTCTACGGTTTCACAGTATTCAATCTCTCGGGTATCACAGTATTCAGTCTCACGGTTTCACAGTATTCAGACTCACTGGTTTCACAGTATTCAGACTCACTGCTTTCACAGTATTCAGACTCACGGGGTTCACAGTATTCAGTCTCACGGCTTTCACACTATTCAGTCTCACGGGGTTCACAGTATTCAGTCTCAGGGGTTTCACAGTATTCAGTGTCACGGCTTTCACAGTATTCAGTCTCACAAATTTCGCAGTATTCAGTCTCACGGGTTTCACAATATTCAGTGTCACGGGTTTCACAGTATTCAGTCTCACGGGTTTTCACAGTATTCAGTCTCTCGGGTTTCACTGTATTCAGACTCACCGGTTTCACAGTATTCAGACTCACTGGTTTCACAGTATTCAGTCTCTCGGGTTTCACTGTATTCAGACTCACTGGTTTCACAGTATTCAGACTCACGGGTTTCACAGTATTCAGTCTCTCGGGTTTCACTGTATTCAGACTCACTGGTTTCACAGTATTCAGACTCACGGGTTTCACAGTATTCAGTCTCACGGTTTCACAGTATTCAGTCTCACGGCTTTCGCAATATTCAGTCTCACGGGGTTTCACAGTATTGAATATCACGGGTTTCACAGTAATCAGTCTCACGGGTTTCACAGTATTCATTCACACGGCTTTCACAGTATTCAGTCTTACGGTTTCTCGGTATTCAGTCTCACGGGTTTCACGGTATTCAGTCTCACGGGGTTTCACAGTATTCAGTCTCACAGGTAATTCAGTCTCGGGGGTTTCACAGTATTGAATATCACGGGTTTCACAGTATTCAGTCTCTCTGGTTTCACTGTATTCAGACTCACGGGTTTCACAGTGTTCAGTATTATGTTTCAGTGTTCAGTCTCACGGGTTTCACAGTATTCAGTATTATGTTTCAGTGTTCAGTCTCACGGGTTTCACAATATTCAGTCTACGGTTTCACAGTATTCAATCTCACGGGTTTCACAGTGTTCAGTCTCACGGGTTTCACAATATTCAGTCTCACGGGTTTCACAGTATTCAATCTCATGGGTTTCACAGTATTCAGTCTACGGTTTCACAGTATTCAATCTCTCGGGTATCACAGTATTCAGTCTCACGGTTTCACAGTATTCAGACTCACTGGTTTCACAGTATTCAGACTCACTGCTTTCACAGTATTCAGACTCACGGGGTTCACAGTATTCAGTCTCACGGCTTTCACACTATTCAGTCTCACGGGGTTCACAGTATTCAGTCTCAGGGGTTTCACAGTATTCAGTGTCACGGCTTTCACAGTATTCAGTCTCACAAATTTCGCAGTATTCAGTCTCACGGGTTTCACAATATTCAGTGTCACGGGTTTCACAGTATTCAGTCTCACGGGTTTTCACAGTATTCAGTCTCTCGGGTTTCACTGTATTCAGACTCACCGGTTTCACAGTATTCAGACTCACGGGTTTCACAGTATTCAGTCTCTCGGGTTTCACTGTATTCAGTCTCACGGGTTTCACAGTGTTCAGTCTCACGGGTTTCACAGTATTGAATCTCACGGCTTTCACTGTATTCAGTCTCACGGGTTTTACAGTGTTCAGTCTCACGGCTTTCGCAATATTCAGTCTCACGGGTTTCACAGTATTCAGTCTCTCGGGTTTCACTGTATTCAGACTCACTGGTTTCACAGTATTTAGACTCACGGGTTTCACAGTATTCAGTCTCTCGGGTTTAACAGTATTCAGACTCACGGGTTTCACAGTATTCAGACTCACTGGTTTCACAGTATTCAGTCTCTCGGGTTTCACTGTATTCAGACTCACTGGTTTCACAGTATTCAGACTCCCTGGTTTTACAGTATTCAGACTCACTGGTTTCACAGTATTCAGTCTCTCTGGTTTCACAGTATTCAGACTCACGGGTTTCACAGTTTTGAATCTCACGGGTTTCACAGTATTCAGTCTCGGGTTTCACACTATTCAGTCTCGCGGTTTTCACAATATTCAGTCTTACGGATTTCACAGTATTCAGTCTAACGAGTTTCACAGTATTCAGTCTCAGGGGTTTCACAGTATTCAGTCACACGAATTGCACTGTATTCTGTTACGGGTTTCACGGTATTGAGTATTACGGTTTCAGTGTTCAGTGTCACGGGTTTCACGGTATTCAGTCTCACTGGTTCCACAGTATTCAATCAGATGAGGTTTCACAGTATTCAGACTCACTGGTTTCACAGTATTCGGTCTCACGGGTTTCACAGTATTCGGTCTCACGGGTTTCACAGTATTCAGTCTCACAAATTTTGCAGTATTCAGCCTCAGGGGTTTCACAGTATTCAGTGTCACGGGTTTCACAGTATTCAGTCTACGGTTTCACGGTATTCAGTATTACGGTTTCATTGTTCAGTCTCACGGTTTTCACAATATTCAGTCTCACGGGTTTCACAGTATTCAGTCTCAGGGGTTTCACAGTATTCAGTGTCACGGCTTTCACAATATTCAGTCTCACGGGTTTCACAGTATTCAGTCTCAGGGGTTTCACAGTATTCAGTGTCACGGCTTTCACAGTATTCAGTCTCACAAATTTTGCAGTATTCAGTCTCACAAATTTCGCAGTATTCAGTCTCTCGGGCTTCACAGTATTCAGACTCACGGGTTTCACAGTATTCAGTCTACGGTTTCACAGTATTCAGTCTCACAAATTTCGCAGTATTCAGTCTTGGGTTTCACAATATACAGTCTCACAAATTTCGCAGTATTCAGTATCACAAATTTCGCAGTATTCAGTCTCTCGGGCTTCACAGTATTCAATCTCACGGCTTTCACGGTATTCAGTATTACGGTTTCAGTGTTCAGTCTCACAAATTTCGCAGTATTCAGTCTCTCGGGCTTCACAGTATTCAGACTCACGGGTTTCACAGTATTCAGACTCACGGGTTTCACAATATTCAGTGTCACGGGTTTCACAGTATTCATTCTCGGGGTTTCACAGTATTCAGTCTCTCTGGTTTCACTGTATTCAGACTCACGGGTTTCACAGTATTCAGTCTCGGTTTCACAGTGTTCAGTCTCACGGGTTTCACAGTATTCAATCTCTTGGGCTTCACAGTATTCAGTCTCACGGGTTTCACAGTATTCGGTCTCAGGGGTTTCACAGTATTCAGTCTCACAAATTTCACAGTATTCGGTCTCACGGGTTTCACAGTATTCGGTCTCAGGGGTTTCACAGTATTCAGTCTCACAAATTTCGCAGTATTCAATCTCACGGGTTTCACAATATTCAGTCTCTCGGGTTTCACAGTATTCAGACTCACTGGTTTCACAGTATTCAGTCTCTCGGGTTTCACTGTATTCAGACTCACTGGTTTCACAGTATTCAGACTCACTGGTTTCACAGTATTCAGACTCACGGGTTTCACAGTATTCAGACTCACTGGTTTCACAGTATTCAGTCTCTCGGGTTTCACTGTATTCAGACTCACTGGTTTCACAGTATTCAGACTCACTGGTTTCACAGTATTCAGACTCACTGGTTTCACAGTATTCAGACTCACGGGTTTCACAGTATTCAGTCTCTCGGGTTTCACTGTATTCAGACTCACTGGTTTCACAGTATTCAGACTCACGGGTTTCACAGTATTCAGTCTCACGGTTTCACAGTATTCATTCTCACGGCTTTCGCAATATTCAGTCTCACGGGGTTTCACAGTATTCGGTCTCACGGGTCATTCAGTCACGGGGGTTTCACAGTATTGAATATCACGGGTTTCACAGTAATCAGTCTCACGGGTTTCACAGTATTCGGTCTCACGGGTTTCACAGTATTCGGTCTCACGGGTTTCACAGTATTCAGACTCACTGGTTTCACAGTATTCAGTCTCTCGGGTTTCACTGTATTCAGACTCACTGGTTTCACAGTATTCAGACTCACTGGTTTCACAGTATTCAGTCTCTCGGGTTTCACTGTATTCAGACTCACTGGTTTCACAGTATTCAGACTCACTGGTTTCACAGTATTCAGTCTCTCGGGTTTCACTGTATTCAGACTCACTGGTTTCACAGTATTCAGACTCACTGGTTTCACAGTATTCAGACTCACTGGTTTCACAGTATTCAGACTCACGGGTTTCACAGTATTCAGTCTCTCGGGTTTCACTGTATTCAGACTCACTGGTTTCACAGTATTCAGACTCACGGGTTTCACAGTATTCAGTCTCACGGTTTCACAGTATTCATTCTCACGGCTTTCGCAATATTCAGTCTCACGGGGTTTCACAGTATTCGGTCTCACGGGTCATTCAGTCACGGGGGTTTCACAGTATTGAATATCACGGGTTTCACAGTAATCAGTCTCACGGGTTTCACAGTATTCGGTCTCACGGGTTTCACAGTATTCGGTCTCACGGGTTTCACAGTATTCAGACTCACTGGTTTCACAGTA
Organism: Squalus acanthias; assembly: GCA_030390025.1. NCBI lineage: Eukaryota > Metazoa > Chordata > Chondrichthyes > Squaliformes > Squalidae > Squalus > Squalus acanthias. The sequence goes on along the minus strand of CM059433.1, from coordinate 38,474,868 downwards.
TTCAGTCTCTCGGGTTTCACTGTATTCAGACTCACTGGTTTCACAGTATTCAGACTCACTGGTTTCACAGTATTCAGACTCACTGGTTTCACAGTATTCAGTCTCTCTGGTTTCACAGTATTCAGACTCACGGGTTTCACAGTTTTGAATCTCACGGGTTTCACAGTATTCAGTCTCGGGTTTCACACTATTCAGTCTCGCGGTTTTCACAATATTCAGTCTTACGGATTTCACAGTATTCAGTCTAACGAGTTTCACAGTATTCAGTCTCAGGGGTTTCACAGTATTCAGTCACACGAATTGCACTGTATTCTGTTACGGGTTTCACGGTATTGAGTATTACGGTTTCAGTGTTCAGTGTCACGGGTTTCACGGTATTCAGTCTCACTGGTTCCACAGTATTCAATCAGATGAGGTTTCACAGTATTCAGACTCACTGGTTTCACAATATTCAGTGTCACGGGTTTCACAGTATTCAGTCTCACGGGTTTCACAGTATTCAGTCTCACAAATTTTGCAGTATTCAGCCTCAGGGGTTTCACAGTATTCAGTGTCACGGGTTTCACAGTATTCAGTCTACGGTTTCACGGTATTCAGTATTACGGTTTCAGTGTTCAATCTCACGGGTTTCACAATATTCAGTCTCACGGGCTTCACAGTATTCAGTCTCAGGGTTTCACAGTATTCAGTGTCACGGCTTTCACAATATTCAGTCTCACGGGTTTCACAGTATTCAGTCTCAGGGGTTTCACAGTATTCAGTGTCACGGCTTTCACAGTATTCAGTCTCACAAATTTTGCAGTATTCAGTCTCACAAATTTCGCAGTATTCAGTCTCTCGGGCTTCACAGTATTCAGACTCACGGGTTTCACAGTATTCAGTCTACGGTTTCACAGTATTCAGTCTCACAAATTTCGCAGTATTCAGTCTTGGGTTTCACAATATACAGTCTCACAAATTTCGCAGTATTCAGTCTCACAAATTTCGCAGTATTCAGTCTCTCGGGCTTCACAGTATTCAATCTCACGGCTTTCACGGTATTCAGTATTACGGTTTCAGTGTTCAGTCTCACAAATTTCGCAATATTCAGTCTCACTGGTTCCACAGTATTCAATCAGATGAGGTTTCACAGTATTCAGTCTCTCGGGTTTCACAGTATTCAGTCTCACGGCTTTCACAGTATTCAGTCTCACGAGGTTCACAGTAGTCAGTCTCTCGGGTTTCACAGTATTCAGATTCACTGGTTTCACAGTATTCAGTCTCAGGGGTTTCACAGTATTCAGACTCACGAGATTCACACTATTCAGTCTCGGGTTTCACAGTATTCAGTCTCAGGGGTTTCACAGTATTAAATCTCACAGGTTTCACAGTATTCAGTCTAACGAGTTTCACACTATTCAGTCTCGGGTTTCACAGTATTCAGTCTCAGGGGTTTCACAGTATTCAGTCACACGAATTGCACAGTATTCAGTCTCACGGATTTCACAGTATTCAGTCTCAGGGTTCACAGTATTCAGTCTCACGGGTTTCACAGTATTCAGTCTCTCGAGTTTCACAGTATTCAGTCTCACGGGTTTCACAGTATTGAATCTCACGGGTTTCACAGTATTCAGTCTCACGGTTTCACAGTATTCAGACTCACGGGTTTCACAGTATTCAGACTCTCGGGTTTCACAGTATTCAGTCTCACGGGCTTCACAGTATTCAGTCTCTCGGGTTTCACAGTATTCAGTCTCTCGGGTTTCACAGTATTCAGTCTCATGAGGTTCACAGTATTCAGTCTCACGGGTTTCACAGTATTCAGATTCACTGGTTTCACAAAATTCAGTCTCTCGGGTTTCACAGTATTCAGTGTCACGGGCTTCACAGTATTCAGTCTCTCGGGTTTCACAGTATTCAGTCTCTCGGGTTTCACTGTATTCAGACTCACGAGTTTCACAGTATTCAGTCTCAGGGGTTTCACAGTATTGAATATCACGGGTTTCACAGTATTCAGTCTCACGGTTTCACAGTATTCAGACTCACTGGTTTCACAATATTCAGACTCTCGGGTTTCACAATATTCAGACTAACGGGTTTCACAGTATTCAGTCTCAGGGGTTTCACAGTATTGAATATCACGGGTTTCACAGTATTCAGTCTCACGGTTTCACAGTATTCAGACTCACTGGTTTCACAGTATTCAGTCTCACGGGTTTCACAATATTCAGTCTCACGGGTTTCACAGTATTCAGTCACACGGTTTCACAGTATTCAGACTCACGGGTTTCACAGTATTCAGTCTCAGGGGTTTCACAGTATTGAATATCACGGGTTTCACAGTATTCAGTCTCACGGTTTCACAGTATTCAGACTCACTGGTTTCACAATATTCAGTCTCTCGGGTTTCACAATATTCAGACTAACGGGTTTCACAGTATTCAGTCTCAGGGGTTTCACAGTATTGAATATCACGGGTTTCACAGTATTCAGTCTCACGGTTTCACAGTATTCAGACTCACTGGTTTCACAGTATTCAGTCTCACGGGTTTCACAATATTCAGTCTCACGGGTTTCACAGTATTCAGTCACACGGTTTCACAGTATTCAGACTCACGGGTTTCACAGTATTCAGTCTCAGGGGTTTCACAGTATTGAATATCACGGGTTTCACAGTATTCAGTCTCACGGTTTCACAGTATTCAGTCTCACGGTTTCACAGTATTCAGACTCACTGGTTTCACAATATTCAGTCTCTCGGGTTTCACAATATTCAGACTAACGGGTTTCACAGTATTCAGTCTCACGGTTTCACAGTATTCAGACTCACTGGTTTCACAATATTCAGTCTCTCGGGTTTCACAATATTCAGACTAACGGGTTTCACAGTATTCAGTCTCACGGGTTTCACAATATTCAGTCTCACGGGTTTCACAGTATTCAGTCTCACGGTTTCACAGTATTCAGACTCACTGGTTTCACAATATTCAGTCTCTCGGGTTTCACAATATTCAGACTAACGGGTTTCACAGTATTCAGTCTCAGGGGTTTCACAGTATTGAATATCACGGGTTTCACAGTATTCAGTCTCACGGTTTCACAGTATTCAGACTCACTGGTTTCACAGTATTCAGACTCACGGGTTTCACAGTATTCAGTCACACGGTTTCACAGTATTCAGACTCACGGGTTTCACAGTATTCATTCTCTCGGGTTCCACAGTATTCAGTCTCTCGGGTTCCACAGTATTCAGTCTCGGGGGTTTCACAGTATTGAATATCACGGGTTTCACAGTATTCAGACTCACTGGTTTCACAATATTTAGACTCTCGGGTTTCACAATATTCAGACTCACGGGTTTCACAGTATTCAGTCACACGGTTTCACAGTATTCAGACTCACGGGTTTCACAGTATTCATTCTCTCGGGTTCCACAGTATTCAGTCTCTCGGGTTCCACAGTATTCAGTCTCTCGGGTTTCACAGTATTGAATATCACGGGTTTCACAGTATTCAGTCTCACGGTTTCACAGTATTCAGACTCACTGGTTTCACAGTATTCAGTCTCACGGGTTTCACAATATTCAGACTCTCGGGTTTCACAATATTCAGACTAACGGGTTTCACAATAGTCAGACTCTCGGGTTTCACAATATTCAGACTAACGGGTTTCACAGTATTCAGTCTCACGGGTTTCACAGTGTTCAGTCTCACAGGTAATTCAGTCTCGGGGGTTTCACAGTATTGAATATCACGGGTTTCACAGTATTCAGACTCACTGGTTTCACAATATTTAGACTCTCGGGTTTCACAATATTCAGACTCACGGGTTTCACAGTATTCAGACTCACGGGTTTCACAGTATTCATTCTCTCGGGTTCCACAGTATTCAGTCTCTCGGATTTCACAGTATTCAGACTCACTGGTTTCACAGTATTCAGTCTCACAAATTTCACAGTATTCAGTGTCACGGCTTTCAAAGTGTTCAGTCTCACGGGTTTCACAGTTTTCGGTCTCACGGTTTCACAGTATTCAGACTCTCGGGTTTAACTGTATTCAGACTCACGGGTTTCACAATATTCAGACTCACTGGTTTCACAGAATTCAGACTCATGGGTTTCACAGTATTCAGTCTCTCGGGTTTCACTGTATTCAGACTCACGGGTTTCACAGTTTTCGGTCTCACGGTTTCACAGTATTCAGACTCACGGGTTTCACAGTATTCAATCAGATGAGGTTTCACAGTATTTAGTCTCACGGCTTTCGCAATATTCAGTCTCTCGGGTTCCACAGTATTCAGTCTCTCGGGTTTCACTGTATTCAGACTCACGGGTTTCACAGTTTTCGGTCTCACGGTTTCACAGTATTCAGACTCACGGGTTTCACAGTATTTAGTCTCACGGCTTTCGCAATATTCAGTCTCTCGGGTTCCACAGTATTCAGTCTCACGGCTTTCACAGTATTCAGTCTCAAGGGTTTCACAGTATTCAGTCTCACGGGTTTCACAGTGTTCAGTCTCACAGGTAATTCAGTCTCGGGGGTTTCACAGTATTGAATATCACGGGTTTCACAGTATTCAGACTCACTGGTTTCACAATATTTAGACTCTCGGGTTTCACAATATTCAGACTCACGGGTTTCACAGTATTCAGTCACACGGTTTCACAGTATTCAGACTCACGGGTTTCACAGTATTCATTCTCTCGGGTTCCACAGTATTCAGTCTCTCGGGTTCCACAGTATTCAGTCTCTCGGGTTTCACAGTATTGAATATCACGGGTTTCACAGTATTCAGTCTCACGGTTTCACAGTATTCAGACTCACTGGTTTCACAGTATTCAGTCTCACGGGTTTCACAATATTCAGACTCTCGGGTTTCACAATATTCAGACTAACGGGTTTCACAATAGTCAGACTCTCGGGTTTCACAATATTCAGACTAACGGGTTTCACAGTATTCAGTCTCACGGGTTTCACAGTGTTCAGTCTCACAGGTAATTCAGTCTCGGGGGTTTCACAGTATTGAATATCACGGGTTTCACAGTATTCAGACTCACTGGTTTCACAATATTTAGACTCTCGGGTTTCACAATATTCAGACTCACGGGTTTCACAGTATTCAGTCACACGGTTTCACAGTATTCAGACTCACGGGTTTCACAGTATTCAGTCTCACGGGTTTCACAGTATTCAGACTCACTGGTTTCACAGTATTCAGTCTCACAAATTTCACAGTATTCAGTGTCACGGCTTTCAAAGTGTTCAGTCTCACGGGTTTCACAGTATTCAGTCTCTCGGGTTTCACTGTATTCAGACTCACGGGTTTCACAATATTCAGACTCACTGGTTTCACAGAATTCAGACTCATGGGTTTCACAGTATTCAGTCTCTCGGGTTTCACTGTATTCAGACTCACGGGTTTCACAGTTTTCGGTCTCACGGTTTCACAGTATTCAGACTCTCGGGTTTAACTGTATTCAGACTCACGGGTTTCACAATATTCAGACTCACTGGTTTCACAGAATTCAGACTCATGGGTTTCACAGTATTCAGTCTCTCGGGTTTCACTGTATTCAGACTCACGGGTTTCACAGTTTTCGTTCTCACGGTTTCACAGTATTCAGACTCACGGGTTTCACAGTATTCAATCTAACGACTTTCACAGTATTCAGTCTCACGGCTTTCATGGTATTCAGTATTACGGTTTCAGTGTTCAGTCTCACGGGTTTCACAATATTCAGTCTCACTGGTTCCACAGTATTCAATCAGATGAGGTTTCACAGTATTCAGTCTCACGGCTTTCACAGTATTCAGTCTCAGGAGGTTCACAGTATTCAGTCTCACGGGTTTCACAGTATTCAGTCTCTCGAGTTTCACAGTATTCAGTCTCAGGGGTTTCACAGTATTGAATATCACGGGTTTCACAGTATTCAGTCTCACGGTTTCACAGTATTCAGACTCACTGGTTTCACAATATTCAGACTCTCGGGTTTCACAGTATTCAGTGTCACGGGCTTCACAGTATTCAGTCTCTCGGGTTTCACAGTATTCAGTCTCTCGGGTTTCACAGTATTCAGTCTCATGAGGTTCACAGTATTCAGTCTCACGGGTTTCACAGTATTCAGATTCACTGGTTTCACAAAATTCAGTCTCTCGGGTTTCACAGTATTCAGTGTCACGGGCTTCACAGTATTCAGTCTCTCGGGTTTCACAGTATTCAGTCTCTCGGGTTTCACTGTATTCAGACTCACGAGTTTCACAGTATTCAGTCTCAGGGGTTTCACAGTATTGAATATCACGGGTTTCACAGTATTCAGTCTCACGGTTTCACAGTATTCAGACTCACTGGTTTCACAATATTCAGACTCTCGGGTTTCACAATATTCAGACTAACGGGTTTCACAGTATTCAGTCTCAGGGGTTTCACAGTATTGAATATCACGGGTTTCACAGTATTCAGTCTCACGGTTTCACAGTATTCAGACTCACTGGTTTCACAGTATTCAGTCTCACGGGTTTCACAATATTCAGTCTCACGGGTTTCACAGTATTCAGTCACACGGTTTCACAGTATTCAGACTCACGGGTTTCACAGTATTCAGTCTCAGGGGTTTCACAGTATTGAATATCACGGGTTTCACAGTATTCAGTCTCACGGTTTCACAGTATTCAGACTCACTGGTTTCACAATATTCAGTCTCTCGGGTTTCACAATATTCAGACTAACGGGTTTCACAGTATTCAGTCTCACGGGTTTCACAATATTCAGTCTCACGGGTTTCACAGTATTCAGTCTCACGGTTTCACAGTATTCAGACTCACTGGTTTCACAATATTCAGTCTCTCGGGTTTCACAATATTCAGACTAACGGGTTTCACAGTATTCAGTCTCAGGGGTTTCACAGTATTGAATATCACGGGTTTCACAGTATTCAGTCTCACGGTTTCACAGTATTCAGACTCACTGGTTTCACAGTATTCAGACTCACGGGTTTCACAGTATTCAGTCACACGGTTTCACAGTATTCAGACTCACGGGTTTCACAGTATTCATTCTCTCGGGTTCCACAGTATTCAGTCTCTCGGGTTCCACAGTATTCAGTCTCGGGGGTTTCACAGTATTGAATATCACGGGTTTCACAGTATTCAGACTCACTGGTTTCACAATATTTAGACTCTCGGGTTTCACAATATTCAGACTAACGGGTTTCACAGTATTCAGTCTCACGGGTTTCACAATATTCAGTCTCACTGGTTTCACAATATTCAGTCTCTCGGGTTTCACAATATTCAGACTAACGGGTTTCACAGTATTCAGTCTCAGGGGTTTCACAGTATTGAATATCACGGGTTTCACAGTATTCAGACTCACTGGTTTCACAATATTTAGACTCTCGGGTTTCACAATATTCAGACTCACGGGTTTCACAGTATTCAGTCACACGGTTTCACAGTATTCAGACTCACGGGTTTCACAGTATTCATTCTCTCGGGTTCCACAGTATTCAGTCTCTCGGGTTCCACAGTATTCAGTCTCTCGGGTTTCACAGTATTGAATATCACGGGTTTCACAGTATTCAGTCTCACGGTTTCACAGTATTCAGACTCACTGGTTTCACAGTATTCAGTCTCACGGGTTTCACAATATTCAGACTCTCGGGTTTCACAATATTCAGACTAACGGGTTTCACAATAGTCAGACTCTCGGGTTTCACAATATTCAGACTAACGGGTTTCACAGTATTCAGTCTCACGGGTTTCACAGTGTTCAGTCTCACAGGTAATTCAGTCTCGGGGGTTTCACAGTATTGAATATCACGGGTTTCACAGTATTCAGACTCACTGGTTTCACAATATTTAGACTCTCGGGTTTCACAATATTCAGACTCACGGGTTTCACAGTATTCAGACTCACGGGTTTCACAGTATTCATTCTCTCGGGTTCCACAGTATTCAGTCTCTCGGATTTCACAGTATTCAGACTCACTGGTTTCACAGTATTCAGTCTCACAAATTTCACAGTATTCAGTGTCACGGCTTTCAAAGTGTTCAGTCTCACGGGTTTCACAGTATTCAGTCTCTCGGGTTTCACTGTATTCAGACTCACGGGTTTCACAATATTCAGACTCACTGGTTTCACAGAATTCAGACTCATGGGTTTCACAGTATTCAGTCTCTCGGGTTTCACTGTATTCAGACTCACGGGTTTCACAGTTTTCGGTCTCACGGTTTCACAGTATTCAGACTCTCGGGTTTAACTGTATTCAGACTCACGGGTTTCACAATATTCAGACTCACTGGTTTCACAGAATTCAGACTCATGGGTTTCACAGTATTCAGTCTCTCGGGTTTCACTGTATTCAGACTCACGGGTTTCACAGTTTTCGGTCTCACGGTTTCACAGTATTCAGACTCACGGGTTTCACAGTATTCAATCAGATGAGGTTTCACAGTATTTAGTCTCACGGCTTTCGCAATATTCAGTCTCTCGGGTTCCACAGTATTCAGTCTCTCGGGTTTCACTGTATTCAGACTCACGGGTTTCACAGTTTTCGGTCTCACGGTTTCACAGTATTCAGACTCACGGGTTTCACAGTATTTAGTCTCACGGCTTTCGCAATATTCAGTCTCTCGGGTTCCACAGTATTCAGTCTCACGGCTTTCACAGTATTCAGTCTCACGGGTTTCACAGTATTCAGTCTCACGGGTTTCACAGTGTTCAGTCTCACAGGTAATTCAGTCTCGGGGGTTTCACAGTATTGAATATCACGGGTTTCACAGTATTCAGACTCACTGGTTTCACAATATTTAGACTCTCGGGTTTCACAATATTCAGACTCACGGGTTTCACAGTATTCAGTCACACGGTTTCACAGTATTCAGACTCACGGGTTTCACAGTATTCATTCTCTCGGGTTCCACAGTATTCAGTCTCTCGGGTTCCACAGTATTCAGTCTCTCGGGTTTCACAGTATTGAATATCACGGGTTTCACAGTATTCAGTCTCACGGTTTCACAGTATTCAGACTCACTGGTTTCACAGTATTCAGTCTCACGGGTTTCACAATATTCAGACTCTCGGGTTTCACAATATTCAGACTAACGGGTTTCACAATAGTCAGACTCTCGGGTTTCACAATATTCAGACTAACGGGTTTCACAGTATTCAGTCTCACGGGTTTCACAGTGTTCAGTCTCACAGGTAATTCAGTCTCGGGGGTTTCACAGTATTGAATATCACGGGTTTCACAGTATTCAGACTCACTGGTTTCACAATATTTAGACTCTCGGGTTTCACAATATTCAGACTCACGGGTTTCACAGTATTCAGTCACACGGTTTCACAGTATTCAGACTCACGGGTTTCACAGTATTCAGTCTCTCGGGTTTCACAGTATTCAGACTCACTGGTTTCACAGTATTCAGTCTCACAAATTTCACAGTATTCAGTGTCACGGCTTTCAAAGTGTTCAGTCTCACGGGTTTCACAGTATTCAGTCTCTCGGGTTTAACTGTATTCAGACTCACGGGTTTCACAATATTCAGACTCACTGGTTTCACAGAATTCAGACTCATGGGTTTCACAGTATTCAGTCTCTCGGGTTTCACTGTATTCAGACTCACGGGTTTCACAGTTTTCGGTCTCACGGTTTCACAGTATTCAGACTCTCGGGTTTAACTGTATTCAGACTCACGGGTTTCACAATATTCAGACTCACTGGTTTCACAGAATTCAGACTCATGGGTTTCACAGTATTCAGTCTCTCGGGTTTCACTGTATTCAGACTCACGGGTTTCACAGTTTTCGTTCTCACGGTTTCACAGTATTCAGACTCACGGGTTTCACAGTATTCAATCAGATGAGGTTTCACAGTATTTAGTCTCACGGCTTTCGCAATATTCAGTCTCTCGGGTTCCACAGTATTCAGTCTCTCGGGTTTCACTGTATTCAGACTCACGGGTTTCACAGTTTTCGGTCTCACGGTTTCACAGTATTCAGACTCACGGGTTTCACAGTATTTAGTCTCACGGCTTTCGCAATATTCAGTCTCTCGGGTTCCACAGTATTCAGTCTCACGGCTTTCACAGTATTCAGACTCACGGGTTTCACAGTATTTAGTCTCACGGCTTTCGCAATATTCAGTCTCTCGGGTTTCACAGTATTCAGTCTCTCGGGTTTCACTGTATTCAGACTCACGGGTTTCACTGTATTCAGACTCACTGGTTTCACCGTATTCAGACTCTCGGGTTTCACAGTATTCAGTCTCTCGGGTTTCACAGTATTCAGACTCACTGGTTTCACAGTATTCAGACTCACTGGTTTCACAGTATTCAGACTCACTGGTTTCACAGTATTCAGACTCACGGGTTTCACAGTATTCAGTCTCACGGTTTCACAGTATTCAGACTCACTGGTTTCCCAGTATTCAGACTCACTGGTTTCACAGTATTCAGTCTCTCTGGTTTCACTGTATTCAGACTCACGGGTTTCACAGTATTCAGACTAACGGGTTTCACAGTATTCAGTCTCTCGGGTTTCACTGTATTCAGACTCACGGGTTTCACTGTATTCAGTCTCTCTGGTTTCACAGTATTCAGACTCACGGGTTTCACAGTATTGAATATCACGAGTTTCACAATATTCGGTGTCACGGGTTTCACAGTATTCAGTCTCACGGGTTTCACACTATTCAGTCTCACGGGTTTCACAGTATTCAGACTCACGGGTTTCACAGTATTCAGACTAACGGGTTTCACAATATTCGGTGTCACGGGTTTCACAGTATTCAGTCTCACGGGTTTCACACTATTCAGTCTCACGGGGTTCACAGTATTCAGTCTCAGGGGTTTCACAGTATTCAGTGTCACGGCTTTCACAGTATTCAGTCTCACAAATTTCGCAGTATTCAGTCTCACGGCTTTCGCAATATTCAGTCTCACGGGGTTTCACAGTATTCAGTCTCACAGGTAATTCAGTCTCGGGGGTTTCACAGTATTGAATATCACGGGTTTCACAGTATTCAGGCTCTCGGGTTTCACAGTATTCAGTCTCTCGGGTTTCACTGTATTCAGTCTCACAGGTCATTCAGTCACGGGGGTTTCACAGTATTGAATATCACGGCTTTCACTGTATTCAGTCTCACGGGTTTTACAGTGCTCAGTCTCACGGCTTTCGCAATATTCAGTCTCACGGGGTTTCACAGTATTCAGACTCACGGGTTTCACAGTTTTGAATCTCACGGGTTTCACAGTATTCAGTCTCAGGGGATTCACAGTATTCAGTCACACGAATTGCACTGTATTCTGTTACGGGTTTCACAGTTTTGAACCTCACGGGTTTCACACTATTCAGTCTACGGTTTCACAGTATTCAATCTCACGGGTTTCACAGTGTTCAGATTCACTGGTTTCACAGTATTCAGACTCACTGGTTTCACAGTATTCAGACTCTCGGGTTTCACAGTATTCAGTCTCAGGGGTTTCACAGTATTCAGTCTCACGGGTTTCACAGTATTCAGTCTCACGGGTTTCACAATATTCAGTCTCACGGGTTTCACAGTATTCAATCTCATGGGTTTCACAGTATTCAGTCTACGGTTTCACAGTATTCAGACTCACTGGTTTCACAGTATTCAGACTCACTGGTTTCACAGTATTCAGACTCTCGGGTTTCACAGTATTCAGTCTCAGGGGTTTCACAGTATTCAGTCTCACGGGTTTCACAGTATTCAGTCTCACGGGTTTCACAATATTCAGTCTCACGGGTTTCACAGTATTCAATCTCATGGGTTTCACAGTATTCAGTCTCACGGTTTCACAGTATTCAGACTCACTGGTTTCACAGTATTCAGACTCACTGGTTTCACAGTATTCAGTCTCAGGGGTTTCACAGTATTCAGTGTCACGGCTTTCACAGTATTCAGTCTCACAAATTTCGCAGTATTCAGTCTCACGGGTTTCACAATATTCAGTGTCACGGGTTTCACAGTATTCAGTCTCACGGGTTTCACACTATTCAGACTCACGGGTTTCACAGTATTCAGACTCACCGGTTTCACAGTATTCAGACTCACGGATTTCACAGTATTCAGTCTCTTGGGTTTCACAGTATTCAGTCTCTCGGGTTTCACAGTATTCAGACTCACGGGTTTCACAGTATTCAGTCTCTCGGGTTTCACTGTATTCAGTCTCACAGGTCATTCAGTCACGGGGGTTTCACAGTATTGAATATCACGTATTTCACAGTAATCAGTCTCACGGGTTTTACAGTATTCGGTCTCATGGGTTTCACAGTATTCGGTCTCACGGGTTTCACAGTATTGAATCTCACGGCTTTCACTGTATTCAGTCTCACGGGTTTTACAGTGCTCAGTCTCACGGCTTTCGCAATATTCAGTCTCACGGGGTTTCACAGTATTGAATATCACGGGTTTCACAGTATTCAGACTCACGGGTTTCACAGTATTCAGTCTCTCGGGTTTCACTGTATTCAGTCTCACAGGTCATTCAGTCACGGGGGTTTCACAGTATTGAATATCACGTATTTCACAGTAATCAGTCTCACGGGTTTTACAGTATTCGGTCTCATGGGTTTCACAGTATTCGGTCTCACGGGTTTCACAGTATTGAATCTCACGGCTTTCACTGTATTCAGTCTCACGGGTTTTACAGTGCTCAGTCTCACGGCTTTCGCAATATTCAGTCTCACGGGGTTTCACAGTATTCAGTCTCTCGGGTTTCACTGTATTCTGACTCACTGGTTTCACAGTATTCAGACTCTCGGGTTTCACAGTATTCAGTCTCTCTGGTTTCACAGTATTCAGACTCACGGGTTTCACAGTTTTGAATCTCACGGGTTTCACACTATTCAGTCTACGGTTTCACAGTATTCAATCTCACGGGTTTCACAGTATTCAGACTCACTGGTTTCACAGTATTCAGACTCTCGGGTTTCACAGTATTCAGTCTCAGGGGTTTCACAGTATTCAGTCACACGAATTGCACTGTATTCAGTTACGGGTTTCACAGTATTCAGTCTCACGGGTTTCACAGTATTCAGTCTCACGACTTTCACAGTATTGAATATCACGAGTTTCACAATATTCGGTGTCACGGGTTTCACAGTATTCAGTCTCACGGGTTTCACACTATTCAGTCTCACGGGGTTCACAGTATTCAGTCTCAGGGGTTTCACAGTATTCAGTGTCACGGCTTTCACAGTATTCAGTCTCTCGGGTTTCACTGTATTCAGTCTCACAGGTCATTCAGTCACGGGGGTTTCACAGTATTGAATATCACGGCTTTCACTGTATTCAGTCTCACGGGTTTTACAGTGCTCAGTCTCACGGCTTTCGCAATATTCAGTCTCACGGGGTTTCACAGTATTCAGTCTCTCGGGTTTCACTGTATTCAGACTCACTGGTTTCACAGTATTCAGACTCACTGGTTTCACAGTATTCAGACTCACGGGTTTCACAGTTTTGAATCTCACGGGTTTCACAGTATTCAGTCTCAGGGGATTCACAGTATTCAGTCACACGAATTGCACTGTATTCTGTTACGGGTTTCACAGTTTTGAATCTCACGGGTTTCACACTATTCAGTCTACGGTTTCACAGTATTCAATCTCACTGGTTTCACAGTATTCAGACTCTCGGGTTTCACAAATTCAGTCTCAGGGGTTTCACAGTATTCAGTCTCACGGGTTTCACAGTATTCAGTCTCACGGGTTTCACAATATTCAGTCTCACGGGTTTCACAGTATTCAATCTCATGGGTTTCACAGTATTCAGTCTACGGTTTCACAGTATTCAATCTCTCGGGTATCACAGTATTCAGTCTCACGGTTTCACAGTATTCAGACTCACTGGTTTCACAGTATTCAGACTCACTGGTTTCACAGTATTCAGTCTCACGGGTTTCACACTATTCAGTCTCACGGGGTTCACAGTATTCAGTCTCAGGGGTTTCACAGTATTCAGTGTCACGGCTTTCACAGTATTCAGTCTCACAAATTTCGCAGTATTCAGTCTCACGGGTTTCACAATATTCAGTGTCACGGGTTTCACAGTATTCAGACTCACGGATTTCACAGTATTCAGTCTCTTGGGTTTCACAGTATTCAGTCTCTCGGGTTTCACTGTATTCAGTCTCACGGCTTTCGCAATATTCAGTCTCGGGGGTTTCACAGTATTGAATATCACGGGTTTCACAGTATTCAGACTCTCGGGTTTCACAGTATTCAGTCTCTCTGGTTTCACAGTATTCAGACTCACGGGTTTCACAGTATTCAGTCTCTCGGGTTTCACTGTATTCAGTCTCACGGCTTTCGCAATATTCAGTCTCGGGGGTTTCACAGTATTGAATATCACGTATTTCACAGTAATCAGTCTCACGGGTTTTACAGTATTCGGTCTCATGGGTTTCACAGTATTCGGTCTCACGGGTTTCACAGTATTGAATCTCACGGCTTTCACTGTATTCAGTCTCACGGGTTTTACAGTGCTCAGTCTCACGGCTTTCGCAATATTCAGTCTCACGGGGTTTCACAGTATTCAGTCTCTCGGGTTTCACTGTATTCAGACTCACTGGTTTCACAGTATTCAGACTCTCGGGTTTCACAGTATTCAGTCTCTCTGGTTTCACAGTATTCAGACTCACGGGTTTCACAGTTTTGAATCTCACGGGTTTCACAGTATTCAGTCTCAGGGGATTCACAGTATTCAGTCACACGAATTGCACTGTATTCTGTTACGGGTTTCACAGTTTTGAATCTCACGGGTTTCACACTATTCAGTCTACGGTTTCACAGTATACAATCTCACGGGTTTCACAGTGTTCAGATTCACTGGTTTCACAGTATTCAGACTCTCGGGTTTCACAGTGTTCAGACTCACTGGTTTCACAGTATTCAGACTCACTGGTTTCACAGTATTCAGACTCTCGGGTTTCACAGTATTCAGTCTCAGGGGTTTCACAGTATTCAGTCTCAGGGGTTTCACAGTATTCAGTCACACGAATTGCACTGTATTCAGTTACGGGTTTCACAGTATTCAGTCTCACGGGTTCCACAGTATTCAATCAGATGAGGTTTCACAGTATTCAGACTCAGGGGTTTCACAGTATTCAGTCTCTCGGGTTTCACAGTATTCAGACTCACGGGTTTCACAGTATTCAGTCTCACGGTTTCACAGTGTTCAGACTCATTGGTTTCACAGTATTCAGACTCACTGGTTTCACCGTATTCATACTCTCGGGTTTCACAGTATTCAGTTTCTCTGGTTTCACCGTATTCATACTCTCGGGTTTCACAGTATTCAGTTTCTCTGGTTTCACAGTATTCAGACTCACGGGTTTCACAGTATTCAGTCACACGGCTTTCACGGTATTCAGTATTACGGTTTCAGTATTCAATCTCATGGGTTTCACAGTATTCAGTCTCACGGGTTTCACACTATTCAGACTCACGGGTTTCACAGTATTCAGTCTCAGGGGTTTCACAGTATTCAGTCTCACGGCTTTCACGGTGTTCAGTATTACGGTTTCAGTGTTCAGTCTCACGGGTTTCACAATATTCAGTCTCATGGGTTTCACAGTATTCAATCTCACGGGGTTCACAATATTCAGTGTCACGGCTTTCACAGTATTCAGACTCACTGGTTTCACAGTATTCAGACTCACGGGTTTCACAGTATTCAGTCTCATGGGTTTCACAATATTCAATCTCTCGGGCTTCACAGTATTCAATCTCTCGGGCTTCACAGTATTCAGTCACACGGCTTTCATGGTATTCAGTATTACGGTTTCAGTATTCAGTCTCATGGGTTTCACAGTATTCAGTCTCAAGGGGTTCACAGTATTCAGTGTCACGGCTTTCACAGTATTCAGTCTCACGGGTTTCACACTATTTAGACTCACGGGTTTCACAGTATTCAGACTCACCGGTTTCACAGTATTCAGACTCACGGATTTCACAGTATTCAGTCTCTTGGGTTTCACAGTATTCAGTCTCACGGGGTTTCACAGTATAAGAACATAACATAAGAAATAGGAGCAGGAGTAGGCCAATCGGCCCCTCGAGCCTGCTCCGCCATTCAATAAGATCATGGCTGATCTGATCCTAACCGCCAATCTACTATCTATCACAGAACCATCTCCTGCATCTAACAGAATTGCACACACGAAATAGGAGCAGAATCAGGCTACACAGTCCCTGGGCCCGCTCCACTACCCACAGGGCCATGACCGATCCGAACCTAGACTCATGTCCAAATTCCTGCCCGCTCCCCGTAACCCTTAATGCCCTTTACTTCTAGGAAACTGTCTATTTCTGTTTTAAATTTAATTAATGTTGTAGCTTCTACAGCTTTTTGTGGCAGCATATTCCATGGACCTACCACCCTCTGAGTGAAGTAGTTCCTCCTCATCTCAGTTTTGAAAGAGCAGCCCCTTATTCTAAGACTATGTCCCCTAGTTCTCGTCTCACCCGTCATCGGGAACATCCTCCCCGCATCCACCCGATCCAACCCCTTCACAATCTTATATGTTTCAATAAGATCGCCTCTCATTCTTCTGAACTCCAATGAGTAGAGTCCCAATCTACCCAACCTCTCCTCATATGACCACCCCCTCATCCCCGGGATTAACCGAGTGAACCTTTTTTGCACTGCCTCGAGAGCAAGGATGTCTTTCCTTAAGTAAGGACACCAAAACTGTATGCAGTATTCCAGGTGCGGTCTCACCAATACCTTGTACAACTGAAGCAATACCTCCCTATTTTTATATTCTATCCCCCTAGCAATGAAAGCCAACATTCCATTTGCCTTCTTAATCACTTGCTGCACCTGCATACTAACCTTTTGAGTTTCGTGCACCAGGACCCCCAGATCCCTTTGCACTTCAGTACTCTCCAGTTTCTTGCCATTAAGATAATAAATTGCTCGAGGATTTTTCCTGCCAAAGTGCATCACCTCACACTTTCCAGTGTTGTATTCCATCTGCCAAATCTCTGCCCACTTACTTAACCTGTCTATGTCCCCTTGCAGGTTTTTTATGTCCTCCTCACTCACTACTTTCCCTCCCATCTTTGTATCATCTGCAAATTTTGATATGTTACACTTGGTCCCTTCCTCCAAATCGTTAATATAGATTGTGAAGAGTTGGGGACCCAGCACTGACCCCTGTGGAACACCACTAGTTACTGATTGCCAGTCTGAGAATGAACCATTTATCCCAACTCTTTGCTTTCTGTTAGATAGCCAATCCTCTATCCATGCCAGAATATTACCCCCAATCCCGTGATTTTTTACCTTAAGCAATAATCTTTTGTGTGGCACCTTGTCAAATGCCTTTTGGAAGTCTAAATACACTACGTCCACTGGTTCCCCTTTATCCACTCTATATGTTACTTCCTCAAAGAACTCCAGCAAATTTGTCAAACATGACTTCCCCTTCGTAAAACCATGCTGACTTTGTCCTATTAAATTATGATTATCCAAATGTCCTGTTACTGTTTCCTTAATAATGGACTCCAAAATTTTACCTACCACAGATGTTAGGCTAACCGGTCTATAGTTACCAGCCTTCTGTCTGCTGCCCTTTTTAAATAAGGGTGTTACATTAGCAGTTTTCCAGTCTGCCGGGACCTTAGCGGAATCCAGGGAGTTTTGAAAAATTATTACCAATGCATCTACAATCCCTACCGCCACTTCTTTCAAGACTCTAGGATGTAAGCCATCAGGTCCAGGTGATTTATCCGCCTTGAGTCCCATTATTTTACCGAGTACCACTTCCTTAGTGATTTTGATCGTGTTTAGCTCCTCTCCCCCTATAGCCCCCTGTTTGTCCAGTGTTGGGATATTCTTAGTGTCCTCTACTGTAAAGACTGATACAAAATATTCATTCAGTGTTTTTGCCATCTCCATATTCAGTCTCACAGGTAATTCAGTCTCGGGGGTTTCACAGTGTTGAATATCACGGGTTTCACAGTATTCAGACTCTCGGGTTTCACAGTATTCGGTCTCACGGGTTTCACAGTATTGAATCTCACGGCTTTCACTGTATTCAGTCTCACGGGTTTTACAGTGCTCAGTCTCACGGCTTTCACTGTATTCAGACTCACTGGTTTCACAGTATTCAGACTCACTGGTTTCACAGTATTCAGACTCTCGGGTTTCACAGTATTCAGTCTCAGGGGTTTCACAGTATTCAGTCACACGAATTGCACTGTATTCAGTTACGGGTTTCAGAGTATTGAATCTCACGGGTTTCACAGTGTTCAGTGTCACGGCTTTCACAGTGTTCAGTGTCACGGCTTTCACAGTATTCAGTCTCACGGGTTTCACAGTATTCAGTCTCACGACTTTCACAGTAATCAGTCTAACGGGTTTCACAGTGTTCAGTGTCACGGGTTTCACGGTATTCAGTCTCACTGGTTCCACAGTATTCAATCAGATGAGGTTTCACAGTATTCAGACTCAGGGGTTTCGCAGTATTCAGCCTCTCGGGTTTCACAGTATTCAGACTCACGGGTTTCACAGTATTCAGTCTCACGGTTTCACAGTATTCAGACTCATTGGTTTCACAGTATTCAGACTCACTGGTTTCACCGTATTCATACTCTCGGGTTTCACAGTATTCAGTTTCTCTGGTTTCACAGTATTCAGACTCACGGGTTTCACAATATTCAATCTCACTGTTTTCACAGTATTCAATCTCACGGGGTTCACAGTATTCAGTGTCACGGCTTTCACAGTATTCAGTCTCACGGGTTTCACACTATTCAGACTCACGGCTTTCACAGTATTCAGTCTCACAAATTTCGCAGTATTCAGCCTCAGGGGTTTCACAATATTCAGTGTCACGGGTTTCACAGTATTCATTCTCGGGGTTTCACAGTATTCAGTCTCTCTGGTTTCACTGTATTCAGACTCACGGGTTTCACACTATTCAGTCTCTCGGGCTTCACAGTATTCAGACTCATGGGCTTCACATTATTCAGTCTCAGGGGTTTCACAGTATTCAGTCACACGAATTGCACAGTATTCAGTTACGGGTTTCACAGTATTGAATCTCACGGGTTTCACAGTATTCAGTCTCACGGCTTTCACGGTATTCAGTATTACGGTTTCAGTATTCAATCTCATGGGTTTCACAGTATTCAGTCTCAAGGGGTTCACAGTATTCAGTGTCACGGCTTTCACAGTATTCAGTCTCGCGGGTTTCACACTATTCAGACTCACGGGTTTCACAGTATTCAGTCTCCGGGGTTTCACAGTATTCAGTCTCACGGCTTTCACGGTATTCAGTATTACGGTTTCAGTGTTCAGTCTCACGGGTTTCACAATATTCAGTCTCATGGGTTTCACAGTATTCAATCTCACGGGGTTCACAATATTCAGTGTCACGGCTTTCACAGTATTCAGACTCACTGGTTTCACAGTATTCAGACTCACGGGTTTCACAGTATTCAGTCTCATGGGTTTCACAATATTCAATCTCTCGGGCTTCACAGTATTCAGTCTCACGGGTTTCACAGTATTCAGTCACACGGCTTTCACGGTATTCAGTATTACGGTTTCAGTATTCAATCTCATGGGTTTCACAGTATTCAGTCTCATGGGTTTCACAGTATTCAGTCTCAAGGGGTTCACAGTATTCAGTGTCACGGCTTTCACAGTATTCAGTCTCACGGGTTTCACACTATTCAGACTCACGGGTTTCACAGTATTCAGTCTCAGGGGTTTCACAGTATTCAGTCACACGAATTGCACAGTATTCAGTCTCAGGGGTTTCACAGTATTGAATCTCACGGGTTTCACACTATTCAGTCTCACGGCTTTCACGGTATTCAGTATTACGGTTTCAGTATTCAATCTCATGGGTTTCACAGTATTCAGTCTCAAGGGGTTCACAGTATTCAGTGTCACGGCTTTCACAATATTCAGTCTCATGGGTTTCACAGTATTCAATCTCACGGGGTTCACAATATTCAGTGTCACGGCTTTCACAGTATTCAGACTCACTGGTTTCACAGTATTCAGACTCACGGGTTTCACAGTATTCAGTCTCATGGGTTTCACAATATTCAATCTCTCGGGCTTCACAGTATTCAGTGTCACGGGTTTCACAGTATTCAGTCTCGGTTTTCACAGTATTCAGTCTCGGTTTTCACAGTATTCAGTCTCAGGGGTTTCACAGTGTTCAGTCTCACGGGTTTCACAGTATTCAATCTCTCGGGCTTCACAGTATTCAGTCTCACGGGTTTCACAGTATTCGGTCTCAGGGGTTTCACAGTATTCATTCTCACGGGGTTCACAGTATTCAGACTCACGGCTTTCACAGTATTCAGTCTCACGGCTTTCACAGTATTCAGTCTCACAAATTTCACAGTATTCGGTCTCACGGGTTTCACAGTATTCGGTCTCAGGGGTTTCACAGTATTCAGTCTCACAAATTTCGCAGTATTCAGCCTCAGGGGTTTCACAGTATTCAATCTCACGGGTTTCACAATATTCAGTGTCACGGGTTTCACAGTATTCAGACTCACTGGTTTCACAGTATTCAGACTCACGGGTTTCACAGTATTCAGTCTCATGGGTTTCACAATATTCAATCTCTTGGGCTTCACAGTATTCAGTCTCGGTTTTCACAGTATTCAGTCTCGGTTTTCACAGTATTCAGTCTCACGGGTTTCACAGTATTCAGTCTCACGGGGTTTCACAGTATTCATTCTCACGGGGTTCACAGTATTCAGACTCACTGGTTTCACAGTATTCAGTCTCAGGGGTTTCACAGTATTCAGTGTCACGGCTTTCACAGTATTCAGTCTCACAAATTTCACAGTATTCGGTCTCACGGGTTTCGCAGTATTCAGCCTCAGGGGTTTCACAATATTCAGTGTCACGGGTTTCACAGTATTCAGTGTCACGGGTTTCACAGTATTCAATCTCTCGGGCTTCACAGTATTCAGTCTCAGGGGTTTCACAGTATTCAGTCTCGGGTTTCACAGTATTCAGTCTCACAAATTTCGCAGTATTCAGTCTCACGGGGTTTCACAGTATTCATTCTCACGGGGTTCACAGTATTCAGACTCACTGGTTTCACAGTATTCGGTCTCAGGGGTTTCACAGTATTCAGTCTCGGGTTTCACAGTGTTCAGTCTCACGGTTTCACAGTATTCAGTCTCAGGGGTTTCACAGTATTCAGTCTCGGGTTTCACAGTGTTCAGTCTCACGGGTTTCACAGTATTCAATCTCTCGGGCTTCACAGTATTCAGTGTCACGGGTTTCACAGTATTCAGACTCACCGGTTTCACAGTATTCAGACTCACGGATTTCACAGTATTCAGTCTCTTGGGTTTCACAGTATTCAGTCTCTCGGGTTTCACAGTATTCAGACTCACGGGTTTCACAGTATTCAGTCTCTCGGGTTTCACTGTATTCAGTCTCACAGGTCATTCAGTCACGGGGGTTTCACAGTATTGAATATCACGTATTTCACAGTAATCAGTCTCACGGGTTTTACAGTATTCGGTCTCATGGGTTTCACAGTATTCGGTCTCACGGGTTTCACAGTATTGAATCTCACGGCTTTCACTGTATTCAGTCTCACGGGTTTTACAGTGCTCAGTCTCACGGCTTTCGCAATATTCAGTCTCACGGGGTTTCACAGTATTGAATATCACGGGTTTCACAGTATTCAGACTCACGGGTTTCACAGTATTCAGTCTCTCGGGTTTCACTGTATTCAGTCTCACAGGTCATTCAGTCACGGGGGTTTCACAGTATTGAATATCACGTATTTCACAGTAATCAGTCTCACGGGTTTTACAGTATTCGGTCTCATGGGTTTCACAGTATTCGGTCTCACGGGTTTCACAGTATTGAATCTCACGGCTTTCACTGTATTCAGTCTCACGGGTTTTACAGTGCTCAGTCTCACGGCTTTCGCAATATTCAGTCTCACGGGGTTTCACAGTATTGAATATCACGGGTTTCACAGTATTCAGACTCACGGGTTTCACAGTATTCAGTCTCTCGGGTTTCACTGTATTCAGTCTCACAGGTCATTCAGTCACGGGGGTTTCACAGTATTGAATATCACGTATTTCACAGTAATCAGTCTCACGGGTTTTACAGTATTCGGTCTCATGGGTTTCACAGTATTCGGTCTCACGGGTTTCACAGTATTGAATCTCACGGCTTTCACTGTATTCAGTCTCACGGGTTTTACAGTGCTCAGTCTCACGGCTTTCGCAATATTCGGTCTCACGGGGTTTCACAGTATTCAGTCTCTCGGGTTTCACTGTATTCTGACTCACTGGTTTCACAGTATTCAGACTCTCGGGTTTCACAGTATTCAGTCTCTCTGGTTTCACAGTATTCAGACTCACGGGTTTCACAGTTTTGAATCTCACGGGTTTCACAGTATTCAGTCTCAGGGGATTCACAGTATTCAGTCACACGAATTGCACTGTATTCTGTTACGGGTTTCACAGTTTTGAATCTCACGGGTTTCACACTATTCAGTCTACGGTTTCACAGTATTCAATCTCACGGGTTTCACAGTGTTCAGATTCACTGGTTTCACAGTATTCAGACTCACTGGTTTCACAGTATTCAGACTCTCGGGTTTCACAGTATTCAGTCTCAGGGGTTTCACAGTATTCAGTCACACGAATTGCACTGTATTCAGTTACGGGTTTCACAGTATTCAGTCTCACGGGTTTCACAGTATTCAGTCTCACGACTTTCACAGTATTGAATATCACGAGTTTCACAATATTCGGTGTCACGGGTTTCACAGTATTCAGTCTCACGGGTTTCACACTATTCAGTCTCACGGGGTTCACAGTATTCAGTCTCACGGGTTTTACAGTGCTCAGTCTCACGGCTTTCGCAATATTCAGTCTCACGGGGTTTCACAGTATTCAGTCTCTCGGGTTTCACTGTATTCTGACTCACTGGTTTCACAGTATTCAGACTCTCGGGTTTCACAGTATTCAGTCTCTCTGGTTTCACAGTATTCAGACTCACGGGTTTCACAGTTTTGAATCTCACGGGTTTCACAGTATTCAGTCTCAGGGGATTCACAGTATTCAGTCACACGAATTGCACTGTATTCTGTTACGGGTTTCACAGTTTTGAATCTCACGGGTTTCACACTATTCAGTCTACGGTTTCACAGTATTCAATCTCACGGGTTTCACAGTGTTCAGATTCACTGGTTTCACAGTATTCAGACTCACTGGTTTCACAGTATTCAGACTCTCGGGTTTCACAGTATTCAGTCTCAGGGGTTTCACAGTATTCAGTCACACGAATTGCACTGTATTCAGTTACGGGTTTCACAGTATTCAGTCTCACGGGTTTCACAGTATTCAGTCTCACGACTTTCACAGTATTGAATATCACGAGTTTCACAATATTCGGTGTCACGGGTTTCACAGTATTCAGTCTCACGGGTTTCACACTATTCAGTCTCACGGGGTTCACAGTATTCAGTCTCAGGGGTTTCACAGTATTCAGTGTCACGGCTTTCACAGTATTCAGTCTCTCGGGTTTCACTGTATTCAGTCTCACAGGTCATTCAGTCACGGGGGTTTCACAGTATTGAATATCACGTATTTCACAGTAATCAGTCTCACGGGTTTTACAGTATTCGGTCTCATGGGTTTCACAGTATTCAATCTCATGGGTTTCACAGTATTCAGTCTACGGTTTCACAGTATTCAATCTCTCGGGTATCACAGTATTCAGTCTCACGGTTTCACAGTATTCAGACTCACTGGTTTCACAGTATTCAGACTCACGGGTTTCACAGTATTCAGTCTCATGGGTTTCACAATATTCAATCTCTTGGGCTTCACAGTATTCAGTCTCGGTTTTCACAGTATTCAGTCTCGGTTTTCACAGTATTCAGTCTCACGGGTTTCACAGTATTCAGTCTCGGGTTTCACAGTGTTCAGTCTCACGGGTTTCACAGTATTCGGTCTCAGGGGTTTCACAGTATTCAGTCTCACGGGGTTTCACAGTATTCATTCTCACGGGGTTCACAGTATTCAGACTCACTGGTTTCACAGTATTCAGTCTCAGGGGTTTCACAGTATTCAGTGTCACGGCTTTCACAGTATTCAGTCTCACAAATTTCACAGTATTCGGTCTCACGGGTTTCGCAGTATTCAGCCTCAGGGGTTTCACAATATTCAGTGTCACGGGTTTCACAGTATTCAGTGTCACGGGTTTCACAGTATTCAATCTCTCGGGCTTCACAGTATTCAGTCTCAGGGGTTTCACAGTATTCAGTCTCGGGTTTCACAGTATTCAGTCTCACAAATTTCGCAGTATTCAGTCTCACGGGGTTTCACAGTATTCATTCTCACGGGGTTCACAGTATTCAGACTCACTGGTTTCACAGTATTCGGTCTCAGGGGTTTCACAGTATTCAGTCTCGGGTTTCACAGTGTTCAGTCTCACGGTTTCACAGTATTCAGTCTCAGGGGTTTCACAGTATTCAGTCTCGGGTTTCACAGTGTTCAGTCTCACGGGTTTCACAGTATTCAATCTCTCGGGCTTCACAGTATTCAGTGTCACGGGTTTCACAGTATTCAGACTCACCGGTTTCACAGTATTCAGACTCACGGATTTCACAGTATTCAGTCTCTTGGGTTTCACAGTATTCAGTCTCTCGGGTTTCACAGTATTCAGACTCACGGGTTTCACAGTATTCAGTCTCTCGGGTTTCACTGTATTCAGTCTCACAGGTCATTCAGTCACGGGGGTTTCACAGTATTGAATATCACGTATTTCACAGTAATCAGTCTCACGGGTTTTACAGTATTCGGTCTCATGGGTTTCACAGTATTCGGTCTCACGGGTTTCACAGTATTGAATCTCACGGCTTTCACTGTATTCAGTCTCACGGGTTTTACAGTGCTCAGTCTCACGGCTTTCGCAATATTCAGTCTCACGGGGTTTCACAGTATTGAATATCACGGGTTTCACAGTATTCAGACTCACGGGTTTCACAGTATTCAGTCTCTCGGGTTTCACTGTATTCAGTCTCACAGGTCATTCAGTCACGGGGGTTTCACAGTATTGAATATCACGTATTTCACAGTAATCAGTCTCACGGGTTTTACAGTATTCGGTCTCATGGGTTTCACAGTATTCGGTCTCACGGGTTTCACAGTATTGAATCTCACGGCTTTCACTGTATTCAGTCTCACGGGTTTTACAGTGCTCAGTCTCACGGCTTTCGCAATATTCGGTCTCACGGGGTTTCACAGTATTCAGTCTCTCGGGTTTCACTGTATTCTGACTCACTGGTTTCACAGTATTCAGACTCTCGGGTTTCACAGTATTCAGTCTCTCTGGTTTCACAGTATTCAGACTCACGGGTTTCACAGTTTTGAATCTCACGGGTTTCACAGTATTCAGTCTCAGGGGATTCACAGTATTCAGTCACACGAATTGCACTGTATTCTGTTACGGGTTTCACAGTTTTGAATCTCACGGGTTTCACACTATTCAGTCTACGGTTTCACAGTATTCAATCTCACGGGTTTCACAGTGTTCAGATTCACTGGTTTCACAGTATTCAGACTCACTGGTTTCACAGTATTCAGACTCTCGGGTTTCACAGTATTCAGTCTCAGGGGTTTCACAGTATTCAGTCACACGAATTGCACTGTATTCAGTTACGGGTTTCACAGTATTCAGTCTCACGGGTTTCACAGTATTCAGTCTCACGACTTTCACAGTATTGAATATCACGAGTTTCACAATATTCGGTGTCACGGGTTTCACAGTATTCAGTCTCACGGGTTTCACACTATTCAGTCTCACGGGGTTCACAGTATTCAGTCTCAGGGGTTTCACAGTATTCAGTGTCACGGCTTTCACAGTATTCAGTCTCTCGGGTTTCACTGTATTCAGTCTCACAGGTCATTCAGTCACGGGGGTTTCACAGTATTGAATATCACGGCTTTCACTGTATTCAGTCTCACGGGTTTTACAGTGTTCAGTCTCACGGCTTTCGCAATATTCAGTCTCACGGGGTTTCACAGTATTCAGTCTCTCGGGTTTCACTGTATTCAGACTCACTGGTTTCACAGTATTCAGACTCACTGGTTTCACAGTATTCAGACTCTCGGGTTTCACAGTATTCAGTCTCTCTGGTTTCACAGTATTCAGACTCACGGGTTTCACAGTTTTGAATCTCACGGGTTTCACAGTATTCAGTCTACGGTTTCACAGTATTCAATCTCACGGGTTTCACAGTGTTCAGATTCACTGGTTTCACTGGTTTCACAGTATTCAGACTCACTGGTTTCACAGTATTCAGACTCTCGGGTTTCACAAATTCAGTCTCAGGGGTTTCACAGTATTCAGTCTCACGGGTTTCACAGTATTCAGTCTCACGGGTTTCACAATATTCAGTCTCACGGGTTTCACAGTATTCAATCTCATGGGTTTCACAGTATTCAGTCTACGGTTTCACAGTATTCAATCTCTCGGGTATCACAGTATTCAGTCTCACGGTTTCACAGTATTCAGACTCACTGGTTTCACAGTATTCAGACTCACTGGTTTCACAGTATTCAGTCTCACGGGTTTCACACTATTCAGTCTCACGGGGTTCACAGTATTCAGTCTCAGGGGTTTCACAGTATTCAGTGTCACGGCTTTCACAGTATTCAGTCTCACAAATTTCGCAGTATTCAGTCTCACGGGTTTCACAATATTCAGTGTCACGGGTTTCACAGTATTCAGTCTCTCGGGTTTCACTGTATTCAGTCTCACGGCTTTCGCAATATTCAGTCTCGGGGGTTTCACAGTATTGAATATCACGGGTTTCACAGTATTCAGACTCTCGGGTTTCACAGTATTCAGTCTCTCTGGTTTCACAGTATTCAGACTCACGGGTTTCACAGTATTCAGTCTCTCGGGTTTCACTGTATTCAGTCTCACGGCTTTCGCAATATTCAGTCTCGGGGGTTTCACAGTATTGAATATCACGTATTTCACAGTAATCAGTCTCACGGGTTTTACAGTATTCGGTCTCATGGGTTTCACAGTATTCGGTCTCACGGGTTTCACAGTATTGAATCTCACGGCTTTCACTGTATTCAGTCTCACGGGTTTTACAGTGCTCAGTCTCACGGCTTTCGCAATATTCAGTCTCACGGGGTTTCACAGTATTCAGTCTCTCGGGTTTCACTGTATTCAGACTCACTGGTTTCACAGTATTCAGACTCTCGGGTTTCACAGTATTCAGTCTCTCTGGTTTCACAGTATTCAGACTCACGGGTTTCACAGTTTTGAATCTCACGGGTTTCACAGTATTCAGTCTCAGGGGATTCACAGTATTCAGTCACACGAATTGCACTGTATTCTGTTACGGGTTTCACAGTTTTGAATCTCACGGGTTTCACACTATTCAGTCTACGGTTTCACAGTATTCAATCTCACGGGTTTCACAGTGTTCAGATTCACTGGTTTCACAGTATTCAGACTCACTGGTTTCACAGTATTCAGACTCTCGGGTTTCACAGTATTCAGTCTCAGGGGTTTCACAGTATTCAGTCTCAGGGGTTTCACAGTATTCAGTCACACGAATTGCACTGTATTCAGTTACGGGTTTCACAGTATTCAGTCTCACGGGTTTTACAGTGCTCAGTCTCACGGCTTTCGCAATATTCAGTCTCACGGGGTTTCACAGTATTCAGTCTCTCGGGTTTCACTGTATTCAGACTCACTGGTTTCACAGTATTCAGACTCTCGGGTTTCACAGTATTCAGTCTCTCTGGTTTCACAGTATTCAGACTCACGGGTTTCACAGTTTTGAATCTCACGGGTTTCACAGTATTCAGTCTCAGGGGATTCACAGTATTCAGTCACACGAATTGCACTGTATTCTGTTACGGGTTTCACAGTTTTGAATCTCACGGGTTTCACACTATTCAGTCTACGGTTTCACAGTATTCAATCTCACGGGTTTCACAGTGTTCAGATTCACTGGTTTCACAGTATTCAGACTCACTGGTTTCACAGTATTCAGACTCTCGGGTTTCACAGTATTCAGTCTCAGGGGTTTCACAGTATTCAGTCTCAGGGGTTTCACAGTATTCAGTCACACGAATTGCACTGTATTCAGTTACGGGTTTCACAGTATTCAGTCTCACGGGTTTCACAGTATTCAGACTCACTGGTTTCACAGTATTCAGTCTCACGGGTTTCACACTATTCAGTCTCACGGGGTTCACAGTATTCAGTCTCAGGGGTTTCACAGTATTCAGTGTCACGGCTTTCACAGTATTCAGTCTCACAAATTTCGCAGTATTCAGTCTCACGGGTTTCACAATATTCAGTGTCACGGGTTTCACAGTATTCAGTCTCTCGGGTTTCACTGTATTCAGTCTCACGGCTTTCGCAATATTCAGTCTCGGGGGTTTCACAGTATTGAATATCACGGGTTTCACAGTATTCAGACTCTCGGGTTTCACAGTATTCAGTCTCTCTGGTTTCACAGTATTCAGACTCACGGGTTTCACAGTATTCAGTCTCTCGGGTTTCACTGTATTCAGTCTCACGGCTTTCGCAATATTCAGTCTCGGGGGTTTCACAGTATTGAATATCACGTATTTCACAGTAATCAGTCTCACGGGTTTTACAGTATTCGGTCTCATGGGTTTCACAGTATTCGGTCTCACGGGTTTCACAGTATTGAATCTCACGGCTTTCACTGTATTCAGTCTCACGGGTTTTACAGTGCTCAGTCTCACGGCTTTCGCAATATTCAGTCTCACGGGGTTTCACAGTATTCAGTCTCTCGGGTTTCACTGTATTCAGACTCACTGGTTTCACAGTATTCAGACTCTCGGGTTTCACAGTATTCAGTCTCTCTGGTTTCACAGTATTCAGACTCACGGGTTTCACAGTTTTGAATCTCACGGGTTTCACAGTATTCAGTCTCAGGGGATTCACAGTATTCAGTCACACGAATTGCACTGTATTCTGTTACGGGTTTCACAGTTTTGAATCTCACGGGTTTCACACTATTCAGTCTACGGTTTCACAGTATTCAATCTCACGGGTTTCACAGTGTTCAGATTCACTGGTTTCACAGTATTCAGACTCACTGGTTTCACAGTATTCAGACTCTCGGGTTTCACAGTATTCAGTCTCAGGGGTTTCACAGTATTCAGTCTCAGGGGTTTCACAGTATTCAGTCACACGAATTGCACTGTATTCAGTTACGGGTTTCACAGTATTCAGTCTCACGGGTTTCACAGTATTCAGTCTCACGACTTTCACAGTAATCAGTCTAACGGGTTTCACAGTGTTCAGTGTCACGGGTTTCACGGTATTCAGTCTCACTGGTTCCACAGTATTCAATCAGATGAGGTTTCACAGTATTCAGACTCAGGGGTTTCACAGTATTCAGTCTCTCGGGTTTCACAGTATTCAGACTCACGGGTTTCACAGTATTCAGTCTCACGGTTTCACAGTGTTCAGACTCATTGGTTTCACAGTATTCAGACTCACTGGTTTCACCGTATTCATACTCTCGGGTTTCACAGTATTCAGTTTCTCTGGTTTCACCGTATTCATACTCTCGGGTTTCACAGTATTCAGTTTCTCTGGTTTCACAGTATTCAGACTCACGGGTTTCACAGTATTCAGTCACACGGCTTTCACGGTATTCAGTATTACGGTTTCAGTATTCAATCTCATGGGTTTCACAGTATTCAGTCTCACGGGTTTCACACTATTCAGACTCACGGGTTTCACAGTATTCAGTCTCAGGGGTTTCACAGTATTCAGTCTCACGGCTTTCACGGTATTCAGTATTACGGTTTCAGTGTTCAGTCTCACGGGTTTCACAATATTCAGTCTCATGGGTTTCACAGTATTCAGTCTCACGGGGTTCACAGTATTCAGTGTCACGGCTTTCACAGTATTCAGACTCACTGGTTTCACAGTATTCAGACTCACGGGTTTCACAGTATTCAGTCTCATGGGTTTCACAATATTCAATCTCTCGGGCTTCACAGTATTCAATCTCTCGGGCTTCACAGTATTCAGTCACACGGCTTTCATGGTATTCAGTATTACGGTTTCAGTATTCAGTCTCATGGGTTTCACAGTATTCAGTCTCAAGGGGTTCACAGTATTCAGTGTCACGGCTTTCACAGTATTCAGTCTCACGGGTTTCACACTATTTAGACTCACGGGTTTCACAGTATTCAGACTCACCGGTTTCACAGTATTCAGACTCACGGATTTCACAGTATTCAGTCTCTTGGGTTTCACAGTATTCAGTCTCACGGGGTTTCACAGTATTCAGTCTCACAGGTAATTCAGTCTCGGGGGTTTCACAGTGTTGAATATCACGGGTTTCACAGTATTCAGACTCTCGGGTTTCACAGTATTCGGACTCACGGGTTTCACAGTATTGAATCTCACGGCTTTCACTGTATTCAGTCTCACGGGTTTTACAGTGCTCAGTCTCACGGCTTTCACTGTATTCAGACTCACTGGTTTCACAGTATTCAGACTCACTGGTTTCACAGTATTCAGACTCTCGGGTTTCACAGTATTCAGTCTCTCTGGTTTCACAGTATTCAGACTCACGGGTTTCACAGTTTTGAATCTCACGGGTTTCACAGTATTCAGTCTCAGGGGATTCACAGTATTCAGTCACACGAATTGCACTGTATTCTGTTACGGGTTTCACAGTTTTGAATCTCACGGGTTTCACACTATTCAGTCTACGGTTTCACAGTATTCAATCTCACGGGTTTCACAGTGTTCAGATTCACTGGTTTCACAGTATTCAGACTCTCGGGTTTCACAGTATTCAGTCTCAGGGGTTTCACAGTATTCAGTCACACGAATTGCACTGTATTCAGTTACGGGTTTCAGAGTATTGAATCTCACGGGTTTCACAATGTTCAGTGTCACGGCTTTCACAGTGTTCAGTGTCACGGCTTTCACAGTATTCAGTCTCACGGGTTTCACAGTATTCAGTCTCACGACTTTCACAGTAATCAGTCTAACGGGTTTCACAGTGTTCAGTGTCACGGGTTTCACGGTATTCAGTCTCACTGGTTCCACAGTATTCAATCAGATGAGGTTTCACAGTATTCAGACTCAGGGGTTTCGCAGTATTCAGTCTCACGGTTTCACAGTATTCAGACTCATTGGTTTCACAGTATTCAGACTCACTGGTTTCACCGTATTCATACTCTCGGGTTTCACAGTATTCAGTTTCTCTGGTTTCACAGTATTCAGACTCACGAATTTCGCAGTATTCAGTCTCACGGGTTTCACAATATTCAGTGTCACGGGTTTCACAGTATTCAGACTCACGGATTTCACAGTATTCAGTCTCTTGGGTTTCACAGTATTCAGTCTCTCTGGTTTCACAGTATTCAGACTCACGGGTATCACAGTATTCAGTCTCTCGGGTTTCACTGTATTCAGTCTCACGGCTTTCGCAATATTCAGTCTCGGGGGTTTCACAGTATTGAATATCACGTATTTCACAGTAATCAGTCTCACGGGTTTTACAGTATTCGGTCTCATGGGTTTCACAGTATTCGGTCTCACGGGTTTCACAGTATTGAATCTCACGGCTTTCACTGTATTCAGTCTCACGGGTTTTACAGTGCTCAGTCTCACGGCTTTCGCAATATTCAGTCTCACGGGGTTTCACAGTATTCAGTCTCTCGGGTTTCACTGTATTCAGACTCACTGGTTTCACAGTATTCAGACTCTCGGGTTTCACAGTATTCAGTCTCTCTGGTTTCACAGTATTCAGTCTCTCGGGTTTCACTGTATTCAGACTCACTGGTTTCACAGTATTCAGACTCTCGGGTTTCACAGTATTCAGTCTCTCTGGTTTCACAGTATTCAGACTCACGGGTTTCACAGTTTTGAATCTCACGGGTTTCACAGTATTCAGTCTCAGGGGATTCACAGTATTCAGTCACACGAATTGCACTGTATTCTGTTACGGGTTTCACAGTTTTGAATCTCACGGGTTTCACACTATTCAGTCTACGGTTTCACAGTATTCAATCTCACGGGTTTCACAGTGTTCCGATTCACTGGTTTCACAGTATTCAGACTCTCGGGTTTCACAGTATTCAGTCTCAGGGGTTTCACAGTGTTCAGACTCACTGGTTTCACAGTATTCAGACTCTCGGGTTTCACAGTATTCAGTCTCAGGGGTTTCACAGTATTCAGTCTCAGGGGTTTCACAGTATTCAGTCACACGAATTGCACTGTATTCAGTTACGGGTTTCACAGTATTCAGTCTCACGGGTTTCACAGTAATCAGTCTAACGGGTTTCACAGTGTTCAGTGTCACGGGTTTCACGGTATTCAGTCTCACTGGTTCCACAGTATTCAATCAGATGAGGTTTCACAGTATTCAGACTCAGGGGTTTCACAGTATTCAGTCTCTCGGGTTTCACAGTATTCAGACTCACGGGTTTCACAGTATTCAGTCTCACGGTTTCACAGTGTTCAGACTCATTGGTTTCACAGTATTCAGACTCACTGGTTTCACCGTATTCATACTCTCGGGTTTCACAGTATTCAGTTTCTCTGGTTTCACCGTATTCATACTCTCGGGTTTCACAGTATTCAGTTTCTCTGGTTTCACAGTATTCAGACTCACGGGTTTCACAGTATTCAGTCACACGGCTTTCACGGTATTCAGTATTACGGTTTCAGTATTCAATCTCATGGGTTTCACAGTATTCAGTCTCACGGGTTTCACACTATTCAGACTCACGGGTTTCACAGTATTCAGTCTCAGGGGTTTCACAGTATTCAGTCTCACGGCTTTCACGGTGTTCAGTATTACGGTTTCAGTGTTCAGTCTCACGGGTTTCACAATATTCAGTCTCATGGGTTTCACAGTATTCAATCTCACGGGGTTCACAATATTCAGTGTCACGGCTTTCACAGTATTCAGACTCACTGGTTTCACAGTATTCAGACTCACGGGTTTCACAGTATTCAGTCTCATGGGTTTCACAATATTCAATCTCTCGGGCTTCACAGTATTCAATCTCTCGGGCTTCACAGTATTCAGTCACACGGCTTTCATGGTATTCAGTATTACGGTTTCAGTATTCAGTCTCATGGGTTTCACAGTATTCAGTCTCAAGGGGTTCACAGTATTCAGTGTCACGGCTTTCACAGTATTCAGTCTCACGGGTTTCACACTATTTAGACTCACGGGTTTCACAGTATTCAGACTCACCGGTTTCACAGTATTCAGACTCACGGATTTCACAGTATTCAGTCTCTTGGGTTTCACAGTATTCAGTCTCACGGGGTTTCACAGTATTCAGTCTCACAGGTAATTCAGTCTCGGGGGTTTCACAGTGTTGAATATCACGGGTTTCACAGTATTCAGACTCTCGGGTTTCACAGTATTCGGTCTCACGGGTTTCACAGTATTGAATCTCACGGCTTTCACTGTATTCAGTCTCACGGGTTTTACAGTGCTCAGTCTCACGGCTTTCACTGTATTCAGACTCACTGGTTTCACAGTATTCAGACTCACTGGTTTCACAGTATTCAGACTCTCGGGTTTCACAGTATTCAGTCTCAGGGGTTTCACAGTATTCAGTCACACGAATTGCACTGTATTCAGTTACGGGTTTCAGAGTATTGAATCTCACGGGTTTCACAGTGTTCAGTGTCACGGCTTTCACAGTGTTCAGTGTCACGGCTTTCACAGTATTCAGTCTCACGGGTTTCACAGTATTCAGTCTCACGACTTTCACAGTAATCAGTCTAACGGGTTTCACAGTGTTCAGTGTCACGGGTTTCACGGTATTCAGTCTCACTGGTTCCACAGTATTCAATCAGATGAGGTTTCACAGTATTCAGACTCAGGGGTTTCGCAGTATTCAGCCTCTCGGGTTTCACAGTATTCAGACTCACGGGTTTCACAGTATTCAGTCTCACGGTTTCACAGTATTCAGACTCATTGGTTTCACAGTATTCAGACTCACTGGTTTCACCGTATTCATACTCTCGGGTTTCACAGTATTCAGTTTCTCTGGTTTCACAGTATTCAGACTCACGGGTTTCACAATATTCAATCTCACTGTTTTCACAGTATTCAATCTCACGGGGTTCACAGTATTCAGTGTCACGGCTTTCACAGTATTCAGTCTCACGGGTTTCACACTATTCAGACTCACGGGTTTCACAGTATTCAGTCTCAGGGGTTTCACAGTATTCAGTCACACGAATTGCACAGTATTCAGTCTCAGGGGTTTCACAGTATTCAGTCTCACGGCTTTCACGGTATTCAGTCTCACAAATTTCACAGTATTCGGTCTCAGGGGTTTCACAGTATTCAGTCTCACAAATTTCGCAGTATTCAGCCTCAGGGGTTTCACAATATTCAGTGTCACGGGTTTCACAGTATTCATTCTCGGGGTTTCACAGTATTCAGTCTCTCTGGTTTCACAGTATTCAGACTCATGGGCTTCACATTATTCAGTCTCAGGGGTTTCACAGTATTCAGTCACACGAATTGCACAGTATTCAGTTACGGGTTTCACAGTCTTGAATCTCACGGGTTTCACAGTATTCAGTCTCACGGCTTTCACGGTATTCAGTATTACGGTTTCAGTATTCAATCTCATGGGTTTCACAGTATTCAGTCTCCGGGGTTTCACAGTATTCAGTCTCACGGCTTTCACGGTATTCAGTATTACGGTTTCAGTATTCAATCTCATGGGTTTCACAGTATTCAGTCTCAAGGGGTTCACAGTATTCAGTGTCACGGCTTTCACAGTATTCAGTCTCGCGGGTTTCACACTATTCAGACTCACGGGTTTCACAGTATTCAGTCTCCGGGGTTTCACAGTATTCAGTCTCACGGCTTTCACGGTATTCAGTATTACGGTTTCAGTGTTCAGTCTCACGGGTTTCACAATATTCAGTCTCATGGGTTTCACAGTATTCAATCTCACGGGGTTCACAATATTCAGTGTCACGGCTTTCACAGTATTCAGACTCACTGGTTTCACAGTATTCAGACTCACGGGTTTCACAGTATTCAGTCTCATGGGTTTCACAATATTCAATCTCTCGGGCTTCACAGTATTCAGTCTCAGGGGTTTCACAGTGTTCAGTCTCACGGGTTTCACAGTATTCAGTCACACGGCTTTCACGGTATTCAGTATTACGGTTTCAGTATTCAATCTCATGGGTTTCACAGTATTCAGTCTCAAGGGGTTCACAGTATTCAGTCTCAAGGGGTTCACAGTATTCAGTGTCACGGCTTTCACAGTATTCAGTCTCACGGGTTTCACACTATTCAGACTCACGGGTTTCACAGTATTCAGTCTCAGGGGTTTCACAGTATTCAGTCACACGAATTGCACAGTATTCAGTCTCAGGGGTTTCACAGTATTGAATCTCACGGGTTTCACACTATTCAGTCTCACGGCTTTCACGGTATTCAGTATTACGGTTTCAGTATTCAATCTCATGGGTTTCACAGTATTCAGTCTCAAGGGGTTCACAGTATTCAGTGTCACGGCTTTCACAATATTCAGTCTCATGGGTTTCACAGTATTCAATCTCACGGGGTTCACAATATTCAGTGTCACGGCTTTCACAGTATTCAGACTCACTGGTTTCACAGTATTCAGACTCACGGGTTTCACAGTATTCAGTCTCATGGGTTTCACAATATTCAATCTCTCGGGCTTCACAGTATTCAGTGTCACGGGTTTCACAGTATTCAGTCTCGGTTTTCACAGTATTCAGTCTCGGTTTTCACAGTATTCAGTCTCAGGGGTTTCACAGTGTTCAGTCTCACGGGTTTCACAGTATTCAATCTCTCGGGCTTCACAGTATTCAGTCTCACGGGTTTCACAGTATTCGGTCTCACGGGTTTCACAGTATTCGGTCTCAGGGGTTTCACAGTATTCAGTCTCACAAATTTCGCAGTATTCAGCCTCAGGGGTTTCACAGTATTCAATCTCACGGGTTTCACAATATTCAGTGTCACGGGTTTCACAGTATTCAGACTCACGGGTTTGACAGTATTAAGTCTCTCGGGTTTCACTGTATTCAGACTCACGGGTTTCACAGTATTCAGTCTCACGGTTTCACAGTATTCAGACTCATTGGTTTCACAGTATTCAGACTCACTGGTTTCACCGTATTCATACTCTCGGGTTTCACAGTATTCAGTTTCTCTGGTTTCACAGTATTCAATCTGACGGGGTTCACAGTATTCAGACTCACTGGTTTCACAGTATTCAGTCTCACGGGTTTCACAGTATTCAGTGTCACGGCTTTCACAGTATTCAGTCTCACAAATTTCACAGTATTCGGTCTCACGAATTGCACTGTATTCAGTTACGGGTTTCAGAGTATTGAATCTCACGGGTTTCACAGTGTTCAGTGTCACGGCTTTCACAGTGTTCAGTGTCACGGCTTTCACAGTAATCAGTCTAACGGGTTTCACAGTGTTCAGTGTCACGGGTTTCACGGTATTCAGTCTCACTGGTTCCACAGTATTCAATCAGATGAGGTTTCACAGTATTCAGACTCAGGGGTTTCGCAGTATTCAGCCTCTCGGGTTTCACAGTATTCAGACTCACGGGTTTCACAGTATTCAGTCTCATGGGTTTCACAATATTCAATCTCTTGGGCTTCACAGTATTCAGTCTCGGTTTTCACAGTATTCAGTCTCGGTTTTCACAGTATTCAGTCTCAGGGGTTTCACAGTATTCAGTCTCGGGTTTCACAGTGTTCAGTCTCACGGGTTTCACAGTATTCGGTCTCAGGGGTTTCACAGTATTCAGTCTCACGGGGTTTCACAGTATTCATTCTCACGGGGTTCACAGTATTCAGACTCACTGGTTTCACAGTATTCAGTCTCAGGTGTTTCACAGTATTCAGTGTCACGGCTTTCACAGTATTCAGTCTCACAAATTTCACAGTATTCGGTCTCACGGGTTTCGCAGTATTCAGCCTCAGGGGTTTCACAATATTCAGTGTCACGGGTTTCACAGTATTCAGTGTCACGGGTTTCACAGTATTCAATCTCTCGGGCTTCACAGTATTCAGTCTCAGGGGTTTCACAGTATTCAGTCTCGGGTTTCACAGTATTCAGTCTCACAAATTTCGCAGTATTCAGTCTCACGGGGTTTCACAGTATTCATTCTCACGGGGTTCACAGTATTCAGACTCACTGGTTTCACAGTATTCGGTCTCAGGGGTTTCACAGTATTCAGTCTCGGGTTTCACAGTGTTCAGTCTCACGGTTTCACAGTATTCAGTCTCAGGGGTTTCACAGTATTCAGTCTCGGGTTTCACAGTGTTCAGTCTCACGGGTTTCACAGTATTCAATCTCTCGGGCTTCACAGTATTCAGTGTCACGGGTTTCACAGTATTCAGTCTCTCGGTTTCACAGTATTCAGTCTCAGGGGTTTCACAGTATTCAGTCTCGGGTTTCACAGTGTTCAGTCTCACGGGTTTCACAGTATTCAATCTCTCGGGCTTCACAGTATTCAGTCTCAGGGGTTTCACAGTATTCAGTCTCGGGTTTCACAGTGTTCAGTCTCACGGGTTTCACAGTATTCAATCTCTCGGGCTTCACAGTATTCAGTCTCACGGGTTTCACAGTATTCGGTCTCAGGGGTTTCACAGTATTCAGTCTCACAAATTTCGCAGTATTCAGTCTCACGGGGTTTCACAGTAATCAGTCTCACGGGTTTCACAGTATTCAGTCTCTCGGGTTTCACTGTATTCAGACTCACGGGTTTCACAGTATTCAGTCTCACGGTTTCACAGTATTCAGACTCACTGGTTTCACAGTATTCAGTCTCAGGGGTTTCACAGTATTCAGTCTCGCGGTTTTCACAATATTCAGTCTTACGGATTTCACAGTATTCAGTCTAACGAGTTTCACAGTATTCAGTCTCACGGGTTTCACAGTGTTCAGACTCACTGGTTTCACAGTATTCAGACTCACTGGTTTCACAGTATTCAGACTCTCGGGTTTCACAGTATTCAGTCTCAGGGGTTTCACAGTATTCAGTCACACGAATTGCACTGTATTCAGTTACGGGTTTCTCAGTATTCAGTCTCTCTGGTTTCACTGTATTCAGACTCACGGGTTTCACAGTATTCAGACTCACGGGTTTCACAGTATTCAGTCTCTCGGGTTTCACTGTATTCAGACTCACGGGTTTCACAGTATTCAGTCTCACGGGTTTCACAGTATTCAGACTCACGGGTTTCACAGTATTCAGACTCACGGGTTTGACAGTATTAAGTCTCTCGGGTTTCACTGTATTCAGACTCACGGGTTTCACAGTATTCAGACTCACTGGTTTCACAGTATTCAATCTCTCGGGATTCACAGTATTTAGTCTCAGGGGTTTCACACCATTCAGTCTCGCGGTTTTCACAATATTCAGTCTTACGGATTTCACAGTATTCAGTCTCACGAGTTTCACAGTATTCAGTCTCACGGGTTTCACAGTGTTCAGACTCACTGGTTTCACAGTATTCAGACTCACTGGTTTCACAGTATTCGGTCTCACGGGTTTCGCAGTATTCAGCCTCAGGGGTTTCACAATATTCAGTGTCACGGGTTTCACAGTATTCAGTGTCACGGGTTTCACAGTATTCAATCTCTCGGGCTTCACAGTATTCAGTCTCAGGGGTTTCACAGTATTCAGTCTCGGGTTTCACAGTATTCAGTCTCACAAATTTCGCAGTATTCAGTCTCACGGGGTTTCACAGTATTCATTCTCACGGGGTTCACAGTATTCAGACTCACTGGTTTCACAGTATTCGGTCTCAGGGGTTTCACAGTATTCAGTCTCGGGTTTCACAGTGTTCAGTCTCACGGTTTCACAGTATTCAGTCTCAGGGGTTTCACAGTATTCAGTCTCGGGTTTCACAGTGTTCAGTCTCACGGGTTTCACAGTATTCAATCTCTCGGGCTTCACAGTATTCAGTGTCACGGGTTTCACAGTATTCAGTCTCTCGGTTTCACAGTATTCAGTCTCAGGGGTTTCACAGTATTCAGTCTCGGGTTTCACAGTGTTCAGTCTCACGGGTTTCACAGTATTCAATCTCTCGGGCTTCACAGTATTCAGTCTCAGGGGTTTCACAGTATTCAGTCTCGGGTTTCACAGTGTTCAGTCTCACGGGTTTCACAGTATTCAATCTCTCGGGCTTCACAGTATTCAGTCTCACGGGTTTCACAGTATTCGGTCTCAGGGGTTTCACAGTATTCAGTCTCACAAATTTCGCAGTATTCAGTCTCACGGGGTTTCACAGTAATCAGTCTCACGGGTTTCACAGTATTCAGTCTCTCGGGTTTCACTGTATTCAGACTCACGGGTTTCACAGTATTCAGTCTCACGGTTTCACAGTATTCAGACTCACTGGTTTCACAGTATTCAGTCTCAGGGGTTTCACAGTATTCAGTCTCGCGGTTTTCACAATATTCAGTCTTACGGATTTCACAGTATTCAGTCTAACGAGTTTCACAGTATTCAGTCTCACGGGTTTCACAGTGTTCAGACTCACTGGTTTCACAGTATTCAGACTCACTGGTTTCACAGTATTCAGACTCTCGGGTTTCACAGTATTCAGTCTCAGGGGTTTCACAGTATTCAGTCACACGAATTGCACTGTATTCAGTTACGGGTTTCTCAGTATTCAGTCTCTCTGGTTTCACTGTATTCAGACTCACGGGTTTCACAGTATTCAGACTCACGGGTTTCACAGTATTCAGTCTCTCGGGTTTCACTGTATTCAGACTCACGGGTTTCACAGTATTCAGTCTCACGGGTTTCACAGTATTCAGACTCACGGGTTTCACAGTATTCAGACTCACGGGTTTGACAGTATTAAGTCTCTCGGGTTTCACTGTATTCAGACTCACGGGTTTCACAGTATTCAGACTCACTGGTTTCACAGTATTCAATCTCTCGGGATTCACAGTATTTAGTCTCAGGGGTTTCACACCATTCAGTCTCGCGGTTTTCACAATATTCAGTCTTACGGATTTCACAGTATTCAGTCTCACGAGTTTCACAGTATTCAGTCTCACGGGTTTCACAGTGTTCAGACTCACTGGTTTCACAGTATTCAGACTCACTGGTTTCACAGTATTCAGACTCTCGGGTTTCACAGTATTCAGTCTCAGGGGTTTCACAGTATTCAGTCACACGAATTGCACTGTATTCAGTTACGGGTTTCTCAGTATTCAGTCTCTCTGGTTTCACAGTATTCAGACTCACGGGTTTCACAGTATTCAGACTCGCGGGTTTGACAGTATTCAGTCTCACGGTTTCACAGTATTCAGACTCATTGGTTTCACAGTATTCAGACTCACTGGTTTCACCGTATTCATACTCTCGGGTTTCACAGTATTCAGTCTCAGGGGTTTCACAGTATTCAGTCACACGAATTGCACTGTATTCAGTTACGGGTTTCTCAGTATTCAGTCTCTCTGGTTTCACAGTATTCAGTCTCTCGGGTTTCACAGTATTCGGTCTCAGGGGTTTCACAGTATTCAGTGTCACGGCTTTCACAGTATTCAGTCTCAGAAATTTCGCAGTATTCAGACTCACGGGTTTCACAGTATTCAGTCTCTCGGGTTTCACAGTATTCAGTCTCAGAAATTTCGCAGTATTCAGTCTCAGGGGTTTCACAGTATTCATTCTCACGGGGTTCACAGTATTCAGACTCACGGGTTTCACAGTATTCAGACTCACGGGTTTGACAGTATTAAGTCTCTCGGGTTTCACTGTATTCAGACTCACGGGTTTCACAGTATTCAGTCTCACGGTTTCACAGTATTCAGACTCATTGGTTTCACAGTATTCAGACTCACTGGTTTCACAGTATTCAGACTCACGGGTTTCACAGTATTCAGTCTCACGGGTTTCACAGTATTCAGTGTCACGGCTTTCACAGTATTCAGTCTCACAAATTTCACAGTATTCGGTCTCACGAATTGCACTGTATTCAGTTACGGGTTTCAGAGTATTGAATCTCACGGGTTTCACAGTGTTCAGTGTCACGGCTTTCACAGTGTTCAGTGTCACGGCTTTCACAGTAATCAGTCTAACGGGTTTCACAGTGTTCAGTGTCACGGGTTTCACGGTATTCAGTCTCACTGGTTCCACAGTATTCAATCAGATGAGGTTTCACAGTATTCAGACTCAGGGGTTTCGCAGTATTCAGCCTCTCGGGTTTCACAGTATTCAGACTCACGGGTTTCACAGTATTCAGTCTCACGGTTTCACAGTATTCAGACTCATTGGTTTCACAGTATTCAGACTCACTGGTTTCACCGTATTCATACTCTCGGGTTTCACAGTATTCAGTTTCTCTGGTTTCACAGTATTCAGACTCACGGGTTTCACAATATTCAATCTCACTGTTTTCACAGTATTCAATCTCACGGGGTTCACAGTATTCAGTGTCACGGCTTTCACAGTATTCAGTCTCACGGGTTTCACACTATTCAGACTCACGGGTTTCACAGTATTCAGTCTCAGGGGTTTCACAGTATTCAGTCTCAGGGGTTTCACAGTATTCAGTCTCACGGCTTTCACGGTATTCAGTCTCACAAATTTCACAGTATTCGGTCTCAGGGGTTTCACAGTATTCAGTCTCACAAATTTCGCAGTATTCAGCCTCAGGGGTTTCACAATATTCAGTGTCACGGGTTTCACAGTATTCATTCTCGGGGTTTCACAGTATTCAGTCTCTCTGGTTTCACTGTATTCAGACTCACGGGTTTCACACTATTCAGTCTCTCGGGCTTCACAGTATTCAGACTCATGGGCTTCACATTATTCAGTCTCAGGGATTTCACAGTATTCAGTCACACGAATTGCACAGTATTCAGACTCATGGGCTTCACATTATTCAGTCTCACGGGTTTCACAGTATTCAGTCTCACGGCTTTCACGGTATTCAGTATTACGGTTTCAGTATTCAATCTCATGGGTTTCACAGTATTCAGTCTCAAGGGGTTCACAGTATTCAGTGTCACGGCTTTCACAGTATTCAGTCTCGCGGGTTTCACACTATTCAGACTCACGGGTTTCACAGTATTCAGTCTCCGGGGTTTCACAGTATTCAGTCTCACGGCTTTCACGGTATTCAGTATCACGGGTTTTACAGTGCTCAGTCTCACGGCTTTCACTGTATTCAGACTCACTGGTTTCACAGTATTCAGACTCACTGGTTTCACAGTATTCAGACTCTCGGGTTTCACAGTATTCAGTCTCAGGGGTTTCACAGTATTCAGTCACACGAATTGCACTGTATTCAGTTACGGGTTTCAGAGTATTGAATCTCACGGGTTTCACAGTGTTCAGTGTCACGGCTTTCACAGTGTTCAGTGTCACGGCTTTCACAGTATTCAGTCTCACGGGTTTCACAGTATTCAGTCTCACGACTTTCACAGTAATCAGTCTAACGGGTTTCACAGTGTTCAGTGTCACGGGTTTCACGGTATTCAGTCTCACTGGTTCCACAGTATTCAATCAGATGAGGTTTCACAGTATTCAGACTCAGGGGTTTCGCAGTATTCAGCCTCTCGGGTTTCACAGTATTCAGACTCACGGGTTTCACAGTATTCAGTCTCACGGTTTCACAGTATTCAGACTCATTGGTTTCACAGTATTCAGACTCACTGGTTTCACCGTATTCATACTCTCGGGTTTCACAGTATTCAGTTTCTCTGGTTTCACAGTATTCAGACTCACGGGTTTCACAATATTCAATCTCACTGTTTTCACAGTATTCAATCTCACGGGGTTCACAGTATTCAGTGTCACGGCTTTCACAGTATTCAGTCTCACGGGTTTCACACTATTCAGACTCACGGGTTTCACAGTATTCAGTCTCAGGGGTTTCACAGTATTCAGTCACACGAATTGCACAGTATTCAGTCTCAGGGGTTTCACAGTATTCAGTCTCACGGCTTTCACGGTATTCAGTCTCACAAATTTCACAGTATTCGGTCTCAGGGGTTTCACAGTATTCAGTCTCACAAATTTCGCAGTATTCAGCCTCAGGGGTTTCACAATATTCAGTGTCACGGGTTTCACAGTATTCATTCTCGGGGTTTCACAGTATTCAGTCTCTCTGGTTTCACAGTATTCAGACTCATGGGCTTCACATTATTCAGTCTCAGGGGTTTCACAGTATTCAGTCACACGAATTGCACAGTATTCAGTTACGTGTTTCACAGTCTTGAATCTCACGGGTTTCACAGTATTCAGTCTCACGGCTTTCACGGTATTCAGTATTACGGTTTCAGTATTCAATCTCATGGGTTTCACAGTATTCAGTCTCAAGGGGTTCACAGTATTCAGTGTCACGGCTTTCACAGTATTCAGTCTCGCGGGTTTCACACTATTCAGACTCACGGGTTTCACAGTATTCAGTCTCCGGGGTTTCACAGTATTCAGTCTCACGGCTTTCACGGTATTCAGTATTACGGTTTCAGTATTCAATCTCATGGGTTTCACAGTATTCAGTCTCAAGGGGTTCACAGTATTCAGTGTCACGGCTTTCACAGTATTCAGTCTCGCGGGTTTCACACTATTCAGACTCACGGGTTTCACAGTATTCAGTCTCCGGGGTTTCACAGTATTCAGTCTCACGGCTTTCACGGTATTCAGTATTACGGTTTCAGTGTTCAGTCTCACGGGTTTCACAATATTCAGTCTCATGGGTTTCACAGTATTCAATCTCACGGGGTTCACAATATTCAGTGTCACGGCTTTCACAGTATTCAGACTCACTGGTTTCACAGTATTCAGACTCACGGGTTTCACAGTATTCAGTCTCATGGGTTTCACAATATTCAATCTCTCGGGCTTCACAGTATTCAGTCTCAGGGGTTTCACAGTGTTCAGTCTCACGGGTTTCACAGTATTCAGTCACACGGCTTTCACGGTATTCAGTATTACGGTTTCAGTATTCAATCTCATGGGTTTCACAGTATTCAGTCTCAAGGGGTTCACAGTATTCAGTCTCAAGGGGTTCACAGTATTCAGTGTCACGGCTTTCACAGTATTCA
Source organism: Squalus acanthias (assembly GCA_030390025.1). Taxonomy (NCBI): domain Eukaryota; kingdom Metazoa; phylum Chordata; class Chondrichthyes; order Squaliformes; family Squalidae; genus Squalus; species Squalus acanthias. Next base: position 38,430,763 of record CM059433.1, on the reverse strand, counting down.
GTCTCACGGGTTTCACACTATTCAGACTCACGGGTTTCACAGTATTCAGTCTCAGGGGTTTCACAGTATTCAGTCACACGAATTGCACAGTATTCAGTCTCAGGGGTTTCACAGTATTGAATCTCACGGGTTTCACACTATTCAGTCTCACGGCTTTCACGGTATTCAGTATTACGGTTTCAGTATTCAATCTCATGGGTTTCACAGTATTCAGTCTCAAGGGGTTCACAGTATTCAGTGTCACGGCTTTCACAATATTCAGTCTCATGGGTTTCACAGTATTCAATCTCACGGGGTTCACAATATTCAGTGTCACGGCTTTCACAGTATTCAGACTCACTGGTTTCACAGTATTCAGACTCACGGGTTTCACAGTATTCAGTCTCATGGGTTTCACAATATTCAATCTCTCGGGCTTCACAGTATTCAGTGTCACGGGTTTCACAGTATTCAGTCTCGGTTTTCACAGTATTCAGTCTCGGTTTTCACAGTATTCAGTCTCAGGGGTTTCACAGTGTTCAGTCTCACGGGTTTCACAGTATTCAATCTCTCGGGCTTCACAGTATTCAGTCTCACGGGTTTCACAGTATTCGGTCTCACGGGTTTCACAGTATTCGGTCTCACGGTTTCACAGTATTCAGACTCATTGGTTTCACAGTATTCAGACTCACTGGTTTCACCGTATTCATACTCTCGGGTTTCACAGTATTCAGTTTCTCTGGTTTCACAGTATTCAATCTGACGGGGTTCACAGTATTCAGACTCACTGGTTTCACAGTATTCAGTCTCACGGGTTTCACAGTATTCAGTGTCACGGCTTTCACAGTATTCAGTCTCACAAATTTCACAGTATTCGGTCTCACGAATTGCACTGTATTCAGTTACGGGTTTCAGAGTATTGAATCTCACGGGTTTCACAGTGTTCAGTGTCACGGCTTTCACAGTGTTCAGTGTCACGGCTTTCACAGTAATCAGTCTAACGGGTTTCACAGTGTTCAGTGTCACGGGTTTCACGGTATTCAGTCTCACTGGTTCCACAGTATTCAATCAGATGAGGTTTCACAGTATTCAGACTCAGGGGTTTCGCAGTATTCAGCCTCTCGGGTTTCACAGTATTCAGACTCACGGGTTTCACAGTATTCAGTCTCATGGGTTTCACAATATTCAATCTCTTGGGCTTCACAGTATTCAGTCTCGGTTTTCACAGTATTCAGTCTCGGTTTTCACAGTATTCAGTCTCAGGGGTTTCACAGTATTCAGTCTCGGGTTTCACAGTGTTCAGTCTCACGGGTTTCACAGTATTCGGTCTCAGGGGTTTCACAGTATTCAGTCTCACGGGGTTTCACAGTATTCATTCTCACGGGGTTCACAGTATTCAGACTCACTGGTTTCACAGTATTCAGTCTCAGGTGTTTCACAGTATTCAGTGTCACGGCTTTCACAGTATTCAGTCTCACAAATTTCACAGTATTCGGTCTCACGGGTTTCGCAGTATTCAGCCTCAGGGGTTTCACAATATTCAGTGTCACGGGTTTCACAGTATTCAGTGTCACGGGTTTCACAGTATTCAATCTCTCGGGCTTCACAGTATTCAGTCTCAGGGGTTTCACAGTATTCAGTCTCGGGTTTCACAGTATTCAGTCTCACAAATTTCGCAGTATTCAGTCTCACGGGGTTTCACAGTATTCATTCTCACGGGGTTCACAGTATTCAGACTCACTGGTTTCACAGTATTCGGTCTCAGGGGTTTCACAGTATTCAGTCTCGGGTTTCACAGTGTTCAGTCTCACGGTTTCACAGTATTCAGTCTCAGGGGTTTCACAGTATTCAGTCTCGGGTTTCACAGTGTTCAGTCTCACGGGTTTCACAGTATTCAATCTCTCGGGCTTCACAGTATTCAGTGTCACGGGTTTCACAGTATTCAGTCTCTCGGTTTCACAGTATTCAGTCTCAGGGGTTTCACAGTATTCAGTCTCGGGTTTCACAGTGTTCAGTCTCACGGGTTTCACAGTATTCAATCTCTCGGGCTTCACAGTATTCAGTCTCAGGGGTTTCACAGTATTCAGTCTCGGGTTTCACAGTGTTCAGTCTCACGGGTTTCACAGTATTCAATCTCTCGGGCTTCACAGTATTCAGTCTCACGGGTTTCACAGTATTCGGTCTCAGGGGTTTCACAGTATTCAGTCTCACAAATTTCGCAGTATTCAGTCTCAGGGGTTTCACAGTATTCAGTCTCGCGGTTTTCACAATATTCAGTCTTACGGATTTCACAGTATTCAGTCTAACGAGTTTCACAGTATTCAGTCTCACGGGTTTCACAGTGTTCAGACTCACTGGTTTCACAGTATTCAGACTCACTGGTTTCACAGTATTCAGACTCTCGGGTTTCACAGTATTCAGTCTCAGGGGTTTCACAGTATTCAGTCACACGAATTGCACTGTATTCAGTTACGGGTTTCTCAGTATTCAGTCTCTCTGGTTTCACTGTATTCAGACTCACGGGTTTCACAGTATTCAGACTCACGGGTTTCACAGTATTCAGTCTCTCGGGTTTCACTGTATTCAGACTCACGGGTTTCACAGTATTCAGTCTCACGGGTTTCACAGTATTCAGACTCACGGGTTTCACAGTATTCAGACTCACGGGTTTGACAGTATTAAGTCTCTCGGGTTTCACTGTATTCAGACTCACGGGTTTCTCAGTATTCAGTCTCTCTGGTTTCACTGTATTCAGACTCTCGGGTTTCACAGTATTCAGTCTCAGGGGTTTCACAGTATTCAGTCACACGAATTGCACTGTATTCAGTTACGGGTTTCTCAGTATTCAGTCTCTCTGGTTTCACAGTATTCAGACTCACGGGTTTCACAGTATTCAGACTCGCGGGTTTGACAGTATTCAGTCTCACGGTTTCACAGTATTCAGACTCATTGGTTTCACAGTATTCAGACTCACTGGTTTCACCGTATTCATACTCTCGGGTTTCACAGTATTCAGTCTCAGGGGTTTCACAGTATTCAGTCACACGAATTGCACTGTATTCAGTTACGGGTTTCTCAGTATTCAGTCTCTCTGGTTTCACAGTATTCAGTCTCTCGGGTTTCACAGTATTCGGTCTCAGGGGTTTCACAGTATTCAGTGTCACGGCTTTCACAGTATTCAGTCTCAGAAATTTCGCAGTATTCAGACTCACGGGTTTCACAGTATTCAGTCTCTCGGGTTTCACAGTATTCAGTCTCAGAAATTTCGCAGTATTCAGTCTCAGGGGTTTCACAGTATTCATTCTCACGGGGTTCACAGTATTCAGACTCACGGGTTTCACAGTATTCAGACTCACGGGTTTGACAGTATTAAGTCTCTCGGGTTTCACTGTATTCAGACTCACGGGTTTCACAGTATTCAGTCTCACGGTTTCACAGTATTCAGACTCATTGGTTTCACAGTATTCAGACTCACTGGTTTCACCGTATTCATACTCTCGGGTTTCACAGTATTCAGTTTCTCTGGTTTCACAGTATTCAATCTGACGGGGTTCACAGTATTCAGACTCACTGGTTTCACAGTATTCAGTCTCACGGGTTTCACAGTATTCAGTGTCACGGCTTTCACAGTATTCAGTCTCACAAATTTCACAGTATTCGGTCTCACGAATTGCACTGTATTCAGTTACGGGTTTCAGAGTATTGAATCTCACGGGTTTCACAGTGTTCAGTGTCACGGCTTTCACAGTGTTCAGTGTCACGGCTTTCACAGTAATCAGTCTAACGGGTTTCACAGTGTTCAGTGTCACGGGTTTCACGGTATTCAGTCTCACTGGTTCCACAGTATTCAATCAGATGAGGTTTCACAGTATTCAGACTCAGGGGTTTCGCAGTATTCAGCCTCTCGGGTTTCACAGTATTCAGACTCACGGGTTTCACAGTATTCAGTCTCACGGTTTCACAGTATTCAGACTCATTGGTTTCACAGTATTCAGACTCACTGGTTTCACCGTATTCATACTCTCGGGTTTCACAGTATTCAGTTTCTCTGGTTTCACAGTATTCAGACTCACGGGTTTCACAATATTCAATCTCACTGTTTTCACAGTATTCAATCTCACGGGGTTCACAGTATTCAGTGTCACGGCTTTCACAGTATTCAGTCTCACGGGTTTCACACTATTCAGACTCACGGGTTTCACAGTATTCAGTCTCAGGGGTTTCACAGTATTCAGTCTCAGGGGTTTCACAGTATTCAGTCTCACGGCTTTCACGGTATTCAGTCTCACAAATTTCACAGTATTCGGTCTCAGGGGTTTCACAGTATTCAGTCTCACAAATTTCGCAGTATTCAGCCTCAGTGGTTTCACAATATTCAGTGTCACGGGTTTCACAGTATTCATTCTCGGGGTTTCACAGTATTCAGTCTCTCTGGTTTCACTGTATTCAGACTCACGGGTTTCACACTATTCAGTCTCTCGGGCTTCACAGTATTCAGACTCATGGGCTTCACATTATTCAGTCTCAGGGATTTCACAGTATTCAGTCACACGAATTGCACAGTATTCAGACTCATGGGCTTCACATTATTCAGTCTCACGGGTTTCACAGTATTCAGTCTCACGGCTTTCACGGTATTCAGTATTACGGTTTCAGTATTCAATCTCATGGGTTTCACAGTATTCAGTCTCAAGGGGTTCACAGTATTCAGTGTCACGGCTTTCACAGTATTCAGTCTCGCGGGTTTCACACTATTCAGACTCACGGGTTTCACAGTATTCAGTCTCCGGGGTTTCACAGTATTCAGTCTCACGGCTTTCACGGTATTCAGTATTACGGTTTCAGTGTTCAGTCTCACGGGTTTCACAATATTCAGTCTCATGGGTTTCACAGTATTCAATCTCACGGGGTTCACAATATTCAGTGTCACGGCTTTCACAGTATTCAGACTCACTGGTTTCACAGTATTCAGACTCACGGGTTTCACAGTATTCAGTCTCATGGGTTTCACAATATTCAATCTCTCGGGCTTCACAGTATTCAGTGTCACGGGTTTCACAGTATTCAGTCTCGGTTTTCACAGTATTCAGTCTCGGTTTTCACAGTATTCAGTCTCGGTTTTCACAGTATTCAGTCTCAGGGGTTTCACAGTATTCAATCTCTCGGGCTTCACAGTATTCAGTCTCACGGGTTTCACAGTATTCGGTCTCAGGGGTTTCACAGTATTCATTTTCAGGTTGTTCACAGTATTCAGACTCACGGCTTTCACAGTATTCAGTCTCAGGGGTTTCACAGTATTCAGTGTCACGGCTTTCACAGTATTCAGTCTCACAAATTTCACAGTATTCGGTCTCACGGGTTTCACAGTATTCGGTCTCAGGGGTTTCACAGTATTCAGTCTCACAAATTTCGCAGTATTCAGCCTCAGGGGTTTCACAGTATTCAATCTCACGGGTTTCACAATATTCAGTGTCACGGGTTTCACAGTATTCAGACTCACTGGTTTCACAGTATTCAGACTCACGGGTTTCACAGTATTCAGTCTCATGGGTTTCACAATATTCAATCTCTTGGGCTTCACAGTATTCAGTCTCGGTTTTCACAGTATTCAGTCTCGGTTTTCACAGTATTCAGTCTCAGGGGTTTCACAGTATTCAGTCTCGGGTTTCACAGTGTTCAGTCTCACGGGTTTCACAGTATTCGGTCTCAGGGGTTTCACAGTATTCAGTCTCACGGGGTTTCACAGTATTCATTCTCACGGGGTTCACAGTATTCAGACTCACAAATTTCGCAGTATTCAGTCTCACGGGGTTTCACAGTATTCATTCTCACGGGGTTCACAGTATTCAGACTCACTGGTTTCACAGTATTCGGTCTCAGGGGTTTCACAGTATTCAGTGTCACGGCTTTCACAGTATTCAGTCTCACAAATTTCACAGTATTCGGTCTCACGGGTTTCGCAGTATTCAGCCTCAGGGGTTTCACAATATTCAGTGTCACGGGTTTCACAGTATTCAGTTTCACGGGTTTCACAGTATTCAATCTCTCGGGTTTCACAGTATTCAGTCTCACAAATTTCGCAGTATTCAGTCTCACGGGGTTTCACAGTATTCATTCTCACGGGGTTCACAGTATTCAGACTCACTGGTTTCACAGTATTCGGTCTCAGGGGTTTCACAGTATTCAGTCTCGGGTTTCACAGTGTTCAGTCTCACGGTTTCACAGTATTCAGTCTCAGGGGTTTCACAGTATTCAGTCTCGGGTTTCACAGTGTTCAGTCTCACGGGTTTCACAGTATTCAATCTCTCGGGCTTCACAGTATTCAGACTCACTGGTTTCACAGTATTCGGTCTCAGGGGTTTCACAGTATTCAGTCTCGGGTTTCACAGTGTTCAGTCTCACGGTTTCACAGTATTCAGTCTCAGGGGTTTCACAGTATTCAGTCTCGGGTTTCACAGTGTTCAGTCTCACGGGTTTCACAGTATTCAATCTCTCGGGCTTCACAGTATTCAGTGTCACGGGTTTCACAGTATTCAGTCTCTCGGTTTCACAGTATTCAGTCTCAGGGGTTTCACAGTATTCAGTCTCGGGTTTCACAGTGTTCAGTCTCACGGGTTTCACAGTATTCAATCTCTCGGGTTTCACAGTATTCAGTCTCGGGTTTCACAGTGTTCAGTCTCACGGGTTTCACAGTATTCAATCTCTCGGGCTTCACAGTATTCAGTCTCACGGGTTTCACAGTATTCGGTCTCAGGGGTTTCACAGTATTCAGTCTCACAAATTTCGCAGTATTCAGTCTCTCGGGTTTCACAGTATTCAGTCTCAGAAATTTCGCAGTATTCAGTCTCAGGGGTTTCACAGTATTCATTCTCACGGGGTTCACAGTATTCAGACTCACGGGTTTCACAGTATTCAGTCTCACGGCTTTCACAGTATTCAGACTCATTGGTTTCACAGTATTCAGACTCACTGGTTTCACCGTATTCATACTCTCGGGTTTCACAGTATTCGGTCTCACGGGTTTCACAGTATTCGGTCTCACGGCTTTCACAGTAATCAGTCTCACGGGTAATTCAGTCTCGGGGGTTTCACAGTATTCAGTCTCTCGGGTTTCACAGTATTCAGTCTCTCTGGTTTCACTGTATTCAGACTCACGGGTTTCACAGTATTCAGACTCACGGGTTTCACAGTATTCAGTCTCTCTGGTTTCACTGTATTCAGACTCACGGGTTTCACAGTATTCAGACTCACGGGTTTCACAGTATTCAGACTCACGGGTTTCACAGTATTCAGTCTCACGGGTTTCACAGTATTCAGTCTCTCGGGTTTCACAGTATTCAGTCTCTCGGGTTTCACTGTATTCAGACTCACGGGTTTCACAGTATTCAGTCTCTCTGGTTTCACTGTATTCAGACTCACGGGTTTCACAGTATTCAGACTCACGGGTTTCACAGTATTCAGTCTCTCGGGTTTCACAGTATTCGGTCTCAGGGGTTTCACAGTATTCAGTCTCACAAATTTTGCAGTATTCAGACTCACGGGTTTCACAGTATTCAGTCTCTCGGGTTTCACAGTATTCAGTCTCAGAAATTTCGCAGTATTCAGTCTCAGGGGTTTCACAATATTCATTCTCACGGGGTTCACAGTATTCAGACTCACTGGTTTCACAGTATTCAGTCTACGGTTTCAAAGTATTCAATCTCACGGGTTTCACAATATTCAGTGTCACGGGTTTCACAGTATTCAGTGTCACGGGTTTCACAGTATTCAATCTCTCGGGCTTCACAGTATTCAGTCTCAGGGGTTTCACAATATTCAGTGTCACGGGTTTCACAGTATTCAGTGTCACGGGTTTCACAGTATTCAGTCTCTCGGGCTTCACAGTATTCAGTCTCACGAGGTTCACAGTATTCTGTCTCACGGGTTTCACAGTATTCAGTCTCGGGTTTCACACTATTCAGTCTCACGGATTTCACAGTATTCACTCTAACGAGTTTCACAGTATTCAGTCTCAGGGGTTTCACAGTATTCAGTCTCACGGCTTTCACAGTATTCAGTCTCTCGGGTTTCACAGTATTCAGACTCACGGGTTTCACAGTATTCAGTCTCTCGGGTTTCACTGTATTCAGACTCACGGGTTTCACAGTATTCAGTCTCACGGGTTTCACAGTATTCAGACTCACGGGTTTCACAGAATTCAGTCTCACGGTTTCACAGTATTCAATCTGACGGGGTTCACAGTATTCAGTCTCACGGGGTTCACAGTATTCAGACTCACTGGTTTCACAGTATTCAGTCTCAGGGGTTTCACAGTATTCAGTGTCACGGCTTTCACAGTATTCAGTCTCACAAATTTCACAGTATTCGGTCTCACGGGTTTCACAGTATTCAGTCTCACAAATTTTGCAGTATTCAGCCTCAGGGGTTTCACAGTATTCAGTGTCACGGCTTTCCCAGTATTCAGTCTCAGAAATTTCACAGTATTCAGTCTCGGGTTTCACAGTGTTCAGTCTCACGGGTTTCACAGTATTCAGTGTCTCGGGTTTCACAGTATTCAGTCTCACAAATTTCGCAGTATTCAGTCTCTCGGGTTTCACAGTATTCGGTCTCAGGGGTTTCACAGTATTCAGTCTCACAAATTTCGCAGTATTCAATCTCACGGGTTTCACAGTATTCAATCTCTCGGGCTTCACAGTATTCAGACTCACTGGTTTCACAGTATTCAGTCTCGGGTTTCACAGTATTCAGTCTCGGGTTTCACAGTGTTCAGTCTCACGGGTTTCACAGTATTCAATCTCACGGGGTTTCACAGTATTCATTCTCACGGGGTTTCACAGTATTCAGTGTCACGGCTTTCACAGTATTCAGTCTCACAAATTTCGCAGTATTCAGTCTCAGGGGTTTCACAATATTCAGTCTCACGGGTTTCACAGTTTTCGGTCTCAGGGGTTTCGCAGTATTCAGTGTCACGGGTTTCACAGTATTCAATCTCTCCGGCTTCACAGTATTCAGTCTCAGGGGTTTCACAATATTCAGTGTCACGGGTTTCACAGTATTCAGTCTCGGGTTTCACAGTGTTCAGTCTCACGGGTTTCACAGTGTTCAGTCTCACGGGTTTCACAGTATTCAGTCTCACGGGTTTCACAGTATTCATTCTCAGGGGTTTCACAGTATTCAGTGTCACGGCTTTCACAGTATTCAGTCTCACAAATTTCGCAGTATTCTGTCTCAGGGGTTTCACAATATTCAGTGTCACGGGTTTCGCAGTATTTAGTCTCAGGGGTTTCACAGTATTCATTCTCACGGGGTTCACAGTATTCAGTGTCACGGCTTTCACAGTATTCAGTCTCACAAATTTCGCAGTATTCAGTCTCGGGTTTCACAGTATTCAGTCTCACGTCTTTCACAGTATTCAGTCTCACAAATTTTGCAGTATTCAGTCTCGGGGTTTCACAGTATTCAGTCTCACGTCTTTCACAGTATTCAGTCTCACAAATTTCGCAGTATTCAGTCTCAGGGGTTTCACAGTATTCAGTCTCACGGGTTTCACACTATTCAGACTCACGGCTTTCACAGTATTCAGTCTCACAAATTTCGCAGTATTCAGTCTCAGGGGTTTCACAGTATTCAGTCTCACGGGTTTCACACTATTCAGTCTCACGGTTTTCACAGTATTCAGTCTCACAAATTTCGCAGTATTCAGTCTCGGGTTTCACAGTATTCAGTCACACGAATTGCACAGTATTCAGTTACGGGTTTCACAGTTTTCATTCTCACGGGGTTCACAGTATTCAGTCTCACAAATTTCGCAGTATACAGTCTCACGGTTTTCATGGTATTCAGTATTACGGTTTCAGTGTTCAGTCTCACGGGTTTCACAATATTCAGTCTCACGGGTTTCACAGTATTCGGTCTCACAAATTTCGCAGTATTCAGTCTCACGGGGTTTCACAGTATTCATTCTCACGGGGTTCACAGTATCAATATCACGGTTTTCACAGTATACAGACTCACTGGTTTCACAGTATTCAGACTCACGGGTTTCACAGTATTCAGTGTCACGGGTTTCACAGTATTCAGTGTCACGGGGTTCACAGTATTCATTCTCACGGGTTTCACACTATTCAGTCTCACGGTTTTCACAGTATACAGTCTCACAAATTTTGCAGTATTCAGTCTCAGGGGTTTCACATTATTCAGTCTCACGGTTTTCACAGTATGCAGTCTCACAAATTTCGCAGTATTCAGTCTCAGGGGTTTCACAGTATTCATTCTCACGGGGTTCACAGTATTCAGTCTCACAAATTTCACAGTATTCAGTCTCACGGTTTTCACAGTATACAGTCTCACAAATTTTGCAGTATTCAGTCTCAGGGGTTTCACATTATTCAGTCTCACGGTTTTCACAGTATACAGTCTCACAAATTTCGCAGTATTCAGTCTTAGGGGTTTCACAGTATTCAGTCTCACGGTTTTCACAGTATACAGTCTCACAAATTTCGCAGTATTCAGTCTCAGGGGTTTCACAGTATTCATTCTCACGGGGTTCACAGTATTCAGTGTCACGGCTTTCACAGTATTCAGTCTCAGGGGTTTCACAGTATTCATTCTCACGGGGTTCACAGTATTCATTCTCACGGGGTTCACAGTATTCAGTCTCACAAATTTCACAGTATTCAGTCTCAGGGGTTTCACAGTATTCAGTCTCACGGGTTTCACACTATTCAGTCTCACGGTTTTCACAGTATACAGTCTCACAAATTTCGCAGTATTCAGTCTCACAAATTTCGCAGTATTCAGTCTCAGGGGTTTCACAGTATTCATTCTCACGGGGTTCACAGTATTCATTCTCACGGTTTTCACAGTATTCAGTCTCACAAATTTCGCAGTATTCAGTCTCAGGGGTTTCACAGTATTCAGTCTCACGGGTTTCACACTATTCAGTCTCACGGTTTTCACAGTATTCATTCTCACGGGGTTCACAGTATTCATTCTCACGGGGTTCACAGTATTCAGTCTCACAAATTTCACAGTATTCAGTCTCAGGGGTTTCACAGTATTCAGTCTCACGGGTTTCACACTATTCAGTCTCACGGTTTTCACAGTATACAGTCTCACAAATTTCGCAGTATTCAGTCTCACAAATTTCGCAGTATTCAGTCTCAGGGGTTTCACAGTATTCATTCTCACGGGGTTCACAGTATTCATTCTCACGGTTTTCACAGTATTCAGTCTCACAAATTTCGCAGTATTCAGTCTCAGGGGTTTCACAGTATTCAGTCTCAGGGGTTTCACAGTATTCATTCTCACGGGGTTCACAGTATTCATTCTCACGGGGTTCACAGTATTCATTCTCACGGGGTTCACAGTATTCAGTCTCACAAATTTCACAGTATTCAGTCTCAGGGGTTTCACAGTATTCAGTCTCACGGGTTTCACACTATTCAGTCTCACGGTTTTCACAGTATACAGTCTCACAAATTTCGCAGTATTCAGTCTTAGGGCTTTCACAGTATTCAGTCTCACAAATTTCGCAGTATTCAATCTCAGGGGGTTCACAAATTGAATCTCACTGTTTTCGCAGTATTCAGTCTCAGGGGTTTCACAGTATTCATTCTCAGGGGTTTCACAGTATTCAGTCTTAGGGGTTTCACAGTATTCAGTCTCACAAATTTCGCAGTATTCAGTCTCACGGGTTTCACACTATTCTGTCTCACGGTTTTCACAGTATTCAGTCTCACAAATTTCGCAGTATTCAGTCTCACGGGGTTCACAGTATTCATTCTCACGGGGTTCACAGTATTCAGTCTCACAGATTTCGCAGTATTCAGTCTCAGGGGTTTCACAGTATTCAGTCTCACGGGTTTCACACTATTCAGTCTCACGGTTTTCACAGTATACAGTCTCACAAATTTCGCAGTATTCAGTCTCAGGGGTTTCACAGTATTCAGTGTCACGGCTTTCACAGTATTCAGTCTCACGGGTTTCACACTATTCAGACTCACGGCTTTCACAGTATTCAGTCTCACAGATTTCGCTGTATTCAGTCTCAGGGGTTTCACAGTATTCAGTGTCACGGCTTTCACAGTATTCAGTCTCACAAATTTCGCAGTATTCAGTCTCAGGGGTTTCACAATATTCAGTCTCACGGGTTTCACAGTTTTCGGTCTCAGGGGTTTCGCAGTATTCAGTGTCACGGGTTTCACAGTATTCAGTCTCGGGTTTCACAGTGTTCAGTCTCACGGGTTTCACAGTGTTCAGTCTCACGGGTTTCACAGTATTCAGTCTCACGGGTTTCACAGTATTCATTCTCAGGGGTTTCACAGTATTCAGTGTCACGGCTTTCACAGTATTCAGTCTCACAAATTTCGCAGTATTCTGTCTCAGGGGTTTCACAATATTCAGTGTCACGGGTTTCGCAGTATTTAGTCTCAGGGGTTTCACAGTATTCATTCTCACGGGGTTCACAGTATTCAGTGTCACGGCTTTCACAGTATTCAGTCTCACAAATTTCGCAGTATTCAGTCTCGGGTTTCACAGTATTCAGTCTCACGTCTTTCACAGTATTCAGTCTCACAAATTTTGCAGTATTCAGTCTCGGGGTTTCACAGTATTCAGTCTCACGTCTTTCACAGTATTCAGTCTCACAAATTTCGCAGTATTCAGTCTCAGGGGTTTCACAGTATTCAGTCTCACGGGTTTCACACTATTCAGACTCACGGCTTTCACAGTATTCAGTCTCACAAATTTCGCAGTATTCAGTCTCAGGGGTTTCACAGTATTCAGTCTCACGGGTTTCACACTATTCAGTCTCACGGTTTTCACAGTATTCAGTCTCACAAATTTCGCAGTATTCAGTCTCGGGTTTCACAGTATTCAGTCACACGAATTGCACAGTATTCAGTTACGGGTTTCACAGTTTTCATTCTCACGGGGTTCACAGTATTCAGTCTCACAAATTTCGCAGTATACAGTCTCACGGTTTTCATGGTATTCAGTATTACGGTTTCAGTGTTCAGTCTCACGGGTTTCACAATATTCAGTCTCACGGGTTTCACAGTATTCGGTCTCACAAATTTCGCAGTATTCAGTCTCACGGGGTTTCACAGTATTCATTCTCACGGGGTTCACAGTATCAATATCACGGTTTTCACAGTATACAGACTCACTGGTTTCACAGTATGCAGTCTCACAAATTTCGCAGTATTCAGTCTCAGGGGTTTCACAGTATTCATTCTCACGGGGTTCACAGTATTCAGTCTCACAAATTTCACAGTATTCAGTCTCACGGTTTTCACAGTATACAGTCTCACAAATTTTGCAGTATTCAGTCTCAGGGGTTTCACATTATTCAGTCTCACGGCTTTCACAGTATACAGTCTCACAAATTTCGCAGTATTCAGTCTTAGGGGTTTCACAGTATTCAGTCTCACGGTTTTCACAGTATACAGTCTCACAAATTTCGCAGTATTCAGTCTCAGGGGTTTCACAGTATTCATTCTCACGGGGTTCACAGTATTCAGTGTCACGGCTTTCACAGTATTCAGTCTCACGGGTTTCACAGTATTCATTCTCACGGGTTCACAGTATTCATTCTCACGGGGTTCACAGTATTCAGTCTCACAAATTTCACAGTATTCAGTCTCAGGGGTTTCACAGTATTCAGTCTCACGGGTTTCACACTATTCAGTCTCACGGTTTTCACAGTATACAGTCTCACAGAATTTCGCAGTATTCAGTCTCACAAATTTCGCAGTATTCAGTCTCAGGGGTTTCACAGTATTCATTCTCACGGGTTTCACAGTATTCATTCTCACGGTTTTCACAGTATTCAGTCTCACAAATTTCGCAGTATTCAGTCTCAGGGGTTTCACAGTATTCAGTCTCACGGGTTTCACACTATTCAGTCTCACGGTTTTCACAGTATACAGTCTCACAAATTTCGCAGTATTCAGTCTCAGGGGTTTCACAGTATTCAGTCTCAGGGGTTTCACAGTATTCATTCTCACGGGGTTCACAGTATTCATTCTCACGGGGTTCACAGTATTCATTCTCACGGGGTTCACAGTATTCAGTCTCACAAATTTCACAGTATTCAGTCTCAGGGGTTTCACAGTATTCAGTCTCACGGGTTTCACACTATTCAGTCTCACGGTTTTCACAGTATACAGTCTCACAAATTTCGCAGTATTCAGTCTTAGGGCTTTCACAGTATTCAGTCTCACAAATTTCGCAGTATTCAATCTCAGGGGGTTCACAAATTGAATCTCACTGTTTTCGCAGTATTCAGTCTCAGGGGTTTCACAGTATTCATTCTCAGGGGTTTCACAGTATTCAGTCTTAGGGGTTTCACAGTATTCAGTCTCACAAATTTCGCAGTATTCAGTCTCACGGGTTTCACACTATTCTGTCTCACGGTTTTCACAGTATTCAGTCTCACAAATTTCGCAGTATTCATTCTCACGGGGTTCACAGTATTCAGTCTCACAGATTTCGCAGTATTCAGTCTCAGGGGTTTCACAGTATTCAGTCTCACGGGTTTCACACTATTCAGTCTCACGGTTTTCACAGTATACAGTCTCACAAATTTCGCAGTATTCAGTCTCAGGGGTTTCACAGTATTCAGTGTCACGGCTTTCACAGTATTCAGTCTCACGGGTTTCACACTATTCAGACTCACGGCTTTCACAGTATTCAGTCTCACAGATTTCGCTGTATTCAGTCTCAGGGGTTTCACAGTATTCAGTGTCACGGCTTTCACAGTATTCAGTCTCACGGGTTTCACACTATTCAGACTCACGGCTTTCACAGTATTCAGTCTCACAAATTTCGCAGTATTCAGTCTCACGGGGTTCACAGTATTCATTCTCACGGGGTTCACAGTATTCAGTCTCACAAATTTCGCAGTATTCAGTCTCACGGGGTTCACAGTATTCATTCTCACGGTTTTCACAGTATACAGTATCACGGTTTTCACAGTATACAGTCTCATGGTTTTCACAGTATTCAGTCTCACGGGTTTCACACTATTCAGTCTCACGGTTTTCACAGTATTCAGACTCACTGGTTTCACTGTATTCAGTCTCACGGCTTTCACAGTATACAGTCTCACAAATTTCGCAGTATTCAGTGTCACGGGTTTCACAGTATTCAATCTCTCGGGGTTCACAGTATTCAGTCTCACAAATTTCGCAGTATTCAGTCTCAGGGGTTTCACAGTATTCACTCTCACGGGTTTCACACTATTCAGTCTCACGGTTTTCACAGTATTCAGTCTCAAAAATTTCGCAGTATTCAGTCTCAGGGGTTTCACAGTATTCAGTGTCACAGCTTTCACAGTATTCAGTCTCACAAATATCGCAGTATTCAGTCTCAGGGGTTTCACAGTATTCAGTGTCACGGCTTTCACAGTATTCAGTCTCACAAATTTCGCAGTATTCAGTCTCACGGGGTTCACAGTATTCATTCTCACGGTTTTCACAGTATACAGTATCACGGTTTTCACAGTATACAGTCTCATGGTTTTCACAGTATTCAGTCTCACGGGTTTCACACTATTCAGTCTCACGGTTTTCACAGTATTCAGACTCACTGGTTTCACTGTATTCA
Source organism: Squalus acanthias (assembly GCA_030390025.1). NCBI lineage: Eukaryota > Metazoa > Chordata > Chondrichthyes > Squaliformes > Squalidae > Squalus > Squalus acanthias. Next base: position 38,415,175 of record CM059433.1, on the reverse strand, counting down.
GTCTCACGGCTTTCACAGTATACAGTCTCACAAATTTCGCAGTATTCAGTGTCACGGGTTTCACAGTATTCAATCTCTCGGGGTTCACAGTATTCAGTCTCACAAATTTCGCAGTATTCAGTCTCAGGGGTTTCACAGTATTCACTCTCACGGGTTTCACACTATTCAGTCTCACGGTTTTCACAGTATTCAGTCTCAAAAATTTCGCAGTATTCAGTCTCAGGGGTTTCACAGTATTCAGTGTCACAGCTTTCACAGTATTCAGTCTCACAAATATCGCAGTATTCAGTCTCAGGGGTTTCACAGTATTCAGTGTCACGGCTTTCACAGTATACAGTCTCACAAATTTCGCAGTATTCAGTCTCAGGTGTTTCACAGTATTCAGTCTCACGGCTTTCACAGTATACAGTCTCACAAATTTCGCAGTATTCAGTGTCACGGGTTTCACAGTATTCAATCTCTCGGGGTTCACAGTATTCAGTCTCACAAATTTCGCAGTATTCAGTCTCAGGGGTTTCACAGTATTCACTCTCACGGGTTTCACACTATTCAGTCTCACGGTTTTCACAGTATTCAGTCTCACAAATTTCGCAGTATTCAGTCTCAGGGGTTTCACAGTATTCAGTGTCACGGCTTTCACAGTATACAGTCTCACAAATTTCGCAGTATTCAGTCTCAGGTGTTTCACAGTATTCAGTCTCACGGCTTTCACAGTATACAGTCTCACAAATTTCGCAGTATTCAGTGTCACGGGTTTCACAGTATTCAATCTCTCGGGGTTCACAGTATTCAGTCTCACAGATTTCGCAGTATTCAGTCTCAGGGGTTTCACAGTATTCACTCTCACGGGTTCCACACTATTCAGTCTCACGGTTTTCACAGTATTCAGTCTCACAAATTTCGCAGTATTCAGTCTCAGGGGTTTCACAGTATTCAGTGTCACGGCTTTCACAGTATTCAGTCTCACAAATATCGCAGTATTCAGTCTCAGGGGTTTCACAGTATTCAGTGTCACGGCTTTCACAGTATACAGTCTCACAAATTTCGCAGTATTCAGTCTCAGGTGTTTCACAGTATTCAGTCTCACGGCTTTCACAGTATTCAGTGTCACGGCTTTCACAGTATTCAGTCTCACAAATTTCGCAGTATTCAGTCTCAGGTGTTTCACAGTATTCAGTCTCACAAATTTCGCAGTATTCAGTCTCAGGGGTTTCACAGTATTCAATCTCTCGGGGATCACAGTATTCAGTGTCACGGCTTTCACAGTATTCAGTCTCACAAATTTCGCAGTATTCAGTCTCAGGGGTTTCACAGATTTCAATCTCTCGGGGTTCACAGTATTCAGTCTCACAAATTTTGCAGTATTCAGTCTCAGGGGTTTCACAGTATTCAGTGTCACGGCTTTCACAGTATACAGTCTCACAAATTTCGCAGTATTCAGTCTCAGGTGTTTCACAGTATTCAGTCTCACGGCTTTCACAGTATACAGTCTCACAAATTTCGCAGTATTCAGTCTCGGGTTTCACAATATTCAGTCTCACGGGTTTCACAGTATTCGGTCTCAGGGGTTTCACACTATTCAGTCTCACAAATTTCGCAGTATTCTGTCTCACGGGGTTTCACAGTATTCATTCTCACGGGTTTCACAGTATTCAGTCTCACGGCTTTCACAGTATTCAGTCTCAGAAATTTCGCAGTATTCAGTCTCAGGGGTTTCACAGTATTCATTCTCACGGTGTTCACAGTATTCAGTGTCACGGCTTTCACAGTATTCAGTCTCAGAAATTTCGCAGTATTCAGTCTCAGGGGTTTCACAGTTTTGAATCTCACGGGTTTCACAGTATTGAATCTCACTGTTTTCACAGTATCAATATCACGGTTTTCACAGTATACAGTCTCACGGTTTTCACAGTATTCAGTCTCAGGTGTTTCACAGTATTCAGACTCACGGTTTTCACAGTATACAGTCTCACAAATTTCGCAGTATTCAGTCTCAGGGGTTTCACAGTATTCATTCTCACGGGGTTCACAGTATTCAGTGTCACGGCTTTCGCAGTATTCAGTCTCAGGGGTTTCACAGTATTCAGTCTCACGGGTTTCACACTATTCAGTCTCACGGTTTTCACAGTATACAGTCTCACAAATTTCGCAGTATTCAGTCTCAGGGGTTTCACAGTATTCAGTGTCACAGCTTTCACAGTATTCAGTCTCACAAATATCGCAGTATTCAGTCTCAGGGGTTTCACAGTATTCAGTGTCACGGCTTTCACAGTATTCAGTCTCACAAATTTCGCAGTATTCAGTCTCACGGGGTTCACAGTATTCATTCTCACGGTTTTCACAGTATACAGTATCACGGTTTTCACAGTATACAGTCTCATGGTTTTCACAGTATTCAGTCTCACGGGTTTCACACTATTCAGTCTCACGGTTTTCACAGTATTCAGACTCACTGGTTTCACTGTATTCAGTCTCACGGCTTTCACAGTATACAGTCTCACAAATTTCGCAGTATTCAGTGTCACGGGTTTCACAGTATTCAATCTCTCGGGGTTCACAGTATTCAGTCTCACAAATTTCGCAGTATTCAGTCTCAGGGGTTTCACAGTATTCACTCTCACGGGTTTCACACTATTCAGTCTCACGGTTTTCACAGTATTCAGTCTCAAAAATTTCGCAGTATTCAGTCTCAGGGGTTTCACAGTATTCAGTGTCACAGCTTTCACAGTATTCAGTCTCACAAATATCGCAGTATTCAGTCTCAGGGGTTTCACAGTATTCAGTGTCACGGCTTTCACAGTATACAGTCTCACAAATTTCGCAGTATTCAGTCTCAGGTGTTTCACAGTATTCAGTCTCACGGCTTTCACAGTATACAGTCTCACAAATTTCGCAGTATTCAGTGTCACGGGTTTCACAGTATTCAATCTCTCGGGGTTCACAGTATTCAGTCTCACAAATTTCGCAGTATTCAGTCTCAGGGGTTTCACAGTATTCACTCTCACGGGTTTCACACTATTCAGTCTCACGGTTTTCACAGTATTCAGTCTCACAAATTTCGCAGTATTCAGTCTCAGGGGTTTCACAGTATTCAGTGTCACGGCTTTCACAGTATACAGTCTCACAAATTTCGCAGTATTCAGTCTCAGGTGTTTCACAGTATTCAGTCTCACGGCTTTCACAGTATACAGTCTCACAAATTTCGCAGTATTCAGTGTCACGGGTTTCACAGTATTCAATCTCTCGGGGTTCACAGTATTCAGTCTCACAGATTTCGCAGTATTCAGTCTCAGGGGTTTCACAGTATTCACTCTCACGGGTTCCACACTATTCAGTCTCACGGTTTTCACAGTATTCAGTCTCACAAATTTCGCAGTATTCAGTCTCAGGGGTTTCACAGTATTCAGTGTCACGGCTTTCACAGTATTCAGTCTCACAAATATCGCAGTATTCAGTCTCAGGGGTTTCACAGTATTCAGTGTCACGGCTTTCACAGTATACAGTCTCACAAATTTCGCAGTATTCAGTCTCAGGTGTTTCACAGTATTCAGTCTCACGGCTTTCACAGTATTCAGTGTCACGGCTTTCACAGTATTCAGTCTCACAAATTTCGCAGTATTCAGTCTCAGGTGTTTCACAGTATTCAGTCTCACAAATTTCGCAGTATTCAGTCTCAGGGGTTTCACAGTATTCAATCTCTCGGGGTTCACAGTATTCAGTGTCACGGCTTTCACAGTATTCAGTCTCACAAATTTCGCAGTATTCAGTCTCAGGGGTTTCACAGATTTCAATCTCTCGGGGTTCACAGTATTCAGTCTCACAAATTTTGCAGTATTCAGTCTCAGGGGTTTCACAGTATTCAGTGTCACGGCTTTCACAGTATACAGTCTCACAAATTTCGCAGTATTCAGTCTCAGGTGTTTCACAGTATTCAGTCTCACGGCTTTCACAGTATACAGTCTCACAAATTTCGCAGTATTCAGTCTCGGGTTTCACAATATTCAGTCTCACGGGTTTCACAGTATTCGGTCTCAGGGGTTTCACACTATTCAGTCTCACAAATTTCGCAGTATTCTGTCTCACGGGGTTTCACAGTATTCATTCTCACGGGTTTCACAGTATTCAGTCTCACGGCTTTCACAGTATTCAGTCTCAGAAATTTCGCAGTATTCAGTCTCAGGGGTTTCACAGTATTCATTCTCACGGTGTTCACAGTATTCAGTGTCACGGCTTTCACAGTATTCAGTCTCAGAAATTTCGCAGTATTCAGTCTCAGGGGTTTCACAGTTTTGAATCTCACGGGTTTCACAGTATTGAATCTCACTGTTTTCACAGTATCAATATCACGGTTTTCACAGTATACAGTCTCACGGTTTTCACAGTATTCAGTCTCAGGTGTTTCACAGTATTCAGACTCACGGTTTTCACAGTATACAGTCTCACAAATTTCGCAGTATTCAGTCTCAGGGGTTTCACAGTATTCATTCTCACGGTGTTCACAGTATTCAGTGTCACGGCTTTCACAGTATTCAGTCTCAGAAATTTCGCAGTATTCAGTCTCAGGGTTTCACAGTTTTGAATCTCACGGGTTTCACAGTATTGAATCTCACTGTTTTCACAGTATTCAATATCACGGTTTTCACAGTATACAGTCTCACGGTTTTCACAGTATTCAGTCTCAGGTGTTTCACAGTATTCAGACTCACGGTTTTCACAGTATACAGTCTCACAAATTTCGCAGTATTCAGTCTCAGGGGTTTCACAGTATTCATTCTCACGGGGTTCACAGTATTCAGTGTCACGGCTTTCGCAGTATTCAGTCTCGGGTTTCACAGTATTCAGTCTCACGGGTTTCACACTATTCAGTCTCACGGTTTTCACAGTATACAGTCTCACAAATTTCGCAGTATTCAGTCTCAGGGGTTTCACAGTATTCAGTGTCACGGCTTTCACAGTATTCAGTCTCACAAATTTCGCAGTATTCAGTGTCACGGCTTTCACAGTATTCAGTCTCACAAATTTCGCAGTGTTCAGTCTCACGGGTTTCACAGTATTCAATCTCTCGGGGTTCACAGTATTCAGTCTCACAAATTTCGCAGTATTCAGTCTCAGGGGTTTCACAGTATTCACTCTCACGGGTTTCACACTATTCAGTCTCACGGTTTTCACAGTATTCAGTCTCACAAATTTCGCAGTATTCAGTCTCAGGGGTTTCACAGTATTCAGTGTCACGGCTTTCACTGTATTCAGTCTCACAAATTTCGCAGTATTCAGTCTCAGGGGTTTCACAGATTTCAGTCTCACGGGTTTCACAGTATTCAATCTCTCGGGGTTCACAGTATTCAGTGTCACGGTTTTCACAGTATTCAGTCTCACAAATTTCGCAGTATTCAGTCTCAGGGGTTTCACAGTATTCAGTGTCACGGCTTTCACAGTATTCAGTGTCACGGCTTTCACAGTATTCAGTCTCACAAATTTCGCAGTATTCAGTCTCAGGGGTTTCACAGTATTCATTCTCACGGGGTTCACAGTATTCAGTGTCACGGCTTTCACAGTATACAGTCTCACAAATTTCGCAGTATTCAGTGTCACGGGTTTCACAGTATTCAATCTCTCGGGGTTCACAGTATTCAGTCTCACAAATTTCGCAGTATTCAGTCTCAGGGGTTTCACAGTATTCAGTCTCAGGGGTTTCACAGTATTCAGTCTCACAAATTTCGCAGTATTCAGTCTCGGGTTTCACAGTATTCAGTCACACGAATTGCACAGTATTCAGTTACGGGTTTCACAGTATTCATTCTCACGGGGTTCACAGTATTCAGTGTCACGGTTTTCACAGTATACAGTCTCACGGTTTTCACAGTATTCAGTCTCAGGTGTTTCACAGTATTGAGACTCACTGGTTTCACAGTATTCAGACTCACCGGTTTCACAGTATTCAGTCTCACGGGTTTCACACTATTCAGTCTCACGGTTTTCACAGTATACAGTCTCACAAATTTCGCAGTATTCAGTCTCAGGGGTTTCACAGTATTCAGTTACGGGTTTCACAGTATTCAGTGTCACGGTTTTCACAGTATACAGTCTCACAAATTTCGCAGTATTCAGTCTCAGGGGTTTCACAGTATTCAGTGTCACGGGTTTCACAGTATTCAATCTCTCGGGGTTCACAGTATTCAGTCTCACAAATTTCGCAGTATTCAGTCTCACGGTTTTCACAGTATTCAGTCTCAGGGGTTTCACAGTATTCAGTGTCACGGCTTTCACAGTATTCAGTCTCACAAATTTCGCAGTATTCAGTCTCACGGTTTTCACAGTATACAGTCTCACAAATTTCGCAGTATTCAGTCTCAGGGGTTTCACAGTATTCAGTCTCACGGGTTTCACACTATTCAGACTCACGGTTTGCACAGTATTCAGTCTCACAAATTTTGCAGTATTCAGTCTCGGGTTTCACAGTATTCAGTCTCACGGGTTTCACAGTATTCAGTCTCACGGGTTTCACACTATTCAGTCTCACGGGTTTCACACTATTCAGACTCACGGGTTTCACAGTAATCAGTCTCACAAATTTCGCAGTATTCAGTCTCAGGGGTTTCACAGTATTCAGTCTCAGGGGTTTCACAGTATTCAGTCTCACAAATTTCGCAGTATTCAGTCTCGGGTTTCACAGTATTCAGTCACACGAATTGCACAGTATTCAGTTTCGGGTTTCACAGTATTCATTCTCACGGGGTTCACAGTATTCAGTGTCACGGCTTTCACAGTATTCAGTCTCACAAATTTCGCAGTATTCAGTCTCAGGGGTTTCACAGTATTCACTCTCACGGGTTTCACACTATTCAGTCTCACGGTTTTCACAGTATTCAGTCTCAAAAATTTCGCAGTATTCAGTCTCAGGGGTTTCACAGTATTCAGTGTCACAGCTTTCACAGTATTCAGTCTCACAAATATCGCAGTATTCAGTCTCAGGGGTTTCACAGTATTCAGTGTCACGGCTTTCACAGTATACAGTCTCACAAATTTCGCAGTATTCAGTCTCAGGTGTTTCACAGTATTCAGTCTCACGGCTTTCACAGTATACAGTCTCACAAATTTCGCAGTATTCAGTGTCACGGGTTTCACAGTATTCAGTCTCACGGCTTTCACAGTATACAGTCTCACAAATTTCGCAGTATTCAGTCTCAGGTGTTTCACAGTATTCAGTCTCACGGCTTTCACAGTATACAGTCTCACAAATTTCGCAGTATTCAGTGTCACGGGTTTCACAGTATTCAATCTCTCGGGGTTCACAGTATTCAGTCTCACAAATTTCGCAGTATTCAGTCTCAGGGGTTTCACAGTATTCACTCTCACGGGTTTCACACTATTCAGTCTCACGGTTTTCACAGTATTCAGTCTCACAAATTTCGCAGTATTCAGTCTCAGGGGTTTCACAGTATTCAGTCTCACGGCTTTCACAGTATACAGTCTCACAAATTTCGCAGTATTCAGTCTCAGGGGTTTCACAGTATTCAGTCTCACGGCTTTCACAGTATTCAGTCTCACAAATTTCGCAGTATTCAGTCTCGGGTTTCACAATATTCAGTCTCACGGGTTTCACAGTATTCGGTCTCAGGGGTTTCACACTATTCAGTCTCACAAATTTCGCAGTATTCTGTCTCACGGGGTTTCACAGTATTCATTCTCACGGGTTTCACAGTATTCAGTCTCACGGCTTTCACAGTATTCAGTCTCAGAAATTTCGCAGTATTCAGTCTCAGGGGTTTCACAGTATTCATTCTCACGGTGTTCACAGTATTCAGTGTCACGGCTTTCACAGTATTCAGTCTCAGAAATTTCGCAGTATTCAGTCTCAGGGGTTTCACAGTTTTGAATCTCACGGGTTTCACAGTATTGAATCTCACTGTTTTCACAGTATCAATATCACGGTTTTCACAGTATACAGTCTCACGGTTTTCACAGTATTCAGTCTCAGGTGTTTCACAGTATTCAGACTCACGGTTTTCACAGTATACAGTCTCACAAATTTCGCAGTATTCAGTCTCAGGGGTTTCACAGTATTCATTCTCACGGGGTTCACAGTATTCAGTGTCACGGCTTTCGCAGTATTCAGTCTCAGGGGTTTCACAGTATTCAGTCTCACGGGTTTCACACTATTCAGTCTCACGGTTTTCACAGTATACAGTCTCACAAATTTCGCAGTATTCAGTCTCAGGGGTTTCACAGTATTCAGTGTCACGGCTTTCACAGTATTCAGTCTCACAAATTTCGCAGTATTCAGTGTCACGGCTTTCACAGTATTCAGTCTCACAAATTTCGCAGTGTTCAGTCTCACGGGTTTCACAGTATTCAATCTCTCGGGGTTCACAGTATTCAGTCTCACAAATTTCGCAGTATTCAGTCTCAGGGGTTTCACAGTATTCACTCTCACGGGTTTCACACTATTCAGTCTCACGGTTTTCACAGTATTCAGTCTCACAAATTTCGCAGTATTCAGTCTCAGGGGTTTCACAGTATTCAGTGTCACGGCTTTCACTGTATTCAGTCTCACAAATTTCGCAGTATTCAGTCTCAGGGGTTTCACAGATTTCAGTCTCACGGGTTTCACAGTATTCAATCTCTCGGGGTTCACAGTATTCAGTGTCACGGCTTTCACAGTATTCAGTCTAACAAATTTCGCAGTATTCAGTCTCAGGTGTTTCACAGTATTCAGTCTCACGGGTTTCACACTATTCAGTCTCACGGTTTTCACAGTATTCAGTCTCACAAATTTCGCAGTATTCAGTCTCAGGTGTTTCACAGTATTCAGTCTCACGGCTTTCACAGTATTCAGTGTCACGGCTTTCACAGTATTCAGTCTCACAAATTTCGCAGTATTCAGTCTCAGGGGTTTCACAGTATTCATTCTCACGGGGTTCACAGTATTCAGTGTCACGGCTTTCACAGTATTCAGTCTCACAAATTTCGCAGTATTCAGTCTCAGGGGTTTCACAGATTTCAGTCTCACGGGTTTCACAGTATTCAATCTCTCGGGGTTCACAGTATTCAGTGTCACGGCTTTCACAGTATTCAGTCTAACAAATTTCGCAGTATTCAGTCTCAGGTGTTTCACAGTATTCAGTCTCACGGGTTTCACACTATTCAGTCTCACGGGTTTCACAGTATTCAGTCTCACAAATTTCGCAGTATTCAGTCTCAGGGGTTTCACAGTATTCAGTGTCACGGCTTTCACAGTATACAGTCTCACAAATTTCGCAGTATTCAGTCTCAGGTGTTTCACAGTATTCAGTCTCACGGCTTTCACAGTATTCAGTGTCACGGCTTTCACAGTATTCAGTCTCACAAATTTCGCAGTATTCAGTCTCAGGGGTTTCACAGTATTCATTCTCACGGGGTTCACAGTATTCAGTGTCACGGCTTTCACAGTATTCAGTCTCACAAATTTCGCAGTATTCAGTCTCAGGGGTTTCACAGATTTCAGTCTCACGGGTTTCACAGTATTCAATCTCTCGGGGTTCACAGTATTCAGTCTCACAAATTTCGCAGTATTCAGTCTCAGGGGTTTCACAGTATTCAGTCTCACAAATTTCGCAGTATTCAGTCTCGGGTTTCACAGTATTCAGTCACACGAATTGCACAGTATTCAGTTACGGGTTTCACAGTATTCATTCTCACGGGGTTCACAGTATTCAGTGTCACGGTTTTCACAGTATACAGTCTCACGGTTTTCACAGTATTCAGTCTCAGGTGTTTCACAGTATTGAGACTCACTGGTTTCACAGTATTCAGACTCACCGGTTTCACAGTATTCAGTCTCACGGGTTTCACACTATTCAGTCTCACGGTTTTCACAGTATACAGTCTCACAAATTTCGCAGTATTCAGTCTCAGGGGTTTCACAGTATTCAGTTACGGGTTTCACAGTATTCAGTGTCACGGCTTTCACAGTATTCAGTCTCACAAATTTCGCAGTATTCAGTCTCAGGGGTTTCACAGTATTCAGTGTCACGGGTTTCACAGTATTCAATCTCTCGGGGTTCACAGTATTCAGTCTCACAAATTTCGCAGTATTCAGTCTCACGGTTTTCACAGTATTCAGTCTCAGGGGTTTCACAGTATTCAGTGTCACGGCTTTCACAGTATTCAGTCTCACAAATTTCGCAGTATTCAGTCTCACGGGGTTCACAGTATTCATTCTCACGGGGTTCACAGTATACAGTCTCACAAATTTCGCAGTATTCAGTCTCAGGGGTTTCACATTATTCAGTCTCACGGTTTTCACAGTATACAGTCTCACAAATTTCGCAGTATTCAGTCTCAGGGGTTTCACAGTATTCAGTCTCACGGGTTTCACACTATTCAGACTCACGGTTTGCACAGTATTCAGTCTCACAAATTTTGCAGTATTCAGTCTCGGGTTTCACAGTATTCAGTCTCACGGGTTTCACAGTATTCAGTCTCACGGGTTTCACACTATTCAGTCTCACGGTTTTCACAGTATACAGTCTCACAAATTTCGCAGTATTCAGTCTTAGGGGTTTCACAGTATTCAGTCTCACGGGTTTCACACTATTCAGACTCACGGGTTTCACAGTATACAGTCTCACAAATTTCGCAGTATTCAGTCTCAGGGGTTTCACAGTATTCATTCTCACGGGGTTCACAGTATTCAGTGTCACGGCTTTCACAGTAATCAGTCTCACAAATTTCGCAGTATTCAGTCTCAGGGGTTTCACAGTATTCAGTCTCAGGGGTTTCACAGTATTCAGTCTCACAAATTTCGCAGTATTCAGTCTCGGGTTTCACAGTATTCAGTCACACGAATTGCACAGTATTCAGTTACGGGTTTCACAGTATTCATTCTCACGGGGTTCACAGTATTCAGTGTCACGGCTTTCACAGTATTCAGTCTCACAAATTTCGCAGTATTCAGTCTCACGGGGTTCACAGTATTCATTCTCACGGGGTTCACAGTATTCATTCTCACGGGGTTCACATTGTTCAGTCTCACAAATTTCGCAGTATTCATTCTCACGGGGTTCACAGTATTCAGTGTCACGGCTTTCACAGTATTCAGTCTCAAAAATTTCGCAGTATTCAGTCTCAGGGGTTTCACATTATTCAGTCTCACGGTTTTCACAGTATACAGTCTCACAAATTTTGCAGTATTCAGTCTCGGGTTTCACAGTATTCAGTCTCACGGGTTTCACAGTATTCAGTCTCACGGGTTTCACACTATTCAGTCTCACGGTTTTCACAGTATACAGTCTCACAAATTTCGCAGTATTCAGTCTCAGGGGTTTCACAGTATTCAGTCTCACGGGTTTCACACTATTCAGACTCACGGGTTTCACAGTATACAGTCTCACAAATTTCGCAGTATTCAGTCTCAGGGGTTTCACAGTATTCATTCTCACGGGGTTCACAGTATTCATTCTCACGGGGTTCACATTGTTCAGTCTCACAAATTTCGCAGTATTCATTCTCACGGGGTTCACAGTATTCAGTGTCACGGCTTTCACAGTACTCAGTCTCACACATTTCGCAGTATTCAATCTCAGGGGTTTCACAGTATTCATTCTCACGGGGTTCACAGTATTCAGTGTCACGGCTTTCACAGTATTCAGTCTCACAAATTTCACAGTATTCAGTCTCACAAATTTCGCAGTATTCAGTCTCACGGGGTTCACAGTATTCATTCTCACGGGTTTCACAGTATTCAATCTCTCGGGGTTCACAGTATTCAGTGTCACGGCTTTCACAGTATTCAGTCTCACAAATTTCGCAGTATTCAGTCTCAGGGGTTTCACAGTATTCATTCTCACGGGGTTCACAGTATTCAGTGTCACGGCTTTCACAGTATTCAGTCTCACAAATTTCACAGTATTCAGTCTCACAAATTTCGCAGTATTCAGTCTCACGGGGTTTCACAGTATTCAGTCTCACGGGTTTCACACTATTCAGACTCACGGCTTTCACAGTATTCAGTCTCACAAATTTCGCAGTATTCAGTCTCAGGGGTTTCACAGATTTCAGTCTCACGGGTTTCACAGTATTCAATCTCTCGGGGTTCACAGTATTCAGTCTCACAAATTTCGCAGTATTCAGTCTCAGGGGTTTCACAGTATTCAGTGTCACGGCTTTCACAGTATTCAGTCTCACAAATTTCACAGTATTCAGTCTCACAAATTTCGCAGTATTCAGTCTCACGAGGTTCACAGTATTCATTCTCACGGGTTTCACAGTATTCAGTCACACGGTTTTCACAGTATTCAGTCTCATGGGTTTCACAGTATTCAGTCTCACAAATTTCGCAGTATTCAGTCTCACGGGGTTCACAGTATTCACTCTCACGGGTTTCACACTATTCAGTCTCACGGTTTTCACAGTATTCAGGCTCACAAATTTCGCAGTATTCAGTCTCAGGGGTTTCACAGTATTCACTCTCACGGGTTTCACACTATTCAGTCTCACGGTTTTCACAGTATTCAGGCTCACAAATTTCGCAGTATTCAGTCTCAGGGGTTTCACAGTATTCAGTGTCACGGGTTTCACAGTATTCACTCTCACGGGTTTCACACTATTCAGTCTCACGGTTTTCACAGTATTCAGTCTCACAAATTTCGCAGTATTCAGTCTCAGGGGTTTCACAGTATTCATTCTCACGGGGTTCACAGTATTCAGTGTCACGGCTTTCACAGTATTCAGTCTCACAAATTTCACAGTATTCAGTCTCACAAATTTCGCAGTATTCAGTCTCACGGGGTTCACAGTATTCATTCTCACGGGTTTCACAGTATTCAGTCACACGGTTTTCACAGTATTCAGTCTCATGGGTTTCACAGTATTCAGTCTCACAAATTTCGCAGTATTCAGTCTCACGGGGTTCACAGTATTCATTCTCACGGGTTTCACAGTATTCAGTCACACGGTTTTCACAGTATTCAGTCTCATGGGTTTCACAGTATTCAGTCACACGGTTTTCACAGTATTCAGTCTCACGGGTTTCACAGTTTCGCTTTAATCAATTTCACGGTTTTCACAGTCGCATGGTTTTCACTTGAAATTTTTATTGTTGTTCACATCTTCACATATCTAATAGTATAGGGCCTTTTGAAGGAATTTATTAACCTAATTTCATGCTTCATTATGTTCTTACTTCTTGTCACTAATAGCGCGCTCAGTCAATATTGTTATCAATATATGCTCCTGTGAGAACATTCCAAGTGTAAGGTTGAACTGCATCTTGTGCTGAGTTGGCTGAAGTATACAAGTGGTCTGTTTAGCAGTGAATGACTTAACATATAATCAACGATTTTATGAAGCGCCCACCCTGTGGGAAGTCTTGGCTGCCAGGGGAGTGAATATCAGGAAATAGCTGGAATGTTCCCCATAATTTTCTATCCTTTTTTAGCAGACAGAATGTAATGTCCACCATTTGCCGATGCATGTTTCTAGTGGACAAGGCTTCCTGCTAGAAATGTGCATTTGTAAACTCAGTGCTTCTAAGGATAAAAACGGAAGGTCCCAGATCCAAGCATATCCCTCACTCTACCATTACCATCAAGCCAGGGGACCAACCCTGGTTCAATAAGGAATGTATTAGAGCATGCCAGGAGCAGCACCAGGTGTACCTAAAAATGAGGTGCCAACCTGGGGAAGCTGCAACACAGGACTACATGCATGCTAAAAAGCGGAAGCAGCATGCTATAGACAGGGCTAAGTGATCCCACAATCAACGGATCACATCAAAGCTCTGCAGTCCTGCCACATCCAGTCGTGAATGGTGGTGGACCATTAAACAACTAATGGGAGGAGGAGGCTCCATGAATATCCCCATCCTCAATGATGGTGGAGCCCAGCACGTGAGTGCAAAAGGCAAGGCTAATGCGTTTGCAACCATCTACAGCCAGAAGAGCCAAGTGGATGATCCATATCGGCCTCCTCCTGAGGTCCCCACCATCACAGAAATCAGTCTTCAGCCAATTCGATTCACTCCATGTGATGTCAAGAAACGGCTCAGCGCATTGGATACAGCAAAGGCTATGGGCCCTGACAACATCCCGGCTATCGTGCTGAAGACTTGTGCTCCAGAACTAACCGCGCCTCTAGCCAAGCTGTTCCACTACAGCTACAACACTGGCATCTATCCGACAATGTGGAAAACTGCCCAGGTATGTCCCGTCCACAAAAAGCAGGACAAATCCAATCCGGCCAATTACCGCCCCATCAGTCTACTCTCAATCATCAGCAAAGTGATGGATGGTGTCATCGACAGTGCTATCAAGCGGCACTTACTCACCAATAACCTGCTCACTGATGCCCAGTTTGGGTTCCGCCAAGACCACTCCGCTCCCGGCCTCATTACAGCCTTAGTCCAAACATGGACAAAAGAGCTGAATGCCAGAGGTGAGGCGAGAGTGACTGCCCTTGACATCAAGCAGCATTTGACCAAGTGTGGCATCAAGGAGCCCTAGTAAAACTGAAGTGAATGGGAATCGGGGGGAAAATGCTCCACTGGCTGAAGTCATACCTAGCACAAAGGAAGATGGTCGTGGTGGTTGAAGGTCACGCATCACAGTCCCAGGACATCGCTGCAGGAGTTCCTCAGGGCAGTGTCCTAGGCCCAACCATCTTCAGCTGCTTCATCAATGATTAGAAGTATATCGCCGATCCTTCAACGTCGCTGGGATAAAATCCTGGAACTCCCTACCTAACAGCACTGTGGGAGTACCTTCACCACATGGACTGCAGCGGTTCAAGAAGGCGGCTCACCACCACCTTCTCAAGGGCAACTAGGGTTTGGCAATAAATGCTGGCCTTGCCAGCGACACCCACATCCCACAAATGAATAAAAAAAAAGCTGTGCTCTGTGGTGGTCTGAGCTGATGCAGTGGGAGGTACATTCCAATTGGTCACAGTTTTCCTAGACTAGGGGTGAGTGGAATTCAGACTGCATTCTCACTACTGATCACTTTCCAGTGGCCCTGCTGATCAGTGGACATTGTACGAGGGCAGCACTGAGATTAGCTACAATGGGCTAGAAAGCACATTGCGGCTGTATTTGGGCACGGGGGCAGGGGGTGTATGTGCTACTTTGAGAGGATGTAGCATATCCTTCTATTCTTTTCCCCCTCATGTGCTCATCGAGTTTCCCCTTGAATGAATCTATGCTATTCGCTTCAGCAACTCCTTGTGGTATAGAATTCCACATTCTTACCACTCTTTGGGTAAAAACATTTCTCCTGAATTCCCTCATGGATTTATTGGTGACTTCTTCAAAGAATTCAAAAAGGTTGGTCAAAAATGACCTTCCCTTTTGAAATCCGTGCTGACTATTACTCGTTATATTTTCCACTTTTAGATGTTTTCTATTGCATCTTTCAATAAAGATTTCATTATTTTTCCTAACATTGATGTTAAGCTAACTGGTCTATAGATCCCTGCACTTGGTGCTATCTCCCCTTTTAAATATAGGAATAACACTAGCTATCCAAGGTTGAGAGTCATAACAGGACCATTGGACCTCGAGCAGCAGTCTCGACAGGTTTTTTTTAACCAGGATCACTGAATTGACTCTTACATAATAAATAATCTGTACTGTGGAGTAGAGCTGTAAATTTGTTCCAAGCACTAACTGTGACTGATACTGATGAGAAATGTTTTTACCCAAAGAGTGGTTAGAATGTGGTATTCTATACCACAAGGAGTTGCTGAAGCGAATAGCATAGATTCATTTAAGGGGAAGCTGGATGAGCACATGAGGGGGAAAAGAATAGAAGGATATGCATAACTCAAGTGACATTAATATTCTAACACAAAAGCAAAATACTGCGGATGCTGGAAATCTGAAATAAAAACAGAAAATGCTGGAAATACTCAGCAGGTCAGGCAGCATCCGTGGAGAGAGAAACAGAGTTAACGTTTCAGGTCGAAGACCTTTCATCAGACCGAGACAGTTCTAACAAAAGGTCATCGACCTGAAACTCTGGCTGCGATTTTCCTCACCTCGCCGGATCCGTGGCGGGTGATGTCGGTGGCGGGTTGCGGCCCAGCTGCTGCCTCCATCCCGCTCTGTGAAATGAGTTCCATTGATAGGGCTTGCTATGCCCGCCCAGCGCGTTTCCTGGGCCAATTAGAGGAAGCGGGTCTGGTGACGTCATTTTATTATACGTCATCAGCCGGTTTCCTTAAAGGGACCATGTCCAAATTTATCTTGACATTTGTGCTGTCAGTGTTCTACAGCATTGAGGTGCTGCAAACATGGACAATGGCTGCACAGATGCACAAGGCTGCACCCAGGTTCTCCCTCCATATGCTTATGGTTGCACATTGCAGAAGAGGGCACAAGCAGGGATCTGGTCAGGAAGACCAGGCTGCGGTGGCGCAAACCTTTCAATGGTCTCAGTAGATCATGAAACGTTTGTACAAAGCCACACTTAACCTCATCCTGCTGTGCATCTCATTACATCCCCATCAATCTGCCTTCTCTACCCTACTCCTGCACATCCTTACTCACACTTATCTTGCACTTCCATCCATTGCCCTCTCTCTCTATCTACATTATCACATCCCCATCTCACTAGCCACCCCTCACACTCACCCTTGTACAATCATACCAACTAACAACACACAAGGGTGGCCACTTGGGTGTTTTATCCAATGTTAATGTAAAGTTTCTCTTAATGTGCTGTCAAACATTGAAACCTTTATTTTCAACACTTTCTGTTCTTGGACAGATTTGGGTGCACCTTTGGAAGTGGCTTAGTGAGTCGCAGTGAATGGTGAGACATAACGGTACCCCCCTGCAATGGTGGTGAGTGTGAAAGGAATGGCTTGGACATTGTAGAGATGCTTTATGTTTTTGGTGTGGGGTGGTGCCAACCTGGCGCATCATGTGGCAGCCAAGGTGTACAGCGTCAAGTTTAGTAAATCTGGCCATGGTAGAAACATAGAAACATAGAATCTAGGAGCAGGAGTAGGCCATTCGGCCCGTCGAGCCTGCTCCGCCATTCAATACGATCATGGCTGATCATCCAAATCCAGTACCCTGTCCCTACTTTAATCCCCACAGTACACATATCCCACCCTACCCCCGTAACCCCACATATTTAATTCCCCCTAACATATCCCATCCTATCCCCATAACCCCACATATTTAATCCCCCCTAACACTAAGGGTCAATTTATCATAGCCAAATCAACCTAACCCACACATTTTTGGACTGTGGGAGGAAACCGGAGCACCCGGAGGAAACCCACGCAGACACGGGGAGAATGTGCAAACTCCACACAGACAGTCACCCGAGGTCAGATTCGAACCCGGGTCTCTGGCGCTGTGAGGCACCAGTGCTAACCACTATGCCACCGTGGCCTCCCGGGCAGCAATGTGCTCGAGCGCTGATGCCCTCTGTCCTGTGCAGCGTCAAGTGATTGCGGAGAAGGTTGGTGGTGTTGGTGCTGCTGGTGTGCCTGGTGCTGCTGGTGTCGGGGCTGATCGTGGTCAGATTCTGAGGACCAAGGTGAAACAGTATAAACAGTACCTATGCTGATGGAATAGATGGCAGGTGAAGTTGAGATGACAGAAGCAAGCTGTCAATGGTGGGAGAGGTTGTTCCAATGAGGTGACACTGGATAGAGAGTTTGCTCCAAACACTTGCAGCCAGCATGAAGGAAATTAAGAATTTTTTTTTAAAGAACAAGCAAAAGAAAAGGACATTGTAACCCAGTTGTGTTTGAGAATTGCTGTATTGGTCCTTGAGCGAGGAACGAGGTCGAGGCCCAGGAGCAGGGACGGGAGGAGCAGAAGGTCGGGACCCAGGAACGAGGACAGGACCCGGAGCAAAGTTGAGGCCCAGGAGCGAGGTCTGGACCCAGGAACGAGGTCGAGGCCCAGGAACGAGGTCGAGGCCCAGGAACGAGGTCGGGACCCAGGAGCGAGGTCAAGGCCCAGGAGTGGCACAGCGTGGACCAGCAGCAAGGTCGGGAGGACCACACTGCAGCCTATGAAACCCAGGCAGAGAGGACCTGCGGGAAGGAGGGAGGAGGACAGTAGGAGTATGTTTGTGTGTGTGTGTGTGTGCTAGGCCGATGTAGCAGAGCCTGGTCTCCAATCGTCTTGGATCTCCTTGCCATTGGACCAAGACCTTGCTCTGTCAAGCCCGTGTGGTAGCTGGTGCGCAACGGCCACCCCACGTTAAAAGAATTCATGCACAGGCATCTTCCACCCTTTAAGATGAAGTTCGGGACCTGGAATGTCAGGACCCTCATGGACAACCCCAACAGGGACAGACCGGAACGCCGTACTGCTATCGTTGCCCGGGAGCTCAGACATTTCGACATTGACATCGCCACCCTAAGTGAGACCCGGTGGGCAGGGGAAGGCCAGCTCAAGGAGCAAGGCGGTGGTTACACCTTCTTCTGGAAAGGCAAGCCTGAAGAAGAACGCCGCCTGCATGGAGTAGGCTTCGTCATAAAAAATGAGCTAGTTGAACATCTCAGAGAGTCCCCTTGTGGAATAAACGAACGCCTCATGACTCTATGGCTCACCCTAGCCTGGAACCAGTGCGCTACGGTCATCAGTGTGTATGCCCCAACACTGGAAGCGACAGACAAGACCAAAGAGGAATTCTACATCAGCCTCGAACAATCCCTGTCCCAAGTCCCAATGGGCGACCAGCTGATCCTCCTTGGCAACTTTAACGCCAGAGTTGGAAAGGACACAGACCTCTGGGGAGGTGTGATCGGCAGAGAGGGGATAGGGAAAGCCAACTCCAACGGTACCCTTCTCCCGACGAAACGCTTAGAACATGGCCTTGTCATAATCAACACCTTGTTCCATCAGAGAGACAAGTACAAGGCTTCATGGCAACACCCTCGCTCCAAGCACTGGCATCTGCTGGACTATGTCATCGTCCGAGCGAGGGACCGCAAGGACGTCCGCATCACCCGTGCCATGACAGGAGCTGACGACTGCTGGACAGACGATCGCCTAATCCGCTCTGTCATCTCCATCAACATAGCCCCAAAACAGCGGCGGCAACAGAAGCAATTCCGCAGGAAAATTAACGCTGGAGCACTCAAAGACCCTGCTAACAAAGCCCTTTTCAGCCTGCACCTCACAACCAACCTAACGACTCCGTGATTCAGAGACACAGAGTGTCCACAGCGCCTGGACTGCACTCAAGGCCTCCATACTCAGCACCCGTGAAGGGACACTTGGTCACTCGACCAGGAAACACCAAGACTGGTTCGACGAGAATGACCAGGAGATCAAGGAGCTAATAAGCCGCAAGCGCAAGGCATTCCTGATCTGGAAACAGCAACAGAACTTGAGAGCAAGAAAGCAGCTCTACAGACGCCTGAAGGCCGAGGCCCAACAAAAAACTCGCGACCTAAAGAACAGATGGTGGGTGGAGAAAGCGCAGGAGATCCAGCAGCTAGCCAACAACCACGACGTGCGTGGATTCTTTAGCGCAGTCAAGACCGCCTACGGCCCAAGCACCCAAGGTCCTACCCCACTGCAATCCAAGAACGGAGAGGTACTCATCAAGGACAGAGAGGCAGTCAGTGCCCACTGGAAGGAGCACTTCGAAGATCTCCTTAACCGAGACTCTGGGCTGAATTTTCATAGACCCGTGGAGGTGGGTTTGGAGGCGTGTGGGGGGTTAAAATTGCGAAAAGTGGCGGGCGGACCTGATCCCACCTCCATGCAATTTTGATAAAATCGTGTGCGGTGTTCCCGACTCCGTCCCGCCTCCAAGAGGCGGGAGAGGCCATTAAAGCCCTTAACAAGCCCTAAATTGGCTCTGTAATGCCATTTTGAAACGTTTTAGCTAGTTTATCCCTTTTCCGACGTGAAGCACGCCTGATGTGAAACACGCCAGTGAAACCTGGGGGGAGCACAAGTGGATAGCTGACTATCAGCTGCAGGTCCACTATTACAACGGAGATGTGATGAAGGTAGTAGTAGTATTAGGTCTGAAAATCGCCTCTGATGCTGCTGCATTGAATGTCTTCAGAGACTGCCTGGCCTTTGCTGTGAGAGGACCTATGGAAAAACAATTCTCTCCCTCTCTCTCTCTGATGCTGCTCATTTTGCATCCAGGTCCTCTCACAGCAAAGGCCAGGCAGTCTCTGAGACCAGGCAGTCTCTGACCTGCAATGCAGCAGCAATGATGACATCATCAGAGGCGACTTTCAGACTGAAACTACTAATTGGTTCATGGGTTCCCACATGCGGGAACTCAATTGCTCAATTAGGTGAAAATTGCATAAATCTCCCACATCAAATTGCAGTCGGGTGGATAACTCGAAATGCGGATGACACAACCCCAACCAGCCCCAGTATCAAAATCCAGCCCTCTATCTTCGCGCGAGTGTCCTCAACTCCATCCCGTAGCATGCTACCCGGCTCCACCTCAGCACAACCCCAGCCCGGCATGAGGTTCAAAAGGCCATCCGACAACTGAAGAACAAGGCCTCAGGAGCAGATGGAATCCCCGCCGAGGCGCTAAAACATGGCGGAGAAGCGCTTTTGACGCGAATTCATGAACTCATTTCTCTTCTTTGGAAGGAGGAGAGCATGCCAGGGAATCTCCGAGACGTCGTAATTGTGACCATCTTCAAGAAAGGTGACAAGTCCGGTTGAGGTAATTACAGAGGAGTTTCCCTGCTGTCTGCCACAGAGAAAGTCATCGCAAGAATCCTCCTCAATCGCCTTGTCCCAGTGGCTGAAGAGCTCCTCCCAGAGTTGCAATGCGGATTCCGCCCACTAAGGGGCACAATGGACATGATCTTCACCGTGCGTCAACTACAAGAGAAATGTAGGGAACAGCACCAACCGCTGTACATGGCGTTCTTTGACCTCACAAATGCCTTCGACACTGTCAACCGTAAGGGATTATGGAGTGTACTCCTCAAATTTGGTTGCCCTCAAAAGTTTGTCACCATCCTCCGCCTGCTTCACGACGACATGCAAGCATTGATCCTGACGAACGGATCCATGACAGACCCAATTCACGTACAGACCGGGGTCAAGCAAGGCTGTGTCATCACACCAACGCTCTTCTCAATCATCCTGGTTGCAATGTTCCATCTCACTCTCAGTAAGCTCCCCGCTGGAGTGGAGCTAATCTACAGAACAAACGGGAAACTGTTCAACCTCCATCGCCTCCAGTCCAGATCCAAGGTCGTCCCATGCTCTGTCATCGAATTACAATATGCAGACGACGCTTGCGTCTGCGCACACTCTGAGGTCGAATTCCAAACCATCGTCAACACCTTCACCGAAACGTACGAGAGCATGGGCCTTACACTAAACATCCGTAAGACAAAGGTCCTCTACCAACCTGCCCCCACCACACAGTACTGCTCCCCGATTATCAAAATCCATGACAAGGCATAGAAGATAGGAGCAGGAGTTGGCCATTCGGCCCCTCGAGCCTGCTCCGCCATTTAATGAGATCATGGCTGATCATCCAAATTCAGTACCCTGTCCCTGCTTTCTCCCCATATCCCTTGATCCCTTTAGCCTTAAGAAATATATCTATCTCCTTCTTGAATATATTTAATGAATTGGCCCCAACTGCCTTCTGTGGTAGAGAATTCCACAGGTTCACCACTCTCTGGGTGAAGAAATTCCTCCTCATCTCAGTCCTAAATGGCTTACCCCTTATCCTTAGACTGTGACCTCTGGTTCTGGACTCCCCCGCCATCGGGAACATCCTTCCTGCATCTAGTCTGTCTAGTCCTGTTAGAATTTTATAAGTTTCAATGAGATCCCCTCTCATTCTTCTAAACTCAAGCGAATATAAGCCTAATCGACCCAATCTCTCTTCATACGTCATTCCTGCCATCCCAGGTATCAGTCTGGTAAATCTTCGCTGCACTCCCTCCATGGCAAGAACATCCTTCCTCAGATAAGGCGACCAAAACTGCACACAATACTCAAGGTGTGGTCTCACCAAGGCCTTGTACAACTGCAGCAAGACATCCTTGCTCCTGTACTCGAATCCTCTTGCTATGAAGGCCAACATACCATTTGCCTTCTTAACCGCCTGCTGCACCTGCATGCTTACCTTCAGCGACTGGTGCACAAGGACTCCCAGATTTCGTTGCACTTCCCCTTTTCCCAATCTATTGCCATTCAGATAATAATCTGTCTTCCTGTTTTTGCCACCAAAGTGGATAACCTCGCATTTATCCACATTATACTGCATCTGCCATGCATCTGCCCAATCACCCAACCTGTCCAAATCATACTGGAGTTTCTCTGCATCCTCCTCACAGCACACACGCCCACCCAGCTTTGTGTCGTCTGCAAACTTAGAGATATTACATCTAGTTCCCTCATCTAGATCATTAATATATATTGTGAATAACTGGGGTCCTACCACCGATCCCTGTGGTACCCCACTAGTCACTGCCTGCCACTCGGAAAAAGACCCGTTTATTCCAACTCTTTGCTTCCTGTCTGCCAACCAGTTCTCTATCCAAATCAGTACCTCACCCCCAATCCCATGTGCTTTAACTTTGCACGCTAATCTCTTATGCGGGACCTTATCGAAAGCCTTCTGAAAATCCAAATACACCACATCCACTGGTTCTCCCTTATCTATTCTACCAGTTACATCCTCAAAAAATTCCAGTAGATTAGTCAAGCATGATTTCCCTTTTGTAAATCCATGTTGACTTTGTCCGATCCTGTCACTGTTTTCCAAGTGCTCTGCTACTACATCTTTTATAATGGACTCTAGCATTTTGCCCACTACCGATGTCAGGCTTACCAGTCTATAATTCCCCGTTTTCTCTCTACCACCTTTTTTAAATAGTGGGGTTACATTAGCTATCCTCCAATCCATGGGAACTGTTCCAGAGTCCATAGAATTTTGAAAGATGACCAGCAATGCATCTACTATTTCTAGGGCCACTTCCTTAAGTACCCTAGGATGTAGATTATCAGGCCCTGGGGATTTATCGGCCTTCAATCCCGTCAATTTCCCTAACACCATTTCCCTACAAATAGTGATTTCATTCAATTCCTCCCTCTCATTAGACCCTATGTTCCCCGACATCTCTGGGAGTTTATTTGTGTCCTCCTTTGTGAAGACAGAACCAAAGTATTTATTTAATTCATCAGCCATTTCTTTGTTCCCCATTATAAATTCCCCTGATTCTGACTGCAAAGGACCTACACTTGACTTCACCAATCTTTTTCTCTTCACATATCTATAGAAGCTTTTACAGTCAGTTTTTATGTTCCCTGCAAGCTTACTCTCATATTCTCATAGCCTTGGATAACGTGGATGACTTTCCATACCTCGGGAGCCTGCGGTCAACAAGGGCAGACGTCGATGACGAAGTCCAACACCGCCTTCAGTGTGCCAGTGCAGCCTTTGGTCGCCTGAGGAAGAGAGAGTGTTTGAAGACCAGGACCTCAAACCCAGCACCAAGCTCATGGTCTACAGAGCAGTAGTGATACCGCCCTCCTGTATGCTTCAGAGACATGGACCTCAATGCACTGGAGAGGTACCACCAACGCAGCTTCCGCAAGATTCTGCAAATTCATTGGCAGGATAGGCACACCAACGTCAGTGTTCTCGCTCAGGCCAACTTCCCCAGCATCGAAACTTTGACCACGCTCAATCAGCTCTGATTGACGGGCCACATCGTCTGCATGCCCGATAAGAGATTCCCAAAGCAAGCGCTCTACTCGGAGCTCCGACACGGCAAGAGAGCCCCAGGTGGGCAGAGGAAACGCTTCAAGGACACCCTCAAAGCCTCCTTGAAAAATTGCAACATCCCCACCGACACCTGGGAATCCCTGGCCCAAGGCCACACAAAGTGGAGGAGAAGCATCCGGGAAGATGCCGAACACCTCGAGTCTCTTCACCAGGAGCAAGCGGAAGCTGAGCGCAAACAGCGGAAGGAGCGCACGTCTGCCCCACCTGCGACAGAGACTGTAGGTCCCGCATTGGACTCATCAGTCACCTAAGAACTAATTTTTAGTGTGGAAGCAAGTCATCCTCGGTTCTGAGGGACTGCCTCAGAGAAGATGGGTCCTTGAGAAGTTAATGAGTGAATGGCAGAGTTGGTGTGCAAAATGTACAAATATTCTTGACTGATGAAATGTAGAACCTGCATGATCAGGAACAGTGGAACAACCAGTGGGTACATCATTGCACTGCTTTCATAGGAACATAGGAATTGCTAGACGATGAAGACCAAGGCCCATCTAGTTCGCCTTCTACCATCCAGGTAGTCACATGATACAACAAAATGAGTTGTTGACTAATCACAGCAATCAATCTCTATCAATCTGTCGACAACAGACCCAGTCATGAGGAAAACCCCAGCAGTGAAGAGCTTTGGGAACCATAGCTCCACAGTCACCTTTTTCCTCCCAAGCACGCTACACTTAGCACATCATGTCTCAAATCACTCATATACTGTATCCCAAAATTATTTTCTGAAAGAAATCTATCTAATTTGCATTTCTGAGTGTCGAAGCAGCTTTGCATCCTGAAAATTATTGCCTTCCAACACCAACAGGAGTGTGGCTGGCAAGACTGGCACGAAAATACAGCTAAGGCAGATAAAAATTTAAAACAACCTTTTTGAACAATTCCCTACTGCTAGAGAGAGACTCCACAGTTTCATTGTGCCCTTTCTGGGCCTCCAAGGTTGAGTGTCATGTCAGGACCATAAATCACGTTAATAATATGGTCCTAATGACATGAAGTACCAGTCCTAAATGGCTGCGGCGAGATTCATTTGCATTTATGGCGCAAATCCAGCAATTTCATTACACGCAATCAATTTGAATGGAAAGGCTCACGGCGAGGTTACAATTTTTTCAGTTTTGTCGAGGCGAATGGCGGAGCGACACAAATCATCCAGCAATTTGTGGAGAATTGGAACTCATGGCATATCTCTTCTTCACAAATTGCTGAATTTTTTACGAGCTAATAATGGGGAGTGCCATTAATTCGCCATTATTTCTCCAGCACTTTCTGGGCCAATTAATTTCAGTCGGCTCACATTAATCACAGATGGTGAGACAAAGCAACTGGGCATATTGGATCCCCTGGGTGTAGCACGAAGAGGAAGACTCAGTCAGTACATCCTTCCTGCTGAATTTTCCTCTGTACGCTGCACCCAGGGTGATCCAATACGTCCAAGGGCCATAGGAGCAAAATTTGTACCAAGCTGTTTGTTAAGAAGTGGTAGAAGCATGACAAAAATTGCTAATGGACCACCCTGCATACTTAACCCTTCTATGACTATTTCTATTCCTCCAAAAATGAATTAACAAACCTTAGCACAAAGGTTTGAACACCATTTTGCACTTGTTAAGCTTTGTTAAAGGCCATTCAAGGGGAACTCGTGCACAATTACAACAAAGACTCAATGAAATATGAATATTTAAATCCTGATCACAGCTGGCACTAGCTTAACAAACAGGAAGATTTTTCATAATGGAAACCGTTAAACTGGGACACGTCAATCTGTCCCAATTAACAGATTGTTGCAGTTAACAGATTGTCCCGCCAAGCCTAATTCGCAGCTAAATGTCCTATTTGTGCAACTCGCCATCTCAGTTATCTCTCCAGTCTAGTGGCACATCAGTCTCACAGCTGGGTGAACAGCTGTATGATGCATTGGTGTGCTGAGGAGATAGGCGAGTAGGGAGGCACGCAAACACAAGTCAGTCCCATCTCTGCTTGAGAGCCTCCATGACAGTGATTTCCCCAGCCGACCAGCCTTTCACTCAGCTGTACAGTTAGCTGCGAGACTGAAGTGCCAGTGGGCTGTGGAGCTGAAAGGAAGACACACAAACAGAAAAGTCAGCTGTGACACCCAGCTCCATTAGCACAGCTGGGTCTCACAGCTGGCTGTTCTGTTTGATCTTACCCAGAATGCCTGCCACACGACAAGAGCCATAACTTTTCCATAATCCACCTTTAAAAAAGACTTATAGGCAGGACAACAGGCAAGTATCATCCATCGCTTTTTTAAGGGCAGGTGAGGAAGAGAATTTTTTTTTAAAAAACATAATGCCACGGGGAAGATTTCCTCCGTGTACCAGCTGTAGCGGTAAATCTTTTTGTAAGGGCTGCACTTTTGAATTTGCTGTACCTGGCACAAAGAAGGGGGAGAGCTGGAGCGGGGGAGACCTAGGATGGGGTTGTGGGGCTGGGAGTGTTGCTCCCATCCTGACATTGGCCAGAGCGGGCGGTGGGAGGAGGGTGCAGTTCACCCCAGCAATGGTATTGGGGTCCTCTTGACTCCCTAGGACCCCTATTTAATTACTGTAATCAGGCAGCCACACGGACTGCCAACACAGAGGACCCCAGCAAAATGGCGGTGGTCACCATGGTGACAGCAATGGGGCGGTAAGTTCTGGTGGACAGTAGGCTAGGCTTGAATAGTGGAGATGTGAGGAAGGATAAATATTCTTGTGTTCTGGTTGATAATGAGAGGATCAGGCAGTATTTCTACAGAAGTTTCCATCAGATGAGACGAGGAAATTAAATGGATGGAGGAGAATCTATGACAGGATTCGTTGCACATGGTCTGTAGAAAGAGTGGGCTTTATGAGTTGTATGGCTTTGCCATGTCCCATGCTTTCTTACACTTCTAAAATTACTCTAGGCTCTGTCAAAAGCTAAAAAATATATACATTGGCTGTTGGACACATATTTCATACTTTTTTTCCCTGAAGAAAATTAAGCAATTGAATGATAGTGGATTAATTACACACCAACTAGCTGAAAACACAATTGGAGTAAACATTCCACAAAGACCTAATGGTTTAATCACATTAAAAGTTATTCATAGAAACTTACAGCACAGAAGAGGGTCATTCGGCCCATTGTGCCTGCGCTGGTTATTGTTAGAGAAGATAACCTATTAGGAAAGTTTTTCTCTGCCCGCCCCACCCCCCCCACCCCCCTCTCACCAGGAGCACTGGGGTTTTTTGACCTGGGGCATTAACATGGCCTTCTGCAGCCAGCTGCATTTCTAGTCTCCAAGATCAGCATCGGCCAGCTACTGAGCTCAATCAGTAGCCAGAAAGTTCTGATTTTCCGGGAGTTAAAATTTTCACCACCAGTCTTCAGAATGCCCCCTGGGACCGCTGCACACGTTCCGTTCAGTGGGGGTCGGTAACTGGGCTCACCTTTTTCCTGTCCTTAGAGCCCACAGCAATGGGCATTCCTTGGAGCAAGGGCCAAGAAAATCAGCCCTATTACATCATGAAATCGGTTTTAGTTCCACAACAGTCTTTTCATGGTCACGAAAATACTGTAGGAGTCACAGTAATGGTCTGAACTCTTCCCTATCATTGCACACTGGAAGCCACACTGCTGAGATTCCGCTGTGTACTACATCAGCTCCCTAGATTATTTTATAGCCTCTGCATCAGCATCTACTGCAGCTTAAATAAATGAGTCTTCACCAGAACCATTCAATAGGTTGACACTGAAAAAACAAACTGCACCGCCAGTACATTCTGGTCAATAATTCAAAGGAAGACAGAAACCAGCAGATTTAATACCTGAAATTGATTCCCCAAAATACTCTCATTGGACACATTTACAATTGTGAAACTATTGCAGTGTGAAGCCTGTAACTGGACTCATCCAGATCAAATGAGGTACAAGACAGTATCAAGCCAAAAAGACTTACACATGCAAAGGGAAGTGGAAATCCAGCAGACTGGGAGAGCTATAAAAGCAACAAAGGGATGCAAAGAAAGTAACAAGATGTGCAAAAAGAGCCTGATGGTTTTCACCCTAGAGTATTAAAAGAAACAGGTGGGGCACTTGCAGTCAAAACTTTCCAAAGCTCTCTAGATTTGAAAATTGTGTCTTTGGATTGGAAAATTGCAAATGTCACTCCATTATTTATGAAAGGATGGAAGGAGCAACCAGGAAACTACAGACCTGTCAGTTTTGTCAGTTGTGGGGAAGTTACTGGAATCTATCATTAGAGACAGAGCACTTGCACAAGTATCAACTGATCAGAGAGAGTCAGCATGGATTTGTGAAAGGTTGATCATCTTGGATTAATCTAGTTCAATTTTTTGAGGAGGTCACCAGGGGAGTGTCTATGGATCTTGTCTATATGGATTTCCAGAAAGCATTTGATAAGGTTCCGCACAAGAGATTATTGGCAAAAATAAAAGTGCACAGAACTGAATGTAACCTTGCGACATGGGTTATGAGGAAGGAGACAGAGTAGGGATCAACGGAATGCACATTGATTGGTGGGGTGTGACACGTGATTTACCCCAGTGATCTGTACTGAGGCTTCAGCTTTTTATCAGATATATCAATGACCTGGATGAAGGAATAGAGAGTTGTATATCCAAGTTTGTAGATAACACTAAATTAGGAGGCACAGTAAGTTTTGTAGATGGGAGAAGAAAGTTACAAAGGGACATAGATAGATTAAGTGAGTGGGCAAAACTCTGGCAGATTGAGTTTATTGTGGGGAAGTGTGAGGTCATCCACTTTGGATCCAAGAAAGCCAAATCAAAATGTTTTCTAAATGGCGAGACACTAAGAACTGTGGAGGAGCAGAGAAATTTGGGTGTCCATGTACACAAATCACTAAAACCTAGAGCACAGGTGAAAAAGGCTAATAAATGGTCTTTATCTCAAGGGGGTGGAATGCAAAAGTTGAGGAAGTGATACTGCAGTTATACAGACCACATCTGGAGTACTACATTCAGTTTTGGACTCCACGCCTCAGAAAGGATACACTGGTGTTGGAGGGGGTGCAACACAGATTCACCAGAATTATACAGGGCTTAGAAGATTAAATTATCAGGACTTGGCTTGAATTGCCTTGAGTTTAGAAGATTGAGCGGCTTAAAATGATAAAAAAGGATTCAATAGAATAGATACAGAGAAGCTATTTCCTCGACTGGGGGAATCCAGAACAATCTTAATCCAGGCCATTTGGAGTGAAATCAGGAAGCAATTTTTCACCCAAAGGATGGTGGAAATCTGGAATTCCCTTCCCCAAAAGGCTGCGGATTAAGGGTCAACTGAAATTTTCAAGATGGAGATCAACAGAATTTTATTAGGTAAGGGTGTCGAGGGATATGGAACAAACGCGACTAAATGGATTTGTGGTACAAATCAGCCATGATCTAAGTGAATGGTGAAAAGAGCACGTGGGGCTGAATGGCCAACTCCCATTCCTATGTTCCATTCCACCATACTTATATTCAAAATCAAAACATGCATGACCACAAACAGATTTTTTTCTGATTCCCTTTGCCATATTCCTATATATTTACACAAAAGTATTCAATAACTTGCCTTCCATATGTCTTCCTCTTTCTTTCTTTGTTTATGTGAAAATGAATACACCACCATTCAAATGGAGGAAATCATGGAATACTGTATGGGTAAGACTCTTCTTCTGACATACCCTCACAAGCCACATGATCTTACCTCGTCAGGAGTTGTACAGAATACCTCACTGTGGATTCTTCCACAGAAATGGCAGCAGAAGAGACAGTCTCAATAAACAGACAACTGACGCACACAAAACTGTACAGTTGTAAACATTCCAGGTCCAAGATGGAAGGGTGGAAGGACAGAGCTGTTTATGCGAAGGATGAAGTTTATTCAAAGAATGAAAAAGGCCAATGATCTTACACTCTTCCTCATTCTTTTATCCTCCGCGGTCAACTGAATAAACAACAATAATGAATTAAATTCTATGAGAAGCTCTGAGCATAGAAAGTCAGAAGCCTAAAAAGCACTAAAATACTTGTTATTTTTATTTGATTGATCAAGTCAATAGTTAGTAGCAAAAGTATGTAAGTTCTTTTGTGCCCCTGACTTGTAGATAGACACCTCTAGAGAAACTGCTTTATATTGGGCATGAAGTAAGAAGACCACGAGTAAAATAACTTTCACTTGCCACGCAGATAATGATTGTAACACAACAGAATCTATTTTACTACCCAATTTACCACGTATAGTAGATAATAGGTTTGATTTCCTGGTCAGGTGCTCGCAGAGAGAACTGGTTGGGAAATTCATACAGACAACAAGGGGCTACTTGCCCACAATTTTCCAACCATCACTCCCTTTGAGTCCTGCTCTGCACCGGAAACAGCCAATTGGGGAATCATCAATATAAAGGTGTGTTACTGAACAAGCACAAGCACATTTGGGAGTAAATAAGTAATCTTTGTGAATCCGAGATATCCAGACTAGTGTTAATTGGAGTGGATACCTTGTGACGAACGTTGGGGGATCCTATCAATACCTTTAAGGCAGGATTAGTGCAAATGTTGGCTAAAACCCATGCTGGGTGGTGTAATGGTTAAGGAATCTAATATAGATGTGCAAGGCAAAGGGTTGCTGCTCTCGCACAGATGCTATTTCCCTGTCAACTGTCACTGAAGACCAAGAGCCAAGAACAAGAGCTAGAAGTGATGTATGTTGCAGAAGGTTAAGGAAATGAAAATCAACCAGTCTTCCTTACTCCAAATCTTGGGATGGAAAATGGGCCATGGTATCATGCTACCAGGTACCTGCCCATTTTTTAAAAAGCAGGAAGCTGGAAAGGATGTGCACACATTCAGAAGGTTTTCAATAATATATAGATGCATATTAACATTGGTGCAAAATATAAATTATCAGTATAGCACAGTGTGCAAACATCTTGGTAATAACTTATTCCTTTAAATATTTTAAATGATAAGTAGATTCCCATAAGAAGGTATAGTTCATGTTTGCCATTCTAATGTGAAAAAGAAAAACTTGTATTTATATAAAAATGAGAAGTCGCACAACACCAGGTTATAGTCCAACAGTTTTATTTGAAATCACAAGCTTTCGGAGCTATCGATCGCCCCTTCCTCAGTGAAGTCTTGTATTTATATAGCACCTTCCACATCCTTAGGATATCCCAAAGCACTTCATAGCCAATTAATTATTCTGAAGTGTAATTAATTTGGTTTGTTGGCAAACGTAGTAGCCAATTTGCTGCACTAAGGTCCCATGAACAGCAATGAGATAAACAACTAGTTGATCTGTTTTCGGTGGTGTTGAGGGATAAATGTTGGCCAGGCCATCAGAAGAATTACCCTGCTCCTTTTCAAATAGTGCCTTGGGATCTTTTACACCCACTTGAGCAGGTAGGTGGAGCCTCCGTTTGGTCCATCAGCTGAAAGATAGCACCTCTAACAATACAGCACTCCCTCAGTAAAGCAATGAAGTGTCTCTTCTAAATGAGCGCCAACTGTTCTACCACTAGCCAAAACTGACACTGGTGAGAACTGGCTTGATGATTGGTGAGTTTCCAATCATGGTATTACATCAGAGGGAAATCCAAGCAAAGTCCACATCATAGAATCATAGAATCACACAGCACAGAAGGAGGCCATTCAGCCCATCGTCCCTGTGCTGGCTCTTTGACAGAACTATCCAATCAGTCCCACTTAGCTGCTCTTTCCCCAGAGCCCAGCAAATGTTGCCTTTTCAGGTATTTATCCAATTCATTTTGAAAGATATTGTTGAACCTGCTTCCAACACCCTTTCACGCAGTGCATTACAGATCATAACAACTTGCTGCATCTTTTTATTTCTCGTCTCCTCTGGTTCTTTTGTCAATTACCTTAAATCTGTGCCCTCTGGTTACCAACCTTTATGCCACTGGAAACACTTTCTCCTTATTTACTCGATCAAAACCCTTCCAAGATTTTGAACACCTCTATCAAATCTCCCCTTACCCTTCTCTGCTCAAAGGAGAACAACCCCAGTTTTGCTCGTCTCTCCACGTAACTAGTCTTTCATCCCTTGTACCATGCTATTCAATCTCCTCTACACCCTTTCTGAGGCCTTGACATCCTTCCTAAAGTGTAGTGACCAGAATTGGCCACAATACTCCAGTCCATAAAGGGCGGGGGAGTGGGACTAACTGAAGTGCTCTTGCAGAGAGCCGGCACGGGTTCGATGGGCCGAATGGCCTCCTACTGTGCTGTAACCATTCTATGATTCTGCTATGATTTTATGGAGCCTAACCAGTGATTTATAAAGGTTTAGCATGACTTCCTTTTTAACAGCCTTCTCAACTTGTCCTGCCACGCTTTACACGAGGGAAGGAATGTTGGATGGCAATCCAGCATGCCCCACTCGCACTTACCTCCTGGCAGCCAGACCAAGAGCATTCTGGCAGTGGTCCAGGGAGTAGGTCATTTGTCTGTCCTCGTATCCATGATATAAAATTAATATTAAAAGGGCAGCAAATCAGATTTGTTTAACAGTTGTTATTACTCTGGGAACTGCTCCATTTCAAATATAATTGAAAGAGAAATCAGACACTGTTCCACTTCCAATATCATAACCACAGCTATAAAAGTGTGCTATACACAGGCTTCTAACATGGTACGAGCAGGGAATGGGAAAACTGCACAATGTCTGATTGATTAATTAATTACAAGATGTAGTTTTATAATAATCCCAAGTCTCCAATTTACAAAGTGCTAAATGCCTTCATCACACAAGATCCTGCATTTTTGACATGTACATTTTCAATCTATTTTTTTCTCCTTAATTCAAGTATGTATATTCTTACAATATTTTGTTCATTTGAAAAATGAATAGATTATCTTGTAGGAGCCAAAATTCAAGAGGAACATAAGCACTGAACTACAGCACAAGCAGCCAATCCACAACAATGTTATTGTACCAGAATATTCTTCATTAAGAGGGAGAAAAACAGTTGCTTCAGATATAGTTCTACATATTAAGCTCCTCTGTACCACTGCAAAACCCAGTTTAAGGTCATCTACAAAGGGCCTAATGGGTGTCTAAACCAGTTCTTTCCAAACAATTCCATGTAAAGGAACCGCCTGTCAAATATTGACACTCTTGGGAACTCCCTGCGAATACTGAGACACTCCAGGGCATCTCCTACAAACATCGCAACATTCCTGGGGACCCTCTCCAAAAACTGACACACTCCTGAACATCTCCTCCAAAAACTGACACACTCCTGAACATCTCCTCCAAAAACTGACACACTCCTGAACATCTCCTCCAAAAACTGACACACTCCTGAACATCTCCAAAAACTGACACACTCCTGAACATCTCCTCCAAATACTGACACACTCCTGAACATCTCCTCCAAATACTGACACACTCCTGAACATCTCCTCCAAATACTGACACACTCCTGAACATCTCCTCCAAAAACTGACACACTCCTGAACATCTCCTCCAAAAACTGACACACTCCTGAACATCTCCTCCAAATACTGACACACTCCTGAACATCTCCCCCAAATACTGACACACTCCTGAACATCTCCTCCAAATACTGACACACTCCTGAACATCTCCTCCAAATACTGACACACTCCTGAACATCTCCTCCAAATACTGACACACTCCTGAACATCTCCTCCAAAAACTGACACACTCCTGAACATCTCCTCCAAATACTGACACACTCCTGAACATCTCCTCCAAATACTGACACACTCCTGAACATCTCCTCCAAATACTGACACACTCCTGAACATCTCCTGCAAAAACTGACACACTCCTGAACATCTCCTCCAAATACTGACACACTCTTGAGCATCTAGCGTGGGAATGCGATTGAGACTTCTGGAACCCATGTTGCTGAACCCAGAACCATGAGACGAAAACAGGAAAACAAAGACTTACCGTTGAATTTTAGCCCACTGCTATTTTTGAGCAGGCATCGATTTAGGGAACCCAGTGCTCCTACTGGAAAGAGGCAGGAACCACATACGCATATTTAGATTGGGATCTTATGACACACTTTGGTGTACACCGGCTCCAGAAGCCCCATCAGTTGGGCTAAATGTAGAACGGCCAAACCCGTAGTCCTTAAAGGGACCACTGGAGGCTGCTCGGAAAATATGACATTCATTTGTTTAGCCGATTTTTGTTGGGCCAAGAGGAACATGAATCCTCCTCCTGGCCCCACAGAAATGATCTCACCCACTTTTCGTCCCCCTGCAGCCCCCACCTATCGCCTGCCCTCTCCCCTTAAAAGTTTCCCCGCTGTCTCGGCTCTGCATAGGAGCTGCCATATTTTCCACCTCCTCCAACTGGCCAGCTGCCCATTAGTGCTCTCGTTTAGTGCTGGCAGCGTGCCATTATTTTAAATAAGGCTCGATCATCAACATTTTTCAAGTCATTCAACACTGTCATTGGACAAGGGGTGCGCTCACTCAGTGTATACTCACCCTCCCACACCCCCACCCCGCCCACACACTCCTGTATTAAGCACGAATACTTGGGTAGAATGGCATAAGTTTTGCGCTGACCTGACTTTTTACTTTAAGTGCTTTTTTATCACAGTGTATCTGTCACTGTGCTTTCTTACCAGTGTTCGGCCAGATGGCAAAATCTTCTTTTAAAAACAGTGCTCCATTAACATACCAGGATTTGCTGGAGATTAACAGATGTAACCTGGCTATTTCAAAATAATCAATCCCCCCCTTCTACCATTCCACAGGCTCTGGTAATGGATAACAATGAGATGCGATACCCTGACTGATCTTTCCACTGCCTAGCCCAAGTACACGGGAGTCATGCCTGTGCTTCTACCTTGACTGAACTGAACTAACTCAACATGGAACGGAGATCAAGCCTTCAATCTCCCTGCTCTATATGTAGCTCAGTACCACATCAGGTGATACTGGAGTAAGTGACTGAAGTAGAGACCATGTCCACATTTAAGAATATTTTAGACAAATGATTAAAGCAAAGGGTAAGAAAGAGATATGTGAACAGGGGGAGCACATGGGATTAAGGCTATTGCTTGAATGCAAGATAAACAGCAACATGGCCTAGTTGGGTGAACAGCCTGTTCTGTATTGTAATTCTCTGTCATTTACCCACTAAACCTTCAGGGGAGCTTTATTAACTTATTTTTAAATGGCCTATACAGATTCCATCAGCCATAAATACAAATCAATTTCGTGGACACCTTCCAAAGGACTTTGCTTAGTTAGCAAAACCAACTACAGCGTTTGAATTCTTTTCTTGTTCCTTCATTTTATTCCAATCATATGAGGCTCAGAAAAGACAACGACAGTGAGAGATCAGCCCTAGCATGAATAGTGCACACAACTACATTCCATTCTCGTTTTATTTATTAAAATGATATTTTTAATTTTTTTTAGTTTGGCTTTTAACACCACATCTATATCCAGGAAGACATTATTTATATAATAGAAAATGACAGCTCCTACCTTTCTCACTGACACTTTCGCTTTCAATTTCCACATCTTCACAGCTGGTATACTCTGGTGTTGATGCACCTTCCTCCTCAGAGCTACTGACTGACATTTGCCTTTTCTTTCCCACTTTTTTCATTCTGTGTGGCTTTGGTGGAGGTGGTCTTACGGATTCTGACTGGTCGGAACTAAGGGAGTCATTACGCAGCATAGTTTCGTTTTTTTCCCGCTTAGTTCGAACCACAGCAGAACTGGGATCCAGGTGACACTGCTTTCTATAGGAGTCATACTCCTTTGCGTCCAATTGTTCTGTAGGAACTGGGCTCCGTCTAGATGTTGGTGGACTATGATTGGTCAGATGTTGCTGCCTAGAAACAGCCATTTGTACATCTGCAGTTCTTTCAACAGGGTATGACCTCTGATTATCGGTAGGGGAATTCCGCTCTTGTGCCCCCTGTTGCTGTGTCCTCCTTGGCAATCTGTCCTCTGCCACCTGGCCCTCCTCGACCTCTGTGTGGGGCAGGGATACATCACTGTGCCTTCTTTCATGTCGTGCTCTCGACACCTTAGCATGGATGCGCATCTGTTGCTCCTCAGGTTGGGGTTTAACAGGATACCTTGCGAGGTTGGGGTCACTCTTGTATCGATTCTGATATTCCTCTTCGTTCCTTTGTTTTTCCTCATCTGCAACCTTTTCCACTTCTAATTTTTCACCCATGTCCTGATAGTCCTGTGAACGGCCTTTTTCTAAGCGCCGGCTCTCTCGCCGTTCTTTATGTTCTCTTGCATCAGCTGGCCTCTCGCCTTGCTTTGGTATGCGTTTTCGTTCACCTTTCTGTCCTTTTCCATTCTGTTCTGAAACCGATGAACTCTTCTTCCTGCAAAGAGGATCATTAGCAACGTGGAAATTATTTTACGCCAAACTTTTTATTTGAAGATTTTTGTAACCAGCAAAATAAAGTTGAGACCATAAAAGGAAAGTAAAATCAATTAACAAGTGAGCCCATATGGTGATGACAGATGCAATGTCCAGTACTAACAATGCCAATGTGAGAAGTTAATGTCAAACTTAAATTAAAAGTACGCAAAATAATTCTGAAATGAACAAGATTCATACATCTATCTGCACCAACAGCACATGTAAATTGGGCTGGACCAACTGACCCTTCCTTGACCCTGAATGTAAAATCTAACTATTCAAGACAGAACCAACATAAGAACTCAAGAAATAGGAGCAGGAGTAGGCCATTCGGCCCTTCGAGCCTGCTCCGCCATTCAATAAGATCATGGCTGATCTTCTACCTCAACTCCACCTTCCCGCACTATCCCCATATCCCTTGATAACCTTAATATTCAAAAATCTATCGATCTCTGTCTTGAATATACTCAACGACTAAGCCTCCACAGTTGCCTGGGGTAGAGAATTCCAAAGATTCACAATCCTTTGAGTGAACAAATTTCTCCTCGTCTCAGTCCTAAATCGCCAATCTCTTATTCTGAGACTGTGACCCCTGCTTCTAGACTCCCCAGCCAGGGGAAACATCCTCCCTGCATCTACCCTGTCAAGCCTCTTAAGAATTTTATATGTTTCAATGAGATCACCTCTCATTCTTCTCAACTCGAGGGAATATAGGCCTAGTCTACTCAATCTCTCCTCATAGGACAATCCCCCCATCCCAGGAATCAGTCGAGTGAATCTTTGTTGCACTCCCTCTAAGGCAAGTATATCCTTCCTTAGGTAAGGAGACCAAAACTGTACACAATACTCCACATGTGGTCTCACCAAGGCCCTATATAATTGCAGTAAGACTTCTTTACTCTTACACTCCAATCCCTATCTAATAAAGGCTAACATACCATTTGCTTTCCTAATTGCTTGTTGTACCTGCATGTTAACTTTCTATGATTCGTGTACAAGGACACCCAAGTCCCTCTGAATCCCAACATTTCCCAATCTCTCACCATTTAAAAATATTCTGCTTTTCTATTTTTCCTACCAAAGAGGATAACTTCACACTTCTCCACATTATATTCCATCGGCCATGTTCTTGCCCAACTTACTTAACCTGTATATCCCCTGGCAGACTCTTTGGCCTAAAAATTCGGTTGCTTTGCGCCTCCCGTTAGCGCCCTAACTAAAGCAACCAGCGCCCGGGCACAGCACCACCCATGAAATTCAGCGGGAGGTTAGCGGCGGCGGTAACTGTTAGCACCCCGCGGCGCTGCATCGCTGTGCGCAGCGCCCAGCTCGCGCCCCGGCCGCGATCTTCGGTAGCGCCCCCTGACTTACCGCCGGTCACAA
Source organism: Squalus acanthias (assembly GCA_030390025.1). NCBI lineage: Eukaryota > Metazoa > Chordata > Chondrichthyes > Squaliformes > Squalidae > Squalus > Squalus acanthias. The sequence continues at coordinate 38,377,619 of CM059433.1, read as the reverse complement.
TATACATTAATGATCTAGTTAAGGGAACTAAATGTAATATCTCCAAGTTTGCAGATGACACAAAGCTGGGTGGGCGTGTGTGCTGCGAGGAGGATACCGAGAAACTCCAGGATGATTTGGACAGGTTGGGTGAGTGGGCAGAAGCATGGCAGATGCAATATAACGTGGATAAGTGCAAGGTTATCCACTTCGGTGTCAAAAACAGAAAGGCAGACTATTATCTGAATGGCAATAGATTGGGAGAAGGGGAAGTGCAACGAGACCTGGGTGTCCTTGTGCACCAGTCGCTGAAAACATGCAGGTGCAGCAGGCGGTGAAGAAGGCAAATGGTATGTTGGCCTTCATAGCGAAAGGGTTTGAGTATAGGAACAGGGATGTCCTGCTGCAGTTGTACAGGGCCTTGGTGAGACCACACCTTGAGTACTGTGTGCAGTTTTGGTCGCCTTATCTGAGGAAGGATGTTCTTGCCATGGAAGGAGTTCAGCGAAGATTCACAAGGCTAATACCTGGGATGGCAGGAATGACATATGAGGAGAGATTGGGTCGATTGGGCTTATACTCGCTGGAGTATAGAAGAATGAGAGGGGATCTCATCGAAACATATAAAATTCTGACAGGTCTGGACAAACTAGATGCAGGAAGAATGTTCCCGATGGTCAGAGAGTCCAGAACCAGGGGTCATAATCTAAGGATAACGGGTAAGCCATTTAGGACAGAAATGAGGAAGAATTTCTTCACCCAGAGAGTGGTGAACCTGTGGAATTCTCTACCACAGAAGGTAGTTGAGGCCAAGTCATTAAATATATTCAAGAATGAGTTAGATATATTTCTTAAAGCTAAAGGTATCAAGGGATATGGGGAGAAGGCAGGTACAGGGTACTGAGTTTGGATGATCAGCCATGATCTCATCGAATGGCGGAGCAGGCTCGAGGGGCCGAATGGCCTACTCCTGCTCCTATCTTCTATGTTTCTATGTTTCTATGATGAGAGGGGCCTACCTGCAGCCGGGGCGGCGCTAATTTTTGTTGCTGGCCGCCTGCCAGCACCTGTCCCCGTTGCCGTCCCTGGCCTCCTGAGCAGCCCCACCGCGGATTGCCGGCTGCGCTCCGTGAACCCGGAACTTCTCGAGTGCTGGGCTCTTTTGCCGGCACTCCGATCACCGGTGGCCCAGCTGGGCCCCGGGTTGCGCTGCGCGAAGCCACTCCCCTTTAATAAGGAGAAGAAGGCCTGCAGTACCGCAGCACGACTTGCTGCAGCACCACGTAGCGCCATGATATTCCCTCGCAGCGCCCCAAGAGGGAGGCGGGGCACTTCCAGTAGCGCGCCGCTTTCCTCTTGGGGCGCTACCGATGAATTTTGGCCGTGGGGGTGCTAATTTTTTCGGGGTGCTAAAAGTTGCGCCCCGGCGAAGTTAGCGCCCCAAAGGGGGCGGGACTCAATTTTTCCCCCTTTGTGTTCTCCCACCAAACTTTGTATCATCAGCAAACTTGGATACTTTACACTCAGTCCCCTCATCTAAATCATTGATATAGATTGTAAATAGCTGAGGTCCCAACACTGATCCTTGTGGTACCCCACTAGTTACAGCCTGTAACCCGAAAATGACCCATTTATTCCTACTCTCTGTTTTCTGTCTGTTAACCAATCCTCAATCCATGTCAAAATATTACACCCAATCCCATGAGCCCTAATTTTATGTAATAACCTCTTGTAATAACTCTTATGATTTGTTACTAAATTAGAGGGGAGCTGAAATTGATTCTGAATCAACTGAGGTACAGATCAGCCATGATCTAATGGAACAGGCTCAAGGGGCTGAATGGCCTATACCTGTTCCTATGAATCCCAGAGCTGGACATTTGGGCAATGCTCACCAGGATTTGTACTTAATGAAGCCCACAGTACCCCCTCCCACCAGCACCTAAGGGCTGGATTTTGAATGACCCATGGAGTCGGGTTTGGAGGCGTGTGGGGGGTTAAATTTGCGGGGTCGGGGTTTCCGACCCCATCCCGACTCCATTCCGCCTCCACGCAATTTTGACAAAATCAGTCACGGGGTCCCCGACTCCGTCCCGCCTCCAAGAGGCGGGAGAGGCCATTAAAGCCCTTAACAAGCTCTAAATTGGCTCTGTAATGCCATTTTGAAACGTTTTAGCTAGTTTAACCCTTTTCTGACGTGAAGTACGCCTGGTGTGAAACACTCCAGTGAAACCTGGCGGGAGCACAAGTGGACAGCTGACTATCAGCTGCAGGTCCACTATTACAACGGAGATGTGATGAAGGTAGTAGTAGTATTAGGTCTGAAGGTCGCCGCTGCTGCATTGAATGTGTTCAGAGACTGCCTGGCCTTTGCTGTGAGAGGACTTGGATGCAAAAAAAATTCTCTCTCTCTCTCTCTCTCTCTCTGTCTCTGTCTCTGTCTCTCTCTCTCTCTCTCTCTCTCTGTCTCTCTCCCCCCCCATCCCATATTTTGCATCCAGGTCCACTCACATCAAAAGCAAGCCAGGCAGGTCCTCTCTCACCAACAGTCTCTGAGACTAGGCAGTCAGCAATGATGACATCATCAGAGGCGACTTTCAGACTGAAACCACTAATTGGTTCATGGGTTCCCACATGCTGGAACTCAATTGCCCAATTAAGTGAAAATTGCATCATTCATCCACATTAATCTGGAGTCGGGGGGGAAACACGAAATGCGGATTACACGACCCCAACCCGACCCCAAGAAAAAATCCAGCCCTAAGACTCCACTTACCTTGCCGGAGACCGATTCCTTGGGTCCCCAGCAGCAAGGGCTTCAAATGGGAGTCAGAGAGGAGAAATTAAAATGAGACCCAGGAATTAAAATGATCCGGGCCTCACGTTGCAGGGGCCGGCCAGATTGCAACTGGTATCAGCCCCTGCATACCACACTTGCATCCTAGTTTAAAATTGGGGCTCTAGTCATTGGAGTAGGTTCATCCCTAGGAGAGAATTTCTATTGATTAGCTCAGGTTTCCTGTCTTTAGTCCATTTAGCAGTGCTATTGTGACTGCTATGCAATTATCGGCAGTGTGTGGGGTCATGTGGGAAACACTACTTTAATTTTAAAATATTTAGTCCATATAAGAATATAAAGCAGTTCAATGAAAATCACCATGACCAATGCTATCTGATGGGCTGAACCATGCAGATCCAGTTGTGTAAAAATGTTTCCTTTAACTGAGGAATCTCGGTGTCACGGCCAAAAGTGCAGGACAGGACACCATTAGGCTAAAAGAGGAGGTGAAGTAAATGTTTTAATGTAATTCATTCTCGGGATGTGATCATTGCTGGCGAGGCCGCCATTTGTTGCCCATTCCTAGTTGCCCTGAGAAGATGGTGATGGGCCTTCTTGTTGAACTGCTGGTAGCAGTATGATACAACGGAGTGGCTTATTAGGCCACTTCAAAGGGCAGTTAAGATTCAACCACCTTGGTGTGGGACTGGAGTCACGTATAGGCCAGACCGGGTAAGGACGGCAGGTTTCCTTCCCTAAAGGACATTAGCTAGCTTGTAAGACTTTCCGACAGTTTCATGGTCACTTTTACTGATGCCAGCCTTTTACTTCCAGATTTTTTTTTATACTGAACTCAAATTCGCAAACTGCCATGGTGGGATTTGAACTCACGTTCTCTGGATTATTAGTCCAGGCCTCTGGAGTACTAGTGCAGTAACATAACCACTACACTACCGTAAATTAAGAAGTAGTGCTTGGGTGATGCCAAATTCGGGTTTTATAAGCCTATAGATTAGAGGAGGAAGAGAAGGCTAAAGGAGGCAAGCAGTTCTACAGTTTGAAGGTTTGGGGAAAGCATCAATTAGAGTAGAAACAAAGGCCCCGATATTTATGGGAAGCAGGGAGGGAGCGGGGGCTCCTGTCAGCAGTCAGGAAACCCAGAACTACGGGGAAGGCAGAGGTCCTGCGAATTTAGCAGCAGGACCTCATTAGCATTTTTTTACTCCGTTTCCTGCCTGGCAGTGGCCAGATTTAGAAGCTGTCCGGCAGTCAGGCGGGAAAGCCTTCTGTACAAGAGGAAAGGAGGGAGAGATCGCCGGTGGGGGGTTGGGGTGCGGGAAGACCGGATGGCGGGGGACGAGGAGGGGAACCAGATGGTGGGAGGGGGAAAAGACTGGATTGCAGGGGTGAGGGGGATTGGTTGGTGGGGGGTAGGAGAACTGATCGTGTGGTGGGGGGCAGAGACCAAATGGCCGGGTGGGGGGGGGGGGTTAGCCCGGATCACAGGCAGGGAAGGGTGAGGGGGAAGAGACCGGATTGCGGGTGGGGGAGGCGGAGAGACCTGATCACACGGGGGGAGAGACAGAATGGCGGGGTGGGGGGAGGGGAGGAGACCGGAGGTCTCTCTAAATCTCTCTGCTCCTCTACCTCTCTCTCCTTCTTTAAGACAGATGAAGGAATAGAGAACCATATATCCAAGTTTGCTGACGACACCAAGTTAGGTTGCACAGTAAACAGTGTAGATGGGAGCAGGAAGTTGCAAAGGGACATTGATAGATTAAGTGAGTGGGCAAAACTGTGGCAGATGGAGTTCAATGTGGGGAAGTGTGAGGTTATCCCGTTTTGACCGAAGAAAGATAGATCAGAGTATTTTCTGAATGGCAAGAAGTTATGTTAAAGCTGTACAGAGCTCTGACTAGACCCCATTTAGAGTACTGAATTCAGTTCTGGGCACCACACCTCAGGAAGGAAATATTGGCTTTGGAGGAGGTGCAGATTCACCAGAATGATACCAGGGATAAAAGTGTTAATTTATGAGGACAGTTTGCATAGACTAGGTTTGTATTCCCATGGATATAGAAGATTAAGGGGATGATCTAATGGAGCTGTTTAAGATGATTAAAGGATTTGATAGGGTAGATAGAGAGAAACATTTTTCGCTGCTGTGGGAGTCCAGAACAAGGGGGAATAACCTTAAAATTAGAACTAGGGTGTTCAGGGGTGATGTCAGGTAGCACTTCTTTACACAAAGGGATTGGAAATCTGGAACTCTCTCCCCCAAAAAGCTCATGATGTGGAGATGCCGGCGTTGGACTGGGGTGGACAAAAATGAGAAGTCGCACAACACCAGGTTATAGTCCAACAGATTTATTTAATTTTACAAGCTTTCGGAGCAGTTCGCTCCTTCGTCAGGCAAAAAGCTGTTGAGGTTAGGTGAACTGAAAATTATAAAACTGAGATTGATAGATTTTTGTTAGGCAAGAGTTACGGAACCAAGGCAGGTAGATGGAGTTAAGGTACAGATCTGCCATGAGCTAACTGAATAGCAGAAAAGGCACAAGGGGCTGAACAGCCTACCCCAGTTCCAATGTTCCTATACTCTTCCTATGTTCCTATCTATTTGACCAAGCTTTTGGTCATCTGTCCTAATATCTCTTTTTGTGGCTCAGTGTCAAATTTTGTCTGATAATGCTCCTGTGAAGTGCCTTGGGACATTTGACTACATTCAAGGCGCTATATAAATGCAAGTAGTTGTTGTTACAGGTTAAGATGAGTCTTGATTTCAACAAAGGCTGAAAGGAGGATGAAGCTCAAAAGAAAGATGGGGAAGTTCAGAGGAGCAATGACAATAGTATCGACAAAACAGAGGACAAGAAAGTTTTAACAGAGAAAGACCATAGAGAGAATGTTGACTGTAAGGTTATAGAAGCCTTCCAGAGAACTGAAAAACCATCCAACACATTTACAATGGATGTGTTTTATTAACCAAATGAAAATCAGATTTTTAAAATTTAAATCTCAGAAAAATAACAATATGCATAAGAAGCTGCAAAAAAATGGATTCAACATGAAAAACAAGAACATTTTGAATTGACAGACCAGGCACAGACTATAGGCAAAAACTCACAATACTCAAATATTCACTCAATTTTTATGTAATCATTCTGCATTCTGTTATAAATCCATGATGAGATTTATCCTCGGGATTAATGGGGACCTTCCATCTGCTTCACTGACATGCAATGTCAAACAGTACACAGGTTTAACTCTTGTCATGCAACTCTGGTACCTATTTATAATTTAAATCTTTCATTATTATTAGCATTGAATTTTAGCATTTATCCACTGAAATTATAAATCACCCCTGCTCCTCTGGCACTTTCTCCTCCTTTGAGCATCTCACCTTGTTCCACCCCTCTCACCTCTCATTTAAAATCCTCGTTCTCTACCGCACACCAAAGAATCAAACATTTTCTCACCGATATCTGTACTGCTTTCCTCCCTCAGCCTCTGCACCAAGCGACTTCTCATCCATCTCAATTCATCATGCTCTCTCTCCTCTGAGTTCTCTGCCCTCCTATCATCCCTTAATCTCTCCCTCCATGTAAACTCCCCAACCCATATTTCCGGCCACCCCCTTGACCTGGCCATCTCACGTGGCCTCGCTTGTCCGTACTGGATGAGCAGAAATTTCATCCAACTAAATATTGGGAAGACCGAAGCCAGTGTCTTCGGTCCCTGCCACAAACTCCGTTCACTAGCCACCGAATCCATCCCTCTCCCTGGCAACTGTCTGAGGCTGAATCAGACTATTCACAACCTTGGTGTCATATTTGACCCCAAGATGAGCTTCCGACCACATATCCGCGCCATCACTAAGACCACCTATTCCCACCTCCGGAACATCGCCCGACTCCGTCCCTGCCTCAGCTCATCTGCTGCTGAAACCCTCATCCATGCCTTTGTTACCTCTAGACTTGACTATTCCAATACTCTCCTGGCTGGCCTCCCACATTCTACCCTCCGTAAACTTGAGGTCATCTGAAACGCTGCTGCCTCTGTCCTAACTCGCACCAAGTCCCATTCACCCACCATCTTGTGCTCACTGACCTACATTGGCTCCCGGTTAAGCAACGCCTCGATTTTAAAATTCTCATCCTTGTTTTCAAATCCGACCATGGCCTCGCCCCTCCCCATCTCTGTAATCTCCTCCAGCCCCACAACCCTCCAAGATATCTGCGCTCCTCTAATTCTGGCCTCTTGAGCATCCCCGATTTCAATCGCTCCACCATTGGTGGTCGTGTCTTCAGCTGCCAAGGCCCCAAGCTCTGGAATTCTCTCCCTGAACCTCTCCGCCTCTCTTTCCTCCTTTAAGACGCTCCTTAAAACCTACCTCTTTGACCAAGCTTTTAGTCATCTGCTCCAATATCTCCGTATGTGGCTCGGTGTCAAATTTTGTTTGCTAACACTCCTGTGAAGCACCTTGGGACGTTTTACTACATTAAAGGTGCTATATAAATACAAGTTGTTGTTGTTGAAATTTTAAATCGCCTATTTAGTTTTTCTCCCCTCAATCTTCTCTTCTACTCCCCTAAAGTTGGGATGCTAGTGTGCAGATCTGAGAGTTTTGGCAGCTCTCAGTTACCCCCATTCAAACAGCCATTGTTCATGTCTGAGAATAGACAATGAGGATTGGTAAGTTATTTGATCAGGCCAAGTTTCATCCCAGCATTATCTGATGTCCACACATGCCACCGTTCAGCAGATGTCACTGGGTAGTGATCAGAAATGAGATCCCTGGCTGACTTAAGTCTCCACTCTAACCTGGGAAGCGCCCTTACTGGCACGCATGTTGCGGTTAGATAATTCAGTCCACAGCAGGAATCAAACCAAGACCTACCAGATCTGTTTCGCTCAGTAAGACCGAAGACCACTGGCCTGGACTCCCTTAGATAGCAGAAATTGAAGCTAATTTTTTAGGTCCCTTCATAAAAGGGGTCGATGAGGTTCTGTGGTCTTTCCTCTGGTGGAGGGGGTGGCGACAGTCCACACCCCCCTGCACCCCAACTCACATTCTTGCCCACAATTCCCAGCCAGGACTAGCAGGCGTGCACCTAAGATGTGATCCTAGTGGTGCAGGCATTCACCCAGGTTATGTGCTTCCCCCGAACCCGCCAAGGTCCATGCTTCCAGCTCTTATGGAGAAATGGATGGCCAGTGCATTTGCAGGGCCACAATGTCCAACTGCAAAATACAATGAGGACACCCTCACCTTAAACAACGGGAGAGACTTTCATCTACTGGCCAGTGGTTGCCCGTTCGCGCTTGAAAAATAGGCAAACAGTTGAAGGTCTGGTGCACCCAGCTGCCCGTCTGAATCAACTTTCAGGCAGGCCTTTAACTGGGCGTCCAGCATTCTGGCCCAAAACTGATGAGAGGCTGTTTAAATATGTAAATCAAGATCCTACGCCTATTGTAGGAACCTGATTACAACTTTAAAAGGGAAGTGGGCAGATGTCACTCCCATTTCTCCAGGCATTGAGGGGGCTGCTGGAGACCTTTCTGAATAGGTATCCTTTTTGTGTTTTTTTTTACAATTCCTGTGGAGCATGGAAGAGCAGGAGTGCTCCTCACAGAATCACAAAATCCCACAATGCAGATAGAGGCCATTTCGGCCCATCGAGCCTGCACCGACACATATCCCACCCTATCCCCGTAACCCCACGTATTTAATCCCCCTAACACTAAGGGTCAATTTATCATAGCCAAATCAACCTAACCCGCACATCTTTGGACTGTGGGAAGAAACCGGAGCACCCGGAGGAAACCTACGCAGACACGGGGAGAATGTGCAAACTCCACACAGACAGTTACCCGAGGCCGGATTCGAACCCGGGTCCCTGGCGCTGTGAAGCAACAGTGCTAACCACTATGCCACCGTGTTGCCTCCTCCAGGCCTTAAAAAAATCTGCAGACTTTCCCACCCATCCTAAAAGGCCTTACCTGCCAGCCAACTGCGTGGAGTAGCCAGACGATTTTTCCGTAGTAGGAAACTGGCGAGCTACAACAACGGAGCACCTATCACAATGTTGTGTAGGGCGGATGCCACAGGCGCATCGTCGATATGACACCCATTCAGTGCCCAACTCTAAATTCCCCCAATTTCTTTACCCCAGTGTTTGACTTCTTGTTCCCCATCCCCTTCATTCCACCATTTTTTTAGTCACTGTACTCCTATTCTCCTTGTCTCCTTATCTAAGGAAGGATATACTTGCCTTAGAGGCGGTGCAATGAAGGTTCACTAGATTGATCCCTGGGATGAGAGTGTTGTCCTATGAGGAGAGATTAAGTAGATTGGGCCTATACTCTCTGGAGTTTAGAAGAATGAGAAGTGATCTCATTGACACATACAAGATTCTGAGGGGGATCGACAGGGTAGATGCTGAGAGATTGTTTCCCCTGGCTGGAGAGTCTTGAACTAGAGGGCATAGTCTCAGGATAAAGGGTCGGCCAGTTAAGACTGAGATGAGGAGGAATTTCTTCACTCAGAGGGTTGTGAATCTTTGAAATTCTCTGCCCCAAAGTGCTGTGGATGCTCAGTCGTTGAGTATATTCAAGGCTGAGAGAGATAGATTTTTGGACTCCAGAAGAATTAAGGGATATGGGGATAGGGCAGGAAAGTGGAGTTGAGGTCGAAGATCAACCATGATCTTATTGAATGGTGGAGCAGGCTCGAGGGGCCGAAATGCCTACTCTTGCTCCTAATTCTATGTTCTTATGTTCTCTGGAACATGGTCCCTAAATCCTTGCACCTTACCGCTACCCCATCTGCTTTCAAAAGTCTTCTCTAAACTGTTTCTTCTCCCTCTTTATGGCCCCATCCCTAAGTCCTCTCTTCCTTCTACTATCTGCAAGCTTCTAAATTCTAAGGGGGAAAAATTGAGTCGTGCCCCCTTTGGGGCGCTAACTTCGCCGGGGCGCAACTTTTAGCGCCCCGAAAAAATTAGCACCCCTGCGGCTGAAATTGAATGATAGCGCCCCAAGAGGGAAGTGGGGCGCTACTAGAAGCGCCCCGCCTCCCTCTTGGGGTGCTGCGAGGCAATATCGCGGCGCTATGTGCCACGGTACTGCAGGCCTTCCTCCCCTTATTAAGGGGAGGGGCCTGGCGCAGTGCGACCCGGGGTCCAGCTGGGTCACCAGGGATCGGGAGTGCCGGCAAACGAGTCCGGCACTCAAGAGGAGTGCCGGGCTCACGGAGCGCAGCCAGCACCCCGCGGGGGGGGTCTTCACGGGGGCCGGGGACGGCAACGGGGACAGGTGCTGGCAGGCGGCGAGCAACAGAAATGGCCGCCCGCCACCTCCCCTTTAACTAGCACCGCCCCAGCCGCAGGTAGGCCCCCCTGACCTCGTCGGACATAGCGTCCGGCGGTAAGTCGGGTGACACCACCGAAGATCGTGGCGGGGGCGCGAGCGGGGCGCTGTGCACGGCAATGATGTCATTGCCAGCGGCGCAACGCGCTAACGGTTACCGCCACTGCTAACCTCCCGCTGAATTTCGCAGGAGGTGCTGGCAGCGCCGCGCCTGGGCACTAGTTGCTTTGTGCCCCATTAGCGCCCTCTTAGGGCACTAACGGGGGGCGCAAAGCAACCGAATTTTTCGCTCCAAGCTTTTGTCACTTCAATCTCTATCCGACTCTTTTGAGCCTTGTTGGTGTCCTGCAGTATGAACTTTGTCCCTTTTTCTTAATTGAAAAAAATAGCTGAACTTCATAATCTATTATAAATCAATTCAGATTCCAATGCATAACTTGTAAAGCTACACCAGGAAATGACATGGCTAACATGATTTGCCACTTAATGCCCATTGTTGTTGGGTCGAATCCACAGGAAACCCTGCAAGAAGTGAATTCAGCAAACAAAACCGGAGCATGACTATGTTCCATGAACCGAGACAATATTTTAAAATTACTGTGGGCTTGAAAAAGGCCCAAGTCAATAAAACTCAGATTGATTGAACATTGGTGTTTTTCGCACACAGTACAGTTCTCCTTGATTGTACTTAATGTACTTTGAACATTGTCTGCCGGATGCATTGAGTCAAAATGAATGCCAGAATGCAAGAACAGCTATTTTTCTACAATTGCGTTTTTATGGTCATTTGCAAAGTATTTAAAAAACGGCTGAAAAGGAGTGCTAATATTCTTCACATCATCAGTTGTGCCAATATTACCCACTTTCCTGTGTTCACATTGCATCCTATTAAGTTGTGTTTAATGATCAATTGGTGGTCTTGTATTAATGTTAGGGCTGAGGTATAAAATCTCAGGGCTAAAAATGATCTGTAAGGTTTACATTCAGTCACTTATCTACTGACAAGAACTGTTTATATCATAGTTACTATATGGAATACATACAATCAAGTACTATAACCTCGTCACAAAGAGTATCATTTATCTTTGAACCCCCTCTCTTCTTTGCTGCTATAACTATTATTTTCACAATCTCATGTCATTATCTAGCAAGAGAGGCCCTCTTGCCAAGTGATCTAAAATCTCATGGCAAATCTTGGCAACCATCATGCAAGGGAAACTTGATGCCAGTGAAGGAACGAGTAAAAGTTAAGAAAGTGGAAGTTAAACATATTTTAAGGACTAACGACTTGACGGATAGAACCATCAAGTTATGAAACACCTCCCCAGCTGCAACTTATTGTATTACAGTGACTTGCTGCTGATCCAGGATAAAAAGAAGTGAGCTTTAGCGCTACTCAGATTACCTGTCTCTAGGGGGTTCGCTCCTAGATCTTGCTGAAGTCTGTTTCTGTTCAAAACCCATTTCTTGCCGAGCAAGTTCAGACACCCGAGTCTTGTCGGGCGGTGTAGCCTCTTGTGTTTCTACTGCCGTACTTAAAGGAGTCTGGGATCGTGAACGCTCTTGTAGTCTTGCTTTCTTTTCCCTTGGTGCGTCTGAACTACCACCTGTAGCTGTGTCGCTCAGGGCTCCATCCTGATTGGGAGGCTGTGGTGTTCCGCTTCCAAAGAACCACGCTCCTGATTTTGTAAGAATTTCCTGCTGTTTACGACATAAATTGCATACCCACATTACCTAGTCAAAGACAAGAAAAGTCATTAATTTTCGCCAGGCCTCAGATTCTTCTATTCAAACTCTTCAATGTCTGCTCGGTTATCTTTTTACACAACAATATTTCAACTCTGAATTTACATGGTAGATTCAATTGTAAGGTTCAAGTAGGTTTTTAGTTATCTTTCAATGCAGGGATGTGGGACTAAGCACGACTGTTCTTTCAAAGAGCCAGCACAGGCACGACGGGCCGATGGGCCTCCTTCTGTGCTGTAAGTTTCTATGAATCTAATATGATGATGATCTGTGTGCATTCTTACTTTAATGTCACTATCAATACCTTTTTAAAACAAATTACAAAAGATTGTGGTGATTAATTTAATCCTCATTTTGTTCATATTCTGTTAATTTGTTTCTTTAAAGTTTCTGTTTAAGATAGTAGGAACTGAATTCATTAGAATAATTGGCTGAGAGGAGTTACTGGTCCAGTGTGAAGTGCACAAATGAACACACAGAGCGAATAGAGACCAGAAGATCCTCGGTTTCATTTCTGGTCCGTACTGTGTGAGCTTGTCTCAGCTGGAGCTACAGTTCTCCTCAGCACCCTGACTTAGGGACTAGAAAAACAAACAGAGTCTAACTGCTATCCAATCAGACCTGCCACAAAGTGCACACATGTGGATATCACATGAGAAGAGGATCATCTTCAGCTACACAGTTAAACAGCTTGCCAACACTCACTGCTCGTGCTCACACATGAAGGATTGGCACTTGGGTGAGGCACCAGAGGGCTGCAAACACACATGGAACCGTTCCTCAGCAAGAGGAAGTGCTTCAGAAGAGGCAGAAAAGTGTCCAAAAAAAACACATGAACCTGAGGCCTACAGGTTAATAACTTAGGGACCTATACTCAGTTGGGAGGAGTGGGGAATATGGCCCTTCTACCCATAAAAATAAAGTAAGGTCTCTCCCTTAACTGACGATGATGTGGATGTTGGTTTAAATATTTCAGTTGTCCTAAAACTGAAGATAACCAGCACAAGTCAATGGCCATGGAGTAAAATATGGTCTGGAATTATTAAGACAAAAGGAAGTCAGTAACACCTCTCCGATTGCATAATGTGACATGGCTGGATGGTTCCACTAAGGTTAGAATCAAGTTGGCAAGTCACTTATCTACTTCACTCTGTAGGAACTGTTTATATCACAGTTGCTCCCGTGTAATATATTGCTTCTCCAGCACAAATCTAAACTGGAGTCAGTTCACAATTAGTGCCAAGCCAACCATGATTTAAATAAACCTCCCAAGTCCTGTGACAGTAAATTGAAAACATTCAGTAAGATTAAACCACTCATCTGAAATTTCACTCTGTCGCAACCAACACCATTTCTGCTCTCTTACAGTGTCATACAAAACAACTTCCGTAGTAAAACATCCCAAGGCGCTTCACAGGAGCGTTAGAAAACAAAATTTGACACTGAGACACATGAGATAATAGGACAGATGACCAAAAGCTAGGTCAAAGAAGTAGGTTTTAAGGAGCGTCTTAAAGCAGGAAACAGAGGTGGAGAGACGGAGAGGTTTAGGAAGGGAAATCCAGAGCTTAGGGCCTAGGCAGCTGAAGGCACAGACATCAATGGCGGAGCGATTAAAATCAGCGATGTGCAAGAGCAGGAGCGCAAAGATCTTGGAGGGCTGTACGGCCAGAAGAGATGACAGAGACAGGGAAGGGTGAGGCCATGGAGGGATTTGAAAACAAGGTTGAGAATTTTAAAATCGAGGCGTTGGCGGACCGGGAGCCAGTGTCGATCAATGAAAACAGGGGTGATGGGTGAACGGGACTTGTTGCGAGTTAGGAATCGGGCAGCAGAATTTTGGATGAGTTCAAGATTGTGTAGGGTGGAAGATGGGATGCCAGCCAGGAGAGCATTGGAATAGTCAAGTCTAGAGGTAACAATGGCATGGATGAGATTTTCAGCAGGAGATGAGCTGAGGCAGGAGCGGAGTCAGGTGATGTTACAGAGGTGAAAGTAGGCGGTCTTAGTGATGGAATGGATATGTGGTCGGAGGCTCATCTCATTGTCAAATACGACCTCAAGGTCGCGAAGAGTCTGGTTCAGCCTCAGACAGTTGTCAGGGAGAGGGATGGAATCGGTGGCTAAGGAATGGAGTTTGTGGCGGGGACCAAAGACAATGGCTTCAGTCTTCCCAATATTTAGTTGGAGGACATTTCTACTCATTCAGTACTGGATGTCGGACAAGCAGTATGACAAATCAGAGACAGTAGAAGGGACGAGAGAGGTGGTGGGGAGGTAGAGCTGAGTGTTGTCAGCGTATATGTGGTACCTGACATTGTGTTTTCGGATGATGTCGCTGAGGGGCAGCATGTAGATGAGAAATAAGAGGGGGCCAAGGATAGATCCTTGGGGGATTCCCAGAGGCAATGGTGTGGGAGCGGCAAGAGAAGCCGTTGCAGGTGATTCTCTGGCTACGACTGGATAGATAAGAATGGAACCGGGCGAGTGCAGTCCCACCCAGGTGGACAACAGAGGAGGCATTGGAGGAGGATGGTGTGGTCATCCGTGTCAAAGGCTACAGACAGGTCAAGAAGGATCTGTTCTGTTCATGTTCAATAACTTCTCCCAACCAGTTTCTCTCCTGACACTATCAGTATTTAATGTTGGAAGATACCAAGAAAAGGGAGGAACAGGGATACTAAAGTTAGGGGGTAATTTTTAAAAGGATGATTCTTTGTAACAGTTAAATGGGTGCACCATCACCGCAAGGACTGCAGCAGTTCAAGAAGGCAGGCCATCATCACCTTTGCCAGCAATACCCAAATCCGAAAACAAATTTAAAATGAGTGTTGGTGATACTTGTCATTTAAAATGTTGCTGGGTTACACAAAATAACATTTATTGTTCCAAAATATAGCTGACTTGAGGTTAGATCAATACAAAGTTGTATTGAAGTAAACATGGCAAAAATATTATGCTCTGGGTAAAATCTGTTACAATGATGATTCCTCTCCACACTCATTCAGCTCGACCCACACTATCCTCAGACAGTAAGAGTAGAAGGGTGTCTCACCCATGGACTATGTCAGTGTTGCTCTTCAGTGAACCCACCTTGAGAGAACCTTGTGTACTCCAGAAAATTCCTAAATTAATGACTGTACTTCAGTGCAGAGCACATACACAATGAGCAAGCTTCAGTCCCACTCAGCATTTAATCTCTTATCTAATTAATTCAGCAACTCCACCTTGCATCACAACCAATGTTCCCTCTAAATTGTGTCAGCTGTGGCTCAGTGGGTAGCACTCTCGCCTCCGAGTCAGAAGTTTGTGGGTTCAAGTCCCACTCCAGAGACTTGAGCACAAAAATCTCGGCTGACACTCCAGTGCGGTGCTGAGGGCGTGCTACCTGTCGGAGGTGCCGTCTTTCGGATGAGACGTTAAACTGAGACTGACTTAAAAGATCCCATGGCACTATTTTGAAGAGGAGCAGAGGAGTTATCCCTAGTGTCCTGGCCAATATTTATCCCTTGATCAACAGCATTAAAAACAGATTATTTGGTCGTTATCACATTGCTGTTTGTGGGACCTTGCTGAGCGCAAATTGGCTGCCACGTTTCCCATATTACAACAGTGACTACACCTCAAAAAGTACTTCATTGGCTGTAAAGCACTTTGGGACATCCTGAGGTCGTGAAAGGCGCTATATAAATGCAAGTCTTTTTTTTAAGTGAGACGCGGTTGCGCAGAAATCTTGAAGGTACTGCGCTGGCCACTCAAGCTCTCAAACACCGTGCGTCTGCAGCCGTGCAAATAATTTAAAGGTGCCACGTTGAAAAAACTGGTCTTGCACAACAACATTTTAGAGGGAACATTGATCACAACCTGATATTCTGTAACGCCAGTCTCATTACATCTGGCCTATAGAATCATAGAATAGTACAGCACAGAAGGAAGCCATTTGGCCCATCGAGTCTGCGCCGGCTCTTACGAAGAGCAATCCAGTTAGTCCCACTCTCCCGCTTTCCCCATATCCCTGCAATTTTTTCTCCTTCAAGTATTTATCCAAATCCCTTGTGAAGGCTACTATTGACTCTGTATCCACCACCCTATCAGGCAGTGCATTCCAAATCCTAAACATTTGGGGGGAAAAATTCTGTTGGTTTGCGCCTCCAGTTAGCGCTTTAAGAGGGCGCTAATGGGGCACAAAGCGACTAGCGCCCGGTCGCGGCGATGTTTGCGCCGCTCGCGAAATTGACCAGACATCTTGCGGCGGCACTAAACACTACCGCCACGATCTCCTGCGCCGGCAGATCATGACGTCAGTCGAGTGCGCAATGCCCCGGTAGCGCCCCGGACCAGATATTGAGTGGCGCCCCCTGCCTTACTGCCTGCCGCTAGCAACGACAGGTTGAGGGGAGCGTTTTACAGTCGGGAAGGGACTGGGGGAGCGCTATTTAAAGGCGACCGCTTCCTGCCTTTTTTTGTCGTCGGCGTTTTTGCACCACGCATTCTGAGTGAGAGAGAGAGTGATCTGGAGATATTCAACGCTGTGTCGAGGAGTTTTTGGTACTAAGCAGCACTTTGCAGGTTCATTTTGATTTGATCTTCCTTGCATTGATTTAGAAGAGACTATGGGGGCTGCACTCAGCTCTTTTCCTGGGCCTCTCCATTGTTCTTTCCAGCAGATTTGATGTACAGGTCTCTCCAGGCCGAGATTCAAGGCTGTAATGAGAGGGTGTGGATGGAGAGCAAGATCGACCCTCCCCTTTAAGAACTGGCCGGCGCCAGTGTGTCTGTGTTCCATTGCTGATTGACATCACATGAGCTTCGCCAGCACTCTGAGGTAGCACCTTGCTCATCAGCGTTAGCGCCTTGAGAGGTGTGTAGCGCCTGATTTAGCGCTCCAATCACCTCTAGGGGCGATAGAAGCCAAGTTTGCAGTCGGAGGCGATAATTAGCGTCAGGCGCTAAACTTTGCGCCCGGCCGATAACTGCGCCCCAAATGGGGTGATACCGAATTTCTCCCCCTTGTTGCGTAAAAAAGTTTTTCCTCACGTCACCTCTGGTTCTTTTGCCAATCACCTCTCGTTATCGACCCTTCAGCCATTGGAAACAGTTTCTCCTTTTTTGCTCTATCTAAACCCTTCATTATTTTAAACACCTCTATCACATCTCCTGTTAGCCTTCTCTGCTCCAAGGACAACAACCCCAGCTTCTCCCATCTAACCACATAACTGTAATCTCTTATTTCTGGAACCATTCTAGTAAATCTCTTCTGTACCCTCTCCAAAGTCTTCACGTCCTTCCTAAAGTGTGGTGCCCAGAATTGGACTCAATACTCCAGCTGGGGCCAAACTAGTGTTTTATAAAGGTTTAGTATAACTTCCTGGCTTTGTACCCTATGCCTCTAGTTATAAAGCCCAGGATCCCATATGCTTTATTAACCTGTCCTTCCGCCGTCAAAGATTTGTGCACAAGCATCCCATGAACATCATATTGCAGTAATGTAGATTTTAAATGTTACATGTTTATTAAAAAATTATTAACCCTCTCATAGACAGAAGCCTATATATAGATTTGAACAAAACATAAAAATGAAGGATCAGTGACCTAGAATTTCTCTTTGCACTATTTGCTTTCTTTATGGGGCCAGATTTTGCTGTAGCAGGGCATCTAACTGCATCTGCCATTAGTTAGACTTGTCCCTGCACCCTTCAGCTCAAAAGAATTTTGCCCACTAAGTTGCTGAAAGTGCGAGCTGATAACGACGCAGTGAGGGAAACAAGGCATCTGGGACCTGGTGAACAGGGCAACTAACAGGGTATCTCCTTAATCAATGAGATTTAAGGATTGGGAAATAAACAACGGAAGGACTGAGAAGGAAGGTGAATTAGAGTGGGTGAATTCAATGTCAAATTAGGTACAGAAAGAGAAATAAAGAGAGGGAAAGACTGGTTTAAGAGAGAGAAGAGACAGAAAAGAAAAGTAAGAAAAAAATGTAAAATTTAAATTTTGACATTTTAAAAATCTCCCAATAAATTCAAAACATGAAAAAAGGAGACTCCACACTTGTAATAGTTAATTTTCAGTGCCAGAGTGGTTGACTGGCAGTAATTAAAACTTACTATGTTGTTAAAAGTGTACATACGCTTGTAATTACTAGCCCTAAATATCTGAGGTGGTTTAGTTCGTATCTACCCTGCAAATACATGACATTCAATGCATGTCAATGGTGAGCCAGACCACAAAATGCCATTGTCATGGAGCAAACAGCCGGGACAGCAACTTTTGGATATTCGCATTTAACCGCGGATCTACTCCTCGCCTGAAGTTGCTGTACCATTTACGTATAAGTAACGGAAAGCACCATTCACACGCCATTAGCCTCACGGTTATTTTGACAGCAAATCTGGCCCATTATGTTTTTTTGTTTCCTTTTAATAAATCTAAATCTGTGCAGAATACTGTAACTAAAATGGATCCAATTCAATAAAAGACTAAACAAAATGGGAACAAAGTCATCAGCAGCAGTTGCTGTTTAGCAGAATCCAAACTAAGTGCCACTGTCGGAAAGTCTCTGCCAGTCTGAAGCACTGAGAGAGAGATTCCTTCAGACAATGTTTGAGGACGGAGTAAACAGCAACTATAGACTAATGAATGAAAAGGAAATAAAAAGCTTCCAGCAAAACACAAGGATTAAATATTTTAATGACTTTCAATGGAGTACTCAACTTCTTCAAACGTCACATCTCCAACGCATATCTCTCTATGTATTTCAACCCAATTCTAGTACAAAACACAATACCACTTTATAGCAGAAACACAGATTTGCAACGTTCGTACTCGTGCTTCACATCTGACGCCATAACATATCTTTATTTACTTTTTCAAACTTTTATCTTCTTTCTTACCCCCCCATCAAAAATCTTAGCTCTTCCAGCCACACAGTGGTCCTAGACTCAGAAGCAGGTCAGACAAAGTGATTCCTGATCCCTGACAATGCTGCTACCTCTCCATCATGATGCACACTGAAGGATTCTGAAGTAAATTGCTCTCCAATTTAACCTGGACACAGAAAAGTATTATCTCTCCTTCTGGTTCGGCTGCGATTAGGAACTCAGCAACTGCAAATTTGACTTGACTTCAAAAAATATATTTATCCTAATCCCCCTCAAAAAAAATGTTTTTATTTAAGGTAGGAATTGTTTCCCCGACCACCAATACCACCACTAATAGTAGAAGCTGATTGAAAGTTGACTAATGTGCATTCTCTAATCTAGCATTTTGGTTTTCTCAGCGATCACATCATTTTTCATTGCACATTAAAGTGGTAAACTTGCTCTCCTCTTGCTCTACATCTGGAGAACAACTGATGCCTTTGTAAACCAAGAGTCTCTGCATCCCACAGTACACAGCACTTATACTCACACAGCAACTGCGAGCAGTACCATGACTTCACCTTTCGTCCTCGCAATTGAAAGCTGCTGGTTCAGTGGTGACAATGCTCCCTGAACAAAGTCAGCTCGAAAACACTCAGCGTAAGCTGGTCCTCCGTATCAAAAAAAAGAATCATTTCTGAGAGCTCTACATACGTACCAAACATTTCTTTAGGCTTGGCTGTGCCCGAGGACCAGAGCTTGATTGTAATTATTTGGATTCATTCCAAACTAATCCAAACTTAGCGTAACAATCCACAGATGTCAGGCTACCAACAAAAATGCTCTGATGAAGGATTAAGAGCATCTAATTTGGCTTTTAACTTTTACATTAAGCATCACCCAAATGCAGCAGAATGGATGATGAAAATGTTTTCAAAATCCTTATCTCTAGAGGATTATTAAATACCTTTACCCTAGTTGATCTGACGTAACTTAAAATGCACCATTATTAGAAAATACATTATGAATATAAATTTGAAAAAAAGTGAATTAATCTTCTTACAAATGAAGCGTACCCAGACTCAGAAATTTATGTCAAACTGTAATAATGCAAGGTCCCTCGATCCCTCTGTGAGTCAATTTAATGAGCAGCTTACCCATACAGACCAGAAAGGTCCCAGGTTCTGCCCTTGCATTGTGCTGCTATCTGATCTCAGTCTGGGTAGCAGTACGAACACTATTAATTTGGCCCTCAATTAGGAGCAAGAAAAAAATAAGCTAGTGGTCCTGATCTTTAGCCAGTCACTTGCCCTTGCTGGGGATCTGATTGTGTGCAGAATGGGTGAGAACTGGGATTGGGCACACCTGTAATGTCCCATGCAGTTAAATAGCCTGCCCCACACGCATGGTGACGACTCATTTATGAACAATGGCCGCTTAGGAGATTTTTGGAAGGCACCTGTCACATGTGGGGGAAAAAACATTTTTGTTCTGATTTTTCGGTTTCTCTCCTCCCCAACTTAGTGGTCTATAGAACTGATTGCCTAGTCTGGTGCTCCTGGCAAGGAGCAATGGCTAGGAAATCGTGGGCATAGAATCATAGAATCTTACAGCACAGAAGGAGGCCATTCGGCCTGTCGTGCCTGTGCAGGCTCTTTGAAAGAGCTATCCAATTTAGTCCCACACCCCAGCTTTTTTCCCCCTAACCCTTGCAAATTAGTTCTCTTCAAATACATGTCCACTTGCCTTTTGTAAGTTTCTACGGAATCTGATTCCACCACCCTTTCAGGCAGTGCATTCCAGATCATAACCACCCTCTGTGTCAAATAATTTCTACTCATTTCCCCTCTAGTACTTTTGTCAATTATTTTAAATTTATGACATCTGGTTACCGACCCACTTGCCAGAGGAAACAGTTCCTCCCTACTTTCTCTGTCAAAACCCCTCAAAATTTTTGAATACCTCTAATAGTTCGCTGCTGTAAGGAGAACATTTACAGCTTCTCCAACCGCTCCACATAACTGAAGTCCCTCATCCCTGGTATCACCCTGGTAACCCTCCTCTGTACCATCCCCAAGGCCTTGGACATCCTTCTTAAAAAGTGTGGTGCCCAGAATTGTACACAATACTCCAGCCGAGGCCTAACCAGTGATTTGTGAAGGTTTAGCATGACATCCTTTACAAAGCCAAGTATCCCATATGCTTCCTTAACTGCCTTATTAACTTGGCCTGCCACCTTCAAGGATTTGTGAATATGCACCCCCAGGTGGATTAGGTTATATTGCCTCTCCATGTTGTTCCTCCCAAAGGAACTTCACATTTATCCGCATTAAATTGCATCTGCCACTTGTCTGCCCATTTCACCAGTCTGTCTATGTTCTCCTAAATCTGCTACTATCGTGCTCACTATTTACTATGTTGCCAAGTTTTGTATCATCCGCACACTTCGAAATTGCATGCCCCATACCCAAGTCCAGGTCATTTACATATAACAAGAAAAGCAATGGTCCCAATACCGACCCTGGGGGACCCCACTGCATACTCTCCAGTCAGACAAACATCCATTCACCACTACGCTCTGCCTCCTATCCCGTAGCCAATTACGTACCCAAATTACCACTGTCCCTTTAATACCAAATGCTTCTATTTTACGAATAAGTCTGTAATGTGGTACTTTATCAAATGCCTTTTGAAAGTTCATACAACATCTACTGCACTACCTTCATCAAGCCACTCTTTTACTTCATCAAAGAACTCAATCAAGTTAGTCAGATACGATTTGCCTTCAACAAATCCATGCTGGCTCTCCCTTATTAACCCATACTTCTCCAAGTGAGAATTAATTTGGCCTTGACATTGATCGAGTAATTTTCCCACCGTTGACATTATACTGATTGGCCTGTTGTTACCAGGTTGATCCCTTTCCCCTTTTTCAATAAGTCCCATATCCAAAGAGGATTGAAAGATTGTGGTCAGAGCTTCTGCTATCTCCACCCTAGCTTCCCTCAGTAACCTAGGATGCATCCCATCTGGACCAGGTGGCTTCAGGTATTTAAATTATTGGATGGAAAATCAAGGGCTGCAGGCCCTCAGTTTCTTGACTAGCACTCCATCAAACCTCCATTCCACTCTGGGAGTGCCTGAATGCGCAATCGACACCATGCTGTTTCTCAGTTGACCCATGTGCGAGGCAGTGAATCATCATTCCCTGGCCAGTACTACCAGCGCTGTTGGTGTGGTAAATTGAACAAGTGGAATGCTGCATATAACAACCATGCAAAAAAAAATGCAAGTGTGCTGCACCAACTGGCCCTAATAGTTGTATAAGTACAGTATATTCCCTCATGCCCTCTCGTAGCCTAGCTTGTCCATGAGAGCGACCTCCTGCTCTTTTGATCCTATGCCCACAAAATTGCTGATTACACAACTACCCTTCCTGGTCCCCCATGCTGGCAGTAGGAGGTAGGAGATAGAGAGTAGGAATAATGGGTATGCACTCAAATTGGCAGGATGTCACTAGTGGTGTCCCCCAGGGATGTGTACTAGGGTCCCAGCTTTTCACTATATTTATAAATGACTTAGATGAAGGAACAGAGAGCCGTGTATCTAGGTTTGCTGACAGCACCAAGTGAGGTGGCACAGTAAATAGTGCAGATAGGAGCAAAAAGTTGCAAAGCAACATTGATAGATTAAGTGAGTGGGCAAAACTGTGGCAGGTGGCGTTTATTGTAGGAAAGTGTGAGGTCGTCCACTTTACACCTAAGAAAGATAGATCAGAGTATTTTCTAAATTATGAGAAACTAGGAACTGTGGAGGATCAGAGAGATTTAGGGGTCCAAGAACAGAAATCACTTAAAGCTAGTGGACAGGTAATTTGCAAGGCTAATGAAATGTTGGTCTTTATCTCAAGGGAGCTGGAATACAAAGGGGTGGAAGTTATGTTACACTTGTACAGAGCTCTGGTGGAGCCCCCCCACCCCCCGCTCTGGAGTACTGCATTCAGTTCTGTGCACCACACCTCAGGAAGGATATATTGGCCTTGGAGGGGGTGCAGCACAGATTCACCAGAATAATACCACACCGAAAGGATTAAATTATGAGGACAGGTTGCATAGACAAGGTTTGTATTCCTTTTGGAGTATAGAAGATTAAAGGGTGATCTAATTGAGGTGTTTAAGATGATTAAAGGAGTTGATAGAGAGAAATTATTTCCTCTGCTGGGTCGACTGAAAATGTAAAAACTGAGGCTGGTAGATTTTTGTTAGGCAGGGTATTAAGGCTTATGGAACCAAGGCGGGTAGATGGAGCATCTTGGGAATAGTGATCATAGTATAAGGTTTAGATTAGTTATGGAGAAGGACAAGGAGCAATCTAGAATAAAAATACTTAACTAGAGAAGGGCTAATTTCAGCAAATTCAGGAGAGATCTGGCCCGGGTAAATTGGAGTCAAAGACTGGCAGACAGAAATGTAATGCAGCAATGGGCAGCCTTTAAAGTGGAGATTGTTCGGGTAGAGTCTAGGTACATTCCTACATGGGGAAAAGGGAGGGCAACCAAAGCCAGAGCTCCCTGGATGAGGAAGGAGTTAGAGAGTGGGATGAAGCAGAAAAAGGGGGCGTATGACAGATGTCAGCTTGATAATACAACGGAGAATTAGGCTGAATATAAAAAGTACAGAGGAGAGGCGCAAATTAATAAGAGGGGCAAAGAGACACTAGGAGAACAGATTGGCAGCTAACATAAAAGGGAATCCAAAGGTCTTCTATAGGCATATTACCAGTAATAGGGTCGTCAGAGGAGCGGCAGGGCCGATTAGGAACCAAAATGGAGATCTATTGGTGGAGGCAGAAAGCATGGCTGAGGTACTAGATGAGTACTTTGCATCAGTGTTTACCAAAGATTTGGTAAACGAGGAGGTTGCTGGGATACTGGACGAGATAAAAATAGATAAAGAAGAGGTACTAGAAAGGCTGGTATTACTTAATGTAGATAAGTCACCCAGTCCGGATCGGATGCATCCTAGGTTGGTGAGGGAAGTAAGGGTAGACATTGCGGAGGTGCTGGCCACAATCTTTCAATCCTCCTTAGATACAGGGGTGGTGCCAGAGGACTGGAGGATTGCAAGTGTTAAACCCTTGTTCAAAAAGGGGGAAGATAAACCTGGCAATTACAGGCTAGTCAGTTTAACATCGATGGTGGGGAAGCTCTTAGAAACCATAATCCGGGAGAAAATTAACAGCCACTCGGACAAGCATGGACAAGTAAAGGCGAGCCAGCACAGATTTGTTAAGGGCAAATCGTGTTTGACTCACTTGATTGAGTTTTCTGATGAGGTAACAGAGAGGGTGGGTGAGAGCAATGCAGTTGATGTTGTGCATATGGACTTTCAAAAGGTGTTTAATAAAGTATCATGTAAGAACATAAGAATTAGGAGCAGGAGTAGGCCATATGGTCCTTCGAGCCTGCTCCGCCATCCAATAAGATTATGGCTGATCTTCGATCTCAACTCCACTTTCCTGCCCGATCCCCATATCCCTTGATTCCCCTAGAGTCCAAAAATCTATCGAGCTCAGCCTTGTATATACTCAACGACTCAGCATCCACAGCCCTTTGGGGTAGAGAATTTCCAAGATGCACAACCCTCTGAGTGAAGAAATTCCTCCGCATCTCAGTCTTAAAAGGCTGACCCTTTATCCTGAGAGATTTAGGTGTCCTCGTGCAGGAAACACAGAAAATTAGCATGCAGGTACAGCAAGCAATTAGGAAGGCAAATGGCATGTTGGCCATTTATTGCAAGGGGGTTGGAGGACAAGAGTAAGGAAGTCTTACTACAATTGTACAGGGCTTTGGTGAGACTACACCTGGAGTACTCTGCACAGTTTCGGTCTCTATATCTGAGAAAGGACATACATGCCTTAGAGGCGGTGCAATGAAGATTCACTAGATTGATCCCTGGGATGAGAGGGTTGTCCTGTGAGGAGAGATTGAGTAGACTGGGCCTATACTCTCTGGAGTTTAGAAAAATGAGAGGTGATCTCATTGAAACATATAAAATTCTGAGGGAGATTGACAAGGTAGATGCTGAGCGGTTGTTTCCCCTGGCTGGAGAGTCTAGAACTCGGGGTCATAGTCTCAGGATAAGAGGTCGGCCAGTTAAGACTGAGAGGAGGAGGAATTTCTTCACTCAGAGGGTTGTGAATTTTTGGAATTCTCTACCCCAAAGGGCTGTGGATGCTAAGTCTTTGAGTATATTCAAGGCTGAGATAGATAGATAGATTTTTGGACTCTTGGGGATATGGGGATCGGGCGAGATATGGGGAAAGTGGAGTTGAGGTCGAAGATCAACCATGATCTTATTGAATGGCGGAGCAGGCTCGAAGGGCCCTATGGCCTACTCCTGCTCCTAATTCTTATGTGCTTATGTTCAGTCCTAGAACCATCTAGTATATTCTTTCTATTTAGAACTGTAACATCATCTTTAATCAATAAATACTGCCATGCCACCTCTTCTTTTTCCTTCCCTATCATTCCTGAATACTTGGTAACCAGGAATATTAAGAACCCATTCCTGGCCTTGTTTGAACCATGTTCCTGTCAATGCAACCACGTCATAATCCCATGTGTCAATTTGTGCCTGCAGCTCACCAACCTTATTAGTTACACTACAGACATTGAAGTACATACAATGTAATGCCTCCTTCGTCACTTTTGCTATTTTTCCGCAATCTGGACCCTGCAATTTTTGGGATATTTCTAATTTTACAGTTTATATTTCTCTGTCAGCTAATCTAATTTCTGCTTCTTTGTGCTAGTTTCTGGTTCACCTTCCCGCACCTCCCCCCCACCCCACCACCCTTACCTAACAAAAATCTATCAATCTCAGTTTTGAAATTTTCAATTGACCCCCAGCCTCAACAGGTTTTTGGGGGAGAGTGTTCCAGATTTCCACTGCCCGTTGTATAAAGAAGTGCTTCCTGACATCACCCCTGAACAGCCTCGCTCTAATTTTAAGGTTATGCCCCTTCTGTTCTGAACTCCCCCACCAGAGGAAATAGTTTCTCTCTATCTACCCTATCAAATCTTTTAATCATCTTAAACACCTCAATTAGATCACCCCTTAATCTTCTGTATTCAAACCTGTTCACATAATTTAACCTTTTCAGCCAAAGTATCATTCTGGTGAATCTGCGCTGCACCCTCTCCAAGGCCAATATATCCTTCCTGAGTTGCAAAGCCCAGAAATGGACGCAGTGCTCCAGACAGTGTCTAACCAGGCTCTGTACAGTATAATATAACTTCCACCCTTTTGTATTCCAGCCCTCTTGAGATAAAGGCCAACATTCCATTAGCCTTTTAACTTATTTTTTTTTAGCTTTTAGTGATGTCTGTACTTGGACCCCTAAATCTCTCTGCACCTTCACAGTTCTGAGCTTCTCGTCATTTAGGAAATACTCTGATCTATCTTTTTTTGGTCCAAAGTGGATGACCTCACACTTTCCCACGGTGAACTCTATCTACCGCACTCCATTTTGCCCGCTCACTTAATCTATCAATGTGCCTTTGCAACTTTCTTCTCCCATCTACACTATTTACTGTGCCACCTAACTTAGTGTCATCAGCAAAGTTAGCTATATTGCTCTCTATTCCTTCATCCAGTCAATTTCTCCATCCTTCATGTGGAAAAACTACCACAAAAACCCACCTGAGATGGAAAACTGAGAAAATCATAGTAGGCAAACCTGCATCCTCCCATTCTGTAACCTCACAGGGTCAATGCCTTCACGGAAGACAGATAGAAGAAAAATGGCCAAACAAAATTCAATCCTGAAATGTACAACACCAATCACCAGAACATCTTGTGTCATCACTCACAGCAACACTAAGCATCAGCACAGAACAGTCAGTACGCGAGATACAGACACGGACTGGGACTGCACTGTGCATAGGCAATGACAGAGTATGAGGAGCCAGCACCCTGCAGGTTCGGCTGGTGGAGTGCCCCTGAAGAGTTGGCTCAGCCGATATTGATTTCCATTCCAATTTGCTGGCAGTGAATGGTACTGCATCTGGACTAAGTCACTAGCACACTTACCCAAAGTATCGGAGAGAAGTGATAGATGGTTGTAAGCACTGCAGCCTACAATAGGAGAGGAAGGAGCAGCAGCACCAATTGCAATGTGCACTGCAGCAGCAAGGAGAATGGAGTCCTGAGGTGAAAGAATAGGGAGGGAAGGCAAAACCTCACCTATGCTCAAGCAAACGAGTGGGCATATTGAGGAGAGTTATTCCAGCAGTGCTATGCATGTGTGAACACAGTATTACTAGCAGCAGTTCTGTGCCTGGTCAACGTGTGTTGGAAAGCAGTGTTTTCCAGGAACACCTCAGAGAGTACACATACCCCAGTGACTCCTGTAAAAAGTGTTGGATCATCAGCAGTAGTCACAGATGCAGGTAGCGATTAGTCTGCATCAGTTAGCCGGTTTGATTCACTTAAAGCTACCTCAGTAAAGGCACACTTAAATCAGAGGCACAGATAGTACATTGAAGCAAGCTCACGGATTGCATGTGATGAGAATGAAAGGGAAAACATTGAAATGTACATCATAAATACTGAGGGACCTCATGCAGTTAGACACAGCACATTAAACAAAATATTTATTTTCAATCTACTGTATTCTGTATCATGGCCGGAATTTTGCCTACTTCAGCGGGCGGTGTCTTTGGGGGTCGCGACCCCGCTGTTGGCTCCATCCCGCTGTACAAAATGAACTTAACTTAATGGAGCCTATTAAGCCCGCCCACCGCATTGCCCGGCCCAATTACATGCAGCGACTCTGGTGACAAATTCATGACATGTTTTCAGCCGGGATCTTTAAATGGGACCATGGCCACATTACATTTGAAGTTTAATCTAACATAGTGCTGTTAGTGCACTACAGCAATGGAGTGCTGCAAACACTTTGACATGACTGCACAGAAGCAGAGGGCTGCACCCAGATTCTCCAATGACTCCCTCCATATGCTTATGGAAGGAGTCAGAGCACGCAGGGAGGTCCTCTTCTCTGATTGCAGATTGCAGAGGAGGGCACAAGCAGGGATGTGGCCAGGAGGACCTGGGTGCAGTGCTACAAATGTTTCAATGATCTCATTGGATCAGGAAACGTTAGGACAAAGCCACACTCAACTTCATCCTGCTGTGCCTCTCATCACATCCCCATCACTCTGCCTTCCCTACCCTACTCCTGCACATCCTTACTCACACCAACTTACCTTGCACCTCCACCCATCCCTCTCTCAATCTACATTATCACATCCCCATCTCACTCACCACCCCTCACACTCACCCTCATCCTAGTGCAATCATACCAACTAACAACACACAAGGGTAGCCACTTGAGGGTGTTTTATCCAATGTTTATGTAAAGTTTCTATTAATGTGGTGTCAAACATAAAAATCTTTATTTTCAGCACTTTCCGGTCTTGGACTGATTCGTGTGCACCTTTGGTAGTGGCTTAGTGAGTTGCAGTGAATGGTGAGACATAACGGTATCCAGCCCCCCCCCCCCCCCCCCCCCCCCCCCGCAATGGTGATGAGTGTGAAAGGAATGGCTTGGACATTGCAGGGATGCTTTGTGGTGTTGGTGTGGGATGGTGTCAACCGGCGCATCATGTGGCAGACATATGGGTGTACAGTGTAAAGTTAACTAAATCTGGCCATGATGTTGTCATCCCTGGCCTCCCGGGCAGCAATGTGCTCAGGTGCTGATGCCCTGTGTCCTGTGCAGCATCAGGTGATTGTGGAGAAGGTTGGTGTTTTTGTTGGTGCTGCTGGTGTGCCTGGTGCTTCTGGTGGTGGGGCTGATCGTGGTCTGATTCCGAGGACCAAGGTGAGTCAGTATAAACGGCACCCATGTTGATGGAATAGATGGCAGGTGAAGTACAGATAACAGAAGCAATCTGTCAATGGTGAGAGAGTTCTTCCAATGAGGTGAGACTGGATGGAGACTTTGCTGGAAAGACTTGCAGCCTGCAGAATCTGTGCTGGAAACGGACTGAGCAACAGCTTCTGCCTGAGGAAAGTAATCATCTGTCAGGTGGGAGCTTTTATTTTACATTTGATGCGATGAAGTAATCAGCTGGAGCAATGGCCACGGAACTCCCACCTCAGGTTGACAGACGTGGTTCCCGAGCTGCGTGCATCCCGTGGTCATGCAGGGAAATTTAAAATGTAGGGGGAGAAAGGCTCATAAGTGCCTGCAAACTATCTGATAATGATTTCAATTGGGTCGCCCGTCGCTGCCGGTCAGCTCAGCGATGACAGACACACCTTGGGGAAAGACGCGTGGGGGTAGGGATGACAACGGGTTCCCGACACTGTCAAAAAAAACAACTTTCCTACCCGACCCGCCACCGATCACACCTGCTACCATCCCGGCAAATTCCAGCCATGGTGTACTGATGGTTTGTGAACTCAACCACCACAAGTGTTAGGGTTAGGTACCTTCTTGCTCTAGGTTACCTGGTTGGCAAAGTGGCGCACCCTCAGTGTCCTCTTAACTGACTGACCACCAGTTCCACCATCTGCTCCTCCACAATACATGGGCCCACAGACAATGCATCATTCTTGTTGTATAGTGAGAAAATAATACTTAGAGACCGGAGCAACAGCAGCAGGGAGGAGGAAGAGGATAAATTGAGCAGGAGGACCTGAGAGAGCGTAGGCTGGAGCAGCAGCGGCAGCGAGGAGGCGGAGTACCTCCAGCGAAAAACAACAAAAGCAACAACTGCAAGACAGCTAAAGTGACATTCCAACCAGGGAAGGAGCTGATTGGTGAGTAGCTGGTAAGTGTTTCTAGTTAATAGTCTATTCAGTAAAGGCATGGCAGGGCGGCTCAGTCCCGTGGAATGCACATCCTGTGTCAAGTTGAGACTCCAGGACGCTTCCCGTGTCAGAGACAACCACATGTGCAGGAAGTGTCGTCAGCTGGAGCAGCTGGAGCCCCGGATTTTGGAACTTGAGCAGCAGCTGGCGTCACTGCGGTGCATCCATGAGGCAGAGAGCTTCGTGGATAGCACATTTCAGGAGGTGGTCACCCCGCAGATAAAGAGTGTGCAGGCAGAAAGGGAATGGGTGACCACCAGACAGAAGAGGAGGACCAGGCAGGTAGTGCAGGGGTCCCCCGAGTGCATCTCGCTCTCCAACCAGTATTCGGTTCTGAGTACTGGTGAGGGCAATGGTTCCTCTGGGGAGTATAGCCAGAGCCAAGTCTGAGGCACCATGGGTGGCTCAGCTGTACAGGGGGGGAGGAAGAAGAATGAGAAAGCAATAGTGGTAGGGGATTCGATAGTTAGGGGAGCAGACAGGCGTTTCTGCGGCCGCAGATATGACTCCAGGATGGTATGTTGCCACCCTGGTGCCAGGGTCAAGGATGTCACCAAGCGGCTGCAGAACATTCTGAGGCAGATGGGTGAACAGCCAGAGCCCGTGGTCAATATCGGTACCAACGACATAGGTAGAAAGAGGGATGAGGTCCTGCAGGCAGATTTCAGGGAGCTAGGAAAGAGATTAAAAAGCAGGACCTCAAAGGTAGTAATCTCCGGATTACTCCCGGTGCCATGAGCGAGTGAGTATAGAAATAGGATGATAGAGCAGATGAAAGCGTGGCTGGAGTGATGGTGCAGGAGGGAGGGCTTTAGATTCCTGGGGCATTGGGACCGGTTCTGGGGGAGGTGGGACCTCTACAAGCTGGATGGGTTGCACCTCAACAGGGCTGGAATCAATATCCTTGCGGGGAGGTTTGCGAGTGCTGTTGGTGAGGGTTTAAACTAGTTTGGCAGGGGGATGGGCACCAGGATGTAACATTAGAAAGGTCGGTCAAGTGGAGCAAGTGTCAGTAGGTGAACATTTAGGCAACAGTGATCACAGTATCATAAGGTTTAGATTAGCTATGGAAAAGGACAGGGAGCAATCCAGAGTAAAAATGTTTAACTGGGGGAAGGCCAATTTCAGTGGAATGAGAACTGATCTGGCCCGGGTAAACTGGAATCAAAGATTGGCAGGCAAAACTGTAATGGAACAATGGGCTGCCTTTAAAGAAGAAATAGTTCAGGTAGAGTTGAGGTACATTCCCACTAGCGGGAAAGGCAGGGCAACTAAAGTCTGGGCTCCCTGGATGATGAAAGAGATAGAGAATATGATGAAGCAGAAAAAAAGCGCATATGACAGATGTCAGGTTGCAAATACATCTGAGAATCAGGCGATATATAGAAAGGTCAGATGAGAAGTGAAAAAGGAAATAAGAGGGGCAAAGAGAGGGTATGAGAATCGATTGGCAGCCAACATAAAAGGGAATCCAAAAGTCTTCTACAGGCATATAAATAGTAAAAGGGTAGTAAGAGGACCAAAAAGGAGACCTATGCATGGAGGCAGAGGGTATGGCTGAGTACTAAATGAGTACTTTGCATCTGTCTTCACCAAGGAAGAGGATGCTGCCGTAGACATAGTAATGGAAGAGGTAGTGGAGATACTTGATAGGATAAAAATTGATAAAGAGGAGGTATTAGAAAGGCTGGCTGTACTTAAAGTAGATAAGTCACCAGGAGCGGGTGGGATGCATCCTAGGATGCTGAGGGAATTGAGGGAGGAAATTGCAGAGGTACTGGCCATAATATTTCAATCCTCCTTAGATACGGAGCTGGTGCCAGAGGACTGGAGAATTGCAAATGTTACACCCTTGTTTAAAAAAGGGTGTAAAGATAAACCCAGCAACTACAGGCCAGTCAGTTTAACCTCGGCGGTGGGGAAGCTTTTAGAAACAGTAATCAGGGACAAAATTAACAGTCACTTGGACAAGTGTGGATTAATTAAAGAAAGCCAGCACGGATTTGTTAAAGGCAAATCGTGTTTAACAAACTTGATTGAGTTCTTTGATGAGGTAAAAGAGAGGGTTGATGAGGATAATGCAGTTGACGTAGTGTACATGGATTTCCAAAAGTCGTTCGACAAAATGCCATATAATAGGCTTCCCGGCAAAGTTGAAGCCCATGGAATAAAAGGGACAGTGGCAGCATGGATACGGAATTGGCTAAGTGATAGGAAACTGAGAATAGTGGTGAATGGTTGTTTTTCGGACTGGAGGAAGGTATACAGTGGTGTTCCCCAGGGGTCGGTTCTAGGACCACTGCTTTTCTTGATATATATCAATGACTTGGACGTGGGTGTACAGGGCACAATTTCA
Source organism: Squalus acanthias (assembly GCA_030390025.1). Classification (NCBI taxonomy): domain Eukaryota; kingdom Metazoa; phylum Chordata; class Chondrichthyes; order Squaliformes; family Squalidae; genus Squalus; species Squalus acanthias. The sequence continues at coordinate 38,345,645 of CM059433.1, read as the reverse complement.
AAATTTGCAGATGGCGCAAAACTTGGGAGTACAGTGAACAGTGAGGAGGAGAGTGATAGACTTCAAGAGGACATAGACAGGCTGGTGAAATGGGCAGACACGTGGCAGATGAAATTTAACACAGAAAAGTGTGAAGTGATACATTTTGGTTGAAAGAATGAGGAGAGGACATATAAACTAAAGGGTACAATCCTGAAGGGGGTGCATGAACAGAGAGACCTGGGGGTATGTGTGCACAAATTGTTGAAGGTGGCAGGTCAGGTTGAAAGCAGTTAAAAAGGCTTACGGGATCCTGGGTTTCATAAATAGAGGTATAGAGTACAAAAGTGTGGAAATTATGATGAACCTGTAAAAAACACTGGTTCGGCCCCAACTGGAGTACTGTTTCCAATTCTGGGCACCACACTTTAGGAAGGGTGTGAAGGCCTTAAAGAGGGTGCAGAAAAGATTTACGCGAATGATTCCAGGGATGAGGGACTTCAGTTACGTTGATAGACTGGAGAAGCTGGGGTTGTTTCCCTTGGAGCAGAGAAGATTGAGAGGAGATTTGATAGAGGTGTTCAAAATCATGAGGGGTCTGGACAGGGTAGATAGAGAGAAACTGTTCCCACTGGCAGAAGGGTTGAGAACCAGAGGACACAGATTTAAGGTGATTGGCAAAAGAACCAAAGACAACGTAAGAAAAAACTTTTTTACGCAACGAGTGGTTAAGATCTGGAATGCACTGCCTGAGAGTGTGGTGGAGGCAGATTCAATCACGGCTTTCAAAAGGGAATTGGATAAGTATCTGAAGGAAAGAAATTTGCAGGGCTACGGGGAAAGGGCGGGGGAGTGGGACTAGCTGAAGTGCTCTTGCAGAGAGCTGCACGGGCTCGATGGGCTGAATGGCCTTCTTCCGTGCTGTAACCATTCTGTGATTCTAATTCTGATCACTCAGCAAAGTCTCCTCTGAACATCTCTTCTCACCAGCTGTTCTGGACAGAAATTTCTTTTGCATTGCACCTTGAGGAATCCTGCACACTATTATCACCATTTCCAATTAACAATGCCATTGATAAGGTTTCAACAAGTTCTTTCAACGTTCTGAGTGCTTTCTGCTGATATTCTCTAAGCTGCTTACACTTGAAAATACATGGAGCTGCACAAATAATGGCTTACGAGGTTCATTACACATTGCGCCCTGAATTCCTCACCCAATAACAAACAACAGAGCTTTACTAAAACATTATACAATAAAAAATATTGGTTAGTATCTCAACATACGACAGATACACATGAGCATACATAACATACCTCCTCACTATCGACACATGTAACATACAGAAAGGCAATACACTACACAAGGAATACAGCTAAATCACAAACTTTACTTCCAAATTTACAGGGCATGGTATTTATCTTTTTCTTTATATGGAAGTCTGCCGCACACATATAAACAGCAATAAACATGATTTTCAGTTAAATGTGAAGCTTTTGGAAGCATTTCCATAATGCATAGTCAAGCAGCAGATAAATTGCTACCCCTATAGCGACTAACCTGCTGATTGTTGAATTTAATACCTCCGGCCAGCTTCACTCACAAAAGAGCCAAATGGGCCCTGAGAAGCTAAGTTTAATTATTTTGTAGGACCCAGAGTAACAGGAGTGGTCCTCTGGGCTCACAAAAATAATCTGGCCCACTGCCAGTCCAGACTTCTCCTCTCCATGATTGCGACCCTCTCCCCCCTCCCCCGCTTTGCTTACCTTGCTGCCGGCCTGTATTGCACTGACCTGAATCCAGCGAGCTGTAATGAGGCGCCCATTTGGTACCCACAGCTCACCGGTTCTATTTAAGTGGCTTCGGCCTCTTCGCTTGGGGAACGGGCGAGGTGCCGGCGCCCTCCACTGATTAGCCGCCCAAAAGTTAAAATCAACACCAATGTCCTTCAAGGAGCATTTTTTCTTAAAAGGGGGTGGGGGGAGGGGGAAGAGACGGAGGGGATCATTTTAATCTAACTCCCCCGGTGGGAAACTGATGTGATCAGATTGGCTGCCCATTTTACAGGCATGTGTCATCAAGAGACACCTTATTGTCTCTGGAACCAATTGATATTGCCCACCTTAATGTTCTTCCTTACTAACTTATTCCACAAATCTATTCCCTAAATTGGATTTCCCAATCAATCTCACACCAGTTTTTTGTGGACAACAAGCACCTGCACCAATTCATCCAAAACTGTGGCTTTGAACTCTTGCACTTTTCAAATTTACTCTTTTCTGATTTTCCCAAAAGAGTTAGTAAGATGATGTGTTTACTGTGTTGAAGTGGGGCTCCAACACACACTTCCATGAATGGTTGGTTACTGATTCACTCGTGATATTTCTCCTCAGCAACAAGACTTGAACTTCCAACTACATATCCGCGCCATAACTAAGACCGCCTATTTCCACCTCCATAACATCGCCTGTCTCCACCCTTGCCTCAGCTCATCTGCTGCTGAAACTCTCGTCCATGCCCTTGTTACCTCTAGACTTGACTATTCCAACGCACTCCTGGCTGGCCTCCCACATTCTACCCTATGTGAACTTGAGGTCATCCAAAACTCAGCTGTAAGGGTGTCCTAACTCGCACCAAGTCCCATTCACCCAACACCCCTGTGCTCCCAAATAAGTAATGCCTCAATTTTAAAATTCTCATCCTTGTTTTCAAATTCCTCCATGGCCTTGCCCCTCCCTATCTCTGTAACCTCCTCAAGCTCCACAACCCCAAGATATCTGCGCTCCTCTAATTCTGGCCTCGAGCATCCCTGATTTTAACCGCTCAACCATCGGTGGCCGTGCCTTCAGCTGTCGAGGCCCTAAGCTCCGGAATTCCCTCCCTAAACCTCTCCGCCTCACTACCTCTCTCTCCTCCTTTAAGACGCTCCTTAAAATCTACCTCTTTAACCAAGCTTTTGGCTATCTGCCCTAATTTCTCCTTAAGTGACTCGGTGTCAAATTTTGTTTGATAACGCTCCTGTGAAGCGCTTCGGGACTTTTTACTATGTTAAAGGTGCTGTATAAATACAAGTTGTTGCTGTTGTTTTATTTAATTATAGAGTCCTAGTGCAATTAACGTTAAACAGGTGTTACTGTTTGTAAGTGGCTGTTTATTCCAATTCCAAATTTTGCTGTGCAATCATGAGAAACAGAAACATTTCACATAAGACCTTCACTAAACCTCTAACAGGTGACCTCTCCAACTTCAGGTCATTAAGTCACAATCTACAATGTTATAAACCAGTGCCTAAAGATATTAGTCAACCTGCAGACTCGCAGCTTTTCTTATATTCTACATTATTCTTACAATAAGTGTAAGCATCTCAGTAAATTATGCTCTACACAGGTGACCATATAGGGATGGATAGCCGGCAAAGATGTCAGTTCACTTAGTCCCTGAAATTGTACATGCCTCTGGTGTTTATTGCTCATACTCGCTTTAATTTTTGTGAAATATGAATACCAGACCTCAGCTACTCTGCCAACATTCATAGTACAGCCCTGAGCAAAATACAAGCTAAACAGAATGCCAGTTAAGTTTCTGGTAGTGGAAAGTTTTTGAAATATCTTTGGCACAAAAACTACTTTCTGCCCAACAGAAATAAAAAGTGTACAATTCCCTGAAAGGACAATGAAAACTAAGAACACTACACAGCTGCAATACTTTAAAATAGTCTTCATCTTATCCTTCATCTCAGTTTTGGTTTTGAATTAATACTATTTACAAAATATACACCTACGTTTTTCTGGGGACTCATGAGAGCTTGTGGAAGAGGAAGATACCATCAAGCCAGTTCCTCTAGACATGCACAATCTGTTCTATCCTCAGGAAAGCTAGTCTCTGCCCCACTAAACTCTACCATTACACCCTACATTATACATGCTTGGTCAGTTCCTTTCCAAGATTCAGGAAGCATTGGGGCCTAAATTCATCGTTGTACCAATTTGCATGGCACTGCCAAATTGGCCAGGGCCTTTCTATAGGCGGTCGAGGCAGCTGTCTGAAATGATTGCAGGCCTCATATCAATCTTGAAATGTGGCTCCTGTGCCCATTTCAGAACTGGACACCTAACCGACAATAGCTTCAAGGACTTGAGCTTCCTAACCACTAGAGGCTGCTCAAAAAAAAGCCGCAAAACTTTGCAAAATGTTATCTTTTGTGGAGTCAGAAGGAGCAGGGGTGCTCCTCCTGGCTCCACAAAACAACTGCGGGATACTAGAGGCACACCCCTGCCATCCTCCCGATCGTCCTCCGCCATCCCCCCTTCCTCCTGTACTTAGCTGTGTGCCATGCCTCAACACCAGCCAAAATTGATGAGACCTTGACAGCCGAGCATTGTTGGCATGCCTGATTGGCCACTTTCCTGAATTATGATGCTGAGGGCAGAGGGTGAATTTAGTTCGGACCTCTCCGTTCTGGTACGCAATTGCTGTGCACCGCTGGAATCACCCCCAGTTTGGGCACTAACGAATTTAAGCTCCATTGTGTTCTACATGGTGTGCAATCTTCTCATTATTGGAAAAACTCTTAGGGGCAAAAATTGGGTTGCGCCCGCTCTGGGGCGCTAACTTCGCCGGGGCGCTACTTTGAGCGACCTTAAAAAGTTAGCACACCTGCGGCTGAAATTCAATGGTAGCGCCCCAAGCAGGAGGCGGGGCGCTACTGGAAGCGCTCCCCCTCCCTCTTGGGGCGCTCCAGCCCAATATCACGCCACTACGTGCCTCAGCCACACGCGCGTCCACACGTCACGTACTGCAGGCCTCCCTCCCCTTATTAAGGGGGAGGGGCCTTGCGCAGCGCAAACCGGGGCCCAGCTAGGCCACCAGGAAGCGGGCTGCCGGCAAAAGAGCCCGGCACTTAAGAGGAGAGCCGGGCTGACCGATTACGGCCGGCACCCCGCGGGGGGACGGCAGAAGGGCAGGTGCTGGCAGGCGGCCAACAACAAAAAATGGCCGCCTGGCACCTCCCATTTAAATATCGCCACCCCGGCTGCTCGTACGCCCCCCTGACCCTGTCGGACATAGCGTCCGGCGGTACGTCAGGGGGCGCAACCGAAGTTTGCGGCCGGGGCGCTGCGCACAACAATGATGTCATCGCCGGAGGCACAGTGCTTACCGCCGCTGCTAACCTCCCGCTGAATTTCGCGTGAGGCATTAGTGGCACCGCGCCTAGGCGCTAGTTGCTTTGCGCAAAGCAACTGAATTTTGCCCCCTTAATCCCAATCTAGCCAAGTACTCATCCAGCTCTTCTTAAAGGGGTTTATTAGCACAATTTTGATTGCGAGTCTAGTCCACTACACTGCATCCAGGAAGCTGAGAGTATCACGGATGGCACGTTTCAGGAGGTAGTCACCCCTCAGCTACAGAGAGTTCAGGAGGAGTGGGAGCGGGTGATCACCAGGCAGACTAGGAGGAACAGGCAGGCAGTACTAGAATCCCCAGGGAGTGTGACACTTACAAACCAATATTCAGTGTTGAATACCAGTGAGGGTGATGACACCTCTGGAGAAAAGCAAATCCACAGCACCATGGGAGACTCGGATGCACAGGAGGGCACAAGAAAGTCCAGAAATGCAGTTGTTATAGGGGATACGATAGTCAGCGGGATAGACAGGTGATTCTGCAACCGCAGACATGAGTCCCGAATAATGGGTTGCATCCCTGATGCCAGGGTAAAGGATATCACTGAATGGGTGCAAGACATTCTGCGAGGGGAAGACAAATAGCCAGAAGTCATGGTCCATGTTGGAACTAATGACAAAGGTAGGAAAAAGGTTGCGGTCCTATAGGCAGAGTTTCAGGAGCTAGGATAAAGATTAAAGAACAGGACCTCAAAGGTAGTAATCTCTGGATTACTCCCAGTGCTAGTGTGTACAGAAACAGGAAGATGGTGCAAGTTTTTTTTAATCGTTCACGGGATGTGGCCGTCACTGGCAAGGCCAGCATTTATTGCCCATCCCTAGTTGCCCTTGAGAAGGTGGTGGTGAGCCGCCTTCTTGAACCGCTGCAGTCCATGTGGTGAAGGTGCTCCCACAGTGCTGTTAGGGAGGGAGTTCCAGGATTTTGACCCAATGAAGGAACGGCGATATATTTCCAAGTCAGGATGGTGTGTAACTTGGAGGGGAACTTGGAGGTGGTAGTGTTCCCATGAGCCTGCTGCCCTTGTCCTTCTAGGTGGTAGAGGTCGTGGGTTTGGGAGGTGCTGCCGAAGAAGCCATGGCAAGTTGTTGCAGTGCATCTTGTAGATGGTACACACTGCAGCCACGATACGCCAGTGGTGGAGGGAGTGAATGTTTAAGGTGGTGGATGGGGTGCCAATCAAGCGGGCTGTTTTTTCCTGGATGGTGTCAAGCTTCTTGAGTGTTGTTGGAGCTACACTCAACCAGGCAAGTGGAGAGTATTCCATCACACTCCTGACTTGTGCCTTATAGATGGTGGAAAGGCTTTGGGGAGTCAGGAGGTGAGACACTCGTTGCAGAATACCCAGCCTCTGACCGGCTCTTGTAGTCACAGTATTTATGTGGCTGGTCCAGTTAAGTTTCGGTCAATGGTGACCCCCCCAGGCTATTGATGGTGGGGAATTCGACAATGGTAATGCCATTGAATATCAAGGGGAGGTGTGTATTTAATGCGTGGCCGGAGAAGTGTTGCAGGTGGGAGGGCTTCAGATTCCTGCGGCATTGGGACCAGTTCTGGGGTAGGAGGGACCTGTACCAGCCAGATGGGTTGCGCCTGAATAGGGCTGGGAAAATGTCCTCGTGGGGAGGTTAATCAGTGCTGTGGGGAAGGGTTTAAACTAATTTAGTAGGGCGAGGGGAACCAGAACACAGCAGGAGAGAGGAGAGACAAGGTGAATAGTAAACTAGGAGGGACAAACAACAACAGAACAAAGAATAGTGTAGAAAAAGCAGGATTTAGCATGGTGTTGGAATGCATGTGTGTTAATGCGAGGAGTGTTCCAAATAAGGTTGATGACCTGCAGGCACAAGTTGCCACAAGGGGTTATGATATAGTGGCCAAAATGGAGACCTGGCTTAAACAGAGCTGGGACCAATATTCTCGCGGGGAGGTTTGTTAGTGCTGTTGGGGCGGGTTTAAATTAGCTTGGCAGGGGGATGGGCACCAGCATATAGGAGTAGAAAAGAGGAATAAGGTGCATAAAAGAGTGAGTGTGTTGGATAGTACAGAGAAGATAGTACTAGAGGCAGTAGTAGTTGTATCTTGCTATGTCTTTGATGTGGTACCTTCCTGGCTGACTTAATTAACTTTATCACACCTCGGCAGATAGTCAGGATGATTTAATTTATTGGTCTGCAATTGTAAAGTACACATGCTTTGTTTTCCATCTATATATGCTCTGGAGATTCTGTATCTAATTTACTTCACCTGAGGAAGGAGCAAATCGATAGCTCCGAAAGCTTGTGATTTCAAATAAAACTGTTGGACTATAACCTGGTGTTGTGCAACCTCTCAATTTTGTCCACCCCAGTCCAACACCGGCATCTCCGCATCATGACCGCAGTAGTAGTACCATATTACTTAGGAGCAGACTAAGAAAGACTACGAAAAATTCAAAAATGGGTTTAGAATGCATGTATGTAAATGCACAAAGTGTGGTGAATAAGGTTGCTGCACTACAAGCACAATTAGCCTTGTGGCAATATGATGTTGTGGCGATAACGGAAACGTGGCTTAAAAATGGTGAGGACTGGGCACTTAATATTAAAGGGTACAAGGTGTTCAGAAAAGATAGGGAAGGAAAAAAGGAAGGTGGGGCGGCAGTGCTGATTAAGGAAGACATTGTAGTGTTGGAAAGGGAGGATGTTCTTGAGGGGACAAGGACAGAATCCATTTGGTTAGAGTTGAGGAGCAAAAGCGTATGATCACGCTACTGGGAGTATTCCATTGGCCTCCAAATAGTGAGAGGGAGGTAGAGGAGTAAATCTGCAGGGAAATCGCAGAGATATACAAGAGCTATAGAGTGGTGATATTGGGGGACTTTAATTACCCAAATATCGATTGGGATAATGCTAGGGTAAAGGGAAAGAAGGGGAAGGAATTTCTGAAATGTGTTCAGGAGAATTTCCTTGACCAATATGTTCTTGGCCCAACTAGGAAGGAGGCATTGCTGGATCAGGTGCTGGGAAAAGAGGTGGGCCAGGTCGACCAAGTGTCTGTGGGAGAACACTTGGGTACAAGTGATCATCGTATCATAAGATTTGATTAGCAATGGAGAGCAAGGAACAATCTAGAGTGGAACTTCTAAACTGGACTAGGGCTAACATCAAAGGGATGCGAAAGGATCTAGCCAGGGTAAAATGGAACCAAAGACTGACAGGAAAAACTGTAACGGAACAATGGGTGATCTTTAAGGAGGAGATGTTGCAAGTACAGGCTAGGTACATTCCAACAAGAGGGAAGGGTAAGGGAACCAAAGCAAGGGCTCCTCGGATGACGAGGGAGATAGAGAAGATGATGAAACAAAAAAAAGGGTGTATGATGCATGTCAGGTGAATTCTTCAAGGGAGAACCAGACCAAATACAATAAGTTGAGAGGGGATGTGAAGATGAAAATAAGATTGGCAAAGAGAGAATATGAGAGTAGAATGGCGGTTAACATAAAAGGGAACCCAAAAATCTTCGACCGGCATGTGAACAGTAAGCGGGTAGTAAGGGGTGGGGTGGGGCCTATTAGAGACAAAGAAGGTAATATATGCTTAGAAGCACAGGGCAAGGCTAGAATACTCAATGAGTACTTTGTATCGGTGTTTACTAAGGAGGTGGATGCTGACAAAATATCGGTAGAAGTGGAAAAGGGAGAAGCAATGGAAGGGGTGAAAATTGAGACAGGATGTACTAGAAAGGCTGGGTATGCTTAGAGTGGACAAGTCGCCTGGTCCAGATGGCTAAGGGAATTGGGGGAGGAGATAGCGGAAGGGCTTGCCATAATTTTCCAATCTTCCCTAGATGCGGGAGAGGTGCCCGAAGATTGGAAAGTGGCAAATGTGACACCATTGTTCATGAAAGGGTGTAAGGACAATCTGAGTAACTACAGGCCGGTCAGTTTAACATCAGTGGTGGGTAAAGTTTTAGAAACAATAATCAAGGAAAAAATTAACAAGCACTTGGAGAGGTTTAAGCTAATTAAGCAGAGCCAACACGGATTTGTAAAAGGCAGATCTCATTGAATTTTTTGATGAAGTAACAGAGAGGATTGATGAAGGGAATGCAATGGATGTTGTCTACATGGATTTTTGGAAGGCGTTTGACAAAGTACCACATAGAAGGCTGGTTAACAAAATTGAGGCTCATGGAATAGGTGGGTCAGTGGCAGCTTGGATAAGGAATTGGCTTAAGGACAGAAAACAGCGAGTTGTGGTAAATGGCTGTTTTTCAGACTGGAGGATGGTAGACATTGGTGTTCCCCAAGGGTCAGTGCTGGGGCCACTGCTTTTTTTGATATATATAAATGACCTGTATATTGGAATACAGAGTAGAATTTCTAAATTTGCCGATGACACCAAACTTGGGGGTGTGACAAACAGTGAAGATGATACCAATCGACTGCAACAGGACATAGAAAGGCTAGCAGAATGGGCAGACAAGTGGCAGATGGAATTTAATACAGAGAAGTGTAAGGTGATGCATTTTGGCAGAAGGAAGAGAGAGAGGCAATATACACTTAATGGCACAGTTCCCACTAGTTGATGGTACAAGGACTAGGGGACACAGATTTAAGGTTTTGGGCAAGAGATATAGGGGGTATGTGAGGAAAAACTTTTTTACGCAGCGAGTGGTGATGACCTGCAATTCACTGCCGACAGAAGTGGTGGAAGCGGAGACACTCAATGTTTTCAAGGGGAGACTGGATAGGCACTTGAGGGAAATAAACGTACAGGGCTACGGGGATTGAGCGGGGGAATGGGACTGACTGGATTGCTCTACAGAGAGCCGGCACGGACTCGATCGGCTGAATGGCCTCCTTCTGTGCCGTTATGACTCTATGGGCAGCAATGGGAACTAAACATTACTGGCTACATTCAAGAGGGATAAGGAAGGAAAAAAGAAAGGGGGGTTTGGTGTCAGCATTGATCAAAGTTAATATTACAGTTCTACAGAGGGACGATATAGCAGAGTGTTCAAAGACTGAAACTATTTGGTTAGAGTTAAGGAACAGTAAAGGAGATATTACATTGCTGTGTGTTTCTTTTGATCCCCAAATAGTGAGAAGGAGATGGAGGAGCAAATCTGTCAGCAAATTTCAAAGAAATGTAAAAATAATAGAGCAGTAATAGTGAAGGACAGCGTAAAGGGCAAGGAGGGTGAAGAATTCCAAAAATGTGTACAGGAGAACTTTTTTTAATCAGTATGTTTCTAACCCAACGAGGAAGGAAGCAGTGCTGGATCTAGTTCTGTGGAATGAAGTATGACAAGTGGAGCGTGTTTCAGTGGGAGACCATCTGGGTAATAGTGATCATAATATAAGAAGGTTTAAAGTAGTTACGGAAAGGGACAAAGAAAAATCAACGGTGAAAATAGCCAACTAGAAGATAGCCAGTTTCAGTGATTTGAGAAGGAATCTAGCACAGGTGGACTGGAAACAAAGATTGACCAAGAAAACAGGAAATGAGCAATAGCAGGCCTTCCAGGCGGATATAGTTCATGTACAAACCAAACATAGTCCCATAAGGAGAAAAGATGGGGCATCCAAAGCTAGAGCTCCCTGGATGACAAAGAAATAAAGGTTAAAATAAAACAGAAAAAGGAGGTTTATGACAAATGTCAGATATAGAATACAGTGGAAAACCAGGCAGAATACAGAGAGTGCAGGGGGAAATTGAAAAAGGATATTAAAAGGACAAAGAGAGAGTATGAGAAAAGATTAGTGGGTAACATAAAAGAGAAAGTTAAAGGAATGGTGAGGCCGATTAGGGATAAAAATGGAAATCTGCTTGTGGAGGCAGAGGGCATGGCTGAGTGAGTATTTTGCATCTGTCTTCACAAAAGAAGAGAATGAAGTTAATGTTGCAGTAGAGGAGGGGGGAGTAGAGAAATTGGATAGGATAAAAATAGATAGAAAGGAGGTGCTAAATAGGCTGGTATCACTCAAAGTTAACAAGTCACCCGGTCCAGATGTGATGCATCTTAGGTTGCTGTGCAAATCAAGGGCTGAGATAGCAGAAGTTCTGACCACAATCTTTCAATCCTCTTTGGATATGGGAGTGATGCCAGAGGACTGGAGGATTGTGAATGTTACACACCTGTTCAAAAAAGTGGAAAGGGATCAACCTGGTAACTACAGGCCAGTCAGTCTAATGTCAGTGGTGAGAAAACTACTCGAGATCATTGTCAAGGAAAAAATTAAATCTCACTTGCAGAAGCATGGGTTAATATGAGACAGCCAGCATGGATTTGTTGAAGGAAAATTGTGTCTGAATAACCTGATTGATTTCTTTGATTGAAGTAACAGAGAGGGTTGATGAAGGTAATGCAGTAGACATTGTATATATTGACTTTCAAAAGGAATTTGATAAACTACCACATAACAGACTTAATTGTGAAAATAGAAGCACATGGGATTAAAGGGAAGATGATAACTTGGGTACATAATTGGTTAAGGACTAGGAGATGGAGTATAGTGGCGAACGGATGCTTTTCTAACTAAGAGAAGCATGCAGTGGGGTCCCCCGGGGTCGGTATTAGGACGATTGCTTTTCTTGTTATATGCAAAAATGACCTCGACTTGGGTTTAGAGAGTACTATTTTGAAGTTTGCGGATGATACAAAACTTGGCAACGTAGTAAATAGTGAGCATGATAGTAGAAGACTTCAGGAGGACTTAGGTAGGATGGTGAAATGGCCAGACAGATGGCAATTTAATGTGGATAAGTTTGAAGTGAAGCACTTTGGGAGGAACAAGATGGAGAAGCGGTATAATCAACATGGTACTATTTTGAGGGGGGTGCAATAGCAGAGGGACCTGTGGGTACATTTTCACAGACCTTTGAAGGTGGCAGGGCAAGTTGATAAGGTGGTTAAGAAAGCCTATGGGGTATTTGGCTTCGTAAATGGGGGCAGTGAATACAAAAAAAAGGAAGTCATGCTAAACCTTTACAAATCACAGGTTAGGCCGCAGCTGAAGTATTGTGTACAATTCTGAGCACCACACTTTAGGAAGGATGTCAAAGCCTTGGAGAGGGTACAGAGGAGGTTGCTAGGATGATACCAGAGATGAGGAACTTCAGTTATATTGAGAGACTAGAGAAGTTGGGATTGTTCTCCATTAGAGCAGAGAAGGTTTAATGGAGGTGTTCAAAATTCTGAGGGGTTTTGATAGAGCAAGTAGGGAGAAACTGTTTCCTCTGGCAAGTAGGTCGGTAACCAAAGGTCATGGATTTAAAATAATCGGCAAAAAAACTAGAGGGGAAATGAGGAGTTAAGATCTGGAACACACTACCTGAAATGGTTGGCGAGGCAGATTCCATAGGAACTTTCAAAAAGCAATTGGACATGTACTTGAAGAGGACTAACTTGCAGTGTTATGGGAACAAGCTGGGGTGTGGGACTAAATTGGACAGCTCTTTCAAAGAACCGGCACAGGCACGATGGGCCAAATGGTCTCCTTCTGTGCTGTAAGATTCTATGCTTCTATAAACACCACTCTGAGGAAAAAATCTTTCTAATTTGAAGCCTTACTTGAGGTGCTGTACTGGCCATGCTTCAATCACGTTTGCTCTTTACTTCCAGCCCAAGCTAGATAACCTGTCTGCATCTACGTTATCCATTTCTCTCACATTTAAAGGACTGAATGATGCCTCTGCTCAATCTTCTATTGTGTAGTTAAAAACAAATTCCCTTTCATAAGTTTCCTTTAAGTTCCAGAAACGTTCTTGTTGTTCCCTTTTGTATCTACTTCAGTCCCTTATTATTCTAAATGTGGCCTCACAAATGATCTAAACAGGAGTGGAATAACTTGTTTCAACTTCAAGTTAAATGCCCATGAGATGCATCACAGTACATGATCAGTTTTGCTGACAACAGTGTCCCATTGACTGGATACTTTCAATGAATTGTCAGTAAATACACCTCTGCTAAAATTTGATCCCTTTAGACCAAAAACTGCCATGTATCAGTACCATTCGCTACATGCATAGTATCTAGCTTTCTACAGTCTACTCTTAAATCAAAGTCGCTTAATTCAAATTATTGGAAAATTCAACTTTTAATGCAAAAGATTACTGAATTATTGGTAGATTGTGTCTACAGCACGTGTCTGTAATCACAAGGCAAAAAAATCATGATTGTTTCAAATAACCACTATTTGTTGATTTGCTCAAATATTCAAGTGGCTCAAATATTCAAGTGGCCAAATGAAAACATTCAAAGTAGAGTAGACTCATGCCTTCAGTATCTCTAGTAAAGGAAGGGAAAACACCAGCCACAGCTCCTGGTCCTAATTGTTATCTAGTGGCCCCTACTGAAAAGTGCACATATGGTGATGTAGGTGAGGATAGACTGGAGTCCAACTATGATGCCCCCTCCTAGTCAAGTGGTCTTGATCACAATTGACAATGGCTTCTTGAGCAAAGAATCAGAGAGCTGCTCATGCTCACAAAATCCTATTAGCAGTCACTGCCTTTGCGAGAGAAAACACTGCAAATCTATATATAGTGTGATCAAACCTCCCATTCTACCTTCGTCTCTCTGCAGTACCTAACGAAGGCCAGTGCCCAAGCCTTTCATTATGATGTTTCTAATACAGTGGAACTCTGTGGCTGGATTAAGCTTCTGAATACTGAGTCACTGAACACATTCTAGAGCATGAACTATGTCAAGGAAAGGGCAAAATAGATCCAATCAGTACAAATACAAAGATTGGCTGCTTTGGTGAACATTTATCTCACAGTGATCATAATATCATCAAATTCAGTGTTAGATTTGAAAAGCAGAAACTTAACCCAGTTACTAAGATTCTAGATTTTGGTCAGACTAACTTTAATGTGATGAGATTGAGACTGATGACAGCAAACAGATCAAAACTGTTAATCGGGTAAAACTACAGAAGAACTACAGGAGGTGTTCAAAAAAGAATTTAGCTTCATACAGGACCAGTGTGTAACCCTAAGGAGAAAGAGCTCTACTTACCAAATAAAACAGCCATGTTCGACAAAGGAGGTGAGAGTTAACATAAAACTAAAGGAAAGAGCATACAAAAGTGCAAAAGATAGTATATATCCAGTGGACTGGGAGAGATATAAAGAACAGCAAAGGAAGATAAAAAAGATAGCAAGAGCTCCAAAAAGGGAATACGAAAAGAAACTTGCGAGGGATATCAAGATTAACACAAAATGTTTTTAGAATATAAGGAAAAAAGGGTAATCAAGGGTAATGTGGGCCCTTTAAAAACAGATGCGGGCAATATTGTAACTGAAAATAAGATAATAGCCGATTTGTTGAATAATTACTTTGCGTCAGTCTTCACAGTAGAGGAAGAGGATAATATACCTGACATTCCAGGGAAACTAATAATGCATCAAGGACTGGAACTCACTAAAGTTAACATAAGCAAGATAACAGTGAAAGAAAAAATAATGGCACTAAAGACGGACAAATCCCCAGGACCTGATGGTTTTCACCCCAGGGTTTTAGAGGAAGTAGGTGAGAAAATTTGGAAAGGGGCAACTTAATCAGGGATAGTCAACACGGATTCGTGAAGGGTAAGTCTTGCCTAACAAATTTGATTGAATTCTTTGAGGAGGTAACTAAGTGTGTAGATGAAGGTAGAGCAGTTGATGTCGTATACATGGATTTTAGTAAGGCGTTTGATAAGGTTCCCCATGGTCGGCTCATGAAGAAAGTAAGGAGTTGTGGGATAGAGGGAAATTTGGCCGATTGGATAAGTAACTGGCTATCTCATAGAAGGCAGAGGGTGGTGGTGGATGGAACATTTTCGGACTGGAGACCAGTTACCAGCGGTGTGCCACAGGGGTCGGTGCTGGGTCCTCTGCTGTTTGTGATTTTTATCAATGACTTGGAGGAGGGGACTGAAGGGTGGATCAGTAAATTTGCTGATGACACCAAGATTGGTGGAGCAGTGGATGAGGTGGAGGGCTGTTGTAGGCTGCAAAGAGACATTGATAGGATGCAGAGCTGGGCCGAAAAATGGCAGATGGAATTTAACCCTGATAAGTGCGAGGTGATTCATTTTGGTAGGGCAAATTTGAATAAGGATTACAGGGTCAACGGCAGGGTTCTGAGGAACGTGGAGGAGCAGAGGGATCTGGGGGTTCATATCCACAGATTTCTGAAGGTTGCCACTCAAGTGGATAGAGCAGTAAAGAAGGCCTATGGTGTGTTGGCGTTTATTAACAGAGGGTTTGAGTTTAAGAACCGTGAGGTTATGCTACAACTGTACAGGACCTTGGTGAGACCACATTTGGAATATTGTGTGCAGTTCTGGTCACCTCACTATAGGAAGGACGTGGAAGCATTGGAAAGAGTGCAAAGGAGATTTACCAGGATGCTGCCTGGTTTGGGGGGGAGGTCTTATGAGGAAAGATTGAGGGAGTTGGGGCTTTTCTCTTTAGAGCGGAGGAGGACGAGAGGCGACTTAATAGAGGTTTATAAGATGATGAGGGGGATAGATAGAGTGGATGTTCAGAGACTATTTCCTCGGGTAGAGGCAGCTGTTACAAGGGGGCATAACTAGAAGGTGCATGGGGGGAGATATAGAAGGGATGTCCGAGGTAGATTCTTTACTCAGAGAGTGGTTGGGGTGTGGAATGGACTGCCTGCTGTGATAGTGGAGTCGGACACTTTAGGAACTTTCAAGCGGTTATTGGATAAGCACATGGAGCACACCAGAGTGATAGGGAGTGTGATAGCTTGATCTTGGTCTCGGACAATGCTCGGCACAACATCGAGGGCCGAAGGGCCTGTACTGTGCTGTACTGTTCTATGTTTCTATGTTATTAGCCATAATCTTCAAAAGTGCTCTTGATTCAGGAATTGTCCCTTTAGATGGAAAATTGCAAATGTAAAATCATTATTTAAGAAAGATGAGAGAGAGCAACCAAGAACTTGTAGACCCGTTAGTCTAACATTTGTTTGGGGAAGTTATTGGAATCTATAATTAAGGAAAGAGTGACTGAGCACTTAGAGAAATTTGAGCTGATTAGGGAGAGTCAACATGGATTTGTAAAGGGTAGGTCATGTCTAACGAACCTAACTGAATTTTTTGAGGAAGTAACTAAAGTAGTAGACAGGGAAATGTCTATGGATATAGTTTATATGGTCTTCCAGAAGGCATTCGCTAAGGTTCCAGTTTTGCTACAGCTATACAAAGCCCTGGTTAGACCACATCTAAGACTGTAGCTAAAATGAATGCTCATGGAATTGAAGCAAGTTATTGACCTGGTCAGGAGATTGGTTAGGTGGTAGAAGACAGAGAGTAGGGATAATGGGTAGGTACTTGAATTGGAATAAAGTGACGAGTGGTGTCCCACAAGAATCTGTGCTGGGGCCTCAACTATTCAGTATATTTATTACAGGGAATACACAGTGAATGGTAGGACCCTAGGAAGGACAGAGGGACCTTGGTGTGCATGTACATAGATCCCTGAAAGCAGCAGGACAGGTAGATAAGGTAGTTAAGAAGGCATATGGGATACTTGCCTTCATTAGCCGAGGCATAGAATATAAGAGCAGGGAGGTTATGATGGAGCTGTACAAAACGCTAGTTAGGCCACAGCTGGCATACTGTGTGCAGTTCTGGTCGCCACACTACAGGAAGGATATGATTGCACTTGAGAGGGTGCAGAGGATGTTACCTGGGCTGGAGCATTTCAGCTATGAAGAGAGACTGGACAGGCTGGGGTTGTTTTCCTTAGAGCAGAGAAGGCTGAGGGGGGACCTGATTGAGGTGTACAAAATTAAGAGGGGCGTAGATAGGGTAGATAGAAAGGAACGTTTCCCCTTAGTAGAGGGGTCAATAACCAGGGGGCATAGTTTCAAGGTAAGGGGCAGGAGGTTTAGAGGGGATTTGAGGAAAAACTTTTTCACCCAGAGGGTGGTTGGAATCTGGAACTCACTGCCTGAAAGGGTGGTAGCGGCAGGAACCCTCAACATTCAAGAAGCATTTAGATGAGCACTTGAAACGCCATAGCATACAAGGTGCCGGACCAAGTGCTGGAAAATGGGATTAGAATAGACAGGGCTTGATGGCCGGCGCAGACACGATGGGCTAAAGGGCCTCTTTCTGTGCTGTATAACACTGTGGAGGAAAAATTCAGTTGGTTGCGCCTCCCGTTAGCGCCTTAAGAGGGCGCAAAGCGTCTAGCGCCCGGGCGCGGCGATGTTTGCGCCGCTCGCGAAATTAACTAGACATTTTATGGCGGCGCTAAACACTACCGCCACGATCTCCTGCGCCGGCAGATCGTGATGTCAGTCGAGTGCGCAACGCCCCGGTATCGCCCCGGAGCGGATATTGAGTGGCGCCCCCTGCCTTACCGCCTGCCGCTAGCAAAGACAGGTTGAGGGGAGCGTTTTGCAGTCAGGAAGGGACTGGGGGAGCACTATTTAAAGGTGACCGCTTCCTGCCTTTTATTGTTGGTGACATTGTAGAACCACGCATTCTGAGAGAGAGAGAGAGAGAGAGAGAGAGAGACTTCTGGAGAGATTCAACGCTGTGTGAAGGAGTTTTGGGTACTGAGCAGCACTTTGCAGGTTCATTTTGATTTGCCCTTCCTTGTAACGATTTAGAAGAGACTGTGGGGGCTGCACTCTGTGCTCTTTCCCTGGTACTCTCCATTGTTCTTTCCAGCAGATTTGATGTGCAGGTCTCTCCAGGCCGAGATTCAAGGCTGCAATGAGCAGGATGTGGATGGAAAGCAAGATCAGCCCTCCCCTTTAAGAACTGGCCCACGCCATTGTGTCTGTGTTCCATTGCTGACTGACATCACATGAGCTTCGCCAGCGTTCTGAGGTAGTGCCTCGCTCCTCGGCCTTTGCGCCTTAAGACAGGTGTGAAGCGCCTGATTTAGCGCTCCAATCACCTCCAGGGGCGATAAAAGTCAAGTTTGCAGTCGGTGGCGATAATTAGCGCCAGGCGCTAATCTTTGCGCCCGGCCGATAATTACGCCCCAAATGGGGCGATACTGAATTTCTCCCCCTATGACTCTAATGATTTAGATAACACAATAGAGCACCATATATCCAAGTTTGCCGATGGCACAAAGATTAGTGGCATAGTAAGTAGTGTAGGCGGCAGCATAAAATTACAAAGAGACATTGATAGATTAAGTGAGTGGGCAAAACTGTGGCAGATGGATTTCAATGCAGGTAAGTGCGAGCTCATCCGTTTTGGACCAAAAAAAGGCTCGTACAAGAATTTTTTTTAAAGGTGAAAAGGTAGGAAAAGTGGAGGTCCAAAGAGATTTAGGTGTCCGTGTACACAGATCACTAAAATGTAGTGGTCAGGTACAAAAAATAATCAAAAGGGCTAATGGAATGTTGGCCTTTATAAACATAGGGCTAGAATATAAAGGGGAGGAAGTTTTGCTGCAGCTATACAAAGCCCTGGTTAGACCACATCTGAAGTACAGTGTACAGTTCTGGGCACTGCACCTTAGAAAGAATATATTGGCCTTGGAAGGAGTGCAGCACGGATTCACCAGAATGTTACCAGGGCTCCAAGGGTTAGGTTATGAGGAGAGATTACATAAACTAGGCTTGTATTCCCTGGAATAGAGAAGGTTAAGGGGCGATTTGATTGAGGTTTTTAGGATTTTGAAAGGAATTGATGGGGTAGATAGAGAAACTTCTTCCGCTGGTTGGGGGGGAAAGTCTATGACAACGGAACATAATCTTAAAATCAGAGCCAGGCCATTCAAGAGAGAAGTTAGGAAACACTTCTTCACGCATAGAGTGGTAGAAGTGTGGAACTCTCTCCCACAAAAAGCAGTAGATGCTAGCTCAATTAATAATTTGAAATCTGAGATTGATAGATTTTTGCTAGCCAAGGGTATAACAGAGATATGGAGCCAAGGCAGGTGCATTCAATGCAGAAAAGTGTGAGGCGATACATTTTGGTAGGAAGAATGAGGAAAGACAATAAATGCTACATGGTACAATTTTAAAGGGGGTGCAAAAAGAGAGAGACCTGGTGGTGTTTGTGCACAAATCTTTGAAGGTGGGAGGACAGATTAACAAAGCATAAGGGACCCTGGGCTTTATAAAGAGAAGCATAGAATACAAAAGCCAGGAAGTTATGCTAAACCTATAAAACACTAGTTCGGCCCCAGCTGGAGTATTGTGCTCAGTTCAGGGCACCACACTTTAGGAAGGACGTGAAGGCTTTGGAGAGGGTACGGAAGAGATTTACTAGAATGAGAGATGAGAGATTACAGTTACATGGATAGACTGGAGAAGTTGGGGTTCTGACGAAGTTCTGACGAAGGGTCATCGACCTGAAATGTTAACTCTGTTTCTCTCTCCACAGATGCTGCCTGACCTGCTGAGTATTTCCAGCATTTTCTGTTTTTATTTCAGATTTCTAGCATCTGTAGTATTTTGCTTTAGTTTTGGAGAAGTTGGGGTTGTTCTCCTTAGAGCAGAGAAGGCTAAGAGGAGATTTGATAGAGGTGTTTAAAATCAAGAAGGGTTTAGGTAGAGTAAATAAAGAGAAACTTTTTCCAATGGCTGAAGGGTCGATAACAAGAGGACACAGATTTAAGGTGATTGGCAAGAGAACCAGAGGTGACATGAGGAAAAATTCTCTTAGACAACGAGTGGTTAGGATTTGGAATGCACTGCCTGATAGGGTGGTGGATACAGATTCAATAGCAGCCTTCAAAAGGGAATTGGATAAATACTTGAAGGAGAAAAATGTGCAGAGATATGGGGAAAGGGCGGGGGAGTGGGGCTAACTGGATTGCTCTTCGAAAGAGTCAGCACAGATGCAATGGGTCAAATGGCCTCCTTCTATGCTGTATTATTCTATGATTCTATGGAGTTAGGATACAGATCAGCCATGATTTCATTGAATGGCAGAACAGGCTCGAGGAGCTGAATGGCCTACTCCTGTTCCTATGAAACACTTCAAATCCAAGTATAAGTTTTGACCCCATCCTTCTCCAGCCTCTCCAATGTCTTCCTGGCACGAATCACAGCCAACTGTCTGCATAACAATACATTTCCACAATTGTTATATACTTGCACAATGGCCCACTCTGCATAAAGCATTCCATTTAAAAAAAATGTAAACAACTATGAACAGCATTAACATGATTTACCTGTTGCAAAAATAGACCCGACAAATCTCAGAGCGATACCTTATTTAAACAATTCACAAAAAGCTACACATCCTGCTCTCCCAGTTCATTCTGCCCTCTTAGCTATTTGTCTGGAACACACTGCAGAACATGGCTAGGAATTTCTTTGACTCTGCATCCACTCCGCCGGAATAACTTCACTGGAATTGTGGTGGAAACCTCGCTTACACGCATAAACTTCCAGCGCACTTCCAGCTAAGTTATGGCGACAGAGCAGGAGCAGCTCCAAGTAAATTCGCGGCCCATGTGTTATCCTGCATCTGTATCTACTGCAAGAACTGAAGAGCATAAGAATTTCTCGGAATAGGAACTTGGCCCAACAACAATGGACCTCAAAATCACATAACCCTTAACCACAAACACACCTAATTGCCTCGTAAACACATTTATACTATTTAACTTTGCCAAAAGTGAGGCAGAGACCATGTTTAGGTGCGTAGGAAAGCCAGCAGATAAATTTCCCGGGCAAAGTCTTTGACCATTCAATTTTTTTGCTTGTGAAATAAAATCAAAGCTGCAGCAAATCAAGTGCCAGGAGGGACAGAGAACTCGTCAAATGGGGAAATTATGAGAGGGAATCCACTTCCTATCAATGAGTGAAAGCATTGTCGTGCACCATCAGGCTGCCTCTCAATGCTTTTCTTACAAGTGTTATTTTAAGAATCAATATGAAACAAAACAAAACTATTTAGGTAACCTGGGAACAAAAAGCTGTTTCTAACATTACCAACTCATCACAGATGTAACAGTAGTGGAGCAGGGTGAGTAACTGCAGCATTAAGAATGAACTGGGTGGTGCAGTGGGTTAACGACATTGCTGCATCTCTGAGGCCTGGGCTCAAATCCAGCTCAGACAGATAGAATGAAAGTGTCTGCTGCCTGCCAGGGTCCCGTGTGAAATGTGCTCAGGCAGTCTCAGTCAGTGGGTATGGGATAACAGTACAAAACTGGAGGTTATACCTGACCTAGACGTGCCTGAAATAGGAAAGTTTTGCACTTTTCAACACCAACATCCTCACTCTGTTCAGCACAAATATTAAAGAAAGAAATGTACTGCATTTTAGACCCATGCGTCAAATTAACAAGACATTCTAAACAACAGGTACATTTGGGGGATTTTAATAACTACTCACTTAAATTCCTTTAAATATATTGCAGTTAGGTACTTTTTACATTCTTATTTTGTTAATAATAGAAAAAAAAGAACTAAGATAGAAAAAGCATGAAATCTAACCACTTTGTCCTCCTTTTAGAGAGAGCATCCAAGGAAGCATAGCAAAGAGAAAGAAAAACAAGAAAAGAGAGGAAGAAAGGTAGGCAAGTGTTAATCAAAAGACTGGACAGAGCCATCACAATTTTATCAAAGCACACTTTCATAAGCAATTTCAACAGAACCCAGCAGGAAACAAAGTTTTGTTATTGATTATAATGAAATCAGCAAAATGATGAGCAAACCACCCAAAAACTCAATATACCAAATTAACAATACAAGAGAAATAGATAAATTACAATTATTTACACTAGCTCTACCAGGGCTCTTTCAGTTAAAGTTTAGACAGCATCAAAAAAAATGTTACTCAACCTTCCAACCAGTATTGTTAAAACAGGCATCCTCCATACACAACTAGATAGTGGGAGATTAATTTGTGAGCCATCCTTCTAAATTATGTTCTATATTCTAGACACTTTCATAAAAAGTGGGTGCGATGAACGCTAAGTCTCCACTAGAAACACTATTGATATTTAAACCTGGAAGTTGCTGTTAGCTATGTAACTGGATTAATGCTTGATGCACTCATACCAATTTGTGGAGAGCAGACTGGAAATACTATGTAAACAAATGTGTTAATCATATTAACAGAGGCATTAATAGATTTAGTTTAGTGTTCAGAAAACCCGCCAGTATAACCTCCAATAGCTATGCTGTATGTCAGATCTGGTCAAGTCAACAGTCATACAAGGAGAGGCTTTTGTCACGCCAAATAAAGTACTGCCTTGTTAAAAAGGCACAGTATGGAATGGACTCTAAGGCCGGAATTTTGCCGGTCCTCAGAGTGCGGGATTGGAGGCGGGACTCCTGTCAAAATCGCAAAGATTGACAGCGGGCAGGAAACCCATTGTCAACCCGCCTCCAATCAATCTTTCCAAGTGTCGGGTCCCCGATTTGCACATGGATCCACCATTGCAGGTCTCCACTCACACCCAGCATCAGTTAAATTATATTTTAGTCCCTCTGCATCCGAGTGGCTCAGTTCATTTGCACACATATTTATGCTTGGGAAGGTTTGGAGACTAATACCTAGGAATACATAGAAAAGGTCATGAGCTCACCAGAGAAGTAGTAAGACTGGACTTGGCTCCAGTGAGTGCAAGATCACATGATATATGAATGATATTCTTTTGTTTGTGTGGGCTCTGAGCTCTTTGTGCTGGTAGGGCACTTTTCAGCACTCAGATTTTTTTTAAATGGTGGGAATATGAATTTATTGCAGAAATTTCTACTGGACTCCAAAAGTTTCTTTTATACAAGTATATTTTCCACTTACTTCTGTGTCTCATATTTAGAGGCATTAGTTACTGAGATTAAACTTATAGAATCACAGAATGATACAGCACGGAAGGAGGACACTCGGCCCATCGTGCCTGTGCCGGCTCTTTGGTAGAGCTATCCAATTAGTCCCACTCTCCTGCTCTTTCCCCATAGCCCTGCAATTTTTTCCCTTCAAGTATTTATCCAATTTCCTTTTGAATGTTACTATTGAATCTGCTTCCACCGCCCTTTCAGGCAGCGCATTCCAGATCATAATAACTCGCTGCACAAATTTTTTTTTCCTCATCTTCCCTCTGGTTCTTTTGCCAATTACCTTAAATCTGTGTCCTCTGATTACCGACCCCCTTCCCGGTGGAAAGTTTCTCCTTATTTACTCTATCAAAACCCTTTTTAATTCTGAACACCTCTATTAAATCTCCCCTTAACCTGCTCTGTTCTAAGGAGAACAAACTCAGCTTCTCTAGTCGTTCCACATAACTGAAGTCCCTCATCCCCGGTACCATTCTAGTAAATCTTCTCTGCTCCCTCTCTAAGGCTTTGACATCTTTCCTAAAGTGCGGTGCCCAGAATTGTACATAATACTCCAGCTGAGGCCGAACCAGTGATTTATAAAGGTTTAGAATAACTTCCTTATAAAACTTCCATGATGGGATTTGAATTCACGTCCTCTGGATTAGTATCCAGGCCTCTGGATTACTAGTCGAGTAACATAACCATAACTCTACTGTACCCTTTTCAATTAACTTTCATCAGTGGCAAATTTCAGAATTCAAATCATGATCCAATTCCCTATCCTACTATACTGGCCTCCTATCCAATTTTAGGAAAAAGGTTGCAATTCTATACAAAATCTCCTTTTATTCAATCCTTTTTCAATTTTTTTTCTTTACAGTTAGGCCACGGAATGCCTTACATCACTGGGGCTTAGTTAGGCATTTCCCATTTACGTGGGTGAGGAAAGATGTTTACTATTTCAGGATGTGGCTTTCCCCGGATACAGACTGGGTGATAGTTGCTAACCTGGAAACAATAACCTCACAGGTTTGGACTTACTTGGCTAGGTGAATTCCACCTATCCTAACTCTTACTTCAAGAGTCTGGATGAATGCAGTCAGATGTTAAGAGTCTTGAAAGCTGTTCAGATGGTGTTTAATATGCTCATTTGTCACTAGGGTGGCCCGAGTTAAGTGTGAAAACGTTGCTACTGTCATAGGACAGTTGAACTAACCTGCAGGGACATCACGCAATGTCTATGAACAGCCAATTGCTTCCAGTAGATGATGGAATTGGAAAATGAGGCGAGAGCTATCTGATGCTTTTACAAATAACCGAGTCCCAAAAGCTAGGTTTGGCTCATGGAGGAATGCACTCACAGAAATCTCTTCCTGTTTACTAAAGCATTGCTCTGGGAGACTATACAAATTTTGGGATGGATAATGCGGTCTCAAGTGCAATACCAGTGGAACCACTGCTCTTAGGATCTGCATCCATCTGTAGTATAGTGAGCTGACCTTGCACTATAATGAAACACCAGCTCATTAACATACATTTGCACTGAAACTGGGATAAATGGAGGGTAATACTGTCCCAGCAGCTCTTAAAGGGTTGCAGGCTATCCATTCAGTTGTCTTGCCCCTGAAGAGGGATCAAAATGGCTCGTGCAAGCGCACAAAATAAGACCACCGCTTTAAAACTCTCTGCAGTGGGGCCACCCATGGCTGAGGTGCTAAGCTCAGGCATCACTTTGCATAATGAATGCTCTGACAGGGACTCGGGACCTACAGCTTTGATCTCTAGCTGTTGGATTTACCAAGTTGGTGAATCAGATTGAGATAGCCATAATACAGGCTTTGTGAGGGACTGTCCAGCAGCATGAGAATGGCAGGAACTGACACGGATGATGTAAATGTCTCTCAGATGAAAGCTTTTCTTCTTAAATTACCCTGAACTTTGCGTGACCAACATCTCCTGTCTTGCTTTCCTAACTGCCTAATCAAAACTATGATAGTCCCTATCACACCAAATAAATTCACATACTGCACAGAAATTAATACTGCTTCTGTATTGTTAAAACTATTTGTCTTTTTCTTATTTCACACCAGATGTCCTGGGCCTTCTGCTGAATTACGCCCATAGAATGGTTACAGCGCAGAAGGAGGCCATTCGGACCGTCGAGCCCGTGCCGGCTCTCTGCACTAGCACTTCAGCTAGTCCCACTCCCCCGCCCTTTCTCCGTAGCCCTGCAAATGTTTTTCCTTCAGGTACTTATCCAATTCCCTTTTGAAAGCTGTGATCGAGTCTGCCTCCACCACACTTTCATAAGAACATAAGAAAAAGAAGCAGGAATAGGCCACTTGGCCCCTCGAGCCTGCTCCGCCATTCAATAAGATCATGGCTGATCTAGGGCTCAAAGCCACTTCCCCGCCCGCTCCCCATAACCCTTCACTCCCTTATCTTGCAAAAATTTGTCTATCTCCACTTTAAATGTATTTAATGACCCAGCCTCCACAGCTCTCTGGGGCAGAGAATTCCACAAATTTACAACCCTCCGAGAGAAGTTCCTCCTCATCTCAGTTCTAAAAAGGCAACCCTTTATTCTGAGACTGTGCCTCCGAGTTCTAGATTTCCCCATGAGGGGAAACATCCTCTCTGCATCTATCCTGTCGAGCCCCCTCAGTATCTTATATGTTTCGATAAGATCACCTCCCATTCTTCTAAATTCCAATGAGTATTGGCCCAGCCTGCTCAACCTTTCCTCATAAGTCAAACCCCTCATCTCTGGAATTAACCTAGTGAATTGTCTCTGAACTGCCTCCAATGCAAGTATATCCTTCCTTCAGGCAGTGCATTCCAGATCTTAACCACTTGCTGCGTAAAAATGTTTTTTTCTTACATCACCTTTGGTTCTTTTGCCAATCACCTTAAATCTGTGCCCTCTGGTTCTCGACCCTTCCGCCAGTGGGAACAGTTTCTCTCTATCTACTCTATCTAGACCCCTCATGATTTTAAACACCTCTATCAAATCTCCTCTCAATCTTCTCTGCTCTAAGGAAAATAACCCCAGCTTCTCCAGTCTATCCACATAACTGAAGTCCCTCATCCCTGGAATCATTCGCGTAAATCTTTTCTGCACCCTCTCTAAGGCCTTCACATCCTTCCTAAAGTGCGGTGCCCAGAATTGGACACAATACTCCAGTTGAAGCTGAACCAGTGTTTTATACAGGTTCATCATAATTTCCATGCTTTTGTACTCTATAGCTCTATTCATGAAGCCCAGGATCCCATATGCTTTTTTAACTGCTTTCTCAACCTGTCCTGCCATCTTCAACGATTTGTGTACATACACCCCCAGGTCTCTCTGTTCATGCACCCCCTTTAGGATTGTACCCTTTAGTTTATATTTCCTCTCCTCATTCTTTCTACCAAAATGTATCACTTCACAATTTTCTGCATTAAATTTCATCTGCCACGTGTCCACCCATTCCACCAGTCTGTCTATGTCCTCTTGAAGTCTGTCACTATCCTCCTCACTGTTCAATGGACACCTGTCGTTTCTACACTTCCTCCTTTACTTTAGCTCTCAATGCTAACTATCCCATGATGCCCTTTACCTATGCCAAGCTCTTAACCTATTATATTATACACTATCTTACAGAAGTAACAACTGAAGGAAAGAAAAGTTGTGATAAAAGTAAAAAATCTAGTGCAAAAAACAAGATTTCAGTTCACATTGCCCATCAGATCCATGTTCTTACCTCAACAAACCATTTAATGCCCTGCCTGTATCCCTCTAATCCCTGTTGAATTAGCAATCTGTCCATTAGAATGGTACCAGGGATGAGGGACTTCAATCGTGGAGAGACTAGAGAAGCTGCGATTGTTCACCTTAGAGCAAAGAAGGTTAAGGGGAGATTTAATAGAGGCTTTCAAAATCATGAAGGGTTTTAATAAGAGTATAATAAGGTGAAACTGTTTCCAGTGGCAAAAGGGTCAGTAACCAGAGGACACAGATTGGTAATTGGCAAAAAAGCCAGAGGGGTGATGATGAGAAATAACAGCAAGTTATTATGATCTGGAACGCACTGCCTGAAAATGTGGTAGAAGCAGATTCAATAGTAACTTTCAAAAGGAAATTGGATAAATAACTGAAGGGGAGAAAATTGGAGGGCTATGGGGAAAGAGCAGGGGAGTGGGACTAATTGGATAGCTCCTTCACAGGCACGATGGGCCGAATGGCCTCCTTCCGGGCTGTAAGATTCTATGATTTCCTTCTCAAATGGCTCAGCCAAGCCTATTTCGCTGCAGTTTCTTTTCTAAATTTGTACCACTTTATTGTGAAGGAGCTATTCTTTAGGGTAGATTCCCAGAGTCCACACTCCGGGTGAGC
Organism: Squalus acanthias; assembly: GCA_030390025.1. NCBI lineage: Eukaryota > Metazoa > Chordata > Chondrichthyes > Squaliformes > Squalidae > Squalus > Squalus acanthias. Next base: position 38,318,358 of record CM059433.1, on the reverse strand, counting down.
AACCATGAAGTCAGTGCAGGTTGGCGAATCGGGGCCAAAGTGCCAGCCCTATCTCTGACCTGCACTCCCTTCAAGTGCAACTCCCCTCTCAGAGTGCAGGTTCAGTACATTTACCAAACTATGTGTATAATTCATTGTTTTCTAGGCTTATTCTCAAAGTCCAGGTCAACGTGTAATTTCAGGTGCTTAACTGCCTCCTAATTGCAGCGCACAGTGGATTTGAAAGATGCTGCTTCCTTCTCGCTTGCCCACTCATCTACTGTTTGGGGAACAATTGCTGCAGATCTGCCAACAGACTGAAAAAGCAGTAATGTGGGTAAATCAGGAGGAGTATATTTTACCAGAAACCTTTAGTAACCCATAGTTAATCCACAATTAACACATGAACAGCAATTTCCAGGCTTATGTGTGTGGGAGTCAGCAAAGTTGTGATTAAAATACATTAATGCTCTTTCTAATTTTTGAGGATGGTATTCCCTCTTTTTTCAGACATTTGCCCCTATTCCCACTTTCTGGGGTCTCCCCAGTGCAAAAAATATACCCCAGGGTGAGGGTGGGGAGGCAACATGTTCCAATGCCCCAGTCAACACCATTCTGGAACCAGGAAGTCCACCAGGATAACCTTGGGTAACTCTCCTTCCGATTCTACCCACTTCTCAATGCAGAAGTGCCTGCCCCCCTCTCAATACCTCCCAACAGCAGAAGAACTGAGAAGGTGTGGGGGGGAGAGTGGAAGGAAACTCTTGCCTCCCCATTCCATGGGATGAGGCGTGGAGCCCCTATGTACTGGCATTGTCCTGACAAGATCTACCCATTAATGTATGGAGGAGACCAAACAATAGGAAAAGGCACATTGGTGAACACAGTGTGGGTATATTTTCCTCAGTACGAATATTGGCAAAATGGTTAGTGAGAATATAAAGCAGGGAAGCCAACTTATCTGCTTGTATTACAAACTGAGGAAAATATATCCCATTAAGTTAGACCATGTTAAAATGAAGGAACAAGGTTCATGCTTTGCTCCCTAATGCAGGAACTATAGAAAATCATGAAGTGATTACAGTGCAGTCAGATGACTAAGTGAAGTAGCTCACAAATGTGAATGATGAGCAGAGCCTCGATCGGACATTGCTGAGTGTACTCACGTTATTTGACCGAAGAGTAACCCGGCCCCCACACCGGGCACAAAATTTGGTCTGGCAGTAAGAGCAGATATGGCCACAGCCATCGGCAAACTTGGTTTTGTGGCAGATCCCACAGGTTGGAGTGTCATCCTTGTGTTCCCCCTGGTAACGACGTGCTTCGTCACCTATTTTACTTATCTGTTCCTTGTAGCTCTCAAACTGCTGATGTAATCGCCTGTGGGGAAGGTGAATAAAACAAAGTGAGGCCTGTGATTTCAGTTTCTATTTCACATGTAGTGGTGATCATGCTTGTATTGTGTAGGGCAGAGTCATGACCTCCACCCACTGCATCCCAACAAGAAAGTGCTCTTCCACCCCAGTCCTACTGCTTGCATTTTTCCAAGGGAGAATCCAGTGCTGATTATTGAAAGGGATATCACACAATAATGTGAAATAGTCCACAAGTGCCACCTTTCTGTAAAAAAAAACATTTGTAAATACTGATGGTCTCGCCAGCTATTTGCAGTCTTTACCCCTTGCTACCTTGATGTTTAGCCTGCTACAATAAATCCAAAAATTCTCATCACCTGGAGACACCAAGGGTTTCAGAATTTGTTTTCAATCCGTAAAAATGTTCTTAGGGACATCATTTTCATGCGAATAGAAAAGAAAATGCAAATGCTGGAAATCTGAAATAAGAGTCAATTCTGTAAATGCACAGCTTATCAGTTAGCATCCAAAAGAGAAAACCTGTAACCAGTAAATCGCATCCCTCTTAATCCCCATAAAGCACGAACAGGTTTACCATAACCTCTTTTTTGAAAAAAAGGCTACTCCTTGCTGCACACAGAAAGTGTTCACCCTCCTTCCCTTTTTTGTCTTGTGCTTTCTGGAATGTTCTGGAACATGCTTATCCACCTGGTTTTGTTAATTTAAGCTTTTCCTGTGATAACATGTTGCAGAGTGTGAAAAGTCAAGTTATGTCAATTGTTAAAGTAATCAAAAATATTATTTTTAAGATTCAAATACTTAAAGTGTATCAGTTATTACATCACACTGAAGCACGCTAGAGCCCAATCGTTAAATGGATCATCACAGATTTACAATTAGGTAAAAAGAAAGCAAGAGATCTGAGAGGAAGTATCTGTGGAAGTCAGAAAAAGGCATAAGCTCTTCCTTTTCAATATAATGGCCCAAAAATTAGTGCCGCTACGCGAGAGTACGCACTGCGTACTCTCGCGTATTCTGTCTCCAATTGCCGGTTTTCTGCATGCACTGCGCATGCGCTGAAAACCGGCACTTGGTGAATGGAAAAGGGGGCGGTTCCTAGGTGAACCGCGTGCGCGCTACAGGCTGCGCGCACGCTGTGCACTTAGTGGTTTCAACGCGCAGGTAAGGACGGAAGATTTTAGAAATGAAAAAAGGAGTAAGACCCACTTTTAACAAGGTAAGTAGTGAATTAAGTATTATTTTGAATTTTTTTTAACAGGTGTATCTTTTTTAGAGACTTTAAAGACAGGTAAGTTTATTTTTATAACTTTTTAAAAGATTTTAAATTTTTTCAAAAATTTATTTTTTTATTTAAAATGGTTAATTTATTTAACTATACTTATTTTATTAATGTGATGGGGTTTTTTTTAAATTTAATTGAGGTTTAGCTGTTCTTTTGGGGGGTATAGATTCATAGCTTTCACAGCACTTATGTGAAAGTTATGAATGGAAGATGGTGTGCTGCCATTGGCTCCAACTGAGTCACGTGATCCCACAGCTCGCACGAATTAACTACGCCTGTGGGATACGCAAGCCCAGCACAGCAGCTGTCCAGAACATCAAGTTCGTGCGAGCTGGAACTGAAAAAGCCAACACGCAGTGAGAGATCGCGGGGAAGCCTTACCCTCGCACGAAGGCTTCCTCACGAATTTTTGGGCCCATGTGTTTCATGGTGAGTGCAAGGCAGTATATTTTGGTAGGAAGAGTAAGGAAACCACATACTCCTTGGAAAATAATTGTCTAAATGGGGTAGAGGAACAGAGGGATCTGGAGGTATAGATACACAAATCACTAAAAGTAGCGAAGCAGGTTAATGTAAAAAAAAGCAAACAAAGCACTGGGGTTCATTTCTGGAGGGATGGAATTGAAAAGCAGAGAAGTTATGTTAAACTTGTATAGAATCTTGGTTAGACCACACTTGGAGTACTGTGAACAGTTCTGGTCTCCATATTATAAAAAGGATATAGAGGTACTGAAGCAGGTGCAAAAAAGATTGACTAGAATTATACCAGAACTGAGAGGTTATACCGATCAGGAAAGATTGAACAGGCTGGGGTTCTTTTCTGTAGAAAAGAGAAGACCTGATAGAGGTATACTAAGAATAAAACCGGACGGACCACTCGGCATCGACCTAGATGGCAGACATGACGACGGCACACCCAGCCTAGTCGACCCTGCAAAGTCCTCCTCAATAACATCTGGAGACTTGTGCCAAAGTTGGGAGAGCTGTCCCACAGACTAGTCAAGCAACAGCCCGACACAGTCATACTCACAAAATCATACCTTTCCATCAATGTCGCAGACTTCTCCATCACCATCCCTGGGTATATCCTGTCTCACGGGCAGGAGAGACCCACCAGAGGTGGCGGCACAGTGGTATACAGTCGGGAGGGTGTGGCCTTGGGAGTCCTCAACATTGACTCCAGACCCCATGAAGTCTCATGGCATCAGGTCAAGCATGGGCAATGAAACCTCCTGCTGATTACCACCTACCGCCCTCCCTCAGCTGATGAATTAGTACTCCTCCATGTTGAACATCACTTGGAAGAAGCACTGGGAGTAGCAAGGGCACAGAACGTGCTCTGGTTGGGGGACTTCAATGTCCCTCACCAACAGTGGCTCGGTAGCACCACTACTGACTGAGCTGGCCGAGTCCTGAAGGACATAACTGCCAGACTGGGCTTGCAACAGGTGGTGAGAGAACCAACACAAGGGGAAATCCTACTTGACCACGTCCTCACTAATCTACCTGTCGCAGACGCATCTGTCCATGACCGTATTGGTAGGAGTGACCACTGCACAGTCCTTGTGGAGACGTCTTCACACTGAGGACACCCTCCATTCTGTTGTGTGGCACTACCACCGTGCTAAATGGGATAGATTCATAACAGATCTAGCAGCTCAAAACTGGGCATCCATGAGGCACTGTGGGCCATCAGCAGCAGCAGAATTGTATTCCACCACAATCTGTAACGCCATGGCCCGGCATATCCCTCACTCTACCATTACCATCAAGCCAGGGGTCCAACCCTGGTTCAATGAGCAACGTAGAAGAGCATGCCAGGAGCAGCACCAGGCATACTTGAAAATGAGGTGCCAACCTGGGGAAACTGCAACACAGGACTACATGCATGCTAAACAATGGAAACAGCATGCTATAGACAGGGCTAAGCAATCCCACAACCAACGGATCAGATCAAAGCTCTGCCAAATCAAGTCATGAATGGTGGTGGACAATTAAACAAATAACGGGAGGAGGAGAATCCACAAACATCCCCATCCTCAATGATGGTGGAGCCCAGCACGTGAGTGCAAAAGACAAGGCTGAAGCGTTTGCAACCATCTTCAGCCAGAAGTGCCAAGTGGATGATCTATATCGGCCTCCTCCTGAGGTCCCCACCATCACAGAATCCAGTCTTCAGCCAATCCAATTCACTCCACGTGATATGAAGAAATGGCTGAGCGCACTGGATGCAGCAAAGGCTATCGTGCTGAAGACGTGTGCTCCAGAACTAGCTGCTCCTCTAGCCAAACTATTCCAGTACAGCTACAACACTGGCATCTATCCGACAATGTGGAAAACTGCCCAGGTATGTCCTGTCCACAAAAAGCAGGACAAATCCAATCCGGCCAATTACCGCCCCATCAGTCTACTCTCAATCATCAGCAAAGTGATGGAAGGTGTTAGCGACAGTGCTATCGAGCGACACTTACTCACCAATAACCTGCTCACCGATGCTCAGTTTGGATTCTGCCAGGACCACTTGGCTCCAGATCTCATTACAGCCTTGGTCCAAACATGGAAAAAATAGCTGAATTCCAGAGGTGAGGTGAGAGTGACTGCCCTTGATGTCAAGGCAGCATTTGACCGAGTGTGGCATCAAGGAGCCCTAGTAAAACTGGAGTCAGTAGGAATCAAGGGGAAGACTCTCCACTGGCTGGAGTTATACCGAGCACAAAGGAAGATGGTTGTGGTGGTTGAAGGTCAATCATCACAGCCCCAGGACATCGCTGCAGGAGTTCCTTAAGGCGGTGTCCCAGGCCCAACCATTTTCAGCTGCTTCATCAATGACTTTCCCTCCGCATAAGCTCCAAAAGCTTTTATAAGTATATCAAGAGGAAAAGACTGGTGAAAACCAAAGTTGGTCCATTGCTGTCAGATACGGGGGAATATATAACGGGAAATAAGGAAATGGCAGACCAACTAAATGCATACTTTGGGTCAGTCTTTACGAAGGAAGACACAAAAAACCTCCCTGGGATATCGGGAAAAATAGGGACATTGGCAAAGGAGGAACTGACGCAAATCAATATCTCTAAGGATATGGTGTTAAGGAAGCTAAAGGGATTGAAGACGGACAAATCCCCAGGGCCTGATAACATGCATCCTAGGGTACTGAAGGAGGTGGCCCTAGAGATAGCGGATGCACTAAGTATGATTTTTCAGAATTTATTAGACTCGGGAACAGTGCCCATGGATTGGAGGGTAGCTAACGTTACCCCACTATTCAAAAAGGGGGGTAGGGAAAAAGCAGGTAATTACAGACCTGTAAGCCTTACATCAGTTGTGGGCAAAATGCTGGAGTCCATCATTAAGGATGAAATAGCGGAGCACTTAGCAAATGGGGACAGGATAGGACAGAGTCAACATGGATTTACAAAGGGTAAATCGTGCTTGACTAATCTATTGGAATTTTTTGAGGGAGTAACTGGTAAAATAGATGGGGGAGAGCCAGTAGATGTGGTGTACCTGGACTTCCAAAAGGCCTTCGACAAGGTCCCACATAAAAGATTAGCATGGAAAATTGAAGCTCATGGGATAAAGGGGAAAGTATTGACGTGGATAGAGAACTGGCTGTCAGATAGAAAACAGAGAGTTGGAATAAACGGCTCATTTTCTGAATGGCAGGCAGTAACAAGTGGGGTACCACAGGGATCTGTCCTGGGTCCCCAGCTGTTCACAATTTACATTAATGACCTGGATCAGGGAGTCGGATGCAGCATTTCCAAATTTGCAGACGACACTAAACTAGGAGGGGGGGTGGGCTCAGAGGTGGAGACCAGGAAGCTCCAGAGCGATTTGGACAGACTGGGTGATTGGGCGGATAAATGGCAGATGCACTATAATGTGGACAAGTGCGAAGTTATCCACCTTGGGTGCAGGAACGGGAGGGCAAATTATTATTTAAATGGCAATAAATTGGGAGAGGGGGAAGTACAGAGAGACCTGGGTGTTCTTGTACACCAGTCACTGAAGGCGAGCATGCAGGTGCAACAGGCGGTCAAGAAGGCAAACGGTATGCTGGCCTTCATAGCAAAAGGGTTGGAATACAGGAACAGGGATACCTTACTGCAGCTGTACAGGGCACTGGTGAGACCACACCTCGAGTACTGTGTACAGTTTTGGTCGCCTCATCTGAGGAAAGATGTTCTTGCCATGGAGGGGGTGCAGCGGCGATTCACCAGGCTGATACCAGGAATGGCGGGATTGACCTATGAGGAGAGACTATGTAGTTTAGGGATGTACACACTGGAGTTTAGAAGATTGAGAGGGGACCTCATAGAAGTGTATAAAATTCTGACAGGTCTAGACAGACTAGATGCAGAAGGAATGTTTCCCTTGGCAGGTGAGAACAGAACTAGAGGACATAATTTAAGGATAAGGGCTAAACCATTTAGGACAGAAATGAGGGGGAATTTCTTCACTCAGAGGGTGGTGAAACTGTGGAACTCATTGCCACAGAGGGCAGTGTACGCCAGCTCATTAAATATATTTAAGAGGGAATTAGATATATTTCTACAGGCAAAAGGGGTTAAGGGTTACGGAGAGAAGGCAGGGACGGGATACTGAATTGGAGGATCAGCCATGATCTCATTAAATGGCGGAGCAGGCTCGAAGGGCCGGATGGCCTACTCCTGCTCCTATCTTCTATGTATCTATGTATGTAGAAGTGGGGATGTTCGCTGATGATTGCACAGTTCCATTTGCAACTCCTCAGATAATGATAATGCAGCAAGACCTGGACGACATTCAGGCTTGGGCTGATAAGTGGCAAGTAACATTCGCGACACACAAGTGCCAGTCAATGACTATCTCCAACAAGAGAGAGTCTAACCACCACCCCTTGACATTCAACGGCATTACCATCACCGAATCCCCCACCATCAACATCCTGGGGGTCACCTTTGACCAGAAACTTAACTGGACCATCCACATGGATACTGTGGCAACAAGAGCTGGTCAGAGGCTAGGTATTCTGTAGCGAGTGACTCACCACCTGACTCCCCAAAGCCTTTCCACCATCGACAAGGCACAAGTCAGGAGTGTGATGGAATACTCTCCACTTGCCTGGATGAGTGCAGCTCCAACAACACAAGAAGCTCAACACCATCCAGGACAAAGCAGCCCACTTGATTGGCACCCCATCCACCACCTTAAACATTCACTCCCTCCACCACCGGCGTACCGTGGCTGCAGTGTGTACCATCTACAAGATGCACTGCAGCAACTCACCAAGGCTTCTTCGGCAGCACCTTGAGAGTTTAAGAAAATTACATTTCTATCAGAATCAGTGCTAGGCTCATGCCTTAGTACAGAAAGAAACTGGTGTTCATCAAAACCTTATTGAAAAAATGCTCTGGCCCTTACTTCTGGTGGTCACTATTTAGATTGGAAACCACCAGGACTTGATGTGCAACACAATATCCAGTTAAATGAAAACACTGAGTGACAGGTGCAAATTCCTGCTCCTCACTCTGCATATTCCATTTTTAAGATTCACATCATCAATACGTGTCCCAAAAGTTGAAATCAGATTATATCTATCAACATAAGCAAAGTGACTAGAAATGCAAGGCCCAAATTATAAATGCATATTACAAATACATTTAAATATAAAAAAAATTAGAGCATTTGTGTACACATTTGCACATACATTGGAAATGTAACCATGTTTTAATTTGAACACTTAAAGTGAAAACCAGCAAGTTAAACCTTCAAGTAGTAAATCTGACAACGAATCAGGACATCAATAAAGGATGTAAAAGACACACAGAGTACAGTCCACCAGAGGGTGCTGTAGATTATCTTTCACTTCATATACTGAAATGCTCTCAGAAGGCGCGGCCCTTGCAAAATGAACACATTTAAACCCTGACTTAGCCCTCGTAAGAATATTCTAGCAGCAAGTCTTCAGAATTCATCTTGGGAGTGTAAAAATGTAAATAGTTTTACCACAGGTTAACATTTCTAGTAGGACCTTCTAGAAACATAGAAAAATAGGAGCAGGAGTAGGCCATTCGGCCCTTCGAGCCTGCTCCACCATTCAATATGATCATGGCTGATCCACTATCTCAATGCCATATTCCTGCTCTCTCCCCATACCCCTTGATGCCTCTGTAACTGGATACAGTCTCCTTTTAAGTCAAAATAAGTATAACCTCACTATAACAAACCCTACTTATAACGAACCCCAGATTTAATAATTCCAATGGCAAGGCCCAATTTATTGAATGGAAATCATCCCTACTACAACACTTAGGCAGGATCTACCCGGACCGACCCGGATACAACGATGGAATTCAAGCAGAGGCTAATTGAAAGATTACCTACTGTAGTGCGAATCCCGCATGACGGTTGCATTCGTTGCCTGATAAGACAGCCTGCCATCTGCACACAAGTTCCCCTCCAAGTCACACACCATTCTGACTTAGAACTATATCGTCGTTCCTTCATCGTCGCTGGGTCAGAATCCTGGAACTCCCTCCCTAACAGCACTGTGGGAGTACCTTCACCACACAGACTGCAGCGGTTCAAGAAGGCAGCTCACCACCACCTTCTCAAGGGCAATTAGGGATGGGCAATAAATGCTGGCCTTGCCAGAGATGCCCACATCCCATGAACGAATTAAAAAAAACACAAACAGAGAATGAGGAAACTTATGGTGACAAGGACAAGGAAGCCACAGAATCAGCTATCCCTTCACTGGATGAGTTCAGAAAGGCAATGGCAACTGTGCAAAACTTCACACAGTTGTTACCTGGAACTGAGGATCTTTTTGGATGGGTTAACAAGATAGACACAGCGTGCATTGAAAAATAATATGAAGTAGTGTGCACTGTGTAGCTTTTTTTAACAGAATAAAATGATGTTCAATTAAAATGAGTAATTTCTACATTTTTCTGATGCAGGAAATGGCCAAACCCAACTATAGTGAACACCCTGATATCATGACTTCCATCCCTGAGGGAATTCGTTAGAATGAAATCCAACTGTACTGGATAAGTCCATTATTTTTGCACTCTTAATGTAGCCATTTATCTATGTTGGTTAATTGGAATTATTGAATAATTCAATTTTTCTTTTAAATGCAAAAACGACTTTGACTATCACCTGAAACACTAGCCTATTTTCTCCTTCTGATTTTGACTAACCGGTACACGTCCCTTCTTATTTCAGACATGCACCCACGGTGTCTGAGAGACAGGACTGCTGAGTGAAGGCAATGAGCCTCCCTAGAGCTAGGGCAGGGAAAGCCAAAATTACTTGCTGGTACTGCTATGTTCCCTCGGTAGGTCAGTCATAGAGTGGCAGTAATGAAAGTCCAGGACTAGGCTGCCCTCTGTCACCTCCTCTGGTGCAACAGGAGGAAATAACAAAAGAAATTGTAACGTTATCCCTTGTATGTCGATGTTTTGCTCTTTTTGTTTAAATAGCCAAAACTGAAATGGGAGAAACTGATAGAAGACATACTGAAAATAAAGTTAGATAATCCATGGGAGTAAATAAAGAGATTCCCAATTCCCTTTAGAAGGTTCAATCATAGAAATTTACAGCACAGAAGGAGGCCATTCGACCCATCATGTCTGTGCCGGCCAAAAAAGAGCTATCCAGCCTAATCCCACTTTGCAGCTCAGCAGAATCAGCAACAGCTGCCAAGCAAAAAAAAAAATGGGTGCAGAGGTTATGATCTGAAATTGTTGAACTCAATGTTGAGTCCGGAAGACTGTAAAGTGCCTAATCAAAAGATGAGGTGCTGTTCCTCGAGCTTACGTTCAGCTTCGTAGGAACAGTGTAGGAGGCTGAGCACAGAGTGGGAGTGGAGCGGAGAATTAAAGTGACAGGCAACCAGAAGCTCGGGGTCACGCTTCTGACAAATGGTCATCGACCTGAAACGTTAACTCTGTTATTCTCCCCACAGATGCTGCCTGACCTGCTGAGCATTTCCAGCATTTTCTGTTTTTGTTTCTTAAATGATGCCAGGGTATTTGCCTCCATTAATCTCTCCGGAGGTTTTGTGTGAAGCATTTCCTGCTAATGGTCCCAAAATTACCTTTTACTCTTCAGAACCTGTGAACCCAGTTGTACTCCTGCAGTTTCAGGTGAACTTTTTCTATATCCTCAACAATTTTACATATCTCTATAAAAACAGACTCTTTCTGTCTAGGTTGAAAAACCCATGTGTTTCCAGCCTCTGCTTGTATTTCTGACACTGGAGATCCACCTCGTGGCTCTTCTCTACACTGCCTCCAGTTCTTGAACTTCTCCTTCTAGTCATGCCAACCAGAACTGGACACAGTACTCAAGATGCTGTCAGACCAGAGAACTAGACAATCTGATCCCTACCTCCACTGGTTTGTACTCTATTGTTTTGACTACGTAGTTTAACGTTCTACTGGCTTTGTCGATTGCTGCTCTGATTTAGTTGGATATGTTTAGCGTTGAGTCTACTAAGGTCTCTTTCCAGTTCATCCTTAGCTACTTCAACACTATTCATGAAGTACGCAGATTGTAATTTCTGAACTACCTCTTCCAATTCCACTCTAGGACACAACCATAAAATCAGAGCCAGGCCATTCAGGAGAGAAGTTAGGCAACATTTCACGCAAAGGGTGGTAGAAGTGTGGCACTCTTTCCCACAAAAAGCAGTAGATGATAGCTCAATGAATAAGTTTAAATCTGAGATCAATACATTTTTGCTCGACAAGGATATAAAAGGATATGAAGCCAAGGCAGGTGGATGGAGTTAAGATATGGATCAACCATGATCGCATTGAATGGCGGAACAGGTTTGAGGGGCTGAATGGCCTACTCCTGTTCTTATGTTCATTGTCCCTCTTAGTTTGGGATCATCGGCAAATATGACCACTTTCTATTAATTTTCTGGATCCAAGTCACTGATATGAATTAAAAACTGCAGATGTCCCAACACTGAGCCCTAAGGCACCCACTTGATGTGAACTGGGTGGGAAGGAAGAAAGCAAGAATGCAAACCAGGTGTGGAGAGAGAGAGAACATGAACAAGAGGGGGCAGAGACAGAATGTGAACCTGAAATGGGTGAGGGAGAGAAAGAGAATGGCCCAAAAATTCGTGAGGAAGCCTTCGTGCGAGGGTAAGGCTTCCCCGCGATCTCTCACTGCGCGTTGGCTTTTTCAGTTCCAGCTCGCACGAACTTGATGTTCTGGACAGCTGCTGTGCTGGGCTTGCGTATCCCACAGGCGTAGTTAATTTGTGCGAGCTGTGGGATCACGTGACTCAGTTAGAGCCAATGGCAGCACACCATCTTCCATTCATAACTTTCACATAAGTGCTGTGAAAGCTATGAATACTATAGCCCCCCAAAAGAACAGCTAAACCTCAATTAATTTTTTTTTTTAAACCATCACATTAATAAAATAAGTATAGTTAAATAAATTAACTATTTTAAATAAAAAATTAAATTTTTGAAAAAATTTAAAATCTTTTAAAAAGTTATAAAAATAAACTTACCTGTCTTTAAAGTCTCTAAAAAAGATATACCTGTTAAAAAAAAATTCAAAATAATACTTAATTCACTACTTACCTTGTTAAAAGTGGGTCTTACTCCTCCTTTTTTTATGTGTAAAATCTTCCATACTTACCTGCGCGTTGAAACCACTAAGTGCACTGCATGCGCGCAGCCTGTAGCGCGCACGCGGTTCACCTAGGAACCGCCCCCTTTTCCATTCACCAAGTGCCGGTTTTCAGCGCATGCGCAGTGCATGCAGAAAACCGGCAATTGGAGACAGAATACGCGAGAGTACACAGTGCGTACTCTCGCGTATCAACACAAATTTTTGGGCCAATGTCTTATTTGACCCTGAGCTGAGCTTCTAACCCCATATCCTCTCCATCACAAAGACCGTTTACTTCCATTTCCGTAACATCACCCGTCTCCGAACCTGCCTCAGGTCATCTGCTACTGAAACACTCATCCATGCTTTTGTTACCTCCAGACTTGATTATTCCAACACTCTCCAGGCCAGCCTACCATCTTTCACCCATAAACTTGAGGTCATCCAAAACTCTGCTGCCCATATCCTAACTCGCACCAAGTCCTGTTCACCCATCACTCCTGTGCTCACTGACCTACACTGACTCCCGGTCCACCAATACCTCGATTTAAAAATTCTCATCCTTGATTTCAAATTCCTCCCTGGCCTCGCTCCTCATCTCTGTAACCTCCACCAGCCCTACAACCCGAGTGCCATTAGCGTTATGGATTTGTGCTCAATGAATGTGGTGAAACTGAGCTCGATGCCATTGTCATGGATGGGAAAAGCCTTGGTACAGGAGCTGTCGCTGCTGTCAGAAACATAGCTAATCCAACCAAGCTTGCTCGACTGGTTATGGAACAGGTAGGATTTACTCCTAAAATATAGTCATTCTATAGCGTAGCTCTTTCCACCCCAGAACCCAGGCAACGTTCAGAGGCTGTGTTACCAAAACTCTTTGTAAGAGCAAATAAATATCCCAAACAATTTGTGAGTCGAGCAACTTCTGCAGCTCTCGCTTTAGAAGTACATTTTACAAATAACAGTCCTGGAACCTGTTGGGAGAGATCATAGATGAGCTGCCCATGTTTTACCGGCCATACTGGGACTCAATCCAAGGTGAGCAATCTAAAACCAGGTACAGTACCAGTGATTGCCGCTCCAGGTGGGCGAGGCTTTGTGCCGGGACCCTGCATTGCTAAAATTTCCCCTTTAGTTCATCACATTTCACTTCATTTCACTACATCACAACAATGACTACAATTCAACAGTACTTCATTGGTCGTGAAGCACTTTGGGATGTCCTGAGGTTGTGAAAAGCATTCTATAAATGTAGAGATTTATTTCTAGGGGTGTAGAATTCAAAAGTACTGAAGTTATGTTAAACTTGTGTAGGACCCTGGTTGGTCTGTACTTAGAGAGAGTACTGTGCACAGTTCTGGTCTCCATACTATAAAAAGGACATAGAAGCACTGGAAAAAGTGCAAAAAAGATTTACAAGGATGCTACCAGAACTGAGAGATTGCAGCTTTCTGGAAAGATTGAACAGGTTGAGGCTTTTTTCTTTAGAAAAGGGAGGACTTAGAGGTGACCTGATAGGGGTCTTTAGGATTATGGATTGGTTGGACAGGGTAGATGTGATGAGAATATTCCACTTGTGGGAGAATCCCAAACTAGGGGCCATAAATACAAGATAGTTACTAATAAATCCAATAGGGAAATAAGGAGAAATTTCTTTACTCAGAGAGTGGTTAGAATGTGGAACTCGCTACCACAGGAAGTGGTTGAGGCAAATAGCTTAGATGCTTTCAAAAGGAAATTAGATGAGTACATGAGAGAAAATGGAATAGAAAGATATGCTGAAAGGCTGAGATGAGATAGATGGAATGGGAGGAGGCTCGTGTGGAGTATAAACACTAGCACAGACTAGTTGGGCCGAATGGCCTGTTTCTGTGCTGTATATTCTATGTAATTCTATGTAACCCTCTGAGAACGCTGCGTTTCTCCAGCTCTGGCTTCTTGTGCCCACTCCCTTCGCCTCACCATTGACGGCCGTGCCTTCAGCTGCCTCGACCCTAACTTCTGGAAAACTTCTCCGCCTCTCTCTTCTCCTTTAAGATGCTCCTTAAAACCTTCTTTGGTTCGGTGTCAATTTTGCTCTGATTAGACTCCTGTGAAACGCCTTGCGACGTTGTACTACGTTAAAGGTGCTATATAAATGCAAGTTGTTGTTAAATCAGAAAAAGGAGAGAGAAATCCAGAAAGATGAGAGCACAAGCCATGGGGGGGGGGGGGGGGGGGAGGGGGGGGGGAGCGAAGAGAAAGCACGCAAACGACAGAGGAAGTTGGAGAGAACTAAGAGGCTAAGCGAAACAGAAGAAAGGAGACAGAAAGAGAGAAAGGATGGAGGAAAGAGAAAGAGAATGAGAGAGGACACAGGGAATGAGAGAGAGAAGGACACAGGGAATGAGTGAGGACACAGACGAAACAGAAAGGTACATGCACAGTGAAGACAGGAGAGATGGAGTAGAGAGAGACAAACAGCAGGGAAGGAGCAGACAGGGAGAGAAAGGAGAGAGACAGAATGACAAAGAGACAGAGAGAGAAAGAAGGGGGGAGAGTGGCACACACATACAAAGAAGAGAATTTGAGAGAGAGGGAGACAGACAGAAGGGAAAGAACAGAAACAGATTGAGAGATTGGAGAGTACAGAGACGCACAAAAAGGAAGGATGTGAAAGAGATGGAAGAGAATAAGCAGATGGATAAAACAGAAGAGATGGAGAAAGACAAACAGTAGAAAAGGAGCAGAGCAAGCAAAGAGAGAAAGACACAGAAGGGACAGTTGTAAAAATCCCACAGAAAGAAAGGAGGCAAGAGTGAGGTGAAGAGTTGAAAGTGACAGGGAGAAGAGGAAGATACACAAAAGAGAAAGTACGAGAGGTACAGAAGGGAAGGTGAGGAAGAGGTAATTATTTTCAGACTTACCAATATCTGTGTCTTTTGTCACATTGATGTAAGAGACTGAGTTTTTTTTGGTAGAGTTGACTATAAAAAAGTTTGAGAACTATTGCTTATGCATATTCAGAACACACATTTGTGTTTAAAACGGAGATGCAAGATTGGACTGTGTGTATAACTGTGTATAATACTGCCACCTTGTGGACAGGAAGCAGCAATGGCGGTGGAATGCACGAAGGGTCACAGACCTGAATCGTTGACTCTGTTTCTCTTTCCACGGATGCTGCCTGGCCTGCTGAGTGTTTCCAGCATTTTCTGTTTTTGTTTCGGATTCCAGCATCCGCTGTATTTTGCTATTGTATTAGTGTTTAATTCACTGCCACTTCTCTTCTAGGAATGCCCACCTTGAAGAAGTTCTGCTCTTCTCTCCGACAAGATTTCCGTTGGTCTCGTTTACCTTGTTCATCTTCATTGCTTTCTGTTTCCCTTCTCGTGTTTGATCAATATTTAACCACTCCTGCCTTCCATCCATCACAGACCGTCCCTTTTGTTCTTTCCTCCCCTCCCCCCCTTTCCCTGCCTCTGCACCTGGTTAAAATGTTACTTCTCTAACTTTTTCCAGTTCTGACGAAGGGTCACCGACCTGAAACGTTGACTCTGTTTCTCTTTCCACGGATGCTGCCTGGCCTGCTGAGTATTTCCAGCGTTTTCTGTTTTTATTTCAGATTTCCAGCATCCGCAGTATTTTGCTTTTGTAACATACCATTGTTATTCTGAACAACAAATTTATACCTCTCGCTAATCACCTCAGAAATCAACTTTTGCTAACGGTTTGTCACGAGCTCAATCCTAATCCCCAAAGCAACCCCTCCCCCATTGTTGAACATGGGGCCCAGTTGTCAGTTTCTAACTGAAAATGAAAAGTAATCCGTTGCCCGTTTTGCAGTTGTTTGATTACCAAAATAAAGACTTGGGCCTAGAAATTGGATATGGTCCCGAAAACGGGCGGCGGCCCTTGCCCAGCGCTATTTGCCTGTGCCCGTTATAAGTGGTGCAGGCAGCACGCAAAATTCGTGCTGCCTGCTCATTTACATGATTGCAGCGCTGATCTCAGCGCTAAACATGCTGCTTATTGGCTTAGCGCTCAACAGGGGGGCCAATATCAGGTGCAGTCTACTGGCCAATAAAGGTTGGCCTAGGCGCTCTCTACTACTTAAAAGGGAGGTGCTTTGTTACAGAAACAACTCATTGTCAGGTGAAAGCAAGACATGGCGCAACACCCGAGAGAAAGGGCAACATGTTTTTCTGATGCGGCACTGGAGGCCTTGGTCCTGGGGATCCAACAACAACAGGACATCCTACACCCACATGGGGGCAAGAGGCCTTCAAAGTTGAACAGCAGAAGGATCTGGGAGATCACTCAAGCTGTCACATGCGACGAGTGTTGTTCCCCGAACCTGGATCCAGTACCGCAAAAAGTTTAATTGTCTCACACGGCTGGTCACGGTGAGTGAAGGCTTCAGCAAATGGCCATATCCCACCATCTGCACCACAAGTCTCACACACTGCTCAATGCACCACACACCCATCACTCACCTACCAGCAATCTCTAGCTATCACCACTCATACCTCCCAATCATAGCTTCACTTTACCCTCACACACTTACCACTGCTGCAAAACTCACACCCATGTCTCACAGCTTGCTCACACTGCCAGCTATTCAACCATGGCAGGCACATCACCCAAACACACTGCACCACACTCAATGACATTTCCCTTTCTCTTGCGGGCAAAGGTGGCTCGTAACCGCAAAGAGCAACAGCAGACAGGAGGCAGCCAAGCAAAGCTTGACAACCTAACTGACCTAGAGGAAGCAGTGTTCGACGTAAGTGGAGGGGCTGTGACAGAGTCCGTGGCAAGCGGAGAAGTGGAAAGCATCGCTAATGACGACCGTATGCTCATACCTAATCCTCACATCCCACTTCCCCCTCATGCCACAATCTGCTAATGGTGCATGCAGACGACACATTGGCACTGCATCTGACACTCGCAGACATCAGCTCAGAAAATGGCACTGCGTGTACTTTAGAGGGTAGTATAGAGGTGGAGTCTGCACGTGGTGAGTCACCGGGCACGAGGAAAACGGTAGCTCGGGTGCCAGCTCCCCGGAGGGCAAGGTCGCACATGAGTTCCGCTGCACAGGACTCGGATGATGACCTTGATGGGGCAGACTTCAGAAGAAGGGTGATGGGCATGCACGAAAATGCTAGGTGCAATGGCAAGCCTGCCAGAGAGCCTCTTGTCAGTGTCAAGGAGCATGGAGGAGTCCGGTTCCAACATTCCACGGGGTTTTGCGCAGAGCTTGCAGCCCATGATTTCCAGGATGGACCCTATCATGATGTTGGGTGTGATGGGCAATCTCACAGCTTCCATTGCAGCACAGGCAGAAGCGAACCAATGGTCTCAGTGCGGCAGTGGAAGCGCAGACTGCTCTCCTGCAGCCTCAGCTTGCTGCCACGCAAGCTCAGACTGCTGCCATCGTGGCTGGGTTTACGAGTGTCTAAAGGGGCTTGCAGGGTGTCACAGCAGTCCAGCAATCTATCCTCCAACAGATTACTAGGAATGCTGAGGCGCCGTCCCAGGGAAGTGGCAGTGGCTCCGTGGAGCAAAAACCTGCTGTCCTCTCAGGATGAATGTGAGAAGTCGCACAACACCAGGTTATAGTCCAACAGCTTTATTTGAAATCACAAGCTTTCGGAGCGCTGCTCCTTCGTCAGGTGAAGTGAAGAGATGCATATAGGCACAGCATATATAGTCAGAGAACACTGCCAGATGATTACAGTTAATCTTTCTAACTGCCCTTTATCGCACCTCGGCAGAGAGATAATCCCAGCAATCAAAGGTATGGATGGTGTCCAAGCAGGTCAGTCAGGAAAACATTACATCAAAGACAATGAGGTGGGATCACAAGGGGTCAAATGTGGCCGATGCTGGGGTCTGTATGGAAAACAAAAGACTTTTTTTGCTGGAAATCACAGCAGGTCCGGCCGCATCTGTGTAGAGAGAACAAGCCAACGACGACTCGAGTCTGGATGACTCTACGTCAGGTGGGGTTACATGTAGCGTGACATGAACCCAAGATCCCGGTTGAGGCCGTCCTCATGGGTGCGGATCTTGGCTATCAGTTTCTGCTCGACGATTTTGCGTTGTCGTGTGTCTCGAAGGCCGCCTTGGAGAACGCTTACCCGAAGATCAGAGGCTGAATGTCCTTGACCTGCTGTGATTTCCAGCAAAAAAAGTTTTGTTTTCCATACAGACTCCAGCATCTGCCACATTTGACCCCTTGTGACCCCACCTCATTGTCTTTGATGTAATGTTTTCCTGACTGACCTGTTTGGACACCATCCACACCTTTGATTGCCGTGATTATCTCTCTGCCGAGGTGCGATAAAGGGCAGTTAGAAAGATTAACTGTAATCATCTGGCAGTGTTCTCTGACTATATATGCTGTGCCTATATGCATCTCTTCACTTCACCTGACGAAGGAGCAGCGCTCCAAAAGCTTGTGATTTCAAATAAAGCTGTTGGACTATAACCTGGTGTTGTGCGACTTCTCACATCTCTCTCAGGATGACAGCATTCGTACTCCCACCATTGCCACTCTGCCAGTGCCCTTGCTGCTGCCCATCAGCCAGCCAAACCAGACTGCTGCTGGCAATGCCGAGGCGGTGCAGTCTACAAGCCAGGCCTTCTAGGCCCAGAGATGCTCGAGGTCGTCCTGCAAGGCCATTTGTAGTCTCCCACACTGAAAGTCAGCAGCCTTCCACCAACCATGTTGCAGCCACTGGGGGAGCACTTCGTAGGCGCACCAGAGTAGGAAAAGGCACACGAATGACAGACACTGAGGGAATGCACAAGGGTGATTCGTTGACTTTGTTCTTTTGATTTGAATTTGATACATTTATGAATTATGTTTGGAATGTGTGTTTTGTAGTGGCTTTCATTTCAGCTTTGTGCCCAGCAGAGCACTGTGATTTTCCATGACAGAGGGATGGTAAGATGGGGAAATAGTGAGCAATGGGGATCTGGGGTTTCATTCACTGGAACCGGAGTCTGATGAGGCGCTCATGGACAGCCCGTCCGGAACGGGGATCTGCTGCCTGCCTCCTCCCTGCCTCCTCCTCCTCTTCCTACTATCCATCGTGTCAGGAACACATTACTGGTTGGTTGCAAACCTGTGACTCATCCTTTCACACTCTTCAACTGTAGCCTGAATAGTACAGTAACTACAAGCTAAATAAGCTACACTAAAACCAATAATTAAACAATTAAAAGCATTAATTACCAACAGTAATATAAAGACTGCACTGACAATTATTACTAATCACATTTACAAAACAACACCCTGGCATTATCTTGCTGAAAAAAGCCCCAGACATTCGATGAAGCTCAGTGTTTCTAGATAGCTCAATGGGTGAGCACACCGGCCCATACAATACTGATCCATGCAGATTAGAAAGATCCCACAATTGATCTCCAAACTGTGCTGAGTTAACTGATCACAGCTCAAGTAGCAGGTGAGGCTAACGCCCTTGGGCTAGGAAGGGGGAAAATAAACCCGAGGTTGACCCTCCTGAACCCTGATCCTTGCTGTAAGTGCAGGTGTATGGATGTACGGTAAGAGCAGGATCTGGATAGCCTGCCAACAACTCAGAAACTGATTCTCCTCCCACCAGGGTGTAAGTCAGACAGAGTGAACCCAAAGTTAGTCTGCCTGACCTGATCCTGCCAAAAAAAATGTTCATTGGTTCTACATTCCCCCACACACAGGCCTGGTCAATTGTGGGTACTGTGAATTGGGCACACTGACCTCCACAGACCAATCCTTACATTGGAGTTCCTGTTGAGTGGGGCTCAGCACTGGGAACAGAGTCTGGCAAAATTTACCCTCATGTTCCTTAATCTCTCCTCGCTCCAAAAACACATCAAATTGTCTCTTGAATCTATTAACATGCAACACTTCAATGTCCTTCACTGGTAACTTTCCTGGCAACAAGTGCCTTGTGTAAAAAAAAAACTTCTTCCTAAGTTTCCTGCTTATACCCATCTTCTTAATTGTCTTAGAATTTCTTTTCCTGACAATTCAGTGCATCAATGCACTGTAGTACCAGGCTGCCTCACTCACTGGTCTATCACAATAAAATACAAACCATGACATGGATACTTCATGTCCCAAATACCTTCTCAAACATCAACACATAATCCGTAATAACCAGCATCACTATCCCAGCCTAAACAACAGTTGTACAAACAGGATGCACAAGACAATAAATATTAGTCTTTTAAAGAAAGACTTGCATTTCTATAGTGCCTTTACAACCTCAGGACATCCCAAAGCGCTTTACAGCCAATGAAGTACTTTTGAAGTGTAGTCACTGTTGTAATGTAGGAAACGCGGCAGTCAATTTCTATACTACACAGTTGATCTATCAACTTCATTGTTCAGTGATGTGCAAGTAAAACTTTTGTCAGTCCAGTGACTTTGTTGGACCCAGAGTCAGTGAGCAATATACTCCGACTGAATAATAATTCCTTCAAATTTGTACAGAGAGTATTCTATGCTCAATGCATTTTCACAGGTAAGGAACATTAATTTTTCAAATGTGGCCGTCAGTGTAACTAAAAATAACATACAAAAGGGACTCTCCATTAGTTTCCACAAAGCCATAGGTTTCTTCTTAAAAAATGTCAGCTTTCCCGATCAAAATCATTGTTCCTCCAACCCATTGTAATCCCCAAGCTCCAAGGATTTACTCTTTACAGAAATATCTGCTGGGATCCCTAGTACCAAAATGTGGAATCTCAGTGAGAAAACATGGAATGAGGAAAGGTAGGTTGGCTCATGAATTAGTTCCTGCCAGTGACCATGACAACATTCCCAACTAGATCTCTATGCAACCCACTATGTTTCTTGAGGTAAGCCTCCACATATGTGAAATTTCACCTCAGCCTTCAAGTAAAAGTCTAGAATATTAATACGACCATACAACCCACACTTACAACTCTTGACTATTAGTGTTTTTCAGGTGACTTATCCCTGGTCATAGAATTGCACAGAAGGAGGCCATTCGGCCCATCAAGTCTGCGCCAGCTCTTTCGAAGAGAAATCCAGTTAGTCCCACTCCCCCACTCTTTCCCCATATCTCTGCATTTTTTTCTCCTTCAATTATTTATCTAATTCCCTTTTGAAAGCTACTATTGAATCTGTATCCACCACCCTATCAGGCAGTGCATTCCAAATCATAACCACTCGTTACGTAAAAAAGTTTTCCCTCATGTTACCTCTGGTTCTTTTGCCAATCACCTCTCATTCTCGACCCTTCAGCCATTGGAAACAGTTTCTCCTTTTTGACTCTATCTAAACTCTTCGGGGGAGAAATTCAGTATCGCCCCATTTGGGGCGCAATTATCGGCCGGGCGCAAAGATTAGCGCCTGGCGCTAATTATCGCCACCGACTGCAAACTTGACTTTTATCGCCCCTGGAGGTGATTGGAGCGCTAAATCGGGTGCTTCACACCTGTCTTAAGGCGCAAAGGCCGAGGAGCGAGGCGCTACCTCAGAGCGCTGGCGAAGCTCATGTAATGTCAGTCAGCAATGGAACACACACACAATGGCACGGGCCAGTTCTTAAAGGGGACGGTTAATCTTGCTTTCCATCCACATCCTGCTCATTGCAGCCTTGAATCTCGGCCTGGAGAGACTTGCACATCAAATGTGCTGGAAAGAACAATGGAGAGTACCAGGCAAAGAGCTCAGAGTGCAGCCCCCACAATCTCTGCTAAATCGATACAAGGAATGGCAAATCAAAATGAACCTGCAAAGTGCTGCTCAGTACCCAAAACTCCTTCACACAACGTTGAATCTCTCCAGAAGTCTCTCCCTCTCTCTCTCAGAATGCGTAGTTCAAAAATGGCACCAACAATAAAAGGCAGGAAGCGATCACCTTTAAATAGCGCTCCCCCTTTCCCTACATGACTGCAGAACGCTCCCCTCAACCTGTCGTTGATAGCGTCAGGCGGTAAGGCAGGGGGCGCCACTGAATATCCGCTCCGGGGCGATACCGGGGCGTTGCGCACTCAAGTGACGTCACGATCTTCCGGCGCAGGAGATCGTGGCGGTAGTGTTTAGCGCCGCCGTAAAATGTCTAGTTAATTTCGCGAGCGGCGCAAACTTCGCCACGCCTGGGCACCAGATGCTTTGCGCCCCATTAGCGCCCTCTTAAGGCGCTAACGGGAGGCGCAACCAACTGAATTTTTTCCCCCTTCATGTTTTTCAACACCTCTAACAAACCTCCTCTTAGCCTACTCTACTCCAAGGAGAAAAACCCCAGCTTCTCCAGTCTATCCATGTAACTGTAATCCCTCATCCCTGCAGCCATTTTGGTAAATCTCTTCCGTACCCTCTCCAAAGCCTTCACGTCCTTCCTAAACTGTGGTGTCCAGAATTGGACACAATACTCCAGTTGGGGCCAAACTAGTGTTTTATGTAGGTTTAGCATAACTTCCTAGATTTTGTGCTCTATGCCTCCATTTATAAAGTTCAGGATCCCGTTTGCTTTATTAACAGCCTTACCAACCTCTTCCGCCACCTAGAGTCATAGAGTTATACAGCACAGAAAGAGGCCCTTCGGCCCATCGTGTCTGCGCCAGCCATCAAGCCCTGTCGATTCTAATCCCATTTTCCAGCACTTGGTCCATAGCCTTGTATGCTATGGCGTTTCAAGTGCTCATCTAAATGCTTCTTGAATGTTGTGAGGGTTCCTGCCTCTACCACCCTTTCAGGCAGAGTTCCAGATTCCAACCACCCTCTGGGTGAAAAAGTTTTTCCTCCAATCCCCTCTAAACCTCCTGCCCCTTACCTTGAAACTATGCCCCCTGGTTATTGACCCCTCTACTAAGGGGAAAAGTTCCTTTCTATCTACCCTATCTACGCCCCTCATAATTTTGTACACCTCAATCAGGTCCCCCCTCAGCCTTCTCTGCTCTAAGGAAAACAACCCCAGCCTGTCAAGTCTCTCTTCATAGCTGAAGCGCTCCAGCCCAGGTAACATCCTGGTGAATCTCCTCTGCACCCTCTCCAATGCAATCTCATCACTCCTATAGTGTGGCGACCAGAACTGCACACAGTATTCCAGATGTGGCCTAACTAGCGTTTTGTACAGCTCCATCATAACCTCCCTGCTCTTATATTCTATGCCTCAGCTAATGAAGGCAAGTATCCCATATGCCTTTTTAACCACCTTATCTTCCTGTCCTGCTGCCTTCAGGTATCTATGTACATGCAAACCAAGGTCCCTCTGATCCTCTGACCTTCCTAGGGTCCTACCATTCATTGTGTATTCCCTTGCCTTGTTAGTCCTCCCAAAATGCATCACCTCACACTTTTCAGCGTTAAATTCCATTTGCCACTGTTCTGCCCATCTAACCATCCCGTCTATATCGTCCTGTCGCCTGAGGCTTCCCTTTCTCGCTATTTACCACTTCACCAATTTTCGTGTCATCTGCGAACTTACTGATCATACCTCCTACATTCATATGTAAATCATTAATGTACACTACAAACAGCAAAGGACCCAGCACCGATCCCTGCGGTACACCACTGGACACAGGCTTCCAGTCACAAAAACAACCTTCGACCATCACCCTCTGCCTCCTGCCACTAAGCCAATTTTGGATCCAAATTGCCCTGAATCCCATGGGCTCTTACCTTCTTGACCAGTCTCCCATGTGGGACTTTGTCAAAAGCCTTACTGAAGTCCATGTAGACTACATCAACTGCAATACCCTCATCCACACACCTAGTCACCCCCTCGAAAAATTCAGTCAAATTGGTCAAACATGATCTCCCCCTGACAAAGCCATGCTGACGAACCCTGATTAATCCCTGCCTCTCCAAGTGGAGACTAATTCTGTCCCTCAGAATTTTTCCAATAATTTCCCGACCACTGATGTTAGGCTCACTGGCCTGTAATACCCAGGTTTATCCCTACTGCCCTTCTTGAACAATGGTACTACGTTAGCTGTAACCCAGTCCTCTGGCACCTCCCGTGGCCAGAGAAGTTCTGAAAATTTGTGTCAGAGCCCCTGCAATCTCCTCCCTTGCCTCACACAGCAGCCTGGGATACATCCCGTCAGGGCCTGGGGATTTATCCACTTTTAAGCCCGCTCGTACCTCCTCCCTCTCAATACTAATTTGTTCAAGTATATCACAATCCCCCTGCCTGATTTCTATGCCTACATCACCCTTCTCCATAGTGAACACAGATGCAAAATATTCATTTAAAACCTCACCTACATCTTCCGACTCTACACACAGATTGCCACTTTGGTCCCGAATGGGCCCTACTCTTTCCCTGGTTATCCTCTTGCCCGTAATATACTTATAAAACACCTTGGGATTTTCCTTTATTTTGCCCGCCAGTGTTTTTTCATGCCCCCTCTTTGCTCTCCTAATTTCTTTTTTAAGTACCCCCCTGCACTTTCTATACTCCTCTAGGGCTTCTCTAGAAACATAGAAGATAGGAGCAGGAGTAGGCCATTCGGCCCCTCGAGCCTGCTCCGCCATTCGATGAGATCATGGCTGATCATCCAAACTCAGTACCCTGTACCTGCCTTCTCCCCATATCCCTTGATACCTTTAGCTTTAAGAAATATATCTAACTCATTCTTGAATATATTTAATGACTTGGCCTCAACTACCTTCTGTGGTAGAGAATTCCACAGGTTCACCACTCTCTGGGTGAAGAAATTCTTCCTCATTTCTGTCCTAAATGGCTTACCCGTTATCCTTAGATTATGACCCCTGGTTCTGGACTCTCTGACCATCGGGAACATTCTTCCTGCATCTAGTTTGTCCAGAACTGTCAGAATTTTATGTTTCGATGAGATCCCCTCTCATTCTTCTATACTCCAGCGAGTATAAGCCCAATCGACCCAATCTCTCCTCATATGTCATTCCTGCCATCCCAGGTATCAGCCTTGTGAATCTTCGCTGAACTCCTTCCATGGCAAGAACATCCTTCCTCAGATAAGGCGACCAAAACTGCACACAGTACTCAAGGTGTGGTCTCACCAAGGCCCTGTACAACTGCAGCAGGACATCCCTGTTCCTATACTCAAACCCTTTCGCTATGAAGGCCAACATACCATTTGCCTTCTTCACCGCCTGCTGCACCTGCATGCTTACTTTCAGCGACTGGTGCACAAGGCCACCCAGGTCTCGTTGCACTTACTCTTCTCCCAATCTATTGCCATTCAGATAATAGTCTGCCTTTCTGTTTTTGACACCAAAGTGGATAACCTCGCATTTATCCACATTATATTGCATCTGCCACGCTTCTGCCCACTCACCCAACCTGTCCAAATCATCCTGGAGTTTCTCGGTATCCTCCTCGCAGCACACACTCCCACCCAGCTTTGTGTCATCTGCAAACTTGGAGATATTACATTTAGTTCCCTTATCTAGATCATTAATGTATATTGTGAATAGCTGGGGTCCAAGGACCGATCCCTGCGGTACCCCACTAGTCACTGCTTGCCACTCAGAAAAAGACCCATTAATTCCTACTCTCTGCTTTCTGTCCGCCAACCAATTCTCTATCCAAGTCAATACCTTGCCCCCAATCGCATGTGCCTTAATTTTACACGCTAATCTCTTATGCGGGACCTTATCGAAAGCCTTTTGAAAGTCCAAATACACCACATCTACTGGTTCTCCCTTATCTATTTTCACAGTTACATCCTCAAAAAATTCCAGTAGCTCAGTCAAGCACGATTTAACTTTTGTAAATCCATGTTGACTTTGTCCGATCATGTCACTGTTTTTCAAGTGCTCAGCTATTACATCCTTTATAATGGACTCTAGCATTTTCCCCACTACCGATGTAATTCCCCGCTTTCTCTCTACCACCCTTTTTGAATAGTGGGGTAACATTAGCTACCCTCCAATCCATGGGTACAGTTCCAGATTCCATAGAATGTTGGAAGATGATCAGCAATGCATCTACTATTTCTAGGGCCACTTCCTTAAGTACCCTAGGATGTAGATTATCAGGCCCTGGGGATTTATCGGCCTTCAATCCCGTCAATTTCCCTAACACCATTTCCCTGCAAATACTGATTTCTTTCAGTTCCTCCCTTTCATCAGACCGTATGTTCTCCAACATCTGTGGGAGGTTATTTGTGTCCTCCTTTGTGAAGACAGAACCAAAATATGCATTTAATTGGTCTGCCATTTCTTTGTTCCCCATTATAACTTCCCCTGCTTTTGACTGCAAGGGACCTACACTTGATTTCACTAATCTTTTTCTCTTCACATATCTATAAAAGCTCTTAGTCAGTTTTTATGTTCCCAGCAAGCTTACTTTCATATTCTATTTTCCCCTTCTTAATTAATCCATTTGTCCTCCTTTGTTGAATCCTAAACTGCTCCCAATCCTCAGGGTTACCGCTTTTTCTGGCCAATTTATATGCCCTCTCCTTGAATCTTATGTTATCCCTAATTTCCCTTGTTAGCCACGATTGAGTCACCCTTTTTGTTTTATTCTTATGCCATACTGGGACTTTTAGTCCTTTGTATCTGCCAAAAGCCTCCCTTTTTTTCCTAATCCATTCTTGTATATCCCTTGACATCCAGGGTTCCCTGGGCTTGTTGGTCCCACCCTTGACCTTTACGGGAACATGTTGGCGCTGTACTCTGTATTTCCTTTCTGAAAGACTCCCATTGCTCTGATGTGGATTTTCCTACAAGTAGCTGATCCCAGTCCACTTTGGCCAGATCCTGCCTTATCATATTAAAATTGGCCTTCCCCCAATTTAGAACCTTTATTTCTGGTCCATCTTTGTCCTTTTCCATGACTACCTTAAATCTCACCGAATTATGGTCACCGTCACCAAAATGCTCTACTACTGACACTTCTACCACTTGCCCGGCTACATTCCCTAGAATTAGGTCCAGTATCGCCCCCTCTCTTGTAGGACTTTCTACATGCTGGCTCAAAAAGCTCTCCTGGATGCACTTTAAGAATTCCGCACCCTCTAAGCCTTTCACACTCTGACTATCACAGTTAATATTGGGGAAGTTGAAATCGCCTACTATTATTACCCTACTTTTTCTACACTTCTCTGAGATTTGCCTACATATCTGTTCCTCTATCTCCCCCTGACTGTTAGGGGGCCTAGAGTACACTCCCAGCAAAGTGCTTGCCCCCTTTTTGTTTTTAAGTTCTACCCATATGGCCTCATTAGAGGAACCTGCTAAGATATCATCCCTCCTTAGAGCAGTAATTGACTCCTTGATTAATATTGCGACACCCCCTTCTCTTTTACACCCCCCTCTGTCTCGCCTGAAGATTCTATACCCTGAAATATTGAGCTGCCAGTCCTGCCCCTCCCTCAACCATGTCTCTGTGATAGCAACAATATCATACTGCCATGTGTTCATCAACACCTTCAATTCATCTGCCTTACTCGCAAGACTCCTTGCATTAAAATAAATGCCATCCAGCCTTGCCATACTCCCTTGTGCCGTTACATATTTGCTCTGCCTTCCAGGCGGACTTGTTTTTTCCTCTATATTTGGCTGTGCATCACCCCCTACTATAGCTCCACTCCGTATCCCATCCCTCTGCCAAGTTAGTTTAAACCCCCCGCAACAGTACTAGCAAATCTCCCCGCAAGGATGTTGGTCCCGTTCCGGTTCAGGTGCAACCCATCCGACTTGTACAGGTCCCACCTTCCCCAGAAACAGACCCAGTGATCCAGGAAACTAAAACCCTCCCTCCTGCACCAACTCTTTAGCCACGCATTCATCTGCTCTATCCTCCTATTCCTATACTCACTAGCACGTGGCACCGGTAGTAATCCAGAGATTACAACCTTTGAGGTCCTGCTTTTTAATCTGCTCCCTAGCTCCCTAAATTCTTGTTGCCGGACCTCATCCCTCTTTCTACCCATGTCGTTGGTACCAATGTGAACCATGACCTCTGACTGTTCGCCCTCCCCCTTCAGAATGCCCTGCAGCCATTCAGTGACATCTTTGACCCTGGCAGGGAGGCAACATACCATCCTGGAGTCACGTCTGCGGCCACAGGAACATCTATCTGTTCCCCTTACGATAGAATCCCCTATCACTATTGCTCTCCCACTCTTTTTCCTCCCCTCCTGTGCAGCTGAGTCACTCGTAGTGCCACGGACTTGGCTCTTGCTGCATTCCCCTGAGAAACCATCTCCCCCATCAGTATCCAAAACGGAAAATCTGCTGGAGAGGGAGATAGGCCCAGTGGACTCCTGCACTACCTTCCTAGTTCTTTTACTCTGTCTGGCGGTCACCCATTTCCTGTCTGCCTGTGCACTCTTTACCTGCGGTGTGACCACCTCGTTAAACTTGCTATCCACGAAGACTTCAGCTTCGCGGATGCTCCACAGTGACTCCAGCCGCAGCTCCAGCTGTGAAACGCGGATTTCGAGTAGCTGCAGCTGAAGACACTTCCTGCACATGTGTTCGCCCTGGACACATAAACTGTCCCTGACTTCCCACATAGCACAGGAGGAGCATTCCACGCTGCCGAGCTGCCCTACCATGTCCTACCCTTAATTTACTCCCTTTACTTCCTTTAAATTAAAGAATATTAAATACACTCGGGACCTTACTTCCCTTTAAACACTACTTACTCTAAACTAGAGACCTTACTTTAACTTTAACGACTGGACTGCAGAAATACTCACCAGGTCCTACTTACCAATCAGCTCCTTCCATGGTTGTGACATCACTTTAGCGGTTTCGCAGTTGTTGTTGTTTGACTGCTCCCGCTCTCGGACTCTTTCCTTGGTGTAAAGTAAGAACCAATTCCTACAGGGTGAAAAGTTAGGAAAAACAAAGGCGAAGCAAGGGAGCTCCTCCTTCCACTCCTCACCTAACTCCCTGACTCACCCAACTCGCAGCACTCTGTTTAAACCATACTCAGTGCAAATCGCACTGCAAAGCCTGTTTTTATAGGCCCTGAAACAAAGGAGCTTGCTGGGTTCTGCTCCAGGAGAACCAGTTTAATCTAGTTTCCCTAATTAGCTACCTTCAGCTGCTCTGAATTGTAGGCCTTGTATATCCCTTTATAACCCTTCTTAAAGCTGGAAAATTTAGATTTTAAACAGTAAACAGTAAATGTGAAACAAACAAAAGTTTGATTTTAGCAAACAGTTAAGACTCCCTGACTCACCCAACTCGCAGCACTCTGTTTAAACCGCACTCAGTGCAAAATCGCACGGCAAAGCCTTCAAAGATTTGTGCACAAACACCCCCAAGTCTCTCTCTTCTTGCACCCACTTTAAAATTGTACCATTCAGCATGTATTGTCTCTCCTCATTCTTCCGACCAAAATGCATCATCTCACACTTTTCTGCTATGAATTTCATCTGCCATGTGTTCGCCCATTCCACCAGCCAAACTCTATCATGTCATGGTCACTGTTTGCAAGATTCTTCCTTACTCTCTGATTATTAAGTAATTCTGGCTCATTACTCATTACTAAATCTAGTGTGGCTAGGGTTGCCAACTCTAGTTTGACATATTCCTGGAGGTGTGATCATGTGAGATTTAATCATGTGACATCCAATCACATGACAGCTGTCTGCAGTTAGCAAATATTATTTCATTATTGCACCAGTTTTTAATTAAACCTACACATACAGATGATGCATACTATTTGCAAAACTTGGATTGTACCTGTAATTTAACCTTTCTTTCTGATTTCAAAACCCAGACGCTGATAAACATGAGAGTAAATACTTTGGGTCTAGCACCAGTTAATCAGGCTGTAACTTATTTCCAGATATCCAAAGAAGGATTAAAATTCTTGGCCATTACTTTAATAATTAAGAGGCCAGCAAAATGAGTGTTATTGCAGGTGATAATCTGATTGGCCAGATTTCTGCTGGTAAGGCTGAAGAAATCCATTAGTCTGGAGACCAAACTCACCCACCATAAACTGAAGTACTGTAGTTAGCATTTGTATTATTTATCAGAGAAGTGAAAGTGCATAGGCGCAGACTGCGAATAGAAAGCTCTTTTCCTCAGGGGTTGCCAGCAGCAGGGACCGGGAGATCATACCTCCATTCCGGGAGTTTCCCGGACAATTCGGGAGGGTTGGCAACCATAAGTATGGCCTGTCCTGTAGTCTGTTCTAAAACATAATGGCCCATAATATGCTGTCAAAATAAGGGCAAGGCTAATGGTGCTCGCCATTATTCATGGGCAAACTTTAGGCAAGTTGCAGACTCTGGAACAGTTCCCATGGATTGGAGGGTAGCTAATGTAACCCCACTATTTAAAAAAGGTGGGAGAGAGAAAACGAGGAATTACAGACCGGTAAGTCTGACATCGGTAGTGGGGAAAATGCTAGAGTCCATTATAAAAGATGTAATAGCAGAGCACTTGGAAAACAGTGACAGGATCGGACAAAGTCAACACGGGTTTACAAAAGGTAAATCATGCTTGACTAATCTACTGGAATTTTTTGAGGATGTAACTGGTAGAATAGATAAGGGAGAACCAGTGGATGTGGTGTATTTGGACTTTCAGAAGGCTTTCGATAAGGTCCCGCATAAGAGATTAGCGTGCAAAGTTAAAGCACATGGGATTGGGGGTAAGGTACTGTCTTGGATAGAGAACTGGTTGGCAGACAGGAAGCAAAGAGTTGGAATAAACGGGTCTTTTTCCGAGTGGCAGGCAGTGACTAGTGGGGTACCGCAGGGATCGGTGCTAGGACCCCAGCTATTCACAATATATATATAAATGATCTAGACGAGGGAACTAGATGTAATATCTCCAAGTCTGCAGATGACACAAAGCTGGGTGGGCGTCTGTGCTGCGAGGAGGATGCAGAGAAATTCCAGTATGATTTGGACAGGTTGGGTGATTATACTGCATTTGCCATGCATCTGCCCAATGTGGATAAATGCGAGGTTATCCACTTCGGTGGCAAAAACAGGAAGACAGATTATTATCTGAACGTCAATAGATTGGGAAAAGGGGAAGTGCAACGAGACCTGGGTGTCCTTGTGCACCAGTCGCTGAAGGTAAGCATGCAGGTGCAGCAGGCGGTTAAGAAGGCAAATGGTATGTTGGCCTTCATAGCGAGAGGATTCAAGTACAGGAGCAAGGATGTCTTGCTGCAGTTGTACAGGGCCTGGGTGAGACCACACCTTGAGTATTGTGTGCAGTTTTGGTCACCTTATCTGAGGAAGGATGTTCTTGCCATGGAGAGGGTGCAGCGAAGATTCACCAGACTGATACCTGGGATGGCAGGAATGACGTATGAAGAGAGATTGGGTCGATTAGGATTATATTCGCTAGAGTTTAGAAGAATGAGAGGGGATCTCATTGAAACTTATAAAATTCTAACAGGACTAGACAGACTAGATGCAGGAAGGATGTTCCCGATGGCGGGGGAGTCCAGGAACCAGGGGTCACAGTCTAAGGATAAGGGGTAAGCCATTTAGGACTGAGATGAGGAGGAATTTCTTCACCCAGAGAGTGGTGAACCTGTGAAATTCTCTACCACAGAAGGCAGTTGAGGCCGATTCATTAAATATATTCAAGAAGGAGTTAGATATATTTCTTAAGGCTAAATGGGATATGGGGAGACAGCAGGGACAGGGTACTGAATTTGGATGATCAGCCATGATCTCATTAAATGGCGGAACAGGCTTGAGGGCCGAATGGCCTACTCCTGCTCCTATCTTCTATGTTTCTATGTGCGGTTAAACACGGATATCCAAAAGTTGCTGTCCAAGATGCGGCACTCCACCGTTAGCTTCGCGAAGATGGCACCTCGCTGCCTGGCTACCCGTTACAATGCATTGAATGGTGTGAAGTTGCTGTATTTGCGCGGTAGATATGATCTAAACTCGTCACAGAAAGTTGGAGCTGGTCTGAAGTGACGCAAGGAGCCTCTCTTAGAGCCATTTAAAGTCCGAGCATATTTAATTAAACCTGGATTAGCTGTCAGAGGTTTGTTTAATGATGTGCTAAGTGTTAATTACTGCCAATGAACCTCTCTGGCACAAAAATTACATTACTAATGTGGAGTCTCATTCTTCAGGTTTTAATTGTTGGAGATTTAAAAAAAGTAATATTTCAATATTTTTTAAACTTTCCTTTCTGTCTTTTTTCCTCTTTCTTAATCCAATCTTCCTTTCTCTCTGCACCCGATTTGACATTGAATTCACCCACTCTAATTTACACTTCCTTCTCAGTCTTTGCGCTGATTATTTCACAATTCTTCAATCTGATTGGTTAAGGTTGCTTGGCCCGTTACCTTCGCTGCGCCATTATCAACTCTCACTTTCAGCAATTTAGTGGCGCAATGTATCGTTGAGATTAAACGGGAATGGGCATGTCTTACTAATGGCGGACGCCATTCGTTGCCTTGCTCCAGCAATTTATGGGCCATTGGCTCGGATTTTGTGGTCAGCAGCGAAGGAACGGCGCTCTCCGCTCACCTCGCTGACAGCTGCCCACAAAGTTTTTGCGGGCTTTAGAGCGCAGAGTTGCTCTAATCCGCCGTCTGATCCAGCGCGGCGTCCTCTACAGGGCATCAGTGAGCAGGTCAAGAAACAGCAAGGCTCTTCAACCAATCAGATTGAAGAATCCTCACTGAGACACGCAGGGGGAATTTTAAACCCAAAAAATGAACAGGTTTGGGTGGGGTGGAAGGTTAATGTGTTAGAAATTTGAATCCTGACCCCAACCCACCCATTTCTGGTTTTAACGGAGGCGGGATGGGGGGCGTGGTGAGGCTGCGTGCCTTTTAGAAGCACCATTTTAAATGTAACTCTTTCCCAGGCCACGGGGAACCCGGCAACTAAAGGGAGGTGAGTACTGCTGGATCCAGGAGGTAAGTGCCTTTCCACTTACCTGCTGGATCCAGCGTACCTGCCTCGCTAAGCCCCGCGATCGGACACCCCCCGACCCTGCCGATCTCCCCCGACCTCCCCCACCAAGGCCTCTGACCCCCCAGATTCCCCCGCTGAGGCCTACTACCACCCCCGCTGCCCCCCCCCCCCACCCCAAACGAAGCCCGTGATCTCCGACTCACCCCCACTGCAGCCTTCCGATCCCCAGCCCCCTATCCTTCCTCTGGCCTCCGAGCCCCGACCCACCCCCTCTGGCCTTCTAAATCCCCCCAAAACCCGGTATCTGACCCCCCAGTCCGGCTCTCCGACCCCGACCTTCCGACCACACCGCCCCATCTTGGCCTTTCGAACCCCTCTCGATCACCGATCCCCCCCCATCCCCCCACAAATCCTGGCCTTCCGACCCCCTCCAATCCCGGTCTTCCTACCCCATCCAATCCCGTGTCCCGACCCCTCCCTCCCTCCTCTCTGCTCCCCGACAGCCGGCCAGCCTCTCAATCTGGCTGGCTGCGGACAGAAAACAGAGAAAAAAATGTTAATCAGGCCCTACCGTGAAATTCGGCAGAGCCTGAGGGAAACCCGTTCTCCCAGGTTTCCCGACCACAATCCAGCCCCTCCCCCCCCTTCCTACCTCCAAGTTAAAATCCTACCCACACAGAGTCTAAATCAGGAAGTATAAAACAGGAAATATAAATTAGATTTAAATCATGTACAGAAAGCAAAATAAAGTTTGGGAAATACAGATGGGATTAAGAGACAGAGATAAAAGACAGAAAAAGTAAAAAAAAAAATTTGAAATCGCCAACGCTAATTATCTTCTAAGGAAATGAGACTCCACATTTGTAAAATTAATTTTTCCGGGCCAGAGAGGTTGTTTGGCAGTAATGATCACATTTCACACCGTTAAAAACTCACTTACTCCTGAATGCACCAGCCCTAACTTTTTCTGCCGTCTTTAGTGCGGAACTAGTGGGCAAGTACCCTAAGTTCACGCTGTTGCATTCATTTCAGTACCAAGTCTATCGGCGAGGACTATTACAACGTACCCTGTGGAGGAGCAGGGTATTTCTGACAGCAACTTACCGTTATTCTAATCGCAAAATCAGCCCACTGTTTCAGGAAACTGTCCTGAGTACACTCTGGAAATTAATTCATAGAATCATAGAATTCTTATGTTCTAACCCATTTTCCTCCAAGTGAAAATTAATCTTGTCCCAGATTATTGTCTCAAGCAGTTTCCTCACCACCAACATTAGGCTGACTGACCAGTTACAGGTTTATCTCTCTTCCCTTTTTTGAAAAGGGGTGTAACATTTGCAATCATCCAGTCCTCTGGCATTACTCCCATTTCCGAGGAGGCCCATATCCGAGGAGGATTGAAAGATTGTGGCCAGAGCCTCCACTATTTACACCCTTACTTCCCTCAGTTACCTGGGAAGCATCTCATTTGGACCGGATGACTTTTCAACCATTTGCACTGCCAACTGTTTTAGTACCTCCTCGTTATCTATTTCAATCCTATCTAATTTCTTAACCACCACCTCCTTTATTGTAACATTGGCAGCATCCTCTTCTTTAGTAAAGACAGATGCAAAGTACTCATTTAGTACATCAGAAATGCCTGAAATCTCCACCTCATTCAGCACTCCCGGAGGATTCCTGCAATGCCTGCCTCTAATTCCTACGCTGCCAGATGGCCTCCCACTTACTATCCTCCTGAACCCTGTGGCTGCGGGGTGACCACCTCCTGGAACGTGCGCTCCAAGAAAGTTTCAGCCTCCCGTATGCCCTGTAGTGACACCAGCTGCAAACATGATTTAATATGGGAGATTTTCCTGTGCCTGTGTGTATTGGATCAGCTGTACAGCAGAGAGAGCAAAACTAGATGGAGAAGATCGTGAGCATGTGAGAGCCCACCCGATTTATTTTAATGGATGGAATATCAAATGGGCTCCCTTTCGGGCATGCAATCCCCTCCACCCCACTTTATGCGCTACAGTACGGCCATTTACCCCATAAAAGAAATCAAAATTGCACTGCAATTAGAAATATTCAGAACATTCCTGCAGCAGATTAAAACGATAGGATAATGTCCATGGTAGAGTGTGCATGCTCTACTGTGGAGGGAAAGGGCCTGATAGGCCACATGGCCTATCATATTCATCATTCCACAGCAACATATGTCCCATTCACCACCCCTCCATCAGTGATAACCAATGACATTGATGTCAATGAAGGAAGGGGTAGGGAAGTGTTAATGTGGTGCCTTCGCCACCACCACCACCAATGTTTTTGTTTTCAATTGGGTGCA
The DNA here is from genome assembly GCA_030390025.1 of Squalus acanthias. NCBI lineage: Eukaryota > Metazoa > Chordata > Chondrichthyes > Squaliformes > Squalidae > Squalus > Squalus acanthias. The sequence goes on along the minus strand of CM059433.1, from coordinate 38,282,930 downwards.
AACTGGTGCTCCCAACCATCTCAACATCTGTTACATCACTGAGGAGCACCATGAAAACATATTAAAATGATTTAATAAAACAGGTCACTGCACTGCTAACTGAAACAATAATATGGAAACAAAGGGCTGGATTTTCATTGACCCATGGAGGCAGGTTTGGAGACGTGTGGGGGGTTAAAATTGCGAAAACTGGTGGGCGGGCACAAGTCCGCCTCCATCCCGCCTCCACGCAATTTTGATGAAATCGTGTCTGCTGGTCCCGACTCCGTCCCACCTGTAAGAGATGGGATAGGCTGTTAAGGCCCTTAACAAGCACTAAATTGGCTCTATAATGCCATTTTGAAAGGCCTTTGTGATTTTAACCCTTGTTCTATGTGAAGCACGCCTGTTCTGAACCACGATTGTGAAACCTGGCGGGAGCATATTTGGCTGGTTGGATCTCTCTCTCTCTCTCTCTCTGTAAAAATATCTGGGAGCAGACTTAGGGCTGCTGCTGCTCATTTTGCATCCAGGTCCTCTCACAGCAAAGGCCAGGCAGTCTTTGCAGACCTTCAATGCAGCAGCAATGATGACATCATCAGAGGCGACTTTCAGACTGAAAACACTAATTGGTTCATGGGTTCCCACATGCTGGAACTCAATTGCCCAATTAGGTGAAAATTGCATCAATCTCCCACATCCATTTGCAGTCGGGTGGATAACACGAAAAGTGGATAACTCGACCCCAACCCGCCCCAGTATCAAAATCCAGCCCAAAATGTGTATCGGCACAATGACACATATCTATTACATATTAAGTTCAGTACATGGGGTGTGCACTTCAGTAAAAATTCATCGTAAGTACCTTCAATACTTGTTATTCCTGTAAGTGGCACTGTGATAGGTATTTTCAATGTTAAAGGTATCATACTGGTTTAGGGTAAGGGGCCTCTGGTGGGAGCGAGTGAGAAGGGGGGTGGGGGAAGAATGGATGGAGGATTAAGGGTGAGGTGGGTTATAGCGGAGCAAGGGGGTTGAATGGATTCTTCAAAGAGTAGGAAGTAGGGTAGTGATGGGAATGAGGAGCTTGTAGAAAGGGGAATGGGTAGTGGGAAGGTGTACGGTTAGGGGCCACAATGGGAGAAAAGGGGTGGGGGGGAAGTATGAGGGATTGGGGGAAGGGAACCACTGAGGCCCACATTTTCCCTGCAACCTCAACCTCCAAAGCAGGTAGCCGCCGTTGGAAGCTCCTTTCCCTACCACACCATACCATTCACCAACTCACACACTGAAAGAAAGAAGAAAAAGAGAGAAGCAGAGGAAAACGGAGGGAGAAACAAAAACAAGAGTTAAGGGAACAGAAGCAGCAAAAAAGAGAGACAGAGACAGCTGTACAGAGCTCTGATTCGACCGCATCTGGAGCACTGCGTTCAGTTCTGGGCACCGCACCTCAGGAAGGATATACTGGCCTTGGAGGAGATGCAGCGCAGATTCACCAGAATAATACTGGGGATAAAAGGGTTAAATTATGAGGACAGGTTGCATAGACTAGGCTTGTATTCCCTCGAGTATAGAATTTAAGGGATGATCTAATTGAGGTGTTTATGATTAAAGGATTTGATATGGTAGATAGAGAAACTATTTCCTCTGGTGGGGGGAGTACAGATTAGAGCTAGGCCGTTCAGGGGTGATGTCAGGAAGCACTTCACACAAAGGGCAGTGGAAATCTGGAACTCTCTCCCCCAAAAAGCTGTTGAGGCTGGGTGGGTCAATTGAAAATTTCAAAACTGAGATTGATAGATTATTATTAGGCACGGGTATTGAGGGTTACGGAACCAAGGCAGGTAGATGGAGGTAAGATACAGACCAGCCATGATCTAATTGAATTGCGGAACAGGATCGAGGGGCTGAATGGCCTACTCCTAGTTCCATGTTTATATGCTCCTTCCTACATAACAAAAGAGAAGAGACAGAGACAGGTAAGAGAGGGACCATATTCTCTGACTTACAGTTGGCAATCCCACAGTAGATTGACTAGTACAACAACAACTTGTGTATATATATATATATATATAGCATCTTTAACGTAGGATAACATCCCAAGGCACGTCACAGAAGTGTAAATAGACAAAAAATGATAACGAGCCAAGGATGGAGATATTAGGAGAGGCAACTAACAGCTTGGTCAAAGTGGTATGTTTGAAGCAGGTTGAGGGAGGGAAGTCCAGAGCTTAGGGCTTAGAAGGCTGAAGGCACAGCCGCCAATGGTGGGGTGAAGGGAATGGGGGATGCACAAGAGCTCAGAGTTGGAGGAACAGAGTTCTCAGAGGGTTGTAGGGCTGGAGGAGGTTGCAGAGATAAGGAGGAGCAAGGCCATGGGGGGATGAGAATTTAAAGATTGAGGTGTTGGTGGACCGGGAGCCAGTGTAGGTCAGCAAGCACAGGGGTGATGTGGGAAGCAGGATTTGGTATGGGTTAGAATGCAGGCAGCAGAGTTTTGGATGAGCTGATGTTTATGAAGGGTGGAAGATGGGAGGCCGGACAGGAGAGCGCTGGAATAGTCGAGTTTGGAGGTAAGAGGGTTTCAGCAGCAGATGGGCTGTGGCAGGGGCAGATATTAGAGGTGGAAAGAGACAGTCTGTGATAGAGAGGATATGGGGTCGGAGGCTCAGCTTAGGGTCAAATAGGATGGCGAGATTGCAAACAGTCTGGTTCAGTGCGAGACAGTGGCCAGGAGTGGGATGGAATTGGTGGCAAAGGAACAGAGTTTGTGGTGGGGACCAATATTCCCAATGTTTAATGTGAGGAAATTTCGGCTCATCGGACAAGCAGTCTGGCAACAGAGGCAGTGGAGCATAAAATAATTCTTCGCTGCTCTATTTTATTTCTGTCTCTTATAATGATGTCTCAGTACTTTATAAATCAGACAAGATGATGCTTCATTACATTCTTTAAAGTTTATACTATTTTTGACAACTGGTTTAAGAACGGAAGTAATGAACACAGCACTGCCTGCAAACCATTTTAATATTAAATGGCTGCTCAGAATGAGGAATTTAATTACGCGTCACAGTCTAGATTATTTTAGATAAATTGTTTTCAAATATCACTGAAGCTGCCACCTCTGTATCTAAGTTACACAACAGTAACTGAACTGATTAGAGGAGGTGAGCTGGGGATGTTAAGTCTAGGTTAATGGCATACCCGCACCCCCCCCCGTGCTTTAGTGGGCAAATGCACTTCCTGGTGTGGTACTGAGCCTTACAGGTCAGCAAGATCCCACAGTTCAATGCTCAAGCTATGCTGAGTTAGCTGACTTCAGCCATGGTGGCCCTCCAGACTAAGGAGGGAATTCCTGTGTGGACACTGGGTGAGGTCAGCATCAAGCTCAGCCGTGCTGCCCTCAGAAGTTGAATAGTCCGCTAAAACTCATTGGCAACACCAGGAAGTTGCTGGCACCTGTCCAATCATATCCCTTGATTGAAATGCATCTCCGAGGGTGGTGGGAGGGAAACAGGCGTGAGATGCCTCTTAGCCACAAGTGGCTTGTGGTATTGGAGACCATGTCTTGCTCATTCGCATACTGTTAACATGTGCTCACGCACTGCTGGGTGTATTCAGCCACCACAGCACCTGTCTCCAAAGAACAGCGGGGAGAAGCATAGAGGCAGAGATGTGGAAGAGCGGGGCCCCAATTACACCCGCTACCTACAAAAAAAAATCAGCCGGTAGGCCCGAAAAAACTAAGCCAGAATCCTCAGGATCACAACTAAAATAATTCTATTTTTGCAAAAATTACAAACCAACCTGCACATCGTCTTCAGTGTTTATTCAGTTTGCTCTCCTCAAGACTGATTAATCCTGCAGCACAGATGGAACAACCATCCTCCAGTGCCTCACCTGTGGGGGCATTCTTCATGTTTGCCCAGACAGTAAGTGTTGGTAGGATATTTGACCAGGGAGGCAGCACAGACAAGCCTGAGTATTCTCATGTAAGTAACGTGCTTTTAGATTACTTTAAACATTTAAACAGCAGATGTGAATATTTAGTGAGCTAAATTTCACATCATCTTCATTAGATCAATTTAGCTTCCTTACTTTAATTACCAGTATGTTTTCGATAATGAGGTAAATTGATGTATCCTTCGTTCTATATATAAAAGGAGGCTTTTATACTGCTGCATATAGGATTACACTGACTACCTCAGGGACTCTCAATCTAATGTCCTTTTCAGAAGACTGAATGAAACTCATGCAAAATAGATTTTTAAGTTATTTTTGATTCATGCAGTAGCTTTCCAGCTTTCTACACAAGTATATAATGACAGCAAGAAAATCTATATTGTCCTTAAAATCCTTATTTTTAGAAAGAGGTAAAAGGAATCAATGCTGTGGTGTTCCTTCTGCCTGTCTGAGCATCTGTATCGACGAACATAGGAACAGGAGGCGGCCATTTAGCCCCTCAAGCCTGTTCCTCCATTCAATAATATCATGGCTGATCTGCGACCTAACTCCATACACCCGCCTTTGGCCCATATCCCTTAATACCTTTGATTAACAAAAATCTATCAATCTCAGATTTAAAATTAACATTTGCAGAAGAGAATTCCAAACTACCACCCTTTGTGTGTAGAAGTGATCCTAATTTCACTCCTGAAAGGTCTGGCTCTAATTTTTAGACTCTGCCCCCTCGTCCTAGACTCCCCAACCAGCAGAAATAGTTTCTCTCTATCTACCCTATCTGTTCCCCTTAATGTCTTGAAAACTTCGATCAAAGCACCCCTTAACCTTCGAAATTCTAGGGAATACAACCCTAATTTGTGTAATCTCTCCTTGTAACTTAACCTTTGAAGTCCGGGTATCATTTTAGTAAACCTACGCTGCACTCCCTCCAAGGCCAATATATCCTTCATAAGGTGTGGTGCCCAGAACTGCTCACAGTACTCCAGGTGTGGTCTAACCCGGGCTTTGTATAGCGGCAGCATAACTTCTACCCCTTGTATTCTAGTCCTCTAGATATTAAGGCCAGCATTCCATTAGCCCTTTTGATTATTTCCTGTACTTGTTCATGACATTTTAATGATCTATGTACCTGGACCCACAAGTCTCTTTGGACCACCACTGTTTTTAGCTTTTCACCATTTAGAAAGTATCCTGTTCTATCCTTTTTAGGTACAAAGTGGATGACCTCACATTTGCTTACATTGAAATCCATTTGCCACAGTTTTGCCCATTCACTTAATCTATCAATATGCTTTCATCTACACTGCCTACAATGCCGCCTATATTTGTGTCATCGGCAAATTTGGATATGTGACTTTCTATCCCATCATCTAGGTCGTTAATAAATATGGTGAATAGTTGAGGCCCCAACACAGATCCCTGCGGGACACCACTAGACACATCCTGCTAATTTGAGTACCTACCCATTATCCCTACTCTCTGTCTCCTACCGCTGAGCCAATTTCCTAACGAGGTGAATAATTTGCCTTCAATTCCATGGGTTTCAACCTTAGTTAACAGTCTCTTATGTGGGACTTTATCAAATGCCTTCTGGAAGTCCATATAAATAACATCCATTGACATTCCCCTGTCCACTACTTTAGTCACATCTTCAAAAAATTCAATCAGGTTTGTCAGGCATGACCTACCTTTGACAAATCCATGCTGGCTCTCTCTGATCTGCTGAAAATTTGAAGTGTTCAGTCACTCTATCCTTAATTATAGACTCTAGCAATTTCCCAACAACAGATGTTAGGCTAACTGGTCTATAATTCCCTGGTTTCCCTCTCACGATTCTTAAATAGCAGAGTGACATGCACAATTTTCCAATCTAAAGGAACGGTTCCTGAATCAAGAGAACTTTGGAAGATTAGAGTTAGGGCATCTGCAATGTGCTCACCTACTTCCTTTAAAACCCTGGGATGGAAACCATCTGGCCCTGGGGATTTGTCACTCTTTAGTGCCATTATTTTCTTCATTACTGTTATTTTGCTTATGTTAATTTTCTTGCGTCCCTGTCCCCGAATCAATATTAGTTTCCTTGGGATTTCCGGCATTCTATCTTCTTCCTCGACTGTAAATAATGACGCAAAGTAATTATTCAACATGTCCGCCATTTCCCCATTGTCATTGACAATATTACCGATATCAGTTTTCAAGGGACCACATTGCTCCTGACTACCCTCTTTTTTCTCTTCTATCTGTATATGTCAGTCTGACTGTAACAGAACCTGTTAAGAGATAAATATCTCAAGTCTGTGCATGTTACAGTTCCAGCCCATCTCCTCTAACTAGTGAAATTAGTGCTATGTGAATGAAATACAGTGGGATAAAAGGTAGCACCTAAACAAGTGATATCCTAGAAATAGAGAATCAAACAAATTAATGAAAACTTCACACATAAAATCTAAATGGACAGGTTGTGATGTTCAATTTAATTCTCAGTATTCACCGAATTTTTCCCTCAAGGATACTTTTTAAATTGTACTTTCAAGAATTTAATAGAATCATACAGCACAGAAGCATTTTGCAACGAGAAAGGGTTAATTAATAACCTTGGAGTAAAGGGGCATTTAGGGAAGAGTGACCATAATATGATAGAATTTTATATTCAGTTTGAAAGTGATTTAGTTAAATCCGAAACTAGGGTCTTAAATCTAAACAAAGCAAACTACGTAGGTATGAGGGGCAAGTTGGCTAAGGTAGATTGGGAAACTACATTAAAAAGGTATGACAGTAGAGAAGCAATGGCTAGCATTTAAGGAATTAATACATAATTTACATCAAATATACAATCCTTTAAGGCACAAAAACCCCACCGGAAAAGTGGTTCAACCGTGGCTAACAAAAGAAGTTAAAGATAGCATTAGATCAAAGGAAGAGGCTTATAATGTTGCCAAAAAGATTAATAAGCCTGAGGATTGGGAGGATTTTATAATTCAGCAAAGGAGGATCAAGAAATTGATAAAGGGAAAATAGAATATGAGAGTAAACTAGCAAGAGACATAAAAACAGACTGTAAAAGCTTCTATAGGTATGTAAAAAGGAAAAGATTAGCGAAAGTAAACCTGGGTCCCTTACAGGCTGAGACAGGAGAAATTATAATGGGCAATAAGGAAATGGTAGAGAAATTAAATAAATACTTTGTGTCTGTCTTCATGGAAGAAGACACAAAATACTTCCCGGAAATAGTGGAGAACCAAGGGTCGAGCGAGAATGAGGAACTGAAAGAAACTAGTATTAGTAAAAAAATAGTACTGGAGAAATTAATGGGACTGAAAGCTGATAAATCCCCTGGACCTGATGGCCTACATCCTAGGGTTTTGAAAGAGGTGGCTATAGAGATAGTGGATGCATTGGTTCCAAAATTGAATTCCAAAATTCCATAGATTCTAGAATGGTTCCCGCAGATTGGAAGGTAGCAAATGTAACTCCACTATTTAAGAAAGGAGGGAGAGAGAAAACGGGGAACTACAGATCAGTTATCCTGACATCAGTAGTAGGGAAAATGCTAGAATCTATTATTAAGGACGTGGCAACAGGGCACATAGAAAATAATAATAGGATTGGGCAGAGTCAACACGGATTTATGAAAGGAAAATCGTGTTTGACAAATCTGTTAGAGTTTTTTGAGGTTGTAACTAGCAGAATAGATAAGGGGGAACCAGTGGATGTGGTGTATTTGGATTTTCAGAAGGCATTCGATAAGGTGCCACACAAGAGGTTATTAAACAAAATTAGGGCTCATGGGATTGGGGGTAATATGGATTGAGGATTGGTTAACAGACAGAAAACAGAGAGTAGGAATAAACGGGTCATTTTCGGGTTGGCAGGCTGTAACTAGTGGGGTACCGCAAGGAACAGTGCTTGGGCCTCAGCTATTCACAATCTACATCAATGATTTGGATGAGGGGACCAAATGTAATATATCCAAGTTTGCTGATGATACAAAGCTGGGTGGGAATGTAACTTGTGAGGAGGATGCAAAGAAGCTTCAAGAGGATATAGACAAGCTAAGTGAGTGGGAAAGAACATGTCAAATGGAATATAATGTGGAGAAATGTGAAGTTATCCACTTTGGTAGGGAAAATAGAAAAGCAGAGTATTTTTTAAATGGTTAGAGATTAGAAAATGTTGGTGTTCAGAGGGAGCTGGGTGTCCTTGTACACGAATCACTGAAAGTTAACATGCAGGTACAGCAATCAATTAGGAAAGCAAATGGTATGTTGGCCTTTATTACAAGAGGTTTTGAGTATAAGAGTAAAGACGTCTTACTGCAATTATATAGGGCCCTGGTGAGACCACACCTGGAGTATTGTGTACAGTTTTGGCCTCCTTACCTAAGGAAGGATATACTTGCCACAGAGGGAGTGCAATGAAGATTCACCAGACTGGTTCTTGGGATGGGGGGATTGTCCTATGAGGAGATATTGAGTAGACTAGGCCTATATTCTCTGGAGTTTAGAAGAATGAGAGGTGATCTCATTGAAACATACAAAATTCTTACAGGGCTTGACAGGGTAGATGCAGGGAGGATGTTTTCCCTGGCTGGGGAGTCTAGAACCAGGGGTCACAGTCTCAGAATAAGGGGTCGGTCATTTAGGACTGAGATGAGGAGAAATTTCTTCACTCAGAGGGTGGTGAATCTTTGGAATTCTCTACTCCAGAGGGCTGTGAAGGCTCAGTCGTTGAGTATATTCAAGACAGAGATTGATAAGATTTTTGGATATTAAGGGAACCAAGGGATATGGGGATAGTTCAGGAAAGTGGAGTTGAGGTGGACGATCAGCCATGATCTTACTGAATGGCGGAGCAGGCTCGAGAGGCCAAATGGCCTACTCCTGCTCCTATTTCTTATGTTCTTATGTTCTAAGCAGGCCATTCAGCCCATTTTGTCTGTGTTGGCTCTTTGAAAGAACTATCCAATTAGTTCCACTCGCCTGCTCTTTCCGCATTGCCCTGCAAATATTTCCTTTTCAAGGATATATCCAATTCTCTTTTGAAAGTTATTATTGAATCTGCTTCCACCACCTTTTCAGGCAGCGCATTCCAGATCATAACAACTCACTGCATAAAGAAATTTCACCTAATTTCTCCCCTAGATTTTTTGACAATTATCTTAAATCTGTGTCCTCTGGTTACCGACCCTCCGACTAGTGGCAATAGTTTCTCCCTATCTACTCTATCAAAACCCCTCATAACTTTGAACATCTCTGTTAAATCTCCCCTTAACCTTCGCTGCTCTAAGGAGAACAATCCCAGCTTCTCTAGTCTCTCCACATAACTGAAGTCCCTCACCCCTGGTACAATTCTGGTAAATCTCCTCTGCACCCTCTCCAAGACTTTGACATCCTTTCTAAAGTGTAATGCCTAGAATTGGACACAATACTCTAGCTGAGACCTAGCCAGTGATTTATAAAGGTTTACCATCACTTCCTTGCTTTTGTATTCTATTCCTCTACTTATAAAGCCCAGGATCCCATATGCATTTTTTAACAGCCTTATCAACTTGTTCTGCCACCTTCAAAGATTTGTTTATGTGAACCCCCAGGTCTCTCTGTTCCCGTACCTCTTTTAAAATTGTACCATTTAATTCATATTGCCTCTCCTCATTTTTCTTTCCAAAATGCATCACTTTCACAGTTCTCTGCATTAAATTTAATCTGCCATGCAATGTTCCCTCTTATTTTTTTGGGGTGCACTGCCCCTTTAAGGGGCTGCATGGCCCATTTGCAGTAAAATGCCGGTCCCGGGCTGCCGAGGACCGGCTGAGAGGTCCCCGCCAGGGAACATTGCTGCCATGTACCTGCCCAATTCACTAGTCTGTCTATGTCCTCCTGAAGTCTGCTACTATCCTCCTAGCTGTTCACTACATTTCCGAGTTTTGTATCAAAAGCAAACTTTGAAGTTGTGCCCTCTGTACACAAGTCCAGGTCATTAATATATGTATCAAAAAGAGCAGCGGTCCCAATACCAACCTGGGACACCACTGTATACTTCCCTCCAATCTGATCAACAACTGTTCACCACTACTCACTGCTTTCTATCTCTTGGCCAATTTCATATCCAGGCTGCCACTGCCTCTTTAATCCCAAAGGCTTCAATCTTGCTAACAAGTCTGTTATGTGGCACTTTATCAAACCTCCTTAAAGTCCACATGCACAACATCAGCTGGATTATCTTCATCAAACTTCTCCATTACATCATTGAAGAACTCAATCAAGTTTGTCAGATATGATTTGCTTTTAACAAATCCATGTTGGCTGTCATTTATCAACCCACGTTCGTCCAAGAGAAAATTAATTTTGTCCTGGATTATGGTCTCTAGACATTTTCTCACGTTTGGTTTATATCTCTCCCTTTTTTGAACAGGGTGTAACATTTGCAGTCCTCCAGTCCTCTGGCAACACTCCCATATCCAAGGAGGATTCAAACATTGTGGCCAGAGTCTCCACTCTTTCCACCCTTACTTCCCTCAGAAACCTGGGACGTATCCCATGCGGACCGGATGACTTTTCTGAATCACACTTCTTCCAATGTTCTAATTATTAATGACCAGAAAATTGGGAAGGCTGAAAACTGAGCAACTTTACCTCAGTGACAAATTGTCAGATGTGCCCTCGCAACGAGCAAGGCTCCTCACCGAGCCCGCTAAATCGTAAAATACACCTTTTATAGGATTCTGTCTGGAAACACGATATAAACAGAATAAAAGGGCGAATACAGGGTTATAAAATACCTGGTACTGGTTTGAGTGGAACCTGCCCAGAGTAAGCTGGTGCTGACATTTTTTTTTTTTATTCATTCCTGGATGTGGGCATCACTGGCAAGGCCAGCATTTATTGCCCATCCCTAATTACCCTTGAGAAGTTGGTGGTGAGCCACCTTCTTGAACTGCTGCAGTCCACATGGTGAAGGTACTCCCACAGTGCTGTTAGGGAGGGAGTGCGAAACTAGCAGTATAAGGGAATGGTAACATAGTGGTTATGTGACTGGACTAGTAATCCAGTAGGCCGAAACTAATAATCCGGAGACATGAGTTCAAATCCCACCACGGCAACTCGGGAATTTAAATCTGGAATAAAAAGCTAGAATCACCACCACCTGTTAGTGCCTCGCTTGGCAGGGGGATGAGAACCAGCAAATAGGAGTAGAAAAGAGGAATAAGGTGCATAAAAGAGTGAGTGTGTTGGATAGTACTAGAGAAGATAGTACTAGAGGCGGTAGTAGTACCATATTACATAGGAGCAAACTAAGAAAGACTACGGAAAATTCAAAAATGGGTTTAAAATGCATGTACGTAAACGCACAAAGTGTGGTGAATAAGGTTGGTGAGCTACAAGCACAATTAGCCGCGTGGCAATAGTGGAAACGGTGAGGATTTGGCACTTAATATTCAAGGGTACAAGGTGTTCAGAAAAGATAGGGAAGGAAAAAAGGGAGGTGGGGTGGCAGTGCTGATTAAGGAAGACATTGTAGTGTTGGAAAGGGAGGATGTTCTTGAGGGGACAAGAACAGAATCCATTTGGTTAGAGTTGAGCAAAAAGGGTATGATCACGCTATTGGGGGTATTCTGCAGGCCTCCAAATAGTGAGAAGAAGGTAGAGGAGCAGATATGCAAGAGCTATAGAGTGGTGATATTGGGGGAACTTTAATTACCCAAATATCAATTGGGATAATGCTAGGGTAAAGGGGGAGGAATTTCTGAAATGAGAATTTCCTTGACCAATATGTTCTTGGCCCAACGAGGAAGGAGGCATTGCTGGGGAAAGAGGTGGGCCAGGTCGACCAAGTGTCTGTGGGAGAACACTTGGGTACAAGTGATCATCGTATCACAAGATTTAGATTAGCAATGGAGAGGAGCAAGGAACAATCGTGAGTGGAACTTCTAAACTGGAATAGGGGTAACTTCAATGGGATGCAAAAGGATCTAGCCAGGGTAAAATGGAACCAAAGACTGACAGGAAAAACCGTAACGGAACAATGGGTGATCTTTAAGGAGGAGATGTTGCAAGTACAGGCTAGGTACATTCCAACAAGAGGGAAGGGTAAGGGAACTAAAGCAAGGGCTCTTTGGATGACGAGGGAGATAGAGAAGATGATGAAACAAAAAAAGAGGGTGTATGATGCATGTCAGGTGAATTCTTCAAGGGAGAACCAGACCAAATACAATAAGTTGAGAGGGGATGTGAAGATGAAAATAAGATTGGCAGAGAGAATATGAGAAAAGAATGGCGGTTAACATAAAAGGGAACCCAAAAATCTTCTACCGGCATGTAAACAGTAAGTGGGTAGTAAGAGGCGGGGTGGGGCCTTTTCGAGACAAAGAAGGTGATATATGCTTAGAGGCACAGGGCAAGGCTAGAATACTCAATGAGTACTTCGTATCGGTGTTTGCTAAGGAGGTGAATGCTGACAAAATATCGGTAGAAGTGGAAAAGGTAGAAGCAATGGAAGGGGTGAAAATTAATAGACAGGATGTACTAGAAAGGCTGGGTATGCTTAGAGTGGACAAGTCGCCTGGTCCAGATAGCTTGCATCCCAGGTTGCTAAGGGAACTGGGGGGAGGAGATAGCGGAAGGGCTTGCCATTATTTTCCAAAATTCCCTAGATGCAGGAGAGGTGCCTGAGGATTGGAAAGTGGCAAATGTGACACCATTGTTCAAGAAAGGGTGTAAGGACAATCCTAGTAACTACAGGCCGGTCAGTTTAACATCAGTGGTGGGTAAAGTTTTAGAAACAATAATCAAGGGAAAAATTAACGAGCACTTGGAGAGGTTTAAGCTAATTAAGGAGAGCCAACACGGGTTTGTAAAAGGAAGATCGTGTTTGACTAATCTAATTGAATTTTTTGATGAAGTAACAGAGAGGATTGATGACGGGAATGCAATGGATGTTGTCTACAGGGACAAAGTACCACATAGAAGGCTGGTTAACAAAATTGAGGCTCATGGAATAGGTGGGTCAGTGGCAGCTTGGATAAGGAATTGTCTTAAGGACAGAAAACAGCGAGTTGTGGTAAATGGCTGTTTTTCAGACAGGAGGATGGTAGACAGTGGTGTTCCCCAAGGGTCAGTGCTGGGGCCACTGCTTTTGTTGATATATATATATAAATGACCTGGATATTGGAATACAGAGTAGAATTTCTAAATTTGCCGATGACACCAAACCTGGGGGTGTGGCAAACAGTGAGCATGATACCAATCGACTGCAGCAGGACATAGAAAGGCTAGCAGAATGGGCAGACAAGTGGCAAATGGAATTTAATACAGAGAAGTGTGAGGTGATGCATTTTGGCAGAAGGAACAGGGGGAGGCAATATACACTTAATGGCACAGTTTTAAAGAGTGTGCAGGGACAGAAGGACCTGGGAGTTAATGTGCATAGGTCCCTGAAGGTGGCAAGACATATTGAGAGAGTGGTTAACAAAGCATATGGGATCTTGGGCTTCATAAATAGAGGTATTGAGTACAAAAGTAGAGAAGTTATGCTGAACCTTTATAAAGCGCTGGTTAGGCCACAACTGGAGTATTGCGTCCAGTTCTGGTCACCACACTTTAGGAAGGATGCGAAGGCCCTTGAGAGCGTGCAGAGGAGATTTACCAGAATGGTTCCGGGGATGGGGGATCTTAGCGACAAGGACAGGTTGGAGAAGCTGGATTTGTTTCCATTAGAGCAAAGGAGGTTGAGGGGTGATTTGATAGAGGTGTACAAGATTATGATGGGTTTGAATAGGTTAGACGGGGAAAGGCTGTTCCCACTAGTTGATGGTACAAGGACTAGGGGACACAAATTTAAGATTTTGGGCAAGAGATACAGCGGGGGGGGGGGGGGGGGGTGGCGGGAAAAAACTTTTTAACGCACCGAATGGTGATGACCTGGAATTCGCTGCCGACGGAAGTGGTGGAAGCGGAGACACTCAATGTTTTCAAGGGGAGACTGGATAGGCACTTGAGGGAAATAAACTTGCAGGGAAATAAACTTGCAGGGCTACGGGGATAGAGCGGGGGAATGGGACTGACTGGATTGTTCTACAGAGAGCCAGCACGTACTCGATGGGCCGAATGGCCTCCTTCTGTGCCGTTATGACTCTATGACCTGTCTTCAGTGCCCAAAGAAGCTTCATGACCTCAGACCAGTGGTCAAGGTCAGTGAATGCATCTTCAAACGCCATCTCCTACCAACTGCACCACTAGCCTCCCACACTGCTCAATGCACGACTCCCAATCACTCACCTACCAACCATCTCTACCAATCATGAGGCACATCTCCCATTCCCAGCCTCACCTCACCCCTTGGTAGGGGAATGGCTGAGCCCTTGGCCAGCGGTGGGGCAGAAAGGATACAAGATGAGGGTATCTTCGTACGTTATCCTCCTTCTGGCATGCACCTCATGCTTTCCCGTCCTCCCCTCACCAGAACTCCACCCTTTTGCCTTCCTCATTTCACACACCCAAGAAATGAAGCCTGCCCAGCCAGTGGGTGACCAAGAAAAGGGAGAGAAGAGTGAAGAAGAAACACCATCACTCAATTTGACACTCTTAGCCATCAGCTCCTCAAGGTCAACCAGCAATTTGCAGTGGAAATCAGCAGCCTTCCACCAGCTATGCTGCAGTCACTACGTGACATCACTAGGATAGGCAAAGGCACACACAAGGCAGTCACTAAAGGAATGCATAAGGGTGATGAGTTGATTTCTTGATGTCATATTGGATGGATAGATGTATAAAGTTGGATTGGAAAGTTTGCTTTGTGGTGGCTTTTCTTTCAGCATTGTGGCCAAGAGGACGCTGTGACGGTCAGTAACAGAGTGAAGGTAAGGTGTGGGACTAATGTTGAAAGGGAAATTGAGGTTGTGGTCACTGGTACCTCAGGTGGATGATTCCATCCCAGATATCCCGGCGAGAAAGGGGCTGTCTGGGTTGTATCCTTCCGTCTGCTTCCTCCCCTTCCCTCTGCGAGCGGATGCTGTAAATCTGAAATGACAGCATAAAATGCTGGAAATACTCAGCAGGTCAGGCAGCATCTCGACCTGAGACATGAACTCTGTTTTTCTCTCCACGGATGTTGAAAGACCTGCTGAATATTTGCAGCATTTTCTCTCTTCTCCGAGGCCTTCCTTTACCATCTGAGGCCTTGTAAGCATCCAACAACTTTCCCTACACACTTAAAAAACTTTTAACATGTATTGCAGCAAGCCACTACTTCAATAAAATCAAAAATACCCAGTCCAAAAGCTTAAATGCAAACGTAGCTGAAAGATGTGTGTGTCCCTTTAAGAGGTGCTGACAGCGTCAGGTAGGGAATTTCTCCCCCTTACTTCCCTCAGGCTGAGGCCTAGAAGCAGACTTTCTTCCCTCAGCAACAACTGATATGTGGCCTAAGAGAATTTGAGTGGAAGTGGAGGAAAAGCTAGGGCTTAACCTCCTCAGAAAAATATATGAAAATGTCAGTAGCTCGTATACAGGTTAACACACACACACAGTACAGCGCTGTCACTTGTACTTGGACTTATTTACACAAGAATAAATAGTATAATAAAGCATTTTGTGTCAACTTAAAGTATGTAATGGCAGATGGATTGGCTTAATCAGTTAGTTGTCAACAGCTTTCCTTTGTTGATAATTCCTTAGCAGTATTCAACAAACAGAGCATTTAGATTTGTCAACAGAAAAATGGCTGCCTGTGTTTACACAGTGCTGACAAATCACACAAGCTAGTCACTCTACTTACCAGCGGAGATTGTTTCATGATCATGTTTTCCCAGCTGCACCAAATTTCAGGAAATTTCATAACTATTCATTATTTCTAGATTTATCAATTAATGCTGACCAGAAGAATGGAAATCCAAAAATCTTATCAATACGGTTAAGAAACAAAAATTGGGATTCCCCAGATGGCTCAACTGTACCATATAGACCAGACATGTCGAAGTTTTCACACCTAGTCTGTGCTGAGTTAGCTGGTGGCATCCAATACGTTGCTTGGACTCAGCTGTGACGCCCCCAAAGTCAAATAGCCCACTGATAACTCACTGTCAAAGTTTATACATGAAGAATGCAGCTTGCATAAGGCACTGGAGGGCACTTGGTGCCCCAGCTTGAGTCAGCACCTTTGGGAGCACAGGCTAAACCTTCAAAAATAATAAAATACTCCTGATAATTCAGTCATTGTTTCGCATAAAAAAAAATTAATTATCTGCTAATGTTAATTAAGCAACTTTGAGTTAAGAGAAGTAGACTTTAAAATAAATATGTAAAAAACGATCAATTTCATGCAAGTGCGGGGCAGATTTTATGATGTAGCACTGGAGCTGGGAATGGTATTTGGAACATTGCTCACCCAGCTTCCCATCCACTGGTTTGAATGGCTGCAGGGTGGAGCTGGTATGTTCTCTAACCTGTTACTCCCACTAGCATGCAGTGCGTAAATCTCTGCGCCGACAGCTCGATTCCATGGCATCTATCCAATGATCTGTGACACGTGTACTTGAAAAGTTCACATGCAAGCACTCTCGCAGCTCAACACATTTCGAGTAGGTTATTTCTAGAAACATAAATTATTCATAAACTTAGTCCAACACTAAAGCATACAGCTACTGAACTAACATAAAAGACCATACAATTCTTGTCCAGATGATTTTCTCTCCAACCAATCTAATTATATCACTGCGTCACCTAACCACAGCTGCAAAAGGAACTGAGCTTAACACATTCTAGAAACCTCTGGACGCATTCTCCAGATCTACCAGTCACCACACCCTATGTATCAAGGCCTGTTAATTACAAGTTTAGCGATATAACAAATCAGCGTTGCAACCTCTGATGCGAGTATTACCATCTGCAATACATGGTTTTTAGTACCTGTGATTGGAGTATTACCATCTGCAATACGTGGGTTTTTAGAACCTGTGATTGGAGTATTACCATCTGCAATACGAAGGTTTTTAGAACCTGTGATTGGAGTATTACCATCTGCAATACGATAGTTTTTAGTACCTGTGATTGGAGTATTACCATCTGCAATACGAGGGTTTTTAGAACCTGTGATTGGAGTATTACCATCTGCAATACGAGGGTTTTTAGAACCTGTGATTGGAGTATTACCATCTGCAATACGAGGGTTTTTAGAACCTGTGATTGGAGTATTACCATCTGCAATACGAGGGTTTTTAGAACCTGTGATTGGAGTATTACCATCTGCAATACGAGGGTTTTTAGAACCTGTGATTGGAGTATTACCATCTGCAATACGAGGGTTTTTAGAACCTGTGAATAAAACAAAAAAGTTGGCACAACCGTGGCTAACAAGGGAAATGAGGGATAGCATAAGATCCAAGGAGAGGACATATAAATTGGCCAGAAAAAGCTGCAAACCTGAGGATTGGGAGCCGTTTAGGATTCAGCAAAGGAGGAAAAAAGGATTAATTAAGAGGGGGAAATAGAGTAGGAGAGTAAGCTTGCAGGGAACATAAAAACTGACTGTAAAACCTTCGATAGATATGTGAAGAGAAAAAGATTGGTGAAGTCAAGCGTAGGTCCTTTGCAGTCAGAATCAGGGGAATTTATAATGGGGAACAAAGAAATAGCTGACCAATTAAATACATACTTTGGTTCTGTCTTCACAAAGGAGGACACAAATAACCTCCCAGAGATGTCGGGGAACATAGGGTCTAATGAGAGGGAGGAACTGAATGAAATCAGTATTTGCAGGGAAATGGTGTTAGAGAAATTGACGGGATTGAAGGCCGATAAATCCCCAGGGCCTGATAATCTACTTCCTAGGGTACTTAAGGAAGTGGCCCTAGAAATAGTAGATGCATTGCTGGTCATCTTCCAAAAATCTATGGACTCTGGCACAGTTCCCATGGATTGGAGGGTAGCTAATGTAACCCCACTATTTAAAAAAGGTGGTAGAGAGAAAACGGGGAATTATAGACTGGTAAGCCTGACATCGGTAGTGGGGAAAATGCTAGAGTCCATTATAAAAGATGTAATAGCAGAGCACTTGGAAAACAGTGTCAGGATCAGACAAAGTCAACATGGATTTACAAAAGGTAAATCGTGCTTGACTAATCTACTGGAATTTTTTGAGGATGTAACTGGTAGAATAGATAAGGGAGAACCAGTGGATGTGGTGTATTTGGACTTTCAGAAGGCTTTCGATAAGGTCCCGCATATAAGAGATTAGCGTGCAAAGTTAAAGCACATGGGATTGGGGGTAAGGTACTGACTTGTATAGAGAACTGGTTGGCAGACAGGAAGCAAAGAGTTGGAATAAACGGGTCTTTTTCCGAGTGGCAGGCAGTGACTAGTGGGGTACTGCAGGGATCGGTGCTAGGACCCCAGTTATTCACAATATATATTAATGATCTAGACGAGGGGACTAGATGTAATATCTCCAAGTTTGCAGACGACACAAAGCTGGGTGGCCGTGTGTGCTGTGAGGAGGATGCAGAGAAACTCCAGTATGATTTGGACAGGTTGGGTGATTGGGCAGATGCATGGCAGATGCAGTATAATGTGGATAAATGCGAGGTTATCCACTTTGGTGGCAAAAACAGGAAGGCAGATTATTATCTGAACGGTAATAGATTGGGAGAAGGGGAAGTGCAACGAGACCTAGGTGTCCTTGTGCACCAGTCGCTGAAGGTAAGCATGCAGGTGCAGCAGGCGGTTAAGAAGACAAATGGTATGTTGGCCTTCATAGCGAGTGGATTCGAGTACAGGAGCAAGGATGTCTTGCTGCAGTTGCACAGGGCCTGGGTGAGACCACACCTTGAGCATTGTGTGCAGTTTTGGTCGCCTTATCTGAGGAAGGATGTTATTGCCATGGAGGGAGTGCAGCGAAGATTCACCAGACTGATACCTGGGATGGCAGGAATGACGTATGAGGAGAAATTGGGTCGATTGGGCTTATATTCGATAGAGTTTAGAAGAATGAGAGGGGATCTCATTGAAACTTATAAAATTCTAACAGGACTAGACAGACTAGATGCAGGAAGGATGTTCCCGATGGCGGGGGAGTCCAGAACCAGGGGTCACAGTCTAAGGATAAGGGGTAAGCCATTTAGGACAGAGATGAGGAGGAATTTCTTCACCCAGAGAGTGGTGAACCTGTGGAATTCTCTACCACAGAAGGCAATTGAGGCCAATTCATTAAATATATTCAAGAAGGAGTTAGATATATTTCTTAAGGCTAAAGGGATCAAGGGATATGGGGAGAAAGCAGGGACAGGGTACTGAATTTGGATGATCAGCCATGATCTCATTAAATGGCGGAGCAGGCTCGAGGGGCCGAATGGCCTACTCCTGCTCCTATCTTCTATGTTTCTATGGAGTATTACCATCTGCAATACGAGGGTTTTTAGAACCTGTGATTGGAGTATTACCATCTGCAATACGAGGGTTTTTAGAACCTGTGATTGGAGTATTACCATCTGCAATACGAGGGTTTTTAGAACCTGTGATTGGAGTATTACCATCTGCAATACGAGGGTTTTTAGAACCTGTGATTGGAGTATTACCATCTGCAATACGAGGGTTTTTAGAACCTGTGATTGGAGTATTACCATCTGCAATACGAGGGTTTTTAGAACTTGTGATTGGAGCATTACCATCTGTAATACGAGGGTTTTTAGAACCTGTGATTGGAGTATTACCATCTGTAATACGAGGGTTTTTAGAACCTGTGATTGGAGTATTACCATCTGCAATACGAGGGTTTTTAGAACCTGTGATTGGAGCATTACCATCTGCAATACGTGGGTTTTTAAGAAACATAAGAAATAGGAGCAGGAATAGGCCACTTGGCCCCTCGAGCCTGCTCCGCCATTCAATAAGATCATGGCTGATCTTGGGCTCAAAGCCACTTCCCTGCCCGCTCCCCATAACCCTTCACTCCCTTATCTTGCAAAAATTTGTCTATCTCCACCTTAAATGTATTTAATGACCCAGCCTCCACAGCTCTCTGGGGCAGAGAATTCCACAGATTTACGACCCTCTGAGAGAAGAAATTCCTCCTCATCTCAGTTCTAAAAGGGCGACCCTTTATTCTAAAACTGTGCCCCCGAGTTCTTGATTTCCCCACGAGAGGAAACATCCTCTCTGCATCTACCTTGTCGAGCCCCCTCAGCATCTTATATGTTTCAATAAGATCACCTCTCATTCTTCTAAATTCCAATGAGTATAGGCCCAGCCTGCTCAACCTTTCTTCATAAATCAATCCCCTCATCTCTGGAATTAACCAAGTGAATCGTCTCTGAACTGCCTCCAATGCAAGTATATCCTTCCTTAAATAAGGAGACCAAAACTGTATGCAGTACTCAAGGTGTGGTCTCACCAATACCCTGTACAGTTGTAGCAGGACTTCCCTGCTTTTATACTCCAACCCTTTTGAAATAAAGGCCAACATTCCATTTGCCTTTTTGATTACTTGCTGTACCTGCATGTTAACTTTTTCTGTTTCATGCACAAGGACCCCCAGGTCCCTCTGAACTGTAGCATTTTGTAATCTCTCTCCATTTAAATAATAATTTGCTTTTTTATTTTTCCTGCCAAAGTCTATAACCTCGCACTTTCCCACATTATGCTCCATCTGCCAAATGTTTGCCCACTCACTTAGCCTGTCTATATCCCTTGCTTTCCCACCCATCTTTGTATCATCCGCAAACTTGGCTACATTACACTCGGTCCCTTCATCCAAGTCATTAATGTAGATTGTAAATAGTTGAGGCCCCAGCACCGATCCCTGTGGCACCCCACTAGTTACCGTTTGCCAACCGGAAAATTACCCATTTATCCCGACTCTCTGCTTTCTGTTAGTTAGCCAATTCTCTATCCATGCTGATATATTACCCCCAATTCCGTGAGCTCTTATCTTATGCAGTAACCTTTTATGAGGCACCTTATCGAATGCCTTCTGGAAATCCAAATACACCACATCCACTGGTTCACCTTTGTCCACCCTGCTCGTTACCTCCTCAAAGAACTCCAGCAAGTTTGTTAAACATGATTTCCCTTGCATAAAACCATGCTGACTCTGCTTGACTGCATTATGATTTTCCAAATGCCCTGCTACTGCTTCCTTAATGAAGGACTCCAGCATTTTCCCAACGACAGATGTTAGGCTAACTGGTCTATAGCTTCCTGCTTTCTGTCTCCCTCCTTTCTTAAATAGGGGTGTTACATTTGCGGTTTTCCAATCCGCTGGGACCTCTCCAGAGTCCAGGGAATTTTGGTATATTGCAACCAATGCATCCACTATCTCTGCAGCCACTTCTTTTAAGACCCTGGGATGCAGGCCATCTGGTCTAGGGGACTTGTCATCTTTTAGTTCCATTATTTTACCAAGTACTATTTCCTTAGTGATAGTGATTGTCTTTAGTTCCCCTCTCCCTGTGGCCCCTTGATTATCCATTATTGGGATGTTGTTAGTGTCTTCTACAGTGAAGACAGATACAAAATATTTGTTCAGAGTCTCTGCCATTTCCCCGTTCCCCATTATTAATTCCCCAGTCTCATCCTCTAAGGGACCAACGTTTACTTCAGCTACCCTCTTCCTTTTTATATACCTGCAAAAGCTCTTACTATCTGTTTTAATGTTTCTTGCCAGTTTACTCTCATAATTCATCTTCTCTCTATTATTTTTTTAGTCATCCTTTGCTGGTTTTTAAAAATTTCCCAATCCTCTGGTCTCCCACCAATCTTGGCAACATTGTATGCCTTCGTTTTCAATTTGATACCATCCTTTACTTCATTAGTTAGCCACGGACGGTGCTCCCTTCTCTTAAAATCTTTCTTTCTCACTGGAATATATTTTTGTTGAGAATTATAAAATATCTCCTTAAATGTCCGCCACTGCATTTCAACTGTCTTACCCTTTAATTTATTTTTCCAGTCCACTTTAGCCAGTTCTGCCCTCATGCCATTGTAATTGCCTTTGTTTAAGATCAGGAGACTGGTTTGAGATACAACTTTCTCACCCTCCAACTGAATTTGAAATTCAACCATGCTATGATCACTCTTTCCCAGAGGATCCTTTACTATGAGATCATTTATTAATTCTGTCTCATTACACAGTACCAGATCCAAGATAGCCTGCTCCCTGGTTGGTTCCATTACATACTGTTCTAGAAAACCATCCCGGATGCACTCTATGAACTCCTCCTCAAGGCTACCATGGCCAATTTGATTTGTCCAATCAATATGGAGATTAAAATCACCCATGATTATTACCGTACCTTTTTTACAGGCCTCCATTATTTGTTGATTTATACTCTGTCCAACAGTATTGCTACTGTTCGGGGGCGTGTAGACTACGCCCACCAGAGACTTTTTCCCTTTATTACTTTTTATCTCCACCCAAACTGATTCTACATCTTGATCTTCTGAGCCAATATCACTTCTCACCACTGCACTGATCCCATCCTTTACCAACAAAGCCACCCCACCTCCCTTTCCTTTCTGTCTATCCTTCCGAATTGTCAAATACCCTGGAATATTCCGTTCCCAGCCCTGATCACCTTGCAACCATGTCTCTGTAATGGCGATCAGATCATACCCATTTGTATCTATTTGTGCCGTCAACTCATCTATCTTGTTACGAATGCTGCGTGCATTCAGATGTAGAGCTTTTAACTTTGTCTTTTTACCATTTCTCCTTGTTTTGGCCCCATTTTCTGTGGCACTCTTATTTTTAAACATTCTGTCCCTTCCTGTCACACTCTGGTTATTATTTCCCCCATCTCTATCCTGCTTTATTGCTTTCTCATTTCTCATTGACTTTTTAAATTCCCGCTCACCTGGATCCTCCCCTCCACTATTTAGTTTAAAGCCCTCCCTACAGCCCTAGTTATTTGATTCACCAGGACTCTAGCCCCAGCATGGTTCAAGTGAAGTAAGTCCAAACGGAACAGCTCCCTCTTATCCCAGTACTGGTGCCAGTGCCCCACAAATCGAAACCCATTTCTCCCACACCAGTCTTTGAGCCACTCGTTCATTTCTCTGATCTTATTTACCCTATGCAAATTCTTTCATGGCTCAGGTAGTAATCCAGAGATTATTACCTTTGTGGTTCTGCTTTTTAATTTAGCCCCTAGCTGCTCATACTCTCTCAGCAGAACCTCTTTCTTTGTCCTACCTATGTCATTGGTGCCTACGAAGACCATGCCAACTGGATCCTTCCCCTCCCACTCCTAGTTTCTCTCCAGCCCAGAAGAGATGTCCTTAACCCTGGCACCTGTGATGGGAGTACTACCATCTGCAATACGAGGGTTTTTAGAACCTGTGATTGGAGTATTACCATCTGCAATACGTGGGTTTTTAGAACCTGTGATTAGAGTATTACCATCTGCAATACGTGGGTTTTTAGTACCTGTGATTGGAGTATTACCATCTGTAATACGTGGGTTTTTAGAACCTGTGATTAGAGTATTACCATCTGCAATACGAGGGTTTTTAGAACCTGTGATTGGAATATTACCATCTGCAATACGAGGGTTTTTAGAACCTGTGATTGGAGTATTACCATCTGCAATACGAGGGTTTTTAGAACCTGTGATTGGAGTATTACCATCTGCAATACGAGGGTTTTTAGAACCTGTGCCACTATTTGGTGGGTGTGTTGAAAATATCACACATGCAACTTCAGAAATAAAAACCTCTGATTGCAGGAAGCAGCCGTGATATCATTTTCTGTGAGGTGTATAAAAATCAACCCACAGACTTGATGGGCAGTTTCTTTATTCATACCCTGCGGTCTTAAAGGGACAATGTCATCACTTGTTCTTAAAGGGACAATGTCAGCATTGTGAACTGCCCTGTGAGATGCTTTATTATGCTTATAAGCAGGAGACAGCACAATAGGAAGACACACAGCAAAAAGATGGGCTCTTCTTCACCCAGTCCCCAGTTCACTCTGACACTCTTCTTCACCCTGTCCCCAGTTCACTCTGACACTCTTCTTCACCCAGTCCCCAGTTCACTCTGACACTCTTCTTCACCCAGTCCCCAGTTCACTCTGACACTCTTCTTCACCCCGTCCCCAGTTCACTCTGACACTCTTCTTCACCCTGTCCCCAGTTCACTCTGACACTCTTCTTCACCCAGTCCCCAGTTCACTCTGACACTCTTCTTCACCCCATCCCCAGTTCACTCTGACACTCTTCTTCACCCCATCCCCAGTTCACTCTGACACTCTTCTTCACCCTGTCCCCAGTTCACTCTGACACTCTTCTTCACCCCATCCCCAGTTCACTCTGACACTCTTCTACCCTCACCTTTTCCAGTTCACATTGGCACAGGGGGAGAGACTCAGTCAGAAACAATAGCAAAAACGATAGTTTTAAAGATAAATAAAATGGGCTAAGAGTGGAGTTCAGGTCACAAACAATGATATAGATACTCCAGGTGAAGGGAATACTAAAATATCTAAAGTAGTTACATCAGGAGTGACAAATAAGAAATGTGTTAAGTTAAACAGTGAGAAAGATAGCATCAGGGCAGAAGGACAGGTTAGGGTCTCTTGCCCAAAAAAGATTATATACTAATGCACGGAGTATAAAAAATAAATTAAGTGAATTAGAGGCTCCTATACAACTTAGAAGATATGACATGGTGGCCATTACTGAGACATGGCTGCAAGCTGGTCAAGATTGGGAGTTAAATATTCCATGGTATAAGGTGGTTAGATAGGATAGGGAAACTGGAAGAGGAGGAGGGGTCGCCTTATTGATTAAAGATACTATTACAACATTAGTAAGACAGGGTATAGGTAAGAGAAAGCAATCAGCAGAGACTCTATGGTTAAAAATAAGGAAAAAGAGGATTTCAAACTGTAATGGAAGTTGTCTATGGGCCTCCTGATAGCAGAAATGAAGTGACAGAAGGTATTCATTCAGAGATTAGAGAGGATTGTAGCAAAAGCAGTTATTTTAATGGGAGACTTTAACTTTCATATCGATTGGGAAGAGCACAGTAGCTCAAGTCAGAAAGGTAATGTATCTCTCGAGCGCATTCAAGATAGTTTTCTGGAGCAATATGTTCTGGAACCAACAAGAGGGCAGGCCATACTAGATTTAGTAAAGTGCCAGACTTAGATAATAACCTAACAGTAAGGGAACATTTATCTGTCAGCGATTTTTTTTTAAATTCGTTCATGGGATGTGGGCGTCGCTGGCAAGGCCAGTATTTATTGCCCATCCCTAGTTGCCCTTGAGAAGGTGGTGGTGAGCCGTCTTCTTGAACCGCTGCAGTCCGTGTGGTGAAGGTACTCCCACAGTGCTGTTAGGGAGGGAGTTCCAAAATTTTGACCCAGCGACGATGAAGGAACGGAGATATACTTCCAAGTCAGGATGGTGTGTGACTTGGAGGGGAACTTGGAGGTGGTGGTGTTCCCATGCGCCTGCTGCCCTTGTCCTTCTAGGTGGAAGAGGTCGCGGGTTTGGGAGGTGCTGCCGAAGAAGCCATGGCGAGTTGCTGCAGTGCATCTTGTAGATGGTACACACTGCAGCCACGGTACACTGGTGGTGGAGGGAGTTAATGTTTAAGGTGCTGGATGGGGTGCCAATCAAGCGGTCTGCTTTGTCCTGGATGGTGTCGAGCTTCTTGAGTGTTGTTGGAGCTGCACTCAACCAGGCAAGTGGAGAGTATTCCATCACACTCCTTACTTGTGCCTTGTTGATGGTGGAAAGACTTTGGGGAGTCAGGAGGTGAGACACTCGCCGCAGAATACCCAGCTTCAGACAGATGAAACGTCATAACCGGCTTCCCCTTAATTGGCCTGCTAAGCCCGCTGGACTCAACAAGGTCAATCAAGGGAAAATAGCGCGGGTTGGCCAGAAGTCGATGGAGGCGGGACTAAAACCTGACAAGCAGCAGTCCCGCCTCCAAAAGCTCCCCATTGGCAAAATCCAGCCCTTATTTTTCCAATGAGTATGTGGCCTCCTTATTCTTCCTACCAAATTGTACCACCTCACACTTATCGATATTGAAGTTCATTTGCCAATTACACACCCATTCTGCAAGTTTATTGTCTTCCTGTCTCAGTCCTCCTCTTTTGGTGTTGTCTACAAATTTTGAAATTGTACTTCTGATTCCAGAGTCCAAATCATTTATGTAAATGCTGAACAACACCGATCCTTGTGGAACGTCACTTCCCACCTTCTGCCAGTCGGAGTAACTACCCTTAGGAGTTGCGAATGGAACTGAACACTGTGCTATCATTCGCGAACTTCTGACCTTAATGATGGGAGGAAAGTTCATTGATGAAGCAGCTGAAGATGGTTGGGCCTAGGACAGTGCCCTGAGGAACTCCTGCAGCGATGTCCTGGGGCTGTGATGATTGACCTCCAACCACCACAACCATCTTCCTTTGTGCTAGGTATGATTCCAACCAGTGGAGCGTTTTCCCCCTGATTCCCATTGACTTCTGTTTTACTAGGGCTCCTTGATGCCAGACTCGGTCAAATGCTGCCTTGATGTCAAGGGCAGTCAGTCTCACCTCACCTCTGGAATTCAGCTCCTTGGTCTATGTTTGGACCAAGGCTGTAATGAGGTCTGGAGCCGAGTGGTCTTGACGGAACCCAAACTGGGTATCAGTGAGCAGGTTATTGGTGAGTAAGTGCTGCTTGATAGCACTGTCGATGACACCTTCCATCACTTTGCTGATGATTGAGAGTAGACTGATGGGGCGGTAATTGGCCAGATTGGATTTGTCCTGCTTTTTGTGGAGAGGACATACCTGGGCAGTTTTCCATATTATCGGATAGATGCCAGTGTTGTAGCTGCAGTTGAACGGCTTGGCTAGAGGCACTGCTAGTTCCGGAGTACAAGTCTTCAGCACGACAGCCGGGATGTTGCCCATAGCCTTTGCTGTATCCAGTGCACTCAGCCGTTTCTTGATATCACGTAACTTATCGCACTCCTTGTTTTTTTACCGCTGCTGCTGTATTTTTTAGTTATTTTATGATTTCCTATATTTTTTCTGAACCTGAAGTATTTATATTTCCTTTAACACTATTTCTGTCTGAGTTGTCCCCCACCCTCCAACTTTATTGGTTTAAAGTCCTTTTGTACCAGCCCTATTCATCGTTTCCGCCGGGACCTTGGTCCCAGCCTGGTTCAGGTGCAACCATTCCAACAGTACAGCTCCTTCCTGTCCCAGTACTGGTTCCAGTGTCCCATGAAATGGAACCCCTCTTGTCCACACCAATCCTTTAACCACGTGTTTACTTTCCTAATCTTCTTGTCCCTCTGCCAATTTGCACGTGGCTCTGGTATTAATCGGTCCTGCCTTTTAATTTAACTCCTAGCTCTTGGTACTCCCTCCGCAAGACATCCTTCCTGTTCTTTCCTATGTCGATTGTCCAGACATGGACTACAACATCTGGATCTTCCCTCCCCCTTTCCAAATTCCTTTCCAGCCGCTTTGAGATATCCCTTACCCTGGCACCAGGTAGGCAACACACCCTTCAGGACTCTTAATCGTGGCTGCAGAGGATGCTATCTATCACCCTGATTATTGAATCCCCTATAACTACCACATTTCTATTCTGCTCCTCCCTCCTTCTACCTGATGGTACCTTACTTTGGAATAGAAATGTGCTGCACACTTTGGGCGAGAATTCCTACTTTGCAAAACTCAAGGTGAAGAGATCCCATGCACAGCATGCGGCAGACACTAATTCCCCCAAGCAGCAGCAATAGGTCGCTGCTTGGAGTCATTGTGATTGGGGAGCTGGGTGGGATTGGAGCAGGAATATTTTTTGCTGGGATGGACGATTTTCGTGGAATTTAGCATTAAAAGACAATCATGATTGTCCGATAGCACTGGATAGTAGGTGGGAGAAATGGTGACTATTGCTGTAATGAGGGGCCTGCGTGTCCAAACTCCTAAAGTGGTCCTGTAGCCAAGAGTACAAAACCGTAAAATCAACCTCCAATCTTTTCTTTTTTGTGCTTATTAAGGCAAGGAATATTCATGTTAGGGAATGAAGAATCAGCATCAAGAACCCAGCAATCAAACCCAGCACAGCCTCGTACTGCTCCTCCCCCAACAATCTGCTCCCACCCAGCTCCCCAAGAACCTCTCCGATTGCACCAGTGCGACACTTCCACTTCCCACACCAGTCTTCCTTGTGTGTCTGAGTGGGATTCTCAATTAAAGGTGACAATTGGGCTGCAGGAACTGTCTCTAGATTGCACAAAATCATTTTCTCAGGACCCATAGAGCCGAGAGAGACAACTTTTATCTCCTCAGTCTGGGCTGAAGCTGAGCCCAGGTTTTAGAAGTAAAACGACATTGTCCGATATAAAATGTAGCAGCCAGTCCCTTCAGATGCAGATTCCGTATCCTGTACTAACATGGCACGCCCTACAATACTATCCTTGCAAATCTGTGTACAAAGGGACATCTAAGGAGCAACTTTGCTCAAAATCATTGGATTATTACTAATTTAATTTAAAGAGACAATCAAAATGTCTCTGTTGATGCTACTGTGGCTGTATACTCGGAGCTTTATTTTGTTTTAAAACAAAGATTGAGACTCTCAGTAATTCACAGTATTTATTCATATAGGCTCAAAAATACTTGCATGTACTGTACTATAAAATGCTCCGCTCACAGTCAGCACAGATGAGGGAAGTACCTCATTAAACTGGTCCCCGGGAAGCTCCAGTTAGATCTAGAAAACTCAACAGCGTCACTCGACGCCCACCTCCTCCCTCCTGGGATCATCTGCAGGCTACAGAACACTTTGTAAGCTGTCCTCTTTATGTAGTGCATGGAGGTCCTCTGTGAATTAAACAGGATGCGTAGGGTTTGAGACTCAAGGGCAGCTGCTTTCTGAAGTAACATGGCCATTTCAGTTGATTAACCCTTTGATAATCAACCAGTCTCATCAGAAGGACAGCAATTTATTTATTTATTTGGCGCAGAGCCCTGCTGAACGAGAGGGCATGACAATCAGCACGCCCGATTCACACCATCTCCATTTCACTTCTTTTTTGGTTATTGAAACAGATAACCAGAAAATGGAGGGTCGCAAAACTTGGGTGCGCTGATTTTCTGATCTGCCCGTCACACGAGACCCACGCCGGATCAGATGGTAAAACTGATTTTCTGATCTGCCCGTCACATGAGGCCCACGCCGGATCAGTTGGTAAAACTGACCCCATAATGAGCTACAGTAGGTGTAAAATCTCCGTTCACAATTGGCACAGGTGAAAGTTATTTACAAAATACTGATCCATTTTAAAAGAACACACCGAATACTGAGAATCTGAAATAAAAATAATGCTGGAAATGGACAGTATTTGAAGGAGAAATGGTTCCATTTTTGGACAGAATGCCCCATCAGAATTGGTCATTTCTGATGAAAGCCTCCACCTGAAATATTAATCCATTCTTCCTCTTTTAGAGGCTGACTGCTCTGGTCTGAAGTATATTTCTAGCATTCTCTATATATTTGTTTTAATTTATCTAATTTTTGACAAAACAATGAGCAAACCAGGACATTATTGCAGTGAGCCAGAAATGTATTAATATATAGAATACAAAATCTATGCTTGCAGGCATTCTAATTGCTATCCTTATGATCTGCTGACAGTTATTTGTTTAAATCAAATTAATTAAAACATAATAAATCATTGGCAAACTCAAATGGCCAGTTCTTGCAACCTCTGTGCCCCTTTGCAGTCAGATCTGATTCTGTGATTCGATACGCAGCAGTGAGCCCATCACATCTGTGCAACGTGCAGAGAAAGGAGCTCAGGCCTGGCCAATGACTGAAAGGAGACCAGACCATAAGGTGTGTTAAATTATGGGATGCCCCGCCCTGCCAACAGGGCCTCACACGTAGCCAGTGAACAGCAGGGCCTTGGATTTCCTGCGTATTTGCGCCCAGATACAAGTTTCATCAAATCAACGGCCGAAAAGATTGTGGCATTTTGGGCGTGAGTTACGCCCAGAAGTACAATACACTCAAATCTCCTCGATCTTTTACAGTCGTCTCGTGATCACTCTGCCCGAACACCGCTTTGAGTAACTTTTTAAAATTCAGCTCCACTGAGAGTTGCTCTGTATTTTCTGTTTCGCTGAATGGATTTTTATGGCATAAGAATACATCACATTAAAAATTGAAAAGCTTCCCCGAGTGCAGGTTTTTAAAGCTGATGTGAATGAACAATGGTTAAATGAGTTGAAAGTTTAATTTTCATACTTGGAGAAGGAAATATACTGGTGTGGGTTCAGCGTTTCCTTGGGCCCCAATTGTTTACGCTGATATATGCTCATTTTACATTCAGTAATGACATTCGCAGGAAATGTGAGCGTAACTTAGCGTCGGCAGAATGGCCGCACTTTTGGGTCTAACTTCCGGGTTGCGCCCATGGAGGAAATTCTAGGGCCTTATCATCACAATTTTCTGAAACCGATGGACAGAAAATGGCAGGCAGCATAACCTGGTTTATCCGATTATGAACTGTCTGTTCCCCATCCCAACAGCAGGACAGTGCTCACAAAATTTACCTTTACAATTACAATAGTGTTGTGGCTGCCGCGAAGCACGAATTGAGGCCGAGTCAATATGTGGAGCACATGGCTTTTAATTACATACTCCTTGGCAAAATGGCTGCTACAACTTCTCTCTGCAAAACCCTACTGGTTGAGGGCGATGCCCGCTCTTTTTAAGTTCACACTGAGGGCGACGCCCACTCCTTTTTTCATGCCTTAAAGGCAGCATGCGCCTTAAAGGCAAGGTGCCCGATTTATTGTCCACGGACGGAAAAGTGGATTGCGCCCGTTTAGGTGGCGATCCGCCACAATAGTAAGATGCAGCTAGACTGTGCTGTTCAGGTACCTTTACTGAACACTAGTTGCATTCATTTCTAATTTTCAACTACAGCTATCTAACATTCAACCTAAAACTACTGACTCAATCAGACCCCATAATTACGCTTTATAACATCGGACAGCACCTTGCACTTCTTCTGTCCTATTGACAGAGAACTTACCCATCAGTAACTGTAACATTTTGATCTCTAATCAAAAGTCCCAGAAGAAAACAAAATACTGACTGCTGCCCATTTATTGCAGGTCAGACATTATTGGTAAAGGGTCCAATAATTGGCAATTGTTTAGACTGAAAGTGTGGACATACCCTCCAGCTGCTAAATGTTTATTCTCATACGTCTAACAATTAATGAAATAACACACATCACATCTTAAATGTGTCCATAGCACAAAAAAAGTCATGCTTTCACCTCTCAGGAACCAATTAAAAAACACTAGGGGGGAAAAATTCGGTTGATAAGCGGCTCAGGGCGCTAACGGGACGCAAAGCAACTAGCGCCCGGGCGTGGCGATGTTTGCGCCGCTCGCGAAATTGACCAGACATTTTGCGGCGGCGCTAAACACTACTGCCACGATCTCCTGCGCCCGCAGATCGTGACGTCAGTCGAGCGTGTAACACCCCGGTAGCACCCCAGACCAGATATTGAGTGACGTCCCCTGCCTTTCTGCTGCCGCTAGCAACGACAGGTAGAGGGGAACGTTTTGCAGCCGGGAAGGGACTGGGGGAAGCGCTATTTAAAGGCGGCCGCTTCCTGCCTTTTTTTGTCGCCGACATTTTTGCACCATGCATTCTGAGAGAGAGAGAGAGAGAGAGAGACTTCTGGAGAGATTCAATGCTGTGTAAAGGAGTTTTGGATACTGAGCAGCACTTTGCAGGTTCATTTTGATTTGACCTTCCTTGCATCGATTTAGAAGAGACTGTTGGGGCTGCACTCTGAGCTCTTTCCCTGGGCCTCTCCATTGTTCTTTCCAGCAGAATTGATGTACAGGTCTCTCCAGGCCGAGATTCAAGGCTGCAATGAGCAGGGTGTGGCTGGAGAGCAAGATCGAACCTCCCCTTTAAGTACTGGCCTGCGCCAGTGTGTCGGTGTTCCATTGCTGACTGACATCACATGAGCTTCGCCAGCGCTCTGAGGTAACGCCTTGCTCCTCGGCGTTAATGCCTTAAGAGAGGTGTGTAGCGCCTGATTTAGCACTCCAATCACCTCCAGGGAGATAGAGGCGAAGTTTGCAGTCGGAGGCAATAATTAGTGCCAGGTGCTGAACTTTGTGCCCAGCCAATAATTGCGCCCCAAACAGGGCGATACCGAATTTCTCCCCCGAATGGTTAACTTGCTGAGGGTGAAATTGGATAAAGCTCAATAACGGACGCGTGGAGCGCGAAGTGCGATCTGCCCCCGCCTGTTCAAAGTGGTGCAGGCAGCATGCAAACTTCGTGCTGCCCGCTCATTATAATGATTGCAGCGCTGATCTCAGTGCTAAATGTGCTGTTGGTTGGCTTATCGCTCAACAGGGGGGCCAACATCAGATGCAATCTACTGGCCAATAGAATTTGACCTAGGCTATCTCCACTACTTAAAAGGAAGGTGCTTTGTTACAGAAGTTCATTGTCATTGTCACCCTGAAGCCATGGCCTAACAGGAAAGAGAGAGGGCAAGGAGGTTCTCAGATGTGGCACTGGAGACCTTGGTCCTGGGGGTGCACAGAAGACGTCAAGTCCTCTACCCGCAGGAGGCCTTCCAGGTAGCATGCGAGAAGGCAGTGGGAGGAACTAACACAACGTCAGTGCCACCTGTGTTGTCCCCAGGACCTAGATCCAGTGCTGCAAAACATTTAATTATCTCACACACGTGGTCAAAGTGAGTGAATGCAGCTTCAAATGCTATATCCCACCACCTGTCCCACTAGCCTCACACACTGCTCAATGCACCACACCCCATCACTCACCTACCGACAATCTCTAGCAATCACGACTTATACCTCATAATCATAGCTTCACTTCACCCTCACACACTTACCACTGCTGCAAGCCTCACGCCCACATCTCACACCTTGCAAACACTGCCAGCTATTCAATCATGACAGGCACATAACCCAAACACACTGCACCACACTCACTGACACACTTCCTTTGTCTTGCAGGCAAAGGTGGCGCACAACCACGTGAGCAGCAGCAGACAGGTGGAGGGGAAGTCCGACTTCAGAAGCTGACTGAGCTGGAGGAGACAGTGCTGGAGATCATTGCAGGGGCCGTCACTGAGGCCATGGCGAGCGGCGAGGTTGAAAGTATTGCTGATGACGGTATGTTCATACTTAATCCTTGCCCTCATCCCACAATCTCTTCTCACTTACATGCTGCTGATGGTGTAAGAATACACAACTCGCTTTCCCCCTCTCCACAACTCAACGGGGCGATGACGTTGGGTGCGATGGCGGGCGGAGTTGCCGGGCGAGGTCGCCGGGCGTGACGGGCGAGGTCGCCGGGCGATGTCGCAGCTTCCATTGCATCACAAGTAGAAGCGAACCAATGTCTCAGTGCTGCAGTAGAAGCCAGGCTGCTCTCATGCGGGCTCAGCTTGCTCCCACGCAAGCTCAGACTGCTGCCATCGAGGCTGGGTTTACAAGTGTGGACAAGCAGTGCTCTGTAAACACCCTCGGTGGGTAAGGCCTCCTGCTGAGAGCCCTCCTGCCCCTCCTCCTCCCTGTTTGTGCAGCTTGTCCTCTTCTTCACTGCCTCTGCTCCATCTCCCTGTTGAGCGCGAGGGGGACTGCTCGTAGAGCCCCCATGACTCGGTGCAAGTGGTGTGAGCAGAACTCTTTAAAAACATAAGAATTAGGAGCAGGAGTAGGCCATATGGCCCCTCGTGCCTGCTCTGCCATTCAATAAAATTATGGCTGATTTTCAATCTCAACTCACTTTCCCGTCCGATCTCCATATCCCTTGATTCCCCAAGAGTCCAAATATCTCTCTATCTCAGCCTTGAATATACTCAAAGACTCAGCATCCACAGCCCTTTGGGGTTGAGAA
The DNA here is from genome assembly GCA_030390025.1 of Squalus acanthias. Taxonomy (NCBI): domain Eukaryota; kingdom Metazoa; phylum Chordata; class Chondrichthyes; order Squaliformes; family Squalidae; genus Squalus; species Squalus acanthias. The sequence goes on along the minus strand of CM059433.1, from coordinate 38,249,071 downwards.
TTCCAAAGGTTCACAACCCTCTGAGTGAAGAAATTCCTCCTCATCTCAGTCCTAAATGGCTGACCCCTTATCCTGAGACTGTGACCCCTCATTCTAGACTCTCCAGCCAAGGGAAACAACCCCTCAGCATCTACCCTGTCAATCTGCCTCAGAATCTTGTATGTTTCAGTGAGATCTTTAAATGAGAAGCACAGCGTTCTCCACTTGCAGCAACACACCCTGTCACCTCACCAAATTTAAAGGAACTATAGAATGCTCCAAACAGTTGCACAAACTTACACAGAGCCAGTAGAACTGAAAAAGCAAGTCAGCTGCAAGTTGTTGCTGATCCCTTGAAATAGCGCTGCTGGGGGGGTGGGAGGGGGTCCTTCCTGCTGCGGAACACATGTTCAGCTGTTCCTGATTTGGAGAGGGCATTGAATGGAGCGGCGACATCCAAAATGGCACAATCTGCCTCATTACCACTTCTCCAGCGCGCACAGGTAACGGCCGTGCTGCCAAACCGCCCAAAATGAGGGCTGTCACGGGACCCACCGGAAGTGGGAGGAAGCGAGGCAGCCACCATTTCTTTCTCCAAAACTGGTCTTATAATCATGTAGAATCACAGAATAATACAGCACAGGAGGCCATTCGGACCATGATGCTTGTGAAAGAGCTATCCAATTAGTCGCAATCCCCTGCTCTTTCCCCATAGCCAGGAATTTTTTTCCTTTTCAAGTATATATTCGATTCCCTTTTGAAAATTTCTATTGAATCTGCTTCCTCCACCCTTTCAGGTACTGTATTCCAGATCATAACTACTCGCTGCGTAAAGAACATTCTCCTCATTCATCTCTGTTTCGTTTGCCAATTATTTTAAATCTGTGTCCTCTGGTTACTGAACGTCCTGCCACATCATTGGCAAGATTCTTTCCAAATCTCAGACCTGCTTGCCACATCTGGTCTCTCTTCAATTCTAGGTCAAACTTGTACTGAACTTCCAGTTTAAGTGAGCTTTTGGCTTCTTGGTAGCACTCCAAGTCAGGCGGAGTTGGGTTTGAACCCCACTCCAGACAGCGAGTGGAGACTGGAGCTCCAGCTCTGAATTCTGGGTTGACATCCAGCGGGATATTCCGTCCGGTGGGTGTGGGTGGCCCCCTCATTGAATGGGTTGTGGGAGCCCATAAAACCCTTCCGCTGGATAGGACTAGCCTAGGGTTCCCAACCCTCCCTGATTGCCTCTGTGTCTCCTGGATTGGGGCATGAATCTCCTGGATACTGCTGCCAGCAGCCCGGGAGAACTTCACCCTTTAAACTTCCCGCCTCAGCAACGGCCCTCCCGCTCCGTGACGTCACGGTCCGCTGCTGCAGAGAAGCCTCTGGCTCGGCGAGATCACCTCCACCCTCCGCAGATAGCCCGCCCACGCTTCCGCTGACCAGAAACGGATCCAGCTGCTGGAGTCTGGGGTGGGCGAAGAGAGACAGAATGAGGTCAAGTGTGAGGCTGGGTTAGAAAAGGGTGAACACAAACTAGGGGTAAAGAGTAGGTGACTGAGGGATGTTGGGGGTTCGAGTTAGGGGGTAGAGTCACAGCGGATTGGGAGGTTGTAGGATAAGGGAGATAGGGGTCGGAGAAAAGGAAGGTAGGGGTCAGGGATGGGGATTTGCGTGGAAGAGTGGGAGATGGGAATGGGGGTTCAGGTGGCTGGGAGGGAGTGAGACTGGTGAATGGGGGGGGGGAATGAGGTTGGCATGAAGCCCATCATTTCCTACAGAGCCAGATGTAGCACCAGCAGCAACGTAGTGAGTGGGAGCAGCCAGTGAAGGGGTGAGTGAAACCTGGGGACCTTACTGTCCCTGGGTAAATAGTGAAAGATTGCTTCCACTGGTGGACGAATGGAGAACAAGGGGATGGAGACCGAGGATTCTCACTCGAAGAACCAAGGAGGAAGGGAAAAGAAAGGTTCTTGAATTGAGGGCTATTAAATCATGAGAAGCTTCACCACAAGTGATTATTACCGCAGAGACTAGAACATCATTAACAGGGATTGGGCAAAGTATATGAAAAGGAGGAATATAAAAGGATCCTCCCACCGCGCCCCCACCCTCAGATTCCCCTCCTCCCCCCGCGCCCCCACCCTCAGACTCCCCTCCTCCCCCCGCGCCCCCACCCTCAGACTCCCCTCCTCCCCCCGCGCCCCCACCCTCAGATTCCCCTCCTCCCCCCGCTCCCCCACCCTCAGATTCCCCTCCTCCACCCTCAGATTCCCTACCTCCCCCCGCTCCCCCACCCTCAGATTCCCCTCCTCCCCCACCCTCAGATTCCCCGCCTCCCCCACCCTCAGATTCCCCTCCTCCCCCACCCTCGGATTCCCCTCCTCCCCCACCCTCGGATTCCCCTCCTCCCCCCGCGCCCCCACCCTCGGATTCCCCTCCTCCCACCGCTCCCCCACCCTCAGATTCCCCTCCTCCCCCCGCGCCCCCACCCTCGGATTCCCCTCCTCCTCCCGCGCCCCCACCCTCAGATTCCCCTCCTCCCCCCGCGCCCCCACCCTCAGATTCCCCTCCTCCCACTGCGCCCCCACCCTCAGATTCCCCGCTCCCCCACCCTCAGATTCCCCTCCTCCCATCGCGCCCCCCACCCTCATATTCCCCTCCCCCACCCTCAGATTCCCCGCCTCCCCCCGCTCCCCCACCCTCAGATTCCCCGCCTCCCCCCGCTCCCCCACCCTCAGATTCCCCGCTCCCCCACCCTCAGATTCCCCTCCTGCCATCGTGCCCCCACGCTCACCCTCCCCCTCCCCGCCCTCTGTTTCCCCTCTTTTGCTGCTCACAGGTGGCCTCCTGGTTCTCAGAATTCAGCGCACAACAGCTTCTGGCGCGAAACTATAAGCAAAAATACTCAACTACAGGGGATCCAAACTTTATACGGCAAGTTCAATAACATTTACAGAGGTCACGTGATCAGGCCTCCCTAATACCTCCAACCATTGTTAGCAACCCTAAACAAACTATTGACTGGTATAAAAATGGAAGGAGCAATTGCACTGCGGTCATCAGACTGTTGTTCAGCCTGCGAATCATTCTTGAGCAACGCCACAGGAGCTGCACTATAATTTAAAAACATTGAAAAACACAGCGACACATTTGGCTAATCACTGCGATGCCACCCGGCTTATTTTACCTTTTACAGAAAGGAGCTGCTGCTTCCCCAACACAAGCAATTTGAAAACAAAATACAAGATTGTGTAATCGCAGTCACAATTCTCATGCCTGCTTTATGCTGCACAACTGCCAACAGCACAGCCTTGAATTTAGTGGCAACGCTGTAATATAAATGAGGCACACCATCACTACTGGAGGAGCAGGGAGCCAGTCCAGGGTGAATTGTAACAGGGCTCCATTGGAAGGTGTAGTGCAAAGGGTTGAATTCCCTCTGCGGCTCGGGAAAACATGTGCCCACAGCCATAATAGAAGGAAAATAACTGGCGGCGGTCCTATGATTTCCTAACTAGCACTCACTGCGGGTCCTGTAACTTCCTAACTAGCACTCACTGCAGGTCCTGTATTTTCCTAACTAGCACTCACTGCAGGTCCTGTAATTTCCTAACTAGAACTCACTGCGGGTCCTGTAATTTCCTAACTATCTCTCACTGCAGGTCCTGTAATTTCCTAACTAGCGCTCACTGCAGGTCCTGTAACTTCCTAACTAGCGTCGCTGCAGGTCCTGTAATTTCCTAACTATCTCTCACTGCAGGTCCTGTAATTTCCTAACTAGCACTCACTGCGGGTCCTGTAACTTCCTAACTAGCACTCACTGCAGGTCCTGTATTTTCCTAACTATCTCTCACTGCAGGTCCTGTAATTTCCTAACTAGCACTCACTGCGGGTCCTGTAACTTCCTAACTAGCGCTCACTGCAGGTCCTGTAATTTCCTAACTAGCACTTACTGCAGGTCCTGTAATTTTCTAACTAGCGCTCACTGCAGGTCCTGTAATTTCCTAACTAGCACTTACTGCAGGTCCTGTAATTTCCTAACTAGCGCTCACTGCGGGTCCTGTAACTTCCTAACTAGCGTCGCTGCAGGTCCTGTAATTTCCTAACTATCTCTCACTGCAGGTCCTGTAATTTCCTAACTAGCGCTCACTGCTGGCGTGTAATTTCCGAACGAGCGCTCACTGCAGGTCCTGTAATTTCCTAACTAGCACTTACTGCAGGTCCTGTAATTTCCTAACTAACGCTCACTGCAGGTCCCGTAATTTCCTAACTAGCACTCACTGCAGGTCCTGTAATTTCCTAACTAGCGTCGCTGCAGGTCCTGTAATTTCCTAACGAGCACTCACTGCTGGCGTGTAATTTCCTAACTAGCTCTCACTGCAGGTCCTGTACTTTACTAACTAGCACTCGCTGCAGGTCCTGTAATTTCCTAACTAGCGTCGCTGCAGGTCCTGTAATTTCCTAACTAGCACTCACTGCAGGCGTGTAATTTCCTAACTAGCTCACACTGCAGGTCCTGTAATTTCCTAACTAGCGCTCACTGCAGGTCCTGTAATTTTCTAACTAGCACTCACTGCAGGCGTGTAATTTCCTAACTAGCACTCACTGCAGGTCCTGTAATTTCCTAACTAGCACTCACTGCAGGTCCTGTATTTTCCTAACGAGCACTCACTGCAGGTCCTGTAATTTCCTAACTAGCACTCACTGCAGGTCCTGTATTTTCCTAACTAGCGCTCACTGCAGGTCCTGTAATTTACTAACTAGCGCTCACTGCAGGTCCTGTAATTTCCTAACTAGCGTCGCTGCAGGTCCTGTAATTTCCTAACTAGCACTCACTGCAGGCGTGTAATTTCCTAACTAGCACTCACTGCAGGTCCTGTATTTTCCTAACTAGCACTCACTGCGGGTCCTGTATTTTCCTAACTAGCACTCACTGCAGGTCCTGTATTTTCCTAACTAGCACTCAGTGCAGGTCCTGTATTTTCCTAACTAGCACTCACTGCAGGTCCTGTATTTTCCTAACTAGCACTCGCTGCAGGTCCTGTAATTTTCTAACTAGCGTCGCTGCAGCTCCTGTAATTTCCTAACTAGCATTCACTGCGGGCGTGTAATTTCCTAACTAGCACTCGCTGCAGGTCCTGTAATTTTCTAACTAGCGTCGCTGCAGCTCCTGTAATTTCCTAACTAGCATTCACTGCGGGCGTGTAATTTCCGAACTAGCACTCGCTGCAGGTCCTGTAATTTCCTAACTAGCGTCGATGCATGTTCTTTAACTTCCTAACTAGCACTCACTGCAGGCGTGTAATTTCCTAACTAGCACTCACTGCAGGTCCTGTATTTTCCTAACTAGCGCTCACTGCAGGTCCTGTAATTTCCTAAGTAGCTCTCACTGCAGGTCCTGTAATTTCCTAACTAGCACTCACTGCAGGTCCTGTAATTTCCTAACTAGCACTCACTGCAGGTCCTGCAATTTCCTAACTAGCACTCACTGCAGGTCCTGTAAATTACTAACTAGCACTCACTGCAGGTCCTGTAATTTCCTAACTAGCACTCACTGCAGGCGTGTAATTTCCTCACTAGCACACACTGCAGGTCCTGTAATTTCCTAACTAGCACTCACTGCAGGTCCTGTAATTTCCTAACTAGCGTCGCTGCAGGTCCTGTAATTTCCTAACTAGCACTCACTGCAGGCGTGTAATTTCCTAACTAGCACTCACTGCAGGTCCTGTATTTTCCTAACTAGCACTCACTGCAGGTCCTGTATTTCCCTAACTAGCACTCACTGCAGGTCCTGTATTTTCCTAACTAGCACTCACTGCAGGTCCTGTATTTTCCTAACTAGCACTCAATGCAGGTCCTGTATTTTCCTAACTAGCACTCGCTGCAGGTCCTGTAAATTTCTAACTAGCACTCGCTGCAGCTCCTGTAATTACCTAACTAGCGTCGCTGCAGCTCCTGTAATTTCCTAACTAGCACTCACTGCGGGCGTCTAATTTCCTAACTAGCACTCGCTGCAGGTCCTGTAATTTCCTAACTAGCGTCGATGCATGTTCTTTAACTTCCTAACTAGCACTCACTGCAGGCGTGTAATTTACTAACTAGCACTCACTGCAGGTCCTGTATTTTCCTAACTAGCGCTCACTGCAGGTCCTGTAATTTCCTAACTAGCGTCGCTGCAGGTCCTGTAATTTCCTAACTAGCACTCACTGCAGGTCCTGTAATTTCCTAACTAGCTCTCACTGCAGGTCCTGTAATTTCCTAACTAGCACTCACTGCAGGTCCTGTAATTTCCTAACTAGCTCTCACTGCAGGTCCTGTAATTTCCTAACTAGCACTCACTGCCGGTCCTGTAATTTCCTAACTAGCACTCACTGCCGGTCCTGTAATTTCCTAACTAGCACTCACTGCAGGTCCTGTAATTTCCTAACTAGCTCTCACTGCAGGTCCTGTAATTTCCTAACTAGCACTCACTGCAGGTCCTGTAATTTCCTAACTAGCTCTCACTGCAGGTCCTGTAATTTCCTAACTAGCACTCACTGCAGGTCCTGTAATTTCCTAACTAGCTCTCACTGCAGGTCCTGTAATTTCCTAACTAGCTCTCACTGCAGGTCCTGTAATTTCCTAACTAGCACTCACTGCAGGTCCTGTAATTTCCTAACAACACTCACTGCAGGTCCTGCAATTTCCTAACTAGCACTCACTGCAGGTCCTGTAATTTCCTAACTAGCACTCACTGCCGGTCCTGTAATTTCCTAACTAGCGCTCGCTGCAGGTCCTGTCATTTCCTAACTAGCACTCACTGCAGGTCCTGTAATTTCCTAACTAGCACTCACTGCAGGTCCTGTAATTTCCTAACTAGCACTCGCTGCAGGTCCTGTAATTTTCTAACTAGCGCTCACTGCAGGTCCTGTAATTTCCTAACTAGCACTCGCTGCAGGTCCTGTAATTTTCTAACTAGCACTCACTGCAGGTCCTGTCATTTCCTAACTAGCACTCGCTGCAGGTCCTGTAATTTCCTAACTAGCGTCGATGCATGTTCTTTAACTTCCTAACTAGCACTCACTGCAGGCGTGTAATTTCCTAACTAGCACTCACTGCAGGTCCTGTATTTTCCTAACTAGCGCTCACTGCAGGTCCTGTAATTTCCTCACCAGCTCTCACTGCAGGTCCTGTAATTTCCTAACTAGCACTCACTGCAGGTCCTGTAATTTCCTAACTAGCACTCACTGCAGGTCCTGCAATTTCCTAACTAGCACTCACTGCAGGTCCTGTATTTTCCTAACTAGCGCTCACTGCAGGTCCTGTAATTTCCTAACTAGCGTCGCTGCAGGTCCTGTAATTTCCTAACTAGCACTCACTGCAGGTCCTGTAATTTCCTAACTAGCTCTCACTGCAGGTCCTGTAATTTCCTAACTAGCACTCACTGCAGGTCCTGTAATTTCCTAACTAGCTCTCACTGCAGGTCCTGTAATTTCCTAACTAGCACTCACTGCCGGTCCTGTAATTTCCTAACTAGCACTCACTGCCGGTCCTGTAATTTCCTAACTAGCACCCACTGCAGGTCCTGTAATTTCCTAACTAGCTCTCACTGCAGGTCCTGTAATTTCCTAACTAGCACTCACTGCAGGTCCTGTAATTTCCTAACTAGCTCTCACTGCAGGTCCTGTAATTTCCTAACTAGCACTCACTGCAGGTCCTGTAATTTCCTAACTAGCTCTCACTGCAGGTCCTGTAATTTCCTAACTAGCTCTCACTGCAGGTCCTGTAATTTCCTAACTAGCACTCACTGCAGGTCCTGTAATTTCCTAACAACACTCACTGCAGGTCCTGCAATTTCCTAACTAGCACTCACTGCAGGTCCTGTAATTTCCTAACTAGCACTCACTGCCGGTCCTGTAATTTCCTAACTAGCGCTCGCTGCAGGTCCTGTCATTTCCTAACTAGCACTCACTGCAGGTCCTGTCATTTCCTAACTAGCACTCACTGCAGGTCCTGTAATTTCCTAACTAGCACTCACTGCAGGTCCTGTAATTTCCTAACTAGCACTCGCTGCAGGTCCTGTAATTTTCTAACTAGCGCTCACTGCAGGTCCTGTAATTTCCGAACTAGCACTCGCTGCAGGTCCTGTAATTTTCTAACTAGCACTCACTGCAGGTCCTGTCATTTCCTAACTAGCACTCGCTGCAGGTCCTGTAATTTCCTAACTAGCGTCGATGCATGTTCTTTAACTTCCTAACTAGCACTCACTGCAGGCGTGTAATTTCCTAACTAGCACTCACTGCAGGTCCTGTATTTTCCTAACTAGCGCTCACTGCAGGTCCTGTAATTTCCTCACCAGCTCTCACTGCAGGTCCTGTAATTTCCTAACTAGCACTCACTGCAGGTCCTGTAATTTCCTAACTAGCACTCACTGCAGGTCCTGCAATTTCCTAACTAGCACTCACTGCAGGTCCTGTAAATTACTAACTAGCACTCACTGCAGGTCCTGTAATTTCCTAACTAGCACTCACTGCAGGCGTGTAATTTCCTAACTAGCACACACTGCAGTTCCTGTAATTTCCCAACTAGCACTCACTGCAGGTCCTGTAATTTCCTAACTAGCGTCGCTGCAGGTCCTGTAATTTCCTAACTAGCACTCACTGCAGGTCCTGTATTTTCCTAACTAGCACTCAATGCAGGTCCTGTATTTTCCTAACTAGCACTCGCTGCAGGTCCTGTAAATTTCTAACTAGCACTCGCTGCAGCTCCTGTAATTACCTAACTAGCGTCGCTGCAGCTCCTGTAATTTCCTAACTGGCACTCACTGCGGGCGTCTAATTTCCTAACTAGCACTCGCTGCAGGTCCTGTAATTTCCTAACTAGCGTCGATGCATGTTCTTTAACTTCCTAACTAGCACTCACTGCAGGCGTGTAATTTACTAACTAGCACTCACTGCAGGTCCTGTATTTTCCTAACTAGCGCTCACTGCAGGTCCTGTAATTTCCTCACCAGCTCTCACTGCAGGTCCTGTAATTTTCTAACTAGCACTCACTGCAGGTCCTGTAATTTCCTAAGTAGCTCTCACTGCAGGTCCTGTAATTTCCTAACTAGCACTCACTGCAGGTCCTGTAATTTCCTCACTAGCTCTCACTGCAGGTCCTGTAATTTCCTAACTAGCACTCACTGCCGGTCCTGTAATTTCCTGACTAGCACTCACTGCCGGTCCTGTAATTTCCTAACTAGCACTCACTGCAGGTCCTGTAATTTCCTAACTAGCTCTCACTGCAGGTCCTGTAATTTCCTAACTAGCACTCACTGCAGGTCCTGTAATTTCCTAACTAGCTCTCACTGCAGGTCCTGTAATTTCCTAACTAGCACTCACTGCAGGTCCTGTAATTTCCTAACTAGCTCTCACTGCAGGTCCTGTAATTTCCTAACTAGCTCTCACTGCAGGTCCTGTAATTTCCTCACTAGCACTCACTGCAGGTCCTGTAATTTCCTAACTAGCACTCACTGCAGGTCCTGTAATTTCCTAACTAGCACTCACTGCAGGTCCTGTAATTTCCTAACTAGCACTCACTGCAGGTCCTGTAATTTCCTAACTAGCACTCACTGCAGGTCCTGTAATTTCCTAACTAGCGCTCGCTGCAGGTCCTGTCATTTCCTAACTAGCACTCACTGCAGGTCCTGTCATTTCCTAACTAGCACTCACTGCAGGTCCTGTAATTTCCTAACTAGCACTCACTGCAGGTCCTGTAATTTCCTAACTAGCACTCGCTGCAGGTCCTGTAATTTTCTAACTAGCGCTCACTGCAGGTCCTGTAATTTCCTAACTAGCACTCGCTGCAGGTCCTGTAATTTTCTAACTAGCACTCACTGCAGGTCCTGTCATTTCCTAACTAGCACTCGCTGCAGGTACTGTAATTTTCTAACTAGCGCTCACTGCAGGTCCTGTAATTTCCTAACTAGCTCACACTGCAGGTCCTGTAATTTCCTAACTAGCACTCACTGCAGGTCCTGTAATTTCCTAACTAGCACTCACTGCAGGTCCTGTAATTTCCTAACTAGCACTCACTGCAGGTCCTGTAATTTCCTAACTAGCGCTCACTGCAGGTCCTGTAATTTTCTAACTAGCTCACACTGCACGTCCTGTAATTTCCTAACTAGCACTCACTGCAGGTCCTGTAATTTCCTAACTAGCACTCACTGCAGGTCCTGTAATTTCCTAACTAGCGTCGATGCATGTTCTTTAACTTCCTAACTAGCACTCACTGCAGGCGTGTAATTTACTAACTAGCACTCACTGCAGGTCCTGTATTTTCCTAACTAGCGCTCACTGCAGGTCCTGTAATTTCCTAACTAGCGCTCACTGCACGTCGTGTAATTTCCAAACTAGCATTCACTGCACGTCCTGTAATTTCCTAACTAGCTCTCGCTGCCGGTCCTGTAATTTCCTAACTAGCGCTCACTGCAGGTCCTGTAATTTTCTAACTAGCACTCACTGCAGGTCCTGTAATTTCCTAACTAGCACTCACTGCAGGTCCTGTAATTTCCTAACTAGCTCTCGCTGCAGGTCCTGTAATTTCCTAACTAGCACTCGCTGCAGGTCCTGTAATTTTCTAACTAGCACTCACTGCAGGTCCTGTAATTTCCTAACTAGCACTCGCTGTCGATCCTGTAATTTCCTAACTAGCGCTCGCTGCAGGTCCTGTAATTTCCTAACTAGCACTCGTTGCAGGTCATGTAATTTTCTAACTAGCTCTCACTGCAGGTCCTGTAATTTCCTAACTAGCACTCACTGCAGGTCCTGTAATTTTCTAACTAGCACTCACTGCAGGTCCTGTAATTTTCTAACTAGCACTCACTGCAGGTCCTGTAATTTCCTAACTAGCTCTCACTGCAGGTCCTGTAATTTCCTAACTAGCTCTCACTGCAGGTCCTGTAATTTCCTAACTAGCACTCACTGCAGGTCCTGTAATTTCCTAACTAGCGTCGCTGCAGGTCCTGTAATTTCCTAACTAGCACTCGCTGCAGGTCCTGTAATTTTCTAACTAGCTCTCACTGCAGGTCCTGTAATTTCCTAACTAGCACTCACTGCAGTTTCTGTAATTTCCTAACTAGCACTCACTGCAGGTCCTGTAATTTCCTAACTAGCACTCGCTGCAGGTCCTGTAATTTTCTAACTAGCACTCACTGCAGGTCCTGTAATTTTCTAACTAGCACTCACTGCAGGTCCTGTAATTTCCTAACTAGCGTCGATGCATGTTCTTTAACTTCCTAACTAGCACTCACTGCAGGCGTGTAATTTCCTAACTAGCACTCACTGCAGCTCCTGTATTTTCCTAACTAGCGCTCACTGCAGGTCCTGTAATTTTCTAACTAGCGCTCACTGCAGGTCCTGTAATTTTCTAACTAGCTCACACTGCACGTCCTGTAATTTCCTAACTAGCACTCACTGCAGGTCCTGTAATTTCCTAACTAGCACTCACTGCAGGTCCTGTAATTTCCTAACCAGCACTCGCTGCAGGTCCTGTAATTTTCTAACTAGCACTCACTGCAGGTCCTGTAATTTTCTAACTAGCACTCGCTGCAGCTCCTGTAATTACCTAACTAGCGTCGCTGCAGCTCCTGTAATTTCCTAACTAGCACTCACTGCAGGTCCTGTAATTTTCTAACTAGCACTCGCTGCAGGTCCTGTAATTTACTAACTAGCACTCGCTGCAGGTCCTGTAATTTCCTAACTAGCACTCACTGCAGGCGTGTAATTTCCTAACTAGCACTCGCTGCAGGTCCAGTAATTTACTAACTAGCACTCGCTGCAGGTCCTGTATTTTCCTAACTAGCACTCACTGCAGGTCCTGTAATTTACTAACTAGCGTCGCTGCAGGTCCTGTAATTTCCTAACTAGCACTCACTGCAGGTCCTGTAATTTCCTAACTAGCACTCACTGCAGGTCCTGTAATTTCCTAACTGGCGTCGATGCATGTTCTTTAACTTCCTAACTAGCACTCACTGCAGGCGTGTAATTTACCAACTCGCACTCGCTGCAGGTCCAGTAATTTACTAACTAGCACTCGCTGCAGGTCCTGTATTTTCCTAACGAGCACTCACTGCAGGTCCTGTAATTTACTAACTAGCGTCGCTGCAGGTCCTGTAATTTCCTAAATAGCGCTCACTGCAGTTTCTGTAATTTCCTAACTAGCGCTCACTGCAGGTCCTGTAATTTCCTAACTAGCATTCACTGCAGTTTCTGTAATTTCCTAACTAGCACTCACTGCAGGTCCTGTAATTTCCTCACTAGCATTCACTGCAGGTCCTGTAATTTACTAACTAGCACTCACTGCACGTCCTGTAATTTCCTAACTAGCACTCACTGCAGGTCCTGTAATTTACTAACTCGCACTCACTGCACGTCCTGTAATTTCCTAACTAGCTCTCGCTGCAGGTCCTGTAATTTCCTAACTAGCACTCACTGCAGGTCCTGTAAATTACTAACTAGCACTCACTGCACGTCCTGTAATTTCCTAACTAGCACTCACTGCACGTCCTGTAATTTCCTAACTAGCTCTCGCTGCAGGTCCTGTAATTTCCTAACTAGCACTCACTGCAGGTCCTGTAATTTCCTAACTAGCTCACACTGCAGGTCCTGTAATTTCCTAACTAGCGCTCACTGCACGTCCTGTAATTTCCTAACTAGCACTCACTGCAGGTCCTGTATTTTCCTAACTAGCGCTCACTGCACGTCGTGTAATTTCCTAACTAGCATTCACTGCACGTCCTGTAATTTCCTAACTAGCTCTCGCTGCCGGTCCTGTAATTTCCTAACTAGCGCTCACTGCAGGTCCTGTAATTTCCTAACTAGCACTCGCTGTCGATCCTGTAATTTCCTAACTAGCGCTCGCTGCAGGTCCTGTAATTTCCTAACTAGCACTCGTTGCAGGTCATGTAATTTTCTAACTAGCTCTCACTGCAGGTCCTGTAATTTCCTAACTAGCACTCACTGCAGGTCCTGTAATTTTCTAACTAGCACTCACTGCAGGTCCTGTAATTTTCTAACTAGCACTCACTGCAGGTCCTGTAATTTCCTAACTAGCTCTCACTGCAGGTCCTGTAATTTCCTAACTAGCTCTCACTGCAGGTCCTGTAATTTCCTAACTAGCACTCACTGCAGGTCCTGTAATTTCCTAACTAGCTCACACTGCAGGTCCTGTAATTTCCTAACTAGCGCTCACTGCACGTCCTGTAATTTCCTAACTAGCACTCACTGCAGGTCCTGTATTTTCCTAACTAGCGCTCACTGCACGTCGTGTAATTTCCTAACTAGCATTCACTGCACGTCCTGTAATTTCCTAACTAGCTCTCGCTGCCGGTCCTGTAATTTCCTAACTAGCGCTCACTGCAGGTCCTGTAATTTCCTAACTAGCACTCGCTGTCGATCCTGTAATTTCCTAACTAGCGCTCGCTGCAGGTCCTGTAATTTCCTAACTAGCACTCGTTGCAGGTCATGTAATTTTCTAACTAGCTCTCACTGCAGGTCCTGTAATTTCCTAACTAGCACTCACTGCAGGTCCTGTAATTTTCTAACTAGCACTCACTGCAGGTCCTGTAATTTTCTAACTAGCACTCACTGCAGGTCCTGTAATTTCCTAACTAGCTCTCACTGCAGGTCCTGTAATTTCCTAACTAGCTCTCACTGCAGGTCCTGTAATTTCCTAACTAGCACTCACTGCAGGTCCTGTAATTTCCTAACTAGCGTCGCTGCAGGTCCTGTAATTTCCTAACTAGCACTCGCTGCAGGTCCTGTAATTTTCTAACTAGCTCTCACTGCAGGTCCTGTAATTTCCTAACTAGCACTCACTGCAGTTTCTGTAATTTCCTAACTAGCACTCACTGCAGGTCCTGTAATTTCCTAACTAGCACTCGCTGCAGGTCCTGTAATTTTCTAACTAGCACTCACTGCAGGTCCTGTAATTTTCTAACTAGCACTCACTGCAGGTCCTGTAATTTCCTAACTAGCGTCGATGCATGTTCTTTAACTTCCTAACTAGCTCTCGCTGCAGGTCCTGTAATTTCCTAACTAGCACTCACTGCAGGTCCTGTAAATTACTAACTAGCACTCACTGCACGTCCTGTAATTTCCTAACTAGCACTCACTGCACGTCCTGTAATTTCCTAACTAGCTCTCGCTGCAGGTCCTGTAATTTCCTAACTAGCACTCGCTGCAGGTCCTGTAATTTTCTAACTAGCACTCACTGCAGGTCCTGTAAATTACTAACTAGCACTCACTGCACGTCCTGTAATTTCCTAACTAGCACTCACTGCAGGTCCTGTATTTTCCTAACTAGCGCTCACTGCACGTCGTGTAATTTCCTAACTAGCATTCACTGCACGTCCTGTAATTTCCTAACTAGCTCTCGCTGCCGGTCCTGTAATTTCCTAACTAGCGCTCACTGCAGGTCCTGTAATTTCCTAACTAGCACTCGCTGTCGATCCTGTAATTTCCTAACTAGCGCTCGCTGCAGGTCCTGTAATTTCCTAACTAGCACTCGTTGCAGGTCATGTAATTTTCTAACTAGCTCTCACTGCAGGTCCTGTAATTTCCTAACTAGCACTCACTGCAGGTCCTGTAATTTTCTAACTAGCACTCACTGCAGGTCCTGTAATTTTCTAACTAGCACTCACTGCAGGTCCTGTAATTTCCTAACTAGCTCTCACTGCAGGTCCTGTAATTTCCTAACTAGCTCTCACTGCAGGTCCTGTAATTTCCTAACTAGCACTCACTGCAGGTCCTGTAATTTCCTAACTAGCGTCGCTGCAGGTCCTGTAATTTCCTAACTAGCACTCGCTGCAGGTCCTGTAATTTTCTAACTAGCTCTCACTGCAGGTCCTGTAATTTCCTAACTAGCACTCACTGCAGTTTCTGTAATTTCCTAACTAGCACTCACTGCAGGTCCTGTAATTTCCTAACTAGCACTCGCTGCAGGTCCTGTAATTTTCTAACTAGCACTCACTGCAGGTCCTGTAATTTTCTAACTAGCACTCACTGCAGGTCCTGTAATTTCCTAACTAGCGTCGATGCATGTTCTTTAACTTCCTAACTAGCACTCACTGCAGGCGTGTAATTTCCTAACTAGCACTCACTGCAGCTCCTGTATTTTCCTAACTAGCGCTCACTGCAGGTCCTGTAATTTTCTAACTAGCGCTCACTGCAGGTCCTGTAATTTTCTAACTAGCTCACACTGCACGTCCTGTAATTTCCTAACTAGCTCTCGCTGCAGGTCCTGTAATTTCCTAACTAGCACTCACTGCAGGTCCTGTAATTTCCTAACTAGCTCACACTGCAGGTCCTGTAATTTCCTAACTAGCGCTCACTGCACGTCCTGTAATTTCCTAACTAGCACTCACTGCAGGTCCTGTATTTTCCTAACTAGCGCTCACTGCACGTCGTGTAATTTCCTAACTAGCATTCACTGCACGTCCTGTAATTTCCTAACTAGCTCTCGCTGCCGGTCCTGTAATTTCCTAACTAGCGCTCACTGCAGGTCCTGTAATTTCCTAACTAGCACTCGCTGTCGATCCTGTAATTTCCTAACTAGCGCTCGCTGCAGGTCCTGTAATTTCCTAACTAGCACTCGTTGCAGGTCATGTAATTTTCTAACTAGCTCTCACTGCAGGTCCTGTAATTTCCTAACTAGCACTCACTGCAGGTCCTGTAATTTTCTAACTAGCACTCACTGCAGGTCCTGTAATTTTCTAACTAGCACTCACTGCAGGTCCTGTAATTTCCTAACTAGCTCTCACTGCAGGTCCTGTAATTTCCTAACTAGCTCTCACTGCAGGTCCTGTAATTTCCTAACTAGCACTCACTGCAGGTCCTGTAATTTCCTAACTAGCGTCGCTGCAGGTCCTGTAATTTCCTAACTAGCACTCGCTGCAGGTCCTGTAATTTTCTAACTAGCTCTCACTGCAGGTCCTGTAATTTCCTAACTAGCACTCACTGCAGTTTCTGTAATTTCCTAACTAGCACTCACTGCAGGTCCTGTAATTTCCTAACTAGCACTCGCTGCAGGTCCTGTAATTTTCTAACTAGCACTCACTGCAGGTCCTGTAATTTTCTAACTAGCACTCACTGCAGGTCCTGTAATTTCCTAACTAGCGTCGATGCATGTTCTTTAACTTCCTAACTAGCACTCACTGCAGGCGTGTAATTTCCTAACTAGCACTCACTGCAGCTCCTGTATTTTCCTAACTAGCGCTCACTGCAGGTCCTGTAATTTTCTAACTAGCGCTCACTGCAGGTCCTGTAATTTTCTAACTAGCTCACACTGCACGTCCTGTAATTTCCTAACTAGCACTCACTGCAGGTCCTGTAATTTCCTAACTAGCACTCACTGCAGGTCCTGTAATTTCCTAACCAGCACTCGCTGCAGGTCCTGTAATTTTCTAACTAGCACTCACTGCAGGTCCTGTAATTTTCTAACTAGCACTCGCTGCAGCTCCTGTAATTACCTAACTAGCGTCGCTGCAGCTCCTGTAATTTCCTAACTAGCACTCACTGCAGGTCCTGTAATTTTTTAACTAGCACTCGCTGCAGGTCCTGTAATTTACTAACTAGCACTCGCTGCAGGTCCTGTAATTTCCTAACTAGCACTCACTGCAGGCGTGTAATTTCCTAACTAGCACTCGCTGCAGGTCCAGTAATTTACTAACTAGCACTCGCTGCAGGTCCTGTATTTTCCTAACTAGCACTCACTGCAGGTCCTGTAATTTACTAACTAGCGTCGCTGCAGGTCCTGTAATTTCCTAACTAGCACTCACTGCAGGTCCTGTAATTTCCTAACTAGCACTCACTGCAGGTCCTGTAATTTCCTAACTGGCGTCGATGCATGTTCTTTAACTTCCTAACTAGCACTCACTGCAGGCGTGTAATTTACCAACTAGCACTCGCTGCAGGTCCAGTAATTTACTAACTAGCACTCGCTGCAGGTCCTGTATTTTCCTAACTAGCACTCACTGCAGGTCCTGTAATTTACTAACTAGCGTCGCTGCAGGTCCTGTAATTTCCTAAATAGCGCTCACTGCAGGTCCTGTAATTTCCTAACTAGCACTCACTGCAGGTCCTGTAATTTCCTAACTAGCTCACACTGCAGGTCCTGTAATTTCATAACTAGCTCTCGCTGCAGGTCCTGTAATTTCCTAACTAGCATTCACTGCAGTTTCTGTAATTTCCTAACTAGCGCTCACTGCAGGTCCTGTAATTTCCTAACTAGCATTCACTGCAGTTTCTGTAATTTCCTAACTAGCACTCACTGCAGGTCCTGTAATTTCCTCACTAGCATTCACTGCAGGTCCTGTAATTTCCTAACTAGCTCTCGCTGCAGGTCCTGTAATTTCCTAACTAGCACTCACTGCAGGTCCTGTAATTTCCTAACTAGCTCACACTGCAGGTCCTGTAATTTCCTAACTAGCGCTCACTGCACGTCCTGTAATTTCCTAACTAGCACTCACTGCAGGTCCTGTATTTTCCTAACTAGCGCTCACTGCACGTCGTGTAATTTCCTAACTAGCATTCACTGCACGTCCTGTAATTTCCTAACTAGCTCTCGCTGCCGGTCCTGTAATTTCCTAACTAGCGCTCACTGCAGGTCCTGTAATTTTCTAACTAGCACTCACTGCAGGTCCTGTAATTTCCTAACTAGCACTCACTGCAGGTCCTGTAATTTCCTAACTAGCTCTCGCTGCAGGTCCTGTAATTTCCTAACTAGCACTCGCTGCAGGTCCTGTAATTTTCTAACTAGCACTCACTGCAGGTCCTGTAATTTCCTAACTAGCACTCGCTGTCGATCCTGTAATTTCCTAAATAGCGCTCGCTGCAGGTCCTGTAATTTCCTAACTAGCACTCGTTGCAGGTCCTGTAATTTTCTAACTAGCTCTCACTGCAGGTCCTGTAATTTCCTAACTAGCACTCACTGCAGGTCCTGTAATTTACTAACTAGCGTCGCTGCAGGTCCTGTAATTTCCTAAATAGCGCTCACTGCAGGTCCTGTAATTTCCTAACTAGCACTCACTGCAGGTCCTGTAATTTCCTAACTAGCTCACACTGCAGGTCCTGTAATTTCATAACTAGCTCTCGCTGCAGGTCCTGTAATTTCCTAACTAGCATTCACTGCAGTTTCTGTAATTTCCTAACTAGCGCTCACTGCAGGTCCTGTAATTTCCTAACTAGCATTCACTGCAGTTTCTGTAATTTCCTAACTAGCACTCACTGCAGGTCCTGTAATTTCCTCACTAGCATTCACTGCAGGTCCTGTAATTTACTAACTAGCACTCACTGCACGTCCTGTAATTTCCTAACTAGCACTCACTGCAGGTCCTGTAATTTACTAACTCGCACTCACTGCACGTCCTGTAATTTCCTAACTAGCTCTCGCTGCAGGTCCTGTAATTTCCTAACTAGCACTCACTGCAGGTCCTGTAAATTACTAACTAGCACTCACTGCACGTCCTGTAATTTCCTAACTAGCACTCACTGCACGTCCTGTAATTTCCTAACTAGCTCTCGCTGCAGGTCCTGTAATTTCCTAACTAGCACTCACTGCAGGTCCTGTAATTTCCTAACTAGCTCACACTGCAGGTCCTGTAATTTCCTAACTAGCGCTCACTGCACGTCCTGTAATTTCCTAACTAGCACTCACTGCAGGTCCTGTATTTTCCTAACTAGCGCTCACTGCACGTCGTGTAATTTCCTAACTAGCATTCACTGCACGTCCTGTAATTTCCTAACTAGCTCTCGCTGCCGGTCCTGTAATTTCCTAACTAGCGCTCACTGCAGGTCCTGTAATTTTCTAACTAGCACTCACTGCAGGTCCTGTAATTTCCTAACTAGCACTCACTGCAGGTCCTGTAATTTCCTAACTAGCTCTCGCTGCAGGTCCTGTAATTTCCTAACTAGCACTCGCTGCAGGTCCTGTAATTTTCTAACTAGCACTCACTGCAGGTCCTGTAATTTCCTAACTAGCACTCGCTGTCGATCCTGTAATTTCCTAAATAGCGCTCGCTGCAGGTCCTGTAATTTCCTAACTAGCACTCGTTGCAGGTCCTGTAATTTTCTAACTAGCTCTCACTGCAGGTCCTGTAATTTCCTAACTAGCACTCACTGCAGGTCCTGTAATTTTCTAACGAGCACTCACTGCAGGTCCTGTAATTTTCTAACTAGCACTCACTGCAGGTCCTGTAATTTCCTAACTAGCTCTCACTGCAGGTCCTGTAATTGCCTAACTAGCTCTCACTGCAGGTCCTGTAATTTCCTAACTAGCACTCACTGCAGGTCCTGTAATTTCCTAACTAGCGTCGCTGCAGGTCCTGTAATTTCCTAACTAGCACTCGCTGCAGGTCCTGTAATTTTCTAACTAGCTCTCACTGCAGGTCCTGTAATTTCCTAACTAGCACTCACTGCAGTTTCTGTAATTTCCTAACTAACACTCACTGCAGGTCCTGTAATTTCCTAACTAGCACTCGCTGCAGGTCCTGTAATTTTCTAACTAGCACTCACTGCAGGTCCTGTAATTTTCTAACTAGCACTCACTGCAGGTCCTGTAATTTCCTAACTAGCGTCGATGCATGTTCTTTAACTTCCTAACTAGCACTCACTGCAGGCGTGTAATTTCCTAACTAGCACTCACTGCAGGTCCTGTAATTTCCTAACTAGCACTCACTGCAGGTCCTGTAATTTCCTAACCAGCACTCGCTGCAGGACCTGTAATTTTCTAACTAGCACTCACTGCAGGTCCTGTAATTTTCTAACTAGCACTCACTGCAGGTCCTGTAATTTTCTAACTAGCACTCGCTGCAGCTCCTGTAATTACCTAACTAGCGTCGCTGCAGCTCCTGTAATTTCCTAACTAGCACTCACTGCAGGTCCTGTAATTTTCTAACTAGCACTCGCTGCAGGTCCTGTAATTTACTAACTAGCACTCGCTGCAGGTCCTGTAATTTACTAACTAGCACTCGCTGCAGGTCCTGTAATTTACTAACTAGCACTCGCTGCAGGTCCTGTATTTTCCTAACTAGAACTCATTGCAGGTCCTGTAATTTACTAACTAGCGTCGCTGCAGGTCCTGTAATTTCCTAACTAGCACTCACTGCAGGCGTGTAATTTCCTAACTAGCACTCGCTGCAGGTCCTGTAATTTACTAACTAGCGTCGCTGCAGGTCCTGTAATTTCCTAACAAGCACTCACTGCAGGCGTGTAATTTCCTAACTAGCACTCGCTGCAGGTCCAGTAATTTACTAACTAGCACTCGCTGCAGCTCCTGTATTTTCCTAACTAGCACTCACTGCAGGTCCTGTAATTTACTAACTAGCGTCGCTGCAGGTCCTGTAATTTCCTAACTAGCACTCAATGCAGGTCCTGTAATAATCCTAACTAGCACTCACTGCAGGTCCTGTAATTTCCTAACTAGCGTCGATGCATGTTCTTTAACTTCCTAACTAGCACTCACTGCAGGCGTGTAATTTACTAACTAGCACTCACTGCAGGTCCTGTATTTTCCTAACTAGCGCTCACTGCAGGTCCTGTAATTTCCTAACTAGCGTCGCTGCAGGTCCTGTAATTTCCTAACTAGCACTCACTGCAGGCGTGTAATTTCCTAACTAGCACTCGCTTCAGGTCCTGTAATTTCCTAACTAGCACTCACTGCAGGTCCTGTAATTTCCTAACTAGCGCTTACTGCAGGTCCTGTAATTTCCTAACTAGCACTCACTGCAGGTCCTGCAATTTCCTAACTAGCTCACACTGCAGGTCCTGTAATTTCATAACTAGCTCTCGCTGCAGGTCCTGTAATTTCCTAACTAGCATTCACTGCAGTTTCTGTAATTTCCTAACTAGCGCTCACTGCAGGTCCTGTAATTTCCTAACTAGCATTCACTGCAGTTTCTGTAATTTCCTAACTAGCACTCACTGCAGGTCCTGTAATTTCCTAACTAGCATTCACTGCAGGTCCTGTAATTTACAAACTAGCACTCACTGCACGTCCTGTAATTTCCTAACTAGCACTCACTGCAGGTCCTGTAATTTACTAACTCGCACTCACTGCACGTCCTGTAATTTCCTAACTAGCTCTCGCTGCAGGTCCTGTAATTTCCTAACTAGCACTCACTGCAGGTCCTGTAATTTACTAACTAGCACTCACTGCACGTCCTGTAATTTCCTAACTAGCACTCACTGCACGTCCTGTAATTTCCTAACTAGCTCTCGCTGCAGGTCCTGTAATTTCCTAACTCGCACTCACTGCAGGTCCTGTAATTTCCTAACTAGCTCACACTGCAGGTCCTGTAATTTCCTAACTAGCGCTCACTGCACGTCCTGTAATTTCCTAACTAGCACTCACTGCAGGTCCTGTATTTTCCTAACTAGCGCTCACTGCACGTCGTGTAATTTCCTAACTAGCATTCACTGCACGTCCTGTAATTTCCTAACTAGCTCTCGCTGCCGGTCCTGTAATTTCCTAACTAGCGCTCACTGCAGGTCCTGTAATTTTCTAACTAGCACTCACTGCAGGTCCTGTAATTTCCTAACTAGCACTCACTGCAGGTCCTGTAATTTCCTAACTAGCTCTCGCTGCAGGTCCTGTAATTTCCTAACTAGCACTCACTGCAGGTCCTGTAATTTTCTAACTAGCACTCACTGCAGGTCCTGTAATTTCCTAACTAGCACTCGCTGTCGATCCTGTAATTTCCTAACTAGCGCTCGCTGCAGGTCCTGTAATTTCCTAACTAGCACTCGTTGCAGGTCCTGTAATTTTCTAACCAGCTCTCACTGCAGGTCCTGTAATTTCCTAACTAGCACTCACTGCAGGTCCTGTAATTTTCTAACTAGCACTCACTGCAGGTCCTGTAATTTTCTAACTAGCACTCACTGCAGGTCCTGTAATTTCCTAACTAGCTCTCACTGCAGGTCCTGTAATTTCCTAACTAGCTCTCACTGCAGGTCCTGTAATTTCCTAACTAGCACTCAATGCAGGTCCTGTAATTTCCTAACTAGCGTCGCTGCAGGTCCTGTAATTTCCTAACTAGCACTCGCTGCAGGTCCTGTAATTTTCTAACTAGCTCTCACTGCAGGTCCTGTAATTTCCTAACTAGCACTCACTGCAGTTTCTGTAATTTCCTAACTAGCACTCACTGCAGGTCCTGTAATTTCCTAACTAGCACTCGCTGCAGGTCCTGTAATTTTCTAACTAGCACTCACTGCAGGTCCTGTAATTTTCTAACTAGCACTCACTGCAGGTCCTGTAATTTCCTAACTAGCACTCACTGCAGCTCCTGTATTTTCCTAACTAGCGCTCGCTGCAGGTCCTGTAATTTTCTAACTAGCACTCACTGCAGGTCCTGTAATTTTCTAACTAGCACTCACTGCAGGTCCTGTAATTTCCTAACTAGCGTCGATGCATGTTCTTTAACTTCCTAACAAGCACTCACTGCAGGCGTGTAATTTCCTAACTAGCACTCACTGCAGCTCCTGTATTTTCCTAACTAGCGCTCACTGCAGGTCCTGTAATTTTCTAACTAGCGCTCACTGCAGGTCCTGTAATTTCCTAACCAGCACTCGCTGCAGGTCCTGTAATTTTCTAACTAGCACTCACTGCAGGTCCTGTAATTTTCTAACTAGCACTCACTGCAGGTCCTGTAATTTTCTAACTAGCACTCGCTGCAGCTCCTGTAATTACCTAACTAGCGTCGCTGCAGCTCCTGTAATTTCCTTACTAGCACTCGCTGCAGGTCCTGTAATTTACTAACTGGCACTCGCTGCAGGTCCTGTAATTTACTAACTAGCACTCGCTGCAGGTCCTGTAATTTACTAACTAGCACTCGCTGCAGGTCCTGTATTTTCCTAACTAGCACTCACTGCAGGTCCTGTAATTTACTAACTAGCGTCGCTGCAGGTCCTGTAATTTCCTAACTAGCACTCACTGCAGGCGTGTAATTTCCTAACTAGCACTCGCTGCAGGTCCTGTAATTTACTAACTAGCGTCGCTGCAGGTCCTGTAATTTCCTAACTAGCACTCACTGCAGGCGTGTAATTTCCTAACTAGCACTCGCTGCAGGTCCAGTAATTTCCTAACTAGCACTCACTGCAGGCGTGTAATTTCCTAACTAGCACTCACTGCAGGTCCTGTAATTTCCTAACTCGCATTCACTGCAGGTCCTGTAATTTCCTAACTAGCATTCACTGCAGGTCCTGTAATTTCCTAACTAGCACTCACTGCACGTCCTGTAATTTCCTAACTAGCATTCACTGCACGTCCTGTAATTTTCTAACTAGCACTCACTGCAGGTCCTGTAATTTCCTAACTAGCACTCGCTGTCGATCCTGTAATTTCCTAACTAGCGCTCACTGCAGGTCCTGTAATTTCCTAACTAGCACTCGCTGCAGGTCCTGTAATTTCCTAACTAGCACTCGCTGCAGGTCCTGTAATTTCCTAACTAGCGCTCACTGCAGGTCCTGTAATTTCCTAACTAGCGCTCACTGCAGGTCCTGTAATTTCCTAACTAGCGTCGCTGCAGGTCATGTAATTTTCTAACTAGCACTCACTGCAGGTCCTGTAATTTCCTAACTAGCACTCACTGCAGGTCGTGTAATTTTCTAACTAGCTCTCACTGCAGGTCCTGTAATTTACTAACTAGCACTCACTGCAGGTCCTGTAATTTCCTAACTAGAACTCACTGCAGGTCGTGTAATTTTCTAACTAGCACTCACTGCAGGTCCTGTAATTTCCTAACTAGCACTCACTGCAGGTCGTGTAATTTTATTACTAGCTCTCACTGCAGGTCCTGTAATTTCCTAACTAGCGTCGCTGCAGGTCGTGTAATTTTCTAACTAGCTCTCACTGCAGGTCCTGTAATTTTCTAACTAGCGTCGATGCATGTTCTTTAACTTCCTAACTAGCACTCACTGCAGGCGTGTAATTTCCTAACTAGCACTCACTGCAGCTCCTGTATTTTCCTAACTAGCGCTCACTGCAGGTCCTGTAATTTCCTAACTAGCGCTCACTGCAGGTCCTGTAATTTCCTAACTAGCGCTCACTGCAGGTCCTGTAATTTTCTAACTAGCACTCACTGCAGGTCCTGTAATTTCCTAACTAGCGCTCACTGCAGGTCCTGTAATTTTCTAACTAGCACTCACTGCAGGTCCTGTAAATTACTAACTAGCACTCACTGCAGGTCCTGTAATTTCCTAACTAGCACTCACTGCAGGTCCTGTAATTTCCTAACTAGCGCTCGCTGCAGGTCGTGTAATTTCCTAACTAGCGCTCGCTGCAGGTCGTGTAATTACCTAACTAGCGTCGCTGCAGGTCCTGTAATTTCTTAACTAGCTCTCACTGCAGGTCCTGTAATTTCTTAACTAGCTCTCGCTGCAGGTCCTGTAATTTCCTAACTAGCTCTCACTGCAGGTCCTGTAATTTCCTAACTAGCTCTCACTGCAGGTCCTGTAATTTCCTAACTAGCTCTCACTGCAGGTCCTGTAAATTACTAACTAGCACTCGCTGCAGGTCCTGTAATTTCCTAACTAGCTCACACTGCAGATCCTGTAATTTCCTAACTACCTCTCACTGCAGGTCCTGTAATTTCCTAACTAGCACTCAATGTCGATCCTGTAATTTCCTAACTAGCTCTCACTGCCAGTCCTGTAATTTTCTAACTAGCGCTCGCTGCCGGTATTGTAATTTCCTAACTGGCTCTCACTGCAGGTCCTGGAATTCCCTAACTAGCGCTCACTGCCGATCCTGTAATTTCCTAACTAGCGCTCACTGCAGGTCCTGTAATTTCCTTACTAGCGCTTGACATAATAAAGACTCACTACGCACTTGGTTGAACATAAAGCAAGGCTTTAATCGACTTGTAACAAAACATGGAGATCTAGTTAGCAGTCACTAGCTTCCTGTTTTCAGATTGTCTCTGCCCAAGGTGGGCCCACGCCCGAGTATTTATACTCCCTGGACGGTGCCCCAGCTGGCCGCCCAGTAGTACTTCCTGAGTTACTTCTTGTAGAAGTTGCGATTTACGACATTCTTCCTCCCTAAAAGGTTTGGAAGTCCAGTCTTCCTTTAACGGACTAGGCGGACCAGAAATAGCCGTAATCGTTTAGCTCTCTGCTTGTGACCGGACGGCACGTCTCCCCGGACCGTGTCCTGGTCCCTGGGTCGCTTGGCCTGTACCAGTAAGTTGATAGAGTCCGCGTCGTCTTGATCGTCCTGTGGAGGACTGGGAATATCATGACTCCGGGTGCGGGTCCCCACAGGCCAGATCTCGGAGCGAGACGGTGGCCTCCCGGCCATCAGGGTACCGTATGTGTGCATATGTGGGGTTTACCTCCGTTAACTCCACCTCGTCAACGAGAGGGTCGTTTTTGGCAGACCAGACGAACCTCTGGAGTAGCACCGGGCCTGGAGCCACCAACCATGACGGTAGAGACGTCCCATGTGTAGAGCGACGCCGGAATTTGAAGAATCGCTCATGAGGCGTGACATTAGTAGATGTGGAGAGAAGAGACCTGATAGTGTGTAACACGTCGGGGAGCACCGTTTCCCACTGCTGGTCCGGTAGGTTGCGTGTCCTCAGTGCCAGATGGACAGCGTTCCAGATGATGGCATTGTATCATTCAACCTGTCCGTTACCGATTGGGTGATATGGTGTCGTCCTACTTGAGGCGATTCCCCGTTGGGAGAGATAACCTTTAAGTTCACTTGACATAAAGGAGGGACCCCGATCCGTGTGAATGAAATTGGCCGTCCCGCAAAGGGAAAAGACCTGATCGTTGCATTTAATTACCGTAGAGGTAAGTATATTAGGACAGGGGAAGGCGAAGGGAAAGCATGAATACTCGTCTGCCATCGTAAGTAGGTAGGTGTTCCTTGTCGATGAAGGCAATGGCCCTTTAAAGTCTATGCTGAGCCTCTGCATAGGCTGCATTGCATGTATGAGTAAGCCATCTGATGGGTGGAAGAATTGTAGTTTCAATTCTGCACAAATCCTACAGGAGGAGCATGTTTTCTTTACGTCCTCCGTTGAGAATGGTAGATTTTTGGAGCGCACGAAGTGCAACATGCGGGTCACGCCAGGATGGCATAAGTCCATATGCAAATCCGCCAGAGTCGACGTTGACATTGAGGAGCAAAATGCCCGTGTGAAGGTATCTGGGGCCACATTCTGTTTGCCGGGTCGATAACGGATAGTGTATCCAAAGGGGGCCAGCTCCATCCTCCAGAGTTGAATTTTATTATTTTTGATTTTCGTGCGCCTCCGGTTATCCAACATGAAGGCTACGGAGCGCTGGTCAGTTATAAGCGTAAAATGACGGCGAGCATGAAAATGACCCCATTGGCGTACAGCCTCGATGATGGCCGTAGCCTCTTTCTCGACGGGGGGGTAATGGAGCTCGCTACCCTGCAAGGTTCTGGATAGGAATGCCGCGGGTCGGCCACCTTGATTCAAGGTAGCCGAGATCGCCACCTCCGATGCATCGCATTCGACCACAAAAGGAAGGTTTTCGTCAATGGAGCGAAGCGTGGCTTTCTCCAGCTGTCGTTTGAGGAGGTTGAAGGCAGAAATAGCCGTAGCTTCCAATGGAAAAGACTTTGCATGGAGCAGGGGCTGTATTTTATCAGAGAAGTGTGGTATCCACTTTGCGTAATAAGCAAACATGCCAAGTGCCCGACGAAGAGAGCCGAGGTTCGTAGGGGGAGGGAGCTCCTGAAGTGGACGAAGTCGCTCTGGGTCCGGTTTAATAACACCGTTGCCCACCCAGTAGCCAAGAATGTTCACCGATGGCACCGACTTCACCGATTTGGATTCGTTTAACGTTAAGTGGCAACGACAGAGTATGTCAAAAAATCTCTGAAGATTGGCGTCATGCTCCTTTTGATCATGGCCGGCAATAGTGATATTGTCTAAATACGGAAAGGTATCCAAGTTCTCTTGCCGGACTAGGCCATCCATGGCCCGTTGGAAGACGGCCACCCCATTGGTGACCCCGAATGGAAGGCGGCGAAACTGGAAAAGCTGCCCATTAGCTCAAAGGCCGTATACTTCTTGTCGGAGTCTTGTAGCGGCACCTGATGGTACGCGCTTTTCAAATCGAAGGTCGAAAATACCTTGTATTTGGCAAGGTTGTTGACCATGTCATCTATGCGTGGCAGCGGGTAGGCATCCAGATCAGTATATTGATTAATAGTCTGCGAATAATCGATACACAGACGTTTTTTTTTATGTTGTTTTAAGGGATTTTTCACAATGACGACCTGAGCCCGCCAGGGAGATGAACACGGCTCGATAATACCGTCGACTAAAAGGCGAGAGATTTCCGCCTCGATAAATGCTCGATCGTCTTGGCTAAAGCGCCGCGATTTGCTGGCTATGGGTTTACAGCGGGGGGGGAAGATTGGCAAACAGGGAGGGCTTCACCGAGTAAGGCCGCCGAGAGCGCACAAAACGGCACCTTAGAAATGGTAAGCTCCGGCCTTGACCCTCCAAACTCAAAAGTGATCTTCTTGTGCTGCTTCTGGAAGTCCTGTCCCAGAAGCACATCGCTGCATAAGTTTTCGAGTACTCCGAGCCGGGTGGAGAGATAAGTGCGGCCATTGAGGATGAGGTTGACAAGACAGAAGCCAGAAGAATTGGTGGTCAGAGTCGTCAGCGCCATCGCAATCTCCCTGTCCGAGGGATAAATGCGCAGTTTTAACCTGCTGACAGCCCGCTTACTAATGAAGCTGTCAGAGTTGCAGGAGTCGATTAGTGCGCTTAGAGTGTGCCCATTTACTGAAACCTTCGTGGCTGCATGGGACGAACTTTGGGGAAAAACCACCGTGATGGGGGGGGGGGGGGGGGTGCAATTTTCCCTTCGGCAGCTGTAGCCTTAACAGTGGTTCTTGGGGGAGGAGCAGCTCCATAGATAGCAGCTGTGAAGCTAACAGGAGCTCTCGACCGGTATACTTTAGAGGAGCGGCCTTTCTTGTTAGCAGAGGCCCGTGACTAGCATACCTTGGAAAAGTGTCCTTTCTTGCTGCAATGATGGCAGGTCACATTACGAGCCGGGCAAAATTTTCTGTAATGGCACGCACCTCCACAAAAGAAACACTTTCTTCCTGATTGCCAGGATGCTGCTAGGGCGGGGTCGTCATCAGCGAAGGCCTCTAGGGTAGGGTCGTCATCCATTAGAGTAGAGTCAACATCAGTGGGGGCATCTGCCCGAGACCTACCAAAAGACTCATTAAAGGCGATAGCCGCCGCCCGTGCACGTGGTGGGAGATAAGTGTCTGCATTTTTCTTGGCCAAGTCCAAGGAACACGCCTGGTCATAAGCAGCCCGTAAATTGAGGGTTTTATTTTCCAGCAGGCGCTGACGTATAAAAGGGGATGAAATCCCATTGATGAAGGAATCACGGATTAGTTCCTCTTGATACTGTTCCGCTGTAACCGCTTTAAGGTTACAATCCTTGCTGAGCCTGCGAAGTTTCTGGAGGAATTCATCGAGTGATTCCCCAGGCTGCTTCCGAGTGGTGGCCAGCAGGTGTCGAGCAAAGATTTCATTCAGGGACTTGACATATAGCTGCTGTAAAATTTGGACAGCAGTGTCGTAGTCTATACAGTCCTCAATATAATCATACACATGAGGGGACACGTAGTTAATAAGCATTCGTAACTTATTAGGGGTATCCGCCCCACATTCTTCAAGGAAGTTGCTAAAGGTACGAAACCAATGCTTCCATACCTTCGCTGTCGCAGGTGCATTCGGGTTCAGGTCGAGACGAGCGGATCTAAGGAGTTTTTCCATGATGGATCAGTTTCTTGCCCTATTTCCGTTCTGTGGTTCGAGTTGCAGCTGGTTGTTCCGAATCACCCAAAGCGTGGAGACGATGTCAAGTCGATTAAATTGACGTAATAAAGACTCACTACACACTTGGTTGAACATAAAGCAAGGCTTTAATCAACTTGTAACAAAACATGGAGGTCGAGTTAGCAGTCACTAGCTTCCTGTTTCCAGATTGTCTCTGCCCAAGGTGGGCCCACACCCGAGTATTTATACTCCCTGGACGGTGCCCCAGCTGGCTGCCCAGTAGTACTTCCTGAGTTACTTCTTGTAGAAGTTGCGATTTATGACAGCGCTCACTGCAGGTCCTGTAATTTCCTAACTAGCGCTCACTGCAGGTCCTGTAATTTCCTAACTAGCACTCACTGCCGGTCCTGTAATTTCCTAACTAGCACTCACTGCAGGTCCTGTAATTTCCTAACTAGCACTCACTGCAGTTCCTGTAATTTCCTAACTCGCACTCACTGCAGGTCCTGTAATTTCCTAACTAGCACTCACTGCAGTTCCTGTAATTTCCTAACTAGCACTCACTGCAGTTCCTGTAATTTCCTAACTAGCACTCGCTGTCGATCCTGTAATTTCCTAACTAGTGCTCACTGCAGGTCCTGCAATTATGAGGTCAAAAGAAGCAGTTTCAGGTGGGAGGTAAGGCAACAGAACATCATCAGGAGAATGGGTACTTTGTGGAACAACGTAGAGGGATTTTGGAGAAGGAAGTAGCTTAGATCTCTTCATGGCTAAGTTATACAAGTGCCTTGGAGCAACATTATTGGATTCAACTGCTAGGGCAGCAGGAAGCTGGATAAGATTTTCTTGCCTATGGCAGTTTGCAGGGCATTACGGAGAGCTAATAAAGGGCGGGTTTCCATCCCATTTGCTCACAATGCACATTCCTGGCGGCAGTGAAGGAAGCTCCCGCTTGAATTACAACAAGGAACAAGACCTCTCTAT
This sequence comes from Squalus acanthias, assembly GCA_030390025.1. Classification (NCBI taxonomy): domain Eukaryota; kingdom Metazoa; phylum Chordata; class Chondrichthyes; order Squaliformes; family Squalidae; genus Squalus; species Squalus acanthias. The sequence continues at coordinate 38,219,301 of CM059433.1, read as the reverse complement.
AGACATGCTGTCACTGTACCTGACATCAGTCACAGCCTGTTGTGTTACAACCTTAAATATTCTGTATATATTTTAAAATAAACACAAACTAAAAGTTCCACATTTATTGGCCTAGAAATTCGCGTGGCCGGCTTGCCGCGGGGGTAAGGATCGCGCGCGCTCTTACCCACCGCGCCTGCCGTTGTGTTTTGGGCCCACAGGAACTTCGGGTCCTGGGCCTCTCCCAAGAGCCGGCGCGCAGTGCTTGCGTGTTCCAGGGGCGCAGTTAGTGCGATGCGACCCCTGGGATCACGTGGGCCATGGAGAGCCAACGGCAGCAGACCATCTTTCATTCATAGATTTGACAGGAGACCTGTCAAATCTGTGAATTGAAATCGGCCCCAAAAGAACAGCTAAACTTCAAATAATTTTTTTAAAAACCATCACATTTATAAAATAACTATAGTTAAATAAATTAACCACTTTAAACAAAAATTTAAATTTTTGAAAAAATTAAAATACTTTTTAAAAGTTATAAAAATAAACTTACCTTTCTTTAAAGTATCTAAAAAAGATAAACCTGTTGAAAAAAATTTAAAATTATACTTAATTAACCACTTACCTTATTCAAAAGGGGTCTTACGCCTCCTTTTTACTAGCGCAGAATCTTCAATACTTACCCTCGCGTTGAAACCTGAAAAAAATTCCAAGTGTGCTGCGTGCGCAGCCTCTAGTGCGCACGCGGTTCACCTAGGAACCGCCCCCTTCACCATACCGGAAGTGCCAGTTTCCCGCGCATGCGCAGTGCATGCAGGAAACCGGCACTTCGGGAATGAATACGGGTGAGTACGGACTGTGTACTCACCCGGGAACGGCCGAATTTTTGGGCCATTATTTTGCACATCAAATTTTGGGAACTTTTGAGAAACATACTGTACAGATCCTGAATCCGTGCTGTGATGGAGATCAGTATCTGGTATCGTGACAATGCCAAACATCTCTCGCACACAAGCATCACTGCATTCTTTTCCTCACATAAACCTATTTAGTTTTAAAATATGTTAACAATTCTTTATCAAAACAAAATTGGAAAAAGTATTTCATTTCTAGAAGTACACTTCATCGGGATAGAAACCAGATCTGGAAGGCAGCTTAATTACATCCAACTCCTCTTAAATTGTTTGTTTTAGGAACACTAAAGTAACTGCATCTAAAACATGCAGAAACATTGGACAGCATTCTGTATCTGACAGCACATCATCACATCAAAGTCACCACCTTGAGGGCTCAGTTAAAAGTAGGTCCAATTAACCACAATAGTTGGCCAGTAACTAAATTAAGCAAGGGCTGGCCATTGTGAGCTGGCTGTCACTGCTAACCGAGTACCATTTAGAATTCAGTTTTTTTCCTAAGTTGGCTTAAGTTTCCCTCTCCCTGTAGATTGTATGACTGTGCTGGGTAGGCGGCGGGGAGGTGGTGGGAGTGGAACTGATGGTACAGATAAGCATTGGTCTTTTCTGTCCTTTTTCGTAGTTTCATATTCAATTGGGTTGAAATTGTGCAACATCAGTGACAAATGGGGTATGGGATTCTTTCATTCGCCATCTCAACAAAGGCATTAGCCAATAATGCCTCTGTTACAAATAGCAGACAATGAAATTTCATATAACTGTTAGTTACTAATATTGCAATTTCACACAGATGTTTAATATCTCAATTCAGTTTTCAGTGCGGGTGACGGCACCTCGAGGGAGTGCCGCCTAGAGCACATCCACGGCACTGTGGGGCAAATGACTGCATGGGGTGGGGGGCGGCACAGCAAAGTGTAGAAATGCAGTGATCATAGGGGATCCAATAGTCAGGGGGATAGACAGGCGGTTCTGCAACCACCGACTTGAGTGCCGCTTGGTGTGTTGCCTCCCTGGTACCAGGGTAAAGGACATCGTTGAGAGGGTGCAGAACATTGTGAGGGGGGCAGGGGAACAGCCAGAAGTCATGATCCATGTGGGAACCAATGACATAGGAAGGGAAAGGGTTAAGGGGCTGCAGTCAGAGTTTCAGGAGCTAGGGAGGAAGTTAAAAAGCAGGACCTCCAAGGCAGTAATCTCTGGATTATTCACAGTGCCACGCGCTAGTGAGTATAGGAATACTAGGATAAGACAGATTAAAGCGTGGCTGGGAAAATGGTACAGGAGGGAGGGAGGGCTTCAGGTTCCTGGGCCGTTGGGAGGAGTTCTGGGGCAGGAGGCACCTGTTCAAGGTAGACAGGTTACACCTCAACAGAGCTGGGACCAATGTCCTTGCGGGAAGGTTAACTAGTGCTGTGAGGTAGGGTTTAAACTAATTTGGCAAGGGGGTGGGCACCAGGGTGAAACATTAAAGAGGAGAAACAAGGTGTACAGAGGACTGGGAGAGACAAGTAGCACTAGAGTAAAGAATAGTTCAGAAATAGGAGGGATCAGACAGGGGCAAATGCAAGGCAGTCTAAGTTGGGTTTGGAATGCATATGCGTAAATGCACGTTTTTTTATATTCGTTCATGGGATGTGGGTGTCGCTGGCAAGGCCAGCATTTATTGCCCATCCCTAGCTGCCCTTGAGAAGGTGGTGGTGAGCCGCCTTCTTGACCCTCTGCAGTCCGTGTGGTGAAGGTACTCCCACAGTGCTGTTAGGGAGGGAGTTCCAGGATTTTGACCCAGCGACGATGAAGGATCGGCGATATACTTCCAAGTCAGGATGGTGTGTGACTTGGAGGGGAACTTGGAGGTGGTGGTGTTCTCGTGCGCCTGCTGCCCTTGTCCATCTAAGTGGTAGAGGTCGCGGGTTTGGGAGGTGCTGCCGAAGAAGCCTTGGCGAGTTGCTGCAGTGCATCTTGTAGATGGTACTCACTGCAGCCACGGTACGCCGGTGGTGGAGGGAGTGAATGTTTAAGGTGGTGGATGGGGTGCCAATCAAGCAGGTTGCTTTATCTTGGATGGTGTCGAGTTTCTTGAGTGTTGTTGGAGCTGCACTCATCCAGGCAAGTTGAGAGTATTCCATCACACTCCTTACTTGTGCCTTGTAGATGGTGGAAAGGCTCTGGGGAGTCAGGAGGTGAGACACTCGCCGCAGAATACCTAGCCTCTGACCTTTTCTTGTTGCCACAGTATTCATGTGGCTGGTCCAGTTAAGTTTCATGGTGACGCCCAGGATGTTGATGGTGGGGGATTTGGCGATAGTAATGCCGTTGAATGTCAAGGGGTGGTGGTTAGACATTCGCTTGTTGGAGATAGTCATTGCCTGGCACTTGTGTGGCGCGAATGTTACTTCCCACTTATCAGCCCAAGCCTGAATGTCATCCAGGTCTTGCTACATGCGGGCATGAACTGCTTCATTATCTGAGGAGTTGCGAATGGCACTGAACGCTGTGCAGTCATCAGCGAACATCCTCACTTCTGACCTTAAGATGGAGGGAAGGTCATTGATGAAGCAGCTGAAGATGGTTGGGCCTAGGATACTGCTCTGAGGAACTCCTGCAGTGATATCCTGGGGCTGTGATGATTGACCTCTAACCACCGCAACCATCTTCCTTTGTGCTAGTTATGACTCCAGCCAGTGGAGAGTTTTGCCCCCGATTCCCATTGACTTCAGTTTTACTAGGGCTCCTTGATGTCACACTCGGTCAAATGCTGTCTTGATGTCAAGGGCAGTCACTCTCACCTCACTTCTGGAATTCAGCTCTTTTGTCCATGTTGGAACCAAGGCTGTAATGAGATCTGGAGCCGAGTGGTCCTGACGGAACTCAAACTGGGCATCAGTGAGCAGGTTATTGCTGAGTAAGTGCCGCTTGATAGCACTGTCGACGACACCTTCCATCACTTTGCTGATGATTGAGAGTAGACTGATGGGGCGGTAATTGGTCGGATTGGATTTGTCCTGCTTTTTGTGGACAGGACATACCTGGGCAGTTTTCCACATTGTCAGATAGATGCCAGTGTTCTCGCTGTACTGGAACAGCTTGGCTAGAGGCGCGGCTAGTTCTGGAGCACAAGTCTTCAGCACGACAACCGGGATGTTGTCGGGGCCCACAGCCTTTGCTGTATCCAGTGCCCTCAGCCGTTTCTTAATATCACATGGAGTGAAGCGAATTGGTTGAAGACTGGCTGCTGTGGTGATGGGAACCTCAGGAGGAGGCCGATATGGATCATCCACTCGGCACTTCTAGCTGAAGATGGTTGCAAACGCTTCAGCCTTGTCTTTTGCACTCACGTGCTGGGCTCAACCATCATTGAGGATGGGGATATTCATGGAGCCTCCTCCTCCCGTTAGTTGTTTAATGGTCCACCACTATTCACGACTGGATGTGGCAGGACTGCAGAGCTTTGATCTGATCCATTGATTGTGGGATCACTTAGCTCTGTCTATAACATGCTGCTTCTGCTGTTTAGCATGCATGTAGTCCTGTGTTGCAGCTTCCCAGGTTGGCACCTCATTTTTAGGTATGCCTGGTGCTGCTCCTGGCATGCTCTTCTACACTCCTTATTGAACCAGGGTTGGTCCCCTGGCTTGACAGTAATGGTAGAGTGAGGGATATTCCGGGCCATGAGGTTACAGATTGTGCTGGAATACAAGTCTGCTGCTGCTGATGGCCCACAGCGCCTCATGGATGCCCAGTTTTGAGCTGCTAGATCTGTTCTCTAGGTGAGCTGCAAGCACAAGTCGCTACATGGGACTATGATATAGTGGCAATAACAGAGACCTGGCTCGATTAGGAACTTAATATTCCTGGGTACAAGGTATTCAGGAAAGTTAGGGAAGGAAAAAAGGTGGAGGTGGCAGTATTGATCAATAAACTATTATTGCACTGGAGAGAGATGGTGTAGTTGAGGGGGCAAATCTTTGATTTGGGTTAGAATTAAGGAACAATAGGGGAACTATTACGCTTCAGGGTCTATACTACAGACCACCAAATAGTGAGAAGGACATAAAAGGAGCAAATTTGCAGACAAATTACAGAAAGATGCAAGAATTTCATAATATTGGGGGACTTCAATTATCCTAATATAGACTGGGATAGTAACAGTGTAAAAGGCAAAGAGGGGGAGGAATTCCAAAAATGTATACAAGAGAAACAACAGAGACTTTGGGGGTTAAACTGGATAACGGCCAAAAATGGGCGCAGGGATCGCGATGCACCATTAACCCGTACCCGTTGATGGCAATGCAGGAAGGACGCCAAACTTTGTGCTCATTTCCATCATTTCTGCGTGCAGCCAGCACTGCACAAGCTTAATGGGGAGATGTATTGTGGCTGCTGGTGGTGCTGAGATTATTCTCAATATTGTGCTGTGGAAGATTCAACAATGGCTGACCATGGGAGAGAGCATGCACCAAGGTTTTCGGATGCTGCACTGAAGGTCTTGGTGGAAGAGATGGAAAGAAGGAGAGATGCCCTGTATCCTCCAGGGGAACCCTCCAAACACATGCTCAGAAGGCAGTGGGAAGAGATAGCGGCGGAGGTCAATGCCAGGAATTTAGCCCCAAGGACCTGGATGCAGTGCAGGAAGAAGTTTAATAATCTCAAACGAGTGGTCAAGGTCAGTGAATGCATCTTCAAATGCCATATCCCACCAACTGTACCACTAGCCTCATCCATTGCTCAATTCACTACACCCCCATCACTCACCTACCAACAATCTCTATCAATCAGGACTCAACCCTAACATTCATATGCTTTACCTCACCCTCACACACTTCACACTGTTGCAAGCCTCGTACCCACATTGCACAGCTTACACACACTGGCAGCTATTCAACATGACAGCCACATCATCCAAACATATTGCACGACACACTTCTCTCTTTCTTGCAGGAGAAGATGGCGCACAACAGGAGGCAGCAGGAATTAATGGGAAGGGGAGAGGCACGACTCCATGTTTTAACCCCCATGGAGGAGACAGTGCTGGTCATTATAGGAAGGGGCATTGCTGAGAGCGTTTCTCCCCCTCCTCTAGCAGCTTGTCCTGCTCTACGTGGCCTCTGCTCATTCTCCCAGTCATGCTCAATGCCAAGAGGAAGTCCTACTTGGCCACCCATGTCTGAAAGCAACTGGTTTGTGCACAAGCCTTTAAGTCACCAAAAAAGTACTTCAGCACCAGCCAGACCACTCCCTGTAGACTACTGGAACTTTAAAGAAGTATGGAAAAGCACCCAAAATGCGCAGAATTGCAACAACAGCCAGAAGAAATAATCCAGCAACTAATTTGCACGTACAGTAGTTGATGATCCCTTTAAATAGCGCTGGTGGGGTCGCTGAATGACGTCATGATTTGCCTAATCTGCATGCTGCCAGCGGTCGTTACCACCTTAAATGCCACCTTGGTGTCATTTTTCACCCTGAAATGAGCTTCTGACCACATATCCGCGGCATACCCAAGACCGCCTATTTCCACCTCCGTAACATTGCCCGTCTCCGCCCTTGCCTCAGCTCAGCTGCTGCTGAAACCCTCATCCATGTCTTTGTTACCTCTAGACTTGACTATTCCAATGCACTCCTGGCTGGCCTCCCACGTTCTACCCTACGTAAACTTAAGGTGATCCAAAACTCGGCTGTCCGTGTCCTAATTCGCACCAAGTCCCGTTCACCCGTGGTTACCCCTGTGCTTCGCTGACCTACATTGACTCCCGGTTAAGCAACGCCTCGATTTCAAAATTCTCATCCTTGTTTTCAAATCCCTCCAGGCCTCGCCCCTCCCTATCTCTAATCTCCTCCAGCCCCACAACCCCAAGATATCTGCGCTCCTCTGATTCTGCCCTCTTGAGCATCCCTGAATATAATTGCTCAACCATTGGTGGCCGTGCCTTCTGTTGCCTAGGCCCTAAGCTCTTCAATTCCCTGCTTAAACCTCTCCGTCTCTCTATCCTCCTTTAAGATGCTCCTTAAAACCTACCTCTTTGACCAAGTTTTTGGTCATCTGCCCTAATTTCTCCTTGTGTGGCTCGGTGTCAAATTTTTTTGTCTTATAACACTCCTGTGCAGCGCCTTGGGACGTTTTGCTATGTTAAAGGCGCTATATAAATACAAGTTGTTGTTGTTGTTGTTGGGTGCACAAGTGCTAACCCCTTTACGAAGATGCCATCGGCTGCACTTCCCGTCGGAAGTGAACGCACGCATCACGGACGCCATTATCATAATTTAAGAGGCCTTGTAGCGGCAAAAGAAACGGGCGCTGCAGAGCCAAATTTCACCCCCATAGAATAGAAGTGCAAAGAGATCATGCTAGGACTTTATAAATCACTGGTTAGGCCTCAGCTGGAGTATTGTGGACAATTCTGGGAACCACACTTCAGGAAAGATGTAAAGGCCTTAAGAAAGGGTGCAGAGGAGGTTTACCAAGATGTTACCAGGGATGAGGGACTTCAGTTATGAGGAGAGGTTGGAAAAGTTAGGACTGTTCTCCTTGGAACAGAGAAGGTTAAGAGGTGACCTAGTAGAGGTTTTCAAAATGATGAGAGGTTTTGATAGAGTAGATAGAGAAAAACTATTCCCTCTGGCGAGTGGGTTAATAACCAGAGGTCATAGATTTTAAATCATTGGCAGAAGATCGAGAGGGGAGATGAAGAGAAATTCTTTTCCACTCAGAGTTGTCGGGATCTGGAACGCTCTACCTGAAAAGGTGGTGGAAGCTGATTTCCATAAATAATTTTAAAAGGGAGTTGGACAGGTAGTTGAGGATGAGAAACTTACAGGGTTACGGACAAAAACGGGATGTGGGACTAAACACGACTGCTCTTTCAAACAGCCAGCACAGGCACGATGGTTAGGCTTCAGCTGCAATACTGTCTTCAATTCTGGGCAACACACTTTAGAAAGGATGTCAAGGCCTTGGAGAGGGTGCAGAGGAGATTTACTAGAATGGTGCCAGGGATGAGGGACTTCAGTTATGTGGAGAGACTGGAGAAGCTGGGGTTGTTCTGCTTAGAGCAGAGAAGGTGAAGAGGAGATTTGATAGAGGTGTTCAAAATCATGAACGGTTTTAAATAAAGAGAAACTGTTTCCAGTGGCAGAGTGTCAGTAACCAGAAGAGACAGATTTAAAGTGATTGGCAAAAGAACCAGAGGCGACATGAGGAAACATTTTTTTAATGCAGCGAGTTGTGATCTGGAATGCGCTGCTTGAAAGGGCGGTGGAAGCAGGTGCAACAGTAACTTTCAAAAGTGAATTGGATAAATACTTGAAGGGAAAACATTTACAGGGCTATGGGGAAAGAGCAGGGGAGTGGGACTAATTGGATAGCTCTTTCAAAGAGCCAGCACAGGCACGATGAGCTGAGTGGCCTCCTTCTATGCTGTAGCATTCTATGATTCTATGTTATAAGTGTGTACCGCAATGTCTGAAACCATTGTAATCCCAACTGCTGGCAGCTCCATGTAATCGTATAATTCCTGGACAGACCTTTTTTTATTATATAAAGACCTCAGTTTATGCATTGAAGGAGTTAATCTCACCTAATATTATAGTAATAAAGTTACCCATGTCAGGAACATATTTATTAATATCATAATATATTAATAAAAGATACAATTTTAATGCTTTAAAACTTAAGCTCTGGCTTTTTATCTTTTCCCCCCCCATTTGTTCTCCTTTCCCTATTTTAACTTTTAATTTACATTATTTATTTTAGTTTTAAACTTCAAATGTTTCTTTTCTGCTGTGCCTGCACTGTTCAGGAGTTTGGACCCACATTTCTAAATTCAGTTCCTGATTGGCTAAAGATTAATTCCAAGTGTAGGTTTCTAGCTAATCAAGAGTCAGATAATACAGTTTACCTGATCCTGTCATTATAACAACTGGGTTAAATTTGGACATGTTTTCTCAACACTTCTTCACAAATATGAAGCACCCAACAACAGAGCTCAGAAATGGATTCATCAATACTTTCTTTTTCCATCTGTAAAGCCTGGTTATTGTACTCTCGTCAATTCTGAGAAAGCTCTGTTCACATCCTGGGAATTGACAGCCACACAGCAAGAGCCCAGCAACAACTGATCATGCATAATCATGCAAGACCCATTCAATATATGTAAGATGTGTCACACGACCGAAACGAAAGTGACTGGAAGACTGAACAATCCATAAATACAGACTATATCTACAACCAGAATAACAAATCACACAAAGGGCTACTTTAATGCTAATAACTTACTCCAATAAATTATCAAAACTAAATAGCTCAAAATTAATAATTAAACTTGAAGACTTACTGTTAAACAAGAAGCAGGAGCAATGGTTAAATAACTCTAAATAAATAATTCAATCAATCAACAAGCTTAATTACATTTCTGTTGTTTGCTTTAAGTTTCTTAAATATCTCTTGCACAATAGCTTAATGAATATAAGTGTGTAAAATGTAGAATGGATAAAACACAACATACTGGTCCAGATCTGGAGATGAATACATCTTGCTGAGTCTCTTCGACGAGTTTGTTGGCAATTCGTTCCACTGGGGCAAGCTATAAAAGTCATACGTTGTATTATTATTTTAGCCCAGGTTATCTCTTGATACAGGATATACTGCATACGTTGCATTGGGCTAAAGAAACAGTATCCCTTATGCTGGCCTGGTCTGGACTTAACTCAAAAATGTAGTTTGTCTGCTCAATTTGTTTTGTGACATTGCACTAAATAAAGACGGGACTGTTTTCTGGACTGGTAGCTTAATTTTGTTTGAGGGAATGAATCTAATGCAATCAAAGAACATATAAAAAATGCTGTGTGTACTTGAAGATACGCCAACAAAACACACACCGTATATAGCAAGAAATTTGCAACTATATCCAAATGAAAATATTGTTGTGGGCGCAAGCTTCTTATGATGCAGCTCTGGTTCTCAGTGACGTCATTTTAATTAGAACCATCACGAGAAAACAAGAGCTTTGAATTTTCTTATTTTAAAACAGGATATCCCGCTTAGGGTTGAAGGCTCATTTCTTGCCTACGAGTGCCCTACAGACCTCAAACAGCACAAGAGACAAACAGATACAACACAAGTCCAAGGGATACGGACATGGATGATTACAGACTGCTGCACACAAAGAACTAAATAACAGTCCTAAAAAGTATAAAGGAGAAACAGAGAAAAAAGTGATTATGAAAGGGCCAATTTGTAACTGGGGCGTTCTCTCAGTTTATCAAAAGTCCAAATGTCTTTTTTTTTAAATAATTTCAATGAGCAATCTTCAACACTGATAATTTTACAGGCCTGTTATTAACAATTAAAAATGCAGGTGTTACTGTCACCTTTGAATTAATTCAGAGTACCTTGAAAGGTATCTGAAAGCAGGGAAATGTAAGGATGCTGTTACTGCTGACATTTGTTGAATCCTATCTCCAAAGACCATCAAGAGGGATACAGTCTATTTAAACTCTGCAAAAATTATCTTAACCAGTCAATTGAGCACTGAAATTTACAATTTTCAGAAAACATCTATAGAAAAGCAGAATGTTCAGATCGAAGTATCGTCAAGCAGAGGAATGTATTTGTCCCTCTCTTTTCTTGAGGTTGCTGATTCTTGTTGCCTCAAGAAGTATGAGCTTTCCAAAGTGGAGGTTCTTCATGAGGGTGCCTGTATACTGAATGTAGGCAGTCTCCTTGACCGTGGGGAGCACTACAGCTAAGCCTGATCGTGGCCTCACCCAACAGCAGCAACAACTCAAGTCACTTAAGAAGCACTTAGATGGGGAGAAGGGAGGATCACAGGTTTCAATGGAAAGATCAGCTGGATGGGCTGCATGGTTTCCCTATTCTGTACTTACCTTTTGTGAACAATGACTCTCCCAGCAGAGATTATTGGGCAGCATTCATCAGTGGTGGCCCTGGATTTTCACCTCCCTTTGCTCAATTGCCCATCCAGCAGAAACCAAGGATTGAACCTGGGATCTACCTGGTTTGCATGGCTCAGTACCACACTGGATAGTGCCTTCACCCAATGTGCCATGGGGGAGCCCGGCTTCATTATTACTTCTGTGCTGAAATGCTCCTTCAGTACCCAAACTGAAATAAGGACTTGCCCCTCCCTTTATTTCAACATGGACTACTATTCACATTTTTCTGCTACAATCATTCAACTATTGTCGGGGATTAAGTGCATCTCAGATCACTTGTGCTAATCAGAGTTCCATTTTAACAAAAAATAATTCACACTTCTATAAGTATGTTAATGTCTATAACCACTGCATCAGTCTGAGTGCTGCTATGCATTGTCGGTCCCAGAGTTCCTGGTCTAGTCCCGTTCTAAGGATATTGATTTAACAGTGCGATATTTGTAAGTTTATAATCTGTCTTCTGGGATTTCTCAGGAACATACTGTGAATCAATTTAAAATTAATATGAGAGTGAGGAGAGAGGATAGGAGAAATGTATTTACAGAGTAGGTTTTCAAACATGGAACGCTTTGCCAATGTGACTGGTTGAGGCAGACCTATTGAAATTTTATGGGGAAGTTAGATAAATATTTGAAGCAGAGGAAATAGTTTTGGATCGATAGAGAGCTATGGGGAGAGAGTGGGGCACTGGGAATAGTTTTGAATTGATACAAGGCTATGGGAGAGTGCGGATCAGTGGGATTAGTTTTGGAGTGTGTGTGAGTTCTATATATTTTTTTAAAAAGATGGTTAATGAAGTTTCGATAAAGGAAATTAATTTAGATACATAGTTAGGCTGTATCTAAGGCATATAAGGATAAATTTCCCACGGCCACTCTCTCAGCACACAGTCCTGATCAAAAGGAAGGCATTGGGAGAATCGGACACAGGGGTCAGTGTGCCCGAATCAGCTGCACTGAACTCTCCGGTCACCATAGCCATCAAGCGAGGCTGAATACAGTTGCCAACTCTGGTCAGAAGTATTCCTGGAGATTTGATCATGTGATATCTGATCACATAACATTTCCTCACTTTTGCAAATGTTGTTGCATTTATCTTAGTTGAGTCTCTCAATAGACCCGAATAAAATATTTGTCCCTTTGTTTTGTAGAGTGCAAAGATTTCAGTGAGATGAATTATAAAATAATTTATCAAAGAACACAAAGGCATAGAAAGATTTTAGGACAAATAATATTTAAATAAAATCTACTACTGTGATGTTTTCTACAGTATCGACTGCAATGAGAAACAGCGAATAAATTCCACTGATTCAACAAAAAAATAATCGAAATAAGTAACTTTTAACTGAAGTTTTCGTACAATTTTACGACTTTTACAATATGCAGCAAGTAATAAAAATAATAAAACGAAAACCGTACCTCATTCACTGACTCGCACACCCCAACACTGAAGCCCAGCATCAGGGAGGTGAGGTTCAGACCTCAGAGAGAAGCACAAAAGCTGTGCGACTCCTGTAATAAAACACATTATACAACAGCGCACAGCACCGGCCGACCTGAACTGCCCCTCTCCCACCGGTCAGGTTAGTTCACCCAGGGGCTGCGGCCTGTGGTTCTTCTCTGTCCTTCCCTCCACACCCTGCCCGTAGCGATCCTGATGGCCCGATCCCGAATATTGCAGGCTGGACTAGTTAGTAGACAGAGAAGAGGGAACAGAGTTGAAATTGTCAGGCAGGGAATTTCCTCGTGGCCGGTGGCGCTCCATACCGTAACTTCACTGGAAGCACGAGGTCACTGGGTGGGACCAACTACGATGACATTTCAGCCCGCTTCTGGAAGGCATTGAATGGCCGAGACAGGCAGCCTCCTTCAGCGGGCATGATGCTGGGTGGAAACTGCAAGTCGGGACGGCAGAGCCGTGTTGGCGTGAAGTTCTACGATCTGCGAACGCAAAGTACTTTTCTCCACAGCAGTGACCAGGAGAGGATCCCTCAATCCCGGGAGACTCCCGTACAATCTGGGAGGGTTGGAAACACTAGTCGAAAGTTCAAACTGTCAAGTCTGTTGAAAGCAGAGTTGGCAGAAAAATAAAGTTGAGTCAAAAGCTGTTTGTATTTATTTGGATATAATGTGTGTATTTAATAACATTTAACCTCTGCTTATGTCATGTGCCCTAATCATGATTCTGAATTTAAATCCTGCCCCACAAGCTCACGCTTCCCTCACTTGAAATCAAATCACAAACAGTTTTTACTGTGTCTATTAATAAGGGACAGTTCAGTCAGGCATTGCTTTCCTGCTTTGTCTTTGTGATACTCACTTCATATCATTGACATTGAAGTTTTAAACATTAAGCTCATTTATAAATCGAACCTCCCCCACGATAACTTGTCTCTTGCACAATGGATCCTTTCACCACCAGCATAACTTCATCGGTCAGTTCGGTTTCCGGCAGGGCCCAGGAAATGCTGATTGGCTGCAAGCCACGACAGCTAAGGTGCTGCGCAGACACCAATTGCACAAACAAGGACCGTTTCTCCTGGGTCGCCGGCAGTAGAGCCCAGGAGGCCCCCTGGCAATCCAGGAGGGCTGGTAACCATACTGAGGGAACCGTAATATTGAGGACCACATTGTGCTGCCATTTTACAGGCTGAGGGAATAGCTGTAAAATCAACGGGAGGTTAGCGGCGGCGCTAACCGTTAGCGCCCCGCAGCGCTGACGTCATCGCCGTGCGCAGCGCCCCGCTCGCGCCCTGGCCGCGATCTTCAGGAGCGCCCCTTGACTTACCGCTAAACGCTATGTCCGACGGGGTCAGGGGGGCCTACCAGGGTGGCGTTACTTAAAGGCGAGGTGCCGGGCAGCCATTTTTGTTGCTGGCTGCCTGCCAGTACCTGCCTCCGCTCCAGTCCTTGGCCTCCTGACCCACCCCCCCGGCAAAGTGTTGGCTGCGCTCCATGAGCCTGGCATTTCTCTTGAGTGCCGGGCTCTTTTGCCAGCACTCCCGATTCCCGGTGGCCCAGCTGGGCCCCGGGTCGCGCTGCGCAAGGCCCCTCCCCTTTAAGAAGGAGGAAGGCCTGCAATACCGCGGTGCGGCGCGATGTGCCGCAGCGCCATCTCAGCGCCCCAAGAGGGAAGTGGGGCGCTTCCAGTAGCGCCCCGCTTCCCTCTTAGAAACATAGAAGATAGGAGCAGGAGTAGGCCATTTGGTCCCTCGAGCCTGTTCCGCCATTTACTGAGATCATGGCTGATCATCCAAATTCAGTACCCTGTCCCTGCTTTCTCCCCATATCCCTTGATCCCTTTAGCCTTAAGAAATATATCTAACTCCTTCTTGAATATAATTAATGAATTGGCCTCAACTGCCTTCTGTGGTAGAGAATTCCACAGGTTCATCACTCTCTGGGTGAAGAAATTCCTCCTCATCTCAGTCCTAAATGGCTTAGCCCTTATCCTTAGACTGTGACCCCTGGTTCTGGACTCCCCCGCTACCACTCAATTTCGGCCGCGGGGGCGCTAATTTCCCCCCCCCGGCGAAGTTAGCGCCCCAAAGGGGGTGCAACTCAATTTCTCCCCCAATGTTTTTCTAGTAGGATTGGTGTCTATTATTTTTAAATTCTTGCAATTCATTACTAATTTTTTTTGTTAACCATAATTATAATAATCCTAATGTAATGTTTTGATATGTAGTCAAGCACAATCATTTAAATGAGAGCAGTGAGTTTTTAGTTTACAAGTAAAACCTTATTCCCATGTTTTAGCTAATCTTTAACAACCTAGAAGTTATGTCTCACATCCCATATTTCACGTTAGGTATGGATTCTACAGCCGGTTATTACAGTAAAATATACCTTGACACAAAAGTCACAGATGGGTCTTGTGGACAGGCTGGCCCTCTGGTTCTTCCTTCAAGTTATGGGCTAATCGCAGTTTGTTTTCTAAGCAGTAGGAATTGCAGTGTCGCATGTGACTCACTGGGATACCAGGAAAAATCTCACATTACTTCAAGGTAGCCCAAGGGGTACTGACTATCAGGATACTAGGAGAAATCCCATGGGACTTGCAGGTAATGATGCGGAGATGCCGGTGTTGGACTGGGGTGGACAAAATTGAGAGGTCGCACAACACCAGGTTATAGTCCAACAGTTTTATATACTTGCAGGTAACACAGGGAGTACTGACCCAGCAGGATACTAGGGAAAATCCTGCAGGATTTATCCACTGACATAGACTATCTTATTTGGAATAAAGGGAGAGCCCGGCCTCTGGCCAAGTGCAGGCCTTGAGTACAATCTACATTATTTAAACTACATTGATCAACTGGGGGTTAATCAAGAAATTTTCACTGAATATATAAAAGCAGATGAAATTTTATGTTGGTTCAATTTCATGAGAACATCAGAAACAGGAGCAGGTCATACGGCCCTCGAGCCTGCTCCGCCATTCAATAAGATCATGGCTGATCTTCGAGCTTAACTCCACTTTCCCGCACTATCCCCATATCCCTTTATTCCCTTAGTGCCCAAAAATCAATCTATCTATCTATCGATCTATCAATCTCTTCAATATACTCAACGATTCAGCATCCACAGCCCTCTGGGGTAGAGAATTCCAAAGATTCACCACCCTCTGAGTAAAGCAATTTCAGTCTCAGTCCTAAAAGCATCTCAGTCCTAAATGGCCGACTCCTTATCCTGAGACTGTGACCCCTGGTTCTAGACTTTCCAGCCAGGGGAATCAGCCTCTCAGCATCTACCCTCTAAGAACTTTATACGTTTCAATGAGATCACCACTCATTCTTCTAAACTCCAGAGAATAGAGGCCCATTCTATTCAATCTCTCCTCATAGGACAGCCCTCTCATCCCAGGAATCAATCTAGTGAACCTTCGTAACACTCCCACTAAGGCAAGTATATCCTTCCTTAGGTAAGGCGACCAAAACTGCACACAGTAATCCAGGTGTGGTCTCACCAAAGCCCTATATAATTGCAGCAATACTTCCTTACTCTTATACAAAAGCAAAAATACTGCAGATGTTGGAAATCTGAAATAAAAACAGAAAATGCTGGAAATACTCAGCAGATAAGGCAGCATCAAAGACAGTACCAGCACGGCCTGAGGGCGCTCCGCTTCTTCCTTGAACAGAGGCCCAACCAGTCCCCATCCACCACCACCTTCCTCCACCTGGCTGAACTTGTTCTCACATTGAACAACTTTCCCTTTGACTCCACTCACTTCCTCCAAATAAAAGGTGTTACTGTGGGAATCCGTATGGGTCCTAGCTATGCCTGCCTTTTCGTGGGGTAAGTGGAACATTCTTTGTTCCAGTCCTACTCGGGTCCCCTCCCTCACCTCTTTTTCCGGTACATTGATGACAGTATCAGTGCAGTTTCCTGCTCTCGCCCTGAACTGCAAAATTTCATTCACTTTGCTTCCAATTTCCACCCTTCCCTCACCTTCACATGGTCCATCTCCAACTCTTCCTTTCCCTTCATCGACTTCTCTGTCTCCATTTCTGGGGCTAGGATATCGACAAATATCCACTATAAGCCCATTGACTCCCACAGGTACCTGGACTACACTTCCTCCCACCCCACTTCCTGTAAGGACTCTATTCCATTCCCCCAATTTCTCCGTCTCCATCGCATCTGCTCTGACGATGCCACCTTCCATACCAGTGCTTCCAATATGTCTTCCTTTTTCCTCAATCGAGGATTCCCCTCTACTGTGGTTGACATGGCCCTCGACCGTGTCCATTTCATTTCCCGCACTTCTGCTCTCACCCCTTCCCCTCCCTCCCAGAATCACGATAGGGTTCCCCTTGTCCTCTCACCCCACCAGCCTCCACATTCAACGGATCATCCTCCGCCATTTCTGCCACTTCCAGCGTGATCCCACCACTAAACATATCTTCCCCTCACCTCCCCTTTCAGCATTCCGAAGAGACTGCTCCCTCCGTGACACCCTTCCACTCCTCAATCACCCCCAACACCCCTTCCCCTTCCCACGGCACCTTCCCGTGCAAGCACAGGAGATGCAACACCTGCCCTTTTACCTCCTCCCTTCCCACCGTCCAGGGCCCCAAACATTCCTTCCAGGTGAAACAGCGATTTACTTGTACTTCTTGCAATTTAGTATGCTGTATTCGCTGCTCACCATGCGATCTCCTCTACATTGGGGAGACGAAACACAGATTGGGTGACTGCTTTACGGATCACCTCCGTTCAGTCTGCAAGCATGACTCCGAGCTTCCGTTGACCTGTCACTTTAATTCTCCGCCCCACTCCCACTCTGACCTCTCTGTCCTCGGCCTCTTACACTGTTCCAATGAAGCTCAACGTAAGCTCGAGGAACAGCATCTCATCTTTCTATTAGGCACTTTACAGCCTTCTGGACTCAACATCGAGTTCAACAATTTCAGACCATAACCTCTGCCCATAATTTTTCAGATGGCATCTGTTGATGATTCTGCTATACCCATTTACACCTCTTCTCGACCCATCTTTTGTTTCTTTACTTGTCCCATTGCCATCTCCTTTCGCTTTGTACTATCATACCTTTTGTCTTTTAATCTCTCCTGCTTTCCACCCTATCACAGACCTTCCCTTTTGTTCTTTCCTCCCCTCCCCCCTTTCCCTGCCTCTGCACTTGCTTAAAATCTGTTACATCTCTAACGTTTTCCAGTTCTGACGAAAGGTCATCGACCTGAAACGTTAATTTTGTTTCGCTCTCCACAGATGCTGCCTGACCTGCTGAGTATTTCCAGCATTTTCTGTTTTTATTTCCTTACTCTTATACTCCAACCCCCTTGATATAAAGGCAAACATACCATTTGCCTTCCTAATTGCTTGCTGCACCTGCATGTTAACTTTGTGATTCGTGTACAAGGACACCTAAAACCCTCTGAAAACCAACATTTACTAGTCTCTCACCTTTTAAAAAATATTTTGCTTTTTCATTCTTCCTACCAAAGTGGATAATTTTACACTTCCCCACATTATATGCCATCTGCCACCTTCTTGCCCAATCACTTAACCGGTCTATATCTCTTTGCGTCCTCCTCACAGCTTACTTTCCCACCTAAATTTGTATTGTCAGCAAACTCGGATATATTACACTTGGTACCCTTATCTAAGAAATTAATATAGATTGTAAATAGCGGAGGCCCAAGCACTGATCCTTGCGGCACCCCACTTGTTACATGCTGCCATCCCGAAAATGACTCATTTATTCCTACTCTCTGGTTTCTGTTCTTTAACCAATCCTTTATCCATAAAAGGTTACTGTACAAGATCAGAGCTCATGGGATTGGGGGTAATATATTAGCATGGATAGAGGATTGGCTAACTAACAGAAACAGAGAGTCGGGATAAATGGGTCATTTTCCGGTTGGCAAATTGTAACTAGTGGGGTGCCACAGGGATCAGTGCTGGGGCCTCAGCTGTTTACAATCTATATTAATGGCTTGGATGAAGGGACCGAATGTAATGGAGCCAAATTTGCTGATGATACAAAGATAGGTGGGAAAGCAAATTGTGAAGAGGACACAAAGAATCTGCAAAGGGATATAGATAGGTTGAGTGAGTGGGCAAAAATTTGGCAGATGGAGTATAATGTGGGAAAATGTGAGGTTATCCACTTTGGAAGGAAAAACAAAAAAGCAAATTATTATTTAAATGGGGAGAGATAACAAAATGCTGAGGTACAGAGGGATCTGGGGATACATACATAGATACATAGATACATAGAAGATAGGAGCAGGAGTAGGCCATCCGGCCCTTCGAGCCTGCTCCGCCATTTAATGAGATCATGGCTGATCCTCCAATTCAGTATCCCGTCCCCGCCTTCTCTCCGTAACCCTTAACCCCTTTTGCCTGTAGAAATATATCTAATTCCCTCTTAAATATATTTAATGAGCTGGCGCACACTGCCCTCTGTGGCAATGAGTTCCACAGGTTCACCACCCTCTGAGTGAAGAAATTCCCCCTCATTTCTGTCCTAAATGGTTTAGCCCTTATCCTTAAATTATGTCCTCTAGTTCTGTTCTCACCCGCCAAGGGAAACATTCCTTCTGCATCTAGTCTGTCTAGACCTGTCAGAATTTTATACACTTCTATGAGGTCCCCTCTCAATCTTCTAAACTCCAGTGTGTACATCCCTAAACTACATAGTCTCTCCTCATAGGTCAATCCCGCCATTCCTGGTATCAGCCTGGTGAATCGCCGCTGCACCCCCTCCATGGCAAGAACATCTTTCCTCAGATGAGGCGACCAAAACTGTACACAGTACTCGAGGTGTGGTCTCACCAGTGCCCTGTACAGCTGCAGCAAGGTATCCCTGTTCCTGTATTCCAACCCTTTTGCTATGAAGGCCAGCATACCGTTTGCCTTCTTGATCGCCTGTTGCACCTGCATGCTCGCCTTCAGTGACTGGTGTACAAGAACACCCAGGTCTCTCTGTACTTCCCCCTCTCCCAATTTATTGCCATTTAAATAATAATTTGCCCTCCCGTTCCTGCACCCAAGGTGGATAACTTCGCACTTGTCCACATTATAGTGCATCTGCCATTTATCCGCCCAATCACCCAGTCTGTCCAAATCGCTCTGGAGCTTCCTGGTCTCCTCCTCTGAGCCCACCCCCCCTCCTAGTTTAGTGTCGTCTGCAAATTTGGAAATGCTGCATCCGACTCCCTGATCCAGGTCATTAATGTAAATTGTGAACAGCTGGGGACCCAGGACAGATCCCTGTGGTACCCCACTTGTTACTGCCTGCCATTCAGAAAATGAGCCGTTTATTCCAACTCTCTGTTTTCTATCTGACAGCCAGTTCTCTATCCACGTCAATACTTTCCCCTTTATCCCATGAGCTTCAATTTTCCCTGCTAATCTTTTATGTGGGACCTTATCGAAGGCCTTTTGGAAGTCCAGGTACACCACATCTACTGGCTCTCCCCCATCTATTTTACCAGTTACTCCCTCAAAAAATTCCAATAGATTAGTCAAGCACGATTTACCCTTTGTAAATCCATGTTGACTCTGTCCTATCCTGTCCCCATTTGCTAAGTGCTCCGCTATTTCATCCTTAATGATGGACTCCAGCATTTTGCCCACAACTGATGTAAGGCTTACAGGTCTGTAATTACCTGCTTTTTCCCTACCCCCCTTTTTGAATAGTGGGGTAACGTTAGCTACCCTCCAATCCATGGGCACTGTTCCCGAGTCAAATGAATTCTGAAAAATCATACTTAGTGCATCCGCTATCTCTAGGGCCACCTCCTTCAGCACCCTAGGATGCATGTTATCAGGCCCTGGGGATTTGTCCGCCTTCAATCCCTTTAGCTTCCTTAACACCATATCCTTAGAGATATTGACTTGCGTCAGTTCCTCCTTTGCAAATGGGATCCTTGTACATGAATCACAAAAAGTTAGCATGCAGGTACAGCAAGTAATTAGGAAGGCAAATGGAATGTTGGCCTTTATTGCAAAGGGAACGGAGTATAAAAGTAGGGAAGTCTTGCTACAACTGTACAGGGCATTGGTGAGACCACACCTGGAGTACTACGTACAGTTTTGGTCTCCTTATTTAAGGAGAGATATACTTGCATTGGAGGCAGTTCAGAGAAGGTTCACTAGGTTGATTCCTGAGATAAAGGGGTTGTCTTATGAAGAAAGGTTGAGCAGATTGGGCCTATACTCATTGGAGTTTAGAAGAATGAGAGGTGATCTTATTGAAACGTATAAGATTCTGAGGGGGCTTGACAGGGTAGATGCAGAGAGGATGTTTCCCCTTGTGGGGGAATCTAGACCTGGGGGACATTGTTTCAGAATAAGGGGTCGCCCATTTAAAACGGAGATGGGGAGGAATTTCTTCTCTCAGAGGGTCGTGAATCTTTGGAATTCCCTACCCCAGAGAGCTGTGGAGGCTGGGTCGTCGAATATATTTAAGGTGAAGATAGACAGATTTTTGAACGATAAGGGTCAAAGGTTAAGGGGAGCGGGCAGGAAAGTGGAGTTGAGGCCAAGACCAGATCAGCCATGATCTTATTAAATGGCGGAGCAGGCTCGAGGGGCCGAATGGCCGACTCCTGCTCCTACGTCTTATGTTCTTATATTCTTAGCCATGCTAATATATTACCCACAATCCCATGAGCCCTAATCTTGTGTAACACTTGTCAAAAGACTTCTGAAAATCCAAATGTGCTACATCCACTGGTTCCTCCTTATCTACCCTGCTGGTTACACCCTCAAAAAACTTTAATAGAGTTGTCAAACACGATTTCCCTTTCATAAAACCATGTTGACTCTGCCTAATCTTATTATGATTTTCGAAGTGCCCTATTACCACATCCTTAATAATAGATTCTAGCATTTTCCCTACTACTGATGTCAGGCTAACTGTCCTATAGTTCCGTTTACTCTCTCCCTCCTTTCTTAAACAGCGAGGTTACATTTGCTACCTTTCAATCCATGGGGCCCGTTCTAGAATCTAGGGAATTCTGGAAGATCAAAACCAATGCCTCTGCAGCTACCTCTTTTAGAATCCTAGGATGTAGGCCATCAGGTCCAGGGTATTTGTCGGCGTTTAGTCCCATTAATTTCTCCAGTACTTTTTCTTTACTAATATTAATTACTTATTTAGTTACTCTTATTTAATCAAGTTCCTCACTCTCATTAGACCCTTGGTTCCCCACAATTGTTCTTTGTGTCATCTACCGTGAAGACAGACACAAAATTTTTGTTTAACGTCGCTGTCATTTCCTTAGTTCCCATTATAATTTCTCCTGTCTCTGCCGCTAAGGGACCCACATTTACTTTCGGAATCTCTTCCTTTTTACATACTTGTAAAAACCCTTACACTAAAGGGCGGGGGAGTGGGACTAGCTGAAGTGCTCTTGCAGAGAGCCGGCATGGGCTCAACAGGTTGAATGGCCTCCTTCTGTGCTGTAACCATTCTATGCTTCTAGTCGCTAATGCCTTATTACCATTATTAAACTCTCTGTCCCTTGCTGACACAATTTGCTTGATTTTACCCAAATCATTAATCTGCTCTACAGTCTTGATTTTTCTCTTCAGACTTATAAAGTTACTGTTACCTGAACCCTCCCTCTCCATTATTACTCATGTCTGCTTATATCAGAGACATCATTTCAGTAACTGCAATTTGACATATTTCCATAATATGAACCATCCCCTCTCTGTTTGGCTGAAACTGAAGCAAACCAGTAACGGATTTGTGCATATATAACATACTTTTTCAACACACAAACAGCTTTCCAAGGCTACAAGCACTATAGTTTTACGTGTGTGAATCCTGTGTGAGTGTTACAGCTATACATGCTAATCTCTGTATGAGTTATGGCTGTATATGTTGAGAATTTGTGCAGGCGTGTGATTGTACGGGCAAGTGATTGTGCGGGGGTGAGATTGTGTGGGGGTGAGATTGTGCGGGGGTGAGATCGTGTGGGGGTGAGATTGTGCGGGGGTGAGATTGTGCGGGGGTGAGATTGTGTGGGGGTGAGATTGTGCGGGGGTGAGATCGTGTGGGGGTGAGATTGTGTGGGGGTGAGATTGTGTGGGGGTGAGATTGGGCGGGGGTGAGATTGTGCGGGGGTGAGATTGTGCGGGGGTGAGATTGTGCGGGGGTGAGATCGTGTGGGGGTGAGATCGTGTGGGGGTGAGATTGGGCGGGGGTGAGATTGTGTGGGGGTGAGATTGGGCGGGGGTGAGATTGGGCGGGGGTGAGATTGTGCGGGGGTGAGATTGTGCGGGGGTGAGATTGTGCGGGGGTGAGATCGTGTGGGGGTGAGATCGTGTGGGGGTGAGATTGTGTGGGGGTGAGATTGTGCGGGGGTGAGATCGTGTGGGGGTGAGATCGTGCGGGGGTGAGATCGTGCGGGGGTGAGATTGTGTGGGGGTGAGATTGTGCGGGGGTGAGATTGTGCGGGGGTGAGATCGTGTGGGGGTGAGATCGTGTGGGGGTGAGATTGTGTGGGGGTGAGATTGGGCGGGGGTGAGATCGTGCGGGCGGTGCGATCGTGTGGGGGTGTGATTGGGCGGGGGTGAGATTGTGTGGGGGTGAGATTGTGTGGGGGTGAGATTGTGCGGGGGTGAGATCGTGCGGGCGGTGCAATCGTGTGGGGGTGAGATTGGGCGGGGGTGAGATTGTGTGGGGGTGAGATTGTGTGGGGGTGAGATTGGGCGGGGGTAAGATCGTGCGGGCGGTGCGATCGTGTGGGGGTGAGATTGGGCGGGGGTGATGTTGGGCGGGGGTGTGATTGGGCGGGGGTGAGATTGGGCGGCCAAGTGATTGTGCAGGCAGTGCAATCGTGCGGGCGGAGCGATCGTGCGGGTGGTGCGATCGTGTGGGCGGTGCGATCGTGTGGGGGTGAGATTGTGCGGGCGGTGCGATCGTGTGGGGGTGAGATTGTGCGGGGGTGAGATCGTGTGGGGGTGAGATCGTGTGGGGGTGAGATCGTGTGGGGGTGAGATTGTGTGGGGGTGAGATTGTGTGGGGGTGAGATTGTGCGGGGGTGAGATCGTGTGGGGGTGAGATCGTGTGGGGGTGAGATCGTGTGGGGGTGAGATTGTGTGGGGGTGAGATTGTGCGGGGGTGAGATTGTGCGGGGGTGAGATTGTGTGGGGGTGAGATTGTGCGGGGGTGAGATTGTGCGGGGGTGAGATTGGGCGGGGGTGAGATTGTGCGGGGGTGAGATTGTGTGGGGGTGAGATTGTGTGGGGGTGAGATCGTGTGGGGGTGAGATTGGGCGGGGGCGAGATCGTGCGGGCGGTGCGATCATGTGGGGGTGAGATTGTGCGGGGATGAGATTGTGCGGGGGTGAGATTGTGCGGGCGGTGCGATCGTGTGGGGGTGAGATTGGGCGGGGGTGAGGTTGGGCGGGGGTGAGATTGGGCGGGGGTGTGATTGGGCGGGGGTGAGATTGGGCGGCCAAGTGATTGTGCAGGCAGTGCGATCGTGCGGGCGGAGCGATCGTGTGGGCGGTGCGATCGTGTGGGGGTGAGATTGGACGGCCAAGTGATTGTGCGGAGGTGCGAATCTGCAGGGTTGTGATCGTGTGGGGGTGAGATTGGGCGGGGTTGTGATTGCTTGAGGGTACAATTGTGCAGGTGTGTGATGTGCCGGGAGGCGATTATGCATGTTTATTAATAATTGGAGACATTTGGCTTGGATAATTGAAGCCAGATACAGAAGCTTATGTTCCTTGCTTTGTTTGTTGCTCATCCCTACTTATCTATAATGTTTCCATCAATCAATCTCCATTCACTGCATCATTTCTTAAGGTTCAAAAATCAATAGGAATGTGCAACAATTGTATTATTTTCATGCTATAAATATCTTCAACCCTTCCAAGATAAATTATTGATGGCTTGAAAGGCAGGATTTTAGGTGACTCCAAAATTTTGGAAAAATCCCAAATAAAGTGTCAAAAGACAAAACTCAAAGGGTGTCATGCTATCTGATAACCCTAGAAAATGAGTTGTATACCTTTAGAACTTGCAGCCACTATCAGAAGTTCACCACTGCTGCAAAACATTTTTTTTTCCTGAGCACAAGTGATGGAATGTTAGATTTACCTGCAGCTTAAGTTTTAACAAGCCTGAGCTTCAGTGCAATTACTTGTTGTCAGACATCATTGGTTTACAGTTAAAGCTGGTTTTTTTTAGTTGTCATCTTTTTAAGAGCAATGACAGCTGGTTTGAAGCTGCTGGCCAGTTTTTGCAAGCTTTCTAGTTTGGCAAGTATGAGAAAAGGTACTACTGGACTAAAGTTAAAACTATAGTGCTGGTGGCACGAACAAAACATACATAAGCACATAGGAACAGGAGGAAGCCATTCAGCCCCTCGAGCCTGTTCCGCCATTCAATTAGATCATGGCTCATCGTATCGGAACTCCATCTCCCCACCTTGGTTCTGTAATCCTCAATACCCTTGACTAACAAAAATCTATCAATCTCAGTTTTTAATTTTCAATTGACCTAGCCTCCCTTGGGGGAGAGAGTTCCAGATTGCCACTAATTTTTGTGTGAAGAAGTGCTTCCTGACATCACCCCTGATTGGCCTGGCTCAAATTTTAAGGCTATGACCCCTTTTTCTGGACCGCCCCCCCCCCCCACCCCCACACCAGAGGAAGTAATTTCTCTCTATCTACCCTATCAACTCCTTTAATCATCTTAAACACTTCAATTAAATCACCCCTTAATCTTCTATATTCACAGGAATACAAGCCTAGTCTATGCAACCTGTCCTCATAATTTAACACTTTTAGTCCTGGTATAATTCTGGTGAATCTGCGCTGCACCCCCTCCAAGGTAAAGATATCTTTCCTGAGGTGCAGTGCCCAGAACTGAACACAGTGCTCCAGAGGGGGTCTAACCAGAGCTCTGTACAGTGTAACATAACATCCATCCCTTTGTATTCCAGCCCTCTTGAGATCAAGGCCAACATTCCATTAGCCTTTTTAATTATTTTTGTACCTGTTCACTAGCTTTTAGTGATTTCTGTACTTGGATCCCTAAATCTCTCTGCTCCTCCACAGTTCCTAGCTTCTCGCCACTTAGAAAATACTCTCATTTTCGTTAACAGCCCTGTCGAATGCCTTCTGGAAGTCCATATAAATAACGTCCATAGACACTCCCTCATCATAGAATCATAGAGCACAGAAGGAGGCCATTTGGCCTGTCGTGCGAGTGCCGGCTCTTTGAAAGAGCTGTCCAATTTAGTCCCGCACCCCAGCTTTTTCCCCATAACCCTGTAAATTAGTCTGCTTCCAGTACTTGTCCAATTGCATTTTGAAACTTCCTATGGAATCTGATTCCATCATCCTTTCAGGTAGTGCGTTCCCGATCTTAACAACCCTCTGTGTGAACAAATTTCTCCTCATTTCCCCTCTAGTTATTTTGACAATTATTTTAAATCTATGACTTCTGGTTACTGACCCACTTGCCAGAGGTAACAGTTTCTCCCTACTTTCTCTATCAAAGCCCCATATAATTTGAAAACCTCTATTAGGTCACCTCTTAACATTCTCTGCTCTAAGGAGAACAATACCAGCTTCTCCAATCTCTCCACATAATTGAAGGCCCTCATCCCTGGTACAATTCTGGTATATCTCCTCTACACCTTCTCCAAGGCTTTGACATCCTTCCTAAAGTGTGGTGCCCAGAATTGGACACAATACTCCAGCTGAGGCCTAACCAGTGGTTTATAAAGATTTACCATCACTTCCTTGCTTTTGAACTCTATGGGGGAAAAATTCGGTTGATTTGTGCCTCCCATGGGCGCTAACGGGACGCAAAGCAACTAGCGCCCAGGTGCGGCGCTGCTAACGCCTCCCGCGAAATTCAGCAGGAGGTCAGCGGTGGCGGTAACCGTTAGCGCCCCGCAGCGCTGCGCCTCCAGTGATGACATCATCGCCATGCGCAGCGCCCCGCTCGCGCCCCGGCCGCGATCTTCGGTAGGGCCCCTGACTTACCGCCAGTCGCTTTGTCCGACAGGGTCAGGGGGGCGTAGGTGCGGCCAGGGCGGCGCAAATTAAAAGGGCGGTGCCAGGCAGCCATTTTTGTTGCTGGCCACCTGCCAGCACCTGCCCCCGGCCTCCTGTGAAGCCCCCCCTGCCGGCTGCGCTCCCTGAGCCCGGCACGCCTCTTGAGTGCCGGGCTCTTTTGCCGGCACTCCGATCCCTGGTGGCCCAGCTCGGCCTCAGGTTGCGCTGCGCTAGGCCCCTCCCCTTTAATAAGGGGAGGAAGGCCTGCAGTACCGCGGCGCAACGTAGCGCTGCGGCACATAGCACCGCGATATTCACTCGCAGAGCCCCAAGAGGGAGGCGGGACACTTCCAGTAGCGCTCCGCCTCCCTCTTGGGGCGCTACCAATAAATTGCGCCCCGGCGAAGTTAGCGCCCCAAAGGGGGCGCGACCCAAATTTTCCCCTTATGACTCTATTTATAAAGCCATGGATCCCATGTGCTTTTTTAACAGCCTTCTCAACTTGTCCTGCTACCTTCAAAGATTTGTGTATGTACACCCCCAGGTCTCTATGTTTCTGCACCCCCTTTAAAATTTTACCAGTTAGTTTATATTGCTTCTTCTCATTTTTTCTTCTAAAATGCATCACGTTACACTTCACTGTATTAAATTTGATCTGCCATGTTCCTGCCCATTTCCGGTCTGTCTATGTCCTCCTGATGTCTGTTACTATCCTCCTCATTGTTTACTGCATTTCCATGCTTTGTATCATCTGCAAACTTTGAAATTATGCCCCCATACCCAAGCCCAGGTCATTAATATATATCAAACAGAGCAGTGGTCCTAATACCAACCCCTGGGGGACTCCACTGTATACTTCCCTCCAGTCTGAAAAACAACCATTCACCACCACTCTCTACTTTCTGTCGCTTAGTCAATTTCGTATCCACTCAGCCTCTGCCTCTTTAATCCCATGGGTTTCAATTTTGCTAACAAGTCTATTATGTGGTACTTAATCAAACGCCTTTTGAAAGTCCATTTACACCTCATCAATTGCACTACCCTCATCAACCCTCTCCGTTATATGATCAAACAAGTCAACCAAGTTTGACAGACACAATTTGCCTTTAACAAATCCATGTCGGCTGTCATTTATTAACCCATGTTCTTCCAAGTGACAATCAATTTTGTCTCGGAATATTGTTTCTAGAAGTTTCCTCACCAAAGGCGTTAGGCTGACTGGCCTGTAGTTACCGAGTTTATCTCTCTCTCTCTTTTTTGAACAGGTGTGTAACATTTGCAATTCTCCAGTTCTCTGGCACCACTCCCATATCTTTGATTCCAATCCACCTGGGCCAGATCCCTATTCAACTCACTGAAATTAGCTCCCCTCCAGTTGAGTATTTTCATATTTGATTGTTCCCTGTCCTTTTCCATAACTGCTCTAAACCTAATGATATTATAATCACTGTTTCCCAAAACTTCTGGCATATGATTATGGAGAAACAACTAGAAAAACAAAACAGTTCAAAGCATAAGATCTAAATGTCAACACATACAGATTACACAATCACAGAATCACAGAATCCCCACAGTGCAGATAGAGGCCATTTCGGCCCATCGAGCCTGCACTGACACATATCCCACCCTATCCCCGTAACCCCACGTATTTAAACCCCCCTAACACTAAGGG
Organism: Squalus acanthias; assembly: GCA_030390025.1. Taxonomy (NCBI): domain Eukaryota; kingdom Metazoa; phylum Chordata; class Chondrichthyes; order Squaliformes; family Squalidae; genus Squalus; species Squalus acanthias. Next base: position 38,191,289 of record CM059433.1, on the reverse strand, counting down.
TCAATTTATCATAGCCCTAACCCGCACATCTTTGGACTGTGGGAGGAAACCGGAGCACCCAGAGGAAACCCACGCAGACACGGGGAGAATGTGCAAACTCCACACAGACAGTCACCCGTGCCGGATTCGAACCCGGGTCCCTGGCACTGTGAGGTAACAGTGCTAACCACTATGCCACCGTGTTGCCCTATTAGTATATCATACTACCTAGGGACACAGATAAACATAGTTGAGGAGTTAAGAAGATGACGACATGATTTAAGCTACCAAGTGTATATATTTACTTTAAAACTGATTACCACTACACCTAAAAGTTTCCTTCATTTGATACACTCCATATACAACAGGTCACGCTCCCAAAATTGTTCCTCATAGGGGAGTGCATTATGCTGGTATCTAAATGGAGTTAAACAATTTTTGCAAAGCTGTGCAGCCACCCAAGATCTAAGAGATGCCAGTGATTGTTAATCAATCTAAATAGCTTCTCTGCTAATATATTGGAGTAAGAATTATCTGAAGTTAACTACTGCCCAAGTACCGCACCCGAATACCATCAGGGAGCTCTTACTATAACTGCATGATAAAAGTAGTTTAAAAATTAAGTCTAGAGTGAGTTACTTTTACTGAAACTGTAATTCTTGGCTGCTTCACATCAAGCTCTATCAGATCTCTGTCCTGGAGAACAAAAATAACCCCTGGCTTCTTATCTCCAATACCAACGGTCACATGAAACCCCTCTCCTGCCCCCGCCACCTCCAACAAGTGCACGGAGCTCAAAGATTTCTTTGTCAACAACTTAGTAACCATCCATTCTGCTGCTCTGCCCCTTTCCCACCAAGGCAAACGTCACCCAGCCTACCCACCCCCCCCCCCCCGCCGCCCGAGACCTGAACCACTGTCTCTCTCTTTCTCTAGTTTCTCAACCTTCTCCCTCCATGTCCTCCTCAATCTCATTTCATCCAGGAGGCTCACCTTCTGGTCCCTTGACCTCATTGCCATGAAACTGCCGACCACCCAACTTCCCTTCCTGGTACCAATGCTAGCTGACATTTAAAATGGTGCCGGATCAGGGACTGTCCCCTCCCTTTCAAAACTTATTGGGGGAAAAATTCAGTATCGCCCCATTTGGGGCGCAATTATCGGCCGGGCGCAAAGATTAGCGCCTGGTGCTAATTATCGCCTCCGACTGCAAACTTGGCTTTTATCGCCCCTGGGAGGTGATTGGAGCGCTAAATCAGGCGCTTCACACCTGTCTTAAGGCGCAAAGGCCGAGGAGCGAGGCGCTACCTCAGAGCGCTGGCGAAGCTCATGTGATGTCAGTCAGCAATGGAACAGAGACACAATGGCGCCGGCCAGTTCTTAAAGGGGAGGGTTGATCTTGCTCTCCATCCACACCCTGCTCATTGCAGCCTTGAATCTCGGCCTGGAGAGACCTGCACATCAAATCTGCTGGAAAGAACAATGGAGAGTACCAGGGAAAGAGCTCAGAGTGCAGCCCCCACAGTCTCTTCTAAATAGATGCAAGGAAGGGCAAATCAAAATGAACCTGCAAAGTGCTGCTCAGTACCCAAAACTCCTTCGCACAGCGTTGAATCTCTCCAGAAGTCTCTCTTTCTCTCTCTCAGAATGCGTGGTGCAAAAATGTCACCAACAAAAAAAAGCAGGAAGCGTTCACCTTTAAATAGTGCTCCCCCAGTCCCTTCCTGACTGCAAAATGCTCCCCTCAACCTGTTGTTGCTAGCGGCAGGCGGTAAGGCAGGGGGCGCCACTCAATATCCGCTCCGGGGCACTACCGGGGCATTGCGCACTCGACTGACGTCACGATCTGCCGGCGCAGGAGATCGTGGCGGTAGTGTTTAGCACCGCCGTAAAATGTCTAGTTAATTTCGCGAGCGGCGCAAACATCGCCGCGCCCGGGCGCTAGTTGCTTTGCGCCCCATTAGCACCCTCTTAAGGCGCTAAAGGGAGGCGCAACCAACTGAATTTTTCCCCCATTACGTCTTCCTCAAAATTCCCACCCTGAACCGTTCTGTCCGACAAACTACTGCATCCCATTTCCTAATTCTTTTTCCTCTCCAAAGTCCTTGATGATATTACCTCTCAAATCCATGCCTATCTCTCCTCCATTGTCCAACTCAGTGGGACTGCCCTCACTTGGTTCCACCCTTTCCTATCCAGAGTAGTAAGAGCATTTCTATCAGTGGCTTCTCTTCCCACTCCTGCACAATTATCTCCAGATCCCCCAAGTATCCATCCTTGGATCCCTCCTCTTCCGCATCTACATGCTGCCACTTTGCAACATCATCTGCAGACATGGGGGTCAGCTTCCATGTCTGCTGATGACACCCATCTCCACCTCTCCACGACCTCTCTCGATCCCTCCACCACCTGAGTTATCAAACTGATTGTCTTGGTTGAGCCACGATTTCCTTCGGCTAAACACTGGGAAGATCAAAAGTCATTGGGGGGAAAAATTCGGTTGCTTTGCGCCTCCCGTTAACACCCTAAGAGGGCGCTAACGGGGCGCAAAGCAACTAGCGCCCAGGCGTGGCACCGCCAATGCCTCCCGCGAAATTCAGCGGGAGGTTAGTGGCGGCGCTAACCATTAGCGCCCCGCGGCGCTGCGCCGCCGGCGATGACGTCATCGCCGTGCGCAGCACCCTGGCCGCGATCTTTGGTAGCGCCCCCTGACTTACCGCCGGATGCTATGTCCGACGGGGTCAGGGGGGCCTACCTGCGGCCAGGACGGCGCTATTTAAAGGCGAGGTGCCGGGCCGCCATTTTTGTTGCTGGTCGCCTGCCAGCACCTGCCTTCGCTGCTGTCCCCGGCCTCCTGACCTGCCCCCCCGCGGAGTGCCGGCTGCGCTCCATGAGCCCGGCACTTCTCTTGAGTGCCGGGCTCTTTTGCCGGCACTCCGATCCCCGTTGGCCCAGCTGGGCCCCGGGTCGCGCTGCGCAAGGCCCCTCCCTTAAGAAGGGGAACTCTTATCTGTGCAGCACTGTCAGGGTATGATCTTTTTATTCCCTCGCAGCGCCCCAAGAGGGAGGCGGGGTGCTTCCAGTCGTGCCCCGCTTCCCTCTTGGGGCGCTACCACTCAATTTCGGCCGCGGGGGCGCTCATTTTTAATTAAAAGTAGCGCCCCAACGAAGTTAGCGCCCCAAAGGGGGCGCGACTCAATTTTTCCCCCATTATCTTAGGACCCCATCATAAACTGCCTCCCTGCGCCATCGACTTCAACACCCAGCCACTGTCTCCAGCTTAACCAGTCTGTTTGCAAGCTCAGCCACCCTATTCGACGCTGAGCTGAGCTATAACCCCATATCCTCTCTATCACAAATACTACCTACTTCCACCTCTGTAACATCGCCCGTCTCAGCCCTACCTCAGCCCATCTGCTGTAACCCTCATCTATGCCTTTGTCACCTCCAGACTTACTATTCCAATGTTTCTCCTGGCCGGCCTCCTATCCTCCATCTTCTATAGACTTCAGCTCATCCAGAACTCTGCTACCAATATCCTATCCCGCAACAGGTCCGGCTCACCCATCACTCCCATCATTTACACTGGCTCCCGCTCCCCCAATGCCTCAAATTTAAAATTCTCATCCTCATGTTCAATCCCTTCATGGCCTTGCCCCATTCTATCTCTAGCCTCCTCCAGCCCAATCTCCTCTATCTTCAGACTCTGCCCTGCCTCCCTTGTTCGCACCATCATTGGTGGCCGTGCCTTCAGCTACCGAGGTTCCACTGACAGTGGCTCCCTCCCTAAACCCCTCCAACTTTTTTCTTCCGTTAAGACGCGCCTTAAAACTCACCACTTTGACCAAGTTTTTGGTGATCCCTTCCACTAGCTCCTTCTTTGGTTCAACATATAAATGTGATCTGTTGTTGTTATTCTGTCCCTACATAAAAGAACTTAAATATTCAAAAAAGATCATACCCTGACAGTGCTGCACAGATAAGAGTTATCAATGAACCCCTAGCTCACCTTAGAATTAGTAAAAACCTGACACATTTTGTCCCATTCACTAGCTACTCTATTTTTATTTAACAACATCGACATACTGCAACAATACAATTATTAATGTAATCTCCATCAGCATTGGCATTACAGTGTTGCAGGTCCAGGTGTGATCAATCTAACAAAGCTCAACAAAATCTAATTTCTGTAGTGAAAGTAGTACAATAACAAAGGCTACACCTATCAATATTAAATCTCTGCATTCAAAGGTACAAGAGCAAAACAGAAAATCTCTTTAACCTGATGACAGGATAGCAATTATGCAGAATGATTTGGCAGAATTCTGGCTCCTCCTATTGGTGGAAAGTAATCAATCCAGCCCATGGTTCTGTGCTGATTCAAAATGTTTTCTGTCCACCTGTAACATAAATCAATCTGTGCTCATGATACAACTGGTATAGCTATCAGTTTTTATTCTAAAACCTTGCAGAGAAGACAGGCAGGTTCTTCTTCTGTAGTAGCTGCAGATGGAGCTTCAGTTAGAATTTCACGTCTGTCTTCAGATTTCTTCAGAGGAAAGCTAAGATGGTGCCTTTAAGAAATTGCTGCATGGCATCCAGGATGGCTCTGAAAATCTCTTCTACCTTTGCTGGAATAAAAGAACTGAGAAAATAGGCCAGCTGTTCACTCCTAACTGCAACTTTCTCTGTTTTTACATTTTACAAAAAAATTATGTTGCTGATGCAAATAGCCATCTCCTCTCTTGCCTGTGCCACACAGCTAGTTGATGGGAGCAGGGTACCACAGTGTATAGAGGGCACAAAGCTTAGCTGTCACTATCCTTAGACACAATAATACCTCAATTTTATTTGTGCAATTTAAACAACTGCTGTAAGCCAATGTATAAGAGGCAACTGATACATTCTTTGTCTTGCGTGTTTAGCTTTTAATTTTATGCGTTAGGTAAGCATTCCTTGACAATGAAACGCCAAGTTGCTACCCTTTCTCTGTCATTCCTGAATCAATATTAGCCTTAAAATACCTAACTTCACAGTCTGAGCATTTCTCCAACAGAGTACAACAGGGCATAGTGACCCAATGATAAGCTAGTCATTGTTCGGATGCTTGAGGGTCCCAGGTGTTTTCTTTCCATTTAACACAAAGGTCTCAAAGTTATAAACACATTAACCGTCCATTTAAAACTCCTTTGCCTGGTATTTGAACACAGGCATTAATCCAAAAAAGGAACTATTGCATTGAGAGGTTTCAGAGAAGAGCAACAAGGAACAATCCAGAGCTTACAGTTTTAATTTATAAAGCGAGCCTCTGGGAACTGATGTTTTCTTTAAGGACACAAGATTGGGGCATGATGTAGGTTTCTAAAAACATCTTGCGGATGAGACGTTAAACCGAGGCCCCTCAGGTGAATGTAAAAGATCCCTTGGCACGATTCAAAAGAGGAGCAGGGGAGTTCGCCCCTAGCCAATATTTATCTCTCAACCAACACCTAAAACAGATTATCTGCTCTTTATCTCAGTGCTGTTTGTGGGACCATGCTGTGTGCAAATTGGCTGCATTACATAAGAACATAAGACGTAGGAGCAGGAGTAGGTGATTTGGCCCTTCGAGCCTGCTCCGCCATTCAATAAGATCATGGCTGATCTGATCTTGGCCTCAACTCCACTTCCCTGCCCGCTCCCCTTAACCCTTGACTCCCTTGTCGTTCAAAAATCTGTCTATCTCCACCTTAAATATATTCAATGACCCAGCCTCCACAGCTCTCTGGGGAAGAGAATTTCAAAGATTCACAACCCTCTTAAGAGAAGAAATTCCTCCTCATTTCCGATTTAAAAGGGTGCCGCCTTATTCTGAAATTATGCCCCCTAGTTCTAGATTCCCCCACGAGGGGAAACATCCTCTCTGCATCTGCCCTGTCAAGCCCCTTCAGAATCTTATATGTTTCAATAAGGTCCCATCTCATTCTTCTAAACTCCAATGAGTATAGGCCCAACCTGCTCAACCTTTCTTCATAAGACAACCCCTTCATCTCAGGAATCAACCTAGTGAACCTTCTCTAAACTGCCTCCAATGCAAGTACAGTATATCCCTCCTTAAATAAGGAGACCAAAACTGTACACAGTACTCCAGGTGTGGTCTCACCAACGCCCTGTACAGTTGTAATAGGACTTCCCTACTTTTATACTCCATTCCCTTTGCAATAAAGGCCAACATTCCATTTGCCTTCCTAATTACTTGCTTGTACCTGCATGCTAACTTTTTGTGATTCATGTACAAGGACCCCCAGATCCCTCTGTACCTCAGCATTTTGTAATCTCTCTCCATTTAAAAAATAATTTGCTTTTTTATTTTTCCTATCAAAGTGGATAATCTCGCATTTTCCCACATTATACTCCATCTGCCAGATTTTTGCCCACTCACTTAGCCTATCTATATCCCTTTGGAGATTCTTTGCGTCCTCCACACAATTTGCTTTCCCACCTATCTTTGTATCATCAGCAAATTTCATCCAAGTCATTAATATAGATTGTAAATAGTTGAGGCCCCAGCACTGATCCCTGCGGCACCCCACTAGTTACAGTTCGCCAACCTGAAAATGACCCATTTATCCCGACTCTGTTTTAGACACAGACTGCACTTCAACAGTACTACATTGGCTATAAAGCGCTCTGGGATGTTCTGAGGTCTTGAAAGGCACTAAATAAATGCAAGTCCTTTCCTTTATATAGAATAAGCATTTTAATGCCACTGTGAAGCACTTGTACAATAAAATGTGCACAGCATCATGTCTCGGCAAAATCATTTCTCCCCGTCAGTGCACCCATAACAACTGAGATTCAGTCATTGATTCAACAGGAGACACCACGATTGCACTCAAAAATGGACGCAGAGGGAGCAGGGCGTGCACTGCACGTGCCTGTTAATGTTGTCCCAGCAGGCCGTGCTGCCTGCTCTTTATCAGGAGTCAGGCATGCAGCCAGTGCTACTCGTCCAATATCCAGCCCGCAAACAGGCGTGCAGCAAATGGCAAGCGCATTTCTGTTGGCATTTCAATTCAGCCAGCACCTCTCAAAGGGGAGGTGCACTCTGGCTGCAGACAACAGGGGACACTCGTAAAGAGAGAAATGGCTTTAAGACTCCCAGATTCTCTGATGCTGCCTTGGAGGCCCTAGTACCGAGTACTTAGGGAGATCATCTTCCCACCGGGTGGCCGAAAGGCCTCCAGGCAACAATTCAAGGTAAAAATATTGCTCTCTTACTCTCTGCTCACACCGCCAGCCTCACTACTCATAATACTCCCCTTCCCCGCTTCCTTTCACTCTCCTACAATCACTGCACCACGGTTCACTGCACCTCCTTCTCCTCACAATCACACACCCACCTCTACTGCAGCCCTCACTTCCCCACACCTCCGATCGGACAGACTGCATTCTACCATGACAGGCACATTCTCTAACCACTTCACAAGAATGTCGCCCACAACTCGAGACAGGAGGCTGCCAGCAGAGGAGGCCGAGCCTGCCTCGTGGAGGTAAACGTGCTGGCCGGGGGTGAGTCATAGCCATGGTAACTGGCAACACCGGAGGAGAGATTGCGCAGGGTTTCTTCACACATTATCCTCTTTTCCCCTTCTCACTTCTATCTCACCCTACATACCCTGCCTGACAAACTCCAGATGCTTTCACCAGACAACTCTCTCTGTGCTCTCCCTTCACTCTGAAAGATAACCTTTGTCCCTTTCTTTCATTTCAGTATGAAGACGTGGACAAAGCTCTGCCACTTGAGGAAGAGGATGCTAGCCTCCCTGATGATGCAGCATCACTCAATCTCACCCTCATATGCACCAGCTCAGAGACTGGCACCACGTGTACTTTAGAGGGTAGGCTAGAGGAGAGGTCATCATGTGGTGAATCACTGGGTACAAGTGTGCAGGATCTGGAGCAGGGAGACAGGACGCCACAGGTGCCAGCTCTCCAGAGGGCGAGGTCACATACCAGCTCTGCTGCCCAGGACTCAGATGCTGACGTCATTCCTGCACTCTGTTCCGGCATAGAGCCGCAGGAGTGCGGAAGCGCACTCTCTGGAGAGTGGCCTTGGCTCCATGGGAGAGGCATCTGCTATCCTCTCTCAGAATGACAGCATGCCTGCTCCCCCACCACCCACTCCGCGAGTGCCCTTGTTTGTGCTGCACAGCAGCTGGACCAGGCTGCCCCGTCCCACACTGCAGTCTATAGCCGGGCCCTCAAGGTCACTCACCATGGCCACCTGAAGTGTCGTCATTGGGGAAACATAGACTTGATCACACTCAAATCTCCATGTAAATAATAAGTAAAGAATGCGTTTCCAGTTTCACCGCCAAAGTTTTTATTAAGTATTGAATACTCAAGAAAAATACTCTCGGGAGAGAAAAGGCTCTTACGCACAGCTACACAGAGTACACACGCTACACAGAGTACACACGCTACACAGTACACACGCTACACACAGTAAACACGTTACAGAGTACACACGCTACACAGAGTACACACGCTACACAGTACACACGCTACACAGAGTACACACGCTACACAGTACACACGCTACACACAGTAAACACGTTACAGAGTACACACGCTACACAGAGTACAGACACTACACAGTACACACGCTACACAGAGTACACACGCTACACAGTACACACGCTACAGAGTACACACGCTACACAGTACACACGCTACACAGAGTACACATGCTACACAGAGTACAAACGCTACAGTACACACGCTACACACGGTACACACGCTACACAGAGTACACACGCTACAGAGTACACATGCTACAGAGTACACACGCTACAGAGTACACACGCTACACAGAGTACACACACTACACAGTACACACGCTACACAGAGTACACACACTACACAGTACACACGCTACACAGAGTATACATGCTACACAGAGTACACACACTACAGTACACACGCTACACAGAGTATACACGCTACACAGTACACACGCAACACAGAGTACACATGCTACACAGTACACACGCTACACAGAGTACACACGCTACACAGTACACACGCTACACAGAGTATACACGCTACACAGTAGACACGCTACACACAGTACACACGCTACACACAGTACACACGCTAAAGAGTACACACGCTACACAGTACACACGCTAGAGTACACACACTACACAGTACACACGCTACACACAGTACACATGCTAAAGAGTACACACGCTACACAGTACACACGCTACAAAGTACACACGCTACACAGAGTACACACGCTACACACAGTACACACGCTTCAGAGTACACACGCTACACACAGTACACACGCTACACACAGTACACACGCTACACAGAGTACACACGCTACACAGAGTACACACACTACATGGTACACACGCTACAGAGTACACACGCTACACAGCACACACCCTACACAGTACACACCCTACACAGAGTACACACGCTACACAGTATACACGCTACACAGAACACACGCTACACAGAACACACGCTACACAGTACACACGCTACACAGTACACACCAGTACAAAAGCTAATAAAATCAGTGGCCAGAGGGGAGTGAGCGAATGCCATGGTGATATCTTGTTCATTTGTTTGTAGAACAGAATTAATGTATTTCTTCCTCACATAGTTACACTGATCTCCCATTGCACGCCCCCCTCCATCATTGTAAACTCTGATTTGCGAGTCAGGTACATTTCCATTACCTTTCTCTAAATGCTGATTCTTTTTTGCATCCTTCCTTATACACTATCCTATTAAAAGTTTGCTGTTCCTGCCACCTTCTACAATTACACAATACACATAGAGAAGTAACATTGTTTTTTGAGGGGTACATGGCGTCTACCAGACAGAAACTTGCTGGGTGCTCAATGGTCATTGGTTGGTCTTGGGTTTAAGCTGTTCAGGGGGCTCAAAGGGTATGTGGAGGGCTGGGTAAAAGGTAGTCACTCATCCTGGCGCCTTCTTGCTGGTAGGAGGACAAATGGGCATGAATATGGATTTGTGTCAATGGAAAGGCCTGTCGTTCCCCCGGTGGTCATCAGGTCATCTGTTCACAAGAACTGCAGGTGGATGTGTGACTAAAACGCGTGCAGGACTGTATCTTTTGGTCACAGTTCTGTTTTCTGGAGTTTTAGGAGCGTATGGGATGAGCTACGTACAATGCAGGATTTTGAGCTAGTTCTCATAATATGTGAATTATACTTTCTGCCCAACCCAAAGCCCCTGCCAAGGTTGGACCCTGTTAATAAATCCTGTGAAGAGCTATTGTAACGTTGGTTATGAGTGGCCAGATAAGAAACTAAGAAAACCCAGAATCATAGGACACGAGAGTAGAGCACAGGAGCACGCAGTCAGGGCAGAGCAGACTGGGGCACATGTCTTTGGAATGCTTATAGAATGCTTGAGCAGCTGATTTGAGCGTGGCAAGCAGCTCACGAGAACAGGGAGCAAGGCAAAATTAAGCTCGAAAGATAGACACAACACGGCCTGGGAGAAGAAGCACCAGGAACTAAGGAGATGAAGCTTCACAGCAGGTTTGAGAAAATGGAAGTGTGTCGGCTGGTGATGATGAGCAGGTTGAGGCAGGTTTCAAGGTAGGGGGTAGGAAAAAGACCTAAAGCAGAGAACCAAGAGGAAAGAATCTTAAGCACAGAAAAGAAGAGAGGGCCTCGAGAGCACTGAACGGTGTATCATTTTCTGAAGTACAAGGAAGTATGATGATGGCCTCCTTCTGTGCTGTATCATTCTATGATTCTCTGATTACACCCACAAACTCTTTCCTTCTCACAGTTACACCCACAAACTCTTGGCTTCCCACAGTTACACCCAGAAACTCTTTCCTTCTCAGTTACAAAGTTCCTCTATCTACTATGCCCCACAGTAAAATCTAGTCAGTTTTATTTCCTGGAGCAATCAGGACTTTATGGAATCCCTTATATATAAATGCAAGCAGCAGTGAAATGCCAGTCCAAGTAGGCAAAGCCATGGAAAGGGACGATAGTTGAAAGCTTGTATAACAAGGAGCCTGTATGATAGGCCATCAGCTAATTGTGTTGACAATGAAACATCCAAGACTTGCTTTGCTTTGCTTTCCTCCCTCCTACTGGCAAGGGCAGTAGGACAGATGAGTGGACAGAACATCACTCCATCACCTTCACATTGTGGCAGAGAGAAGAGATTTAATCCCATCGGACTGGTATGGTTTCAAAACTAGTTGCCCAGGATGAAAGATCCCTGACATTGGATGGTCAATTTTTTTTTATTCGTTCCTGGGATCTGGGCGTCGCTGACAAGGCCAGCATTTATTGCCCATCCCTAGTTGCCCTTGAGAAGGTGGTGGTGAGCTGCCTTCTTGAACCGCTGCAGTCCATGTGGTGAAGGTACTCCACAGTGCTGTTAGGGAGGGAGTTCCAGGATTTTGACCCAGCGACGATGAAGGATTGGCGATATACTTCCAAGTCAGGATGGTGTGTGACTTGGAGGGGAACTTGGAGGTGGTGGTATTCCCATGTGCCTGCTGCCCTTGTCCTTCTAGTTGGAAGAGATCACGGGTTTTGGAGGTGCTGCCGAAGAAGCCTTGGGAGTTGCTGCAGTGTATCTTGCAGATGGTACACACTGCAGCCACGGTACGCCGGTGGTGGAGGGAGTGAATGTTTAAGGTGGTGGATGGGGTGCCAATCAAGTGGGCTGCTTTGTCCTGGATGGTGTCGAGCTTCATGAATGTTGTTGGAGCTGCACTCATCCAGGCAAGTGGAGAGTATTCCATCACACTCCTTACTTATGCCTTGTAGATAGTGGAAAGGCTTTGGGGAGTCAGGAGGTGAGACAGTCACCGCAGAATACCTAGCCTCTGACCTGCTCTTGTTGCCACAGTATTTATGTGGCTAGTCCATTTAAGTTTCTGGTCAATGTTGAGCCCCAGGATGTTGATGGTGGGGGATTCGGCGATGGTAATGCCGTTGAATGTCAAGGGGCGGTGGTTAGACACTTGCTGTTGGAGATAGTCATTGCCTGGCACTTGTGTGGCACGAATGTTACCTGCCACTTATCAGCCCAAGCCTAAACCTCGTCCAGGTCTTGTTGCATGCAGGCAGGAGTTGCGAATGGCACTGAATACTGAGCAGTCATCATCAAACATCCCCATTTCTGACCTTATGTTGGAGGGAAGGTCATTGATGAAGCAGCTGAAGATGGTTGGACCGAGGCACTGCCCTGATGAACTCCTGCAGCGATGTCCTGGGGCTGTGATGCTTGAACTTCAACCACCACAACCATCTTCCTTTGTGCTAGATATGACTCCAGCCAGTGGAGAGTTTTCCCCTGATTCCCATTGACTTCAGTTTTACTCGGGCTCCTTGATGCCACACTCGGTCAAATGCTGCCTTGATGTCAAGGGCAGTCACTCTCACCTCACCTCTGGAATTCAGCTCCTTTGTCCATGTTTGGACCAAGGCTGTAATGAGATTGGGAGCCGAGTGGTCTTGGCGGAACCCAAACTGGGCATCAGTGAGCAGGTTATTGGTGAGTAAGTGCCGCTTGAGAGCACTGTTAATAACAACTTCCATCACTTTGCTGATGATTGAGAGTAGACTGATGAGGCGGTACTTGGCCGGATTGGATTTGTCCTGATTTTTGTGGACAGGACATACCTGGGCAGTTTACCACATTGTCGGATAGATGCCAGTGTTGTAGCTGTACTGGAACAGCATGGCTAGAGGCGTGGCTAGTTCTGGAGCACAAGTCTTCAGCACGATAGCCGGGATCCATAGCCTTTGCTGTATCCAGTGCGCTCAGCCGTTTCTTGATATCACGTGGAGGGGTTCGAATTGGCTGAAGACTGGCTTCTGTGATGGTGGGAACCTCAGGAGGAGGCCAATATGCATCATCCACTCGGCACTTCTGGCTGAAGATGGTTGCAAACGCTTCAGCCTTGTCTTTTGCACTCATGTGCTGGGCTCCACCATCATTGAGGATGGGGATATTCACGGAGCCTCCCCCTCCCGTTAGTTGTTTAATGGTCCACCACCATTCACGAGTGAATGTGGCAGGACTGCAGAGCTTTGATCGTAGGATCATTTAGCCCCGCTTTTTAGCGTGGATGTAGTCCTGTGTTGCAGCTTTCCCAGGTTGGCACCTCATTTTTAGATACGCCTGGTGCTGCTCCTGTACACTCCTTATTGAACCAGGCTTGATGGTAATGGTAGAGTGAGGGATATGCCAGGCCATGAGGTTACAGATTGTGGTGGATTACAGTTCTGCTGCTGCTGATGGCCCACAGCGCCTCATGGATTCCCAGTTTTGAGCTGCTAGATCTGTTCTGAATCTATCCCATTTAGCACGGTGGTAGTGTCACACAACACGATGGAGGGTGTCCTCAGTGTGAAGAGGGGACTTCATCTCCACAAGGACTGTGCGGTGGTCACTGCTACCAATACCGTCATGGACTGATGCATCTGCGACAGGTAGATTGGCGAGGATCAGGTCAAGTAGGTTTTTCCCTCGTGTTGGTTCTCTCACCACTTGTAGCAGGCCCAGACTGGCAGCTATGTCCTTCAGGACTCGGCCTGCTCGGTCAGTAGTGGTGCTACCGAGCTACTCTTGATGATGGGACATTGAAGTCCCCCACCCAGAGTACATTCTGTGCCCTTGCTACTTTCCATGCTTCTTCCAAGTGGTGTTCAACATGGAGGAGTACTGATTCATCAGCTGAGGGAGGGCGGTAGGTGGTAATCAGCAGGATGTTTCCCTGCCCATGCTTGAAGCCATGAGACTTCATGGTGTCCAGAGGCAATGTTGAGGACTCCCAGGGCCACTCCCTCCTGACTGTATACCACTGTGCCGCCACCTCTGGTGGGTCTGTCCTGCCGGTGGGACAGGACATACCCAGGTATGGTGATGGAGGAGTTTGGGACATTGGCTGAAATGTATGATTCGGTGAGTATGACTATGTCAGGCTGTTGCTTGACTAGTCTGTGGGGCAGCTCCCCCAATTTTGGCACAAGTCCCCAGATGTTGGTGAGGAGGACTTTGCAGGGTCGACTGGGCTGGGTGTGCTGTTGCCGTGTCCTCAGCCGGTGCCGAGTGGTCCGTCCGGTTTCATTCTCATTATTGTGTTTTGTAACGGTTTCTTACAACTGAGTCGCTTACTAGGCCATTTTAAGAGGGCATTTAAGAGTCAACCACTTTGCTGTAGGTCTGGAGTCACACATAGGCCAGACCAGGTAAGGACGGCAGATTGTCTTCCCTAAAGGACATTAGTGAACCAGATGGGTTTTTAATCACAACCCGATAGTTTCATGGTTACCATTACTGATACCATTTTTTTATTTGATTAACTGAATTTAAATTCCCCAGTTGCCGTGGTGGGATTTGAACTCACATCTCTGGATCATTAGTCCAGACCTCTGGATTACTAGCCCGGTAACATTACGACTACGCTACCGTTCCCGTTCCATTTTTTCCTCCTAATAAATTGGAACAAATGAGGATTTTCACCTGACGTAAATGCGGAAAACAAATGTTTGCACCAGAACTGCCATTTATCCTCCTGGTGCCTTGTAGATACGTTGTACCCGTCATCAGCACTAGGTGCCAACCACATTTATTTCTCATGTATATTGACATGTACAGCTGTTGCCATGTCCCATAAAGAAAACAAGATATGGCGGTGAAAAAGACTGAGGCCCGTATTTTCCGACCCCCCACGGGTGTGTACGAGGTGTGTACGCGCCCGTAAGGGCCTCGCAAGTGCCGGTTTCAGGCATGCAAAGCGCATGCGCTGAAAACCGACACTTCCGATCTTTCAAGAATCGTCTTGACAGATCCTCCGCCTGTCCGGGAGAAGGGCCTCTGCGGGTGGAGAGTTCCACTTTCTGCAGAACCTCTGCCCGCTGAAAACCCTTAGGGCCTGCTTTTACCAGCATAAGAGTTTAAAAAAGTAAAAAAATAAAAAAATGATCACTCATTTATAATTTAAAAATACTTTTAAAAAAGGTAAGTTTATTTTTAGCCCCGTAAAAAACTTTAATTTTTTTTTTAATGAAATTTTTGTTTACAATATTTAATTGAATGTAATTTTAACTAATTTTAAATACGTGATTTAAAAAAAAATTATTTAATGTTTTAATGTGTTTTTTGAGTGATCCCCATTCACACTTTTGACAGATCTATGCGGAGAGACCTGTCAAAAGTGTGCAGGGGGATTCCCTTCTTTGATTGGTTCCCCATGGTCCACATGATCCCAGGGGCGCTTGCGAACCGCCTGTGCCCCTGGGATACCTGGGCCTCTGAGCGCGCGTGCACCAGGAGAGGCCCAGGAGCGGAAGTGTCGGGACCTACGGAGCCAGCAGGTAAATTCGTAGATTTTTTCCAGATCGGAGGCATCCGCACGCAGGAAGCCTCCGATCAGAAAATCCGGGCCACAGAAATCGACCTGAGGGAAACCATAAAACCTAATGCAAACACTGGAAACCATGGAGACCTGACATAATTAGGAGGATTACTCTCCTGCAGTCTTAATTATGTGTGGTAGGGAGCCACACTCGAAGGGACTCAATCGGTGCTATTGTGTTGTATCCTTATCTACGACCTGTCACCCCTGCTCGGGGCGTGCAATTGGTTCTCTTACCCTTATACTTTTGTAGCTTTATTTCTTGAGGGACTGACTCTTTTGAAAGCATATCAAGTAAAGAGGGGGCAACAATAGGAGAACAGAATCCTATCAATCAATACAGGATGCTTCTCCTGGGGAGATAATTAAATGTTCACAATTTAAAAACAACAAAGGGCTTTTGTGAACGATGAGAATAGTTCTATAGATCCCCAAAATGTGGATTGTAAGTGATGTATTTTATAAAATAAGAAAAGAGAATGTTGGAAATCTCCACCACATTGATCCATGTCTGGAAGAGAAAGAGAGATTAATGCTTTTAGGTGCAACTCTCCATTATAACACTAGCTCTGATGAAGGGTCGCACACAAAACACGAACTAATTTTCCTTTTTCAGGTGCTCACTGCCCCTGCTGTGCATTTCCACCATTTTGTGTTCTTATTTCAGATTTCCAGCATTCACATTTTCTTTTAAATTTGTGAATTTTACAACACAGGAAAAATGAAAACACAACCGAATGTCCAATCCCTCTACACCTCCATCCCACACCAGGGTGGCCTGAGGGCGCTCCGCTTCTTCCTTGAACAGAGGCCCAACCAGTCCCCATCCACCACCACCCTCCTCTGCCTGGCTGAACTTGTTCTCATGTTGAACAACTTCTCCTTTGACTCCACTCACTTCCTCCAAATTAAAGGTGTTACGATGGGACCCCGCATGGGTCCGAGCAATGCCTGCCTTTTCATGGGCTATGTGGAACATTCTTTGTTCCAGTCTTACTCAGGTCCCCTCCCTCACCTCTTTTTCCGATATATTGATATCTGTATCGGTGCCGTTTCTTGCTCTTGCTCTGAACTAGAAAATGTCATTCACTTTGCTTCCAATTTCCACCCTTCCCTCACCTTCACATGGTCCATCTCCGACTCTTCCCTTCTCTTCCTCAACTTCTCTGTCTCCACTTCTGGGGATAGGCTATTGACAAACATTCACTATAAGCCCACTGACTTCCACAGCTACCGGGACTACACTTCCTCCCACCCCCGTTTCCTGTAAGGACTCTATTCCATTCTCCCAGTTTCTCCATCTCCGTTGCATCTGCTCTGACGATGCCACCTTCCATACTAGTGCTTCCGATATGTCTTCCTTTTTCCTCAACCAAGGATTCCCCTCTGCCATGGTTGACATGGCCCTTGACTGTGTCCGTTCTATTTCCCGCACTTCTGCTCTCATCCCTTTCCGCTCCCTCCCAGAACCACGATAGAGTTCCCCTTGTCCTCACCTTTCACCCCACCAGCCTCCACATTCAACGGATCATCCGCCACCATTTACACCACCTCCAGCGTGATCCCACCACCAAATACATCTTCCCCTCCCCTTTCAGCATTCCGAAGGGACCGCTCCCTCCGCGACACCCTGGTCCACTCCTCAATCACCCCCAATCTTTTCTGCATCCTGTCTAAGGCCTTCATATCCTTCCTAAAGTGCGGTGCCTAAAATTGAACACAGTACTCCAGTTGAGGCCGAACCAGTGTTTTATAAAGGTTCATCATAACTTCCTTGCTTTTGTACTCTATGCCTCGATTTATGAAGCCCACATTCCCGTATGCTTCTTTAACCGCTCTCTCAACCTGCCCTACCACCTTCAACGATTTATGCACTTATACCCCCAGGTCTCTCTGTTCATGCACCCCCTTTAAAATTATACCCTTTAGTTTATATTGCCTCTCCTTGTTCTTCCTACAAAAATGTATCGCTTTGCATTTTTCTGCGTTAAATTTCATCTGCCATGTGTCCGCCCATTCCACCAGCCTGTCTATGTCCTCTTGAAGTCTATCACTATCCTCCTCACTGTTCACTATACTTCAAAGTTTTGTGTCATCTGCAAATTTTGAAATTGTGCCCTGTACACCGAAGTCCAAGTCATTAATATATATCAAAAAAAGCAGCGGTCCTAGTACTGACCCCTGGGGAACACCACTGTATACCTTCCTCCAGTCCGAAAAACAGCTGTTCACCACTACTCTCTGTTTCCTGTCACTTAGCCAATTTTGTATCCGTGCTGCCAGTGTCCATTTTATTCCATGGGCTTCAACTTTGCTGGCAAGCCTATTATGTGGCACTTTATCAAAAGCCTTTTGGAAGTCCATGTACACCACATCAACCGCATTGCCCTCATCAATCCTCTCTGTTACCTCATCAAAATACTCGATCCAGTTAGTTAAACACGATTTGTCTTTAACAAATCCGTGCTGGCTTTCCTTAATTAATCCACACTTGTCCAAGTGACTGTTAATTTTGTCCCTGATTATCGTTTCTAATAGCTTCCCCACTACTGAGATTAAACTGTAGTTGTTGGGTTTATCCTTCTCCCCTTTTTTGAACAGGGGTGTAACATTTGCAATTCTCCAGTCCTCTGGCACCACTCCTGTATCTAAGGAGGATTGGAAGATTATGGCCAGTACCTCCGCAATTTACACCTTAACTTCCCTCAGCATCCTAGGATGCATCCCACCTGGTGACTTATCTACTTTAAGTACCTCCTCTTTTATCAATTTTGATTCCATCCAGTATCACCACTACCTCCTCTCTCACTATGACTTTGGCATCATCTTCTTCCTTGGTGAAGACAGATGCAAAGTACTCATTTAGTACCTCAGCCATGCCCTCTGCCTCCGTGTGTAGGTCTCCTTTTTGGTCCCTAATCGGCCCCATTCTCCTCTTACTACTCGTTTACTATTTATAAGCCTATGGAACACTTTTGAATTCTCTTTTATGTTAGCTGCCAAACTATTCTCATACCGTCTCTTTGCCCCTATTATTTTCTTTTTCACTTCCCCTCTGAACTTTCTATATTTAGCCTGATGTTTCTATAATGTGTTAGATGAAGACTCTTTGTACCTGAAACATTAAATTAACTTTCTTTTTCAGCTGCTGAACAGCCTATTTTTACTTTCAGTGTTCTCTTTTGGAAAACAAAGCCTGTTTAGTAACACATATTTCAACAGCATATATACAATAGCAAAATACTGCGGATGCTGGAAATCCGAAATAACAACAGAAAACACTGGAAAAACTCAGCAGGCCAGGCAGCATCCGTGGAGAGAGAAACAGAGTTAACGTTTCAGGTCGAAGACCTTTCGTCAGAACTGGAAAAAAGCAGGAAATGGAATAGATTTTAAAGCAGGTTTAGGGGCTGGGAAATGGGGGAGGGGATGAAAGAACAAAAGGGAAGGTCAGTGATAGAATAGAAAGCAGGAGAGATTAAGAGATTTGCTTCCAATTTCCACCCCTCCCTCACCTTCATATGGTCCATCTCCGACTCTTCCCTTCCCTTCCTCGACTTCTCCGTCTCCATCTCTGGGGATAGGTTATTGACAAACATTCACTACAATCCCACTGACTCCCACAGCTACCTGGACTACACTTCCTCCCACCCCACCTCCTGTAAGGACTCTATTCCATTCTCCCAGTTTCTCTGTCTCCGCCGCATCTGCTCTGACGATGCCACCTTCCATACCAGTGCTTCCGACATGTCTTCCTTTTTCCTCAACCGAGGATTCCCCTCTACGGTGGTTGACACGGCCCTCAACCGTGTCCGTTCTATCTCCCGCACTTCTGCCCTCACCCCTGCCCCTCCCTCCTGGAACCACGATAGGGTTCCCCTTGTCCTCACCTTTCACCCTACCAGCCTCCACATTCAACGGATCATCCTCCGCCATTTCCGCCACCTCCAGCGTGATCCCACCACCAAACGCATCTTCCCCTCACCTCCCCTTTCAGCATTTCCTCCGTGACACCCTAGTCCACTCTTCTACCACCCCCAGAACCCCTTCCCCTTCGCCCGGCACCTTCCCGTGCAAGCACAGGAGATGCAACACATGCCCTTATACCTCCCCTCTTCCCACTGTCCAGGGCCCCAAACACCCCTTCCAGGTGAAACAGCGATTTACTTGTACTTCTTGCAATTTAGTATACTGTATTCGCTGCTCACGATGTGGTCTCCTCTACATTGGGGAGACCAAACGCAGATTGGGTGACCGCTTTGCGGAACACCTCCGTTCAGTCCGTAAGGGGGACCCCGAGCTCCCGGTGGCCTGTCACTTTAATTCTCCGCTCCACTCCCACTCTGACCTCACCGTCCTCGGCCTCTTGCATTGTTCCACGGAAGCTCAGCGTAAGCTCGAGGAACAGCACCTCATCTTTCGATTAGGCACTCTACAGCCCTCTGGACTCAACATCGAGTTCAACAATTTCAGATCATAACCTCGGCCCCTATCACATATATATAATTTTTTTTATCCACATTTTTTGTTTGGCCTTTTTTTTTCTTCCATCCCACATGGCAGCTGTCCTTCATTCTGCCAGCGCTATTCATACTACATCTAGAGCCATCCTTTGTTCCTTAACCTGTCCCATTACCACCTTCTCTTGCCTTGAATATCTCTTAATGTCTCTCAATGTCTCTTAATCTCTCCTGCTTTCTATCCTATCACTGACCTTCCCTTTTGTTCTTTCATCCCCTCCCCCATTTCCCAGCCCCTAAACCTGCTTTAAAATCTATTCCATTTCCTGCTTTTTTCCAGTTCTGACGAAAGGTCTTTGACCTGAAACGTTAACTCTGTTTCTCTCTCCACGGATGCTGCCTGGCCTGCTGAGTTTTTCCAGCATTTTCTGTTGTTATTTCAACAGCATATCCAGTCCGCCAGTCATCAAAATCAGGGAGGAATAAGTTTTCATGTGAAACTGACCACAATAGCAAGGGTCAGCTTTCTTTCACCCACCATGATCATTTCAATTTAGTTGGCTTTCAATAGACGCAGGGCCCAAAATTCCTCAGGGTTTCCATTGGTTCACGGTTGCAACTCTGGCAGGAGATCGACAAAACCGATTGGAAAACCCAACATGACTGGTCTCCTGGTTCCCTTATGAGGGGTGAAATCTCGTCTGATGATAGCCAGGGGGTAGTGTCAAGGGCACAGACTCTCTACACCAGGAGTTTCCACTCCTCAGGCTTCAGTGGGACCTGGCCTATCAGTGGAGGCTGGTATGTCAACTAAGTGGAAGTGTACCGGCCTCCACGAGGACAGATGTGATTCCCACCGGTGAGGTCTAGGCCAGATAAGCAGCTTAGACACCCAAAAGGCAGAGATTTATTTATTTTTTATCTCAATTAGAGAAGAATTGACAAAAGCCTGGAACAGGTTTGCCTCTCAGCCAGGGGTTGTACAAGGTTCAACAGTATGGAAGAAAAAAATAAGATAGCTTGCAAAAGATTAAATAAGGTACATGCAAATTAATTAAATGTGTGTTTTGAAATATTAGTGATTGTAATTATTTACAGTACTACTTACCCATGGGAATGTTAAAATTATTTCGACAGTAAATATTAGCAACTCATGCGTTTGTTTTTACTTGCTTCTATGAATTTTGGATATATTGGCAATGCCCGAGGTTATGGAGGTTTGCGAATAAGAGCAGACAGCATCCACCCACACCCAGGCTTGGTACGGCAGCTGCGCCATTAAAATTGGTCAGATTCAAATACAAGTGTTTGAATGATATAATAAAGCAGCTTATAATGCACGCAGACAGCACAGACAATATTGTAGAATCATAGAAACTTACAGCACTAAAGGAGCCCATTCGGCCCGTCGTGCCTGTGCTGGCTCTTTGAAAGAGCAGTCGTGTTTAGTCCCACATCCCCGCTTTTTGTGCATAACCCTGTAAGTTCCTCATCCTCAAGTACCTGTCCAACTCCCTTTTAAAATGATTTGTGGAATCAGCTTCCACCATCTTTTCAGGTAGAGCGTTCCAGATCTCGACAATCTGAGAGAAAAAAATTCTCCTTATCTCCCCTCTAGATCTTTTGCCAATGATTTAAAATCTATGACCTCTGATTATTGACCCACTCGCCAGAGGGAATAGTTTTCCTCTATCTACTCTATCAAAACCTCTCATCATCTTGAAAACCTCTATTTGGTCATCTCTTAACCTTCTCTGTTCCAAGGAGAACAGTCCTAACTTCTCCAACCTCTCCTCATAACTGAAGTCCCTCATCCCTGGTAACATCCTGGTAAACCTCCTCTGTACCCTTTCTAAGGCCTTTACATCTTTCCTGAAGTGTGGTTCCCAGAATTGTCCACAATACTCCAGCTGAGGCCTAACCAGTGATTTATAAAGTTCTAGCATGATCTCTTTGCTTTTATATTCTATTCTTCTATTTATAAACCCAAGTAACCCATATGTTTCTGTAACCACCTTATCAACTTGCCCTGCCACCTTTAAGGATCTGTGTATATGGACACCAAGGTCTCTCAGCTCATCTTTTCAAAATTGTGCCATTTATAGTATACAATCTTTCCATATTCCTCCCAAAGTGCATCACTTCACATTTCTCCGCATTGAACTCCATCTGCCATGCTCCTGCCCATTTCACCATCCTGACTATTTCATCCTAAAACCTATAACTATCTACAGGAAACTCTTTATTAACCGGCACCGACGGGACCGGCGTGGTGCCGGTTAATCAAAAAGTCCGGATAACGGAGAGTTATATCTCCCAACGTACGAGAGCCCCGTACACATTGACATGCGCCTGCATTCGGAGCTCCGTCTCCCCGGGGACCGCCAGCTGACCATCTGTCGTGTCCGCTGCCTACCCGGGCTGCACATTCCCCTCCCAATCTACACGCTCCGATACAAGGCAAACGCCTCGGGGTCTTTTTTAAAGTTAATTTTAAACGAGAGATGAAGGAAAACCCCAGTTACCTACTCAATAATTTTGCCGGTTAAGAGAGATTTCCGGATATTTGGGTGCCGGTTAATAAAGAGTTTCCTGTACTACTTTGCCAAGTTCTTATCATCTGCAAACTTTATAATGCTGCTCTCTACACCAGACTCTAGGTCGTTTATAAAAATTGTAAAGAGTAAGAGTAATGGACCCAAAACTGGCCCTTGGGAAACACCACTGCAATTCACCTCCCACTCTGAAAAACATCCATCCACCCTTTGCTTCCGATCACTGAGCCAATTTCATATCCATACCGCCACTTTCCCCTTAATTCCATGGGCTTCCACCTTCTTAATAAGTCTATGTGGAACTTTGTCAAATGCCTTCTGAAAGTCCTCATCAAAGAATTCAATCAAGTTAGTCAGACTCAATTTGCCTTTAACAAATCATTGCTGGCTCTCCTTGATTAACCCATGCCTTTCCAAATGAAAGTTTATTTTGTCCCTGATAATGGTTTCCAATAACCTCCCCACAGACTGACTGGCCTGTAGATTCCTGGTTTATCCCTCTCCCCTTTCTTGAAGAGTGGTATAACATTAGCAACCCTGCAGTCCTCCAGCACTACTCCTGTATCCAATGAGGATTGAAAGATTGTGACCAATGCCTCTGCTATTTCTACCTTTGCTTCTTTCAGCAACCTAGGATGCATTCCATTCGGACTAGGTGGCTAACCTACCTTCAGTAATGCTAATCTTTTTAGTATGTCTTCTCTATCTATTACTATCCTGTCCATAACTACCCTCTCCTCTTTTAGTGTAACCTTCACATCCTCCGCTTCCTTTGTGAAGACAGCTGCAAAGTACTCATTTAATACTTTAGCCATGTCCTCTGCCTCTACATGAAGATTTCCCTTTGGGTCCTTAATAGGCCCAACTTTTTCCCTAGCGAACCTCTTACACTTTATATGTTTATAAAATATACTATGTTCAGTAATGGGAGGGAGGAATACAGCATCATTATATTATAGTTCATCCAGTGCATTAGGGTTTTTGTGACAAATATCACGTTGTAAGAGAACAGTTGAAAATTAGTGAGATGACCCTCAGTTGTAAAAAAAAGCTTTGAAATGAGTTTGATAAAACACACATGATTTATAGGCCAATTATACTATAAATTTAGTATTGATATGATTCAGCTTTACACTAATGCGACATGTGCATTATAGCTCTGGTGCACAATATGGGTTCCAGGGGTGGACTCACAAAGCTTCAGCTTCATGCTGGCCATCTGTGCAAAGCAAAGACTTTTTACAACTTTACTTCTAACTTTCCCAACATTAGCAGAGAGAAAATTATCCAATCAGCTCTTTATTAACAACATTAAACTTGGATGTCAGTGAGCTGAGCTCCGTGCATGTAAGGTTTTGGGTTTGCTGGCTCCGTGCTGCTCTGAGCCAGTCTCAAACTGGGACCTTCAATGAAATCCTCAAACCTGGTGCACACACAACTCTCTCACCTCAGCATTACTTTAAAACAAAGTTATGCTTTTAAGAAATACAGGTAAGAGGTACAAAAACCATGTAGAATTTCAAAGGAACACCGTGGGTAGATGGTCGAGATGGACCGAAGATCTTCTCCTGCCTGAAACTATTACTACGTTACTATGTAAATTCATCCCTAGCGCAAATATCAATCACTCACAGAAGCACATACCACTCCCCCACCACCACCCTGAGAGCTCAGAATCTTTATTTAATGACTTAAACCATATAAAATGCTTAAAACATTTAATCTTTTTATTCTTTAATTTTTTTGGTGTTCGAGCCTCACAATTGTGATTTGTTATCTGGATGTCCTGCATTGTCACCTGCAATGCACTCTGGCATTCAAGTTTCATGGGTGCAGGGAAAAATTGGCAACTCTCACAATGCACAACTCACACACACAGGCAACACCTCTCGTCAGAAGCTGCATTTCCTCAGCACCCAAGGTCCAGAAGTCTTAAAACTCCAAGACTGAAGCCGAGCTCAAGCCTACGGCCCCAGTGAGAGGAGCAATCCTCATCCACTTGTGAATTACTGAGAAAGAGTCTCTTTTCTTAAGCGGATTACTGATTAAAGAATCCTCCTTCCTCAATTGATCACAACAATTTCTCATAAGGAATTAGAAGGTGTGGAAGCTGATCATGTCAGACCGCTGTAGCACCTATATTAGGACACTGCACAGATGTGATCAGTGTAGCATGAGATTGGGGTGAGTTCATGCACAGAAAGGAACCAGATACCATATTGACTGCTGGTGGAAACTTAAGTAACAGACAGGCGAGATAAGAAACAATGGTGAATGAATTTTGAGCATCTTATGGATCACCCTGATCAAAGCTCCTACATCATTGCTTTAGTATTCAAGAATCTGCTCTAAAATGAAGCATGTCGTGGACCTGTTTGTATCTATCTTCTGCTGGCATTTTGGGAATGATGTAAAGGAGTCATGAGCTATGCTTTTCAAAGGTTAGCTTTGCAGCTAGTTATCTGACACAAGTAAACTCAATACTCAAGACCGGTTCAACACAAAGGGTTATGGGTTCTTTGTAGGAACCAGGAGGTTAATTTTCTGAGCCTCTTCAAACATTATTTGTATTTTGAGTGAATGGCCAGAGCTGTAATTTATGTATACTATCAGACTGACTGACAGCAACCTTATTTTTATGTTGCGGAGATGCCGGTGTTGGACTGGGGTGGACAAAAGTGAGAAGTCGCACAACACCAGGTTATAGTCCAACAGTTTTATTTGAAATCACAAGCTTTCTTATTTTTATGTAGGTACGGTTCACCGCACCCAACACTCCAAGAGAGCCTGCAGCGGCAGAAATGTTTGGCTATAGGGCCAACTTCATACTTTTAGAGAAATGAATGATCCTGCCAGCCCTCCAGAACAATTCAATCGGTCATCTCCTGAACGCATGGGGATGTGATGCCTTGGCCATTACCACTGTAATCAGCTCCTGATACCTGGAAAGATTTTGTGGCAAAACAATTGATGGTTACTGTGATTTTTACAGTCACATGCAGAGGAGTTGGAGTCACTGAGGCACCACCAAATCTGGAGCCAGCGGATTTCATGCCAGTGCATGAACTGGCATATCTAGCATCACATACCTCATTAGCCTAAACCTCCTTACACAATGTTCATCAGAAAAAGTCAAATAACTTGTACTTGGCCAATACAGCCTCTCACTAGAGGATGGCTTTCCTCTTCTGTGCATCCATCTCCTGTCCTTCTTGCACCTCTTCAGAGAGAACAATGGCAGCACCAAGGAAAAATATTTTCTAAATGGTTGGATTACGTACAATCTAAAATATGCACCAACAATTAATGAACAACATTAAATCCCAAAAATTAACCAATAATTGACAATGAATGACCCGAATATAAATACGAGAAGTCAGTCTTAAAGTTTGTTGATGTAGACAGATCTCTCTCACCGTAAGCTTCTCAAGTTCCACCCCCAAACTCTCCATTCCTCCCACTCCAACCTCTTGTGCACCCACCTCCCTTTCCCCAATATTGGTGGTCATGCCTTCAGCCACTTGGGTCCCAATTCTGGAATTCCCTCTCTAAACCCCTCCACCTCTCCATCTCCATCTCCTCCTTTAGGACTCTCATTAAATCCCACTTCATTGACCAAGCTTTTGGTCATCCTTCCAAGTCACTCCTTCAGTGGCTTGGCATGAGTTTTCCTCAGGCCTCTAGGAAGTACCTTGGAACATGTTTCTACATTAAAGTGCTATATAAATGCAAGCTGTCATGTTGCCAGACTTCATTTATCCTAGTGCCTTACGGGTTTTCACATTTTATTCAACAGTTGCAAATCATCAAATTTTTTGACTTCAGAGTAATGCAATGCAAGCTTGTGCCCACAGTTTCCGAATGGGTTCTTGAACTCAAGCCATCACCATTCGGAGATTTACTGCTTCCTCCAAGGAAGGAAGGAAAACATCAAAATGGGGTACAACTTGGGCTACTTTCCTACACCTCCCGTTAGCAGATGGAGAACGAAATAGACGCTCTTTCTGTCTTGGTAATGTCCATGACAAAGGGATAAAAACAACTAAAGCAAATTAATTAAGGAAATTTGAAAAAGTAACAAAGCTATAAAAAGGAAAAAGTAATGAAACATATTTTAAAGCAAGTTTAAATATATTTCATTAAAGACAATTTGATTTTTTTGGTCCTGATTATTGCTCACTTTTCAAATAAGCAACAACAACAACTTGCATTTACATAGCACGTGTAAAGGTCCCATGGCGCTTCACAGAAGCATAATCAGACAAAAGTTGAGGAATCAAAAGAGGAGCTAGTAGTACAGGTGACCAAAAGATTAGTCAAAAAGGTAGGTTTTAAGGAGCGTCTAAAAGGAGAGAGAGGTGAAGAGGCAGCGAGGTTTAGGGAGGGAATTCCAGAGCTTAGCGTCTAGATGGCTGACGGCACGGCTGCCAATGGTGGGGTAAAGCAAGTGGGGGATGCTTAAGAGTTGGAGGAACGCAGAGTTTTGAGAGGGTTGTAAGGCTGAAGGAGGTTACAGAGATAGGCGGGTGCGAGACCATGGAGCAGTTTGAACATGAGGATGAGAATTTTTTTAAATCGAGGCGATGGTGGACTGGGAGCCAATGTAGGTCAGCAAACACAGGGGTGATGAGTAAACAGACTGAGTGCAAGTTAGGATTTAAGCAGCAGAGTTTCGGATGAGCTGATGTTTACGGAGGGTGCAAGCTGGGAGGCAAGCCAGTAGAGCATTGGAATAGTCGAGTCTGGAGGGAACAAAAGCATGGATGAGGGTTGAAGCAGCAGATGGTCTGAGGCCGCGGTGTAGACGGGCGATGTAACGGTGTAAGTAGACCATCTTTGTGATGGAGAGGATATGGGATCAGAAGCTCAGCTCAGGGTCAAATAGGACGCCAAAGTAGCAAATAGTCTAGTTCAGCCTGAGACAATATCCAGGGAGAGGGATGTTATCAACGGCTAGGGAATGGAGTTTGTGGCAGGGGCCAAAGACAATGGCTTTCATCTTCCCAATGGTTAATTGGAGGAAATTTCAGCTCATCTAGGACTAGATGTCGGATAAGGAGCGTGACAAATCAGAGGCAGTAGATGGGTCGAGAGAAGTGGTGGGCAGATAGAGATGGGTGTCATCAGTATACATGTGGAACCTGACGTCATTCGATAAGGTGCCACACAAGAGGTTATTAAACAAAATTAGGGCTCATGGGATTGGTGGTAATATACTAGTATGGATTGAGGGTTGGTTAACGGACAGAAAACAGAGAGTAGGAATAAACGGCTCATTTTCGGGTTGGCAGGCTGTAACTAGTGGGGTACGGCAAGGATCAGTGCTTGGGCCTCAGCTATTCACAATCTATATCAATGATTTGGATGAGGGGACCAAATGTAATATATCCAAGTTTGCTGATGATACAAAGCTGGGTGGGAATGTAAGTTGTGAGGAGGATGCAAAGAGGCTTCAAGGGGATATAGATAAGCTAAGTGAGTGGGTAAGAACATGGCAAATGGAATATAATGTGGAGACATGTGAAGTTAACCACTTTGGAAGGAAAAATAGAAAAGCAGAACATTTTTTAAATGGTGAGATATTGGGAAATGTTGGTGTTCAGAGGGACCTGGGTGTCCTTGTACACGAATCACTGAAAGTTAACATGCAGGTACAGCAAGCAATTAGGAAAGCAAATGGTATGTTATTACAAGAGGATTTGAGTATAAGAGTAAAGACGTCTTACTGCAATTATATAGGGCCCTGGTGAGACCACACCTGGAGTATTGTGTACAGTTTTGGTCTCCTTATCTAAGGAAGGATATACTTACCATAGAGGGAGTGCAACGAAGGTTCACCAAACTGATTCCTGGGATAGGGGGGATTGTCCCATGAGGAGAGATTGAGTAGACTAGGCCTATATTCTCTCGAGTTTAGAAGAATGAGAGGTGATCTCATTGAAACATACAAAATTCTTACAGGGCTTGACAGGGTAGATGCAGGGAGGATGTTTCCCCTTGCTGGGGAGTCTAGAACCAGGGGTCACAGTCTCAGAATAAGAGGTCGGACATTTAGGACTGAGATGAGGAGAAATTTCTTCACTCAGAGGGTGGTGAATCTTTGGAATTCTCTACCCCAGAGGGCTGTGGAGGCTCAGTCGTTGAGTATATTTAAGACAGAGATCAATAGATTTTTGGATATTAAGGGAATCAAGGGATATGGGGATAGTGCAGGAAAGTGGAGTTGAAGTAGAAGATCAGCCATGATCTTACTGAATGGCAGAGCAGGCTCGAGGGGCCGAATGGCCTACTCCTGCTCCTATTTCTTATGTTCTTATGTCATGTATTTGGATGATGTTGCCGAGGGACAGCATGCAGGTGAGAAATAGGAGGGGGCCAAGAATAGATCCTTGGGGGACTCCAAAGGTAATGGTGCAGGGAGAGAAGCCATTGCAGGAGATTCTCTGGCGACAACTGATAGATAGGAATGGAACCAGGCATGGGCAGTCCCACTCCGCTGGAGAACGGAGAAGAGGCATTGGAAGAGGATGGTGTGGTCAACCGTGTCAAACGGCTATGGACAGATTGAGAAAGATGAGGAGGGATAGTTTACAACAATCACATTCATATCGGATATAGTTTGTGACTTTGATAAGGGCTGATTTGGTGCTGTGGCAGATGTCAAACTAAAATACTCCATGTTTGAACCCTTCCAATCAGGTTTCCACACCTGCCACAGTAACTACAGACCCATTAGTTTGACATCAGTAATAGGAAAGATGCTTGAGGGAACCATTAGGGATGCAATATATGATTGCTTGGATAGAGGGACATATTAGGGACACCCAACATGGCTTCATAAAAAGGAAATCATGTCTTACAAATCTAATTGTATTTTTTGAAAATGTTACAAAGTTGGTGGATGAGGGAAGCCCAGTAGACATTGTCTACTTAGACTTCCAAAAAGCTTTTGATAAGTTACTGCACAAAGAGGCTTTTCTATAAGATTGAAGCCTCTGGTATTAGTGGTATTATATTGAGCTGGATTGAGAACTGGTTGGCAAGACATAAGCAAAAAGTAGTTATAGATGGATTTGGATCCATTTGGAGATCTGTCACCAGTGGTGTCCCGCAGGGGTCGGTGTTAGGACAGGTGCTCTTTACTATTTTTATTAATTATTTAGATTTAGGTGTTGGGGGCATGAACTGCAAATTTGCAGATAATACTAAGATCTGTGCGAGTGTTAGGACTGTAGATGATGCTCGTCTGCCTCAGGCGGATGTTGGATGTGTTAGAAGATTGGGCTCATGATTAGAAAATGATGTTTAACTTGGATAAGTGCAGAGTTATGCATGTGGGCAAGGCAAATGCTCAACATACACCCTTCAGGGAAGAAGGTGGAGAAAGAAAGAGATGTTGGCTTTCTAGTGCATACATCTCTAAAGTTAGATGAGCAATGTCATGAAGTGATAGCTAGAGCAAATAGGGTGTTGGAGTTCATTCACAGGACAATTGAGTACAAGACGAGGCATACTATTTTGTCGTTGTACGAGACCTTGGTTGGGCCTCTCTTGGAATACTGTGTCCAGTTTTGGTCTCTTCACATGGTGAGTGATATTTAGGCTTTGAAATGGGTGCAGAGGAGGGCCACTAGTCTAATTCCCAGTATAAAGCAACTTAGTTATCAAGACAGGCTGAAAGAGTTGGGACTCTACACTTTAGAGAAGCGTAGACTTAGGGGGGATCTGATAGAGGTATATAAGATAATGAAGGGAATAGATTGTGTTCCAGTTGACAGTTAAGTAGGTTAGGGAGGGCCGGGAGTCACAATTTTAAGTTTTGTACGGCCAGATCTAGGTTAGATGTCAGGAGGTGGTTCTTTTCCCAGAGAATAGTAGACCTCTGGAACAGGCTGGCGTTTCGTGCGGTGGATGCCGACTCGCTGAATTCCTTCAAGCGAGAGCTGGACCCATTTCGGGCGGAGGCAGACATCACACAAAAGGTAGGTACTGCAGGGAATTCAGAGCCAGAGTGATCTCCTGGACTAGTTTCGATCGCCTAGATGGGTTGGTGAGGAATTTCTCAGACTTTTTTCCCCAAATTGGCCTAGGTTTTTAATCTGGTTTTTCACCTCTCCCAGGAGATCACATGGTTTCAGGTGGGGTGGAGTATATATATTGTGATACACAAGATATTGCAATTGTGTGGGACAGGCTGGATGGAACAGAGGGTCTTTACCTGTCCGTGATTATTCGTATCTTCGTCTAATCTCCCCGTAGCAAATTAGGAAACATTTTCCACAATCCTAAACTTTTTCCAGTTGGAAAAATACACAAATCTAACTCTACTTGGTAATTTCAAAAACGCTTCAATAGAACATACAGAATAATACAACTCCTGCAGCATGTTAACATCAAATTAACCCTGTTACATATTACTGCCTTGGACTACACTTCATAGCACTACAATACTACCCCAGAAACAGTAATTCTCCATAATACTATATGGAAACTAGTTCTGCATAGAACCCCTGATTTCTTACCGTAATCCCATTTGTTTTTTTGCCCAGGGGTATGCCATGGTAGACTTAATGGACAGCAGGCTCCCGTGGCCAAATCAGGCGATCTGGCAGGCTGTGATATTCCACCACATGGTTTTGTTCAATGGTGATATCAGGATTTAATTTACCGTCATCTGTTATGTGTTATAAAAAATAGATGCTGTGGATCAGTCACATTGTCAGGCAGCAGTTCCAATGCACACCACCAATGCTATACACGTAATGTTTGGTATTCCAAGCTCCTGTTCTGTACCTGACACTAGCAGCTGGCAGCACGCCAGGATTTCTCAGCCTCCGGTCATCCACAAATCACAAACTCTGATGCTATGATGGCTCTAAATGCATCACTTCCGGATTCCTCGCTCCTCTGAGACAAGGCTTCAGCTGCCACAGACAACAGTAATGAAGAAACCCACAGCATCCCTATCAACCTTTTTCACCTGCAACTCTGAGGTTTATAGAATTTCAGCAGTTTGGCAAGCAAACAATTTAAATAGCTGAGCTTTAGTAACGGTCATTGATATTCGGTCCATCACTGAGCTATTTTGTTCCAATACCATAAATGTGCGGAGGAAATCCATTCTGGAACACGATGCACATTAACCATTCTGAGCACATTACTGATGGGTTCAGCACACAGAAAGAACAAAGAAGCAGAATATTGTCATCCAGCATAAGAATCATGTGTTTTCGGATATCAGCTGAAAGTGAACTGGTGCATAAATTGAAATGGTTAATTCTGAATTTTACCTATTATGATGACCAGTGCAGTTTCTGGTAATTTCTTAGCTGATCCACCTGTCATTTTCAATAAAAAATAACCCAATAAAATTCTATCGTTACCATATCTGCCTTTATGAGAAGCTGCAATATGCCCGTGTCAATAACAGGACATAATTGATCACACCTGTCAAAATGCTGACGCTCACTAACAAATCTTCCTTTCAGCAGCCAATCATAACAGGAAGATTTCTGACTAAGTAGCAATGGTCACTCAGTCTCCCCCATCACAATCAATTTAGGAAACTATAGAACTGTAGAAAATTAGTTTGTGTAATTTTCAGTTTACAATTCACTATGCATGACAACATATAATGCACAGTAACTGAGCTTGCCACTAAAATAATGGCCCGAAATTGGCGGTGGGTAATAACAGCAAATGAACAGCATTTGCTGTTATTACCCCTTTGAAACTGACCCCAACTTCAGGATTTAGCGCATGCGCATCCTAACGCGGAAATCCTGAAGTTGCGGTCAGTCATTCATTGCTCCGACATCAGCTAACATGGGGGCCGATCTCCCTAAAATACTGCCAAGATGAATGATGAATGTCCTTTACAGCTTTAACACAACTGTTAATTGCATGCCCTATTTGAACTCAGATACTCCAGATCTGCGGTACAAGAAAACAAAAGGACCACAGGGTGGTAAGAGTGTGTTAGACACTGGTCTTCCACCGACAGGACTGGAGTTCAACTCCAGCCCAGAGTGTTTGGGTTGAAAATGTATGCAGGGCACAAGTGTCCTATATAAAATACGTAACTAAAATGCAACTAAAGTCTACAGTGAGATACAAGTAGCAACATGTGATACTGAGTGCTGAGCCCTCCTGTGACATGGATGAATTACTGACAACTCTCGATAATAGTTTTGCTGTGTTCTTTTGTACAGATTAAAAAATGAGGAAGCAACCATTCCTTGATTCTAAAATCAGTAGAAAAGCATGTGTTATGGGCAGCTTAAGAAACCGAACAGTGAGCTTCTAATGTGCCTACTGTCGGAAACTATCAGCCATTCATGTTGCAGCTGTAATCATGGGGGCCAATTTCCCTGTGATTAACACCTGAGGGATGCTTATTCCCAGAGCACTAAACACAGGAAATAAAGGCAGAAACCAGGTCTACACCCCCATGGCATTGCCCCAGGATTTCAGGGGCATCTCCGGAGGGCGAGGCACGGATTTCCTGCACCTGCAACAGGCACAGCCCAGAGTAGTCATTCAAATGAGGTGGAAAGCTCCCATCCAATTTTCCTGATTTTCTAGAGGGGCGCCCAAAAGAAGCAGGCCTCGAGACCTTGCATGCAGCCTTCTCTGAAAAGCAGGTCAGTCCCTTGAGCCAGGGATCAGTCTGGTTGCTGGTTTTTGACAGCGGCCAAATGGCGCCAACTACGATAGACATTGGCACCGCTGCAGAACTGGACAGAGGTAGCCCAGTTTGAGTGTGTTGTACCTGTGCAGTACCTCAACATGGGGTTCAGAAAAATAAGCCTCATGGTCCTTTCATGCTTCTGAATCAGTGAATGAGCTACTAGATCCCCATTCTGTTTTTTAATTCTGAGAATCCAGCAGTGGAGTGTTAAGTGTGAATGTAAGTTGTTTAACAACAGTGAGGTGAAACCTGTTTCATGGATCAGGCTCTGGGTGTGCTGGTGAATAGTTATGGAGAAAGTGAGCACATTCTTGATGGCAAAGGCAAGAGACAAAACAACAACAACAACTTGTATTTATATAGCACCTTTAACGTAGTAAAACATCCCACAGTGCTGCACAGGAGTATTTTAAGACAAAAAATTTGACACCGATCCACATAAGGATAAAATAGGGCGGGTGACCAAAAGCTTGGTCAAAGAGGTAGGTTTTAAGGAGCGTCTTAAAGGAGGAAAGAGAGGTGGCAAGGCGGACAGGTTTAGGCAGGGAATTCCAGCGCTTAGGGCCTAGGCAACAGAAGGCACAGCCACCAAAGGTTGAGCGATTATAATCAGGGATGCTCAAGAGGGCAGAATTAGAGGAGTGCTGATATCTCGGGGGGGTTCTAGGGCTGGAGGAGGTTACAGAGATAGGGAGGGGCGAGGCCACGGAGGGATGTGAAAACAAGGAGGAGAATTTTGAAATCGAGGCGTTGCTCAACGGGGAGCCAATGTAGGTCAGCGAGCACAGGGGTGATGGGTGAACGGGAGTTGGTGCGAGTTAGGACACGGGCAGCCGAGTTTTGGATGACTTTAAATTTACGTAGGGTAGAATGTGGGAGGCCAGCTAAGAGTGCGTTGGAATAGTCAAGTCTAGAGGTAACAAAGGCATGGATGAGGGTTTCAGCAGCAGATGAGCTGAGGCAAGGGCAGAGACGGGCGATGATACGGAGGTGGAAGTAGGCGGTCATTGTTATAGAAACATAGAAACATAGAATCTAGAAGCAGGAGTAGGCCATTCGGCCCTTCGAGCCTGCTCCGCCATTCAATACGATCATGGCTGATCATCCAAATCCAGTACCCTGTCGCTGCTTTAATCCCCACAGTACACATATCCCACCCTACCCCCGTAACCCCACGTATTTAATTCCCCCTAACATATCCCATCCTATCCCCATAACCCCACATATTTAATTCCCCCTAACACTAAGGGTCAATTTATCATCGCCAAATCAACCTAACCCACACATTTTTGGACTGTGGGAGGAAACCGGAGCACCCGGAGGAAACCCACGCAGACACGGGGAGAATGTGCAAACTCCACACAGACAGTCACCCGAGGTCAGATTCGAACCCGGGTCTCTGGCGCTGTGAGGCACCAGTGCTAACCACTATGCCACCGTGTTGCCCTGCCGTGCTGCAGATATGTGGTCGGAAGCTCATTTCAGGGTCAAATATGACACCAAGGTTGCGAACAGTGTGGTTAAGCCTCATCAGATGTTAGGGAGAGGGATGGAGTCAGTGGCTAGGGAACGGAATTTGTGGCGGGGACCGAAAACAATGGCTTCGGTCTTCCCAATATTTAATTGGAGAAAATTTTTGCTCATCCAGAACTGTATCTCAGACAAGCAGTCTGACAATTTAGAGACCGTGGAGGGGTTGAAAGTAGAGGTGGTGAGGTAGAGCTGGGTGTTGTCAGCATACATGTGGAAACTGACGCTATGTTTTAGGATGATGTCGCCAAGGGGCAGCATGTAGATGAGAAATAGGAGGCGGCCAAGGATAGATCCTTGGGGGTCACCAGAGGTAACGATGCGAGAGCGGGAAGAGAAGCCATTGCAGGTGATTCTCTGACTATGATTAGATAGATAAGAATGGAACCAGGCGAGTGCAGTCCCACCCAGCTGGACGACAGTGGAGAGGCGTTGGGGAAGGATGGAGTGCTCAACCGTGTCAAAGGCTGCAGACAAGTCCAGAAGGACGAGGAGGGATAGTTTACCTTTGTCACAGTCACAAAGGATGTCATTTGTGACTGTGATGAGAGCCGTTTCGGTACTGTGGCAAGGGCAGAAACCTGATTGGAGGGATTCAAACATGGAATTGCAGGTAAGATGCAGAGAAGGTGGCAAACAGGACAATACGTCACTGGAAAAGTAAAGGGTGTTTCTTCTCTCTTAGAGGACTGGCAATATGTCCAGGTGAAGGTGCACAATCTTAAACAAAAGCATTAAGACAAGGCTGTGAAGTAGGAGCACTGAAAACTGTACAGGAGGGTAAGTTGTAGCCGTAAGGGATGTATGCAAAGAAAAGCTGGACTGATGCAGAGAAATATTAAAGAGGAATGCAGCGAGCAAAAATAGAAAATTATATTATGCATGCCATGGAGGGAAAGTGAATGTACTACAGGAAGCAATCTGCAAAGGCCAAATCACCATGTCTCAATTCCCAATGCTCTTGTGTTTAAAGAGCACAGATTGCATGTAACAGATGAACACAGCATGCAACAGGTGGCACACACCCAGGTGTGAAGGCACTGGCCCTGTATGAAGAAAACAAAACAATGGAATTGTTCAAGGGAGAGAGTTTGAAAAGCATCAGGTCTGTGAAGATTGAAATATCATAAATACCATTAGCAAAGTACCATATTAATCAGATGTTCTCTAATATGCACTATTTATGCAAGGGCTTTTTAAGTCCATTTTCACTGTGGATTTAAAAACTCCCTTTTTTCAGGTATTTTTCAGTTTTTATTTTCAGCATTAAAACTAGGAGAAGATCAGAGCCCAAAAATACCAAGGTAAATTCAGAGAAAATCTATAAAAATCTATTTTGTTTTGAACATCACTGAGCCTCAAGAAAATAAGCGAGACTAACAAGGAACAGTTAATTAAATGAGAATCCACAATTGGGCATAATTTTAAAATTAGAGCCAGGCTGTTCAGGAGTGAAATCAGGAAGCACTTCTTCACACAAAGGGTAGTGGAAATCTGGAACTCAATCTCTCCTAAAAGACTGGATGCTGGGTCAGTTGAAATTTTCAAGAGTAAGATCGATAGAGTTTTGTTGGGTAAGGGTATCATGGGATATGGAGCAAAGGCGGGTCAATGGAGTTGAGGTACATATCAGGCATGATCGAATAGAATAACAGAACAGGCTCGAGAGGCTGAATGGTCTACTCCTGGTCCTACAATACTTTCCATTTGCTGACAAAGACACTGATGTCCTTTAAACTGCTGCTGGCTTTCACACAAGTTCCCGTTCACTTGTGGGTCCAGCTCCCAATAACAGGCGTTACTCGTGTCCAACAATCACCACAATATGCGAATTATGCTGAATATAGAAATATAGGCGTATTCAACACACCAGTTGTTGGATGTGTAGTAAGATTGCACCACCAGCCCTATGACTGAATGGAGGGTTTACACCAAAATCAGCCCTGTGCTCTCATGCCTCTGTAAATACCACTGTTCACAAAGTCTGTGGACAGCACACAGTAACAGTACAGGAGTATTCAGGATCTGATTTTCCCACCTTTCCCTTGAGGAATCAGTTTGCTTCCCCTAGATAGCCTACCTGGAACTAAGAAGTCACCATGTAGGGAATATCAAAGAACCCAGGGATGAAATTCAACTTTGGCAGGGGCACAAAACTATTGCTGTCTCTGCTGCTGGTCCATTCTGAGGTGTGTGTGATATAGAGCCTCTTTAATGATGTATACAAAGTAAAGCAATTAACTGACACTCACTACTCCCTGGTGAACCTGAGCCTCCTCTGACACTGCTCCTGTCAGGCCCAAGGTCGTGACTCTATTACAGTAGACTTATTGCCTCGGTTAGTACCTGCTGGGGCTCATGAGCCTCTGTGCTCCAGGACCTCTCCCTCCATCTCCTCCACCATGATATGCCTGGGCAATGGCTGCTACACTCATGCTACTGGTCAAATAACTACTGTAGTTTCCCCTGGCCCATTATTGAGAACTAATTGCATTCCTGAAACTTAGTACTGCCAGTTACTTTTTAATGTACATCCAGAACTGTAGAATTCCTAACATAGAAACATAGAATCTAGGAGCAGGAGTAGGCCATTCGGCCCATCGAGCCTGCTCCACCATTCAATACAATCATGGCTGATCATCCAAATCCAGTACCCTGTCCCTGCTTTAATCCCCAGAGTACACATATCCCACCCTACCCCCGTAACCCCACATATTTAATTCCCCCTAACATATCCCATCCTATCCCCATAACCCCACATATTTAATCCCCCCCTAACACTAAGGGTCAATTTATCATAGCCAAATCAACCTAACCCGCACATTTTTGGACTGTGGGAGGAAACCGGAGCACCCGGAGGAAACCCACGCAGACATGGGGAGAATGTGCAAACTCCACACAGACAGTCACCCGAGGTCAGATTCGAACCCGGGTCTCTGGCGCTGTGAGGCACCAGTGCTAACCACTATGCCACCGTGCTGCCGTTAAATTGGGCTTTTTTCCCTCTGTTTTTATTCATTTTTTTGAGGTAGAACCGTTAATCACACCAATGGATTAGTGCTTTTACCCAACGTTCTGCCACTCTTGACTCACTTCTATTTTTTCACTTTACAGAAGGTCATGTTCCAGATCTCTCACATCCACACACACAACGCACATTTCTTGATGATGGTTGGGAATTTGCAGCAACAGTGTTATTGGCAACAATCGGCATATATCCACCCAATCCTCCAGAGCCGATCCAAAGCCATATGTTGCTGGGAAACTGATTGGCCCGGATTTTGCAGTCACCAGCGAACGAATGGCGCTTGACGTTTGTTACGCTTACAACGTCTTCACAGACTTTTCAGCGGCAACCTATCGGGCGTCTGATACAACGCGGCGCCCTCTACAGGGGATCTGGGGCGTGTGTGAACAGATTCAGCAACAGTGTACCTCCTCAACCAATCAGATTGAAGAATGTTAATGAGACGTGCTTGGTCTGAACCAGGAAGTGTATGTTAGAATAGTTAATTTAATGTAAAATCATGTACTGAAAGTGAAATAAAGAGAAAGAAAGAAAGATTGGATTAAGAGAGAGAGATAAAAGATACAGAAAGAAAAAGTGTTTTTCTTAATTTACTTTTAATCTTTATTAAATCTCCAACAATAGTTAAAATCGAAAGGAATGAGACTCCACACTTGTAAAAGTAAAGTTTCAGGGCCAGAGAGGCTGTTTGGCAGTAATTACGACTTATCAACCTGTTAAAAATTCATTTACACTTGAATGGACAAGCCCCAAGGTTTTCTGGCGTGGCTAAGTATCGCATATTCTCATCCTTAAGTGTATTTCAATGCCGATTCTATTGGTGAGATACTGTTATAGCGCAGCTTGTGGAGGAGCAGGGCAAATCGGACAGCAACTTCCGGATTTCCGCGTTTTACTGCGCATGTGCGAACGCCAGAAGCTCCTATCCGGTTTACTCCATATTAACGGTGAGCGCCAACAGTCTCACCATTATTCTTACCACAACCATTATTTTACACGACAGCAATGGTAGTTGCGATTCAAATCGTGCTGCTACTCACAAGTATAATTTACTCAAGTTTTAATAGCAAGGCACGTCCAACAGATAAACAATGGCAGCAGCTTTGATTTTTCTCTGCATACATGGGCTAATAAATGAAAGCCTGCACAGATTTGTTAAAGACAAATCGTGTTTAACTAACTTGATCGAGTTCTTTGATGAAGTAACCGAGAGCGTTGATGAGGGTAGTGCTGTTGATGTAGTGTATATGGACTTTCAAAAGGCGTTTGATAAAGTACCACATAATAAACTTGTTCGCAAAATTGAAGC
The DNA here is from genome assembly GCA_030390025.1 of Squalus acanthias. Classification (NCBI taxonomy): domain Eukaryota; kingdom Metazoa; phylum Chordata; class Chondrichthyes; order Squaliformes; family Squalidae; genus Squalus; species Squalus acanthias. The sequence continues at coordinate 38,152,314 of CM059433.1, read as the reverse complement.
CCATGGGATTAAAGGGACAATGGCAGTGTGGATACAAAGTTGGCTAAGGGGCAGAAAGCAGATGGCAGTGGGGAACGGTTGTTTTTCAGACTGGAGGCAAGTATACAGTGGTGTTTCCTCAGGGGTCGGTATTAGGACAACTACTCTTTATATATATTAATTTCCTGGACTTGGGTATACAGGCATCATTTCAAAGTTTGCGGATGACACAAAGCTTAAAAATGTAGTAAATAGTGAGGAGGATAGTAACAGACTTCAGGAGGTCATAGACAGACTGGTGAAATGGGCATACACACGGTAGTTGAAATTTAACAGACAAGTGTGAAGCAATGCATTTTGGAAGGAAAAAAGAGAGGCAATATGAACTAAACGGTACAATTTTGAAGGGAGTGCAGGAACAGAGAGATCTGGGAGTGTACAGGGTGTATGTACACAAGTATTTGAAGGTGGCAGGACAAGTTGAGAAGGCTGTTAAAAAGCATATGGGATCCTTGGCTTTATTAATAGAGTACAAAACCAAGGAAGTTGTGCTAAACCTTTATAAGTCACTGGTTAGGCCCCAGCTGGAGTATTGCGGCCAATTCTGGGCACCACACTGTAGGAAGGATGTCAAGGCCTTAGAGAGGAGATTTACTAGAATGGTGCCAGGGATGCAGGACTTCAGTTACATAGAGAAACTAGAGAAGCAGAGAAGGTTAAGAGGAGATTTAATAGAGGTGTTTAGAATCATAAAGGGCTTTGATAGCATTAATAAGGAGAAACTGTTTCTAGTGGTAAAGGGTGGGTAACCAGAGGACACAGATTTAAGGTAACTGGCAAAAGAAACAGAGGCGAGAGGAGGAGAATTTTTTTATGCAGCGAGTTGTTGTGATCCGGAATGCACTGCCTGAAAGGGTAGTGGAAACAGATTCAATAGTAACTTTCAAAAGGGAATTGGATAAATACTTGAAGGGAAAAAATACAGGGCTATGGGGAAAGAGCGGGGAAGTAGGACTAATTGGATAGCTCTTTCAAAGAGCTGGCACAGCACAATTGGCCAAATGGCCTCTTTCTGTGCTGTGTCTTACTATGATTCTATGATACATGGTGTCACAAAGTACTTCAACGAGCGGCCTGTCCAAGAGCTGGCAAAATGAATTCCCCAACAGTGGCAGGTACATTTGAGGGGCAAGCAGCCATGGGTTTGAAACTGTGACCATTCTGCTGTTCGGAAAGTACACAAACTATCCACACAACTGGCTGCTTATTAGCCTGACTTCTGATTATAAACCCTATGTTTTTTATGTTAAAATGAATGCACTGTAGCCTTAGAAGGGTTGGTGATTTACAGTAACAGAAAGGACAGTCATTGTATAATTACTATGTTTAGTTCATAACCATAAAAAAAATCATTGCTTCAGACTCCAGGGCCATTCTTTTTAATTACGTGCTGATTTATCATATATCTCCTCATTACACCAGCTGCACAGCCTCTGTAATCACTTAATATTATGCAAATCAAGATCTCTTGTCAATGGCCTGAAAGGCTGCTCATTCCGGCTCCTCCTCTCAGCTCTGCAGTTTGTTTTATGAATGACTGGCGATCAATGACTGCCAGCTGCCCACTCATCCTGTTCCTATCATTTCAGCACGTACACAGCAAAGCCTCAAGCAGTGCCTCTTGATTACAAATCAGCTCCTAGTGTTGGATAAGGGCTTCCACAAACCAGAGGATGAAAAACAAAGATGGATTTGACAGAAACAGCCTTGCTGTAATGCCTGCGACATCAGCTAGCACTAATTGTACATTTCATTGAAGTCACATTTTCTCCTTGATTTTCTAAATGTGAAATCTGTATCAAGACTAAACAGGCATTGTACAAATTGTCTTTGAAGACACCTCACCGGAAAGGAAAACCAGTGTGTTAGCTGGTACAAAAATAACTGGAGTTAAGAAGGTGCCACATCTGACGATACAGAACATGGTTATCTGTTTCCCTTCCAGTTTTTCTACTGGCTGCACCTCTGATCAATGCTTTTTATTTATAACACTATGATTTTCCTTTCACTACGAATTCATTTTCTTGATTTACTTTATAAAATATCTATCATCAATCAGTAAGTATGCAGGCAGTTTTTAAGTACCTGTCATGCTTCAATCAATGAAATACAGATGGATTAAGATACTGCACTTTCTCTATAAAATGACCGCTGTACCCCTGCTTCAGCTGTCAAGACTTGCAATCATCATCTTGTAAAAAGCATTTTTTTTAAATACAAGGAAAAATGTCCAAGCTCATATCTATTAAAAAGGTCATATTTAAATCAGTGACCAAAAGCACTGAACACAAATCAAGGTTTGTTGATAGGTCTATTCTCAGAAATGATATGGAATGACACATTTACAAAAGCAAAATACTGCGGATGCCTGAAATCTGAAATAAAAACAGAAAATGCTGGAAACACTCTGCAGGTCAGGCAGCATCTGTGTAGAGAGAAACAGAGTTAATGTTTCAGGTCGACGACCCTTCATCAGAACCCACTCTGCCTGACCTCCTGAGTGGTTCCAGCATTTCCTGTTTGAATGACACCTTTGTTAACTTCTACTGTACATCTGAATCACATCCAAATAACAATCCTCATCATCGTAATGGGACGTATCATCCTTTTCAAAGGCACCTCTGTTATCCATATTCATTTGAAAACAATCCTCCTTTCCAAAACACCTTCAGCCAATCTTTTCAGGTTTAACACTCAATTCTGATCACAGATGACATCGACATCTCCAAATGCAGAGCTTCTCAGAATGACAATAATTCTGGTTCTAGTGAAGATATGTTGAAACATTATTTTGGTTTGTTAATCTCGGACCATCATTTTATTATTATATGGACTAAATTGAAAACAGGTCCTGTACATCAAATCTGCTGGAAAGAACAATGGAGAGGACCAGGGAAAGAGCTCAGAGTGCAGCCCCCACATTCTCTTCTAAATCGATACAAGGAAGGGCAAATTAAAATGAACCTGCAAAGTGTTGCTCAGTACCCAAAACTCCTTCACACAGCATTGAATCTCTCCCGAAGTCTCTCTCTCTCTCTCTCTCTCTCAGAATGCGTGGTTCAAAAATGTCGGCAACAAAAAAAGGCAGGAAGCGGTCGCCTTTAAATAGCGCTCCCCCAGTCCCTTCCTGACTGCAAAACGCTCCCCTCAACCTGTCGTTGCTAGCGGCAGGCGGTAAGGCAGGGGGCGCCACTCAATATCCACTCCGGGGCGCTACCGGGGCATTGCGCACTCGACTGACGTCACGATCTGCCGGCGCAGGAGATCGTGGCGGTACAGTTTAGCGCTGCCGCAAAATGTCTAGTTAATTTTGCGAGCGGCGCAAACATCGCCGCGCCCGGGCGCTAGTTGATTTGCGCCCAATTAGCGCCCTCTTAAGGTGCTAACGGGAGGCGCAACCAACTGAATTTTTCCCCCTCAGTGTTTTATAGCACAAGAGCACAGAACAAGAAAAGGCCATTGAATGCATCATCCTGTTCTTATCACAAATTATGTACAACCAGCCCTTCATGAACTCTACTGAATCCACTTAACAGCGAATGGAAAATTATTTGCAGTTTCTTCCTGTCTCCCAAAAGTATTGAATATCTATTTAACTTTACAAAGTACATTATTGATCCTTGGCTAGCGTCTTTCTTGGCATCACATTGTCAGGGTTTCAACAGTATTGTCTCAGAAGACAAAGTAGTACAGTGCCATTTAAAAATGTAGGGGGAAAATGTGGTTGCTTTATGCTTCCCGTTAGCTCCCAAGGGAGCGGTAATGGGGCGCAAAGCAAGTGGTGCCCGGGTGCGGCGTCGCTAACACCTCCCGCGAAATTCAGCGGGAGGTTAACGGCTGCGGTAGCCCCCCGCAGCGCTGCGCCTCCGGCGATGACATCATCGCCATGCGCAGCGCCACGGCCGCAAACTTGGCTTGCGCCCCCTGACCTACCGCTGGACGCTGCGTCCGACAGGGTCAGGGTGGCGTTTTTATGGCCGGGGCGGCACAAATTAAAAGGCAGGTGCCGGGCAGCCATTTTTTTGGGGCCGCCTGCCATCACCTGCCCCCTCTCGCCTCCCCCTGTGGGGTACCGGCCATGATCGGTCAGCCTGGTACTCCTCTTGAGTGCCGGGCTCTTTTGCCAGCACCCCACTCCCCGGTGGTCCAGCAGGGCCCCGGTGCGCGCTGCACTAGGCCCCTCTCCTTTAATCAGGGGAGGGAGGCCTGTAGTACCGTGGCGCTACGTGCAGACACGCATGGTGCTGCTGTACGTAGCGCCGCGATATTCAATGGGAGCGCCCCAAGAGGGACGGGGAGCGCTTCCTGCATTCAATTTCAGGCGTGGGAGTACTAACTTTTTCGGTAGTTTCTTGAAGCCAACATTTAGATTTTTGGAAGTGAAAAAATTAAGATAGTCCAGTTAAAAATATCCATGGTAAACACTGGGAATTACTCATTCTCATTTACTTCAGTAACATTTCTTACCTCTGGACTCTGCTTAAGAAAATGAAGAAATGGCAATTCAAACAATCACACCCACGCCATCACAGAATTTATATCAACATGGAGGTATTCAAAATTATATGGGGTTTTGATAGAGCAAGTAGGGAGAAACTGTTTCCTCTGGCAAGCTCGGTCGGTAACCAGAGGTCATAGATTTAAAATAATTGCCAAAAGAGCTAGAGGGGAAATGAGGAGGAATTTCTTCACACAGAGGATTGTTGGGATCTGGAACACATTCCCTGAAAGGGCGGTGGCAGCCTATTCCGTAGGAACTTTCAAAAGGCAAATGGACATGTACTTGAAGAGGACTTATTTGCTGGGTCATGGGGAAAAGGTTGAGGTGTGGACTAAATTGGACAGCTCTTTCAAAGAGCCGAAACAGGCACGACAGGCCGAATGACCTCCTTCTGTGCTGTAAGATTCTATGGACTCTACTCTGCCCAAAAAAGCTCCCAGCAAAAGTTGTGCATAAAACTTACCTGATCCCCAAAGGAATCAAACCAAACTCCATTCTCGCACCTGCATTAAAAATGGCCATGGCCTGAGATCTCACAGCATCTGTAAAATCTTATGTCACTCATACGAACATAGGAACAGGAGTAGGTCATTCAGCCCCTCAAGCCTTTTCCGCTATTTAATTAGATCATGGCTGATCTGTATCTTAACTGCATCTACTCGCCTTGATTCCATAGTCCTTAATACCCTTACCTAACAAAAACAAAAATGTACTCGAGGGAACACAAGCCTAGTCTATGCAACCTGCCCTCATAATTTAACCCGCTAAGCCCCGGTATCATTCTGGTGAATCTGCGCTGCACCTGCTCCAAGGCCAATATATCTTTCCTACAGTGCAGTGCCCAGAACTGAACGCAGTACTGTAGATGGGGTCTAACCAGAGCTCTGTACAATGGTAGCATAACTTCCACCCCTTTGTATTCCAGCCCCCTTGAGATGAAGGCTAACATTCAGTTAGTCTTTTTAATTTTTTTTGTACCTGTCCACTAGCCTTTAGTGATTTCTGCACGAAATCTCTCTGCTCCTTCACAGTTCCTAGCTTCTCATCATTTAGAAAATACTCTGATCTATCTTTCTTCGGTCCAAAGAGCACTTCCCCACATTGAACTCCATCTGCCACAGTTGTGCCCACTCACTTAATCTATCAATGTACCTTTGCAACTTTCTGCTCCCATCTGCACTACTTATCATTACTTGTGCCACCTAGCTTGGTGTCGGCAGCAAACTTGGATATACGGCTCTCTATTCCTTCATCAATAAATATAGTGAAATGCTGTGGCCCCAGTACAGATCCCTGAGGTACACCATTAGTTACATCCTGCCAATTTGAGTATCTATTCATTATCCCTACTCTCTGTCTCCTACTTTGCTCCAATATTGTGCGTTCTAATTTTTGCTAAGTCTTTGTGTGGTACCTTGTTGAATGCCATCTGTAAGTCCTTATAGATAACTCCCTTATCTACCACGTTAGTTACCTTCTGAAAAATTCAACTAGGTTCAATAGACATGACTTACCCTTTACAAATCCACACTGGTTCTCTCTGATCAGTTCATATTTGTCCAAATGCTCAGTCACTCTGTGCCTAATTACAGATTCTAGTAACTTCTAGTGAAATAAAATCTGATTGTGCATTATAATTGAAGAGGCATCTGAAAACTGGCACACATGAGGTGGACTTGCATAAAGGTGATTGACAGAGAACACTGAATTCCAAAGAGCTTAAACAATCAGAGTAATGACCATTGTTGGAGATGTGGAATTGGAGGTGGAGGATTTGCTGAGACTTAGGGAGTGGTTTTAACTCCCTTCACCCAGTTAGTGGACTTAAAATGCAGTTGGTGGACTTACAGGCTGTGAGACCCTCCACAACTGGGTAGCCTACTCACCCTATTCCTGCTCCGCCGGTATTTTGCCCGGAGAAAAGTAGGTATTGGTATATACCCAAAGTAGGTATTGGTATATACTCAAAGTAGGTATTGGTATATACCCAAAGTAGGTATTGGTATATACTCAAAGTAGGTATTGGTATATACCCAAAGTAGGTATTGGTATATACCCAAAGTAGGTATTGGTATATACCCAAAGTAGGTATTGGTATATACTCAAAGTAGGTATTGGTATAAACCCAAAGTAGGTATTGGTATATACCCAAAGTCGGTATTGGTATATACCCAAAGTAGGTATTGGTATATACTCAAAGTAGGTATTGGTATATACCCAAAGTAGGTATTGGTATATACTCAAAGTAGGTATTGGTATATATTCAAATTGGCAGAATGTGGCTGATGGTGTCCCCCCGGAATCTGTACTGGAGCTGCAGCTTTTCACTATACTTGTCGATGAAGGAATAGAGAGTCATATATCCAAGTTTGCTGACCACACCAAGTTAGGTGCACAGTCCCTCCAGTGGCTGGCTCAGGTGCCCAGCCTCATTAATCCATGCAAATTGGAGTCCTATGACATATATAAAGCCCCAATGCAATTTTAACAGCCTACTGGGTGGAGTGTGAGCCGCGAACCCATCGCTCAGTAAAACCTGGCAATACAGCAGAAGAGGCCCAAAAAGTGTTAAAATTATCTTTGAGGGGCGAGGACGAGCAGGAGTGCTCCTCCAGGTTCCACAACAATAACGTGGTCCACTGCCAAACCTTGCTTCCAGCCCCTGCAGTCATAGCCCGTTCCAGACCTACCTTCCTGCCAGCTGGGTTAGCCTCTGTGCTGCCTGATATTGCTCCGGCCCAGAGCCGTCAACATGTTGATGAGAACTCGCCCTACCGGAGAGATCAGGCCCCTGATCGTTAAAATCTACCCGAGTGTTCTAGTTAGAGCTTTACCCAGTAGTCTCATAATTCTACAGAGGCAATAGATTGCCCAGAGAAAATGCTGAAGGTCAAGACTGGGCATGTGTCCCAGATTGTTGGGCAAGTAATTGTCATGGGCCCACCAAACAGTAGACTTGTAGATTTTATAATTATACTATCTTGGGGAATATTGATGTTCAGGTCATGGCAAACCAAGGACCTCCCAAGAAGATTAAAGAAAACACACAATAGATAAAGCATGATTGGAAAAGCTGGCATTTCAAAATTGTCGGTAAATAGAGCAGCATTAGCAAAAATTGATCCATTTGGGAAGACAAAAGAGCCAAATATATTGGTCTTAAAAGACGAGGAACAGCTCACCTAGTGGCTCACAGGTAAAGGCCAGGGGGGAAAATATTCAGTTGGTTAGCGCCTCCAGGGGGCGCTAACAGGGCGCTAGGAACATAGCACCCGAGTGCGGCGATTTTAGTGCCACTCGCAAAATTGACCAGTCGTTTTGTGGCGGCGCTAAACGCTACCGCCACGATCTCCTGCGCCCATAGATCGTGATATCAGTCGAGCGTGCAACACCCTGGTAGTGCCCCGGACCGGATATTGAGTCGCGCCCCCTGCCTTCGCGCCTGCTGCTAGGAACGACAGGTAGAGGGGAACGTTTTCAAGTCAGGAAGGGGCTGGGGTAGCGCTATTTAAAGGCGGGCGCTTCCTGCCTTTTCTTGTCGGCAAAATTTTTGGTACATGCAGGTTCAGAGGGAGAGAGACGTCTGGAGAGATTTAACACTGTCCTAAGGAGTTTTGGCCCTCAGCACCACTTTTGAGGTTCCTAAGTGCCGAGCTCTTTCCCTGGGCCTATCCATTAGTACTTCTAAAACAATTGCTTTAGAGCTCTCTCCAGGCCGAGATTCAAGGCTGCAATGAGCAGGGTGTGGTTGGCCAGCAAGATGGCCCCTCCCCTTTAAGAACTGGACGGCGCCAGTCTGTCTGGCTTCCATAGTAACTGACATCGCCTGAGCTTCGGTAGCGTTCTGAAGTATCGCCTCGCTCCCCGACGTTTGTGCCTTAAGAGAGGTGTGTAGCGCCTGATTTAGTGCTCAAATCACCTACAGGGGCGATAGAGGCGAATTTTGCAGTCGGAGGCGAGAATTAGCGACGGTCGCTAAACTTTGCGCCCGGCCGATATTAGCGCCCCCAAATGGGTGATACCCAATTTTTCCCCCCAGGACTTTCCATTCATGATTCCCATTTTAATGAATGGGACATCGTGGTATGGTGAGCACAGAGATGGACATTTCTGGCAAAGTCTCTATCTCTGATCAATACAGATCAGGGAGATTCCAGTTTTTGTTGTCAGTTGATGTTATTCATGGTGCTATAATTGGCCTCAGTTAGGGAAATAGAAAGATTGGCTGATCCCAAATAGAAATGCACACATGCAGAAGCTGGGTGAAGATATGATCGCACAGGCTGAGATTCTCCACAACTGGGTAGCCTGCTGACAATCACTATCAAATCTCACACGTTAATTTGTTATTGAAAATCGGAGAAGATGAACGCCCAAATTCCTCATGGGCACTCCCGCCAGGCGAGGCTCCAGACCAGAAGCACAAATTCATAAAATTACCCCTGTACCATCTACAGACGTTTAAAACCCAAACTGGCCCTTCCTTCTTCATCTATCACATCTTCTCTCCTACCTTTTTCCTGTCCTGGTGGTGTCTTCTCTTTTACATTGGCCCTTACCCAGATCTCTCAGCAAGAAAAAATCTGTGATTACAGACCGTCCTGGATTTTACTGTTAAAAGCCCATGACAAATCCAGTACTTTGAATTCATTTTGCCCATAAATTACAGGTTTGGGGTTTTAAAAAAAACCTAAGCCAGGAAATTCCTAGGAGTTTCTCCCACTCCACCGCCTTAACTTCATCAGAGGTGCAGTGAAAACTCCATTTATGCGCATAAAGAGCAGTGCGGCATAAAGTTACAGTAGCGGGGCGAGGAATTTACCGGCCCTAGTTAACTTTCTAGAGACAAAACAGTCCTCTCAGCTAAGGACCAGCTTTTGATTCTGCGGGCAGTGTACGATTGTATAACTGGGCATATTGTTATGTAGGCTGCGAGATCCCGCCTTAGCTTTGCTTTTGCTCCATCATATTTCTTTTTTTAAGCAGTTCCACTGAGAAGTCTGGATAAATATATAATTTTTTGCATACTCACCTCTCCAATTTCTTTCGCTGCAATAATTCTTTAATAGAAAATGCTGGAAGCATACAAACAAATTCTATCAGCCACTGATTTTGCAACTTGAGAAATAAAATTCCCATTTGGCAGTCGAGGTCCCCATGAACCCAGTAAGATCGGTTCTAGCACGCAGACCATCAAACAGTGGTAGCTCTGATCAACAATTTCATTTGTGGGTGGGGGAACATTCAATGTGCTTTGAGAAGGGTCAGAAATGAAAGACTGTTGTCAAGGTCCTCCAATTTAGATTTCATAAACATGTAAAAAGTAAAAGGATAGTGAAAGGAATGGTGGGACCGATTCGGGACGAAAAAGGAAACCGTCTTGTGGAGGCAGAGGGCATGACTGAGGTACTGAGTGAGTACTTTGCAGCTGTCTTCATAAAAGAGGATGAAGTTAATGTCGCAGTAGAGGAGGAGGGAGTAGAGATATTCAATAGGATAAAAATGCGTAGAAAGGAGGTGCTAAATAGGTTGGCATCACTCAAAGTTAACAAGTCATCCGGTCCAGATGTGATGCAACCTAAGTTGCTGAGGGAAGTAAGGGTGGCGATACCAGCAGCTCTGACCACAATCTTTCAATCCTCCTTGGATATGGGAGTAGTGCCAGAGGTCTGGAGGATTCCAAATGTTATACCCCTCTTCAAAAAAGGGGAGAGGGATAAACCTGGTAACTACAGACGAACCAGTCAAACGTTAGTGGTGGGAAAACTATAGAGACCATTGTCAAGGACAAAATTCATTCTCACTTGGAGAACTATGGTTAATAAGGGACAGCCAGCATGGATTAATTGAAGACAAATTATGTATGACTAATCTGACTGAGTTTTTTGATGAAATAACAGAGAAAGTTGCTGAAGGTAGTGCAGTAGATGCTGTATATATGGACTTTCAAAAGGTATTTGATAAAGTACCACATAACAGACTTATTCAGAACATGGAAGCACATGGTACGAAAGGGACGTAGTAACCTGGGTTTGTAATTGGCTAAGGGAGAGGAGGCAGAGAATAGTGGTGAACGGATGTTTTCCTGACTGGAGGGAGTATGCAGTGGGGTCCCACAGGCGGTCGGTATTAGAACCACTGATTTTCTTGTTATATATAAAAGTGACCTGAACTTGGGTATAAGGAGTACAATTTTGAATTTACGGATGAAAGAAAACTTGGCAACGTAGTAAATAGTGAGCAGGATAGCAGCAGACTTCAGGAGGACATTGACAGACTGGTGAAATGGGCAGACAGATGGCAGAGGCAATTTAATGCGGATAAGTGTGAAGTGATGCACTTTGGGAGAAACAATATGGACAGACAGTATAATCTAAATGGTACTATTTTGAGGGGGGTGCAAGAGCAGAGGAACCTGGGGGTGCATATTCACAAATCTTTGAAGGTGGCAGGGCAAGTTGATAAGGTGATTCAGAAAGCATATGGGATACATGTAAATAGGAGAATTGAATACAAGAAAAAGGAAGTTATGCTAAACCTTTACAAATCTCTGGTTTGGCCTCAGCTGGAGTACTGTGTAAAATTCTGGGCACCACACTAAAGGAAAGATGTCTAGGCCTTGGAGAGGGTACAGATAAAATTTTACCAGAATGATACCATGGATGACGACTTCAGTTATGTAGAGAGATTGTTCTCCTTAGAACAGAGAAGGTTAAGGGGAAACTTAATAGAGGTATTCAATATTATGAGGCGTTTTAATAGAGCAAGTAGGGAGAAACCGTTTCCTATGGCAAGTGGGTCAGTAACCAGAGATTATAGATTTAAAATGATTGGCAAAAGAGCTAGAGGGGAAATGAGAAATTTCTTCAACAGAGGGTTGTTGAGATCTGGAACACACCACCTGAAAGAGTGGTGGAATCAGATTCCACAGGAACTTTCAAAAGGCAATTGAACCTGTATGTGAAGAGAACTAATTTGCAGGGTTATGAGGAAAAGCTAGCGTGTGGGAGTAAGTTGGACAGCTCTTTTAAAGAGGCGGTACAGGCATGACGGGCCAAATGGCCCCCTTTTATGCTATATGATTCTATTCTATGATTAGCTTGTCCCGCTGAAGAAGGAATAATCAATTTCTCCACCATTATTCCTTCATCTTCAATATTTCCTGAACAGGTTTTTTTGTTTTAATTTGAGGCATTAGCAATCTCTTAAATTTCCTGTGAATTAGTCGCCTATTCTACCTTTCAGCTCTCCGTGTATTTCCCTGATGTACACAGGCTATGTTTTTCAGTCATCGTGCATCAACAAGATAATTGTCTCAAGGTGAGAGCTGAATTAGTCAGTATCTGAACATTCCCCTAGTAGACTCCACTTCTTTTCCTCTAGTCGATTTTTTATTGCATTTCTATTATTTTTCACGTGAGTCATAATGACAAGTGGGTCTTCCACGGGATGTTTAATTTTACAAGCTGAATTAAAGTCCACTAAGAAGCGATGCTCCTTTCACTAGCTAGCCATTCTAGTCAGTGATGCCACCACAGGTTTATCAATGCTGCTGTTGATGCATGCGATAAGTAGCCATGACTCACACTCTGATTATTCCACCTTTGCTGTACAAAAGCACCTCACCTCCTCTGATGCCACAAGGAGGACTGACAATCACAAATATAAACTTGTGTCTTACGACTCCTTGGCATGGACTTCCAGCACATGGGGTGGATTTTAACCCTATCCGTCTGGCAGAAACCGGGCGGACGGGTAGTTAAAACCGAGAGGATTGCTTACCTGCTCAGAAGTTGCCTAGTTCCCGCTGCCTGTAATCCTAACCTGCAGAAGGCTGAGGTGCTCACTTAAAGCAGACAGGGGCCTCATGAATCTATCCAAACTCTGGTCCTATTACATCTACGAGACCCCGATGTATTTTAATGAAGAACTGAGAGGGTAAGCTTTCCTACCAGAAGGAAGAAGAGGTTGGAGAGTCTAGAACTAGGGGTCACAGTCAAAGGATAAGGGGTCAGCCATTTAGGACTGGGATGAGGAGAAATTTCTTTACTCAGAGGGTTATGAATCTTGGGAATTCTCCACCCCAGAGGGCTATGGATGCTCAATCGTTCTATTCAACGCCGAGATCAATAAACTTTTGGACTCTAGGGGAATCAAGGAATGCATCCTTCCCGAAACTACCTCCCCCCACTTACCTGCAAGAGCCACCTGACCTACCCCAGCTGGCAGCCACTCTGTGACTTCTTCCCGCTTGTTCCAGACAGGAAGTAGACTGGCAGCATTTAAATGAGGCCTGGTAGTTAAAATCGGCGAATGACTCCTGCTGCTGCTGGTGGGCGTGAAATTAGTTGTCTGTGCAGTACCGGAAACTCGCTCTGTGTTAAAATCCACCCCACAGTGTTCATTTGTTCGACTGATGTAGCCACAAGAAACAGAGCTTCAGTTCTGCTCTAGGAGGCATTTTGACTCAGTACCAGTGTAAAACTGGAAGGTGTTGCACATAATGTAAACACCAAACTTTCAGAAAACTTGTCTTTCTTGTTAAGAAATGAATAGGGAAAGAATAAAAAGGAAGCAATGTCCACTTCGATTCCATCTACTCATTGATTTGCGATGTTGCTTTCCATTACCACCGCTAACAAACCCATTGGCTTATTTCCACAGGAAAACAGAAACCCAGCGCAAAAAGGAATGAATAACCCCGCCACATGAAATCCCATTGGAACTTGCAATGCATCATGTTCTGCTTGATGCTGTGTTCTATTACTCCCTGTGGGACTCTTTTTTTGGTCACATTTCAGTTTGTTCTCTCCCCAGATCAGGATACCATCTGTAAGAACTTCAACTCTTTCAATGTCATCCAGCATTTCTGTCATTATACGTTGGAAACTTTCTAGAACTGAGGTGATCCCAAAGGTCATTTTGGTACATCTGCCAAAAGGACTATGAAATGTGCACAACTTTGACAAGTCTTCCTTCAGTTGTACTTTCTAATGGCCACAATTTGCATCAAGTGTGCAAAAGATTTTGGTGTTTGATAACCGGGACACTCTGCACTGGAAAATGTTCTCTTTCTATCGCTTTAGCGTCGAGGCATGTTCTAACTCGTGCACTGTTTCATGACGACCGTCCCCATACTGCTGACCCTCTGACTCGGTACTTTAACTTTCTTTTTTACACCAAGGGGGTGAAATTGGTCTACACCAGTAGTGCGAACAGGCTGATAGTGAATCGGCAGCGTGTTTTACACCTGCCTGAATTTCTCTTCCATTAAAGTCAATATAAAATGGGCTTCGCTATCGGTCCATTTTGTGCGACTGGCATCGACCGATTTTACCTCCCAAAGTTTCGCCATCTCTCCAGTTCACAACCAGAACTTTCCTTGACTGGATGAGTATCTGGCTTTTGTTGTATGTTTGGCTTTCCTTCTATGCATCCCAACTCTCAGCGTGCATCTCTGTCACTTTCAGTCTTATTGCACCAATGCTTTGATCAATCCTAACTGCTGGCAGCTCAATGTCCAAGGACGGGCTGTACTCACTATTCCAAAGCTTGAAATTTTAAGGGTCTCCCCTGTGGCCACACGTCTGAAGTGTGCTCCATTTGACCTGACCTGAACCTGCCTGTAATTGTACACAGCCTGTTACGTTTTCCTATTGGCTGATGTTGTGGCCAGAGAACATCACCAATTTTGTATTAGAATTGTTTGTTTTGTACTTTGCCTCTTGTAAATTGACTGTGGCATGGCACTGCATTGATCTCCTGTGCCTAGCTTAAAGGAAACAGTTCTGTCATTGATCTTGAGGTCAACATCATCTCCTATTTGAATCGCATCCATAAAAATAATCATTCTCACGCTGCTCTTCCATTCTATGAACTTCCCTTTTTTATTCTTTGCTTGTCTTGACAAGGATGGTTTTGCTTAAGCTTTGCATACATTAGCAAGATGGTTTAGTTTTTTACACCAGTACATGTTTAACTATTTAAAAGAAAAAAAATAACTTGCATTCTTATAGCGCCTTTTATAATCACAGAACGTCCCAAAGCGCCTTACAGCCAACAAAGTATTTTTTGAAATGTAGTTACCATGTAATGTGGGAAACATAGCAGCAGCAGGAATCATTAGAGAGGCTCTTTAGATAGAGAAGGCCTCATCAGGACATCCAACACAGCTACCAGTGCTGCACTGTCGAAGGTGCCGTCTTTCGGATGAGACGTTAAACCGAGGCCCCGTCTGCTCTCTCAGGTGGACGTAAAAGATCCCATGGCACTATTTCGAAGAAGAACAGGGGAGTTAGCCCCGGTGTCCTGGCCAATATTTATCCCTCAACCAACATAACAAAAAACAGATTATCTGGTCATTATCACATTGCTGTTTGTGGGACCTTGCTGTGTGCAACTTGGCTGCCGCGTTTCCCACATTACAACAGTGACTCCACTTCAAAAGTACTTCATTGACTGTAAAGCGCTTTGAGACATCCGGTGGTCGTGAAAGGCGCTATATAAATGCAAGTCTTTCTTTCTTACCAGAAAATAAGGTTGCGTCTTAAAAATTTGGTTGAATGTTTTTAAGAAGTCACCAGGTTAGTGGATGAGGGTAACCCTCATTGTCTACTTGGACTTTCAGAAAGCTTTTGCTAAGGTACCTGACAAGAGGTTTCTCTACAAAATGAAATCTTGTGGAATTAGTGATAATCTGCTGCGGTGGATTGAGAATTAGCTGAATGCCTGTAGGCAGAAAGATGTTATCAATGGATTTGGACTGGTTACCAGTGGTGTCCCGCAGGGATCGGTGTTAGGACTCTTGCTATTTACTATTTTCATTTTGATTTAGATGTAGTGTTGGAATGATCCACAAGTTTGCGTCTGATACGAAGATATATGTGAGTGTTAAGACTGTAGATGATGCTTGATCTTGATGTGTTGGAAGAATGAGCCTGTGTTTGGCAAATGATGTTTAACTTCTCTGTGTAGTGTTATGCACGTGGACAGATCAAATGCCAAATTTACTTACACCCTACAGGGAACGGAATTAAAGCTTGTGGTGAAAGAAATAGATCTGGGTGTTTTAGTGCATTCCTCTCTAAAGGTTCAAGACCAATGCCGTGAAGTTATAACTAAAGCAAACAGAGTTTTAGATTGTATTCATAGAACAATTCACTATAAAACAAAGCATACCATTTTTTCCATGTACAATATCTTGGTTAGGCTTCAGTTAGAATACTGTGGCCAGCTTTGGTCTCCTCACATGGTGGGGGTTAAGGGCTTTGGAAAGGGTGCAGAGCAGGGCCACAGATTGATTCCCAGTTTAACACACGTTAGTTACCCAGATAAGCTCACAGAACTGGGTCTGTAGAAAAGCATAGACTTGGGAAATTTGATCGAGGTTTATCAAATATGAAAGAACTAGATTGTGTTTATATGGACCAATTATTTCAACTGAATAGGTTAGGGAAGACCAGGTGACATGCTTACAAATTATTAAACGGCAGAATTAGGTTGGATGTTAAGTGGTTCTTCTTTTCCCAGAGAATGGTGAACTGGTGGAACAGTTTGCCAACTTGTGCAGTGAATGCTGATTCGCTGTATTCCTTCAAGAGGGAACTGGACTGGTTTCTGGTTGGGTTGGAGATCACCTCATACAGGAGTTATATATTCTGTAATATTAGTTGGGGTTTATGTGATCTCCTGGATTAGTTTTGATCAGGGTAGAGAGGAATTGTCCAGGTTTTTTCCCCTAATTGGCCTGGGTCTTTGTCTGGTTCTTCACCTCTCCCAGGAGATGACATGGCTCCAGGCAGGTGGGGAATGTCTGCACAAGGCATCACAATTATATATATATATTTTTTATTCATTTATGGGATGTGGGCATCGCTGGCAAGGCCAGAATTTATTGCCCATGCCTAATTGCCCTTCAGAAGGTGGTGGTGAGCCGCCTTCTTGAACCGCTGCAGTCCGTGTGGTGAAGGTGCTCCCACAGTGCTGTTAGGGAGGGAGTTCCAGGATTTTGACCCAGCGACGATGAAGGAACAGCGATATACTTCCAAGTCAGGATGGTGTGTGACTTGGAGGGGAACTTGGAGGTGGCGGTGTTCCCATGTGCCTGCTGCCCTTGTCCTTCTAGGTGGAAGAGGTCGCGGGTTTGGGAGGTGCTGCCGAAGAAGCCTTGGCGAGTTGCTGCTGTGCATCTTGTAGATGGTACACACTGCAGCCACGGTACGCCGGTGGTGGAGGGAGTGAATGTTTAAGGTGGTGGATGTGGTGCCAATCAAGCGGGCTGCTTTGTCCTGGATGGTGTCGAGCTTCTTGAGTGTTGTTGGAGCTGCACTCATCCAGGCAAGTGGAGAGTATTCCATCACACTCCTTACTTGTGCCTTGTAGATGGTGGAAAGGCTTTGGGGAGTCAGGAGGTGAGACACTCGCCGCAGAATACCTAGCCTCTGACCTGCTCTTGTTGCCACAGTATTTATGTGGCTGGTCCAGTTAAGTTTCTGGTCAATGGTGACCCCTAGGATGTTGATGGTGGGGGATTCGATGATGGTAATGCCATTGAATGTCAATGGGAGGTGGTTAGACTCTTGCTTGTTGGAGATAGTCATTGCCTGGCACTTCTGTGGCGCAAATGTTACCTGCCACTTATCAGCCCAAGCCTGAACGTCGTCCAGGTCTTGTTGCATGCGGGTATGGACAGCTAGATGGGACAATGGGTCTTTTCCTGTCCATCATTTTCGTATATTCCCATCCCAGTAGTACCATGTAATGGTTTGTAGTCTATTTTAACAACATTCACAAGACTCAGCGTAGCATGTTTCAAGCTTTATTCTGAAATGTAAGCTTCCATCTCTGAGCACATGGTTTTTACTTTAAATCAATCGTATCTCTGACCACCAGATTCTGTGCAGAGAACACCCATTTTTCAGTCCAGGTCACAGAAATTCTGCTGCAGAAACTGAGGCACTGAAGGGTCGCTCTATTTTGCAGAGCGGTGCAAGAGCCCACAGCAAGTTGCCCAATCAGAGGTGGAGGTGGTTACCAGGAGAGATGCCATGAGCACCATTCCAAGCAACTAGAGGCAATGCTGAATGACCTCACCAGGAGAGCCCTTGTTACCTTCCACTAGTTCAATCTACTCTACATCCATCGTGCTTACAATTACCTCCCCCAGGGCCAAGCTGAATACGCTGTTGCAGAATGCAACCTGCAGCTCAGGTCCCAACTATTAGAAGTCAAGGGCTATTTCACTCTGCACAGGCAGTAATGGACATACAACAGACAGCCACTTCAAACTCCAGTTCCCGAGGTAGCACCTGGCTGAATCACCAGATTAGGTTTAAAAGGACATATGTTATACTTTTTCACCAAGCACTAGAGAACAACACATTGGCCCAGAAATTAAACAGTGAGGGTTCCCGCGGGGGTAAGGAATCCCCGCGATATCGCACTCCGCGCCTACCTTTTTGCTCCGGGCCCACACGAACTTTAGTCTGAAAGGCTCTCTCTCTTGGAACCGTGCAGTGCTTGCGTGACCCAGAGACGCAATTAGTTCGTGCGAGCTCTGGGATCACGTGATTCAGTTAGAGCCAATGGCAGCACACCATCTTTCATTCATAGTTTTGACAGGAAGACCTGTCAAAGCTATGAATACTATACCCCCCCAAAAGAACAGCTAAACCTCAATTAAATTTTTTTAAAAAGCCATCACATTAATAAAATAACTATAGTTAAATAAATTAACCACTTTAAACAAAAAATTAAATTTTTGAAAAAATTTAAAATCTTTTTAAAAGTTATAAAAATAAACTTACCTTTCTTTAAAGTCTCTAAAAAAGATAAACCTGTTGAAAAAAATTTAAAATAACACTTAATTAACTACTTACCTTGTTAAAAGGGGGTCCAACGCCTGCTTTCTTTATGTGTAAAATGTTCACCACTTACCTGCGCGTTCAAAGCTGAAAAAATAACTAAGTGCACTGTGTGCGCACAGCCTGTAGTGCGCACGCGGTTCACTTAGGAACCGCTCCCTTCTGAATTCACAAAGTGCCGGTTTCCCGCGCATGCGCAGTGCATGCAAGAAACCGGCAATTGGAGACCTAATACGCGAGAGTACACAATGCGTACTCTCGCGTATTAGGTCTAATTTTCAGGCCATTAAGTACTCATACACATCTTGTAAACTGATATGCTTGAGGGGAGGACCTACAGATGGATACCAGGCTGGTCACAAAGTGTTCCACGCCTTCCTGCCAGCACCTGCAGAAAGAAATGAAATGACCTCACTTTGTCAGACACAGCGCTGGTAAAAGTTTCTATTCCCAAAGGAAGCTACGCTAGCAGACCCTCCCCCACCCCACACCATGGTGTCAGTATGATTGTGTAAATGATTAACATCCAATATGTGAGATGGTTTGTCGGAAGCAAATCACTGCGTGTCATGCTTTAAGTGGTGTTGCCTGAAAGAAGTCATGAGTTTCCGACCACATATCTGCGCCATCACTAAGACCGCCTATTTCCACCTCGGTAACATCGCCCGATTCCGCCCCGCCTCAGCTCATCTGCTGCTGAAACCCTCATCCATGCCTCTGTTACCTCTAGGCTTGACTATTCCAAAGCTCTCCTGGCTGGCCTCCCATCTTCCACCCGCCATAAACTTACCATCCAAAACTCTGCTGCCTGTATCCTAACTTGCACCAACATTGGCGCCCAGTTAAGCAACACCTCAATTTTTAAATTCTCATCCTTGTTTTCAAATCCCTCCATGGCCCCCATCTCTGTAACATCCTCCAGCCCTACAACCATCCGAGATCTCTGCACTCCTCCAATTCTGGCCTCGTCCACATCCTCAATTTTAATCGCTCCACCACTGGCAGCCGTGCTTTCAGCTGCCTAGGTCCTAAGCTCTGGAATTCCCTCCCTAAACCTCTCCACCTCTCTCTCCTCCTTTAAGATGCGCCTTAAAACCTATCTCTTTGACCAAGCTTTTGGTCACTTGCCCTAATATCTCCTTATCCGGCTCAGGACAACGCTCCTTTGAAGCTTGGACTTGTCTGAGTCGGCATCTGGTTCTATGCATTGAAGAATTAGGTATTATTTGCACAACATTTCTGGCAGGATGTTTTACTACGTTAAAGACGCTATATAAATGCAAGTTTTTGTTGTTGTTGCTGATCTAGACTCAATGTTGCCTGATTAGCCACGCCTGCCAAAATGCCAAATCTACCTGCCATTAATTGTTGCGATCTGTCTTCTAAGGATCTGGGTCAGCAGATGTAGAGCTGTGCCATCTGTTGGAAGGACACCTACGGCTACCATACAGCATAGGAGTGGCACATGGAGGGATAGTGCCAGACGGGTGTGGTCTGAAACTTGGCTCCACCACCTTGTAAGCATGCTGCAAAGCTGATCGATGGGGATGGCACTGTGCAATGATACAACACGCAAACTCTCCTTGCAAGCATATCATGCGGAACTACCTCGATTTCAGCAGTCATCAAAGAAGGACTCAGGTGCTGGGATGTTGATGTCACTTATCCTTTCCCTTCATTTGTGCCTGCCACTTCTTAATCTTTTTAACTTTAATTAAGCCTTGGAAAAGGCTGCTAATGGGTAGAGATGCATTTTGAGGCTCTCTAAAAGTCCTCCATAATTTTTGTCCCCCAATTGTGATACTCCTCTTTAGTTTACCCTATGCCTTTAAATTCCCCCAGCAGTTGTGTCTTCCCTGGACTTGTCTGAGTCAGCACCTGGTTCTGTGCACATGATCTTACATTGAAGAATGAGGTGTTATTTGCACAACATTTCTGGCAGGATTTGCACTAGTTCTTAACCTTCTAGAACTGAAGACAAAAATTAGCCCTTGTGCCTTTTCATGTTTCAGCAGCTGGCAGGAATGGTGGTTTTGAAAACTCAATGTGAGAATGAGACACCTTATAAGAAAGCTGACTAATGGAGGGCATAGGGAAAACATAGGCAGGACTGTTACTTCAATCAGCAGCTTCTAACACTAGAAGCGAGATCTGGAAATGTATTCTGCTGCTCTCCATGCTGGGCTCCGTGCTAGCCTCCTCCATCATAGAATTTACGACACAGAAGGAGGCCATTCGACCCATTATGTCTGTGCCGGCCAAAAAAGAGCTATCCAGCCTAATCCCATTTTGCTCCATAGCCTTGTAGGTTACAACTGTTCAAGTGCAAATCCAAGTAGTTTTTAAATACAGTGAGGGTTTCTGCCTCTACTACCCTTTCAGGCAGGGAGTCCCAGACCCCCACCACCCTCTAGGTGAAAATAATTCCCTCATTCCCCTCTAATCATTCTACTAATTACTTTCAATCTATGTTCCCTTGTTATTGACCTCTCTGCTAAGGGAAATAGGTCCTTCCTAGCCACTCTATCTAGGCCCCTCATAATTTTATACACCTCAATTAAATCTCCCTCAGCCTCCTCTGTTCCAAAGAAAACACTCGCAGCCTATCCAATCTTTCCTCATAGCTAAAATTCTCCAGTCCTGGCAACATCCTCGTAAATCTCCTCTGTACCCTCTCTAGTGCGATCACATCCTTCCTGTAATGTGGTACGCAGTACTCTAGCTGTGGCCTAACTAGTGTTTTATACAGTTCTAGCATAACCTCCCTGCTCTTATATTCTATGCCTCGGCTAATAAAGGAAAGTATCCTGTATGCCTTCTTAACCACCTTATCTACCTGTACTGCTACTTTCAGGGATTTGTGGACAAAAACACCCGTCATCCACCCTTTGCTTCCTGCTATTGAGCCAATTTTGGATCCAACTTGCCACTTTCCCTTCTGACCAGTCTGCCTTGTAGGACCTTGTCAAAAGCCGGGCATTCATAATGACTCTATTCAGGGTGATGTGCTCAGAATGCAGCACACTACCACATCCATGAAACCTACCCAGACACCTGAAGCACAGTCTCAATGTGCCAATGATGTGCCCATTAATTACTTGGGTAGATTCATGCACCTCATTTTACCTGTGTTCACATTGGATATGTAACAGGTGCTTTGAGCTATGTCTCCAGAAGATAGTCTTGACTGTCCAGAGCCATGCTGAGACTCATCTCTGTGGGTCAAAAACTGGGACAATAACGACCTTAAAATGAAGACATTGTGACAACTACCTAGGAAGCAAACATTGACTTGTGTAATCCAATGATAAAATCCAATGTGGTATTGTTGAATGGAGCACCTAATGCCACAGGATCTCCAGAAATCCAGGTATTTTGGTAAACTTACAAAGCACTCTTATAGAAACAGAATAGTACAGCACAGGAGGAGGCTATTCGACCCATCGAGTCTGCGCCAGCACTTTCGAAGAGAAATCCAGATAGTCCCACTCCCCCGCTCTTTCCTCATATCTCTGCAATATTTTCTCTTTCAAGTATTTATCCAATTCCCTTTTGAATGTTACTATTGAATCTGTATCCAACACCCTATCAGGCAGTGCATTCCAAATCATAACCACTCGTTGCGTAAAAATGTTTTCCCTCATGTTGCCTCTGCTTCTTTTGCCAATCACCTTAAATCAGTGCCCTCTGGTTATCAACCCTTCAGCCATTGGAAACAGTTTGTCTTTATTTACTTTATCTAAACCCTTTATGATTTTAAACACCTCTAAAAGCCTTTCTAGTACCTCCTCTTTATCTATTTTTATCTCATCCAGTAGCCCAGCAACCTCCTTGTTTACCATAGCTTTGGTAAAGTCCTCTTCCTTGGTAAACACTGATGCAAAGTGCTCATTTAGTACCTCAACCATGCCTTCTGCCTCCCCCAAAAGATCTCTATTTTGGTCCCTAATCAGCCCCACAGCTCATCTGACAACCCTTTTACTGTTAATATGCCTACAGAAGACTTTGGATTCCCTTTTATGTTAGCCGCCAATCTATTCTCATACTGTTTCTTTGCCCCTCTGATTTCCTTTTTCACTTCTCCGCTGCACTTTTTATATTCAGCCTAATTCTCCTTTGTATTATCAAGCTGACATCTGTCATACACCCCCTTTTCTGCTTCATCCCACTCTCTAACTCCTTCCTCATCCAGGGAGCTCTGGCTTTGGTTGCCCTCCCTTTTCCCCATGTAGGAATGTACCTAGACTCTACCCGAACCATCTCCTCTTTAAAGGCTGCCCATTGCTGCATTTCATTTCTGTCTGCCAGTCTTTGCCTCCAATTTACCCAGGCCAGATCCCTCCTGAATTTGCTGAAATTAGCCCTTCTCCAGTTAAGTATTTTTATTCTAGATTGCTCCTTGTCCTTCTCCATAACTAATCTAAACCTTATGATGCTATGATCACAATTCCCGAGATGCTCCCCCACTGTGACATTCTCTACTTGGCCACTTCATTCCCCAGGACTAGATCCAGCAATGCCTCCTTCCTCATTGGGCAGGAAATATACTGATCAAGAAAGTTCTCCTGAACACACTTCAGAAATTCCTCCCCTTCTCTGCCCTTATCACAATCACTGCCCTATTCAATATTGGGGTAGTTAAAGTCTCCCATTATCACTTTCATGCTGTTACAAATTATCCATGAGGAAGGAGTTAAATTGCTAACTCAAGCAAACAAGGCATCAGTCACTTGCTTCATACTATAGATGTGTATTATAGATTAATTAATGAGGGTCTTGTTGCCAAAGACACTTGGAATGATTCAGAGGTGTAGAAGTTAAGGGCTGTTGCGACCTTCACAGGTATCTTCAGCCCTGTGTCTGTGGATGAGTTTGACTACAGCATGTGACACAACTCATCAACGCCCTCCCTTGTGATTCTCAACCTGCAAAAGCAATGCTCCTCAGAGAACAAGACTATGCTATATTCAATTGAGCAGCAACAGTGCACTGAATATCAACTATTCCTGGTCACCAAATTGATGCTGCTTTTTGATGGAGGTAATCAGCTTTAATGAAGCTGGAGTGTTGAAATGCTCCAGCAGTGAAACAAGTATCTAACTATACTGCATGGAGCAGAAATATTCACAGCAGACCTTCAATCTGTAACAGGGTTACTCACTGTATGTCTGTTGAGGACCACACTCTTCAGCATGCTTTGCTCAAAGATCAATCTTCTAAATGCTTCAACACGATGAACTATGGAATAACTATTTTGCTAAGCGGAGACTAGGCTCTTGCTTTCACGAAGGGAAAAAAATAAGAATGTCACACATGAGCCCAGTGGCGGCCAGCTATACAATGCCATTGGCAGAGGCCGGAGAAATCTTTCAGAAAACAAGGAAAAAGTAGATTGCCAGATGAAGACTGAAAAAGCATTATGTTTCTCTGCTGAGGTCTCTCTCCTTGCTGTTTGAGGCTCTGTCTAACTTTCCTTTTTTAGCCTTTCTCTCACTTGTTTTCTTTCTGTCCATTCTCTTTTTTTTCTTGCTTTATTTTCTTTTTGCCTTTCTTTCGCTGCTTTCTTTTTTTAAAAACAAAAATTCTCTCTGTACCTTTGTCAGTCCAGCCAGCTGTCAGATGTCACCAGTGCTGGTCATCATACAGTTCATCTCCCTTTAGATCTCCAGTGACGTAAATGAAGGGAGCTCTATTCACTGTCTCCTATCTCTTGCACAGTAGTAACTGACCAGTTTGGTTGCTTAAAATCAAAATCACTGTGCTGTATTTATCCTTGATTTTTACACCACTGCCTGAAGTGAGACAGGAAACGAATGTACCCCTTCCACCTCCATTCTTAAGGCAGCAGCAGTAACTCCAGAGTGTGACAAAGCAAATGCTTTGTGGGTTACAACAGTGACATTTAATATTGGTATTCATTCAATCCACTGAGCAAAATTTTAGCACGGAATATTTGGGGGATACAGCTCAGCCGACAGCATGAATCATTTTGTTGTCAATGGGTGCCTCGAGCTGATGACTCCGTTAAAGTGCAAGCCTTCCTGAGCGCTACAGTAAATTGCAAGCTCACTGTATCAGGTGGAACCACAATGGTTCAATCAATCAACTATTGACATTAATGCATCATACGTGAAGGCCATTATTAAAATTGTAATTTTAGCTCTGATCATTTAATTCTGCCATAGGATCATTACATTCTATGCAGGAATGACAAGGTTGCACAGCAAGGTTATTGTTCCAATTAACCAATTTTACACTGAAACATGGTCCAGTGTTCTGGAACATACAGGGGCACGAACAACGTGAACAAGGGTGGACAGAAAATCAAATCCCAACCATCCATAACAGAATTATAGTACTAATAATCGTGACTGCAAGAGATGCATGACTGCTGTGGGTGCTTTCTGAGAAGAATAAGCCTGTTTTCCATGAGTGAGTTGGTGAGTCATCTATTGTATAAGGCTTACTAAGTAAAACAGTAAAGGTTCACAGACTCCCACTTGTATATAACAGGTCCTTTTTTTTTAAAACAGAATGTGACCACAATATCAGCTCTCAATCTTTCTAGTAATGTTGTCTCTGTCGACAGATCTCGAATACAGAGATCCTGCACGGTACTGACATTAGCAAAAAAAACTTCCATTACCATTACTACATTATTCAATATTGATTTTATGCAAGTGTAACACATTTGGGCTAAAGTATATATATGGTACACAGATGTTAACTGAAAGATTGATTGAGAGGATATGTAGTAATTTATGCAAATCTAAACAATTTAATCAGAGATGGAACCAAATATCAAGGCCTAGGAA
Organism: Squalus acanthias; assembly: GCA_030390025.1. NCBI lineage: Eukaryota > Metazoa > Chordata > Chondrichthyes > Squaliformes > Squalidae > Squalus > Squalus acanthias. The sequence goes on along the minus strand of CM059433.1, from coordinate 38,127,097 downwards.
TTCAATCACGCCTGAAAACAGAAGCGTGTTCGCATAAAGCACCTGTATACATGCTCACAGGGACCACATGAAATTGGTGCTGGCAGCTCACTATAATGATTCAAGCGTGCAACCAGCGCTACCCATGCTACTCTTTGGCTGTGCGCTTGTTTGGGGGGACCAGAAATTGAGCGTCGCTGACGCAATTTAACAGCAGCAGCACCTCTTAAAGGCAAGGGGCATTTTATCTGTAGATAGCCGGGAAAACTTCTAAAGAGGAAAAATGGCTGGAAGAAGTCGAGACAGGGCACGGATGTTCTCTGATACTGTGTTCTAGGCCCTGGTGTAGGCAGTGACAGGAGGAGGGAGATCCTGTTATCCCAGGAGGCAGAAATCCTTCCAGGCAACACCTTCGCCACCAGTGGGAAGACGTCACAGAGGAGATAAATGTCAGGAGCTTAGCTCCAAGGATATGGCTACAAAGCTGCAAAAAGTTCAATTACCTTACCAGAGTTGACAAGGTAACAGTAACGCTCTTTCTCTATGCTTAACCCTCCACCACCTCCAACCTCACTACTTACAATACTGCCCCACCCACTTCCCTTTACTCTCCTAAAATTACTGCACCACTTCACTACACCTCCTTACCTTCACACTCACCATTAGTTCATCCTTCACTTCCCCGTACTTCACATCTTACAAACACTGCCTACCAACTATTAGACCATGACAGGCACATTCTCTAAACACTCAAGACTATCACTAACACACTCCCATCTTTCTTGTAGAAGGCGGCCGCACACAACTCGAGACAGGACGCTGCCATCGGAGGAGGCCGAGCCGGCCTGCACACCCTCTGCCCCGTGCTGGCCATCACGGGCCAGGGGAGAGTATTGGTCGTGATGAGTGGCAACGCTGGAGAAGACGTCGGGCAGGGTTTCTTCACACCGTATCCTCTTTTTCCCTTCAACAACTTGTGTTTATACAGCACCTTTAACGTAGTAAAACATCCCAAAGCGCTTCACAGGAGCGTTATCAGACAAAATTTGACACAGAGCCACATAAGGAGCTATTAAGGCAGGTGAATGAAAGCTTGGTCAAAGAGGTAGGTTTTAAGGAGCCTCTTAAAGGAGGAGAGAGAAGTAGAGAGGTGGAGAGGTTTAGGGAGAGAATTCCAGAACCTAGAGCCATGGCAGCTGAAGGTATGGTCACCGATGATGGGCGATGTTTAACTGGGAGGTAAAGAAGGCAGTTATGGGAAGAGCAACAGCGACTTCAATATCATCACAGGTCAGGGAAGGGGAAGGTTGAGGTTTCAGAGGCTGCAAATGAGAAAGTTGGGGTCGTTTTTTTCCTAAAGGTGGATAGTGAAATGAATGAGGTATGGGTTCTCAGAGTGTAGATCAAGGGAGATGGGAAAGTGGTCTGCGAGATCTCTAACAGTGATAGGTTTCAAGGCTGGCAATGGGTGAAATGTTCATAAGTAGAGAACGACCTGGAAGAATTGGGAGATTAATTAAGATAAGATTTGGAGATGGTAGTCATGCACCCCCACAAGTTTGGGCAGTGGAAGGGGGTGCAAGTGGAATATGAAATCGGGGGGTGGGGGGGGGGCAGTTTCAATGAGGAGGAAAGAATCACTATTGGTAATTCAAGTCTCAGCAAAGTCAAACAAGGTCAACATACTCATCCACAATGAGGTTATGGATGGTCAAGGATGGCAACAAGGAGGAGGGGCTGATCTGTACTTTGCCCAAGGTGAACCGGAGGAAAGGCACTTAACGTGGACAGATGTACAGTGATGCACACCGGTGCAGGAAACATCCAACATGGATGCCATAATGGGTGGATGTCCATTTGCAAAGATGAAATGAACACATCTGAGCATCCAAATAAAAATGTACCTTGAGCATATTTGAATGCATGTTTATAGAATGATACAGCACAGAAGGAGGCTATTCAGCCCATCGTGCCTGTGCCGGCTCGTTGGTGGACCTGTCCAATTAATCCCACTCCCCTGCTCTTTCCCCACAGCACTGTTAGCGCTTTCCCTTCAAGTATTTATCCAATTCACTTTTGAAAGTTACTATTGAATCTGCTTCCACCAGTATTTGAGGCAATGCATTCCAGATCACAACAACTCGCTGTGTAAAAAAATGTTTCCTCACATCGTCTCTGGTTCTTTTGCCAATCACCTTAAATCTGTGTCCTCTGGTTACCGACACTTCTGCCACTGGAAACAGTTATTCCTTACTTATTCTATTAAAACCATTCATGATTTTGAACAGGTCTATCAAATCTCCTCTTAAGCTTCTCTGCTCTAAGGAGAACAACCCCAGCTTCTCCAGTCTCTCCACATAACTGAAGTCCCTCATCCCTGGTACCATTCTAGTAAATCTCCTCTGCACCCTCTCCAAGGCCTTGACATCCCTCCTAAAGTGCGGTTCCCAGAATTGGACACAATACTCCAGCTGAGGCCTAATCAGTGTTTTATAAAGGTTTAGCATAACTTCCTTGCAAAAGTACTCTATTCCTCTGTTAATAAAGCCAAGGATCCCAAATGCTTTCTTAACAGCCTTCTCAAATTGTCCTGCCACCTTGAAAGATTTGTGTACATACACCCCAGGTCTGTCTGATCCTGAACCCCCTTCAAAATTGTAACATTTAGTTTATTTTGCCACTTCTCATTCTTCCTACTAAAATGAATCATTTCACACTTCTCTGTCCTGTGTCTGCCCATTTCACCAGTCTATGTCCTCCTGAAGTCTGTTACTATCCTCCTTATTGTTTACTACCTTTCTGTGTTTCGTGTTATCTGCAAACTTTGAAATTATGCCCTGTATACCCACGTCCAGGTCATTAATATATATCAAAAAGAGCAGTGGTCTGAATACCGACCCCTTGGGGACACCACTGTATACTTCCCTTCAGTCTGATAAAGAACCGTTCACCACTATTCTCTGCTTTCTTTCCCTTAGCCAATTTTGTATCCACGCTGCCACTGTCCCTTTAATCCCATGAGCTTTAATTTTGCTTATAAGTCAATTATGAGCCTTTTGAAAGTCCATATACACATCAACCGCATTACCCTCATCAGCCCTCTCCGTTACTTCATCAAAGAACTCGATCAAGTTACTCAAACATGATTTGCCTTTACCAAATCCAAGCTGACCTCTATTTTCTTTAGCCAATACTTTTCCAAATGAAAATTAATTTTCTATCAGATTATTGTCTCTAAAAGTTCCCTCACCACTGATGTTAGGCTGACAGGCCTGTAGTTCCCTTCCCCTTTTTTGAACAGGGAGTAATATTTGCAATCCTCCAGTTCTCTGGCACCACCCCCATATCCAAGGAGGATTGGAAGATTGTGGCCAGAGGCTCTGCAATTTCCACCCTTACTTCCTTCAGCAACCTAGGGTGCATCCCATCCGGACCAGGTGACTTTTCTCTTTTCTACTTTGACGACTGCCAACATTTTAAGTACCTCCTCTTTATCTATTTTTATCCTATCCAATATCGCTACTGCCTCCTCCTTTACTGCTACATTGGCAGCATCCTCTTCAGTGAAGACAGGTGCAAAGTACTCATTTAGTACCTCAGCCATCATGCCTTCTGCCTCACAAGACGATCTCCTTTTTGGTCCCTAATCAGCCCCACTCTTCCTTTGACCACCCTTTTACTGTTTATAGGTTTATAAAAGACTTTTGGGTTCCCTTTTATGTTAGCGACTAATATATTCCAATATTCTCTCTTTGCCCTTCTTATTCTCTTTTTTAGATCTCCTCTGTACTTTCTATATTCAGCTTGGTTCTCTACTGAATTATGAACCTTATAATTGTCATAGGCCTCCTTTTTCTGTCTCATTTTAACCTCTATATCTTTAGTCATCCAAGGAGCTCTAGCTTTGCATGCTCTTCCTTTCCCCATCATAGGAAATGTGTCTACTTGGTACCCAAACAATCTCCTCTTTGAAGGCCTCCCATTGTTCAATTACTATTTTGCCTACCAATTTTTGATTCCAATCCACCTGGGCCACATCCCTTATCTACTCACTGAAGTCAGCCCTCCTCCAGTTAAGTATTTTTATGCTTGATTGCACCTTGTCCTTTTCCATAACTATTCTAAACTTGATATTATGATCAATGTTCCATTGAAACATGCTCCACTTGTCCCACTTCATTCCCCAGAACTAGATCTAGCTCTGCTCCCTTCCTTGTTGAGCTGGAAACACACTGATCAAGAAAGTTTTCCTGTACGCATTTCAGGATTCCTCCCCCTCCTTGCCCCTTACATTATCATCCCAGTCTATATTAGGATAATTGAAGTCCCCCATTATCTCTACTCCGTAGTTCTTGCATCTTCCCACTATTTGGTGGCCTATACTATGCATCCAGTTGCGTAATAGCTCCTCTATTGTTCCTTAATTCTAACCAAATAGAATCTGTCCTTGGCCCCTCAACTACATCATCCTACTCCAGCGCTATAATAGTTTCTTTGATCAGTACTGCCACCCCCACTCCTTCCTTTCCTTCCCTATCTTTCCTGAATACCTTGTAGCCAGGAATATTAAATTTCCAATCCTCCCTTTCTTTGAGCCAGGTCTCTGTTATTGCCACTATATCGTAGTCCCATGTGGCAACGTGTGCCTGCAGCTCACCAACCTTATTTACCAAGCTACGTGCATTTACGTACATGCACTCCAAACCTGTTTTAGACTGTTTTACATTTTCCCCGTCTGATCCCTCCCATTTCTGAACTATTCTTTACTCTAGTTCTATTTGCCTTTCCCAATCATCTGTGTACCTTATTTCTCCTCTCTAATGTTTCATCCCCCCTCTGAATTAGGTTAAACCCTCGCCCACAGTACTAGTTAACCTTCCCACGAGGATATTAGTCCCAGCTCTGTTGAGGTGCAACCCATCCACCCTGAACTGGTCCCAATGACCCAGGATTCTGAAGCCCTTTCTTTAGCCACACGTCAACCTGTTTTATCCTACTAATCCTATACTCACTAGAGCGTGGCACTGGGGGTAATCCAGAGATTACTACCTTGGAGGTCCTGCTTTTTAACTTCCTCCCTAGCTCCTGAAACACTGTCTGCAAGACCTCAACTATTTACAATCTATATTAATGACTTGGATGAAGTGTAATGTAGCCAAATTTGCTGATGATACAAAGTTGGTGGGAAAGCAAATTGTGTGGCGGACGCAAAGAATCTCCAAAGGGATATAGACAGGCTAAGTGAGTGGGCAAACATTTGGCAGATGGAGTATAATGTGGGAAAGTGTGAGGTTATCCACTTTGGTAAGAAAGATGAAAAAGCAAATTATTATTTAAATGGAGAGAGATAACAAAATGCTGCAGTACAGAGGGACCTGGGGGTCCTTGTGCATGATACACAAAAAGTTAGCATGCAGGTACAGCAAGTAATCAGGAAGGCAAATGGAATGTTGGCCTTTATTGCAAGGGGGTTGGAGTATAAAAGCAGGGAAGTCCTGCTACAACTGTACAGGGTATTGGTGAGACCACACCTTGAGTACTGCGTACAGTTTTGGTCTCCTTATTTAAGGAGGGATATACTTGTATTGCAGGCAGTTCAGAGAAGGTTCACGAGGTTGATTCCTGAGATGAGGGGGTTGACTTATGAAGAAAGGTTGAGCAGGTTGGGCCTATACTCATTGGAGTTTAGAAGAATGAGAGGTGATCTTATTGAAACCTATAAGATACTGAGGGGGCTCGACAAGGTAGATGCAGAGAGGATGCTTCCCCTCATGGGGGAATCTAGAACTAGGGGTATAATTTCAGAATAAGGGGTCACCCATTTAAAACTGAGATGAGGAGGAATTTCTTCTCTCAGAGGGTCGTAAATCTGTGGAATTCTCTGCCCAGAGAGCTGTGGAGGCTGGATCATTGAATATATTGAAGGTGGAGATAAACAGATTTTTGAACAATAAGGGAGTAAAGGGTTATGGGGAGCGGGCAGGAAAATGGAGCTGAGCCCAACATTAGATCAGCCATGATCTCATTAAATGGCGGAGCAAGGCTCGAGGGGCCAAATGGCCTACTCTTGCTCCTATTTCTTATGTTCAACCCTTTTCCTTCCTATGTCATTGGTTCCCACATGGATCACGACTTCTAGATCTGTTCCCCTTCCCCCCTCAAAATGTTCTGCACCTTCTGTGATGTCCTTTACCCTGGCACCAGGGAGGCAACATCAGCAGTTGCAGGAACGCCTGTCTAACCCCGACTATCGGATTCCTTGGTTGGAATATTTTGAGTTATTTGGGGACTATGCCTTCAAAGGTACGTTGATACATTAGAAAAGGATCAAATGAAAGTAACATGAATGATTCTTGGACTCAAAGTAGTGTGGGATAAAGTTCCTCCTGTCATTAACTCGAGTGAAAAGGTTGGCATGAGTACAAACAGGAATCCTATTCTGTATCCATGCTGTTTCCACCAGGATTATCAACAGTAAGAGTTTCATCCCAATGTTATGTATGCTTATAAAACTTTGTTTCCTATCACTGGAGTAAAAAGCAATGAGGTGACTTGATCAAAATCATTAAATTGCTGAAAAAGGGACAATAACAAATTGGCAACTCGTTACACCCCGTCCATCAGAAAAGAAAAATTGGGCGGAGTGTAAAATGGGCTGTCAATTCGCCTGTCACTTTAATTCTCCGCTCCACTCCCACTCGGACCTCTCTGCCCTCGGCCCCCTGTTCCAATGAAGCTCAACGTAAGTTTAAGAAACATCTTTCGATTAGGCACTTGACAGCCTTCTGAACTCAACATTGAGTTCAACAATTTCAGATCATAATCTCTCCCCCCATTTTTTCGGACGGCAGCTGTTGTGATTCCGCCATTCCCATTTACACCTCTTCTAGACCCATCTTTTGTTTCTTTACTTGACCCATTACCAACCCCTTTTGCCTTGCACCATCATCCCTTTTGTCATTTAATCTTTCCTGCCCTCCACCCTATCACAGACATTCCCTTTTGCTCTCTCCATCCCGCCTTTCTCTGCCTCTGTACTTGCTTAAAACCAGTTACATCTACAACATTTTCCAGTTCTGATGAAAGGTCATCGACCTGAAACCTTAACTGTGTCCCTCGCTCCACAGAGGCTGCCTGACCTGCTGAGTATTTCCAGCATTTTCTGTTTTTATTGCCGATTTACTTAATGTGTTTAAAAGCTATGACTATAGTTCTAAGGGCCGTGAAGTTAACAGATTACAGAAACTGCAGATGCAAAGAACCTTTTTTGGGGAGGGGGATTAATTTGGGTTTGTGCCAACACCTGAGATTCACCACATGGTGATTACTTATCTCACTCATGTTGCCATGGAAGGCACTGATGGGCATTCCACGACACAGACAAAATAAATCAGAGGGAGAGTCACCTTGTATTGATGTCAACGACCACCTAGTGACCACTTACAGATATAAACCTGGGAGCAAACTGGTTGCCTGCCTTTTAACTAATGGTGGTGTGTGCTGTAGGAAGACCAAAACTAGAGTGGGATGAAAATAATACTTATTGGTAAAATTACTTTTCTCCCCTGTGGGAGTAGCAGAGGTGCGAAACAGATTCCCACTCTGGTCGTTAAAACTGGGAATAGCTTCTTTAAAAAAGTGGCAATCTGGTTCTGAAAGAGATTGAAGGTTATAGGGAATACATATGAGCATAAATAATCAAATACTCTCTAGTTCAAGTCCTGCTGGGGCCATGGGACTATCAAGTGTGGAATGGAAACTGTCAGGAATGAATAATGGATTTGATAGTCCAGGATTAATATTTTTAGTTTTTGCTCAATTGCCATTGCTGGGTCAAGAAAATTTGCACTAGGTAATTATTGGTAATTTTGCTTGGGCTCAGCCAGGAGAGGGATGTTCGAGCTGCAGGTTAGAATACTACCCATTTCAGGCATCCAGCCTCAGTATCAACCACCATCAGCTGCAGACTAAAGCTCCCTGTACTCCGCTCCAACAATGTGCCTTAACCCGAACCCGGAAGAGGACTTCCTACTGCACCAGTCTGACATTCTGTTTCCACAAAACTAATCTGGGGCGCTGGCGCCCTGGGACCCACCCCTCCGTGATCATGACGCCCCCTCCTGAACTTACATTGCTCGCGGCCAAGGGGCAGGGCACGACACGACATTGGTAGGCCTGACTCTGATGAGCTGCATCGGGAAGCTCGTTTGGCACCACGCAGCTCGCCGGATGAGGCCGGGCCTCAAAATTAAGACCACGTCTTCACTTCGAGTACAGGTGACCAGCAGGCAGGGTAAACTTCCATCCCATCTGTATGTCCTACTTACAAATGCAGGTCCCAGAGGGAAAAAAGACAGTATGATAAATTTTCATCTATAGTACTTCCTGTGCAAATTAAAATGAATAGACCCAAAACTATAGGGGCATTCAGCCGAATTCCTAATCTGCACTCTAACACATGATGTTCTGTACCGGGATCACTGAACATGTACATTTAGCCCAGTGTGCTAACTCACTGCACTAAGTAACCCAGTGTTAAGCATTTGTCCACGAATATTAACTTTAAGGTTTTATTGTTTTTTGAGGGAAGGGATAAAATTACCTCTGACACATTTACCAACATGGCAATGCAAACTGTGCATGCTTCCACGGAAACAGCTGGCTTGCCTTTTCTTACTTCATGATTTCTCCCGTTCTTACACATTAAGTGAGACTCTCTGCTGACAGCAGTTCATAGCGTGTCCTGTGTGACTTTCTGTCAAGTGGAGCTCTGCACCAACAGCACTAATTCAGAAAATCTACCTTATAATACCCAGCAAAGCAAAATAAAGGAATAAAAATAGTAAATGCTGGAAATATTCAGCAGGTCAGACAGCATCTGTGGAGAGAGAAACAGAGTTAACGTTTCAGGTCGATGACCTTTCGTCTGAACCAAAATAAAGGAAGATGGTTTTCCAATATACTACATCCCGTCTATCTGAAACGTTATCGCACTTCAAAAATCCCAATCTCTATCATGCTTTAATGGTTCCAGCAGAAAGACACCCTGTCCAATCATAACACTTACATTAATAATTCACAATGTACATATCACTTCCTTTCTATAATTAAAGCTTAGATATGAATTTATTCACTTAACCCTATCAACCATTTCAACAGGAAAAATTACAGCTTCATAAGGGACTATTGGCATTTACATATCCAACTTGTCCCAATGCATCCCATCATAAGATTGAACATACTATTGCACCATGCCTTCATTTGCACTTGGAATAGTCAATAGACTGTGTCTAGTTACACTCATCCAAGGTGTTATGATAAATGCATTTTGTGGTCAGTGACTCAATTGTATTGTCATACTATTTCCTGTTTCAATACCTTAAAGAGAATTCTTTTAATGCACTGTTTTTGAGATTCAAATTGCCAGTGGCAGTGCAGTGCATCCACATGCAACACAATGATGTGATAAGAACACTGGTCCAACCTGCAACTCCTGGGAAAGGGACAGTAGACTATACTGTGTTGAAGCAGCCAAAAATCTACAGAAGGACCGAGGGAAAATATGAAAATGGGCAGAATTATGGCAGATGAAAATCAATGCAGTTAGGTGGAGGTGTTACAATAAGAGACAGACTCAATGAATGGTGCTGAATTGGTTAGGGGACAGACTGAAACAGATTTGGGAGTGACAGGCAACCCAGCACTTTCCAGTCACTGCACAGCAGCAAACAACAAAGCAAACAAAATGCTGAGCTACATTACCAAATCAATAGATTACAAGGTAAGCTTTATGACTACACACTCCCAGCACGAAGCAATGGAAATGTATATCAGAAATTTGCAAAGACACCACTCTCCCCCTTATCCATTAAAGTTAGTGATGGCGAAATTGGGGGGGGGGAAGGGTCACGTGCATGAATTCCAGATATCCGCTCCCGAAGGATGATGCTCCACGCTGGGAACTCATATTTGTAAAACTTACCCTCCCAAGTCTGAAGATGAATCGTGATTTGATAAGGCTGCACCTTGAGTATTGCTTTTAGCTCTGGTCACCGAAGCACAAGAGAAACACCCAAACCCTGGGAGCTGTGCGGAGAAGGATTATAGTACTGGTCCCTTGTGTTCGAGGATTTGAGTTTAGGAAAGGTTAGAAAAGCTTGGGACTCTTGAGCCTTGAAACAAGGCAAAGAAGAGAACCTAAAGGTATACAAGATACTAAGTAGAATAGAAAAGGTTCATCGGGAGCACTGTTTTAAGTTCAACTATACTTTAGGACAAGGAGACACAGATACAACTTAGTAAAGGCATGCTCAGGACTGATGTTAGGAAGCACTTCTTCATGCAGAGAATGATCTTGCAAGTAAGGTAATGAAGGCCGAAATTCCACAATTATTCAAGATACAGTTGATGCTGTGATAGTTGGATTGTAGGGGTAGACTTTAATTTTCGGGCAGCCGACTAGCAGAGCGGACCAGCCGTCCTACATGCTGGGAGCGAAGAGGCCGGAGCCATCTCGAGGCCTCGACCCCAATTAAAGGGAACCCCTCCCCTTTGTAAAGTTCTGAGAGGAAGATATAATTTTCACAGCTAAACTTTAAAAAAAACTTCTAAAAATATATATAACTTAGGAACCCCTCATTCTCTTTTCCCTTTGCATTGGTCCCATATCCCATTCTATCCTTGGTGAATAGAACCAACTGAGCTAGGGTATCTTTTACGTTTCAATCAATCTCGGTCATCTCAGCAGAAACTGTCCTTGAATAGTGCAGGAAGAAAACAATGTATCTTTAGCCACAATCTATTTATCTCTCCTTTCCAATATCTGGCTGAAAATATCAAAACCACTGTAAGTTGGCAAAGTTGGTGCAATGTAGGTTTCCAACTTCTATTCTTAGCCAACCCATAAGAAAGGGTGGTGAGTAGAGAGATACTTCTTCACATAGAAAGGGGAACCATTAAAAGGGCATAACACTAATTACTAGCAAATATCTGGAAGTAGGTCACTGGCCTGCTCCTTCCATAGGTTTGTAACACAGAGTAGGAGGAATTTTTATTTTTAAAATGGGTTGGAGCAGCAGTGGTGCAGTGTGTTATAATAGTAAGGTGCAGCTTTGATGCACAAGTTTCCTACCTTAGCCACAATAGTGAGGTGAGATGCCAAGTGAAAATCAAGCAGATTCCCACAGGGAAGCAGTTCACTATTTTGATCGCTGAGGTTATGGGCTAGAAATTTTTGTCAAGCTGCAATGGTAGCAGATTCCTAGTCGGGCAAAACTTCTGCCTGCCAATCTGGACCGTCCCCAACACCATTTCAAATCCTGGGGTGGAGGTATTTGCATAAAAGGGGCACTTGCTCCCTATACAGTGACTGGACTTCATAAATAATGAATTGCCTGAAACACTGTGGGACATTCCGAGGTCATAAAAGGAACCATATGAAAGCAAGTTTGTTCTTCTTTCACTTTTCAGTGATACTGAGGTTCCCATCTCAGTAGGTGGCATGGGAGGTTGAAATATTAAGCGGATGTAGATGTCATGCTTGGCGAACATGCCCTGAAAGAAACAAAGTTTTCTTAATTAAAATTTACCACTTTCTCAGCAGCAGTAAATTGCTCTGTGATCGATTGCCGTTGGGTATTGTAGGGTCCGGGATTGTTTTGAGTCATTTAAATGTCATGAACTTTTGACTTTGGCTAATGGAAAACCCAGCCTGTAAGTTAACCACAAACTACGGCCTTTGGTCTAATAAGAAAAACAACAGAAAGCAGACATAGAACAGAAGAAGGTACACTGCAGCAACAACAAACCTCAGACTTTTGTCTGCTGCTAAAAAAACTCCCACAGAAAACAGACATAAGACAGGAAAGATCACGACTTTGGACACTGCAACAAAAAATAACGATGACAGAGAGGCTCCTTTTATAGGAGTCAGAAACCAGAAGACAAAACCTGAAAACAGTATGAAAAGAGAACAAACTATGCTATCGGGAGGAGAGGCAACATGAAGAAGACAAGGAAGAATTGCTTCAGTAGACACACCGGGGCTATCCTCCAGAACAAGGGTCTGGTCAACATGTTAGGCAGTATGATCCCAAGTTACAGATAAAGATTGTATCAAGCACTTTAAGGAGGGGGTTGCATGATAACAAACAAGTTCAGCTTCTAGAGTGAAGAACTTGAAAATCAGTACAAAGTGTACCAAATTAAGAAGCTGGGGTCATGGAAGTGCAGCATAGCCACAGGTGGTGTGTTAATGATGAACTAACTGATTGAGGATTAACCTTTCTCCAGTGGAAGTACATCCAGATCTTCAGAAGGTCTGCAGGGGGTAGATCTGCTTTCAAATTAGTGGAACATTCCGGTAGCACAGCCTAGAAACAGAAATATTGTCCCCAGTTACAGACTCAGGATGGATGGAATTTTTAACTACAGTTTGCTTTGATTTTGTAATTCAATTATAAAGCCCTACCGTTGGGCTGTTATTCAAATGTTTCAATCTAACTATAGTTACAAATAAAACCATATACTGTATGGTGGGAGAACTACACTGAAACTTGAAACAATAACTATTTGATGTGCAGCCATTAAGATTTATGGAGTTTAAGTGAGATAAAATTAAAATGTAAAAAAACATGACATTCCAGTTTAAAAAAAAGTCTTATTTTTTGGAAAGGTGTTTCCAGTCCCGAGGAGACTAATCTTTCTGGCAAATAGTGAAAAGCCGCAGAGCAATCCTAACTGTTCCTTAAAGGCAACCGAGAGAAGTATCAGTAGATACAAATGCTAAAATGTAAATGAGAAAGCTCATCAGCAGAAAAAAGAGAAACGCATTCTTAATAAATGGCTACAATTGAAGATGTGATATTGTATCAAACTCCCTTTATCCACTATTTTAACAAAAGGGGTTAACTGGTTTGCTTTATTTTAAATATGTTAGCACCTCCATTAAAATAGCAGACGGGGAACTGATACGAACATGCTAACATATTCATTGCTAATATCGAACAGGACATCTCCAACTCATTGATGTGCTACATTTAGCAAAAGATTTGTAAGAAACAGAAATGATTATCACACGAAGAGGCGTAGAGGCACAATGCAATAGAGCAGGAAAACCCAGGCACCACAGTAATACTGGGCATAGTTTTGAGTCCTTATTCCCTGTAGATGTTATGTTTTTGTGAAACCAAGGTGAAGGGCCAAGTTCCATACATTTGCTGTCTGTTTTCATTAACTCGACCACTCTGCTCAACAAATTAGACATCATTAACATCTTAATTTACAGAATCCCAATTGTCTATGCACTGTCCTGAACTTATTTGTATAATCATATTTCTACAAATAGAATTACTGGCAAAACAGGTACAATTAGTCATTTAGTCACAAGAAAGTGGTAGGAGTGATTTCTCTTCTGATGAGAAGATTGGAGACTGTGTGATGTCATGGTTTAGCATGCTGCCCTTTCACTGCCAGAAATTGGGTTTTAATCCAGCCCAAACGGAAGGGATGATCCCTTATCTACTGGCTGTGATATCTCAACGCTACACATTGAGCTACAATGTACAAGAGAAAGTAGGGGTGACAGGCATTACAAGAATGAAAAAAAGATTTTAATTGGTGAAGACAGAAAATGGTGAAACAACATAAGAATTTGCATTTGATATAGCATAGTAAAACGTCCCATGGTGCTTCACAGGAGCATTATCAGACAAAATTTGGCACTGAGCCACATAAGGCGATAGTAGGACAGGTGACCAAAGGCTTGGTCAAAGAGGTAGGTTTTAAGAAGTGTCTTAAAGGAGAGGAGAGAGGCGGAGAGGCAGAGAGGTTTTGGGAGGGAATTCCAGAGAATAGGGCTGAAGGCACGGCTGCCAATGGAAATTGGGGATGGGCAAGAGGCCAGAACTGGAGGAGTGCAGAGACCTTGGCGGGTTGTAGGGGTGGAGGAGGTTACAGAGATAGGGAAGAGCAAGGCCCTGGAGGAATTTGAACACAAGGTTGAGAAATTTAAATTTGAAGCGTTGTAGGACCAGGAGCCAATGAGGTCAGTAAGCACAGGGATGATGTGTAAACGTGACTTGGTGCGAGTTAGGATACATGCAGCAGAGTTTTGCATGTGCTAAAGTTTACGGAGGGTAGAAGATGGGAGGTAGGCCAGGAGAACATATTAATCAAAACCATGATCAGTGCAAACAGCAGCTAGGAATCCTGTATTTATCAATGTGATCGCTGCATGGAATGAGTTTGGTCAGTCTTAACTCAGTTCCTAGTTGGTGTGGATCGCTAAATTGTCATGAAATAGGCAATTTTATTCAGAGCCCTTAGAGAGGTGGCTCTCAAGGAAAATGGGAAATTTCACACTGTTGCAGTGGGGAAGTACTCTTTCAGGTTTTGGTTAAGGAGCATTGTTGAGGCAGAGTAGATGTGCTTTACTCTGTATTTAATGTACTACACCTGACCCAGGCATGCTTAATTCAAACAGTAAGTAGGTGACATCCCTCCAGTGTGATTGTGAGCTTAGGACAAAACTGGGCTTGGCTGTGAGACAGTTTGCCAACACACACTGTCAATGCTCACATATGAATAAGGTGGGGGCCACAGGGGTGAGTTATTGAAGGACAACTAGCACCAGTGGAATGGTTACTCAGAAATAAAACTTAAGGAGAGATAAGAGAGGACAAAATTGGAAAAATAAATAACTGGATCAGATTCTCCAGCAGCTGCTGAACTTCCTGTATGTAGATGGAAGCCAAGACATGGCATCTGTTACCTCTATGAGCATCAGACAACGCAATCCTGGCTGACCATAGTGATATCTTCAGCTGGTACCTGAAAGGAGCCAGTGGTGTAGAGTTTAGTTTGGTGCTCATTTTCAGTTTAACTGGTAGTGCTGCTGTACGTTGCTTCTCGACATCGGGTCTGGTAGTACTGCTGTACGTTGCTTCTCGACATCGGGTCTGGTAGTACTGCTGTACGTTGCTTCTCGACATCGGGTCTGGTTTCACGTGACGACACAGCTGATTGATTGCATCCCTGGTGAGGTGCTGCCTCAGCGTGCACTATTCCTCAGAGGTTCGGGGAGCTGACACCTCTGTGGTGCATTGCATTTAGTCACAAGTCCAGATGGTCCACTTTCCAGGCATTTGAGTCTCCTAGGTTGTCTTCACCTGCTATTCTTGCTCCTCAACTTTCAATGTTACACACATACTACTGTGTGTACCGAAATGCTCCTGTCCACTTATTTCAGAATGATTGTTCCTGCTCAGTTTACTCCTTGAACTCTGAAGTTCCATCTGTATTTTAATTCAATTGGAGGAAATTAATGTTCTGTAGAAATGAAAGGCACAGAGGAAATTTACCCCCTCTGATTACACTAGCACATTTATCCATTTGGGTGTTGTACTGTCTTTACATTCAGTATTATGTGCTCATGTAATCAGTATGTATGGAAACATTGATCCAAGTTAGTGAACAAATCATAGACGATATAATTGATATGATACAAGCTAGTTGGTATGTGAAACCCTCCAATATCTGCAGTCCCAAGGCCTGTGTCCCTCCAAAATAAATCCACTGTTCTTCCTCATAATCAGCAAAAGAATTCTGTTTTTAAGTCCACTTCATGTCCCCTTTGAGCCCTGTGATTATGTGCAACATTTGCCATCAAGCATTGAAAACTGTGTGGATTGGCAGCGGAAATCTCTCCCTGCAGTTCATTCTCTGTCATTATAAATG
The DNA here is from genome assembly GCA_030390025.1 of Squalus acanthias. Lineage (NCBI taxonomy): Eukaryota > Metazoa > Chordata > Chondrichthyes > Squaliformes > Squalidae > Squalus > Squalus acanthias. The sequence continues at coordinate 38,111,383 of CM059433.1, read as the reverse complement.
CATGTATAAAATTTGGGTAATCCTACTATTTTCATTGCTACTACTATCCGTGCTGGCATTTCTCTTCGAGTACAGCATTCTTTTTTGAATATATCTTTAACTGCGATTTCCTTCATCGCCATGTTGTGTGCTGCAATTTACAGAATATTCTTGTGCCATTTGTTGCCTCTGTGTCATATCTTGGACTGTCCTACACCCAAAAGATCTTGCTGTTTCTCCATATACAGTCATAAGCACATGCAAGTCCTCTGGGACAAACTGGCTCTTGGAATTTGCTACTCAGTTACATCGCACAGATATCACACATTATACAACTGGAGTCACAAACATCTCAATATTTACACCAATTACATGGCTCGTCAGTTGCTTCAGAATTGCTAAAGGGGCATTATTACAAATTTGACACAATTGGCTATTTTATTTTCCCACTGGCCAAATTGTACATTTTAAAATCCTGTGTTTCTGCCATCTTGTTAGCAGGTTGTAAACAAAAGAAGGGGGAAAAAATGGCAATTATCGCCTCTATCAGTAAGAACAGAAAATATGGCCCTATCAGTGGGAAGGAGTTCTGAGGGCCAATTTTCCTCTCCCTCCTCCGCTTGGGCACGTCAGACAAAATACATCCAAAATGCAATCTTCCCATAGCAGAGGCCTCATGCCTGGAAGTGGAGGCGGAAAGCCAACTAATGCTGCAGCCACAGGGACCTGCAGCTGCGGTAATGGCTGCTAGCTTCAAATACAGCAGCCAAAAGGCCTCCACTTCTCAAGTACATCCTAGTGGCCCTGTGGAAGGAAATTAAACTTGCTTTATGGCTGGACATTAGTTTGCACCCTGGCTCTGCTCAAGTTGGAGGATCTGCACAGGCTGGGAGCAGGGTCAGCGGCTACCCCTACATTTCAAGTGAAGATCCAAGCAAATGAGACAGGAGACATGTTGATGTCACTCCCATCTCTTTTCCACATTATTTCAATGTTTGCATTCCCCCTTGCGGAGCTCCTGGAAGTCCCAGGCAATGCAAAGGGTGCAGAGACCCAGCATCGCAGGCTCCATTCCTCCTTCTTCTACTTGGTGTCCAGAAAATAAACGCTCCCGGGTGCACAACAGGGGGAAACCAGCCCTCTATAGTTTTGAAGTGCAAGGGTTAGAGTCGGAGATGGAAGGAGGAACAGCCTGTACAATAGTGTATTTGGAACTTAGAAAAAACAAGAGAAGGTAAAATCAGCAATGACCACAGTAACATCAATGACACTAGAAGCTTGGGGGCAGACCTTCTTGTTCCTGCGCTCGGAAGCATAGTGGTAATATCACTGGGCTAGTAATCCAGAGGCCTGGACTAATGATCCAGAGACGTGAGTTCAAATCCCACCACGGCAGCTGGGGAATTTAAAATCAGTTAATTAAATAAATCTGGAATAAAAAGCTAGTAACAAAGAAACTATCGGATTGTCGTAAAAACCCATCTGGTTCACTAATGTCCTTTAGGGAAGGAAATCTGCCGTCCTTACCTGGTCTGGCCTGTATGTGACTCCAGACCCACAGCAATGTGGTTGACTCTTAACTACCCTCTGAAATGGCCTAGCAACAAACCGCTACGAAACACAATAATAAGAATAAAACCGGACGGACCACCCGGCATCAACCTCAGCACCGGCTAAGGACACGGCAACGGCACACCCATCTCAGTCAACACTGCAAAGTCCTCCTCACCAACATCTGGGGACTTGAGCCAAAATTGGGAGAGCTGTCCCACAGACTAGTCAAGCAACAGCCTGGCATAGTCATACTCACAGAATTATACCTTTCAGCCAATGTCCCAAACTCCTCCATCACCATCACTGGGTATGTCCTGTCCCATCGGCAGGACAGACACACCAGGGGTGGTGGCACAGTGGTATACAGTCGGGAAGGAGTGGCCCTGGGAGTCCTCAACATTGACTTGGGACCCCATGAAGTCTCATGGCTTCAGGTCAAGCATGGGCAAGGAAACCTCCTGCTGATTACCACCTACCGCCCTCCCTCAGCTGATGAATCAGTACTCCTCCATGTTGAACACCACTTGGAAGAAGCACTGAGAGTAGCAAGGGCACAGAATGTACTCTGCGTGAGGGACTTCAATGTCCATCACCAAGAGTGGCTCGGTAGCACCACTACTGACCTAGCTGGCTGAGACCTGAAGGACATACCTGCGACAGGTGGTGAGAGAACCAGCACGAGGGAGAAACGTATTTGACCTCGTCCTCACCAATCTAACTGTCGCAGATGCATCTGTCCATGACATTACTGGTAGCAGTGACCACCGCACAGTCATTGTGGAGACGAAGTTTGGAGACGAAGTTCCGTCTTCACATTGAGGACACCCTCCATCGTGTTGTGTGGCACTACCACTGTGCTAAATGGGATAGATTCAGAACAGATCTAGCAGCTCAAAACTGGGCATCCATGAGGTGCTATGGGCCATCAGCAGCAGCAGAATTGTATTCCACCACAATCTGTAACCTCATCGCCTGGCATATCCCTCACTCTACTATCACCATCAAGCCAGGGGACCAACCCTGGTTCAATAAGAAGTGTAGAAGTGCATGCCAGGAGCAGCACCAGGCGTACCTAAAAATGAGGTGCCAACCTGGGGAAGCTGCAACACAGGATAACATGAATGCTAAAAAGCGGAAGCAGCATGCTATAGACAGGGCTATGCGATCCCACAATCAACGGATCAGATTAAAGCTCTGCAGTCCTGCCACATCCAGTCGTGAATGGTGGTGGACCATTAAACAACTAACGGGAGGAGGAGGCTCCATGAATATCCCCATCCTCAATGATGGTGGAGCCCAGCATGAGAGTGCAAAAGACAAGGATGAAGCGTTTGCAATTATCTTCAGCCAGAAGTGCCGAGTGGATGATCCATATCGGCCTACTCCTGAGGTCCCCACCATCACAGGAGCCAGTCTTCAGCCAATTCGATTCATTCCACGTGATATCAAGAAATGGCTGATCGCACTGGATACAGCAAAGGCTATGGGCCCCGACAACATCCCGGCTGTCGAGCTGAAGACTTGTGCTCCAGAACTAGCCGTGCCTCTAGCCTAGCTGTTCCAGTACAGCTACAACACTGGCATCTATCCGACAATGTGGAAACTGCCCAGGTATGTCCTGTCCACAAAAAGCAGGAGAAATCCAATCAGGCAATTACAGCCCCATCAGTCTACTCTCAATCATCAGCAAAGTGATGGAAGGTGTCATCGACAGTGTTATCAAGCGGCACTTGCTCACCAATAACCTGCTCACTGATGCCCAGTTTGGGTTCCGCCAAGACCACTCGGCTTCCGACCTCATTACAGCCTTGGTCCAAACATGGACAAAGGAGCTGAATTCCAGAGGTGAGGTGAGAGTGACTGCCCTTGACATCAAGGCAGCATTTGACCGAGTCTGGCATCAAGGAGCCCTAGTAAAACTGAAGTCAATGGGGATCGGGGGGGAAAACTCTCCACTTGCTGGAGTCATACCTAGCACAAAGTAAGATGGTTGTGGTGGTTGAAGGTGAAGCATCACAGTCCCAGGACATCGCTGCTGGAGTTCCTCAGGGCAGTGTCCTAGGCCCAACCATCTTCAGCTGCTTCATCAATGACCTTCTCTCCAAAATAAGGTCAGAAATGGGGATGTTCGCTGGTGACTGTACAATGTTCAGTGCCATTCACAACTCCTCAGATAATGAAGTAGTCCATGCCCGCATGCAACAAGGCCTGGACGACGTTCAGGCTTGGGCTGATAAGTGGCAGGTAACATCGCGCCACAGAAGTGCCAGGCAATGACTATCTCCAACATGAGAGAGTCTAACCACTGCCCCTTGACATTCAACGGCATTACCATCACCGAATCCCCCACGATCAACATCCTGGGGCTCAACATTGACCAGAATCTTAAATGGACTAGCCACATAAATACTGTGGCAACAAGAGCAGGTCAGAGGCTCGGTATTCTGCAGCGAGTGTCTCACCTCCTGACTCCCCAAAGCCTTTCCACCATCTACAAGGCACAAGTAAGGAGTGTGTTGGGATACTCTCCACTTGCCTGGATGCGTGCAGCTCCAACAACACTCAAGAAGCTCAACACCATCCAAGACAAAGCAGCCCGCTTGATTGGCACCCCATCCACCACCTTAAACATTCACTCCCTCCACCACTGGTGCACTGTGGCTGCAGTGTGTACCATCTACAAGATGCACTGCAGCAACTCCTCAAGGCTTCTTCGGCAGCACCTCCCAAACCTGCGACCTCTTCCACCTAGAAGAATAAGGGCAGCAGGTGCATGGGAACACCACCACCTCCAAGTTCCCCTCCAAGTCACACACCATTCTGACTTAGAAGTATATCACCGATCCTTCGTCGTCGATGGGTCAAAATCCTGGAACTCCCTACCTAACAGCACTGTGAGTGTACCTTCACAACACGGACTGCAGCGGTTCAAGGTGGCAGCTCACCACCACCTTCTCGAGGGCAATTAGGGATGGGCAATAAATGCTGGCATTGCCTGCGACACCCACATCCCATAAGCAAATTTTTTAAAAATGGATTACATTGGCACAGTATACAGAGGAAAATGGGTACAAAAATAGAGCAGGTTCCTTTACAGGCATGGGATCCTTCCCGCCCACATTTCCTCTATTCGTTGCGTCCAGGTGACCAATAAACCTGGACACAGAAACAGGAAAATCTGTCCTTTTATTCCACGATAAATCTTGGACAGATTCAACTCCAGAATAATGCGAAACCGGTCCGTTCAGAGACGACAGGTTCAATACTGGTTTTTGCCCAGCATCCTACCTAAAACGTTACCCGACACAATCGCCAGAAATATTACTCCCTGAGCGTTTAGCGTTACCTCACAGTGTAGAAGCTGAATGATGCTCCCAGACATTCAATATAAGGAGATAAGCTTGAAGCTGCAGAGGGTAAAATATGTCACTTTCTTTTGAACTAAAAAGGTGTTACCATCACACCTCACCAGTGTGAATCTCTTTGCATCTTAATTTTTAAACTGAAATTATTTTGATCAAGAGTCACAAATAGCATGCCAACAGCAAATACCCATCAGTTATAATGAGGTCCCTTCACCTTGCTAGTCAATTGGGCCACTACTCCATTAATATATTACACAACAACTCAGACACCCTTTTTGTATCATTCAAAGAATAGGGTTTTTTTCAGGAACAGGAAAAGGCCATGAGGTCCGATAAACCTGCCCCTTTACAGAGATTAATCCCACCTACCTGCCTGCTCTCCTTTCCCTCAATGACCTCTTTCTCCAGCAAGGCATCAAATTGCCTCTTGAACTTGTACTGTTCACTTTAATGGCTTTCCCAGGCAAATTCTTTCATGAAGAAAAATAAAATTGAAAAGCCAAGAAATTGCCATTGCCTGGGTGTCCAGGCATATCCGCAAAAGTATCTACACTCATCACTTGTTTTTCCAAGGAATTCTTCAATTGTGCTGTTTCATGTGGTATTTTTAAGTCTTGACCCCTCTGTCCTTGTAAACACTTCAGCAGTCAAGGGCATTCAGCCTCGGATCTGCGGGTTAGCGTTCTCCAAGGCGGCCTTCGGGATACACGACAACGCAAAATCATCGAGCAGAAACTGATAGCCAAGTTCCGCACTCATGAGGACGGCCTCAATCGGGATATCGGGTTCATGTCACGATACAGAACGTGACTTGACATCGTTGCCGGTCTTTCCAGCTTTTTAAAAAAACAAACACAAGAAACAAACACAAGAAACAAACCCAAATGGAGAGGATATGCAGCCAGCAGGTGTTTTGACACGTTGGACCCCCTGGGACACATCTCATTGTCTTGGCTGTGCTCTTAGTGTGTCTTTGATGTAGGGAAAGATTGAATGCATTTTCTCTGTGTTTATATTCTGTGAATTCTGGTAGATTGTCTCACAGTAACTCTACCTGAGGAAGGGGCGACAGCTCCAAAAGCTTGTAATTTTAAATAAATCTGTTGGACTATAACCTGGTGTTGTGCGACTTCTCATTTTTGTCCACCCGAGTCCAACGCCGGCATCTCCACATCTTGTAAACTACCGCTGAGCTCCAACCTCCCTTTCCCCTCCAAAGTCCTTGAACATGTTGTTGCCTCCCAAATCCATGCCCATCTTTCCCGAAACTCCATGTTTGAATCCCTCCAATCAGGTTTCTGCACCTGCCACAGTACCGAAACAGCTCTTACCAAAAAGTCACAAATGACCTCCTATATGGCTGTGACAAAGGTAAACTATCCCTTCTCGTCCTTCTCCATCTGTCTGCAGCACTTGACATAGTTGACCACACCGTCGTCCAGCTGGATGGGACTGCACTCGCCTGGCTCCATTCTTATCTATCTAATCGTAGCCAGAGAATCACCTGCAATGGCTTCTCTTCCCGCTCCCACACCATTACCTCTGGTGTCCCCCAAGGATCTATCCTTGGCCCCCTCATATTTCTCATCTACATGCTGCCCCTCGGCGACATCATCTGAAAACACCGCGTCAGTTTCTACATGTACACTGACAACACCCAGCTTTATCTCACCACCACCTCTCTCGACCACTCCACTCTCTCTAAATTGTCAGACTGCTTGTCCGATGAGCAGAAATTTCCCCCAACTAAATATTGGGAAGACCGAAGCCATTGTCTTCGGTCTCCGCCACAAACTCCGTTCCCTAGCCACCAACTCCATCCTTCTCCTTGGCAACTGTCTGAGGCTGAACCAGACTGTTCGCAACCTTGGTGTCATATATGACCACGAGATGAGCTTCCGACCATATATCCATGCCTATTTCAACCTCCATAACATCGCCCGACTACGCCCCTGCCTCAGCTCATCTGCTGCTGAAACCCTCATCCATGCCTTTGTTACCTCTAGACTTAACTATTCCAAAGCACTCCTGGCCAGCCTCCCACGTTCTACCCTCCGTAAACTTGAGATCATCCAAAATTCTGCTGTCTCGTTCATCACCCCAGTGCTCACTGGCATACACTGGCTCCCGGTTAAGCAACGCCTTGATTTAAAAATTCTCATCCTTGTTTTCAAATCCCTCCATGGCCTCACCCCTCCCTATCTCTGTACTCTCCTCCAGCTCCACAACCCTCCGAGATCTCTGCGCTCCTCTAATTCTGGCCTCTTGATTTTAAATCGCTCCACCATTGGTGGCCGTGCCTTCAGCTGCCAAGGCCCTAAGCTCTGGAATTCCCTCCCTAAACCTCGCCGCCTCTCCAACTCTCTTTCCTCCTTTAAGACGCTCAGTGTCAAATTTTGTTTTATAACGCTCCTGTGAAGCACCTTGGGACGTTTTACTACATTAAAGGCTTTATATAAATACAAGTTGTTTTTGTTGTTATATAAAGATTTAATTTTCAGCTGTAAAATATTTATTTCATACTGCAGAAGGAATTCTGAGGCAACGCAGTTTGGATTCAGGTTCTCACTTTTTGATCAACAGACCATTCCAAAAATCACAAAAAATATAAATGGGAAAAATTATTTTTTTTAAATTGAAAAGGTTCGGTGAAGGGTTAAGCGCAGGTGTGAAAAGACTGAAAAGAGTACGAGAGAACATGAAGTAAATCAGTAAGTGGTGGTTAAGTGACACTAAACTTAGGGTTTAAAACCTATTGAATATTGTGGGAATATTTGAAGATTTTAGGTTTTTTTATTCAATCAAAGCAAACAAATACAGATTACTTATCTGCATCAATAAGATCAAATTGCTGATGTCATGAAGCAAATGAATACCAAGAAGGTTACACCATGGGAACAGACAGAACAATGTGGCAAAAATCCTATTCATGCAGATGTTACGGAGCTGATAGATTCATTTATTGTTTTTAATAATTGCCATAATTTCTGTTTGAGATTTTATCTACCGCTTGGCCATTAGCCTAAAACAAAAGCATCTAAGCCAAGACAAGTGAAAGGAAAATCAAGACTTAATACTGGGAAGCAGAGACACTGGCACTGCGTTGGACCCCCTGCCACATATAAACTGAAGGGGCTTGTGGCAATGACTGCCCATGGTATTTGTTAACCACCCCAGCCCCTCCAACCGCCAGTGCGCTGGGGCTGTAATGTCATAGGTATGAAGAGGGAACAGGACAAGCAAAATAAGGAAAGTCTTCCCAAATCCTTCCCAACCTAATAGTCTTCTTTTGTGCTGTGCAATGTACTGTTCCCAATCACACAAGGCAATCAATTTTTTTTTTAAAGAAATGAAAACATATTTGACGCCCGCCTATACATAGGCAAGAGGCCAAAAATGGTGTTTTGAAAGTTTGTGAGGTCTGATAGCACCTGATGTGATCCAGCCAGATCTGGTGATGGATGGCTGGACCAATTGTGTGCCAGATACGCTCAAGTCTGCGCCCCTTGAACCTGAGGGAGCCAAGATGGGAGCTATACCGGAGAATCGACCGAGATGTGAGAGAGTAAAGGTTTTGGTGTGAACAAGGGCATCAAAGGTAAGGTAAGGGAGTGGTTGAGCAAATCAACATCTGCCAAGTAAATAATTAAATATACAAAATCAGAATTAGATTGAATGCCAGAAATTACTAAATGAGTTACTGTGTCTTCTGCAACTTGCTTGATTGAGTTTTATTGAATTTTATTTCCCTAAATTTACCTCAAAATTGTACAGCACAGAAGCAGGCCATTTGGCCCATTGTGCCTGTGCCAGCTCTTTGAAAGAGCTATCCAATTAGTCCCACTCCCCTGCTCTTTCCACATAGCCCTGCAAATTTCTCCATTTTAAGTATATATCTAATTCCTTTTTTGAAAGTTACGATTGAATCTGCCTCCACCACCCTTTCAGACAGTGCATTCCAGATCATAACAACTCGCTGAATAAAACAAATATCTCATATCCCCTCTGGTTCTTTTTGCCAATTATCATAAATCTTTGTTCTCTGGCTACTGACCCTTCTGCCAGTGGAAATAGTTTCTCCCAATCTACTCTATCAATAGCCCTCATAATTTTGAACACCTCTATTAAATTTCCCCTTAACCTTCTCTGCTCTAAGGAGAAGAATTCCAGCTTCTCTAATCTCTCCACATAACTGAAGTCCCTCATCCTTGGTAACATTCTGGTAAATCTCCACTGCACCCTCTCCAAGGCCTTGACATCCTTCCAAAAGTGTGGTGCCCAGAATTGAAGACAATACTCGAGCTGAGGTCTAACCAGCTATTTATAAAGGTTTACTATAACTTCCTTGCTTTTGTACTCTATGACAGTGATTCTCAGACTGGGGTCTGTCGAGACTTTCCAGGGGGCCTGCAAAATAATGTGAACGGGACCCGTGGCTGCGATGGCGCGGGTCGGGCACACTCTGTTGGCCGTTATTTTGATTTCCTTCGTCTGCTCGAGGGGCGCAGTTCGATGTCAGGCCCGGGGGGCTGGTGCACTCGCACAGCGAGACACTGGTAAGCGATTGCCAGGCGGGCACTGGGGCAGAGGCAGCTCTGGAAACGGACACGTAACCGGATTGGCGAGGCCTCAGACTGACAGAATCCCAAGAGAGAATTTGCAGGGCTGGGGCTGAGGGAGGGGAGGAAGGAGCCGCCGTGTCGGTCTTGTTCAAGGGCCTGGAATGAGGATCAAGCCGAGCTTCGCTCGCCGAGTACAGCAGCTGGGCCTGTGACTGGACCCGGACTAAAGCCGCGGTCCCAGTTACTGGCAGTGTCCCGATAGCGGAATGCAGCACACCAGGCAGCGTGTCAGCGATATTCCAGCGCAGGCAGGCCAGTAAACAGCAGAGGGGGAGGAAAAACACCCTGAAACATGCAGCAGCTGCACAGTGAGTCGGCGGGCAGTGGAGGGTCACACCTGAAACGGTGCCAGTGGGCCCAACAGGAGCCACTGAGCCTAATCCCACTCCAGGAAGAACAGGGAGAAGTATTCAACAAGCATGTTGCTGAATCTGTAGGATTACCTTTCAGCTGAAGGGAAGATAAAAGTTTTCATATCTCCAATCTCATCAATGTTCACTATAGCGGACAGCCCCGGCAAAATTTCATGCAAGTTCCTTTAACAGGACACTGATGAACTTTACATTCAGAAATGTAAATGTGCAAGGAGTTTATAGTATAATTTAGATGGGGGGGTCCGTGATTTCCAATCCATTTGAAAAGGGGTCCTTCAACCAAAACAGTTTGAGAACCACTGCTCTAATGTTTCTATTTATAAAGCCAAGGATCCCGTATGTTTTTTTAACAGCTTCATCAATTTGTCCTGCCACCTTCAAAGATTTGTTTATGTGAACCCCGACACCCACTTTAAAATTGTACCACTGAATGAGGGGCAAAAAGAGATTATGAGAATCGATTAGTGGCTAACGTAAAAGAGAACCCAAAAGTCTTTTATAAACATATAAATAGTAAAAGGGTAGTCAAAAAAACAGTGGGGCCAATGAGGGACCAAAAAGGAGGCAGAGGGCATGGCTGAGGTACTGAATGAGTACTTTGCATCTCTGTCTTCATTAGAGAACAGGATGCTGCCAATGTAGCATTAAAGGAGGAGGTAGTAGAGATATTGGATAGGATAAAGAAGTTCTTAAAAGGTTGGCAGTACTCAAAGTAGAAAAGTTACCCGGTCCGGATGGGATGCATCCTAGGTTACTGAGGGAAGTAAGGGTGGAAATTGCAGAAGCTCTAGCCACAGTTTTGGAGTCCTCCTTAGATATGGGGGTGGTGCCAGAGGACAGGAGCACTGTAAATGTTACACACCTGTTCCAAAAAGGGGAAGAGGGTTAAACCCAGCAACTACAGGCCAGTCAGCCCAACGTCGGTGGTGGGGAAACTTTTAGAGACAATAATCCGGACAAAATTAATTCGCACTTGGAAAAGTATGGGCTAATTAATGAAAGTCGGCGCGGATTTGTTAAAGGTAAATCGTGTTTGACTAAATTGAGTTTTTTGATGAAGTAACGGAGAGGGTAGTGCAGTTGATGTTGTGTATATGGGCTAAAAATTGGAGTAGGCCCAAAAACCGGCGTGGACATCATGTACCCGCGCCAGTTGAAAGTAGTGCAGGCAGCACACGACATTCGTGCTGCCTGCTAATTAACATGATTGATGCATTCAGCCCAGTGCTGAGAGCGCTGCTCAGTGGCTGAGCACTCAGCAAGGGGCCCAGGTTCATGGGAGGTGAGCTCTATTTAAAGCTAGCCTCCAGTTTTAAACGCAGTCTGCACTTCTTTCTGAATTCAGCACATCATTATAATTGTTCTCAAGGCAACTGCGACGTAGTTATGGCTCAACAGGGTAGAGAAAGTGCACCTAGGTTCTCAGGCGCAGCACTGGAGGCCTTAGTGCAGGGGGTTGAATGGAGGGGACAGGTCTCTACCCGCAGGGGGCTAGGAGGCCCTCCAGACTCACTGTAAGAAGGCAGTGGGAGCAGATAGCTGAAGCGATCACTGCCAGCAGTCTTGCCCCGAGGAACTGGATCCAGTGCCAAAAGAAGTTTAATTACCTCACACGTGTGGTCAAAGTCAGCTTTTGGTCACCTGCCCTAATTTCTCCTTATGTGGCTCAGTATCAAATTTTTTTGTCTTATAATACTCCTGTGAAGCGCCTTGGGACATTTTACTACGTTAAAGGCGCTATATAAATACAAGTTGTTGTTGTTGAATGCATCTTCAAATGCCATATCCCACCAAATGCACCACTAGCCTCAGACACTGCTCAATGCACCACACCCCATCACTCACCTACCAACAATCTCTATCAATCACGACTCATACCTCACAATCATAGCTTCACCTCACCCTCACACACTTACCACTTCTGCAAGACTCACACCCACATCTCACACCTTGTACACAATGTCAACTATTCAACCATGACAGGCACATCACCCAAACACATTGCACCACACTCACTGACACACTTTCCTTTCTCTTGCAGGCAAAGGTGGCACATAACAGGAGACAGCAGCAGCTAACCGGTGGGGAACAGGCACAGCTGCATATCCTGACCCAGCTGGAAGAGGCTGTGCTAAACATTATTGGTGGGGCCGTCACTGAGACCGTGGCGATCAGCGAAGCTGAAAGCATTGATGATGACGGTATGTTCATACCTAATCCTCCTTCTCACATCCCACTTCCTCCCATTCCTACAATCTCTTCTCACTTACAAGCTGCTGATGGTGTAAGCATGCCTCCCCCCCTCTCCTCACCACAGCCCTACCCTTTGCCTTTCTCCTTTCAGATACCCAAGAATTTCAAGCTTCCCAGCCAGTGCAGGAAGAACAAGAGGAGACTGATGGAGAAGAGACACCATCACTCGATCTGACACTCACCGGCACCAGCTCAGAAACTGCCACTGTGCATAATTTAGAGTGTAGTATAGAGGCAGGATCTGCACGTGGTGAGTCATCGGGCACGAGTGGCCTGCAGCCAGGGCAGGGGGAAAGGGTAGCGAGGTCGCACACAAGTTCTGCTGCAGAGGACTCAGATGAGGACTTCAATGGGGCGGCCTTCAAAAGAAGGGTGATGGGCATGCACATAGAAATGCTTGGTGCATTGGCAGGACTGCCAGAGAGCCTGTTGTCACTGTCAAGGAGCATGGAGGAGTCCGGCTCCAACCTTGCACAGGGCTTGGAGCCCATGATTTCCAGGATGGAAGTGATGGGCAATTCCATTAGAGCACTTGTGGACCCAACCATGATGCAGAGTCTGATGGCCGATGTCTCAGCTTCCATTGCAGCACAAGCGGAAGCGACCCAACGTCTGAGTGCTGCAATGGAAGCTCAGACTTCTCTCATACAAGCTCAGCTTGCTGCCACGCAAACTCAGACTGCTGCCATTGTGACTGTGTTTACCAGTGTGGAAAGGGGCATGAAGGGTGTCACAGCAATCTAGCAATCTGTCCTCCAACAGATTACTAGGATTGCTGAGGCGCCGCCCCGGGGGCGTGGCAGTGACTCCGTGGAGCACGAACCCGCTGTCCTCTCTCAGGATATGATGTGGAGATGCCGGCGTTGGACTGGGGTGGACAAAAATGAGAAGTCGCACAACACCAGGTTATAGTCCAACAGATTTATTTAATTTTACAAGCTTTCAGGATGACAGCATTCGTACTTCCACCACTACCACTCCACCAGTGCCCTTGGTGTTGTCTGTCAGCCAGCTAGCTCAGGCTGCTGCTGCCCATGCCGAGGTGATGCAGTCTACAGCCGGGCCTTCTAGGCCCAGAGCTGTTCGAGGTCGTCCTGCAAGGCCATCTGTAGTCTCCCCCACTGAAAGTCAGCAGCCTTCCACCAGCGATGCTGCAGCCACTGGGGGAGCACTTCGTAGGAACACTAGGACAGGCAAAGGCACACGGAACACAGGCACTAAGGGAATGCACAAGGGTGATTAGCTGACTTTGTTACATAGTATTAGATTGAATCATTTATGAATTAAGTTTGGAATGTTTGTTTTGTGTTGGCTTTTATTTCAGCATTATGGCAACAAGAACGCTGTGATGTGCCGTGACAGAGGGATGATAAGGTGGGGAAGTGTTGAGCAACAGGGATCTGGAGTTTTATTCAGGGGAAGTGGAGTCTGATGATGCGCTCACGGACAGCGGAGGTCATCAGCCAGGTGTACAGTGGATAGCCCTTGTCGCCTAGTAGCCACCCTCAGGTTCGATGTGGTGGCTAGAAGATTGCTGACACAGCGGACTGGCACAGAATAAAGGCATCATGACTGCTGCCAGGATAAAATTGGAATTTCATCTGCCATGTGTCTACCCATTTTACCAGTCTATGTCCTCTTAAAGTCTGCTATTATCCTCCTCACTGTTTACTACATTTCCATGCTTTGTGTCACCTGCAAACTTTGAAATTATGCCCTCTATACCCAAGTCCAGGTCATTAATATATATCAAGAAGAGCAGTGGTCCTAATACCGACCCCTGGGAACACCACTGTATACTTCCCTCCAGTCTGAAGGACAACTGCTCACCACTACTTCTGCTTTCTGTCTCTTAGCCATTTTCGTACCCACGCTGCCACTGCCCCTTTATTCCCATGGGCTTCAATTTTGCTCACAACTCTGTTATGTGGCACTTTATCAAACGCCTTCTGAAAATCCTTGTTTTGCCAATCACAGGAGGTTGCAAGGGTTGGGTGCCAGTTCACAGATTTCCTTGTGATCAGATTATTTTATAAATGACACAATTTTATAGATGTGTTCTTTTCAATATGTGTGTTTGATAAAAGAAAAAAGGAATATTTAAGGATTTATCCCCTCCTGGCTGAATTGGTATAAAATGAGCAAATGTCAACTGTAAAGTACAAAGGGAATACACTTCGTTAATTTGAACGTATTTGAGGGTAATCACTTATAAAAGAGTAATGAGTTGCAGGTTTTTATAAATATAAGGTTTTACCTCCTACAGCGTTTTAAATAATTAGCTTTTCAGACACAGTTGGGTTGCTGTGAGATGACTTTTATCCCTCCGTTTACCAGGAAATCCAAAGATTCAAAGCCATGGCTATCTGCAGCTATATAAAATTATCTATGAAACGCAAGGGCAAAAGCTGGTGGAAGCTGGAGTCAGAAGAGTCAGCGTGAATTTTAAACCCATGTGTACTCTGCAAGTTTGTAAAGTTTGTAAAAAAAAGTGATACCAGCATTAAATTTTCCCAAAACATTTCACAACATTTCTTACAATGAGATCACATCACCTTGTGGGTACATTTAAAAATAAACCAAATTGTAGTAAAATAGTTAAAAATACTGCTATTCATCTCTTCATTTATTACTGAGTGTGACTTTTCTAACCAGTTTTTTTTCCCCAGAAACCGAGGCAAAGGACTGAGGCCCACAGTCAGACAGAGAAGGCGGCAAATTAGGAAGTAGTGACTAGGTGATGTCAAGATTATAGGGGGAAGAGTGACTGAAGATGGTAAAGTGTTTCTCAGTCCTGAGGTCCTGAGAAAGAATGAGTTGGAGTAGATGGTGTGATCAGCCTTGATTTCAGCACAAGGAGGAAGGGAAGAATGGGTAGGATGGTGTGTTTCAAGTGGAGGAGAAACAAGACAAAGTTCAGAGGAGCAAAATCCATGAGAGAGACAAGCAAGGTTTGACTGAGCATGGTTGGAGGCAGGAGATGAGAGGCGCAGGAGATGCAAGTGTGTTTCCTATCATCATGCATATTTGGAATACTGCAATGATGAGAGTACATTTCTGTCATTCTATATAGGGTTATGGGCAAAAAGCAGGGATGTGGAACTAAGCATGACTGCTCTTTCCCAGAGCCAGCACAGGCACGATGGGCCGAATGGCCTTCTTCTGTGCTGTAAGTTTCTTTAAATCTATATCTAACAAGATTACATTACCAGCTGTTCCATTCTGGACCAAACAACTCTTAAGTGAGCTGTCCAGAAAATTTCTGAAATGTAAACAGCAAAAAATCTCTATCAGAAGAGTCGTTTCTTTCCCACTTACTTCTGTGGAATCTGTGATCAAGGCATTGTCTTAGTGTCACATCATCTTCCAGGAGATAGTGAAGCTCTGCCAAGGAATGCTGGTGCCATCTGTGTTTGGCTGCCATCGATTTGAAATCTCAGTTTTGCTACATTGTGTGTAGCCTCCATCAGTCTCTGAATTGTGTCCACTGATCACAATCAGGGTGCTGGGGTAGAAGCACTACACCTGGCCTCCTGCCTCTGTGCTAGAGGAGGGGGACCTGACCACTATCCAGTGTGCAAGTGCAGACATCTGGTAAGGACAGGAGCAAACTCCGTTATGAAGTCCTCGTTGTAGAATAGTCTGCAACACTTAACTATCCATCGCATGCAGTGTTTTCCTGTCTTTGTGCAACTTTGCCCACTTTTTCTGACCTCTTTCCTTTCCACTCCCAAGCAGCCTTAAAATGCAAAAAATCTCTATAGGCCAGTTAGCTGATTTGTTTTATGTCTGATGCTGCTGAACTCAATCTGATGTCTTGCGAAGGTTGTGTGGTGGTGAGGCCAACTATTCTTTCACACAGATTCGGCTTTTCCTACTGAGTCTCCAGCAGTATACTGTATATGGCATCAAGGTGGAAATAAAATACGAGTCCTTTCATTGTGTCCCAAGAATGGAGTCTCCATCCACAATGTGCAGCACATTATTTAGGCTGTGAGCTGTCATTGCAGCTATCAATCCAGCCAGATTAGTTCTCCATGCTGCACACTGAAGCAGATTGTTTGTTTCCCTTTCCTGAAGACACTCACTCAGTGTGTTTAGGTTTCCAATGCACCGGCTGCCCTTGTTACTTTGCCCAAGTGGCCACCCACTCTTTGTGAACCGAGGCAGTGAGTCTATTTACCCTAGGGTGGCATCACAGCTGAGCCCACTCCCATCCTCATGTGATATTCACACTCATACAGTGGGAGTTATTGGAAAGCGATTCGCAGCAGGGGCCTGTAGACAGTTCTTAACGGTCTGTGAACCACGTGGTTGCAGGATGTCCCTATCGACTAACTACCTCGTAGCTTTCCGATCTGGTTTCCTGCTTGTACATGGCCAAAGGCAGCACTGGGGGAAGCGTTGGAGTGGAACTCTTCAGGTGCCAGCATCAACTCATTCAGCTGAATAAATTATCCTAGCCTCCCGAGAGTTGGAGATGGGCAACTCCCAGGAGCCCAGGAAATCTGAATCAGCTGAACAGGCTGACTGCATGCACACGTTGCCACTGGCAGCAAGAGAGTGCTGCTTCAATACTTCCTCAACGCTGCCTTGCCCTCCTCCCACGGACAAACGCAGGTAGGGTAAAATCTACTGTCGGACAGGAAAATTTAATGACAGAAAATTGGGGGCCACACACATTCGTAATGTCCCAGCAGGCAATCGGGAGCCACAATTCAGAAAACTTAATCTTGGGTAGATCAGTTCAGCTGTTGGAAAATTATTTTGTGAATTCGTACATTGGAGCTTTATGGGAGATGTTCCACTTTAGTACTCTTTAAATGCACAGGAAATCTCAACCAGAGTGTGTGTAATTTCCTGACATGCGCTCCCGATGGGGGAGTTTCCACACCAGGAGCACCGAAGTGGAAAATCTCTCCCTCGTTTTGCAATTGGGATGAACGCGATTGGATCAGGTTAGCAATTTCATCTACTCGTCCCAAAATGTTTTGCAGTGTTAACAGTTTAAAGAAGGTCCTGTCAGTAGATTCTGCCGTGGACTGCGAAAACCCTAAGACCCTCCACCTGCAAGAACCCGACTGAATTTTCCCTCCCTTACCCAATGGCATTGACACCAATTGTAGCACCCCCAACTCTGACACCAACAGCACAGACCCTGGATAATATTGAGGATCTTTATCAGTTTGGCTCAGTTGAGCACTGGCCATTGTCTTTAGCAACTAAGCTTGCACAAAATGTGTGTGCACCCATTATAAATTCTGCAATTCTACTTCAAACAGTGCCTTCAATAATTTGTGGCAAGGTCAAGGATTATTGTTTCTTTTTTGAAGGGGTGGATTTTGTTGACGGTCATTAATTATTGAGAGTAAATAGAGCAGAGAGAGGTTTGGTCCCTGTGTATCTGGCTATGGTGACTGATAGCAAATGTCACAGTGAAGCGTCTTGTTATGTAGACAAATGCAGCAGTCAATTTTCTCAAGGTCTCATAAACAACGTTCACGATGAATGACCGGGGATTCTATTTATTGGTGGTGTTGGCTGAGGGAGGAATGTGGGCCAGGACAGCTGGAGACCTCCCTGCTCTCTTTGAATAGCACCATGGAATCTTTTACATCTACCCGAATAAGACCTCAGTTTAAAGTCTCATCTGAAAGACGGCATCTCGAACAATACCCTTCTAGTATTATACTGAAGTGCCAAGCTGGATCGTGTGCTCTCGAGTGCTGCAAGAGGCTCGGAGGCATAGTCTCAGGACAAGGGGTCGGCCATTTATGACTGAGATGAGGAGGAATTTCTTCACCTCGGAGGGTGGTGAATCTTTGGAATTCTCTACCCAAAAGGGCTGTGGATGTTGAGTCTTTGAGTATATTCAAGGCTGAGATAGAGAGATTTTTGGACTCCATGGGGAATCAAGGGATATGGGGATCGGGCGGGAAAGAGGAGTTGAGGTCGAAGATCAGCCATGATCTTATTGAATGGCGGAACAGGCTCGAAGTGCCATATGACTGGCTCCTGCTCCTAACTCTTATGTTCTTATGAGACTTGCAGTGTGCAAGAGGCCAGAAGAGCATGGAGTTTAGCCTCAGTGAGAGTGATTGGGCATTGAATTTTACATTTATATGTCCAATTGTTATTTGAGTTCATTTTTTTTGCATCATTTTACCTGCTCAATACTCAGAGCAGTTTGGTTGTTTATTTGGTGCATTAACTGAGAGCTGATTTGAGGCAGTAATAGGTAATTAACTGGCTACAAAAGAGGGCTGATTAGGTGAGCTCTATTTTTTTCCTGTGGCAGTTGGTCAATTGAGTACGGTAAGTTGGTGTCAATTTCAGTCGAGTAGTGAGAGCTCAATCTTGAGCAGAGAGAAGCCAGTGGAGTCGAAAAACATAGTGCCTTTCACAACCTCAGGACATCCCAAAGAACTTTACACCCAACAAAGTATTTTTTGAAGTGGAGACAGAAATGCTAGAAATACTCAGCAGGCCAGGCAACATCTGTGGAGAAAGAAAGAGTTAACGTTTCAGGCCAGTTAACTCTGTTTCTCTCTGCACAGATGCTGCCTGACCTGCTGAGTATTTCCAGCATTTTCTGTTTATATTTCAGATTACAGCATCCGCAGTATTTTGCCTAAGTACTTTTTGAAGTGTAGTCACTGTTGCAATGTCGGAAACGCGACAACCAATTTTCAAGGTCCCACACACGGCAATGATATAAATGACCAGATAATCTGTTTCAGTGAAATACTGGCCAGGACACCAGAGAGAACTCCCCTGCTCTTCTTCGGAATAGTGCAGTGGGATCTTCTGCGTCCACCTGAGAGGGCAGACGGGGCCTCAAAGAGTGAAAGGCCAGAGTGTGTGGAGTTTGGCCTCAGCAGGAGTTCCGCCATGAGCTGCAGGACAGGAATTTTTCCCCCTAAAATTAATATTGTGTGAGGTAAGTAAGAAGGGTTTGATTGTTGAGAGTTTGATGTTAGTGGGAGTTCAGGCTAACCTTATGTACAGACAACCCTCATGTGTGTGGAATGTGATATGTGGGCCATCATGGATGCTCAGTGGATCCAGCGGCAGTACATCTGCACTAAGTGTTGGAAAACTGAGCCCTCGGGAGCAGAGGATATTCGTGTCAAGGAGCAGTTGACCACACTCGGCAGCATCAGAAAGGGTGAAGGGTTTCTGGAACATACTCCTCAGATTGTGGTCATTTAAGAGGCAGTGTTAGACAGTTCAGGACAGAGAAAAGTGGGCGATCACCTGCAGGGTCAGCGGAGGGAGACAGGACACAGTGAGAGAACAATTGGGAAATAGCATCCGTAACAGAGTTAGATTCAATGCAAAATAGAAAAGGATAATGATGAGTCAAAGATAAGAGTGCTGAACTGGAAAAAGGCAAAGTTTAGCAAGATAAAAGAAGATCTGTCAGTGTCTGTAAGAGCCAGTTATCATCAGTAGGTAGAAATGCCTAAAGCAAAGAGACTACAAGTCCCAGCTATGTTAGCATGACTAGTTTATGTTAAGCTGAATTTTGCAAATACCTTGTTGGAAGTGGAGCACAAAAGAAAGGGAATGAGAATGTTACAGAATTAAAAATTGCTTAATAAGACAAACATACATACTTGCAGCTCAGAAAGCGATTAAAAATTCTTAAATAGAACTGACTACACAATGTATTGTGGTTTTCCATCTTCAGCTGGCAAGGCATTTTATATTTCATTCTATAATGCCTCAGTATATGTACACTGTGGTGCAGGCTTTGCTTCTCTCCAAAACTGCATCTCAGAGAAGCCCCGTTTTGACAAAGTTCTACATTTTGTCTGCCTGTTTGCAAAGAGGGCTGTGTACAGGCATCAAAAGAAAGTGATTTGAGTCCTGGTCATGCCTGTGCTGCTTCGGCCACTAGGTGATTTGCTGCTAGGGTTCATGTTCCTCTTCAACCTCTTCCTGGGCCTATCTTCCTGAATCTCCTCTTCCGAAGCATGTATAGGTCTCTTTTAATGGCAATATTGCACAGCCAGTAACACTGCTGTAATCCTGCCAAGTCGCTCCAGCTCATATTGCAAAGAGCTGGCAGGGTCATCCAAAGATCAGAACTGTTTTAAGAGGCCAAATTTCTGCTTCATGATTGTGGAAGACCGATGTTGTGGCATCGAAGAGTTCTGCCAAAGTGGCATCAGCCATGTTTGGAGCAGGAAAAAAAATCTCCCCGAAGCCAACCATGTTTTTTGTTGTCCTCCTTGAACATCTGGGAAGTTTAATTCTCTCAAGATATGTGCAACGTGAGCATTCCCCAGAAAATAAACAGCCACTTCCAGAATATTATATTATTGTTGGTCACATACCATCTGAAGACTCAGGACAGTAAACCATTTTTTTGATAAAAGAGGAAACTGACTGCAGGTGCACAATGTCAACTGACTGCACTTAATGGTGCCTTGTACTTGGGGAATGCCACACAATTGAAAACAATTGGGGCTGCTTCTCAAGGTAGTGCAACTTGCTGATGGTATTTGGTGTATGCCAATGTGTGATGAAAGACGGCATCTGGCAGAAATTTGCAGGGCTATGGGGAAAGAGCGGGGGAGTGGGACTAATTGGAGAGCTCTTTCAAAGAGCCGGCACAGGCAGGATGGTCCGAATGCCTTTCTTCTGTGCTGTACGATTCTACTATCTCAGTGATGCGGTGATGAACTGCAGGCTGGCCAATCCAAGTGTTGGTGTCTGGAAGCGCCCAGTAGTGCAGAGGTTTAGTGCAATTGCCACTTTGACTTGAGTGTGCCATTCAATTGTTGGTTTGTAGCTGTGTATCTGCTTACAGGAACGGATTGAGATCACTTTCCTAACCTTGTATGCTATTCATTACTGAGTTCCAAGTAGATGACATAACAGCAGGACTTGTGCTGCATTGAGTAACAGTGACTTCTAAAAGTCTGCCTTCTATGGCCATGAACCTCTTAGGCAATGGTTTATCTCTGTTGTTGTACTTGAGACTCACTGGCAGCGGCGGAGGCGGCCCTGGGTGGAGCCTGAGCGAGGACACCAAGGATTTAAGCCGTGGGAGAGCGAGCGAGGCCCAGACTCGCCGGCAGCAGCAGCAGCGGCCCTGGGTGGAGCCTGAGCGAGGACACCCAGGATTTAAGCAGAGGGAGAGCGAGCGAGGCCCAGACTCACCGGCAGCAGCAGCGGCCCTGGGTGGAGCCCTGAGTGCGGTTTAAACAGAGTGCTACGAGTTGGGAATTGGTTCTTAATTTACACCAAGGAAAGAGTCCGTGAGCGGGAGCAGTCAAACAATAACAACTGCGAAACCGCTAAAGTGACGTCACAACCAGGGAAGGAGCTGATTGGTAAGTAGGACCTGGTGAGTATTTCTACAGTCCAGTTGTTGAAGTAAAAGTAAGGTCTCTAGTTTAGAGTAAGTAGTGTTTAAAGGAAAGTAAGGGCCCTAGTGTATTTAATATTCTTTAATTTAAAGGGAGTAAATTAAGGGTAGGACATGGCAGGGCAGCTCGGCAACACGGAGTGCTCCTCCTATGCTATGTGGGAAGTCAGGGACACTTTCGGTGTCCTGGGCGAACACATGTGCAGGAAGTGTCTCCAGCTGCAGCTACTCGAAATCCACATTTCGGAGCTGGAGCTGCGGCTGGAGTTACTGTGGAGCATCCGCGAAGCTGAAGTCTTCGTGGATAGCACGTTTAACGAGGTGGTCACACCGCAGATAAAGAGTGCACAGGCAGACAGGAAATGGGTGACCGCCAGACAGAGTAAAAGAATTAGGAAGGTAGTGCAGGAGTCCCCTGGGTCCATCTCTCTCTCCAACAGATTTTCCGTTTTGGATACTGATGGGGGAGATGGTTTCTCAGGGGAATGCAGCAAGAGCCAAGTCCGTGGCACTACGAGTGGCTCAGCTGCACAGGAGGGGAGGAAAAAGAGTGGGAGAGCAATAGTGATAAGGGATTCTATCGTAAGGGGAACAGATAGACGTTTCTGTGGCCGCAGACGTGACTCCAGGATGGTATGTTGCCTCCCTGGTGCCAGGGTCAAGGATGTCACTGAACGGCTGCAGGGCATTCTGAAGGGGGAGGGCGAACAGTCAGAGGTTGTAGTTCACTTTGGTACCAACAACATGGGTAGAAAGAGGGATAAGGTCCAGCAACAAGAATTTAGGGAGCTAGGTAGCAGATTAAAAAGCAGGACCTCAAAGGTTGTAATCTCTGGATTACTCCCGGTGCCACGTGCTAGTGAGTATAGGAATAGGAGAATAGAGCAGATGAATGCGTGGCTAAAGAGTTGGTGCAGGAGGGAGGGCTTTAGTTTCCTGGATCACTGGGTATGCTTCTGGGGAAGGTGGGACCTGTACAAGTCGGATGGGTTGCACCTGAACCGGAACGGGACCAACATCCTTGCGGGGAGGTTTGCTAGTGCTGTTGGGGGGGGTTTAAACTAACTTGGCAGGGGGATGGGATACGGAGTGGAGCTATAGTAGGGGGTGATGCACAGCCAAATATAGAGGAAAAAACAAGTCAGCCTGGAAGACAGAGCAAATATGTAACAGCACAAGGGAGTATGGCAAGGCTGGATGGCATTTATTTTAATGCAAGGAGTCTTGCGAGTAAGGCAGATGAATTGAAGGTGTTGATGAACACATGGCAGTATGATATTGTTGCTATCACAGAGACATGGTTGAGGGAGGAGCAGGACTGGCAGCTCAATATTCCGGGGTATAGAATCTTCAGGCGAGACAGAGGGGGGTGTAAAAGAGAAGGGGGTGTCGCAATATTAATCAAGGAGTCAATTACTGCTGCAAGGAGGGATGATATCTTAGCAGGTTCCTCGTATGAGGCCATATGGGTAGAACTTGAAAACAAAAAGAGGGCAAGCACTTTGCTGGCAGTGTACTATAGGCCCCCAAACAGTCAGGGGGAGATAGAGGAACAGATATGTAGGCAAATCTCAGAGAAGTGTAGAAATAATAGGGTAATAATAGTAGGGGATTTCAACTTCCCCAATATTAACTGGGATAGTCAGAGTGTGAAAGGCTTAGAGGGTGCGGAATTCTTAAAGTGCATCCAGGAGAGCTTTTTCAGCCAGCATGTAGAAAGTCCTACAAGAGAGGGGGCGGTACTGGACCTAATTCGAGGGAATGTAGCCGGGCAAGTGGTAGAAGTGTCAGTAGGAGAGCATTTTGGTGACAGTGACCATAATTCGGTGAGATTTAAGGTAGTCATGGAAAAGGACAAAGATGGACCGGAAATAAAGGTTCTAAATTGGGGGGAAGGTCGATTTTAATATGATAAAGCAGGATCTGGCCAAAGTGGACTGGGATCAGCTACCTGTAGGAAAATCCACATCAGAGCAATGGGAGTCTTTCAGAAAGGAAATAGAGAGAGTACAACGCCAACATGTTCCCGTAAAGGACAAGGGTGGGACCCACAAGCTCAGGGAACCCTGGATGTCAAGGGATATACAAGAATGGATTAGGAAAAAAAGGGAGGCTTTTGGCAGATACAAAGGACTAAAAACAGTGGAAGCCCTAGAGGAGTATAGAAAGTGCAGGGGGGTACTTAAAAAAGAAATTAGGAGAGCGAAGAGGGGGACATGAAAAAACACTGGCGGGCAAAATAAAGGAAAATCCCAAGGTGTTTTATAAGTATATTAAGGGCAAGAGGATAACCAGGGAAAGAGTAGGGCCCATTAGGGACCAAAGTGGCAATCTGTGTGTAGAGCCGGAAGATGTGGGTGAGGTTTTAAATAACTATTTTGCATCTGTGTTCACTATGGAGAAGGGTGATGTAGGCATAGAAATCAGGCAGGGGAATTGTGATATACTTGAACAAATTAGTATTGAGAGGAAGGAAGTACTAGCAGTTTTAGCGGGCTTAAAAGTGGATAAATCCCCAGGCCCAGACGAGATGTATCCCAGGCTGCTGTGTGAGGCAAGGGAGGAGATTGCAGGGGCTCTGACACAAATTTTCAGATCCTCTCTGGCCACAGGGAAGGTCAAAATTGAGAGGTCGCACAACACCAGGTTATAGTCCAACAGTTTTATTTGAAATCACAAGCTTTCGGAGCTATCGATTGCTCCTTCCTCAGGTGAAGTAAATTAGATACAGAATCGCCAAAGCATATATAGATAGAAAACAAAGCATGTGTACTTTACAATTGCAGACCAATAAATTAAATCATCCTGACTATCTGCCGAGGTGTGATAAAGTTAATTAAGTCAGCCAGGAAGGTACCACATCAAAGACATAGCAAGATACAACTGAGACAATGAGGTGTAGTCGCAGGGGTTCTAACGTGTCAAAAGCTGCCGTCTGTATGTAAAACGAAAAGCTTTAAAAAAAAATTACTTTTTTACTGGGAAAATTTTTACTTTTTTACTGGGAATCACATCTGTGAACAAGCTAACGACGACTCGAGTCCGGATCACGTCATGTATCGTGACATAAACCCAAGATCTTGGGTTTATGTCACGATACATGACGTGATCCGGACTCGAGTCGTCGTTAGCTTGTTCACAGATGTGATTCCCAGTAAAAAAGTAAAAATTTTCCCAGTAAAAAAGTAAATTTTTTTTAAAGCTTTTCGTTTTACATACAGACGGCAGCTTTTGACACGTTAGAACCCCTGCGACTACACCTCATTGTCTCAGTTGTATCTTGCTATGTCTTTGATGTGGTACCTTCCTGGCTGACTTAATTAACTTTATCACACCTCGGCAGATAGTCAGGATGATTTAATTTATTGGTCTGCAATTGTAAAGTACACATGCTTTGTTTTCTATCTATATATGCTTTGGCGATTCTGTATCTAATTTACTTCACCTGAGGAAGGAGCAATCGATAGCTCCGAAAGCTTGTGATTTCAAATAAAACTGTTGGACTATAACCTGGTGTTGTGCGACCTCTCAATTTTGTCCACCCCAGTCCAACACCGGCATCTCCGCATCATGACCACAGGGAAGGTGCCAGAGGACTGGAGGACAGCTAACGTAGTACCATTATTCAAGAAGGGTAGTAGGGATAAACCAGGGAACTACATACCAGTGAGCCTAACATCAGTGGTAGGGAAATTATTGGAAAAAATTCTGAGGGACAGAATTAGTCTCCACTTGGAGAGGCAAGGATTAATCAAGGATAGTCAGCATGGCTTTGTCAGGGGCAGATCATGTCTAACCAATTTGATTGAATTTTTCGAGGGGGTGACTAGGTGCATAGATGAGGGTAGTGCAGTTGATGTAGTCTACATGGACTTCAGTAAGGCTTTTGACAAAGTCCCACATGGGAGACTGGTCAAGAAGGTAAGAGCCCATGGGATCCAGGGTAATTTGGCACATTGGATCCAAAATTGGATTAGTGGCAGGCAGCAGAGGGTGATGGTCGACGGTTGTTTTTGTGACTGGAAGCCTGTGTCTAGTGGTGTACCGCAGGGATCGGTGCTGGGTCCCTTGCTGTTTGTCGTGTACATTAATGATTTAGATATGAATGTAGGAGGTATGATCAGTAAGTTCGCAGATGACACAAAAATTGGTGGAGCGGCTACAGGACGATATAGACGGGTTGGTCAGATGGACAGAACAGTGGCAAATGGAATTTAACCCTGAAAAGTGTGAGGTGATGCATTTTGGGAGGACTAACAAGGCAAGGGAATACACAATGAATGGTAGGACCCGAGGAAGGACAGAGGATCAGAGGGACCTTGGTGTGCATGTACAAAGATCCCTGAAGGCAGCAGGACAGGTAGATAAGGTGGTTAAAAAGGCATATGGGATACTTGCCTTCATTAGCTGAGGCATAGAATATAAGAGCAGGGAGGTTATGATGGAGCTGTACAAAACGCAAGTTAGGCCACAGCTGGAATACTGTGTGCAGTTCTGGTCGCCACACTATAGGGAGGATGTGATTGCATTGGAGAGGGTGCAGAGGGGATTCACCATGATGTTACCTGGGCTGGAGCGCTTCAGCTATGAAGAGTGACTGGACAGGCTGGGGTTGTTTTCCTTAGAGCAGAGAAGGCTGAGGGGGGACCTGATTGAGGTGTACAAAATTATGAGGGGCGTAGATAGGGTAGATAGAAAGGAACTTTTCCCCTTAGTAGAGGGGTCAATAACCAGGGGGCATAGTTTCAAGGTAAGGGGCAGGAGGTTTAGAGGGGATTTGAGGAAAAACTTTTTCACCCAGAGGGTGGTTGGAATCCGGAACTCACTGCCTGAAAGGGTGGTAGAGGCAGGAACCCTCACAACATTCAAGAAGAATTTAGATGAGCACGTGAAACGCCATCGCATACAAGGCTACGGACCAAGTGCTGGAAAATGGGATTAGGATAGGGCTTGATGGCCAGCGCAGACACGATGGGCCGAAGGGCCTCTTTCTGTGTTGTATAACTCTATGGCTCCTCTTCCAAATGACCCAGTGCTGCATAATTCACTAAAAGTCTCCTCTTTGACTAACTCCTCCTCTGTCCACCCCAAGCTCTGCCAGCTGCTTCCAGTGCCTTGGGTTGAATTCTGTGAAATTGAAATAATGAGTGAATGAAGTAAATCCTGAGTAAATTTGTAAATTTCCCTTTAATTGCTATTTAACAAACACACAACAAGCAAAACAAACTTTAGTGCCAGTTCAGTGCATTAATGCACGTTCGACATGGTTACTCCAGGGAACAATTTTAGGAGTCTGAGCAGGAGTTAGCACCTTCTTTTAATGCTAACAAATGGCTGTATTTTCTTGTTCTTTCTGATTTTAATAGAAATGTTAATTATTCCCATTTTGCACTGGATTTGGCAACAGAAACTTGGCCAATCAGGGCTGGCCTGCAATCAGTTTTTGTTTTGTGTCTGATGGTTTAACCACAAGTATATTAATCTGAGGAGCGGGAAATTATAGGAGATTAAGGGGAGAAGCAGAGTCACTGACAAAGCTCAGTTTACCATTTCTGGATTGAGAAAGACTAATGTACAGGGCCACGATATTAATTACTCTTGTGTCATCAATCTCAGTTCTGAAATCCAGAACAAAGATTAAACTAGAACGGAACTTTTGAAAACTGTGTGTGTTGTTGCTTGTGTAGTCCATAATGGAAAATTAAATATAAATCATTATTTGCTTAGTTCCAGTTCTCTTTGTAAGTATGAGTTATTTAAATGACCAAACTTTGAGATTTTTGATTTTGGCTAAAAATATTGGTTAATATCTGAAAGCCAGCATGGATTTGTTAAAGACAAAACATGCTTGACTAACTTGATTGAGTTTTTTGATGAAGTAATGGAGCGGGTGTTGAGAGTAGTTCAGTTGATGATGTGTATGTGGACTTTCAAAAGGCTTTTGATGAAGTACCATGTAATAGACTTGTTAACAAAATTGAAGCCCATGGGATTAAAAGGGCAGTGGCTGCGTGGTTACTAAATTGGCTGAAGGACAGAAAGCAGAGTAGTGGTGAGCGGTTGTTTTTCAAACTAGAATGCTATATCAGCTCCTCAAGGTCCTCCTCCGTCAACTCCTCGCCGCGCAACTCAAGGAGCTCCTCGATGTCATCAGGCTGTATGTCGGCCAGCCCCTCGCCTCCCAAACGTCACGCAACCTTCACAATGCGCTGAACTTCAGCGTCAACTGTAGGGAAGCCTTGGAAGTCATTCACCGCCTCCTTCCAAAGTTTACCCCAGCAGGCGTTGATTGTCGTCCTCTTCAGTTCATCCATCGATTCTTTTATGTTGGTGACGCAGTCAGCGATGGTGTAATCCTTCCAACAAGTTTTCACCGTCAGTGTTGCGTCATCCTCCATAGCCTCCATCATGCGGTCAAAGCTGCGTCGTATGCAGTATGCCTTGAAGGTGGCTATCACACCTTGGTCCATGGGTTGAAGGAGTGAAGTCGTGTTGGGAGGCAGGAAGACGACTTCAATATTAGGGTGGGCGAATTGGAGTGCCGGCGGGTGGCCGGGGGCATTGTCGAGGATGAGTAGGACCTTGAAGGCCAGATTTTCTCTTGCAAGGTACCACTCCACGTCATGCACAAAAGAGTTATGAAACCAGTCCATGAAGACTGCAGCAGTAACCCACGTCTTGTGGTTAGAACAGCAAAAGACAGGTAGATAGTTTTTGTTTTTGCCCTTCAGAGCGCGGGGATTAAGAGAGCGGTAGAGCAGCATCGGCTTCACTAAACAGTCTCCCTCGGCATTAGCACAAAGGAGAAGGGTCACCCTATCCTTAGCCACCTTGAATCCCGAAGCATGCTTCTCAGCCTTTGCGATGAAAGTTCGGGAAGGCATCCGCTTCCAGAAGAGACCAGTCTCATCCACATTAAATACCTGCTCTGGCAGGTAACCCTTCTCGGCGATCAACTTCTTCAGCTCCTCCGGGAACTTGGCAGCGACCTCGTGATCTGCTGAGGCCGATTCCCCCACAACCTTGAGGTTAGTCAAGGCGAACCTCTTCTTAAAATTTTCCAACCAGCCCTTACTCGCTTGAAACTTTATGTCATCTACACTTTCCCCGGCAGCCACAGTAAGATGCTTGTAGATACTAAGGGCCTTCTTACGTACCCATACGGAATTAACATTCGCTTTTTTCTGGTTCTGGTCTTCCAACCAGAAACAAAGTATTTATTTAATTTCTCTGCCATTTCCTCATTCCCCATTATAAATTCTCCCGTCTCTGACTGTAAAGGACCTACATTTACCTTCGCCAGTCTTTTCCTTTTCACATACCTATAGAAGCTTTTACAATCCGTTTTTATATTTTTTCAAGCTTATGGTCCCGTGGCATAAACAACACTTTAGCACTTTTCGAAGAGCCACCCGCAATACTAGCCCTTATCGATACCTCACTTTTTTTATGGTTCTAATGGTGGGCTCATTAACCCCCATTAGTCATCCAACCGACGCTGTACTTTCACCACGGGCAAGTCTATTAACGACATCTAATTTCCTATCTAAGGTTAGTACATTCCTTGCCCTTTTCGCTATTGATTCACCTTTACCACTGAGATTACGCTTAGGGGCCATGATGAAGGGCTAAACGTTCACACACACAGTACAGGTACAGTATATCCACAAGTGGAGCGAGACCACGCCTGGTAGTAATTATGCTGAAAAGAGCAGCGCGGATGAATGCAGTCTCGTGTTTGGAAGCGTGACCCGTGAAACTTGCAAATGAAAAACCGCGTATCTGCAAAATTCACTGCCGCGGTTGGCAAAAATTGTTGGAGAGAGGAAACCGTGTATACATGAAATCCAGGTATGGCAAAACTGCGGTTGGGGCGGGATTCCTGCATACAGTGGTGTCCCCCAGGGGTCGGTATTAGGACCACTGCTCTTTTTGATATATATTAATGACATGGAATTGGGTATACAGGGCATAATTTCAAAGTTTGCAGATGGCACAAAACTCGGAAATGTTTCCAAAATGTAGTGTACATTTCTATCATCAGAGGAAAATAGTAACAGACTTCAGTAGAGGAAACTACAAGGGTATGAGGGAGAAGTTGGCCATGGGAGATTGGGAGACTACACTAAAAGGTATGAAGGTGGACATACAATGGCTAACATTCAAGGAAATAATGCATAATTTGCAACAAACATGTATTCCTCTAGGGCATAAAAACCCAAAAGGAAAAGTGATCCAACCATGGCTAACAAAAGAAATTAAAGCTAGTATTAAGTCAAAGGAGGAAGCTTATAAAGTTGCCAGAAAAAGCGGTCAGCCTGAGGATTGGGATCGTTTTAGAAATCAGCAAAGGGTGACCAAGAAATTGATAAAGAAAGGGAAAATGGAATATGAGCACAAACTAGCGAAAAATATAAAAACGGATTGTAAAAGCTTCTATAGGTATGTGAAAAGGAAAAGACTGGCGAAGGTAAATGTAGGTTCTTTACAGTCAGAGACGGGAGAATTTAGAATGGGGAATGAGGAAATGGCAGAGAAATTAAATAAATACTTTGTTTCTGTCTTCACGGAGGAAGACACAAAAAACCTCCCAGAAATACGAGGAAAACCAAGGGTGTGGTGAGAATGAGGAACTTAAAGAAATTATTATTATTAAAAAAACAGTACTAGCAAAATTAATGGGACTAAAAGTTGATAAATCCCAAGGATTGGATGACCTACATCCTAGGGTTTTGAAAGAGGTGGCCATTGGGATAGTGGACACATTGGTTGTTATCTTCCAAAATTCTATAGATTCTGGAACGGTTCCTGCAGATTGGAGGATAGCAAATGTAACCCCGCTATTTAAGAAATGAGGGAGAGAGAAAACGGGGAACTACAGACCCTGTTAGCCTCACATCAGTAGTTGGGAAAATGCTGGAATCTATTATAAAGGATGCAATAACTGGGCACTTAGAAACTAATGGTAAGATTAGGCAGAGTCAACGTGGATTTATGAAAGGGAAATCCTGTTTGACAAACCTATTGGAGTTCTTTGAGGATGTAACTAGTGGAGTAGACAAAGGGGAACCGGTAGATGTGGTGTATTTGGATTTTCAGAAGGCCTTCGATAAGGTCCCACACAAGAGGTTGGTTGGTGAACAAAATTAGGGCATGTGGAATTGGGGGTAATATACTAGCATGGATTGAGAATTGGTTAACAGACAGAAAACAAAGAGTAGGGATAAACGGGTCTTTTTCAGGATGGCAGGCTGTGACTAGTGGGTTACCGCAAGGATCGGTGCTTGGGCCCCAGCTATTCACAATCTATATCAATGATTTGGATGAGGGGACTAAATGTAACATTTCCAAATTTGCTGATGACACAAAGCTAGGTGGCAGTGTCAGTTGCGAAGAGGATGTGAAGAGGCTTCAAGGGGATCTCGACAGGCTCAGTGAGTGGGCGAGAACATGGCAGATGGAAAATAATGTGGATAAATGTGAAGTTATCCTCTTTGGTAGAAAAAACAGAAAGGCAGAGTATTTCCTAAATGGTGAAAGATTGGGGAATGCAGATACTCAAAGGGACCTGGGTGTCCTTGTACATGAGTCACTGAAAGTGAATGTCCAGGTGCAGCAAGCCATTAGGAAGGCAAATGGTATGCTGGCCTTCATTACAAGAGGATTTGAGTACAGGTGTAAAGAAGTCTTACTCCAATTATATAGGGCCTTGGTGAGACCACACCTGGAGTACTGTGTACAATTTTGGTCTCCTTACCTAAGGAAGGATATACTTGCCATAGAGGGAGTGCAACGAAGGTTCACGAGATTGATTCCTGGGATGGTGGGACTGTCATATGAGAAGAGATTGAGTAAACTAGGCCTGTATTCTCTTGAATTCAGAAGAATGAGAGGGGATCTCATTGAAGCATACAAAATTATTACAGGGCTCGATAGGGTGGATGCTGGGAGAATGTTCCCCTTGGCTGGGGAGTCTAGAACCAGGGGCCACAGCCTCAGGATAAAGGATAGGCCATTCAGGACTGAGATGAGAAGAAATTTCTTCACACAGAGGATGGTGAATCTTTGGCATTCTCTACCCCAGAGGGCTCAGTCATTGGGTATATTCAAAACAGAAGTCGATAGATTTCTGACTAGTAAGTGCATCAAGGGATATGGTGATAAGGCCGGTGAATGGAATTGAGGCAGAAGATCAGCCATGATCTCATTGAATGGTGGAGCAGGCTCGAAGGGCCGAATGGCCTACTCCTGCTCCTATTTCTTAGTAGGACATAGGCAGACTGGTGAAATGGGCAGGCACACGGGATGAACTTTAATATAGAGAAGCATGAAGTGATACATTTTGGTAGGAAGAATGAGGAGATGCAATATAAACTAAATGGTACAATTTCAAATCAGATGCAGGAACAGCGAGACCTAGGGGTGTACATACGCAAATCTTTGAAGGTGGCAGGACAAGTTGAGAAGGCTGTTAAAAAAGCATACGGGATCCTTGGCTTTATTAATAGAGGAACAGAGTACAAAAGCAAGGAATTTATGCTAAACCTTTATAAAACACATTAGGCCCCAGCTGGAGTATTGTGTCGAATTCTGGGCACCACACTTTAGGAAGGATCTCAAGGTCTTAGAGATGGTGCAGATGAGATTTACTAGAATGGTACCAGGGATGAAAGACTTCAGTTACGTGGAGAGACTGGAGAAGAAGGGGTTGTTCTCGTTAGAGCAGGGAAGGTTAAGGGGAGATTTGATAGAGGCGTTCAAATCATGAAGGTTTTGATAGATTAAATAAGGAGAAACTGTTTCCAATGGCAGAAGGTTGGTAACCAGAGGACACAGATTTAAGATAATTGGCAAAAGAACCAGGGGCAACATGAGGGAAACAAATCACGCAGCGAGTTGTTATGATCTGAAATGCACTGCCTGAAAGGGTGGTGGAAGCAGATTCAATACTAACTTTCAAAATGGAATTGGATAAATTCTTGAAGTGGAAAAATAAGCAGGGCTATGGGGAAAGAACGGGGGAGTGGGACTAATTGGAAGCTCATTCAAAGAGCTGGCACAGGCACGATGGGCTGAATAGCCTCCTTCTGTGCTGTATCATTCTTTGATTCTAAAAACAGACATTCTGTCAATGTGTTTAGCAACTCCATCCTTGAATAAATTCTAGCAGAACATGTTATCTAACTTCCTACCTAGGAAAAGTGACATATCTTTCTCCAAAAACATATTGATAAGGCCACAACAGATTTTATGAAAGCTTTTTTTTTCTAAATTTCACTCCCCTTTTATTGCCCCAAAAATGGCAATAGTGCAGAAAAGGGAGAGAAAAAAAACCAGAAGTTGCAGTTTATCTCCTGGTTTTCTGCAATTTTTAACTTCCATTTTCACTTTATAGCTGTTAAGCCAGTGGAATACAGGCACCAAAATGGCTACGTCTCAAACAGGCAATTTGTACGAGTCCTCAATCTAACTCTTAGAGCAAGTTCTACCCCTCACCCAGTATGTACACGATTTGGGGATGTCAATTATGAAAGGATGGGAAAGGTCACCCAGCAATTGTGATAATTTTACTCCTTTGCAACCTGTCCTGAACTATGATTACTAACTGCAAGTAATTGTTCATTTGTGTTTAGAACAGAAATGACAGGTTGTTGGGGTCCAAAAATATTCACTTTTGTGGGAACAATCTGAACAGATCCTCTCAGTATTCTGACTCACCATTCTGCTTTCCCAGACCCCGCACGGTGATATCTGGATGATTAATCAAACAACATAGTAATGCACAGATTTCATAGGAACTAGCATTTCCCCCATAATTCTTTCAATTTATATCCGACAAGTACCTGAAAAAGCCAAACATAAGAGATCATGGGCACGAAGAGGCTTTCATTTCATCAGGCCTATTTCTTCCGCACACCATGTACAATCTGCCCTGCCATGCACCTATCTAACTGGTTTAAGTCTCTGAAAGGAAAGATTCTCCAATTTTTTCCCCCCTCCTTCTTACAAAAGAAGCAAAGAACTGAATTTTATCAAATGTTAAGTTCTACAGCAGGGGTTCTCAACCGAAGGACCGGAAAAGGTCTGTCAAAAAGTACCTACACGCTGCCACTTTCACCATCCAAGCAGCAATTTAACCTCCATTTCTGGCGCCGCCACTGGTAAAATCCAACTGTTCACCTGATTGAAAGAAGGCCAAAAACAGCCAACGTCTCCTCGCCTGGCCACGCATGCATAGTGGTAAACGTAACAGCTGCAGCGCCACTGATGTTTGTCTGCTTTCGCGGCCTGTACGTAAGAACATAAGAAATAGAAGCAGGAATAGGCCACTTGGCCCCTCGAGCCTGCTCCGCCATTCAATAAGATCATGGCTGATCTTGGGCTCAAAGCCACTTCCCTGCCTACTCCCCATAACCCATCACTCCCTTATCTTGCAAAAATCTATCTCCACCTTAAATGTATTTAATGACCCAGCCTCCACGGCTCTCTGGGGCAGAGAATTCCACAGATTTACGACCCTCTGAGAGAAGAAATTCCTCCTCATCTCAGTTCTAAAAGGCCAACCCTTTATTCTGAAACTATGCCCCCGAGTTCTAGATTCCCCCACGAGGGGAAACATCCTCTCTGCATCTACCTTGTCGAGCCCCCTCAGTATCTTGTATGTTTCAATAAGATCACCTCTCTTCTTCTAAATTCCAATGAGTATAGGCCCAGCCAGCTCAACCTTTCTTCATAAGTCAACCCCCTCATCTCAGGAATCAACCGAGTGAATCGTCTCTGAACTGCCTCCAATACAAGTATATCCTTCCTTAAATAAGGAGACCAAAACTGTACGCAGTACTCAAGGTGTGGTCTCACCAATACCCTGTACAGTTGTAGCAGGACTTCCCTGCTTTTATACTCCAACCCCCTTGCAATAACGGCCAACATTCCATTTGCCTTTTTGATTACTTGCTGTACCTACATGCTAACTTTTTGTGTTTCATGCACAAGGACCCCCAGGTCTCTCTGAACTGTAGCATTTTGTAATCTCTCTCCATTTAAATAATAATTTGCTTTTTTATTTTTCCTGCCAAAGTGGATAACCTTGCACTTTCCCACATTATACTCCATCTGCCAAATGTTTGCCCACTCACTTAGCCTGTCTATATCCCTTTGCAGATTCTGAGTCCTCTGCACAACTTGCTTTCCCACCCATCTTTGTATCATCCGCAAACTTGGCTGCATTACACTCGGTCCCTTCATCCAAGTCATTAATGTAGATTGTAAATAGTTGAGGCCCCAGCACCGATCCCTGTGGCACCCCACTAGTTACCGTTTGCCAACTGGAAAATGACCCATTTATCCCGACTCTCTGCTTTCTGTTAGTTAGCCAATTCTCTATCCATGCTAATATATTACCCCCAACTCCGTGAGCTCTTATCTTATGCAGTAACCTTTTCTGTGGCACCTTATCGAATGCCTTCTGGAAATCCAAATACACCACATCCACTGGCTCACCCTGATCCACCCTGCTCGTTACATCCTCAAAGAACTCCAGCAAATTTGTTAAACATGATTTCCCTTTCATAAAACCATGCTGATTCTGCTTGACTGCATTATGATTTTCCAAATGCCCTGCTACTACTTCCTTAATGAAGGACTCCAGCATTTTCCCAACGACAGTTGTTAGGCTAACTAGTCTATAGTTTCCTGCTTTCTGTCTCCCTCCTTTCTTAAATAGGGGTGTTACATTAGCAGTTTTCTAATCCGCTGGGACCTCTCCAGAGTCCAAGGAATTTTGGTATATTGCAACTAATGCATCCACTATCTCTGCAGGCACTTCTTTTAAGACCCTGGGATGCAGGCCATCTGGTCCAGGGGATGTGTTGTCTTTTAGTCCCATTATTTTACCAAGTACTTTTTCCTTAGTGATAGTGATTGTCTTTAGTTCCCCCCCTCCCTGTGGCCCCTTGATTATCCATTATTGGGATGTTGTTAGTGTCTTCTGCCGTGAACACAGATACAAAATATTTGTTCGGAGTCTCTGCCATTTCCCCGTTTCCCATTATTAATTCCCCATTCTCATCCTCTAAGGGACCAACGTTTACTTTAGCTACTCTCTTCCTTTTTATATACCTGTAGAAGCTCTTACTTTCTGTTTTAATATTTCTTGCCAGTTTACTCTCATAATTCATCTTTTCTCTCTTTATTATTTTTTTAGTCATCCTTTGCTGGTTGTTAAAAATTTCCCAATCCTCTGGTCTCCCACCAATCTTGGCAACATTGTATGCCTTCGTTTTCAATTTGCATGTCAGCGACACCAGAGCCGGACAGCACCCATTGAAGGAGCAGGTAAGGCAAGTGAGGTGGGCCTCAGCAGGGCTTAAGTAAACAGTTCGGCGCTATGCTTAAGTTCAGGGCGGGAGGATGCCATGCTGCTCGGTGCCCGGTATCTGGCACTTTGATCCACAGGCGATTGAGCAGGGAACGAGCAGTTACAAAGGATTCGGGGCATTGGTGGGCGTCAGCTTTATCATCAAGGAGTGAGGCGGATTGCAGCCCTTCTCAATACATGACGCGGTGTTTAATCATCAGTGGCATCCGCAGTAAGTCACGTGTTTAAACCAACGATAACTTACTCCTAATGAATGAGATTCACAGGTTTCATCATTTTATAACTTTATCCCCCTTCCACAATGTAGATGTTGCTTTTTTGATTTCCAAACTGTAAAGTTCCCATGTATAACCCTTCTTGGGGAGGGGAGGGATCATTGTGCTTTTAAGATCCCACATACAAGCAGGTATATACGAGCCAGCAAAATACTGCGGAATGTGAAATTAAAAGCAGAAAATGTTGCAAAACACCCAGCGGGTGGAGAGAGAAACGGAGTTAATGTTTCAGGTCAATGACCAGTTCTGATGAACGGTCATCGGTCTGAAACGTGTGTCTGTTTCTCTCTCCCCACAGATGCTGCCTGACCTGCTGAGTGCTTCCAGCATTGGAATTGAGAATTGTTGCTCAGCACCAACAAGTTTCCCATTAAGTAGTAAAACAAAAATAATAGTAAATATATGTTTAATTGTATAACTAAATTTTATACAGAAGAAAATACTTGTGCTGTGTTACAGGGGGTCTGTGGAATTTTTGTAACACGGGAGGGGGGGGCCTTAGAAGCAAAAAGGTCACGAACCCCTGTTCTATGTGTAGATCTTTGACCGGTTGCCCTATTAGGCATAGCATTCCATGATCCCAGCAGCTATCTATTCACATATATTCACATATCGCCTTTTGTGAATATTTTAATCAAGGAACTCCACAGGGGATAATTGGGGCACGACAACATAAAGTTAATTAGCTGTGGGTTATAGCTAATAAGAGGGGAAATATGTGCCCACAGACACACCTTGACTGTAAAGGAGATCAATTTCAAAAACATAATGCTTTTGGAATGATTTGTTAGTGGAATTGACTGAAGGCACAACACAATATTGGGAGGAGTGAGCCGTAGGTTTGGTGGTAGTATACTTGCCTGAGTCAGTCGCAGCGAATGGCGACCGATCGGAGCTGCAGCACTAAATTCTGGGTTGACATCCAGCGGGATACTCAGGTCCAGAGGGTGTGGATGTGGATGTGGATTACCCCACCCACCCCACCACACCTCATTGTATGGATTGTGGGAGCCCAGAAAACCCTCCCACCGTGTAAGACTAGCCACCCTATCGGCTGGTATAAAGATGGCTAAGGCCATGGAAGGAGCACTCACGTCACAGCCAGTGAATTCCACCTCTACTTCACACAATTCTCTATCAGGGAAGAATGTTAAGTTACGACAAACGAACTACATTTGAAGCTCATGGGAAATGATGTATATTATTTAACGTATATATCCCAACTCTGATTTGACATCAAAAGATATTCACAGGTACGGTAGTATAGTGGTTATGTTACTGGACTAGTAAACCAGAGGACTGCACTAATGATATGGAGACATGAATTCAAATTCCACTGCTGGGGAAATTAAATTCAGTTATTTAAAATAAATCTGGAATGAAAAGCTAGTATCAGTAATGGTGACTGGATTTTTTTCTAATCGTTCCTGGGATGTGGACGTCGCTGGCTTTTATTGCCCATCCCTAATTGCCCTTGAGAAGATGGTGGTGAACCACCTTCTTGAACTGCTGCAGTCCGTGTGGTAAAGGTACTCCCATAGTGCTGTTAGGGAGGGAGTTGCAGGATTATGACCCAGCGACTATGAAGGAATGGCGATATATATCAAAATCAGGATGCTGTGTGAGTTGGAGGGGAACTTGGAGGTGGTGGTGTTCCCATGCGCCTGCTGCCCTTATCCTTCTAAGTGCTAGAGGTCGTGGGTCTGGGAGGTGTTGTTGAAGAAGCCTTGGCGAGTTGCTGCAGTGCATCTTGTAGATGGTACACACTGCAGCCACAGTGCACCAGTGGTGGAGGGAGTGAATGTTTAAGGTGGTGGATGGGGTGCCAATCAAGTGGGCTGCTTTGTCCTGGATGGTGTCGAGCTTCTTGAGTGTTGCTGGAGCTGCACTCATCCAGGCAAGTGGAGAGTATTCCATCACACTCCTGACTTGTGCCTTGTAGATGGTGGAAAGGCTTTGAGGAGTCAGAAGATGAGATACTCGCCGCAGAATGCCCAGCCTCTGTCTAAGGCCATCCCCACGCCTCCACTACTTGCCTTCAAACAGCCGCCTAACCTCAGAAGTACCATCGTTCGCAGCAAATTACCCAGCTTTCAGGATAACAGCGACCACGACACCACACAACCCTGCCATGGCAAACTCTGCAAGACATGCCAGATCATCAACACAGATACCACCATCACACGTGAGGACACTACCCACCAGGTACATGGTACATACTCATGTGACTCGGCCAACGTTGTCTACCTCATACGTTGCAGGAAAGAATGCACCGCGGCATGGTACATCGGCGAGACCATGCAGACACTGAGACAACGTATGAACGAGCACCGCGCAACAATCGCCAGGCAGGATTGTTACCTCCCAGTCGGGGAACACTTCAGCAGTCAAGGACATTCAGCCTCGGATCTGCGGGTAAGCGTTCTCCAAGGCAACCTTAGAAACACACGACAACGCAAAATCATCGAGCAGAAACTGATAGCCAAGTTCCGCACTCATGAAGACGGTCTCAACCGGGATCTTGGGTTTATGTCACAATACATGACGTGATCCGGACTCGAGTCGTCGTTGGCTTGTTCACAGATGTGATTCCCAGTAAAAAAGTAAAAATTTTCCCAGTAAAAAAGTAAAAATTTTAAAGCTTTTCGTTTTACATACAGACGGCAGCTTTTGACACTTTAGAACCCCTGCGACTACACCTCATTGTCTCAGTTGTATCTTGCTATGTCTTTGATGTGGTACCTTCCTGGCTGACTTAATTAACTTTATCACACCTCGGCAGATAGTCAGGATGATTTAATTTAGTGGTCTGCAATTGTAAGGTACACATGCTTTGTTCTCTATCTATATATGCTTTGGCGATTCTGTATCTAATTTACTTCACCTGAGGAAGGAGCAATCGATAGCTCCGAAAGCTTGTGATTTCAAATAAAACTGTTGGACTATAACCTGGTGTTGTGCGACCTCTCAATTCTGCTCTTGTAGCCACAGTATTTATG
Source organism: Squalus acanthias (assembly GCA_030390025.1). Lineage (NCBI taxonomy): Eukaryota > Metazoa > Chordata > Chondrichthyes > Squaliformes > Squalidae > Squalus > Squalus acanthias. Next base: position 38,072,206 of record CM059433.1, on the reverse strand, counting down.
TGGCTGGTCCAGCTAAGTTTCTGTTCAATGGTGACCCCCCCAGGATGTTGATGTTTGGGGATTTGGCGATGGTGATGCCGTTGAATGTCAAGGGGCGGTGGTTAGGCTCTCTCTTGTTGGAGATTGTCATTACTTGGCACTTCTGTGGCGTGAATGTTACCTGCCACTTATCAGCCCAAGCCTTAATGTCGTCCAGGTCTTGCTGCATGCGGGCATAGACTGCTTCATTATCTGAGGAGTTGCGAATGGCACTGAATACTGTGCAATCATCAGCGAACATCCCCACTTTTGACCATATGTTGGAGGGAAGGTCATTGATGAAGCAGCTGAAGATGGTTGGGCCTAGGACAGTGCCCTGAGGAACTCCTGCAGTGATGTCCTGGGGCTGTGATGATTGACCTTCAACCACCACAACCATCTTCCTTTGTGCGAGGTATGACTCCAGCCAGTGGAGAGTTTTTCCCCGATTCACATTGACTTCAATTTTACTAGGGCTCCTTGATGCCACACTCGGTTAAATGCTGCCTTGATGTCAAGGGCAGTCACTCTCACCTCACCTCTGGAATTCAGCTCTTTTGTCCATGTTTGGACCAAGGCTGTAATGGGGTCTGGAACCAAGTGGTCCTGGCGGAACCCAAACTGAGCATCAGTGAGCAGGTTATTGCTGAGTAAGTGCCTCTTGATAGTACTGTTGACAACACCTTCCAACACTTTGCTGATGATTGAGAGTAGACTGATGGGGCGGTAATTGGCTAGATTGTATTTGTCTTGCTTTTTGTGGACAGGACACACCTGGGCAGTTTTCCACATTGTCGGGTAGATGCCGGTGTTGTAGCTGTACTGGAACAGCTTGGTTATAGGCGCGGCTAGTTCTGGAGCACAAGTCTTCAGCACGACAGTCGGGATATTGTCGGGGCTCAAAGCCTTTGCTGTATCCAGTGCGGTCAGCCGTTTCTTGATATCACGTGGAGTGAATCGAATTGGCTGAAGACTGGATTCTGTGATAGTGGGGACCTCAGGAGGAGGCCGAGATGGATCATCCACTCGGCACTTCTGGCTGAAGACGGTTGCAAACGCTTCAGCCTTGCCTTTTGCACTCGCGTGCTGGGCTCCACCATCATTGAGGATGGGGATGTTCATGGAGCCTCCTCCTCCCGTCAGTTGTTTAATTGTCCATTCACGACTGGATGTGGCAGGACTGCAGAGCTTTGATCTGGTCCTTGGTTGTGGAATCGCTGAGCCCTGTCTATAACATGCTGCTTCCATTGTTTAGCTTGCATGTAGTCCTGTGTTGCAGATTTCCCAGGTTAGCACCTTATTTTTCGGTACGTCTGGTGCTGCTCCTGGCATGCCCTTCTACAATTCTCATTGAATCTAGGGTTGGTCCCCTGGCTTGATGGTAATGGTAGAGTGAAGGATATGCCAGGCCATGAGGTTACAAATTGTGGTGGAATACAATTCTGCTGCTGCTGATGGCCCACAGCGCCTCATGGATGCCCAGTTTTGAGCTACTAGATCTGTTCTGAACCTATACAATTTAGCACGGTGGTAGTGCCACACAACACGATGGAGGGTGTCTTCAGTGTGAAGACAGGACTTCGTCTCCACAAGGACTGTGTGGTGGTCATTGCTACCAATACTGCCATGGACAGATGCGTCAGCAACAGGTAGATTGGTGAGGGCGAGGTCAAGTAGGTTTTTCTCTCGTGTTGGTTCTCTCACCACCTGCTGCAAGCCCAGTCTGGCAGTTATGCACTTCAGGACTCGGCCAGCTTGGTCAGCAGTGGTGCTACCGAGCCACTCTTGGTGATGGACATTGAAGTCCCCCATCCAGAGTACATTCTGTGCCCTTGCTACCACCAGTGCTTCTTCCAAGTGGTGTTCAACATGGAGGAGTACTGATTCATCAGCTGATTGAGGGCGGTAGGTGGTAATCAGCAGGAGGTTTCCTTGCCCATGCTTGACCTGATGCCATGAGACTTCATGGGGTTCGTAGTCAATGTTGAGGACTCCCAGGGCCACTCCCACCCGAATATATACCATTGTGCCGCCACCTCTGGTGGGTCTGTCCTGCCAGTGGGACAGGTCATACCCAGGGATGGTGATGGAGGAGTCTGGGACATTGGCAGAAAGGAATGATTCTGAGAGTATGACTATGTCAGGCTGTAGCTCTCCCACTTTTGGCACAAATTCCCAGATGTTAGTGAGGAGGACTTTGCAGGGTCGACTGGGCTGGGTGTGCCTTTGTCATGTCCGAAGCCGGTGCCGAGGTCGATGCCGGGTGTTGTTTCTTGTAGCGGTTTGTTATAACTGAGTGGCTTGCTAGGCCATTTCAGAGGGCAGTTAAGAATCAACCACATTGCTGTGGATCTGAGTCACATATAGGCCAGACCAGGTAAGGACGGCAGATTTCCTTCCCTAAAGGACATGAGTGAACCAGATGGGATTTTACTACAATCCGATAGTTTCATGGTCGCCATTACTGATACTAGCTTTTTATTCCAGATTTATTTAATTAACTGAACTTAAATTCCGTGGTGGGATTTGAACTCAGGCATCCGGATCATTAGTCCAGTAACATAACCATTATGCTATCATTCCTGAAATCCTTGATCATTAGTCCAGGCCTCCAGATTACTAGTCCAGTAAAATAACCACTATGCTACCAATCCCTGTTAATTATCGTAAAAACCCATTTGGTTCACTAATGCCCTTTAGGGAAGAAAATCTGCTGTCCTTACCCTGACTCTTAACTGCCCTCTGAATTGGCCTAGCAAGCCACTCAGTTGTACCAAACCGCTACAAAGTACACTAACTCCCTACCTAACAGCACTGTCAGAGTACCTTCACCACACGGACTTCAGCGGTTCAAGAGGCGGCTCACGGGCAACTAGGGATGGGCAATAAATCATGGCCTTGCCTGTGAAATAATAAAAAGATCGCACATGAGGCAAGGAGTGGGGACAAAATTCCAGAGATAAGCTAACTGAGGATTTAAACTGAAGAGTTACGACAATGGATCTGATAGAAGCTATCATTCCGAACCAAGCTACTGGAATCAGAGTTTGCACTCTCTGTCAACTGTCTTGAGTGTCAAGTCAAATGCTTTGAGACAGTTTCAGTCCGGTTTCCAGCTAATCCACAACAAAAAAAACTACCCGTAATTCAGGACAGCATGAGCAAATCCATAGGAGATAATCAGGGCACCAGGACACAGACAGAAGTGTTCGCTGTGGGTTACAGATGGTAAGATGGGAAAAGTGCGCATTATCTTGGCAGCTGCAAGGATGGCTGCTGTGAGAAAAGCAAATGTCACAGAGGGGCAGAGTAGTGAGAGCCATCCCCTAAATCTCGCCTTTTTATGCCTGACACTGACACTGGCTACTAAAAGGGGAAAGGTTTTTAAACAACGATATTCCCGACTGTCATGAGCAAAAATCAAATCAACCAGTAATTAATTTTCTTTTTAAACCTTGCTGAGACTGAAAAGCTGATCTGATCAACTGCATCATAAATAGAATTTATGTCAAAATTGGACATCCCTCATGTATTCTGAACTCCTTGTGAAAATTGATCCCCAATCAATCTTTTGTCTATCGTGAAGAGGGTTACCTTGGAGGATCTAATCGCTGTATATGAGCGGGGGATCTGGCACATCTCATTGCTGCTTTATTTTTAATACACAATGAGTCAATGTCAGTGTAGGACATTTCAAATGTTTTTGGGAACTATTTGCCTTTGACTTTGCCGGCACAGACACGATGGGTCGAATGGCCTCCTTCTGTGCTGTAAAGTTCTATGATTTTATGACTGTAAACATGTTCGTGACAAGGTGCAGTGGGAGCAAAAGAGTGGATAACTGATTACTGGCAGAGGAAGATGGGACTCTATAATCAACAGAAACACTGAACTGCAAGCTATACTAAGTGGGTGTTTTCAAGACACGGACTAACAAACCATGACTAAGTAATACCGTCGTTACAGAAAGCTTGCAAAACTATTAAGGCATAGGATAATAATTGCAATATGTACAATGAAGCCATGATGGGAAGGGAGAATTGGATGCTGCAGTGTGTTAACCAACTGCCCTTTCACCTTCAGGATAGGAGTTCAAATCCAGCCCTGAGTGATGGAATTAAAGTCTTCTCTCTTGCTGCTGACAGCAAGAGTCATGTGTGAAATGAGTTTTGACAGGCTCAAGCCACTTACTTGTGGGCACAAACCCACAGTACCAAACTGTCCTAATTTGACACTAATTGGCAGGATAATTACCCATCTCACTCAGAGAGGCCACAGGATACCTGGTGTGGAAACAGAGTACAGCATTAGTACAGTGGGAGTCCTCTTCCGAGTTGAAGGCTAGGCACATTATGGCAGATCAGAAAGAACTTAACTCTGCAGCTGCCTTGTTAGTTCTAGTTAACATCGACAGTGAGTGCCTGAAATGGGAAAGTGTTCCTTTCCCCATTGATAATTTCCCTCAATCTGATCATTACAAAAAAAATGAAAGACCTCAGATACATTTGGTGACAACTATAAATCAATGATATCAAGAACACAGAGCTCCAATGATACGGACGGTAACTGTGTTCTAAATCAAATGTATTCTTTTTCAATCATAATTATGCATTCTGTGGCTTGATAGCAAACGTTTTACCAATTTTCCAACAAAATCAATGAAGTTTCCCAAAATTGAGGATGAGCAATCTGGGTCAACATTGCTCTTAATCCCATGCTAATCCAAACCCATTTAAACTGTGACAAAGGGCATAATTTTAAACCTACCCGCCTGTCAAAACCGGGCAGGTGAGCAATTGAAATCCCCCAGGTCAGTTACGCGCCCTGGAACCGTTAGGACCTGATATGCTGGGATTTTCCCCACAGGCAGCAAGGACACCCACCCAAAGATGACAGGGTCATTTTTAGCACACGTATGTCGGGAACTGACTGCAATTTGTACTCGGAGGCTTGAGCAGGAAATGGCAGTGAGTTTCCCCGCCAGGTGAGGAACGGGATGTGTACGTTTCTTTTAAATTTCCTTGTGGGGTCAGGATGAGCAGGAGTCCACCTGCAGGCTCAACAAGCAAATCTTAGGCCTCCCCTGCCGCGATCACTCCCTCCCAATCGCAGGGATCCTGCGGGACAGCCCAACATCCGATCTCACGGAGTTTCCTGCTCTTGGCAGACGGTCTCTGGGCTGTGCGAATCTGCGCCGGTTCCCACGGACATTCCGCCCCCAATCGGGTGGGAACTTGGCCAGCGGCATTAAAATACCCCGGGCCTCAATGTTGCTGCAGCGGATGAGTTTTGAACTGACTTCAAACCACACCTGCCGAAAACTAGCCCACAGTTAAAATCAGGACCAAAAAATATGTTTTTTGTCCAAGTTGAACGTTTAATTATATTTTGAGTTGCTGGAAATAGCATGTGAACACCCAAAGGTCACACAAACCATTTTTCAACAGAAAAGCCAACAGCTCAAACCAGACTGGACTCCACAAGTTGTGAGTTTCTACTAACAACACACAATGGGTTGTTAATGAAGTGACCAGAGCCATTACCTGCAATCGCAAACATCTCTGTCAAAGACTGGCTCTCCATTCAATTTGATGAATGGCTAATCTTGATTGATCTAATGTAATTCTGACGGATGCAGTAGTTGACTGCCTTTTAAGTTAGCCTGAGGAAGTGGTTTGATTGACAGCTATGTGCACAACCCTTTCAAAGGGGACAGGGGTTACTAACTGGCTGCAGTCTTTCCTGATTGATGGCCACTGTTCCCCGATTATAGACTGTATTTCTCCACATGTAGAACCAGTCAGTCTACAGGCAGTGTGTTTCAGTTTCACAGCCAACAGCCGAAGAGCTGTGCGTTTGTGGACATTTTTGGCACATCCTAGCAAGGGAGCCAGACCAGATTGTGGCTCGGGGTGGAGCCACTTCATATGGACACTCACGGCAGAGAGAGGGAAAAAAAAGAAAGACTTGCATTTATATAGCATCCTTCATGACCACCGGACAGCTCAAAGCGCTTTACAGCCAATTAAGTATTTTTTTTTTAATTGTAATCACTGTTGTAATGTAAGAAACGTGGCAGCCAATTTGCGCATAGCAAACTCGCACAAACAGCAATGTGATAATGGCCAGATAATCTGTTTTTGTTATCTTGAATGAAGGATAAATATTGGCTCGGAGACCGGGGAGAACTCCTCTGCTCTTCTTTGAAATAGTGCCATGGGATCTTTTATATCCACCTGAGAAAGCAGACGGGGACTCGGTTTAACATCTCATCCAAAGACAGCACCTCTGACAGTGCAGCACTCGCTCAGTACCGCACTGGAGTGTCAGCCCAGATATTTTGTGCTCAAGTCTCTGAAGTGGGACTTGAACCAACAACCTTCTGACTCAGGGGCGAGAGTGCCAACAACTAAGTCACAGCTGACATAGGGAGGGGTGGGAAACATGACACAGGCAAACCACTCGCTATCCACGGGTGAGATGGCAGTTTACATGTTTTAAAATTGCGGCCTCTGTGGTGGAATTCTTCTGGGAGAGGTGAGGGAGGCCTCACTTCTGCCACTTAAACAACCACATTCCAGCTTCATCCAGGTCTCCCAGTGGAAGGAAGGACAGGGTCAAGGCCAAAGCCAAGGATTTCAGGGACGATAGCATAGTGGTTATGTTACAGGACTAGTAATCCAGAGGCCTGGACTAATGATCCGGAGACATGACTTCAAAACCCATCACAGCTGCTGGGGAATTTAATTCAGTTACTTAAATAAATCTGGAATAAAAAGCTAGTATCAGTAATGGTGATCATGAAACTATCGGATTGTTGTACAAACCCATCTGGTTCGCTATTGTACTTTAGGGTAGGAAATCTGCCGTCCTTACCTGGTCTGGTCTATATGTGACTCCAGACCCACAGCAATGTGGTTGACTCTTAACTTCCCTCTGAAATGGCCTAGCAAGCCACTAAGTTATAAAAAACCGCTACAAAAAACAATAAGAATAAAAGCGGGTGGACCACCCGGCATCAACCTCAGCACCGGCTACAGACACAACAATGGCACACCCTGCCCAGTCAATCCTGCAAAGTCCTCCTCACTAATATCTGGAGACTTGTGCCAAAATTGGGAGAGCTGTCCCACAGACTAGTCAAGCAACAGCCTAACACAATCATACTCACAGAATCATACCTTTCAGCCAATGTCCCAAACTCCTCGATTACCATCCCTGGGTATGTCCTGTCCCACCAGCAGGACAGACCCACCAGGGGTGGTGGCACAGTGGTATACAGTCGGGAAGGAGTGGCCCTGGGAGTCCTCAACATTGACCCCGGACCCCATGAAGTCTCATGGCTTCAGGTCAAGCATGGGCAAGGAAACCTCCTGCTGATTACCACCTACCGCCCTCCCTCAGCTGATGAATCAGTACTCCTCCATGTTGAACACCACTTGGAAGAAGCACTGAGAGTAGCAAGGGCACAGAATGTACTCTGGGTGGGAGACTTCAATGTCCATCACCAAGAGTGGCTCGGTAGCACCACTACTGACCGAGCTGGCCGAGGCCTGAAGGACATAGCTGCCAGGCCGGGCCTGTGGCAGGTGGTGAGAGAACCAACACGAGGAAAAAAACCTACTTGACCTCATCTTCACCAATCTACCTGTCGCAGATGCATCTGTCCAGGACAGCATTGGCAGCAGTGACCACCGCACAGTCATTGTGGAGACGAAGTCCTGACTTCACACTGAGGACACCTTCCATCGTGTTGTGTGGCACTACCACCGTGCTAAATGGCATAGATTCAGAACAAATCTAGCAGCTCAAAACTGGGCATCCATGAGGCGCTGTGGGCCATCAGCAGCAGCAGAATTGTATTCCACCACAATCTGTAACCTCATGGCCCGGCATATCCCTCACTCTACCATTACTATCAAGCCAGGGGACCAACCCTGGTTCAATAAGGAGTGTAGAGGGCATGCCAGGAGCAGCACCAGGTGTACCTAAAAATGCGGTGTCAACCTGGGGAAGCTGCAACACAGGACTACATGCTTGCTAAAAAGCGGAAGCAGCATGCTATAGACAGGGCTAAGCGATCCCACAATCAACAGACCAGATCAAAGCTCTGCAGTCCTGCCACATCCAGTCGTGAATGGTGGTGGACCATTAAACAACTAACGGGAGGAAGAGGCTCCATGAATATCCCAATCGTCAATGATGGTGGATCCCAGCACTCGAGTGCAAAAGACAAAGCTGAAGCGTTTGCAACCATCTTCAGCCAGAAGTGCCGAGTGGATGATCCATATCGGTCTCCTCCTGAGGTCCCACCATCACAGAAGCCAGTCTTCAGCCAATTCGATTCATTCCACGTGATATCAAGAAATGGCTGACCGCACTGGATACAGCAAAGGCTGTGGTCCCCGACAACATCCCGGCGATCGTGCTGAAGATTTGTGCTCCAGAACTAGCCGTGCCTCTAGCCAAGCTGTTCTAGTACAGCTGTAACACTGGCATCTATCAGACAATGTGGAAAACTGCCCAGGTATGTCCTGTCCACAAAAAGCAGGACAAATCCAATTCTGCCAACTACTGCTGCATCAAGCTACTCTCAATCAGCAGCAGTGATGAAGGTGTCATCGACAGTGCTATCAAACAGCACTTACTCACCAATAACCTGTTCACTGATGCCCAGTTTAGGTTCCGCCAGGACCACTTGGCTCCCGACCTCATTACAGCCTTGGTCCAAACATGGACAAAGGAGCTGAATTCCAGAGGTGAGGTGAGAGTGACTGCCCTTGACATCAAGGCAGCATTTGACCGAGTGTGGCATAAAGGAGCCCTAGTAAAACTGAAGTCAATGGGAATCGGGGGGAAAACTGTCCACTGGCTGGAGTCATATCTAGCACAAAGGAAGATGGTTGTGGTTGTTGGAGGTCAATCAACACATCGCTGCAGGAGTTCCTCAGGACAGTGTCCTAGGCCCAACCATCTTCAGCTGCTTCATCAATGACCTTCCCTTCATCATAAGGTCAGAAGTGGGGATGTTCGCTGATAACTGCTCAGTGTTCAGTGCCATTCGCAACTCCTCAGATAATGAAGCAGTCCATGCCCACTTGTAGCAAGACCTGGACGACATTCAGGCTTGGGCTGATAGGTGGCAGGTAACATTCGCGCCACACAAGTGCCAGGCAATGACTATCTCCAACAAGCGAGCGTCTAACCACTGCCCCTTGACATTCAACGGCATTACCATCGCCGAATCCCCCACCATCAACATCCTGGGGGTCACGGCTCGCCACCACCTTCTCAAGGGCAATTAGGGATGGGCAATAAATGCTGGCCTTGCCAGCGACGCCCACATCCCATGAACGAATTTAAAAAAATCCCCGGTGTGCGAATTCAATCCCCTGGACCCAACCTTCCTGACATCAGGGGCCATGTTTGGGGTGGGCAGAGGTTCCATCTGCCTCAAGCCGCTGCGCAAACCCACTGCCAGCAGTCTTTTGGGTGGAGAGCCAGTGATCCTGGATCCCTCCCAAACTTCCATGCTGGTTGGACCTCTTACGCCTGGCGTCCACTGTCATCTCACCCATTGGCCCAATGAATTTCAGGCTCTATGTTTAGAGAAACAAAGTGGCTTATTTACTGTTTTATGTAAGGAAATGTATATTTCATTGTGTTGTGCTGTTTATATAAGAGAGATGAATAATCAGTAAATAAAGCTACTTGTTGGTTCAAAGCTGAGTCTCAGTCAGTATGTGCTGAGTCCACTTTCAGAGAAGAGGACCACATGGCGGAACGCGATACATTCCAGGAGCTGCAGTACAGAGCACGTGTCCTTTGTTAGGATACACTCAGGATCGAAAGGGATGGGTGGTTACTCTGAACCAGTCTGTGGCCCAGTGCATTCAGAATCTTTTTACAAAAATCCAAACTGAGTTGATTAAAGATTCTCTGTGGCCTAACCAAATGCAACGGGCCAAGAGTGGGTGGTTTTGCTTTTAGGCCTAGTACCATGCTAACCCCCATCAGTAATAGAATTAACATTCTTGATGTATGTAATCAGAAACAACAATTGCAGAAAACATTATATCGCAATATTAGACGTGTTTACAGGACTTTATGAAAATAATTTATTTTTGGAAAAATAAAATCTATATAAATTAAAAGTCCAGTGCACATCTGTTTCATCACACCTTGCAATGACACATGCCTGAACTGACCCATTTCAGGGTGTCATGCATCTATTGGGCAGAAATGAGTGATTAACAGGTAATTCCGCATTTCTGTCAAAGTGCCAACTAAATGTGATTGACTTATTTTTTATTCGTTTATGGGATCAGGGCGTCGCTGGCCATGCCAGAATTTATTGCCCATCCCTAGTTGCCCTTGAGAAGGTGGTGGTGAGCCGCCTTCTTGAACTGTTGCAGTCCGTATGGTGATGGTACTGCCACAGTGCTGTTAGGTAGGGAGTTCCAGGATTTTGACCCAGCGACGATGAAGGATCGGCGATATACTTCCAAGTCAGGATGGTGTGTGACTTGGAGGGGAACTTGGAGGTGGTGGTGTTCCCATGCGCCTGCTGCCCTTGTCCTTCTAGGTGGAAGAGGTCGCGGGTTTGGGAGGTGCTGCCGAAGAAGCCTTGGAGAGTTGCTGCAGTGCATCTTGTAGATGGTACACACTGCAGCCACGGTAGGCCGGTGGTGGAGGGAGTGAATGTTTAAGGTGGTGGATGGGGTGCCAATCAAGCGGCCTGCTTTGTCCTGGATGGTGTCGAGCTTCTTGAGTGTTATTGGTCTGCACTCATCCAGGCTAGTGGAGAGTATTCCATCACACTCCTTACCTGTGCCTTGTAGATGGTGGGAAAGGCTTTGGGGAGTCAGGAGGTGAGACACTCGCCGCAGAATACCTAGCCTCTGACCTGCTCTTGTTGCCACAGTATTCATGTGGCTGGTCCAGTTAAGTTTCTGGTTAATGGTGACCCCTAGGATGTTGATAGTGGGGGATTTGGCGATGGTAATGCCATTGAATGTCAAGGGGAGGTTGTCAGACTCTCGCTTGTTGGAGATAGTCATTGCCTGGCATTTCTGCGGCGCGAATGTTACCTGCCACTTATCAGTCCAAGCCTGAACGTCGTCCAGGTCTTGTTGCATGCGGGCATGGACTGCTTCATTATGTGTGGAGTTGCGAATGGCGCTGAACACTGTGCAGTCATCAGCGAACATCCCCATTTCTGACCTTATGTTGGAGGGAAGGTCATTGATGAAGCAGCTGAAGATTGTTGGGCCTAGGACACTGCCCTGAGTTACACCTGCAGCAATGTCCTGGGACTGTGATGATTGACCTTCAACCACCATAACCATCTTCCTTTGTGCTAGGTATGACTCCAGCCAGTGGAGCGTTTTCCCCGATTCCCATTGACTTCAGTTTTACTAGGGCTCCTTTATACCACACTCGGTCAAATGTTGCCTTGATGTCAAGGGCAGTCACTCTCACCTCACCTCTGGAATTCAGCTCCTTTGCCCATGTTTGGACCAAGGTTGTAATGAGGTCGGCAGCCGAGTGGTCTTGGCGGAACCCAAACTGGGCATCAGTGAGCAGGTTATTGGTGAGTAAGTGCCGCTTGAAAGCACTGTCGATGACACCTTCCATCACTTTGCTGATGATTGAGAGTAGACTGATGGGGCGGTAACTGGCCGGGTTGGATTTGTCCTGCTTTTTGTGGACAGGATATACCTGTGCAGTTTTCAACATTGTCGGATAGATGCCAGTGTTGTAGCTGTACTGTAACACCTTAGCTAGAGGCGTGGCTAGTTCTGGAGCACAAGTTTTCAGCATAATAGCCGGGATACAGAGCCTTTGCTGTATCCAGTGCGCTCAGCCGTTTCTTGATATCACGTGGAGTGAATTGGTCGAAGAATGGCTTCTGTGATGGTGGGGACCATGGGAGTAGGCCGATATGGATCATCCACTCGGCACTTCTGGCTGCAAACGCTTCAGCCTCGTCTTTTGCACTCACATGCTGGGCTCCACCATCATTGGGGATATTCTTGGAGCCTCCTCCCCCCCGTTAGTTGTTTAATGGTCCACCACGATTCCTGACTGGATGTGGCAGGACTGCAGAGCTTTGATCTGATCTGTTGGTTGTGGGATTACTTAGCCCTGTCTATAGCATGCATGTAGTCCTGTGTTGCAGCTTCCCCAGGTTGGCACCTCATTTTTAGGTACACTTGGTGCTGCTCCTGGCATGCTCTTCTACACTCGTTGTTGAACCAGGGTTGGTGGTAATGGTAAAGTGAGGGATATGCCGGGCCATGAGGTTACAGATTGTGGTGGAATACAATTCTGCTGCTGCTGGCTCACAGCGTCTCATGGATGCCCAGTTTTGAGCTGCTAGATCTAGCCCATTTAGTACAGTGGTAGTGCCACACAACATGATGGAGGGTGTTCTCAGTGTGAAGACGGACTTCGTCTCCGCAATGACTGTGCGGTGGTAACTGCTGCCCTGGACAGATGCATCTACGACAGGTAGATTGGTGGGGACAAGGTCAAGTAGGTTTTTCCCTCTTGTTGCTTATCTCACCAGGCCCAGACTGGCAGTTATGTCCTTCAGGACTCGGCCAGTAGTGGTGCTACCAAGCCACTCTTGGTGATGGACATTGAAGTCCCCCACCCAGAGTACATTCTGTGCCCTTGCTACTCTCAGTGCTTCTTCCAAGTGGTGTTCAACATGGCGGAGTACTGATTCATCAGCTGAGGGAGGGCGGTAGGTGGTAATCAGCACGCGGTTTCCTTGCTGACATTGGCTGAAACATATGATTCTGTGAGTATGACAATGTCAGGCTGTTGCTTGACTAGTCTGTGGGACAGCTCTCCCAATTTTGGCACAAGTCCCCAGATGTTGGTGAGGAGGACTTTGCAGGGTTGACTGGGCTGGGTGCACCGTTGCCGTGTCCATAGCCGGTGCCGAGGTCGATGCCAGGTGGTCCGTCCAGTTTCATTCTTATTATTTTGTTTCGTAGCAGTTAGTTACAACTGAGAGACTTGCTAGGCCATTTCAGAGGGCAGTTAGGAGTCAACCACATTGCTGTGGGTCTGGAGTTACATATAGGCCAGACCAGGTAAGGACGGCAGATTTCCTTCCCTAAAGGATATTAGTGAACCAGATGGGTTTTTACAACAATCCAATAGTTTCATGGTTATCATTACTGATACTAGCTTTTTAATTCCAGATTTATTTAATTAACTACATTCCCAGCTGTCATTTGAATTCACATCTCTGAAGATCATTAATACAGGCCTACTGGATTACTAGCCCAGTGACATTACCACTACGCTACCATTCCCTGACTAAACAAGGATGATCTAATTGGGTTGGTAACAACCAATGAGGAACGAAAAACTGAGTAATAACTGGGTTTATTTTGAAAGCTTTCAAACTGGACAGTAGCAGAATCTTACCAATGAAATCCCTCACCGTCTTGGCCTACCTGCAAATTTACTGTTAAAATTTATATGAGACCTATGAAAAAAATAACGAATTTAGAAGGTTTGCTGCAACTGCAGCATCACGAGTACAGTATGAAGCTAAATACAGATACACGGAGGAGGAAACTGATGGGTGAGGATGGAGTCAGGCTGGGATTATGGGAGTGGAGTGGGCTGTGAATGCAAAATGCAAAAGCTCTCTTCCGCTTAATATTGGTCATATCAAAACTGGAACCATTTCACCCTTTCCTCCATCTTGAATAGACTGAAGTAGAGTCACTGTACATGTGGAAGAGGTGAGGGTATATAAGGCAAGCCAGACACCACGTTACCAGAAGAAGTGTATTGTTATCGAGATGGATATAGAGACCTGAATTACACTGGATCTCCGGTACTGCCTCATGCCAGATATACGTGGCCTATGGTTAAGTGAAGCATACAGAACTTCATAGCCCCTGAACTTATCCTTAATTCTTAGATTATCCACAAACCTCTCATTAATGTTCTTAAAACACTGTTATGAAAAATAAAATTGTGTTTCTCTTTGTTTATTTTCAAGTAAAGTTCATAATTATTACAAGTGCTGCAACCACTGCAAAATCTTTGTTCCAACAGAAAACTTCAAGTTCCTCCTCTCGTGTCTGGATGAATACATTACACGCCTTGGCCTCTCCCGAGAGCTGCAGTGACAGTTTTTAAACATTTTATTCAAGCTCACTCCCTTCCAGCACCTCTTGCACGCTACCGTCTAAAAAACATTTTTTTTTTAATGTTTATGGGATGTGGGCATCGCTGGCAAGGCCAACATTTATTGCCCATCCCTAGTTGCCCATGAGAAAGTGAGCCGCCTTCTTGAACCGCTGCAGTCCGTGTGGTGATGATACTCCCACAGTGCTGTTTGGTAGGGAGTTCCAGGATTTTGACCCAGCGACGATGAAGGAACGGCGACATACTTCTAAGTCAGGATGCTGTGTGACTTGGAGGGGAACTTGGGGGTGGTGGTGTTCCCATGCGCCTGCTGCCCTTGTCCTTCTAGGTGGAAGAGGTCGCGGATTTGGGAGGTGCTGCCGAAGAAGCCTTGGAGAGTTGCTGCAGTGCATCTTGTAGATGGTACACACTGCAGTCACGGTGCGCCGGTGGTGGAGGGAGTGAATGTTTAAGGTGGTGGATGGGGTGCCAATCAAGCGGGCTGCTTTGTCCTGGATGGTGTCGAGCTTCTTGAGTGTTATTGGTCTGCACTCATCCAGGCTAGTGGAGAGTATTCCATCACACTCCTTACTGTGCCTTGTAGATGGTGGAAAGGCTTTGGGGAGTCAGGAGGTGAGACACTCGCCGCAGAATACCTAGCCTCTGACCTGCTCTTGTTGCCACAGTATTTATGTGGCTGGTCCAGTTAAGTTTCTGGTTAATGGTGAACCCCAGGATGTTGATGGTGGGGGACTCGGTGATGGTAATGCCGCTGAATGTCATGGGGAGGTGGTTAGACTCTCACTTGTTGGAGATAGTCATTGCCTGGCACTTCTGTGGCGCGAATGTTACCTGCCAGCCACTTATCAGCGCAAGCCTGAACGTCGTCCAGGTCTTGTTGCATGCGGGCATGGATCGCTTCATTATCTGATTAGTTGTGAATGGCGCTGAACACTGTGCAGTCATCAGCAAACATCCCCATTTGTGACCTTATGTTGGAGGGAAGGTCATTGATGGAGCAGCTGAAGATGGTTGGGCCTAGGACACTGCCCTGAGGAACTCCTGCAGCGATGTCCTGGGGCTGAGATGATTGACCTTCAACCACCACAACCATCTTCAGCCTCTTCAGCTGTGCCTTCTGTCCGTCCCACTGTCGCACTACTGTGGCCGTCTCTGCTCTCGCTCGACACTGTTACGCTCTCACTTCACCTTTACTGTGCTCCTGTGCTCTATTGCTGGATATGGCTGCTCCTAAACCTGGACCAATGCTCTCGACTTGGCCTATATTCGGTGCCCAACTGCGTGTCCTGGACTGTTTCTAGTTTTTCCAAGTCCTCAACTCTCCCTATTCTCTACTCAGTGATCGCACATTCCACAGCCCAACCCAAAGAATTTTACACCCCAGCCCATCCCATTCAGCCGATGCCCTAGCTGCTCCATTGGTGCAATACTCCAGCAACCCCCTCACCGCTGTGTTCTGCACTCCCAGTCTTCCCAGTACTACCCACCATCTCCCTGACTACCACAGGCGCCAGTGCTCTCCCAGTTTTTCTAGAGCCCGAACCAGACTCTCCTCAAGTATGACTCTAACCAATTGTCCCAGGCAACAACCCCACCCCCTATGGATGTAGCCAGAGCCCAGGCCCCACAGCATAATCCCATTATCCACAATAACACTCAGGACCAGCTCTCTCCACACTTGCCCTAAATTGCAGCCCCCTCTGCCACACACTCCAGCCCCAACCCCTTACTTGTTGCTGGCCACAGTCCGCCTCCAGTCCTTCCTCGTCTGACCCTCACCCCACTTTATCTCCCAACTGTCCATATTGCAGCACCTCTCCAACAGCGTCTACCCACCACCATCTCCAACCGAGTATGTGTTCCCTCCCATCTTCTTGTGTACCGTAGGCTTAGAAAAATGTAAGAGATAGATACTGAGCACATCAGTAAAGGAACATTACGAGAACGAGACAGACACTGGAGACAGACAGAAGAGGGAGAAGAAAGGGGAGGAGAGAATTACAGAAAGAGTGAGAGAAACAATGAGAAAAATATTTAAACAGATATAGGCACCACATTGAGAAAAGTGTGTGACAGCTATATCGAGGGGAGGAAGGAGGGAGAGGGAGACGGGGAAGACACAAGGTAACTCTAAGAATTAAAGTTTGAGAAAGAAGTAGAGACACAGATGCAGGAAGAGATTTATTTTGTCATCAGCAATACCACGAGAGATCAACTGTATTACAACACTAGCAGTATAGCAGTATATCCTCTGAATCACCATTAGCAACTCTATTGGAGATCTATTCGTTTCATTTTAGTACCCCATAATGCAATCTAAGTAATGCAAATAAAATTGAATTATTGCAGGTTATACATCAAGCAGTGAGAGTTAGAGTTGCTGGAAATCAATTCAGTTCAGGTCAAAAAAAAAATCAAACCAATCTTGAAGATGTAGGAAAAGGAGGAGCAAGGGGAACCAGCGGAGGAGCAAGGGGAACCTGCGGAGGAGCAAGGGGAACCTGCGGAGGAGCAAAGGGAACCTGCGGAGGAGCAAGGGGAACCTGCGGAGGAGCAAGGGGAACCTGCGGAGGAGCAAGGGGAACCTGCGGAGGAGCAAGGGGCACCTGCGGAGGAGCAACGGGCACCTGCGGAGGAGCAAGGGGCACCTGCGGAGGAGCAAGGGGCACCTGCGGAGGAGCAAGGGGAACCTGCGGAGGAGCAAGGGGAACCTGCGGAGGGGCAAGGGGCACCTGCGGAGGAGCAAGGGGAACCTGCGGAGAAGCAAGGGGCAGCTGCGGAGGAGCAAGGGGAACCTGTGGAGGAGCAAGGGGCACCTGCGGAGGAGCAAGGGGCACCTGCGGAGGAGCAAGGGGAACCTGCGGAGGAGCAAGGGGCACCTGCGGAGGAGCAAGGGGCACCTGCGGAGGGGCAAGGGCCACCTGCGGAGGGGCAAGGGGAACCTGCGGAGGAGCAAGGGGAACCTGCGGAGGAGCAAGGGGCACCTGCGGAGGAGCAAGGGGCACCTGCGGAGGAGCAAGGGGCACCTGCGGAGGAGCAAGGGTAACCTGCGGAGGAGCAAGGGGCACCTGCGGAGGAGCAAAGGGGCACCTGCGGAGGAGCAAGGGGCACCTGCGGAGGAGCAAAGGGGCACCAGCGGAAAAGCAAGGGGAACCTGCGGAGGAGCAAGGGGCACCTGCGGAGGAGCAAAGGGGCACCTGCGGAGGAGCAAAGGGGCACCTGCGGAGGAGCAAGGGGCACCTGCGGAGGAGCAAAGGGGCACCAGCGGAGGAGCAAGGGGAACCTGCGGAGGGCAATCACTTCAATTTCCCCTCCCTCCCAGTGG
This sequence comes from Squalus acanthias, assembly GCA_030390025.1. NCBI lineage: Eukaryota > Metazoa > Chordata > Chondrichthyes > Squaliformes > Squalidae > Squalus > Squalus acanthias. The sequence continues at coordinate 38,054,682 of CM059433.1, read as the reverse complement.
GAAGGATCTGGCTTATGCTTGTTGCCTCTGCATTGCAGTATGGCTCAGACCTGGAACACAGCACATGGGCACTGCTGCAGGATATAAAATCCCTGCCCTGAGTTCAGTACCATGGAGCTCCATTACTCTGCTGTGTTCACACTACATTGAGGGTGCATTTATACTGCACAATTATACTGGCACCAAACTTGTGGGGTAAATCCGATTTCAAGGCCCAAGATTCCAAAGCTCAGTGGAATGAGCCGCCCTCCCTCAGGGAGTTTCACTCCGCGTAACTCCAGCGACAAGCCAGGCCTAGCCTCGACTCCATATTTAAGCTGCAGTTAAATTATACCTGAAGTGCTGGTGCAAAGTGAAAATGTGTAGTGTAAACACACCCTAAAAGAACATTTGTCGCGAGGTTAACTTGGGGCCTAAGTGCAGGGTGGTTGGGAAGCGCCCATGATGGCACCGGCATGAGGCCTGGGCCATTTTAGTTCCCGGGCCTCATTACCATGTTGCAGCACAGAATCCCGCCCAAACCCGGTGTGAGTGATGAAGAGGTTCTTGAGGGGACAAGGACAGAATCCATTTGGTTAGAGTTGAGGAACAAAAAGGGTATGATCACGCTATTGGGGATATTCTATACGCCTCCAAATAGTGAGAGGGAGGTAGAGGAGCAAATCTGCAGGGAAATCGCAGAGATATGCAAGAGCTATAGAGTGGGGATATTGGGGGACTTTAATTACCCAAATATCGATTGGGATAATGCTAGGGTAAAGGGAAAGGAGGGGGAGGAATTTCTGAAATGTGTTCAGGAGAATTTCCTTGACCAATATGTTCTTTGCCCAACTAGGAAGGAGGCATTGCTGGATCTGGTGCTGGGGAATGAGGTGGGCCAGGTCGACCAAGTATCTGTGGGAGAACACTTGGGTATGAGTGATCATCGTATCATAAGATTTAGATTAACAATAGAGAGCAAGGAACAATCTAGAGTGGAACTTTTAAACTGGAATAGGGCTAACTTCAATGGGATATGAAAGGATCTAGCCAGGGTAAAATGGAACCAAAGACTGACAGGAAAAACTGTAACAGAACAATGGGTGATCTTTAAGGAGGAGATGTTCCAAGTACAGGCTCGGTACATTCCAACAAGAGGGACGGGTAAGGGAACCAAAGCAAGGGCTCCTTGGATGACGAGGGAGATAGAGAAGATGATGAAACAAAAAAAGAGGGTGTATGATGCATGTCAGGTGAATTCTTCAAGGGAGAACCAGACCAAATACAATAAGTTGAGAGGGGATGTGAAGATGAAAATAAGATTGGCAAAGAGAGAATATGAGAGTAGAATGGCGGTTAACATAAAAGGGAACCCAAAAATATTCTACCGGCATGTAAACAGTAAGCGGGTAGTAAGAGGCAGCGTGGGGCCTATTAGGGACAAAGAAGGTGATATGTGCTTAGAGGCGCAGGGCAAGGCTAGAATACTCAATGAGTACTTTGTATCGGTGTTTACTAAGGAGGTGGATGCTGACAAAATATCGGTAGAAGTCGAAAAGGTAGAAGCAATGGAAGGGATGAAAATTGATAGACAGAATGTACTAGAAAGGCTGGGTATGCTAAGAGTGGACAAGTCGCCTGGTCCAGATAGCTTGCATCCCAGGTTGCTAAGGGAATTGGGGGCGGAGATAGCGGAAGGGCTTACATAATTTTCCAATCTTCCCTAGATGCGGGGGAGGTGCCTGAGGATTGGAAAGTGGGAAATGTAACACCATTGTTCAAGAAAGGGTGTAAGGACAATCCTAGTAACTACAGGCTGGTCAGTTTAACATCAGTGGTGGGTAAAGTTTTAGAAACAATAATCAAGGAAAAAATTAACGGGCACTTGGAGAGGTTTAAGCTAATTAAGGAGAGCCAACATGGATTTGTAAAAGGCAGATCGTGTTTGACTAATCTAATTGAATTTTTTGATGAAGTAACAGAGAGGATTAATGAAGGGAATGCAATGGAAGTTGTCTACATGGATTTTAGGAAGGCGTTTGACAAAGTACCACATCGAAGGCTAGATAACAAAATTGAGGCTCATGGAATAGGTGGGTCAGTGGCAGCTTGGATTAGGAATTGGCTTAAAGACAGAAAACAGCGAGTTGTGGTAAATGGCTGTTTTTCAGACGGGAGGATGGTAGACAGTGGTGTTCCCCAAGGATCAGTGCTGGGGCCACCGCTTTTTTATATATATATATATATATATATAAATAAATGACCTGGATATTGGAATACAGAGTAGAATGTCTACATTTGCCGATGACACCAAACTTGGGGGTGTGGCAAACAGTGATGATGATATCAATCGACTGTAACAGGACATAGAAAGACTAGCAGAATGGGCAGACAAGTGGCAGATAGAATTTAATATAGAGAAGTGTGAGGTGATGCATTTTGTCAGAAGGAACAGGGAGAGGCAATATACACTTAATGGCACAGTTTTAAAGAGTGTGCAGGGACAGAGGGACCTGGGAGTTAATGTGCATAGGGCCCTGAAGGTGGCAAGACATATTGAGAGAGTGGTTAACAAAGCATATGCAATCTTGGGCTTCCATAAATAGAGGTATTGAGTACAAAAGTAGAGAAGTTATGCTGAACCTTTATAAAGCGCTGGTTAGGCCACAACTGGAGTGTTGAAGTATTCTTGTCACCACACTTTAGGAAGGATGTGAAGGCCCTTGAGAGGGTGCAGAGGAGATTTACCAGAATGGTTCCGGGGATGGGGGATCTTAGCTACAAGGACAGGTTGGAGAAGCTGGATTTGTTTTCATTCGAGCAAAGGAGTTTGAGGGGTGATTTGATAGAGGTGTACAAGATTATGACGGGTTTGGATAGGCTAGACGGGGAAAGGCTGTTCCCACTAGTTGATGGTATAAGGACTAGGAGACACAGATTTAAGGTTTTGGGCAAGAGATACAGGGGGGATGTGAGGAAAAACTTTTTTACACAGCGAGTGGTGAGGACCTGGAATTCACTGCCGACGGAAGTGGTGGAAGCGGAGACACTCAATGTTTTCAAGGGGAGACTGGATAGGCACTTGAGGGAAATAAACTTGCAGGGCTACGGGGATGGAGCGGAGGAATGGGACTGACTGGATTGCTCTACAGAGAGCCGGCACGGACTTGATGGGCCAAATGGCCTCCTTCTGGGCCGTTATGACTCTATGACTATGACTCTAGGTCAACAGGCGGGAGTACCGTTAGAGACCTGAGGAACAGTCCTGGCAGTAAAGTAAGTGTTAAGGGGGGCTCTGGATGCAATTGTGGTCGGGGGAAAGGAGGAGAAGAGAAGCCCAGGACAGGGGAGGCCCAAGGTTTCCTTGTGAAGACCAGAGGAGCATAGGACTCACGCCCTGTTTCTCGCCTCACTATTGACAGACACCAGGAATATATCAAATTTAAACCTTACATTTAAACCCGAGTTGTGGCGAACCTCAGGCCATCTTCCACAACTCTGCCAAACCCTAGGTTTCCCTTTTCACAATGATTCACAGGATCATGCTTCCAAACTCCAGCTACCCTACTGCAAAGGGATATTGATAAGATGGGGGAATTGACTAAAAAAGTAGCAAATAGTATTCAATGTTAGTAAGTGCAAGATGATACATTCATATGGACTTTCAAAAGGTGTTTGATAATGTAGCCACATAATAGAGTTGTTAGAAAAATCGAAGACCAAGGGATTAAAGGGACAGTGGTTGCATGGATATGAAATTGGCTAAGGGACAGAAAGCAGAAAGTAGTGGTGAATGGTTGTTTTTCAGATTGGAGGGAAGTATGCAGTGATGTTCCCCAGCGGTATTAGGACCACTGCTCTTTATGAATGAAATGGACTTGGGTATACAGTGCTTAATTTCAAAGTTTGCAGATGACACGAAACTCGGAAATATAGTAAATGATAAGGATAGTAACAGGAGGACATAGACAGACTGGTGAAATGGGCAGACATGTGGCAGATGAAATTAATGCAGAGAAGCGTGAAGTGATACATTATGGTAGGAAGAATGAGGAGAGGCAATATAAACTAAATGGTGCAAATTTAAACAGGGAGCAAGAACAGAGAGACCTGGGGGTGTATGTGCACAAATTTTTGAAGGTGGCAGGACTAGCTGAGGAAAACAAAATTACACAGCAAGTTGTTGTGATCTGGAATGCACTGCCAGAAAGGGCGGTGGAAGCAGATTCAATTGTAACTTTCAAAACAGAATTGGATAAATATTTGAAGAGGAAAAATTTACAGGGCTATGAGGAAAGAGCAGGGGAGTGGGATTAATTGGATAGCTCCATGTAAGAGCTGGCACAGGCACAATGGGCTGAATGGCCTCCTTCTGTGCTGTATCATTCTATGATTTTGGTAAAAATTCACAGCAGTAATTATACTGTGAATGGAAGGAGGTTCGGTGTTGTGGAAGAGCAGAGGGATTTGAGGTACAGGTTCACAGGCCATTAAAGGAAGCACCACAGGTTGATGAGGGTTTAAAATAAGCTACTAGAATTCTAGGTTTTATCATAAGAGATATAGAATATAAAAGTCAAAAGGTAATGATGAGCCCTTAATAAGCCCTCAAGTTAGAGTACCGTGTGCAATACTGGGCTCCACACTATAGGCAGGATATTGTGGCTCTAAAGAGCATACAATGCAGATTCACTAAGACGCTGCCTGATATGAGGAAATATAAATACAAAGAAATATGAGAAATTGGATTCTTTTATTGTGTTAGAAGAACACAGATTATGGGACGATATAAAAGAAGTGTTTAAAATTATGAAAGGATGGGGGCAGAGTAGATAGAAGCAGACCATGTCTAGTAGTTGATGGATCTAGAACGAGGGGTCATAGGTACAAGATTAATTGTCAGAGATTTCGAACACAGACAGGAGAAACGTCTTTACAGAGAGCTGTGAGGCTGTGGAATTCACTTCCAGGGTTAGTGGTTGAAGCAGAAACTATGGCAACACTCAAGATTAGATTGGATGGGTGGGTGAAGGAAAAGGGTTGAAGGGATATTGGAAGAGGGAGGGTAAATGTGATTAGGACTGTTTGCTTGTGTGGCGGTTTAATGCTACCACAGACTGGTTGGGCCGAATGGCTGTTTCCGTGTTGTATCTTCCATGTATTGCTATTTATTTACAAACATTATCTACAGTATGACAGCCATGGACAAAACCAGGCTGGTCTGGACCATGTGACCAGCCTTCACAATCTTTGCTAAACGTTATTAGCAGCATTCAGGCAAAATGGGATGGTCCTTCTCCGTCTTCTGAGCGACACTGCAGTTGAAATGTGGGAGGAGTGGGAAGTTCACGTGTACGGAATGGCTGCACAAACCCAATAATTGTGACCAGTGGGGTGAAGCATTCCTTTCTGCACACACAAGTAACCGAGATGCTCGGACTGTAATTTTTAAAGATGCTTTAATTAAAATGTCTCTGTACTTCAAAGCAAGTTAATAACATGATACAGTATCCACCCAGCCCAGTACAAATGTTTACATTCAGCTACAGCAGCGTCAATTTTCAAAGGAAATTGTCCAAACAGATTTTTACTATCTGAAGTTATGTGTACTTCACCTGTGCGCTCAACAAATAAGACAATATTGAGCTTTCCCAACATCAGCTCTGTGGCAACACTTCATCTTTTAAATTGAGTTTTGTTTGCTCCAAGATGCTCTCTTTAGCCAGCCAAGTAATTACAAAACCCGAAACAACCATCGGCTGGTTTCTCAGCAGCAGAGGTGCAATATACTCACTGAATTGAATAGATTCTTTGGGGCGGATTTTCAAAGAACCAACATCTTGATCACCAAATTATCTCCTGGCAGAATATTCCAGTTAAGAATGTTTCCAGCGTTAAGACCCCACCCCACATTTTGATATACATTCAATAGTGAGATGATTATTCTTACTGAACTAACAACACAATTTAGCCAATTATGAATAGGGCAAATCCAATTAATTTCAGTAATTACACATATCACAATATTTCACAAAGCATAGAGCTCCAGTGCTGTAAGTAGAGTTAGGCCATGTTTAAATACAGCTGAAATATGTAACAGTGTATTCAAATGTGCAGCAATGTATTTTAGACTCTTTGCAATTCAGTACTGGCTGAGGAGGAGTAGGTGTGGCAAAAGCAGGAATTTGGGAGGCAATCAAAGAAAAGACCAAATCCATGGTTAGAATGTTCTATCTGGCTTTATCTGAGTAGAGTTCATGATCTAGACGAGTGAACTAGATGTAATATCTCCAAGTTTGCAGACGACACAAAGCTGGGTGGGTGTGTGTGCTGTGAGGAGGATGCAGAGAAACTCCAGTATGATTTGGACAGGTTGGGTGATTGGGCAGATGCATGGCAAATGCAGTATAATGTGGATAAATGCGAGGTTATCCACTTTGGTGGCAAAAACAGGAGGACAGATTATTATCTGAACGGCAATAGATTGGGAAAAGGGGAAGTGCAACGAGACCTGGGTGTCCTTGTGCACCAGTCGCTGAAGGTAAGCATGCAGGTGCAGCCGGCGGTTAAGAAGGCAAATGGTATGTTGGCCTTCATAGCGAGAGGATTAGAGTACAGGAGCAAGGATGTCTTGCTGCAGTTGTACAAGGCCTTGGTGAGACCACACCTTGAGTATTGTGTGCAGTTTTGGTCGCCTTATCTGAGGAAGGATGTTCTTGCCATGGAGGGAGTGCAGCGAAGATTTACCAGACTGATACCTGGGATGGCAGGAATGACGTATGAAGAGAGATTGGGTCGATTAGGCTTATATTCGCTAGAGTGTCGAAGAACGAGAGGGGATCTCATTGAAACTTATAAAATTCTAACAGGACCAGACAGACTAGATGCAGGAAGGATGTTCCCGATGGCGGGGGAGTCCAGAACCAGAGGTCACAGTCTAAGGATAAGGGGTAAGCCATTTAGGACTGAGATGAGGATGAATTTCTTCACCCAGAGAGTGGTGAACCTGTGGAATTCTCTACCACAGAAGGCAGTTGAGGCCAATTCATTAAATATATTCAAGAAGGAGATAGATATATTTCTTAAGGCTAAAGGGATCAAGGGATATGGGGAGAAAGCAGGGACAGGGTACTGAGTTTGGATGATCAGCCATGATCTCATTAAATGGCGGAGCAGGCTTCAGGGGCCGAATGGCCTACTCCTGCTCCATCTTCTATGCTTCTATGCTTCTATGCAAAGGGTTAGGGTCATACAACAAAATGGTTAGATTCACAGCTTCCCTGTGGTGTTGGGTAACTGTACCTGCACAACAGCACAGTCAATCAACTCTGAAGGGTTTCTGTACCCTCAACACATGGAGTCTCATTCAACTGGAGAATGGACTAGAGGTTAGCACACCTGATTCTAGTGATTAACTTATTTCACCAGAAAATCATGAACACTGATCTCCACAACTGATTCTTCATTCTGTGCTCCTGTTGAACTCTGTGCTGGGAATATAGCCTGACAGAATTTATCATACACAATTGGCTAATGGATAGAAAACCGAGAGTTGTGGTGAATGGCTGTTTTTTGGACTGGAGGGATGTATACAGTGGTGTTTCCCAGGGTTCAGAAATTGGACCACTGCAGTTTTTGATATACATTAATGACTTGGACTTGGGAGTACAGGGCACAATTTCAAAATCTGCAGATGACACGAAACTTGGAAGTGTAGTAAACATTGAGGAAGATAGTAATAAACTTCAAGAGGACATAGACAGGTTTTTGGAATGGGCAGACACACGGCAGATGAAATTCAACACAGAAAAGTCTAAGGTGATACATTTTGGTAGGAAGAATGAGAAAAAGAAACTTGCATTTATATAGCGCCTTTCATGACCTCAGAACGTCCCAAAGCTCTTTACAGCCAGTGAAGTACTTTTCTGAAGTGTAGTCACTGTTGTAATGTAGGAAATGCGGCAGCCAATTTGAACACAGCAAGATCCCACAAACAGCAATGTGATAATGACCAGATAATCTATTTTTAGTGATGTTAATTGAGGGATAAATATTGGCCAGGACACGAGCGATAGCTCCCCTGCCCTTCTTCGAAAGTGTCCGAGGATCTTTTACGTCCACCTGAGAGCGCAGACGGAGCCTCGGTTTAACATCTAATCCGAAAGAGAGACAATACACAGTAAATGGTACAATTTTAAAGGGGGTACAAGAACTGAGGGACCTGGGGGTGTTTGTACACAAATCTTTGAAGGTGGCAGGACAGGTTAACAATTTTAGTTAATAAAGCACATGGGATCCTGGGCTTTATAAACAGAGGCATAGAATACAAAAACCAGGAAGTTATGCTAAACCTGTATAAAACACTAGTTCAGCCCCAGCTGGGCACCACACTTTAGGAAGGATGTGAAGGCTTTGGAGAGGGTACAAAAGAGATTTACTAGAATGGTTCCAGGGATGAGGAATTGCAGTTATGTGGATAGATGAGTGAAGCTGGGGTTATTCTCCTTAGAGCAGAGAAGGCTAAGAGGAGATCTGAAAGAGGTGTTTTAAAAAAAATGAAGGGTTTAGATAGAGTAAATAAAGAGAAATGGTTTCCAATGGCTGAAGGGTCGATAACCAACAGGCACAGATTTAAGGTAATTGGCAAATGAACCAGAGGCAAGTGGTTAGGATTTGGAATGCACTGCCGGATAGGGAAGTAGATATAGATTCAATAGTAGCCTTCAAAAGGGAATTGGATAAATATTTGAAGGAGAAAAATTTGAAGGGATATGGGGAAAGAGCGGAGGAGTGGGACTAACTGGATTGCTCTTCGAAAGAGCCGGTGTAGACTCAATGGACTGAATGGCCTTCTTCTGTGCTGTACTATTCTATTCTATGATTCGATGTTTCTATGAACAGCTTGAATATATTAACTTACATGGAGTTAACTCTCTTTCTCTCTCCACGGATGCTGCCTGGCCTACTGAGTTTTTCCAGCGTTTTCTGTTGTTATTTCAGATTTCCAGCATCCGCAGTATTTTGCTATCGTATTAACTTACATGGAGTTGCTCTGAAAGTTACCTCATAAAATTTCAAAGTTCTTGCTTCACACTTTAAACAAATTGAAATTCCCTTCACTTTCTCCACTGATGGCCGACCTGGGGTTTCAGCAGTCAGTCTTTCTGGATCAACAGATGGCAGGGAGGAGTGACTGGTGCATAAAAAGCATCAAATCCTGGCATGCTCTATTAATGGGCAGCATCATAAAGAGAAGTTCCAGATTTCCACTACCCTTTGTGTGAAGAAGTGCTTCCTGACATAAACCATGTACAGCCTAGCTCTAATTATAAGGTTATTCCCCCTTGTTCGGGACTCCCCCACCAGAGGAAATAGTCTACCCTATCAAATCCTTTAATCAGCTTAAACACCTCAATTAGATTACCCCTTAATCTTCTATACTCAAGGGAATACAAGCTTAGTCCATGCAACCTGTCCTCATAATTTAAACCTTTTAGCCCTGGTATCATTCTGGTCAATCAGCATTGCACCTCCTCCAAGGCCTGCTTGAGGTGCGGTGCCCAGAACTGAACGCAGTGCTCCAGATGGGGTCTAACCAGAGCTCTGTACAGCTGTGACATAACTTCCACCCCTTTGTATTCCAGCCCTCTTGAGCCTCTTCAATTATTTTTGTACCTGTCCACTAGCTTTTAGTGATTTCTGTACTTGGATCCCTAAATCTTTCTGCTGCTCCACAGTTCCTAGCTTCTCACCATTTAGAAAATACTCTGATCTACCTTTCTCACCAAGTCCCGTTCACGCATCACCCCTGTGCTCGCTGACCTACACTGGCCAGTCCAGTAATGCCTCGATTTTAAAATTCTCCTCCTTGTGTTCAAATCCCTCCATGGCTGTGGCCCTCCCTATCTTTGTAACTTCCTCCAGCCTTACAACCCTCTGAGATCTTGGCGCTCCTCCAATTCTGGCCTTACACGCATCCCCGATTTTCATCGCCCCATCATTGGCCGCCGTGCCTTCAACGGCCTAGGCTAAATTCCCTCCCTAAACCTCTCCGTGTCTCTACCTCTCTCCTTTATTTTAAGTTGTTCCTTAAAACCTACCTCTTTGACCAAGCTTTTGGCCTAATATCTCTTATAACAACTTGGGACATTTTTATAGTGTTAAAGGCGCTCTATAAATGCATGATGTTGTTCTTCTTCTTCTTGGGTCAAAAGTGACCTCACAGTTCCCCACATTAAACTCCATCTGCCAGTTTTGCCTACTCATTTGATTTATAAATGTCCATTTGCAACTTTCTGCTCCCATCTACACTATTTACTGTGCCACATAATTTAGTGTCGTCAGCAAAATTAGATATATAGCTCTCTATTCCTTTGTCCAAGCCATTTATAAATATAGTGAAAAGTTGGAGCCCCAATACAGAGGACACCACTAGTCACATCCTGCCAATTTGAGTACAGACTCATTATCCCAACTCTCTGTCTCCTACCTCCGAAGTAATTCCCTGCCCAGGTCAATAGGTTGCCTCCAACTCCATGCACTCTTATTTTTGTTAACGGTCTCTTGTGTGGAACCTTATCAAATGCCTTCTGGAAGTCCATATAACTGACATCCATAGACAATCCAATATCTACCACATTGGTTATCTCCTCAAAAAATTGAATTAGGTTTGTTAGCTATGACTTATCCTTCATAAATTCATGCTGGTTCTCTCTGATCAGCTCATATTTGTCCAAATGCTCAGTCACTCTGTCCCTAATAACAGATTCAAGTAACTTCCCCACAACAGACGTTAGGCTAATAGACCTATAATTTCCTGTTTTATCTCTCCTACCCTTCTTAAATAATGGAGCGACATTGGCAATTTTCCAATCCATGGGAACAATTCCTGAATCAAGAGAGTTTTGGAAGATCACGACTAGAGCATCTACAATTTCCTCACCTACTTCTTTTAATACCCTGGGGTGGAAGACATCGGGTCCTGGAGATTTGTCTATCTTTATTTCATTATTTTCTCCATTACCATTTTTTATACTTATATTAAATCTAGTTCCTCCACTTGATTTATTTTCATTTTTCCTCCCATCTCTGGTACTTTATCCTCATCCTCTGCTGAAAGGACCAATACAAAGCAAGTATTTAACAAGTCTGCCATTTCCTTATGTTCAATTACAGTATCACCTGTGTCTGACGTTAGGGGCCCACATTAACCACCCTTTTTCTCTTAATATATTTGTAAAAACCTTTAGTGTTGTCCTTGATAACCCGCATATGTTTTTTCTCCTATTCCCTTTTTGCAGCTCTAACTACTTTCTCTGTATCCCTTTGCTGCTCTTTACATCTCTCCCAGTCCACGGGATCTCTACTGTTCTTGGCATTTGCATGAGCCCTTTCTTTTATTTTTATACTATCCCTCACTTCTCTTGTTGGCCAGGGTTGTGTAATTACACAAGTAGAACTCTTGCCCTTCAGGGGTATGTACAGGTCTTGTATTCTCCCAATACTTCTTTGAACACCTCCCACTGTTCACCTGTAGTTCTATCAGCTCACAGTTCTGCCCAGTCGATTGTGGTCAATTTCTGCCTCATCCCTCCAAAGTCAGCCTTACCTAAACTTAAAACCTTGGACCTGCTGGGAATTGTAACTTGACACATTGGGCTCGCTTGTAACACCCAGCTGGGAACACAGCAGAGCGAGCAGCCAGCCTGTCCACGAGCAGCAGCAGGAAGGCTCGGTTGATTTAAACGGCCGGGCCTCGTTAACTGACTCCCCAGCCAAAACGTCCAGGAAGTGAGCGGGAAGCAGCACAAGGCAAGTGCTTTGGAGGAGGAGAATCTTGGTCAAGTGAGAGAAGCCCGGGGCAGGGGAGGCCCAAGGTTTCCTTGCGTGGCCCGGAAGAACATTCGGAGAATCGTATAGCACAGAAAGAGGTCATTCAGCCCATTGTGCCTGTGCCGGTTTTTGAAAGAGCTATCTTATTAGTCCCACCCCACTGCTCTTTCCCCACAGCCCTGCAATTTTTTACTCTTCCTGCTCTCCCTCCAGCTGCAGCTCTGTTTTCTCCTTCTTGCTGCACTTCTTCCTCCATCCAAGGTGATGTTCCTAGAAAAGCCCCATCAGGAAACAGCTGCAATGTCAAAAACCCCTTAATAGTTCCGAACTTATAAAAGCAACTGCACTGCAGTTCTTTAAAATCCATTAAGGTTAAAAAAAAAACACAAGTTGCTGCAGGAAAAATTGGGGGTATTTTAACCCCCAGGAACAGGTGGGTTGGGGCCAGATGAGTAGTTAAAATAAGGTAATTTTAGAACCCGACAACAACCCAGCTCCAACGCGCCCGCTTCCCCATTAAACGGAGACGCGTTTGGATGCCTACAAATAACCTAGTCACCGAATGCGGGACCTTAATTAATGCAGGCAGGCGGGTACTTATTGCAACAATTACCATCCTTGGGAGACGTGAATGAGGCCTGTTTGAATTGAATTTGACTTAGCTTTAAATTTAACATCTCCAACACGAGTTTCCCGGGACTCGGGAAACCCGGCAGCTGAAGGAAGGCATGAAGGGCCGGATCCATCAGCTAAGTGCCTTTACTGCACTGCATGTGGGCCAGGAAAAGCAGGAGTGCTTCCCCCACCAGCCACCCAAGCTAACCTGTAAACTGTACCGCGATATGAATGACTGCCCACCCGCCCCACTGCGATCTGCCCACACCCTTGTCGCTACCCGACTCCTTCCTGATGTCTTACCCCTCTCCCCATCACTTACCCCTCCCGATGACTGATCCCCTGCCAATCACTTATCCATTCCCAATCACTTAACCCCTCCTGATGACTTCATTCTGGCTGGCTGCGGCCAGGAAACAAAATTCTTTTTTACACATCAGGTCCTGCCATTAAATTCAGTAGGACCTCTGAGAAACTTGTACTTCGGGTTTCCCAGCTGCTAAATCTCCCTCCCGCTACCTTCCCGCCTCCCTATTAATATCGGGGCCTATGTCTCCAAAAGCCCTGGACAGCTTTATCCGTGAGCAGCTAAATCCCTTTAAATTTGAAATGGCCGCCTCAGGATTTGTATCGCCCATGGTTGGTGGGTGCGAGCAGGAAGTGGTGTTAGCCAAGGAGTGAGGTCAGAAAATGGCGTTGAGGTCATAATGACGTCACGTCACCCCTGAACATGTGACCAGATGTAAAAGCGGAGGGACAGATATTTTATTTTCCTTCCACTAACACTCCGTTTTTGAGTGCAAACTGGGCTATTTACGATTGCAAAAGATAATTTTCGCCACTTATACCCATGCAAATTTGTAGTTCTTGGTGAAGCAGTCACTGGTGTGGTGTCACCAAGTGACTTTTTCCCCTACTGTTGCAGCCCCAATAACCGAGTCCGAACAGTGGCTGTGCACCTGCTTTTAAAAGCTGCATAGTGCTAACCTCAGAATCCCCAGCAAGAGGGCACGACAACATACCACCAATTGAATGGCACCACAGAGCAGCACAAGCCTCCAGCATCCCCAGCACATGATCAGCAATAAACCAGAGAAAGTGAAAATCTGCTAGGTGAAGTCCAGCTGCAGTCTTCTACTCCCTCTGCGCCTGGCACACATGTGCTCGGGTGTGCAAATTTCAGTACTTTTTACCAAATGCTGCTAAAGTGAAGCTGCATCGCATTAAAGCTAAAAAGTCTAATTACTGTTAAGTAAACACTGGACAAGATCAACCAAGAGTTTAACTGAGCTTCAGGCTACACGACAGAAGCCAAGATCTCTTTCTCTTTTTTAAAAAGAAAGTGAAATTGTAAGCACAGTCAGAGATTATAGACTTTATAGCTGAGATTTTCTACTTTGGAGCGATCAACAACAACAACAACTTGTATTTATATAGCGCCTTTAACGTAGTAAAACATCCCAAGGCGCTGCACAGGAGTATTTTAAGACAAAAAATTTGACACCAATCCACATAAGGATAAATTAGGGACAGGTGACCAAAAGCTTGGCCAAAGAGGTAGGTTTTAAGGAGGGTCTTAAAGGAGGAAGGACAGGCAGCGAGGCAGAGAGGTTTAGGCAGGGAATTCCAGAGCTTGGGGCCTAGGCAACAGAAGGCACGGCCACCAAAGTTTGAGCGATTATAATCAGGGATGCTCAAGAGGGCAGAATTAGAGGAGCGCAGATATCTCAGAGGGTTGTGGGGCTGGAGGAGATTACAGAGATAGGGAGGGGCGAGGCCATGGAGAGATTTGAAAACAAGAATGAGAATTTTGAAACTGAGGCATTGCTTAACCGGGAGCCAATGTAGGTCAGTGAGCACAGGGGTGATGGGCGAACGGGACTTGGTGCGAGTTAGAGACAGGCAGCCGAGTTTTGGATGACCTTAAACTTACGTAGAGTGGAATATGGGAGGCCAGCCATAGTGCGTTGGAATAGTCAAGTCTAGAGGTAACAAAGGCATGGATGAGGGTTTCAGCAGCGGATGAGCTGAGGCAAGGGCGGAGACGGGCGATGTTACGGAGGTGGAAGTAGGCGGTCCTTGTTATGCTGCAGATATGTGGTCGGAAGCTCATTTCAGGGTCAAATATGACACCAAGGTTGCGAACAGCGTGGTTCAGCCTCAGACAGATGTTAGGGAGAGGGATGGAGTCAGTGGCTCGGGAACGGAGTTTGTGGCGGGGACCGAAAACAATGGCTTCGGTCTTCCCAATATTTAATTGGAGAAAATCTTTGCTCATCCAGAACTGTGTGTCGGACAAGCAGTCTGACAATTTAGAGACCGTGGAGGGTGTCGAGAGAAGTGGTGCTGAGGTAGAGCTGGGTGTCGTCAGCATACATGTGGAAACTGACACTGTGTTTTCGGATGGTGTCGCCAAGGGGCAACATGTAGATGAGAAATAGGAGGCGGCCAAGGATAGATCCTTGGGGTCACCAGAGGTAACGATCCGGGAGCGGGAAGTGAAGCCATTGCAAGTGATTTTCTGGTTACGATTAGATAGATAAGAATGGAACCAGGCGAGTGCAGTCCCACCCAGCTGGACAACGGTGGAGAGGCGTTGGAGAAGGATGGAATGGTCAACCGTGTCAAAGGCTGCAGAAAAGTCAAGAAGGACGAGGAGGGATAGTTTACCTTTGTCACAATCACAAAGGATGTCATTTGTGACTTTGATGAGAGCCATTTCGGTACTGTGGCAAGGGCGGAAACCTGATTGGAGGGATTCAAACATGGAATTGCGGGAAAGATGGGTACGGATTTGGGAGGCGACAACATGTTCAAGGACTTTGGAGAGGAAAGGGAGGTTGGAGATGGGACGGTAGTTTGCAAGGACGGAGGGATCGAGGTTTGCTTTTTTGAGGAGAGGGGTGATGACGGCAGATTTGAGGGAGAGTGGGACAGTACCTGAGGAGAGAGAACCATTAACAATATCAGCTAACATGGGAGCCAGAAAATGAAGTTGGGTGGTCAGCAGTTTGGTGGGAATAGGGTCGAGGGAGCAGGAGGTGGGTCTCATAGACAAGATGAGCGCAGAGGGGAGATCGCAGAGAAACTGGAGAAAGATGTGAGGTCAGGGCTAGGGCAGTGGGGAACCTTAGAGGAAGTTTGGCCCAGTGGGTTAGGGGAAGGAAGGGAAGTGGCAGAGGCAGCTGAACGGATGGTCTCAATCTTAGAGACAAAGAAGTCCATGAGCTCCTCATACTTGTTATCGGAGGTGAGGGTGGAGGAGACAGGGGAGAGGGGTTTAAGAAGACGGTTAGCAGTAGAGAATAGGAGCCGGGGTTTATCTTAGCATTCTAGAATGATTTTGGAATAGTGAGCAATTTTGGCAGACGAGAGCAGGGCCTGATAATGCTTTATGTGGTCCAGCCAGATCTGGCGGTGAATGGCTAAACCAGTTGTCCACCATCTCCGTTTGAGTCTGCGTCCCTTGGACTTAAGGGAGCGAAGATGAGAGCCGTACCAGGGGGAACGGCCAGGGTGAGAGAGGGTTATTGTTTTAGTAGGGACTAGGGCATCAAAGATAGTGGTGAGGGTGTGGTTGAGCAGATCGGTTGGTTGCAGAAATGTCATGGTGAATGGAGGGCCAGAGGCCAGTTGGGATTTCATAAGTGCAGTTGTAAGAGAGTTGGGAGAGAGTTTTTTCCAGGGGCCGGCAGAAGGCCGGGTCTGGCAGGAACCCGGCAATGTCTCCAAGGGAGAGAGTTGCCTACATTTTCCCAGTAGCCTCCTGGCAGTATTCCTTGTCTGCATTTGGGAGCTCGTCACTGTGCAGGGGGCAGGAAATTACTGCTGTGGCAGGATTCGGACACCTGTGTTGAGGGTATCGGAGGTGGTAGGAATTCCACCGGGTAGCATCAACCCATTGGAATTCCCACCTCTTTTGCTAACATCAGGCAGTGGAGGGAGGGGGGAGTGGACACAAGAACCAACTGCTTCCAACCCCCAGGAAGCCCCAGTGCTTCTGGAATAAGGCGGACACCTGCCAAACAGGTCCAGCCACAAAATCTGCCTCCACTCAAACCTGAGAAGTCGCACAACACCAGGTTATAGTCCAACAGCTTTATTTGAAATCACAAGCTTTCGGAGCGCTGCTCCTTCGTCAGGTGAAGTCCACCCCAGTCCAACACCGGCATCTCCACATCATGTCCACTCAAACCGACAGTGCCCTCAATCCACCACAAGGTTTGCAGATTTTCGGGGCCAGGGTGCCTCTTAGTATTGGTATGAAATCAACCAGTGTACGCTTAAAAGCAGCAGTCTATTAATAGACCTCTGTTTGAACCCAGGGTTTACTTGGGAGCAACTGGACAGAGTAGTCTTAAAGGGATACATACCTAACCTTTACAAGGTGTAATGTACCTGACCTTATAAAACAGAGCATACCATAAGTATGCCACGGAACATTTGCTGGTAATATACTAAAGTTGGTTTGTCAGTGTACACACACTGGGCTCGATTTTAATTCCCGAGGCGGGTTGGAGTCGGGTTGCGTGGTGGGCGGGTTCCGGAGCCGCTTCCGGCGGGATCAGCTGCTGATGTCCGATTTTAATGAAATCAGCTTGTTGAGTTCATTGGGGCGCGCTGGCCGGTCCAATGAGTGCGATCGGGTCGGCTGGCCGCCTCTGATGACGTCATCATAGCAACTGCTTTTAAAGCTGCCATTCAGCCTAAGCCTTTCTCTTGTGGATTCTGATACTCAGTGAGATTGCTCCATCCATAATGACTTCTTCCAGAGGCAAGGCAGCTCCTCGATTTAATGATGAGTCCCTCCACGTTCTTGTGGATGCTGTAAGAGGGCGCAGGGGGATTCTCTTCCCTCCGGATGGCCGGAGGAAGCCTCCTCAGCAGACCAAGGCAGCCTGGCTGTGCATTGCTGAGGAGGTCAGCACAAGGTCAATTTGTTCACGCACCTGGATCCAGCGCAGGAAACGCTTTAATGATCTTGTGCGAACATCAAAAGTGAGTATCCCATCACACTTACCTTCAATCTGCTTAACTTCTCTTCTCATCACCAGCACTCTGTGTTGTAGGCCTCCTCCTCCACATACCACCTTACCCTTACTTCCCTTGCACCCTTACCTATCCATCCCTGTCTCTGTACTGAATCACTTCAGCATCCTGCCTATGCACCCCTGAGACTCGCTCTTACTGTTATGCAGTGACAACTAACAATGCACAGGGAGCTAGCTTCCTCTTGGCACCTTACCCCAACTTCGTCTCCCTCAAAGCTTCTATGGTAGGGATTCGTCACACTCACTCCCATTACTGTGGTTGAAACTCCACTTATGTCCCTCCTTGCCGGAAAAGATAGCCCACAATAAGAGGGAGAGAGCACTGACTGGAGGAGGTACACCAACTCTAGCAATGTTGACAAGTGCTGAGGAGGCTGAACACGAAATTGTTGGAGGTGGTGAGGACCTGGATGTGGGCGATGGAGAGATGGGCACATTAGAGGAAACTGGTGACATAATAGAGTTTCATCCCTCCCATTTACATTTAGTGATTGACTGCAATGGCATATGATGTTCATAGAGAATCGCTTTGTATCATCTGCACAAAAGGCTGTGTCTGCTACATCAATATCACATGTCTGAATCATGCCTTTACTCTCCCACAGGACCATCGAGCACCCCCCTCCCCATGCTCCAGGACAAAGAGCCAGACAACTCCTCAGAGGAACCTGAAGCCTCTGAGGGAGCAGCGTCACCAGGACTCAGCGCACCCAGCACCAGCGCAGCAACGCACACCTCGGTGGGGCCCTCGCGAGTTAGAGTAGTGTTGCCACCTGATCTATCACAGCGCACAAGTGAGCATCAGCAGATGGTGGAGACAGCGACAGCAGTGGAGAGTCCGCGGCAGAGGTCGCAGCAATCTCCTAGCTCTGCTGAGCTGCATGCAGACGCTGTGCCTCTGGGGCCATCCAGAAAAAGAGCGGTTCAGGAAATACAGGAACAAGTGCAGGAGTCTCTGGAAGGGTTTACCTCCAGGGTTAGTGCGAGTGTGGATAGAATGGAGGAGTCCATCTGTAACACCAGCACTGACGTGGTGGAGGCAATGGCGCATGAACGCACCACCGTGGATAGGATAGCAACCTCCATGGATAGGATGGCAACCTCCATGGAAAGGCTGGCTACCGCAATGGAGGAAAAAAGTCGCCAGAGTCAGGAAAACATGGTGACTGTTCAAAATAGATTGTCATCTCTAGAGGAGAGCTGGCCAGCAGAGAGACCAGAGCTTCATGCACGTCTTTGTGATGAGGACTGCCAGTACATATACGGGTCTTCATGGCCCCCCTGATGTGCAGCAAGGTGCTCTCCAGCCACTTGCCAGCACTGAGGTGCAGCTGACCCATGAGTGGGATGTTGTTGGCAGGACAGAAGGAAGTGTGGGCTCCTCTCCAAGTGCTCACACGACCATGCCACTGCGGCGCCCTCAAAGACCCACTTTGCGGAGACAACTGAGATGGCCATTTCAGCCCCTGCACAGCTGCAGGATGAGCAGACTGCTGAAGAGCTCTCCCAGGCTCCCAAACCCAGAGGACACCCGCCAAAGGCATGTAAGCAGGCACAGCATCCTAGTCAGCAAGGTGCCTCTACATCTGCTGAAGCCACAGGGGAAGCACCACGTAGAAGCACGCGTAAGAGAAAGATTAAGCACATGTAGTCACAAGGGGACTCAAGTGGGTGTTTTGTCTTTTTTTTCTGACTGTTATTGGTTTGTGATGCTTTTGTCATGTGGTAAAGAAAAATTATGGCAAACAGTTGATTGTGTGGCCTATGTGTTCTGGGAAATGGCAAATGCGCATTGAGGGCTCAGGGCAACTTGGTTTTGTAATGATGATGGTGGAAGTGGTAGGAAATAACCGGGTATACCAGAGATGAAGTATGATGGTGGACTAATGTCATCTACAACTACAGAGCCATATGGTAGCCACCTCTGGTTGAAGAGTAATCTTATGCGAATGTGGCATGGCAGTGTGAATACCCTGCTTGACGGGCAGCAGTGAACTGGAGGGATGCTGCATTGGTCACAACAGGACACGCAAGGCGCCCCTCCTCCTCCTCCTCCTCTTCTTCTTCCTCTTCTTCCTTGTCCTCCTCCTCCTCTTCCGAGGAAGATCTGTGCTGAGCCACGCAGCTACTGCTCCTCCGATTATGAGGACCAGAATGAGAAGACATAAATGTTTCCCATCCCCTTGCTATAGATTTCATTTGAGGCAACAAGCTTGCAAGCGCACAGTCGAAGTGGGCTGAAATTATTCCATTCAGGTCACACTGCAGGTGGGTGTCAGCTTGAACAGTCACAAGGTCAGTCGATGTGCAAAATCTTATCCTATACCTACAACAGCAACGTTGTTATATTTGAATGTCTGCCATGTTTCAGGGGCGCTTTTAAAGTGCTCCACCAATGAATACAAATCATGTCCTCCAGCAACTCGTCTCCTTGAAGCTGGCCTGTTTCTGACAAGATGGGAAACAGGAGCCAGAAGCACGAAAATGGAAAACCACTATCAAAATAGGATTAGCAAGGCAGTTAACAGGCTGTTAACTGCCTTAACTACCTGTCCCACCGGTTCCAGTCAGGTCAGTTTGGAAGCGGCTGAACAAACACTCACGAAAATCGGGTGGGGGCGGGATGGGTGTCTGAAGCCATTTTTTCCAATTTTCGCAACAGACCCGCCTCCAAACTCGCCTCCTCAGGGCTATTAAAATCGAGCCCACTGAATCTGAATATCAAGATTCTCGATATTCTTGAACTGTAACCAACACTGACAAGTACATTCCATCTGCAAAGTTCCCTGATCAAACAGCAACTAAATATGAATAATCTCAGGCTTTGTTTACTTGTAGCAATACTTTCTGGAATTAAGGGGGCGAAATTGGCCCTCGATGATAGCAAATCGGGATCCCATTTAAACCTCACGCAATTTTCTTGTCCAATGAATTGGCTATTGCCCATTTTATAATATTACCTAAGATCAATTTCACCCCCCAAAGGGTCAGGAGGACAACTTAAATACAGCTTTACCTCAGCATAAAAACAATACATTGCGGTCGTCCTGGTATAATACTCCTGTTGTCATAAAACCTCCGAGTCAGAAGATTGTGGGTTCCAGTCCCACTGCAAAGACTTGATCATAAAAATCTAGGCTGACACTCCAGGGCAGTGCTGAGGGAGCGCTGCACTGTCGGAGGTGCTATCTATCAGATGAGACATTAAACCGAGGCCCCGTTTGCTCTCTAAGGTGGATGTAAAAGATCCCATGGCATTATTTCGAAGATGAGCAGGGGAGTTATTCCCGGTGTCCTGGCCAATATTTATCCCTCAATCAACATCGCAAAAGCAGATCATATGATCATTATTGCATTGCTGTTTGTGGGAGCTTGCTGTGCGCTAATTGGCTGTCGTGTTTCCTACATTACAACAGTGACTACACTTCAAATGTACTTCATTGGCTGTAAAGCGCCGCATGACATCCGGTGGTCGTGAAAGGCGCTATAGAAATGCAAGTCTGCCCTTTTTTACTATGAGCAACATCAGAGAGATCTACAAGTTTTCCAAAAAAATATTTTGAGTGATTTGATTGGTTTGCCTTCTTTATTTTATTGGTGGCTTTTGCACATTATTGTTTCTTGATTTTCTGCTCTCATGTCCTTAATATTTCCTCATTGAACGTTTTTCTATACACTTTCCTCGTGCTTAGTTGTGATTTGTTACTGTTCTATGAATATGAAATTTGAGCGAACCGAGTGCAAGAAATATTCCTACACAGGTAGCGTGCACAGATGTACTGTTTATCTAACGGTAGCAGATCATCTCCTGTGGCACTGCTCATGGAGAGAATAGGCCAGTTTATAATAAAAAGTATGAAGTTATAAATAAACAACTTCAGAAAGAAATGTAATTATTGACTTTAATGGGGAATGGTTGTATTTGTTATTGTAGATTTTTTAAATACAGTATTTAAATGTAGCTAGTAAATGAATAATAAAATATAGGTCGTAAATGAATAATGAAATTTAGTTAATTTTAGTGAGTAATTGATTAATTTATGAATAAGAAATGAATTATAAAACTGCGTGAGCAATTTCTAAAATGGAGTAAACAACTTACTGAATGTGGAGACAACAGTTTCTGTGACTGGTGCTTTCTGTTATTGGGATGAATGTTGGATGAGCTCTGCTGAGTGACAGTTGTCTTCTCTTCCTGGTTCTGTTTATGAAACTGAGCCTCAGCATCCATGTTATAACCTAACATTGTTTGATCATTGCTGTGTTGGGTGGATTGTGTAACTTTTGTCGGTGGAGGGGGGGGGGGGGGGGGGGGGGTTGTTGTGTGTGGTTACTCTGATCCCAGTCTTGTGATTAACCTGGATGGCCGTGCACAATTGTGGGGGAGTCTGGTTGCCATAGTCAGTGTGTACGGTTTTAGCCTCGTGTCTGGATTGAGACTCAGCATCATGATTTGCCATCAGAGATTTGGACACTGTTTGAAGAGGTGAGTCAAGCACTGCGAGACTGGCTGTGGCCAGGTGACAAACCTGGATAGTTCCGAGGTCCAGTTTGCTTTGTTGTGTGAAACTGCCAGCTCAGTGTGGTTATTGTTGGCATGACCTGTAATACCCTAAGCACCTTGGAGAAGATATTAGTGAGTTTCACAACTTTGTAACCCGAGTACTAGTGCCACGGTGTTGTCCATATCTTGGCCATTCAGGGATGGCTTCTAGGACAGTGAGTGTTGAATCATGGTTCTGTTGCATTGCTGTGTAAAGCTCAGGCGGCTGTTGCTGCTGTGGTCTCTTGCACCCTGGCTAGTCAGGAAGGTGTTGGTAGCTCCTAGGTCACTGAGGAATGAGCTCGATGTGAGCATGCCTATAATAATAATTTTAAAGCGCATTATAATGTGAATATATAATTAAGAAATTTGCATATGAACCAATCAGCTGAAAAAAGTTGCCTAGTCGGAATACATTTGCCTACAATTAACTGTGACAGATTATGACACAGCAAGTGCGACATGACGTACATGCAATGCTTCAGATAAATAGATGTCAAAAAAAATGGTGAGACACCAAGATAGAATAATGAACACAGTCCTTCATGGCAGCGCAATATTAATAACAATGAATGCTTCAGTCTGCGTTCACGCAACACTACATTAAAATTAATGGACTGAAGACTGTGCGCTGTGTGTGTGTGATTTCCCAGTATATGCTTTCAACAAGTGGAGATGGATATAAAATAATCCATGGCATTATTTCGAAGAAGAGCAGGGGAGTTCTCTCCGGTGTCCTGGCCAATATTTATCCCTCAACCAACATCACTAAAACAGATTATCTGGTCACTTATTTTACTGCTGTTTGTGGGACCTTGTTATGTGCAAATTGGCTACCGCATTTCCTACATTACAACAATACTTCAAAAGTACTTCATTAGCTTTGGAACATCCGGAAGTCATGAAAGGCATGATATAAATACAAGTCTTTATTTTTTATGGAGTAGGGCAAGAAGTTAGGCAACAGACACACATGTGGAGAGAATTATAGGCAGGTGCAGAGAGGAGACAGATTTATTGGGAGGAGTAAGACCCAGAACCTTGGAGGGGAATAGAAGCGGAAGCAGAGATAGGAAGGGGAGAGGAAAATAATTTATTATACACCAATGATGACAATTTTTTCCTTTTGTATTCACATGACGGAATCAGCAGGCCCACTAAGACTTTCAGAGAAAAACCAGAAGCACATTTTCAGTTGCTGAAATGGTGGTCATTCCACGATCGACACCGACCAACAGCAAAGGGTTCACAGCAGTACCAAGGCAAAGCAGACCATAACCATTGTTGCTGCAAGTGTTTGATAAATGTTTAGTGTACGCTAGAAAGCACAGAATGTGGACTGGCCATTTCAGCCTGCTCCTTTCATTGAGACTTGTGCCTTTATTCAATCTCGTGAGAGAAGGAAATAACCACAGGCAAAACTTCCCATTGCAACCAAGGAAAAACTCTTTGATATTAATCTGACACTGCAGTCGACAATTCAATCCTGACATATTCAAAAGAAGACATTCCCATGGTTCCAATATAATTGGGGACATAGTATTTAAATCATTTTTACCTATGTTCAGCCTTATAACCTTGAATCCCTTTAATTTGTTCAGCATATTTTTGTTTTGTTGAATTTATTAAGATTAATCATCAAGCAAATTTTCCTCATTGTACAACATTTTGGGATTTTAACCAACTTATTTGTGAACTTCATTATGCAATATAACTTCAGTGTGCTCAATGTGAACGGGGGAAAGGGAGTGGGGTTACAATCGTGTATCTAACATCTCCCGGACAGACCAAGATTAACAATGCCAAACTCACTTGAAATACAAGTACGGAATTTTTGCTTTAATTCAGTAAGACAGTTCCACATCTGTCTTGTAACAAACTAAACTCTGTTTTGCAGAGTGTAGAAAGCTCTTCAGGTTTAGTTGGTCTCAGTGTTAACCTTAATGTCAAACTAGAAGCATAATTCAGTGGGAGAGAAATCTCTTATTTAATTGCTCTTACGTAGAAAACCCTTTAGATTGAAATGATTTGATTAACAGGCATTTACTGCCTACATGATCTGGATGCAAAAAAAAAACATTTGACATTATAGCTTGCACATAACACTGAACAAGTCCCTCAAAGGAGTAACTAACTTCACTATAAAAAGTGTAGTGAATCTTCTGTTTACAAACACATAACTGGATGACAAAAATTTGTGTCACTTCAGTACGATGTCATGATGTCACTTCTTAGCTAAAAATGTTAGCCACTTTGTCACGCGTCCTTTTGAATGTTAAAAGAATAAAAGAAACTCCAGTGACATTATTAGAAAATAGTAAAATTCTTCATTTACCATAGAAACTTGTTGGCCCAGGAAAATACACAGAGCCTAGAAATAGGACGAGCAAATACCTCCTCGGATAAACCACTTTAAGTTTTTTTACATCAAAAAGATTAAGATTTATTTAAATTCCATAGGCATCCTTCGAAACTGAGCATCAATTCACAGAATGAATGTAACCTACTGATTTCCCAGATTCCTGGATTTCTTTTTTTCAAGAAAGCGAAAATAGACTCATTTTTTCTGGGTTTAATTTTACCATTATTTTAATTATCAGTCTGGTAAAATCAGCAAACAGGCCAGTGGACTATCGCACCTCCCCCCCCTCCCCCACCACCCCCAAAGGTCTTAATACAAAGGTCAGTGAAGCTGTTTCCTAATCCTCCTTATGTAGGGACAGGAAAGCAAACAAAAGAGCACGTTCTTCTTCTAGCGAGTCTATTTATCGCAATTGAGGCATTTGTTTGTATTGAAAACACCAGATGTCCTACATAGAATCAGACAGTAGAAAATGTCATCTTTCACAAATCAAACAGCTGCACAATTATATTGGTATGTTTGTCTCCTTATCGGTTTCTTTGAACAGTGAAAGCTAGTAACACTAGGAGAACTAGACAGAAGAGTTACTGAGTTTCATAGTAGAAGGGTCCTCAATTCAAATGAAGCAAATAGCTGAAACGACACGGTTTCTGCTGCATCAGAAGTTAATGACTGCATGTATATTGATGTCAGTATCTTTCTTAGGTCCAAACCGGTGGCCTCACATTTCCCCTGTTCAAAAAAGGGGAGAGGGATCAACACGGCAACGACAGGCCAGTCGGGGAAACTTTTAGAGACCCGAGCCAAAATTAATTGTCACTTGGAAAAACATGGGCTAATAAATGACAGCCAGCACGGATTTGTTAAAGGTAAATCGAGTTTTTTTAAATTTGTTTATGGGATGTGGACTTTGCTGGCAAGGACAGCATTTATTACCCATCCCTAATTGCCCAAGTTTGGCTAACTTGGTAAAGTAACGAAAAGAGTTGATGAGGGTAGTGCGGTTGATGTGCATAATGACTTTCAAAAGGCTTTTGATAAAGTACCACATAATAGACTTGTAAGCAAAACTGAAGCCCACGTGATTAAAAGGGCAGTGGCAGCGTGGATACAAAATTGGTTAAGGAACAGAAAGCAGAGGGTAGTGGTGAGCGGTTGTTTTTCACACTGGAGCGAAGTATACAATGGTGTCCCCCAGGTGTTGCTATTAGGACCACTGCTCTTTTTGAGAAGTTCACATCTCAATTACACATCTGCAAAGGAGGAAGATGCAGGAAAGTCAGAATCTGAATTGAAAATGTTCAAAATGCCACTGAAGGTCTGATTCATCTAGACATCCTGTGACGGGCTCAAGCACCAATTGACACAAGTTAAAAATAAGGTATAGAAGGAGGGAAGCTTGTTTGTACATCTTCATCAAAAAAAATGGAATTTGACGAGGGAAACCATTGAAATAGAGAGAAAATGTTCAAAAGACTAAGACAGAAGGGATTGAAGGATATGAGAGAAAGACAGGTCGGGAGGACTGATCTATTAAAAACTGATGCACTTGTTGGGCCTAAAGGCCATTTTCTGTGTTGCAAAAGACTTAGGGGGAGAAATTCGGTATTGCCCTGTTTGGGGTGCAATTATTGGCCGGGCGCAAAGTTTAGCGCCTGGCGCTAATTATCGCCTCCGACTGCAAACTTGGCCTCTATCTCCCTGGAGGTGATTGGAGCGCTAAATCCGGCGCTACACACCTCTCTTAAGGCACTAACGCCGAGGAGCGAGGCGTTACCTCAGAGCGCTGGCGAAGCTCATGTGATGTCAGTTAGCAATGGAACACAGACACACTGGCGCAGGCCAGTACTTAAAGGGGAGGGTCGATCTTGCTCTCCAGCAAAACCCTGCTCACTGCGCCTTGAATCTCGGCCTGGAGAGACCTGTAAATCAATTCTGCTGGAAAGAATAATGGAGAGACCCAGAGAAAGAGCTCAGAGTGCAGCCCCCCGTCTCTTCTAAATCGAAGCAAGGAAGGTCAAATCAAAATGAACCTGCAAAGTGCTGCTCAGTACCCAAAACTCCTTCACACAGCGTTGAATCTCTCCAGAAGTCTCTCTCTCTCTCTCTCAGAATGCGTGGTGCAAAAATGTCGGCGACAAAAAAAGGCAGGAAGCAGCCACCTTTAAATAGCGCTCCCTCAGTCCCTTCCCGACTGCAAAACGTTCCCCTCTACCTGTCGTTGCTAGCGGCAGGCGGAAAGGCAGGGGGCGCCACTCAATATCCGATCCGGGGCGCTACCAGGGCGTTGCACGCTCGACTGACGTCACGATCTGCGGGCGCTAACGGGAGGCACTAATCAACCGAATTTTTCCCCCTTAAGTTCTTGCATACCAACTTGAAGTCATGGTTCTATTCTCCCTCTGCAATCTCTTGCGGCCGTGTTGCAGATGCCACCCTTCTGAGTTAGGTTTACTGCGCATCTCCTTCATCTCGAGTCCAACATTAGTAGCAGAGTCTTCAGCCAACACAGTCCTGCGCTCTGGAATTCTCTTCCTAAATCCTTCCACCTTGCTACATCTCTCCCCACCTTCTAAAGCCTCCTCAAATCCTACCTCATCAACCAGGCCTTTGGTCATCTCCCCGAACTCTTGACATGAAGCAACTTGGAACACTACAACACTGTATAAGTTGTTGCTGTTTTAGTGGTAATAACAGACCTAAAATTAAATTAGATACTGTAGTAAGGATAAAGCTAAGACTAGAGAATGAAGATAAGGAAAACAAAAAATAAGCAGAATTCAGAACAGAATTTCCTTAGTAAAAAAATAATGTAAGGCTACTGGTGTCAGTGGTTGAACAGGAAACCTGAGGGGTTTTCCAAAAGGCAATAAAACAAATACGTTGAATTTTTGGCATCTAAAGGGAATCCTGTTTATTAAATTTTATAGATGACATACAGAGATACCACACAGGAAGGAAAGAGGTTGTTTAGATAGGCAGGCCAGGTGGTCGCTGTCAGTCTGAATTACATTACTATTTATCTAATATATTAAAAATCTTATATCTGTATGCACATGCTTGTCAACTTTTTTCCATTATAAATCCCTATGTTCACATAATGAAAACTGTTAATATAAACTTGGCACGCTGTAAAGATACTCTCCCACCAATGTAGGCGCTACAGCAGGAGGATGTATTCCCAGCATGACAAGGTGACATAGATCGTTCCATTATAAATGTGAACATAGAAATTTATATCAGAAATATAAATAAAAGGGCAGAATGTACGACTTTAAAATGGGGACTGGATTACATCGGCATTCACAGGTCCAATTATCCCCGCCCTCTAATCCCGCTGCACATTAAGACTACACTTGGAGATGTTCGTTGCAAACCAAACATTAAAGAACATGTGGGGTCCCCTTAAGGATGAGACCAGTGAGATGAGGAAGATAACTGGTGGAGCTTTAAAAGCTGCCATCACTGTGTCCATTAGAGAACAGGCTGGTAGCACTCCCAAACAAGTAAATAAAGTGCTGGGGAACGCATGTTGGCTTTGGAGAAAATAATAGTCAGCAATAAAGTGGAGTGTGATGTGCAGTACTTGAAGGATCATGAAATGTCACTGAGAGTATTAATATAATTGGGGCAGAATAAGGAGTGTAAAGGTAGAAATGTTACTGTCGTTCATGAATCCCAGCATAGTACCAGAGAATTGATTTGAATCTTTAGAAATGGTCAAAAGCATGATCATGGGAAATATATGTCATTTATCTGGCAGCTATATTGGGAAAATATTGGAGTTTGGTATTAAGGACACAATTCAAAAATGTGCCCTTAATACCAAAAGAAAAGAAAGGAGGACTTGCATTTATATAGCGCCTTTCACGACTACCGGATGTCCCAAAGCACTTTACAGCCAATTAAGTACTTTTTGAAGTGTAGTCACTGTAAATCTGCGCACAGCAAGCTCCCACAAACAGCAATGTGATAATGGCCAGATAATTTTTTTTTTTTACTGATGTTGATTGAGGGATAAATATTGGCCAGGATTACAGGGATAACTCCTCTGCTCTTCTTTGAAAGAGTGCCATAGGATCTTTTACATCCACCTGAGGGAGCAGACGGAGCCTCCGTTTAACATCTCATCTGAAAGGAACCTCCGACAGTGCAGCGCTCTCTCGGTACTGCACTGGAGTGTCAGCCTAGATTTTTGTGCTCAAGTCTCTGCAGTGGGACTGGAACCCACAACCTTCTGATACAGAGATCCAAGATGAAGTTATAAATTATGATTATTAATTGGTTGAATAATAGGAATGAAAGGGTAGCAATAGTAATTGACTGATCAGTGGAATCTCCCAGGGACTGGTCCTAGGATTCCTGCTGTGCGTAACACTCAGACCTGCTGCAATTAGAGCATTTAAATTTGCAGATGACACAAGAGTGTCGCAAATGAATCTTTCAAAAGGAATGGATATAGCTCAAAGAAACTACAAACACGTAAAAACTAGGCAGATAAATGGCAAATAGTATTTATACATAGAAATACAGAGAGGTTACAACACAGGAACAGCCCATTCGGCCCACCGGTCTATGTTGGCATTTGCCCTCCAAATGAGCAAATAGTCCTAATTACATTTACACACCTAATTGGTCTTTAACCTTTTTTTTTGTAGGTGATCTTTAAGTATGGTTTTCCCCAAGGCAGCGAGCACTGGCAGGGCAAACCAATGTTGCAGCGGGGAGCTGAAGCAGGCGTTCGGCCCCTTATTTGCTTTTGCGAAGGGCCCAGCACCTGCTTTAGGCGTGGGCAAAGGACGCCTCGTCGCGCCTGAAAAACAAGTGCTACGCAGCCTCATTTCTCGGCCGTTGAATTCCATCCACCATTCGTTAGCCCATTTTCACATATTATCAATATTCCTTTGCTGCTTCCTTTGGTCTTCTAAAGAACTGACTGCCTTATCCTATTTTTGGTATCATCTGCAAATTTCGACACCAGTCCCTCTAGGCCTATATCTAAATCATCGATATACACAGTGAACAGAGATGGCCCCAGAACTGAACCCTGTGGGATACAATACCCACTTCCAAACACTCTGAAAATCTGCTCTTAACCACTACTCTCTGTTTACCACTTTCAAACCAATTTTAAAACCAGTTTTCTATCCTACCCCCTAACTCCATACCTTTTAATCTTCTCTAGTAATCTTAGTAATCTTCCATGTGGTACCTTTTCAAAGGCTTTCCCAAAGTCCATGTATACTAACTACATCCATTGCATTTCCCCATCTACCATCTGTTACCTCCTCAAAGAATCCAGTATGTCAAGCATAACTGACCCTTTTGAAATTGGTGTTGGCTATTTCTAACTATTTTCTCTTTATCTCGATATATGGGCCTATAAATTCGGCCCCGCAACGCCAGTTTTTCAGGTGCTAACAGACCTACTAAGCCAACAATATGGCAAGCAGGAAATGTGCATGCATTTCTGGCCAGCCATGCTCCACCCACCATATTGGCGAAGGAAAAAAAAATAGGCATCCAGGGCCCACGCCTGAAACAGGTATTAGGCCCTTTATTTGCATATGCATAGGGTCTAACAGCTGTTTGAGGCCCCCACTGCAAGATTGGTTTGCCCTGAGGCTGCACTCACTAAAACTAGACCTTGGGACCATCTTAGCTGAAAATTACTTACCTGAATATGGTGCCAGAAGGAGAGCTAGTGCTTCCTCCCAGCCCCACCCACATTGACCACCGCTCACCCCGGCCCCCAGCCTCCATTTCTCCCTGGCCTTCAACAATATCCTGCCCCGGCCTCCTACTCCCCGTCCCCTCCCCATAACCCTGCAAATTAGTTCTCTTCAAATACATGTCCAATTGCCTTTTGAAAGTTCCTGCGGAATCTGATTCCACCACCCTTTCAGGCAGTGCTATTGAAATATAACATCTAGGACCTCTGCAATTTCCTTACTTATTTTCTCATATTCTCCTTTAGTTTTTCATTATTATTCTGGTAGTGTTTATAGGCCCTCTTCAATTTTAACTGGCTTTTAACTAGTTATCCATGGCATCTTAAAACTACTAGTATTGTAATTTCCTTCTTTTTTAATAGAATATACTGATATTGTACTTTTATAATCTAATTTTTAAAACATCCTTTCATAGCTCTACAGTCCTGTGTGTCAATTTCACCATTCACCTCACCTCAGCTAGCTCACTCCTAATCTTTCTGAAATCTGCCCGAACCCAATCTGGTGTTCTAGTTTTTGCACTGACTTTTCCCCTTTCTAGTTGGATCTTAAACCATATCATATTGTGGTTACTACTCCCAATGTGCTGCCCCACATTTAGCTCACCTACCTGATCTATTTTATTACTTCTTTCTTCTTTCGTCTGGTAGTAGCAAAGCCAATCAAATGTCAATATCTAAGTTGGATATCCAGGCCAAAGCTTCCGGTGTAACAGCGTGGATATCTTGTCGGCTGCCTGCGAATTTCCTCTGAGGGCAGTGCTCAATGATGTGCTCCAGGGTCTGATTAGGAGCTCCACAGTCACATGATGGGGATGCTTTAATCTTCCATCTATGGAGAAGGTGGCAGCATCTACCATGACCAGTTCTGAGGTGGTTGATGGTTGTCCACTGTTTGCGAGGAAGGTTTGATCCTTCAGGTTGTACTGTGGGGTCCTCTATAAGGAATCCATTCCGTATGTCTCTGTTCTTCCAAGCATTTCGTCATCAGTCATCAAGGCTGAGGGGAGATCGCTGAAGGGCTTCGGTGATGGTCCAAAATGGCCGTTTAGATTTGAGACGGGTTGGTGGTAGGTTGTTCAAGTCGGCCTGGATCGGCATGTCTTTGCTGGTGTAGCAGTTGTATTCTCTGGAGACTGCATATTCGCGGCGTAGCTGTGGTGGTGCGATGTTTGCAAGCACGGGCAGCCAAGGTGTTGGTGTCGCATGTCAAATCCATTGATGTCCAGCTGAATTCTACTACGAGAATTATTTTATTACTCATAACCAGACGCAGCAATGACTGTGGTCTTGTAGGCCTAACATACAGCTTCAGGAAGGAATCTAGTACACATTATTGGGATTCCAGTCCCTTTTCTCCATTTCTTCCTGTTTCCAATTGATAACTGGATGATTAAAATCTCAAAGACCAATAATTTTATTATTCCTACTCATCTATCTAATCTGACTGCGAATTTGCCCTGCCATTTCCTTCCCACAGGTCGGTAATATACCCCAACCTTTTTTTAAATCTTTGAGTTCCAACCATATTGACTGCTTCTACCCCTTTCTCGTCAGCATCAACCTTCTTTACACCATGCATTCCCTCTTTTGCTAATAATGTCACTCCACTTCCTTTCTTATTCTTTCTTTCCCTCCTGCATGTGTGTGAATGCACGAAATGTGTTAAATAAAGTTGGTGAGCTGCAGGTGCAAATAGACACGTGGGAATATGATGTCGTGGCAGTAACAGAGACCTGGCTCAAAAAAGGGCAGGATTGGGTACTAAATATTCCTGGATATAAGGTATTCAGGAAAGATAGGGAAGGAAAGAAAGGAGGTGGGGTGGCAGTATTGATTAAGGAGAATATTACAGTGCGAGAGAGAGAGAGAGAGAGAGGATGTCTTGGAGGGGTCAAGGACAGAATCTATTTGGTTAGAGTTGAGAAACAATAGAGGTGTCATTACACTACTAGGTGTATGCTATAGACCACCAAATAGTGGGAAGGAGAAAGAGGAGCAAATTTGCAGGGAAATTATACAGAGGTGCAAGAACTATAGAGTAGTAATAATGGGGGACTTCAACTATTCTAATATAGACAGGGATAGTAATCGTGTAAAGGGCAGAGATGGGGAAGAATTTCAGAAGTGTGTTCAGGAGAACTTTCTTGATCAGTACGTTTTCGGCCCAACGAGGAAGGAGACATTGCTGGATCTGGTTCTGGGGAATGAGGTGGGTCAAGTGGAGCAAGTGTCAGTAGTGGAACATTTAGGGAACAGTGATCACAGTATCATAAGGTTTAGACTAGCTATGGAAAAGGACAGGGAGCAATCTAGAGTAAAAATACTTAATTGGAGGAAGGCCAATTTTAGTGGATTGAGAATGGATCTGGCCCGGGTAAATTGGAATCAAAGATTGGCAGGCAAAACTGTAATCGAACAATGCTCTGCCTTTAAAGAGGAGATGGTTTGGGTACAATCGAGGTACATTCCCACGAGGGGCAAAGGTAGGGCAACCAAAGCCAGAGCTCCCTGAATGACGAAAGAGATAAACAGTAAGAAGAAGCAGAAAAAGGGGGCGTATGACAGATGTCAGGTTGAGAATACAAGTGAGAACCAGGCTGAATATAGAAAGTTCAGAGGGGAAGTGAAAAAGGTAATTAAGAGGGGCAAAGAGAGAGTATGAGAATAGATTGGCAGCTAAAATAAAAGGGAATGCAAAAGTCTTCTATAGGCATATAAATAGTAAACGGGTAGTAAGAGGAGGGGTGGGGCCGATTAGGGTCCAAAATGGAGAGGTACTAAATGAGTACTTTGCATGGTTGAGGTACTAAATGAGTACTTTGCATCTGTCTTTACGAAGAAAGAAGATGCTGCCAAAATCATGTGAAAGAGGAGGTAGTTGAGATACTGGATGTGATAAAAATTGATAAGTAGGAGGTACCAGAAAAGCTGGCTGTACTTAGATAAGTAGATTAAGTCACCAGGACCGGATAGGATGCATCCTAGGATGTTAAGGGAAGTAAAGGTGGAAATTGCGGAGGTACTGGCCATAATCTTCCAATCCTCCTTGGATACGGGGCTGGTGGCAGAGGACTGGAGAACTGCAAATGTTACACCCTTGTTCAAAAAATGGTGTAAGGATAAACCCAGCAACTACAGGCCAGTCAGTTTAACCTCGGTAGTGGGGAAGCTTTCAGAAACGATAATCCGGGACAAAATTAACAGTCACTTGGACAAGTATGGATTAATTAAGGAAAGCCAGCATGGATTTGTTAAAGGCAAATCGTGTTTAACTAACTCGATTGAGTTTTTTGATGAGGTAACAGAGAGGGTTGATGAGGGTAATGCGGTTGACGTAGTGTACATGGACTTCCAAAAGGCGTCTGATAAAGTGCCACATAATAGGCTTGCCAGCAAAGTTGAAACCCATGGAATAAAAGAGACAGTGGCAGCATGGATACGATAAGTGACAGGAAACAGAGAGTAATGGTGAACGGTTGTTTTTTGGACTAGAGGAAGGTATACAGTGGTGTTCCCCAGGAGTCGGTACTAGGACCACTGCATTTCATGATATATATTAATGACTTAGACTTGGGTGTACAGGGCACAATTTCAAAATTTGCAGATGACACAAAACTTTGAAGTATAGTGAACAGTGAGGAGGATAGTGATAGACTTCAAGAAGACATAGACAGGCTGGTGGATTGGGCGGATACGCGGCAGATGAAATTTAACGCAGAAAAGTACGAAGTGATACATTTTGGTAGGAAGGACGAGGAGAGGTTATATAAACTAAAGGGTACAATTCTAAAAGGGGTGCATGAACAGAGAGACCTGGGGGTATATGTGCACAAATCGTTGAAGGTGGCAGGGCAGATTGAGAAAGCGGTTAAAAAAGCATACGGGATCCTGGGCTCCATAAATGGAGGCATAGAGTACAAAAGCAAGGAAGTTATAATGAACCTTTATAAAACACTGGTTCGGCCTCAACTGAAGTATTGTGTCCAATTCTGGGCACCGCACTTCAGGAAGGATGTGAAGGCCTTAGAGAGGGTGCAGAAAAGATTGACAAGAATCATTCTAGGGATGAGGTACTTCAGTTACGTGGATTGGAGAAGCTGGGGTTGTTCTCCTTAGAGCAGAGAAGGTTGAGAGGAGATTTGACAGAGGTGTTCAAAATCATGAGGGGTCTAGACAGAGTAGATAGAGAGAAACTGTTCCCATTAGCGGAAGGATCGAGAACCAGAGGACACAGATTTAAGATGATTGGCAGAAGAACCAAAGGCGACATGAGGAAAAACTTTTTTACTCAGCGAGTGGTTAGGATCTGGAATGCACTGCCTGAGAGGGTGGTGGACACAGACTCAATCATGGCTTTCAAAAGGGAATCGGATAAGTACCTGAAGGAAAAGCTGAAGTGCTCTTGCAGAGAGTCGGCATGGGCTCGACGGGCCAAATGGCCTCCTTCTGTACTGTAAACATTCTATGATTCTATGAATATATTATATCCTAATAGATTTATTTTCCAGTCTTGCCCAGTTGGTAGTCAGATTTCTGTTTATACTATTAAATCTGGATCTTTCTGTAAAATAATTGCTTCCATTTCCCATATACGTTTTAACCTTTGTTGCTTCTTTTTTAAGCACTACTCTTTTTTCCCCACGACTTTTTATATGAATATTTATTTCAGTATTTTCTCTGTTTATGACTAATCCACTTGATTTTATTCCCCTACTCCATATTCCTCTTCCTTTTTTTCTGTATCAGTATTATCCTCATCTGGGAACCAGCCACAGACTGTCGTGATGCGTTTGGTGAGATCACCTACAAGCTGCACATTGATGGGAGTGAAACCCTTCAGGGTCTTGCTGCAGGAGGCTGCAGAGGTCACCAACAACCTGCCTGGACAAGCACAGCCTCCCCTCGGACACTGCTCCACAGACATGTCAAGGAAGGTGACCCTTGACCTGCTGTCTTCCGAGAGGTCCAATTGCAGCTCTTTCTGCATGTTGAGGGTGCTGCTCCTCCTCCTCCACCACCCCTACTGGAGTGCAACTAGAGCACCACCCATCCTAAGATTTTATTGCTTCCTGAGGGTCAGTCAGCAAAAGAAATGTTTAGAAATTCACTCATTTCCAAAGTGCCAAGTCACTCGGATTCCAACAAGCTCACAAATACTGATTTGAGTGCCTGCAGCTTGTGGCCCCATTAAAACCTGCAGCTTGTTAAGTCTTCAACCAAACTCGACAGATTTCCCCCAACGGGCTTGAAGAATGGCTTCACTTCCACTTAATTTTACAATAAAATAGCATCAGGGTCCTAATTACTTGATAGGACCCTAATTTACATCGCAGTCACGAGGCTTCCGCCTGCCTGCAGCAACTTGAAAGTGATCAGGAACAGTGTTTTGTTTGAATACAAACAGGGCATGGGTGGAGTTAAAACTGAGCGAGTGAACTTACCGCACCACTTCCCAAAGGGGTTTAAAAGTGGGGCTATCCCCTCCATGGGCTGCCTCTTGCAGGCATTGTGTGCCATTTTCTCCTGCAAGGTGATTGAGTACGTGTGAGAAAGGCTAGCAGTTGAGGAGTATGTGCCAAGCGACATTGGAAAGAGATGTAAGCATATCAGCCTGTTAGAATGGAGGAAGGAGTTTTAGGGTGGTGCAAGTAAGTAACTGTTGCCTGGGGAACTGGGCATAGTGCAACATGTGTGCATTGTGAAGGATTAGTTGTCAAAGTGTTGCTTTTAGAGGTTGAAGTGTGTACTGGTGCTCAGGATGGGCAAGGATGGAAAGATATGTCCAGTTTGTTGCCTTGCCTGCCTGCCCTGGTGAGGTTGTTGAACTTCTTTCGGCACTGGTCTACAGTCCTCGGGGTGCAGGTGGTGTGAGGCAATTGGCACTCAGTGCCAATGCCACCACCTTCCAGGTGGCATGGGTGACATTCCCAGCTGGCTTGTTGGCATAGGCACCATGGAGTTTGTGCATCCTTCCTTCAATTTCCTCCAGAAGGGCTTGGAGGTCCGAGTCAGAAGTGCTTTGGGTTCTTCTTCTCTGGCTTGGTGCCATGCCCTGGTGCCCTGTCTGACTGTGTTGCAGGTGGTCCTGCTATAGGCATATTCTTGATAAAAACATTGGTGAGAAATGCAGTGAAGTTTGGTGAGTCAAGTGAGAGCGCCAAGCACGGTTCCTTCCTTACCATGTTGTCTCCCAGGTGTACAGGCAGAACTGCTGTTTTAAAGGCTGCATTCCAGTTTCAACGCACTCCAGCAAATTACACCCAATTTACAGTCATGTAGGATTTATGCCAATGATTAATCCAATAGTTTTAGAATCATAGAAATTTACGGCACGGAAGGAGGCCATTCGGCCCATCGTGTCTATGCTGGCCGAAAAAGAGCTATCCAGCCTAATCCCACTTTCCAGCTCTTGGTTCATAGCCCTGTAGGTTATGGCACTTCAAGTGCACATCCGAGTACTTCTTAAATGTGCTGAAGGTTTCTGCCTCTCCCACCCTTTCAAGCAGTGAGTTCCATGTCGTGATCATCTCCACCCACTGAGGGAAATCCATGTTTCTGTTATTCCCGTCACGTCACAGTTCTTCACAGGAATTTTAAAACTGGAAGAATTTGTCTTCAATACTGTGTTGCATCTTCCAGCGCCAACTGGATAGTGAATAGACTCTTCGTAACTCAACTGGATGATTCTTGACTGTCAAACTGCCTTTTTCCCCCATGCAAGTGAGCTGACCTAGGACACCTTTGTATTAATACCAAACCACTGGCAAGTACATATCTTTTTTCATTGGAGTAACAGCAGCACAATTCACCATGTAGAAATTCAACCCCATGTAGAGTGAACGGCAGGCAGTTATAGGAAAAGGGAATGAGTAGTGGGAAGAAGCAGCGGTAAGGGATACAATGGGAGCAAGGGCGTGGGGGAAGCATGAGTGATTGGAGGAGGGAATGGGAAGGGAGCAACTTAGTGCCAGTTTCCCTGCAACTCCCACTCCAAATGCTGCCTGGAGCCATTGGTGGCTCCTTTCCCCTCCACACCGTGTCATACCACCCACCACTCAAAAGGGAAGCAAAAAACACGAGAAGCAGAAGAGCTCAGAGATGAGCAGAGGTCAGAAACAGCAACGGGGACATATTCTCAGACTTGCCATGTGCAATGCCACAGGAGATCAACTATTTTTATTAAAATCCTCACTGCATTCAGAGGATCTAAAATCTCTGACCTACCAAAACCAAACTGAATGCTGAAGATCCTTTATTTCCTGTTCATCCATCCTTATCCCAAGCATGAAATGTATTCACTGTACAGCACACAGACTGTGCAAATATACCATTGGCAGTAAAGTAAATGACTCCAGTGAAGTCAGTCAAAAGGTTTCTGGTGATAATCTCACTTCTGTGAAAGAGCTGCAATTCCAAACATTGATTCTACTTTGAGAAAAGCACAGGTGTTTATGCTTACAGCCAGGTTAAAAATTAAAAGCAGATAGGAAGACTTTCAACTGTCATGAAGAACTTTGAAAGTCCTGAGCCATTTCTTTATTTTGCTTCCTGAAAAAGAAAATGGATGAAAAAAAGAACTTGCATTTCTATAGCTCCTTTTATGACCACAGGACATCCCAAAGCGATTTACAGCCAATCAGGTACTTTGGAAGTGCAGTCATTGTGTAATGTATGGAAACGTGGCAGCCAATTTGCGCACAGTAAGGTCCCACATACATCAATGAGATAAATGACCAGATATTCTACTTTTCATTAACATTGGTTGAGGGATAATGTTGGTCAAGACACCAGGTGAACTCCCTGCTCTTGTGTCAGCCTAGATTATGTACTGAAGTCTCTTGAGTGGAGCTTGAACCCATGAGCTCCTGACTCAGAGGTGAGAGTGCTACCACTGAACCACGGCTGACAAGGATGACCAGCAAGCCACACCTGGCGCACGATCCCCGAGCACTGATGTAGTCGTATGAAATCATACTGACATCTATGAACATCTTTACAGAATACTAACTGCAGGGACATGCTATAGAGTGCTACCCACATGGAATGCATGCTGGGAGATTGCAGGTGCGATCCCCGCAGCATTCAGTGGTACGAGTGAACACGTGTAGAATCGACTCTTGCACATGATTGCTTCTCACAACAGCCTGAATTGTTTGAACTATCCTATACTCACTGGGATATGACAGACCCTTGAATGGACCAGTTCAATGATTATATTTGAATTGCTGTGGAGGTTTTGGTTGCACATCAATACATATGCAGTACGACCAACCCCAAAAATACTCCTCCTGTATTTTTGTAAAGGATCATGTGATATGCGTCTGCAATCGGTAGTTTACCAACACACAGAGAATACACACCGAACATTACCCTCCCGCCTGCATTTTCCACTCAGCATTACATGCCCTTAGTAATTGAAATCACCTGTATAACTAAACCAACTGAGATTCTAATGGGACTCTAGAATGCCAAAAAAGTGCTTCACGTACAATATTCCTTAGTAGTTTCCAACATTAATCAGCAGTGTTTTACATCAAGTTCAACCTGGTCTAAACAATGCCAGACCTCTGACAATGTTTGGAGAAGCATGTCCCACCCACTGAACCATAACACCTGTAGAGACCTATCCTCTATCCACATGGCAAAACAAATATGAATTGGTTTTGCAGTTGATTTCAATAAGTTACTTGGAAAGTCCCACAACTTTTGAGGCAAAACAAATTGTATTAAAAAGAAAAATTTAGTAATACAATGAGAGCGATTTTCAACATCTGCCCATATTGGCAGTTGTACGACATGTACTGGTCTCACTCAGACCCTCATCTGTAT
Organism: Squalus acanthias; assembly: GCA_030390025.1. Classification (NCBI taxonomy): domain Eukaryota; kingdom Metazoa; phylum Chordata; class Chondrichthyes; order Squaliformes; family Squalidae; genus Squalus; species Squalus acanthias. The sequence goes on along the minus strand of CM059433.1, from coordinate 38,015,737 downwards.
AACATGATCTGGAGCTGGCAAACTTGAGTTACATTGTGGGTCACTTCTCCCTATGATAATGAAGCTCTGAGGGTTCTGGGAGCTTTTTAAACTTGTTTTTTTTTTAGCGCCGCAATGCAGTTAGATTTCAGCCAATATGAAACTAAAGCATTGTGGAACGACTTCTTGAAAGTGGTCTCAAGTCTTACCTTTGGTGCGGGCAGGAGTCTGGTACCACTACCACTGAAGAACATAAGAAATAGGAGTAGGCCATTCAGCCCTTCGAGCCTGCTCAGCCATTCAATAAGATCATGGCTGATCTTCTACCTCAACTCCACCTTCTCGCACTATCCCCGTATCCCTCGATTACCCTTGGTATCCAAAAATCTATTGATCTCTGCCTTGAATATACACAATGATTAAGCATCCACAGCCCTCTGGGGTAGAGAATTCTAAAAATTCACAACCATTTGAGTGAAGAAATTTCTCCTCATCCCATCTCAGTCCTAAATGGCCGACCCCTTATCCTGAGACTGTGACCCCTAGTTCGAGACTCTCCAGCCAGGGGAAACATCCTCCCAGCATCTACCCTGTCAAGCCCTTTAAGAATTTTATGTTTCAATTAGATCACCTCTCATTCTTCTAAACTCTAGAGAATATAGGCCTAGTCTACTCAATCTCTCCTCATAGGACAACCCCTCGCCCCCCCCCCCAAATCCCACACTTCTCTATTGATGTGAGACTAAAACCTCTGCATCAACTCAAATATAACACTATAACTGACCTCAGTTGGATTAGGTCAGCCAGCTGATGGGAAGCTCGCTGATCGGTGGGACGTGAAATCCAGCAGCTCGATAGCAGAGCCGAGCTGGAAGGAAAGTGTAAAGGGGGTGGAGTGGGAGGCACCCTGAGTAGCTGGCAGCGGGTTACATTACTTTTGTAGGGTCAAGAGGAGCGTTCCAGTCCCTTTCAGAGCCGCTGGTTAGACCGCTCAAGGCCCAGTATCAATGGCGGAGTGTGCGGGGTGTGCGGACAACCAGCACAGGACACCTATTTGCATATTATAGAGCGCTCCCTGTTTCAGGTGGTTAGTGCTGACCGTCCATTTGCAGGCTCTCCTGAAAATCACGTCAGGTGGGCCTCAGGCTGCCACGGGCCGGCAATTAAAAAAAAAAACATTGTCAACTGCCGGCCGTCCCATTTTACAGCGTGAATGGGGTGGGCATCCGTTGAAAATCATCCCCAATATTACTTAAAGCAGCAGGAATCATGGATATTGCTTCCCCTCCCCAGAACAACAACTTGGGAGCCAATGAATGTTAGGTGATCGTACACACCTCATAGGAAGAGTGCACAGGTTATTTTTATACAATGCATGTCCAGAATCCTTTTTGGATTTACCTTTCAAAATCCAGTGATCTATTTTTTAATTGAATTGTTTAAAAAAAAAGACTACATTAATTCTGTTTGATGAATAGGCGTGACCTCTGCTCCCATCAAATCCACTCTGTAGCAGATATATAATCCTATTTATTACCCTATAATCACATCATCTCAAACCACTTACAGTACAAAATAATCACTGTGGCCATGCTACATGTTGCATCTCACTTCTACATGATAAACTTTACTCATGAAAGGTGGAGTTAGTCCCCATGTTGGTGTATGGCTGTGTTTGGTGCTCGGCATGCCTTTCTGCACGTCTAGATCAGATATGATCAGTCTGCAACTTGGATATAGCTTTGTTCCCCACATTCGTACGGCAAATGGTATGTTTACAAAAATACTTCAATAAATAAAAGATATCTCATGCACAGCAGTGAAATATGATAAATATCTCCACATGTCTGCCTTTACGATAATTCCTGAACAGGAGGGAATTATCATTTAAACTTGCATATTCTATTCAAAACAAAGTATGTTTTCAGTTGAAAAAATAAGAAGGGAATGAGAAAAGGTCATCCGGCCCATCGAATGCTCGCCTCCCAAATGGAAAATTCTGCAAAGTTGCTCCCTGCCTCCTACAACATCTATCCTTGCAACTCCCATCATTCAACTCTGTTATATCACAATGATGTCGTATCATATCAGTATGAATAAGATTTTTACTTCCAAAGTATTTCTCATTTAAGTGTAGTATAAGATAAAAAAGGTATATTCTGAATTGGGATCAAGTCCACAGATTGACAGGCTCACTGAGTGGGTAACAGTCTACCTTTTCAGGTTACACATCTTGAGCAAGCCTCAATACCAGAACATCAAGTCCTAATTTAAAACTGAAATTATAAATGGAAGATGCTCAAACTTGTAGCCACGATTATGACCAGAATGATGGAGTCTAACATCTCGATTGATGTGATGAGAGTTTCTGGCTGGCAAGAATCCACTGAATGAAACTTCAAACACAGAAAATTAGCATCATTTCCTTGGATCATTAAGGCTTCAAAAGAAACATTACAGCTCTAGTTCATACCATCTGGCTCCCTATGGATATTTGACATCTCCAGCCTACAATTGATTTACAGGTAGCCAATACATAACAGAAAAACAATATACACATTTTTTAACGCATAATATTTATGGGATGTATTGCAAATTGTTGCCTGGTCCAAGAAGCTGGTGAATCATCCTGGCATGCCTTCTTTCCTACTGTAACACTGAAAGCATGATACATTTGGGATTGAGAAGCTTCCGAGGAAGCAACAACAACTTGCATTTATATAGCACCTTTAGCATAGAGAAATATCCCAAGGTGCTTCACAAAGACGTCAGAGATGTTAGGAGGGTGACAGGTAGGTTTTAAGAAAGGCCTTAAAGTTGGAGAGGGAGGTGAAGAGGTGGAAGGATTTGATGAGGGAATTTCAGAGCATGGGGCCTAGATGATTGAAGGCACGGCTGCAGTGATGGGACGAAGGGATGGGGGCTGCACAAGGGAGCAGATTCGGAGGAACGGAGAGAGTTTGGCAGGGGTGGGGGGGGATGGGGGAAGACTGAAGAGCTGAAAAAGGTTACAGAGATGGGGAAGGATAAGGGCATGAAGGGATTTAAACACGAGAATGAGAATTTTAAATTTGATGCATTGCGGGACTGGGGGCCAATTTAGGTCAACCATGACAGGGGTGATGAGTGCTCTGGATGGTGCCGGATAGGATGCATACAGCAGAGCTGACGTTTACGCAGAGTGCAGAATAGGAGCCAGCTAGGAGAACACTGCAATAGTTCAGCCTAGAGATGACAAGGGCATGGATGAGAGTTTCAGCAGCAGATGAGCCAAGGCAGGGGTGGAGGCGGGTGATGTTATGGAGGTGCAAGTAGACAGGTCTTTGTAATGGGGAGTATATGGGGTTAGAGAGTCAGCTCAGAGTCAAAGAGAACAGTCTGGTTCACCCTAAGAGAATGGCCAGGCAGGGGGTGGACTCAGTGGCGACAGTAGAGAGTTTATAATGGGGCCGAAGTTTTGGTCTTCCCAGTATTTAACTGGAGGAAATTGCAGCTCATCCAAGACTACATTTTGGACAAGCAGTCTGACAACATGGAGGCAATGGGTGGGTTGAGAGAGATGGTGGAGAGGTAGAGCTCGGTATTATCAGTGTACATGTGGAAGCTGAACCCACATCTGCAGGTGATGTGACCAAGAGGCGATATGTAGGAGCGGGCCAAGAACAGATCTTGGGGGACTCTAGAGGTAACGGTGTGGGGACAGGAAGAGAAGCCATTGCTTGTGATTCTCTGGCTGCGACTGGATAGGCAAAAGTGGAACCAAGCAAGGGTAATCACATTAAGCAGAGCAACATAGGAAAGGAGTTGGGAGAGGATGGTGTGGTTGACTGTGTCAAAGGCTGCAGAGGACGAGGAGGGATAGTGCTGCACAGTCACAGTGGATGTCATTTGTGACTTTCGTTGGTGCTGTTTCAGTGCTGTGGCAGGGCCAGAAACCGGATTGGAGAGATTCAAATATGTAGTTGTAGGAAAGATTGACACGGATTTGAGAAGCAACAGAGGGGTCAAGTGCAGGTTTTTTGTGAAGGGGGTGGGTTGATGACAGCAGTTTCGAAATTGAGAGGGACAGTACCTGAGCAGAGGCAATTATTTACAACGGCCGCGAGCATGAGGGCTAGGAAGGGAAAATGGGTGGTCAGCAATTTAGAGGGACTGGGGGTCAAGTGAGCAGGACATGCGTTTCAGGGACAAGGTGAGCTCGAAGAGAAAGAAAAAGACTTGCATTCATATAGGGCATGAAGGGAGATAAAAGAGAAACTGGAGAAAGATGTGGGTTCAGGACTAGGGCAGGGGGAGTGTGGCAGGAGGTTTGGCTCAGGGGGAAGTAGCAGAGGTAGCGGAATGGATGGTCTCATTCTTAGTGGCAAAGAAGTCCATGAGATCCTCACACTTGTTGAAGATGAGGGTGGAGAGGGCAGAGCAGAAGGGTTGGTAGTGGAGAAAAGACGCTGGGGGTTATTCTTGCTGTCCAGGCTGATCCTGCAGTAGTGTGTGGTTTTGTCAGAGGACAGTGTGGCCCAATTGTGCTTGATGTGATCCAGCCAGATCTGGTGATGGATGGCTAAGCTAGTTGTTCGCCAGGTACGATCAAGTCTGCGCCCCTTGGGCTTGAAGGAGTGAAGATGGGAGCGGTACCGGGAGATCGACCGTGATAGGAGAGAATAAAGGTTTTGCTGGGACAAAGCATAAAAGATGGACTTGTAGTAGATTGATGGCTGCAGAAGCCAGGCAGTTGGGATTTAGAAAGTGCAGTTGCATGTGAATTGGGACACAGTGTACAGCAATCTATACTCAGAAGAGCTGAGGGTACAAACTGGGATGTACCACTGGAGGAAGTTGCGAGGAAGGTTGAGAGGCCATGGAAGGATTTAAGTGAGCACAACTGAAATAAAGGCAATTAGTAAAGTAGAAACAAAATCAAGATGGAGCACTGTAGGATTTCTCCCTCCACTCACCACCCCCACCCCCCCAATCAAGCAAAACTTCAGAATATTCATCCAAACTTATAACCCACTCTTACAACTCTGAGCAGTTGCAATGCACAACTAACTCTCAATTACTATTAGCCTCACAGAGTATGAATTGTCTATCTATCCTCATAAGCTTCAGTCCTGTATTAAGAGGAGTTAGTTGACATAGCATTAACTGCTGTTTGCTGCTAGTCTATGGCACATTATCAATTACTTGTTGGGGGAAGGGAGTGGAATTCCCAGGGTTAGATTCTGCAATCCGGTTCTCCCAAGGAGCACATTTCAAGAACTCCGAGGCAGCTGACCAATGATTTTCCACCTACACGCTGTGTACCCACAATTCCACAGGATGTGCTCCCTGGGAGTGCTGCTCCACACGGCGGATAATCTAATCTCTTGCTTCAATTGAGGCTTGCAGACTTGTATTTGAGTCTTCTCGATGGCAATACAAGCTAAATTATCAGCTTTCTTTTTAAAGACTTGAGTCACGTCCCTTCGAAATCTTCTTTTCTCCAATGTTCAGTTTTGAGATTCTGCTGATCTGAAATTAGTTTGAAGATGATCCTGATGTTGAAGGCAGAGTAAAGAATGAGGAACAATGCAATCAGATTCAGAACAACAACTTGTATTTATATAGCGCCTTTAACATAGTAAAATGACCCAAGGCGCTGCACGGGAGTGTTGTAAGACAAAAAAATTGACACCAAGCCACATAAGAAATTAAGGCAGATGACCAAAAGCTTGGTTAAAGAGGTAGGTTTTAAGGAGCACCTTAAAGGAGTAAAGCGAAGTGGAGAGGTTTAGGGAGGGAGTTCCAGAGCTTGGGGCCTAGGCAGCTGAAGGCACGGCCACCGATGGTTGAGCGATTATATTCAAGGATGCTCAAGAGGGCAGAATTTGAGGAGTGCAGATATCTTTGGGGCGGGGGCGGTGCTGAAGGAGATTCCAGAGATAGGGAGGAGTGAGGCCTTGGAGGGATTTGAAAACAAGGATGAGAATTTTGAAATCAAGGCGTTGCTTAACCGGGAGCCAATGTAGGTCAGTGAGCACAGGGGTGAAGGGTGAACGGGACTTGGTGCGAGTTAGAGGACGCGGGCAGCCGAGTTTTGGATGACCTCAAGTTTACATAGGGTAGAATGTGGGAGGCCAGCCAGGAGTGCGTTGGCATAGTCAAGTCTAGAGGTAACAAAGGCATGGATGAGGGTTTCAGCAGCAGATGAGCTGCGGCAGGGGCGGAGATGGGCAATGTTACGGAGGTGGAAATAGGCGGTCTTAGATATGCTATGGATATGTGGTCAGAAGCTTATTTCAGGGTCAAATATGACACCAAGGTTGCGAACAGTCTGGTTCAGCCTCAGACAGATGCTAGGGAGAGGGATGGAGTCGGTGGCTCGGGAACAGAGTTTGTGGTGGGGACCAAAGACAATAGCTAGAAGGATTTAAACCTTTCAGAAAACTACGGAGGCTGGAAAATTTACCCTAAAATGTAAATGGCAAATGTAGACAAATTCTAAGTAAATAGCAAGAAAGCAAAAAAGCAAAATAGGGAGCAGGTTATGGATCTGGAAAGGGACTTTGACATCATTGTAGGAAAATCATGGAAACCCTCAGCCCAGAGCTTGGCTGCAGTGAAAAAGCAAACACCTGGCTCCCAAAGCAGAGCAGGAGAATACAAATCAGAAGGGAACGATGTCATTACTGGTTAGACTCCATCGGTAGTCCCGTGCACAGTGCTAGTCACCAAACCATAGGAAGGCTACCAGCATGATGCCAGGAATCCAAGTTATGAGAAAGGGTTAAGAAAGTTATTCTGATTCTTATTGGAAAGGAATGGATTTTTCCTCTTATACCATAAGGCTGAATATTTCTAACAAGCTTCTTGAGAGACACTTTATCAAACACCTTCTGAACATCCATAGACACTACATCTACTGGACTTCCCATATCTATCCAATTGATAATTTCTTCAAAGAAACTTTATTTTGCCAAACACAATTTACCTTCCTTGACCTAACCCTGCTTGGGTTCGACACCATGTAGAATGGAATTCCAGCGCAGTGCTAAAGTATCTTTTTAAAAAAAAAAATACCCAGGAAGTCCCTTGGACCTCCTGCACACTTCTTAAATTGCTGAGATTCATTTAAAAATGGGGGCCATAAATATAAGATATTCACCAATAAATCCAATAGGTAATTCAGAAGAAACTTCTTTACCCAGAGAGTGGTTAGAATGTGGAACTCGCTACCACAGGGAGTGGTTGAGGCGAACAGCATAGATACATTTAAGGGAAGGCTAGATCAGTACATGAGGGGGAAAGGAATACAAGGTTGCATTGATGGGGTTAGATGAAGAAGGGTGTGAGGAGGCTCGTGTGGAGCATAAACACCAGCATAGATCTGTTGGGCCGAATGGCCTGTTTCTGTGCTGTAAATATTATGTAATACTATATAATTTACACAGTGCAAACAGAGCCACAAGCTTCCTCAAAACATTTCAATTTTAACCACTGGGCAAGAAGGCTTGCACATGAGCTCTCTCCTGAGCAAGTGAACTGGAATTCAGGCCAGGATGTGTCGAGGTACTGCCTGATACTACTCTCAGGATTCTGACTGGAAGCTGCAGGATACGTCCAGCATTAAAGAACCTACCTGGCTTTTAAAAGTCAACTTGCTTCTTAAAATAGTTAAAAATGTCATTGCTGCTATGTGAAATATTAGGATCTGCAATGCACTGCCTGAGAGGGTGGTGGAGGCAGATTCAATCGTGGCTTTCAAAAGGGAATTGGATATGTACCTGAAGGAAAAAAATTTGCAGGGCTACGGGGAAAGGGCGGGGGAGTGGGACTCGCTGAAGTGCCCTAGCAGAGAGCCGACACAGGCTCAACGGGCCTCTTTCTATGCTGTAACCATTCTATAAGAACATTGCAGTCTAAAATTCCTTTTTCTCCTAGTATCATGTAGGCATTAATCCATTTATTTTAACCTTGTTAATGTGCTGCTAATACAGCAAAGAGGAATTTCAGACAAATATGTTAAGTACACCAGTGTCCCACAATGTCATTTTAGTGCCTATCTCTAATGTATCTGCCACAGTACTCCTCTCAGCATGCTGTGTTATGAAATAATTACTTACTGTCTCCATGAAATTGTTTGTGCTTTAATACACCCCTTCGGTTCACCCCAAATCTTCCACATCAGGATAATGACATTTCCCAGGATGATGATCTTGCAGGTCTTACCTCACCTGTCTGCTTCTGCACTTGGACAGCCATTCCCCATTATTCAATTATATTGTGCAAATTGGCTGCTGTGTTTCCTACATTACAACAGTGACTACACTTCAAAAAGTATTTAATTGGCTGTAAAGCGCTTTGGGACGTCCGGTGGTCGTGAAAGGCGCTATATAAATGCAAGTCTTTTATTCCTTTTTTGCCCTTTTTATAACTAATTTCAATCCATATGGATTGTGCCATACCCTTATGCTGTTATATTCAACCGACACATAGGGCGTGGAAATCCAGAACTCTCTTCCCCAAAAGGCTAGAGCAACTGAGATTGATAGATTTTTGTTAGGTAAGGGTATCAAGGGATATGCAGCAAAGGTGGGTAAATAGAGCTGAGGTACAGATCAGCCTTAATCTAACTGACTAAACAGGATCAAGTGGCTGAATGTCTTACTCCTGTTCCTCTGTTCTGATATATGTTCTTTTGATAACTCCCATATCAATAAATGTGCCAAGCTTAACAGGCCCAACCTGGCAAAATATCTCTCCTCTAAGGCTGTAAAAAAAGGCAATGGATTCCAGGTTTTATCAGAAGAGGTATAGCATAAAAGCCAAAAGGTAATGCGAGCTTATATAAAATCTTAATGAGACAGTATTAATACAGTATTGAGCTCCACACTATGGGAAGGGTATAATACAGATTCACTAGGATTCCTAGTATGAGAAAATAGAACAAATCAGAGCAATATGAGGCGGGGTGGGGGAATTTTAATCCCACCAGGATCCATGGAGGGGGGGGTTAAAATTTCAAAAATTGGAAACCCTACACCAACCCACCCACTTCTGGTTTTAATGGAAGCGAGCTGGGGCCGGTGGACTAACCTGCTCTTCAGAGGAGAGAATGGCTGGATACAGCAGGTAAGTGCCTTTCCAGCACAGCCATTCTGATCTCTTCCCCCAATCCCTGGCCATTCTGATCACTTCTTTTCCCACCCCTCCCCCGGCCATTCTAATCTCTCTCATCTCCCCCCACCCCCCAAACATCCCAGCCTTTCCGATCTCTCCCCACGCCCCCAGGCCTTCCCATCTTCCCAACCCCCAGTCTTGCACAATCTCCCCCCGCCCTCCACAACACAGTGCTAGCTCGGCTGCTGAGCTGTGATATTTAATAGCGTTACACAGCTTTGATTATTACCTTCCTCTAATTACAGGATCAGATCTCAGGCTTATATTGTAATCACTCCTGAAATGTGCCTGCTGTTCCAAAGTTTCTGATTCAACAAGCTAAGGACAAGTGTCATTTACCATGAGAAGCACAAATCAAGGTTTGCAATTCACTTTTAAGTGAGTCAGAGTATTTTAGGCTTAGGAACTCTTCCCCCCTTTCTAGCCTCTACGATCTCTCCCTCTTCTCTGCTCCCTGGCTGTGGTCTGGCGCCGCACGCCTTCCCGCACAGCAGCCAAACAGCCAGCCTCTCAATCGGGCTGGCTACCAGCCGGGAAACCAGGGGAAAAAATTTAAATGAGGTCCTTCTGTTAAATTCGGAAAGACCTCCAGGTTACCCACGCTCCTTGGCCACTACGGCCCTGCCATCTCAGTTGGGGGGTCTGGAATGAGGGATCATAGATTAGATTGGATCGGTGGATGAAGGAATATGGGAATGGGGTGGGTAAATGTGCTTAGGACATTTTTCTTGCATGGAGGGTGAACACCAACTTTTAATAACTACCTCATCAATAAATGTGACAACCTTAACAGGCCCAACCTGGCAAAATTTCTATCCCCTCTAAGGCTGTATAAAAGACAATGGATTCTCGGGGCTGGATTTTCTCAGCCCCGAGGAGTCGGGTATGGAGGCAGGACTGCCGGTAAAGTTGCAGAAAGTGGCAAAGCCGCCCCCATCCCGCCTCCGTGCCCTTTTGCCAGGAGGCGGGAAGATGTGCTGCTTCGGGTCCCGTCTCCTGGAGGCGGGAAAGGGATTAAATCCTTTTAACAGGCAGAAAAAAGGATTAGTCCCATTTACCTTTTCAGGTGAGGGCTTCCCCACCTCGGAGAACCCCGCCGGGTTGGAGGGGTCGAGTAGGAGGTCGGAGGGGCCTGAAAGTAAGATGTAGAGGTGAGTGATGGGTGCAAGTGTGGAGTGGTAAGTATGTAAGGTGAGTGTTAAGTGTGAAAAAATGTTCACTTACCTTGGTTTCTGCCTACAGCCTTCATCCGCTCTGGATTGGGAGTCCCGACATTTTCCTTGTAGATTTCACAGACTGGCTGTTGGATCCTCCGAACCAACAGTCATCTGAAATCTGCAAAGTTGAAAGGTTTGAGTCCTGAACACAAGGGCTCATCAAACTACACAGAATGTCAGTGTTTGACAGCTTCACAGAGCTGTCAAACACTGACATTTCATCTTTCAAGAAGCCTTGACAGATGGCACGTCAGATGTTGACGTGCTCTCAGTGACTTCCCCCTAATTGGCCTGCTGAGCCTGCAGGACGGGCTTAACAAGGTCAATCAGGGGAAAATCCCACTGGCTGGCCAGAAGATGATGGAGGCGGGACATGGACCCGACAAGCAGCAGTCCCGCCTCCAACTCGTCTCCATTCACAAATTCCTGCCCTAGGTTTTATCACGAGAGGTAGAGCATAAAAGCCAAAAGGTAATGAGCTTATATGAAACCTTACTGAGACCTCAGTTAGAGTACTGTGTACAGTACTGAGCTCCATACTATGGGAAGGGTATAATACAGATTCACTCGGATACCTGGTATGAGGAAATAAAAATAGGAAGAAAAATTAGAGCTTTTTCATTAGAAATATGCAGAGCAATATGCAGGGGTATAAAAATATTTTTTGCTAATTATCTTAAATCTATGTCCTCTGGTTACCGACCCTCCCGACAGTAGAATAAGTTTCTCCCTATCTACCCTATCAAAACCTCTTATAATTTTGAGCACCTCTATTAAATCTCCTTTGAACACCGCTATTAAATCTCCTCTTTGCTCGAAGGAGAACAATCCCAGCTGATCTAGTCTCCCTACAGAACTGAATTCGCTCATCCCTGTTATCATTTGGTTAAATCTACTCTGCACCCTCTCCAAAACCTTGACATCCTTTCTGACGTGTGGTGCCCACAATTGAACACAATACAACTAGTGATTTATAAAGGTTTAGCATAACTTCCTTGCTTTTGTACTCTATTAATAAAGCCAAGGATCCCGTATGATTTATAACAGCCTTATCGACTTGTCCTGCTGCCTTCAAAGACTTGTGTATGTACACCCTTGTTCCTGCACCCCCTTTAAAATGTCATCACTCTGTTTATATTGCCTCTCATCAGTCTTCCTTCCAAAATGCTTCACTTCACAATTCTCTGCATTAAATTTCATCTGCCATGTGTCTGCCCATTTCACCAGTCTGGTAAATAGACCAGGACACACAGAAGTAAGTCATACATGCTGTCCTTACTTTTATAAAATACATGCCTTTTATAACATTATAGTTAAATAGCAATACTTAGGTAATTTGGGAAGCACTTGCGTTTGTTGGAGCACAGGAGTTTCTTTGCGGTGCAGGTTGAGGAACTATGAGATGCAAAACTGAGGTGCTGCACCACTGGTGAGAGGGTGTAATTACAGCATGAAAAATTTAGAGGCAGCTTCCATTAGAAATGTGGACATAGGAATTCATAATAGAAAATGTTGACACAAGTGTGATAAAAATGTGCTCTCCTATACATCCCACTTTAATAACCACCCATTTAAGTTAATTATCTTGCTCATTCTATAGCCCCAGATAATAGGCTTCATCTTCATCATCAGGATAACAGGCAGAGAGTGCTTCAGGTAGGCCTCACGGTTATCATCACTCCAGCTTGCTAAAAATTCAAAATGATCTTACTCTTTCTGATGCTGACTGACTTGCTGTTCATTTCCAGCATTTTCTGTTTTTATTTTATGTAGGCTGCGTAAACTGTTACCATGATCAATGTGTATGAAGTTTCTGCATCGCTACAGTGCGACCTTTTCAGCGATCTACCTCGACATGATTGTTTCTCATTTCAGTAATTTCTGACACTAAAGCAAACCCACCAACTGCACAATTCCACTCTTCGTAAAACAAAATGTGAGCTGTGCAAATTCTGAGCTCCAAAGTCATTCTGGAATGAAGGAAAACCGCTTCAAGTGGAATTGTCCAGAAGAGAACAAATTCGGAGCACCAGTAAGAGTGTCCGATGAACAAAGATCGCCTTTCAAAATCTGTCTCCTTGTTACCATGGCAACATGGTCACACAGGTACTTATTTATGTTATGTGGCAAAGTATACATCAATCAAAAACAATTCAATGCATAAGATGGCCGTGTAGAGAGCATACTGTGTAAGCAGGACAACTCTGCTGAATTCAGAATCTGAACTCCATAGTGGAACAGAAAGCAAGACTTCAGTCTTTCAACTTGTGTGAGCACGTGCTGCGCACGCTCTGAAACCATCTGTTTTGATTACACGTTTGTAGGATTTTTAATGTGAAAATGCTTGTTTCATTTACTCATCACCATGACAAAAGAAAAGTACAAGAATCTGTAACTAACAGCCAATGATAACTCAATTAAATGTAACTCAGTCTTCTAATTATAACAAATCTCCTTCCCTCATAATTCTAGTGAGAAGTCGCACAACACCAGGTTATAGTCCAACAGCTTTATTTGAATTCACAAGCTTTCGGAGCGCTGCTCCTTCGTCAGGTGAAGTCACCTGAGGAAGGGGCGATCGATAGCTCCGAAAGCTTGTGATTTCAAATAAAGCTGTTGGACTATAACCTGGTGTTGTGCGACTTCTCACATTTGTCCACCCCAGTCCAACACCGGCATCTCCACATCATGGCTCATAATTCTAGTTCAAGGTCCATTACAGTCAGCAGAGGGGTGTACACCTTGAGGGGATGAGCTATTGGGGGGGGAGCGCCACTGTCCGACCCCATGAATTTGTAATGAGGTCTGACAAGATACATGATCCAGTAACACTTGGAAATTCTTTTTATCCTGGGGCACTAGGGAAACATGCATCATTTTTAATATCTTTATAAAGTTAGCTTTTTTTAAAAAAAATTCTAGCCCGGCTTTAATCAGTCTCCCTCCCTCCTTCACCGTACGCACTATCGCCAGCCATGTTGTGACCTGCTCCTCAGAATCAGCCAATTCCACTCTAACCGGCTGACAGGAGGCACACAGGAGCACATTTCCCCTGCCGTTTACTTGTGGGGAAGTGCGTGCCTGCTACTCAGCATCTCTGCCAAACGGCATCGTTGAAATTATTCACTCATAATGTGGGAAACCACACTCTCAAAGCTGCTGTACCATCACTTCTGTACCACGCAGCATCGTGTCAGTACACCCACATGAAATATTACAGCATTTAGCACCCACTCTTCCCTCGCTGAAACGTTATTCCAATTTCCACTAAATAAACTTCTCACACACACAAACAAAAGGCCTAACTTTGCTGCAATCTCCTTGTTGAAACAGTAGCTACAGATACAAATAGGAAATTAATGATTAACTCACTCACTGTGCACCAGTTATTTTCCACAATCCACATCCGCTCTATAACTACAATCACACTGATTGGCATCTTCCAGGTACCAGGAACTGCAGCGGGTAACGGTGCCAAGTCAATGAGTGACGTTCCAGCTGCTACAATTGTATACAATATACCTGTCATGTGCAGGACTGCTTTGCTATTTTATGTTTTAGATAAATTATTTATTAATCAGCTGCCATACAAATGCACATCTGAGAAATTCATACAAAAAACATTCTAAATTATGAAATCATCCCTTTTGGAAAATGCTGGAGGTTTTAGCTTTTTTAAAAAAATTGTTTATTTCTCTCTAGCTTCCTGGTTCTGTTACCAGACCGAAAGGGGCACAACTACCTCTCAATTGATGATGTGAATGCCACTCCTTTAATTCACCTGCCAAAAAGCACACTTGAAAGGAGGGGACCATTGCTATTGCGGGTTTCCCTAAACTCCTGTTCTGATACAAGGTCATCGACCTGAAACACTAACTCTCTTTCTCCACAGATGCTGCCTGACCTGCTGAAGATTTCTTGCATTTTCAGATTTCCAGCATCCGCAGTATGTTACTTTTGTTTGTTCCCTCAACTTCTCTTGGATGGAGAGCTCCAGAAAGCTCACTTCCCCGACATTAAGGAAAAGATTAGAAAGAAAAACAATTGTTTAAACTGTAAGAAATAGATTATTGCAAAATGTTCTGACCAATGCCAAGGAGCAAGGAATTAAGCAGCCATCAGCAAGTGACACGGGTAAAACGAAACAGAAGTCCTGCGGTCCACAGTGGGAGCTGGGAAGCTAATTAAACAGCTGGTGTATCTCCGATGTCTGAGAGCTATAGGACGGCTACTCCTCAAACAGTTTCTCAACCCATTGCCATGGCGATGAAGGGAGGAATGGAGAAAAATCACCTTTGCAGGAGCAATCCTGCCAGAGTTTGATTGGCAGCTTGCAGTGCAGCTCATACAATTTTACTGAACTCGAAACTGGAAAATATCTGGGGTGGTTTTCTATATGTGAGCTAATCAGCCTTTCTTTCTCTCTAGCTCTTTAGTGAGATGCATAATAGAGCCAGAGTCCTCTCCCTCCATCTCCTCCGGAGGCTGCTCCACCTCCCTTTCCCACACCCTCGGACCCTCCTCCTCCTCCTCCTCCGCTCTTGCTCCAAGGCAGCTGCCTTACTTCACCTCTTGTGACCTACGGGAAGATAAGCAGAGGGTCGGAATGGTTGCCCTTGCCAGTAGTGCCCCACCAATTGCCAGCAATTCACCCTTTCCCCCCCCCCCCGCCGCCACAACCCACCCCCCAACCAAGCAGGTAAGTTATGGGGAGGGTCTCGCTGGAGGGAATCAGGGGCAGAGTATTGTTACTAGGTTCAGTGATTTGTCGTTCTGTAACAATTGGCTTGCTTGCCAGCAATTCAGGCTAGATTTGTCTGTAGCGGGAGTATTTATTTGTGGAGGGGGTGGGGGGGAATTATAACCGAACCCACCCTGTGGGAATGGTGTGGGGAACTTTTAAAATATAGCATTCAGCCTTACCACTCTGTTCCCGATGTATTGTCGCTGGCCACCATTTTAAGTGCTCAGTGAAGTCGGGTGGCTGAGAAGCCCACTGCAAGCAGCCCCCGCGTGCTGTGCTTTCACATGCTGGGTGCCGCAGACTGTCTGCACACTGAGGGACTGGAAGCCCTTTTTGTTCATATAGCTTTGTGGGTTCTGAAGGGGAGCTTTCACGTGCAGTCAATCACTCCCAGCACTCTGGGGAAGCCAGAAAATCCTTTCGGCATATAGTGCTCTCTGCCTTCACTCCACCGCAGACACTCCAAATTTTACAAACTCTCCAGCCCCACGGAACAGGGCTCCAGTCACCTGTTGAATGCTGTCACTACCCCTCGACTGTTCCGGCACAGGTCCCCCCCCCCCCGTGGATGCCTGGAAGCATCCAGACCCCAAAAGGTCAAGAGTCGTGGTCACCTTCACGTCCACTGTTACAGCTCTGCGCCACATGGACCCAGGCTTCAGGTCATCTCGGAGGAAGTCACGCAGTTGGCTCACCTACTTCTTGCAGTTCTTTAACCTTTCTTCCCACCTGGATCTTCCTGGGGGTCACTGGCGGCCTCCTACTTGCTGGGTAGGGGGAGGGATACGGCCAGGTGCCCACCATGAATACTTAAGAACTTCCAACCTATGAAACTAGGCCAGGGTCGGGGCGGCAGGTGGAAGAGCCCCACCCAACTCTGCAAGGACAGTAAAAGGAAAATGGAGTCTCAAGGGGGAAAACTTGGGTCACACCCCTGAAATTGAATGGTAGAGCCCCAAGCAGGAGGCGGGGCGCTACTGGAAGCGCTCCCCCTCCCTCTTGGGGTGCTCCCATTGAATATCGCGGCGCTACGTGCAGCAGTGCCACGCGTGTCGTCACGTAGCGTTGCGGTACTGCAGGCCTCCCTCCCCTGATTAAAGGGGAGGGGCCTAGCTCAGCGCGCACCGGGGCCCTGCTGGGCCACTGGGGAGTCGAGTGCCAGCAAAAGAGCCCGGCACTCAAGAGGAGTACCAGGCTGACCGATCGCGGCCGGCACCCCGCAGGAGGCGGCGAGAGGGGGCAGGTGCTGGCAGGCGGCCCAAAGAAAATGGCCGCCCGGCCCCTGCCCTTTAATTCACGCCGCCCCGGCTGCAAACACGCCACCCTGACCCTGTCGGACATGGCATCCGCCGGCAGGTCAGGGGTGCGAGCCAAGTTTACGGCCGGGGCGCTGTGCACGACGATGACGTCATCGCCGGAGGCGCAGCACCGCCGCTAACCTCCCGCTGAATTTCGTGGGAGTTGTCAGCTAACTGGAGGCGCAAAGCAACCAAATTCTTTCCCCCCCCCCCCCCCCAAGTCTTTTGTCATAGCTTAATCCATTCTATGGTGCTATTTTATTTAAGCAGAGATTTTATTAAGAGAATGATAAGCTATCCCTGTTGAGGGGTTGCTGACAGTTTTGATTATGTGGGCTTGATGCAGCACCATGCACTGGAGCATCCACTTGTAGTATTGTGGAAGAGTGTCTCTCAGAGTTGACCGTTCCTGGAATTGTTCCCAACCTCAGCCAAGTTGCTGTTGGTGATACGGAGCAGAGGACTGGCCCTGACCCATGGGGCAACAAAGAGAGAAAATCAAGGCATCGTCATCCTCAGGTGCTCTCATATGCCGCCTGATGGCCAGGTCAGAGTGGCAGTGATGGAGGCCTGAGTATTGCTCGCACTGGCTTGCAGGTGCTGTGCAGCCCAGGAGTAGAAGAAAAGTGAAGTAAATCATTTTTGAGAAACAGAGATGCCTTGAAGAGAAAGGCTAGTCCCGCGGTGGCAGGCTGCTCCATGGGCCCTCAGACATATGTATTGGTCAAGGTTCGAAGATTTCCTCCTGCCCACTCCATGCCACTGACACTCTCCCCTCTGCGTATTCAATAACCTAACTCCCTCAAATTTATTATTCAAATCACTCCATCCCATCATGTCTGTGCTTCAAGTGACACCCCTCAACCATTTTTTCTATAGCTACTCTGTCCTATTCTCAGCTACACTAAAAGCAGCACACTGGACTCGGACCGTGCGATGGTCCCCATCACTGGACTCGGACCCTGCGATGGTCCCCATCACTGGACTCGGACCCTGCGATGATCCTCCCCATCACTGGACTCGGACCCTGCGATGGTCCCCATCACTGGACTCGGACCCTGCGATGATCCTCCCCATCACTGGACTCGGACCCTGCGATGGTCCCCATCATTGGACTCGGACCGTGCGATGATCCCCATCACTGGACTCGGACCGTGCGATGGTCCCCATCACTGGACTCGGTCCGTGCGATGATCCCCATCACTGGACTCGGACCGTGCGATGGTCCCCATCACTGGACTCGGACCGTGCGATGGTCCCCATCACTGGACTCGGACCCTGCGATGATCCCCATCACTGGACTCGGACCCTGCGATGGTCCCCATCACTGGACTCGGACTGTGCGATGGTCCCCATCACTGGACTCGGACCCTGCGATGGTCCCCATCACTGGACTCGGACCCTGCGATGGTCCCCATCACTGGACTCGGACCCGGCGATGGTCCCCATCACTGGACTCGGACCCTGCGATGATCCCCATCACTGGACTCGGACCCTGCGATGATCCCCATCACTGGACTCGGACCCTGCGATGATCCCCATCACTGGACTCGGACCCTGCGATGGTCCCCATCACTGGACTCGGACCCTGCGATGATCCCCATCACTGGACTCGGACCCTGCGATGATTCCCATCACTGGACTCGGACTGTGCGATGGTCCCCATCACTGGACTCGGACTGTGCGATGGTCCTTACCAAAGTTCTCCTCATTACTGGCGGACCACCAAGCAGCAGTGCAACCATGGCGGGAATAGGCAGGGCTGGCTATGCAGCAAAGGGAAAGGGATTTGAGGTCAGAAGGAGCAGGTGGGAGGCGCACATGATGAGCAATCTGAGCAGATCGAACGGGCAGACTAGGAGGGGACTTTGGAGCCGACAGCCAATTGGGTTGCACATCAGCTGGTTTCGTTGTAAATGGTCCAACACTGTGTGCTAAAGAATAATTGCTGATTTTTGTCATTCATAGAATCCAAATATTGAGCTGGAAAGGATAACAATCTGTGATATAAATACTGAAATAAGTTAAGTTTGGAGGGGAGAGGTGAGTGCTCTGAATCTCTGATGTAAAATATTGTCCCTCCAAACTTGCTTAAGTGAACAAATATATTTAAAATGCCCTGCCTTTTGAGTTATTTGAATTTTTAGTTTATTCTTCTTCACTTGTTGGATCCCGCCATTTTGGGTCCGCACACTCAGCAGGAAGATGTTCACCTGGTATCAGCGACAAGGCCCCCAAACGCTTCTTCCAGGTGAAACAGCGATTTACTTGTACTTCTTTCAATTTAGTATACTGTATTCGCTGCTCACCATGCGGTCTCCACTACACTGGGGAGACCAAACGCAGACTGGGTGATCGCTATGCGGAACACCTCCGTTCAGTCCGCAAGCGTGGCCCCGAGCTTCCGGTCGCCTGTCACTTTAATTCTCCGCTCCACTCCCACTCTGACCTCTCTGTCCTCGGGCACCTACACTGTTCCAATGAAGCTTAACGTAAGCTCGAGGAACAGCACCTCATCTTTCTATTAGGCACTTTACTGCCTACCTGGTTCAACACTGAATTCAACAATTTCAGATCATAACCTCTGCCCCCATTTTTTCGGAGAGCAGCTCTTACTGATGATTCGAATACTCCCATTTATACCTCCTCCAGACCAATTTTTGTTTCTTTACTTGTCCCTTTTGCCTTGCACCATCATCCCTTTTGTCAATTCATCTCTCCTGCCTTCCATTCTATCACAGACCTTCCCTTTTGTTCTTTCCTCCCCTCCCCCCTTTCCCTGTCCCTCTACTTGCTTAAAACCTGTTTAAAAAAAAAATTCCAGTTCTGACGAAAGGTCATTGACCTGACACATTAACCCTGTTTCTCGCTCCACAGATGCTGCCTGACCTGCTGAGTATTTCCAGCATTTTCTGTTCTTATTTCAGCTACAATATTCGTTAGCAATGGCTCTATGGAGCATAATATGGACAAGAGTCCTTTCTGGACCTGGATGTCGATTGTGAGGACCAGAGCCAAGAAATTTCAGGATCATTTAAGTCCACGTACACATGTTGAGAGCAGTGCCAGCAAAGGAGAGCCAGGAAATGCTGGCACTGGGACCAAGGTTCCTTCAGTTGTCACGAATGTTGCATCGTGCTGGGGCCAAGGATTTCAGAACTTTAAAAAAATGTGTCTTTTGTTCGAACGTAAAACTAAACAAATGAACATTTTGCCCACTCCATAATTAGTAACCCGACCCACCCACTTACTAGTGAGAATACTGTTAGAGAAAGAATAACTTCATTTATATAGCCCCTATAGGGTCATAGACATAGGTAGCAGTGGGGGAATCACAAATCAGAGCGTGGCAGGAAGGGACAGAGTGTGTGGAGTAAAAGGTAAAGTGGTAAAAAGTGACAAAGCAGGAACTAAGTGCCACAAAGCATATTTGAAAGTTCTCTATCTGAATGCACGTAGCATTCGTAACAAAATAGACGAGTTAATGGCACAAATAACTACATATGGTTATGATATTGTGGCCATTACAGAAACATGGCTGCAGGGTGACAATGCCTGGGAATTAAACATACCAGGTTATTTAACGATCAGGAAGGACAGGCAGGAAGGAAGGGGAGGTGGGGTGGCTATGTTAATAAAGGAAGGAATCACTGTAATACAGAGTAATGATATTGGGTCAAAAAATCATGATAATGAAACAGTTTGGGTGGAGATAAGGAATAATAAGGGGAAAAAAACACTAGTGGGCGTAGTCTATAGGCCTCCGAACAGTTGCAACTCTGTTGGACGGAGTATCAATCAGGAAATAGTTGTGGCTTGTAATAAGGGAACATCTATAATTATGGGGGATTTTAACTATCATATTAATTGGACAAATCAAATTGGGCAGGGCTGCCTTGAGGATGAGTTCATTGAGTGTATTAGGGATGGGTTTCTTGAGCAGTATGCAACTGAACCGACCAGGGGGCAAGCAACCTTAGATCTGGTCCTGTGTAACGAGACAGGATTAATTAAAAATGTCCTAGTAAAGGATCCCCTTGGAATGAGTGACCATAACATGGTTGAATTCCATATTCAATTAGAGGGTGAGAAGGTTGGATCTCAAACAAGCGTGCTAAGCTTGAATAAAGGAGACTATGAAGGTATGCGAGCTGAATTGAGTAGAGTGGATTGGGAAAATAGATTAAAGGGTAAGACGACACATGATCAGTGGTGTACATTCAAGGAGTTATTTTACAACTTCCAAAAAAAATATATTCCACTGAAAAGAAAAGGGTGTAAAAGAAAGGACAGTCATCCGTGGCTAAGTAAAGAAATTAAGGATAGTATTCGACTAAAAACAAGGGCATATAAGGTAGCGAAATCTAGTGGGAGGACAGAGGATTGGGAAAACTTTAAAAGGCAGCAAAAAATAACAAAAAGATTGATTAAGAAAGGGAAGATAGATTATGAAAGTAAATTAGCAAAAAATATAAAAACAGATAGTAAGAGTTTTTATAGTTATATAAAAAGAAAAAGGGTGGCTAAAGTAAATGTTGGTCCCTTAGAGGATGAGACCGGGAAATTAATGGTGGGAAATATGGAGATGGCAAAAACACTGAATGAATATTTTGTATCAGTCTTTACAGTAGAGGACACTAAGAATATCCCAACACTGGACAAACAGGGGGCTATAGGGGGAGAGGAGCTAAACACGATCAAAATCACTAAGGAAGTGGTATTCGGTAAAATAATGGGACTCAAGGCGGATAAATCACCTGGACCTGATGGCTTACATCCTAGAGTCTTGAAGGAAGTGGCGGTAGGGATTGTAGATGCATTGGTAATAATTTTTCAAAACTCCCTGGATTCCGCTAAGGTCCCGGCAGACTGGAAAACTGCTAATGTAACACCCTTATTTAAATAGGGCAGTAGACAGAAGGCTGGTAACTATAGATCGGTTAGCCTAACATCTGTGGTAGGTAAAATTTTGGAGTCCATTATTAAGGAAACAGTAACAGGACATTTGGATAATCATAATTTAATAGGACAAAGTCAGCATGGTTTTACGAAGGGGAAGTCATGTTTGACAAATTTGCTGGAGTTCTTTGAGGAAGTAACATATAGAGTGGATAAAGGGGAACCAGTGGACGTAGTGTATTTAGACTTCCAAAAGGCATTTGACAAGGTGCCACACAAAAGATTATTGCTTAAGGTAAAAAATCACGGGATTGGGGGTAATATTCTGGCATGGATAGAGGATTGGCTATCTAACAGAAAGCAACGAGTTGGGATAAATGGTTCATTCTCAGACTGGCAATCAGTAACTAGTGGTGTTCCACAGGGGTCAGTGCTGGGTCCCCAACTCTTTACAATCTATATTAACGATTTGGAGGAAGGGACCAAGTGTAACATATCAAAATTTGCAGATGATACAAAGATGGGAGGGAAAGTAGTGAGTGAGGAGGACATAAAAAACCTGCAAGGGGACATAGACAGGCTAAGTAAGTGGGCAGAGATTTGGCAGATGGAATACAACACTGGAAAGTGTGAGGTGATGCACTTTGGCAGGAAAAATCCTAGAGCAATTTATTATCTTAATGGCAAGAAACTGGAGAGTACTGAAGTGCAAAGGGATCTGGGGGTCCTGGTGCACGAAACTCAAAAGGTTAGTATGCAGGTGCAGCAAGTGATTAAGAAGGCAAATGGAATGTTGGCTTTCATTGCTAGGGGGATAGAATGTAAAAATAGGGAGGTATTGCTTCAGTTGTACAAGGTATTGGTGAGACCGCACCTGGAATACTGCATACAGTTTTGGTGTCCTTACTTAAGGAAAGACATCCTTGCTCTCGAGGCAGTGCAAAAAAGGTTCACACGGTTAATCCCGGGGATGAGGGGGTGGTCATATGAGGAGAGGTTGGGTAGATTGGGACTCTACTCATTGGAGTTCAGAAGAATGAGAGGCGATCTTATTGAAACATATAAGATTGTGAAGGGGTTGGATCGGGTGGATGCGGGGAGGATGTTCCCGATGACGGGTGAGACTAGAACTAGGGGACATAGTCTTAGAATAAGGGGCTGCTCTTTCAAAACTGAGATGAGGAGGAACTACTTCACTCAGAGGGTGGTAGGTCCATGGAATATGCTGCCACAAAAAGCTGTAGAAGCTACATCATTAAATAAATTTAAAACAGAAATAGACAGTTTCCTAGAAGTAAAGGGCATTAAGGGTTACGGGGAGCGGGCAGGAATTTGGACATGAGTCTAGGTTCGGATCGGTCATGGCCCTGTGGGTAGTGGAGCGGGCCCAGGGACCGTGTAGCCTGATTCTGCTCCTATTTCGTGTGTGCAATTCTGTTAGATGCAGGAGATGGTTCTGTGATAGTAGATAGTAGATTGGCGGTTCGGATCAGATCAGCCATGATCTTATTGAATGGCGGAGCAGGCTCGAGGGGCCGATTGGCCTACTCCTGCTCCTATTTCTTATGTTCTTATGTTCTTTCACCACCTCATGTCCCAAAGTGCTTTACAGCCAATTAAATGCTTTCAGTGACATCACTGTTGTCATGTAGGAAATGTGGCAGCCAATTTGCACACTGCGATAAACGACCACTTGACTTCCTGGTTGTCATGTTTATGTAACACTTTTTGTGTCAACATTTTTGCCATTATGAAGAGTGAAGGGCATGGTTCATGGGTCTGAAAACCAAACAATAGGTAAGGAAACATTTTTTTAAATGAGTTTAAAAAGGTCTGTAGCGGTCCCCTGCACCCAAGTAGGCGCAGGTGTCCCTGTATTTGATGATAGGCATTTCAAACCCATCACCAAGAGTTCAGTATCAGACCATAGCTTTGGCGAGCAGAGAAAAGGTCCTTCGTCATCAGAGCACTTTAATTGGTGAATGAGTATGGCTGTTTGTATTGCTTAGGTCAATATATTAAATGGGAATATTCAATAGAAAGTAAAACCTTCCTCCCTTTGAGTGTTTTCTATGTCTCTTAATCAGCTGGCTGTGGTTTCTACAAGGATGTAAACAAATGTATTCATACCTTTGAAACTCCTACAAAATGTGAAAAACAATGATTTCTTAAAGAAGTTTTCCATTTTCAACAGGTAGGTGTTCTGTGTCAGTCAGAAACATCAACCAATCAGAAAGAAAACTTCTAATTTTCCCACAAGCAAAACATCTCCTTTTACCATCATGGTAAACGCTGTTGCTTCCGTCTGCACACTGTACCATGTGTGATCAGATTTAACAACTCTGAACACCCAAACCAGCGACAGTAACCCCACCCATTTCTTTCTCCTTTGTTCATTCCTGTCCTGAGGCAGTATTTCAATCTGGCATTTTGAGTCAACCGACAGCAGCAGCCTTCCATAATCTCAGCCAGGTGTCCGTCCCTCAGGTGTGAGCCGAGACAGCGAGTGTTGGCCAGCAACTTATTTGATGCTAATGGAAGGGTGTAAAAAGTATGATTCCAGAGGGCATGGTAGAAAGAGAAACTTACAAAGGAAAATTCAGTGAAGGCTCGGGGACTGGCACACATGATGTACACAAGCACACCTGACTCCCAGACAGTGAGGTGAAGCAGGTAATAATGCAGGGAGCAGTAACACTGAAAATCGATGCAGTAGCTGCAAAACCACTGAGGCAGTGGCCTTGACATCAATCCTATCTCCTAGGGTGGTAAGGTGCAAAAGTCTCACCTTGACAAAGGTTTCCTTTACCTTTTATCACTGGCCCTTTCCAAAAGGAAGGGCTACAATATCTAGGAAAAATATTAGTGCCTTTTCCTTACGGAAAGTCAAAGTTGTTTAAAAAAAAAGTCTCTTCAATTTGCAATTTAGGAACATAGACACAATGCATCGTTTAAAAAAAACAAATACTGTGGGCCATCTAGCCCGTCCCAGGGGCAATTTTTGCCGGATACTTTAGGCGCTACAGAGCCTTTGAGGTGGCCAAGATGGGGTCTTTAGAACCAATGCCAGGGAAAGGGTGGGCGGCTAGGCGAGGGAGGGAGAGGGTGGGAGGGAGAGGGTGGGAGGGAGAGGGCGGGAGGAGGGTGAGGGAGGAAGAGGGCGGAGGAAGGAGAGGGTGGGAGGGAGAGGGAGAGAGAGGGCAGGAGGAGGGCGAGGGAGGAAGAGGGCGGGGGAGGGAGAGGCGGGCGAGAGAGGAAGCGAGAGGGCGGGCGAGGGACGGCGGGAGGGAAGAGGGCGGGCGGGAGAAGGAGGGAGAGAGGGCGGGCGAGGGAGGGCGAGCAAGGGAGAGAGCGGGCGAGAGAGGGAGGGAGAAAGAGGGAGAGGGGGCGGGTGAGGGAGAGGGGGCAGGCGGGCGAGAGGGGGCGGGCGAGAGAGGGAGCGAGGGAGAGGGCGGGCGAGAGAGGGAGGGAGAGGGCGGGCGAGAGAGGGAGGGAGCGGGCGGGCGAGAGAGGGAGGGAGCGGGCGGGCGAGGGAGGGAAGGAGAGGGCAAGCGAGAGAAGAGGGCGGGTGAGAGGGCGGGTGAGAGGGCGGGCGAGCGAGAGATGGCGATAGAGGGCGAGGGAGGGCGATTGGGAGAGGGCGAGCGGGAGAGGGCGTGCGAGCGAGGGTGAGGGAGGGAGGGATAGGGCGTGGGAGGGGAGGGAGGCATAGGGCGAGGGAGGGAGTGAGCGAGAGAGGGCGGGCGAGCGAGCGAGAGATGGAGGGAGGGCGGGAGAGAGGGCGGGCGAGAGAGAGATGGCGGGCGAGGTAGGTGGCGGGCGGGTTAGCGAGAGAGCGCGAGGGTGGTCGAGCCTGTGGGCATGCGGGAGAGGGAGAGGGCAGGCGTGCGAGTGAGAACAGGCGGGCGTGCGAGTGAGAGAGGGCGGGCGAACGAGCGAGAGAGGGCGGGTGAGCAAGAGAGGGCGAGGGGAAGGGAGGGCGAGGGGAAGGGAGAGGGCGAGGGTGGGAGGGAGAGGTCGGGCGAGGCAGGGAGAGGGTGAGGGAGGGAGGGAGAGGGCGAGGGAGGGGGAGGAAGAGGGCGGGAGGGGGAGGGAGAGGGCGAGCGAGGGAGGGAGAGGGCGGGTGAGGTAGGTGGCGGGCGGGTGAGCGAGAGAGGGCGAGGGCGGGCGAGAGAGGGAGGGAGGGAGAGGGCGAGGGAGAGCGCGGGCGGGTGAGAGAGGGAGGGGGCGGGCGAGCGAGAGCAGGCGGGTGAGTGAGAGAGGGAGAGGGAGGGAGGGAGGGAGAGGGTGGGCGAGAGAGGGCAGGCGAGGTAGGTGGCAGGCGGGTGAGCGAGAGAGGGCTTGCGAGCGAGGGTGAGGGAGGGAGGGATCGGGTGAGGGAGGGATAGGGCGAGGGAGGGAGAGAGCATGGGAGGGAGTGAGCGAGAGAGGGCGGGCGAGCGAGAGAGGGAGGGAGGGCGGGAGAGCGAGAGAGGGAGGGAGGGAGAGAGGGCGGACGAGCGAGAGAGGGCGGGCGAGGCAGGTTAGCGAGAGAGCGCGAGGGTGGTTGAGCCTGAGGGCATGCGAGAGAGGGAGAGGGAGAGGGCGGGCGTGCGAGCGAAAACAGGCGGGCGAGTGAGCGAGAGAGGGCGGGCGAACGAGCAAGAGAGGGCGGGCGAACGAGTGAGGGCGAGGGAGGGAGGGAGGGAGAGGGCGAGGGAGAAGGCGAGGGAGGGAGGGAGAGGGCGGGCGAGGGTGGGAGGGAGAGGGAGCGGGCGAGGGAGTGAGGGAGTGGGAGGGAGACAGGGAGAGAGCGGGCGAGAGAGGGAGGGAGAAAGAGGGAGAGGGGGCGGGTGAGGGAGAGGGGGGCAGGCGGGCGAGAGGGGGCAGGCGAGAGAGGGAGCGAGGGAGAGGGCGGGCGAGAGAGGGAGGGAGAGATCGGGCGAGAGAGGGAGGGAGAGGGCAGGCGAGAGAGGGAGGGAGAGGAACGGGCGAGAGAGGGAGGGAGAGGACGGGCGAGGGAGGGAAGGAGAGGGCGAGCGAGAGACGAGGGCGGGTGAGAGGGCAGGCGAGCGAGAGATGGCGATAGAGGGCGGGCGAGGGGGTGTGAGGGCGAGGGAGGGAGGGCGGAGAGGGAGGGAGGGAGAGGGCGGGCGAGAGAAGGAGAGAGTGAGGGGGCGGGCGGGGGACGGGCGAGAGAGGGAGGCAGAGGAGGGAGAGGGCGGGAGGGAGAGGGCGGACAAGAGGGAGTGAGGGCGGGCGAGAGAGGGCGGGTGGACGAGCGAGAGAGGGCGAGCGGGCAAGTGAGATGTCGAGAGAGGGCGGGCGAGTGAGAGGGCGGGCGAGCGAGAGAGGGAGGGAGGGGGAGGGAGAGGAAGGGAGGGATGGGCGGGCAAGAGAGCGGGCGGGCGAGGTAGGGGGCGGGCGGGTGAGCGAGAGAGCGCGAGGCTGGTCAAGCCCGACGGCAAGCGAGAGAGGGAGCGAGAGAGGGCGAGGGAGGGAGAGGGCGGGCCAGCGAGAGAGGGCGGGAGAGGGCGAGGGAGGGAGAGGGCGAGGGAGCAGGCGGGCGAGGCAAGGAGGGATGGGCGGGCGAGAGGGGGAGAGAGGGAGGGTGAGGGCGGGGGAGAGAGGGCGAGCGAGTGATGGCGGGCGGGCGAGAGGGGGAGCAGATGGGAAAGAGGGGGAGGGAGGGATAGGCAGAGAGGGCGGGTGGGCAAGCGAGACAGGGAGAGCGGGCGAGGGCGAGGGCGCGAGGGATAGGGCGAGGGTGAGGGAGGGAGCGTGTGCGAGAGGGAGGGCGAGCGAGAGAGGGCGGGAGAGGGAGGGAGGGAGAGGGTGGGCGAACGAGAGAGGGCGGCTGAGCGAGAGCGGGCGAGGGAGCTGGAGGGCGGGTGGGTGAGCGAGAGAGGGTGGGCGAGAGGGAGGGAGGAAGAGTGAGGGAGAGGGTGGGCGAGGTAGAGGGGGGGTGAGGGAGGGAGGGAGGAAGAGGGCGAGGGAGGGATGGGCGGGCGAGAGAGATGGCAGGCGAGGTAGGTGGCGGGCGGGTGAGCGAGAGAGGGCGAGGGTGGGCGATTGGGAGAGGGCGAGCGGGAGAGGGCGTGCGAGCGAGGGTGAGGGAGGGAGGGATTGGGCGTGGGAGGGGAGGGAGGCATAGGGCAAGGGAGGGAGAGAGCATGGGAGGGAGTGAGCAAGAGAGGGCGGGCGAGCGAGAGATGGAGGGAGGGCGGGAGAGAGGGCGGGCGAGAGAGAGATGGAGGGAGGGCGGGAGAGAGGGCGGGCGAGAGAGAGATGGCGGGCGAGGTAGGTGGCGGGCGGGTTAGCGAGAGAGCGCGAGGGTGGTCGAGCCTGAGGGCATGCGGGAGAGGGAGAGGGAGAGGGCGGGCGTGCGATTGAGAACAGGCAGGCGAGTGAGCGAGAGAGGGCGGGCGAACGAGCGAGAGAGGGCGGGTGAGCAAGAGAGGGCGAGGGAGGGAGGGCAAGGGAAGGGAGAGGGTCCGAGGGAGGGAGGGAGAGGGCGAGCGAGAGCAGGCGGGTGAGTGAGAGAGGGAGAGGGG